>OX381704.1:72695086-75095086 GCA_947462335.1 Harmothoe impar | reverse complement strand
TGCGACCCGTTTTCTTTTTGCTATAGTAAATGGACTATTTGACTTACAACTTATTATGAAATACCTATGGAAAAAAATGGCTGTACCTGGTCCCAGTGTTTGAAAGGTAACTGGGTCACAGGGGTGGATTGTGGGAAGTGCCACCCCGGTGACCCCTAGGTGGGAAACCAGGAACCAACTGCAGCGTCTGAGTAGCAGACCACTGCAGGAGTATAGTAGTAGACATACACTGATAGTTATACAGTTATAATAACGACATAATTATAACCCCCGTAAATAGTCCGACTTAGGGTGTGTGTCCGTCTTTGGGTAAATCTACCCTAATACTGGTCAAGCTACTCTACACCGATCACCTCTGGGCTTTTATATGAAATATTGCTGTGCATTAGTTCACTGTACGGCTACACAAACTGAAATTCATACGGACTGACGTGGCTCATATATAAAAGGGATTACTCTGAATACAAACGTATTGTACCTATTCACAATATTATTTCATCTAAAGGAAAATATATAAGAAAGTCAAGATCCACTTTCCCAATAATAGACCTGCTAGTGAAAGGTAACTGCCCTGAACACAGGAACTATTCCTATTGCCCTTAGATACGCTTTACTTGTAATGTGAACTGCTGCAAGCTAATAATATGTAGGTCATATGCCCTCTTAGCGTGTTACCACGTTACATTACAAATGTTATTCTTGACACATTTAAACAGTTTTTGTAACCTACCCTTGCCGCCTAACATGTGGTAAAGTTTATTTCTAATAGTATTCTAATTCCAGTAAACACCCATGCTAGTGTTGGTATACATGGTGATTATTTTGGGACATCATGATATAGACCCTATGGCAAACATTCTGCACAATATTTTAATTCACATGACTTGCCAATGATAACAGTAAAATACATTGCAGTGGCAACTATGGATTGAAAAACCTTTACAAATGAAATATATGTATAACATTGACAAACATAAAACTTGAGCTAAATGTGCGGGCTACACCAACTATAAGCATTTAGCATATGACTCGCATCATCACGTCTAAACCAAAAACCAATACTCCCAAAATCACAGTGTTCTTGGTGGAATATCTTACATGGCCATAGACAGGCCGTGACTATACCAGCTGTCTTGACATATCATGGGCCCCACTCTCGTCTCATTTCCTAAACTTGCTCTTCCAATTAGCAGTACTCCCTGTAGAATATGCTTTTTGTGTGCAGCATCTTTGTCCTTGTTATGGAATCAAATTGTGGGCAAAAGGGGAAAGGTTCAGAGGCCCTGATCCTCCTTCCTATATCCTGAATTTGCCGCTGCTACATGAGAATTGTCTAACTTCGTCATCATGCCGTGTAATATTATATAGATGTCTTAAATTCATAAATGCGGAATAGGTTACACTGATGTAGTGAAATATCTACATCTAGAAAGAGAATAACGGTGGACCACCTCAGTACTAAAGGGCCTCAGATGGTGTGTCTGTGTGTGTTTGGGAGGTGGGAGGGCTCCTGTATTGCTTGTCAGCGTTAAGGGATGGGTTGTCCCCCTTGTCGTTAGGCCAAGTTTCGCTTGTCGCGAGTAGCGCTTGGGGAGAAAACGGGGCACACCTTGTTGTCGCTAAGCCTATGTTGCTAATCACTTATGCGAGGAAATCCGAAAGAAATGGGTCTCTTTTCCCCTTTACCCCCAGAGGCCCTTATTATCTCAGGACCTTTGTTAGTAGCGTAGACTATGGTATCTGTCATATCACAAGCGGTGTGACGTGTCGATGCTATAGGAGGTTCTATTTCGTCTTCTCTGTGGAGTTTCTGGCTGCACGTCCACTACTGAGGCAACATAACAAACACAATTAAATCAAATGCTTATATTTACACCCGGTACATTCCGGTGCATGGCATTAACGCATTTACCACTGTATTTCTGGCTGAATATCTTGTGCTATTACAGTTATTACCCAGTTACAAAGAAACCCTTCTGAAATTGTAATGAGATTATCCTATCATTTTCATATACCATTCTAAATAATGTGAATGAAGAATAGGAAAAAAATGGCAAAAATCGAAAAGTCTCTTAAAAAATGTCACCATTGCAACCGCGTTGTATATTTTAAGGAATATTTTCATAAATCGAAAATATTCATTAAATTGTATTTTTGCTTCACTTATGATGTTAAAAGTTCATGGATCTAATCATAGAGATATAATTTTTTTTCAGAATATGTATTGGTTGTCATGGTAATATAGATAGTTACTACCGGTGAGAGACTTGTCAAGCATACTTTTGAAAAGTTGCAAGAAAAGGAGGAGAATTTGGACTAGTTTGCTACCATGGTTTCCAGTTGTAACGTTGGACGCATACTCACATAGAGCATAACATCGAATAGGGGACGACAATACCTTGAATTTGGTACCAACCATGCAATGGTCAAATGGGTCTATGTGAATATCTCGTTTTACCATGTGTCCATTTTTAATGAACCGAAATACTTCAATTCAAAAAGTTATTTATATTGATTATATATGTAGAATAAGCCTATTCCATTCTATTACTTTTGACCCCTTGCTAGTTTCTACAAAATTAATTAAGATGGGATTAGTTGTATGTCAGACATAGAATGTAGCAAAATGATAGTCACTTGAACTTTTAAGTTACAAGTATCACTGCTGGCCTAAATCTATTATCCATTATATAAATTTGCAAAGATAAGCTGTGTTCACAAGCATCTCTAGTGAAGCAACTTCACCGTTTCAGCAGAGAGGGCGCCACTCATTGGCTACACTACGGCAGATCCCCAGGACCAGAGTTCCAGTGCCTCGGCCTATACAACTTCTATGGTCTGTGCCTGGATCGTTTATGGATGAAACCAGGGATAGACGATAGGCATATCGACCACGCTCTTGCCAAGCAGTGGTTTGATTAATCAGCATATTATACCTACACCCCCTTGTAGGCTTTACGCCCGTTTTACGTGCATTAGATATTAATATCTAGGAAGACCATGGGCCCATGCAAAGACATTAAAGTGGCATTCTCACCGAGCGTTTCCCACTCACAATTCTAGTACTGTTCTAGTCTGCTATGTGGTAAGTGCGAGTGGTGAGACTGCCCCTTTAAAGGAAGAAAGGCTTGAAGTTTTCTCTGATATTCTTTATTGAGATCAAAAGCATAGGCAATAGCAGACAATAGCAGACTACGATGCAAAGCTGTTCATGAATGGACTTTGGGCGAGCTGAACTCCATGAACCAGTTATCTCAACATAGACATGTGCCCTCCAATATCACAGACATGCTGGATCCAAGGCCAACACCTCATTCTTGGGTTCTGCCATTTCAATAAATACCCTCGTTGACAAAATCAACACCATCCCTATATTTCAGCTACTGTGTACCACACACATACTTGATATTACATGTATTGTGCTTTTAATTAATGATGATAATAATAATCTTTTTATTGATAACAAAGGAGGGCATTACTCACCTACCGGGATGTGTCATTACATTTACCCAAGCCTATGCATACTAAGAATTAATTTTCTCTTGTGTGAATTTCCCTTCTTATAAATAAGCATTATAAATTATGTATATGCCTATCTGTGCAAATGTATCATATTTGTGTTGACACAGTAATTACTCGCTGGATTCAGAACTTTAAACTAAAGACACATTGTCGGGCTTTCTACGTGGCTATTACTCATATACACAAATCCGTCAGAGAGGATGAATACATACGTACATTTCGCGTACCTCTAATTACATTCAATAAATTATCACCGGTATGTAAAGGGTGAATGATAACATATCATAGACACTAGTTGTCAACCTTTTACAGATGGTGCGACAAGTGGACTTCTACCAGGGCAATTCACAGGTTGGGGGTGGTAACATTCAGGGTACTCACAGTATATTATCGTATAAATATAAAGGCACATGCCTACCCTTCATCATTCAACTTACGAGCATTATGAGTTATGAGTTAGACCAATACAGGCTTCCACTATCACATATAACCTCTGTTGGTTTATAATAAGTCCTGTAAGGCAATCTGCTTCTTTAAACCCATTTCAGAATATAGCTAGCTTGAGTATAATACATGTACCACCCGAACAACTACCACAGCACTGAAATGCACTTACCATCTACTTGATTCAATTTGAAATAAATCCTTGCTCGTGAATCATAACATCAAGGTTCTGGCCCTGGTTACGGTGATTTCAAGTAGCTTCCAATATCCTCTTGGCAGTACATGTACACCATATAATGCAGACTGAACACAGCTGGTAATATAATATGTAGTTTATACATTTACACAATCGTTATCAGGGGCACGGCAAGTAGTTTCAAAGCAGGAGGGATATATTGACCTTTTTAACCTCTTTTTACTTGACCTTTTTGGTTTGACCTTTTTTGGGTTGGGTCAAAAGTGGGGAGAATATGTTCCTCCTCCCGGTTGCTACGCCTCTACAATCATTTTCGAAAAGGAACAATAAGAATGGAAAAGATATTACATTACACACATTAGCGAAATTCTTCGGCGTAGAAGTGATTATGTATTTCATTTTTGAAGTATGCTCTTACGAATAGTATTTTATCTTTAGTATCCGTGGTAAAGATCTTCAGCACAACCTATCATATCTTTTAACATAGTCAGCATCCACTGTATATAACACCATTATTTCACTAAGAAATGTCTAATAATCTCTGTATAGATAACAAAGTAGAATGTGTCATGAAAGAACTAATAATACATGTGTTTTTGCCTTGTGTCTAAGCCTGAAGTAAATCCATAATATCTGCACTTATAAATATTCTCAAACATTTTAGTAATTCACAGCTTGGATGGTCAGGAGGATCCAACATGAACTTTTCATGACCATTAAATAATTATGGAACACCCTAAATATACTAATTAGCAAATAAATTATATACCTAATGAATATGTCAACGGCAAAAATGACAGACCCTTCCTTCTATGACGCTCTTCTTCCAGCCTTGTGAAATGATCTTGATGCTGCCTGCAACCGTTCTACTAAGTGGGGGTCTGATACACCACAAGTACCCTGACAGTAAGCAGATGGAGTGAGCAGCATACTAGATCAGGTAGTTACAATAGGATGTGAATGAGGACTCAATTAACATAGAAACACAAGTTTAGAATCACTATGTGCTCTGCAAAGTCTGCTCCACTGAGCACAATACTTAAGCCATGCAAATGGATACAGGCCCTTTTATTCTTTTAAAAGTTTTTTGATGTGAAAGCACGAAATTTGGGAAAGGTAAATTCCAATACCCAAGAACTTTCCACTCAGAGAATAATAGGCATCGATCTTGACATGCTCTTCAGGAAATGGTTTACTCTGTAGTTCTGTTATTTGAGTCCTTCAACGTTCTTTAATAGCAAGGTGTTAAGGCAACCCGCACCGTTAGGCAGGCATAGTGTGGGGCATATCAGTAGGAGCTTTGGTGGTATAAGTCCATGTCCCAGGAGGTGGCATACAAAATTAATCATTCAAAGAAAACTCACCATAAATGGGGTATCGTTTAAAATCGAACTTCCTCCGTTGCCTCCGATATCAAACCACTACTACAATCACAACAAAATAATGTTAGATACATTGTGGGAAGACGGGTGTACAACTAGCTAAAATCTTTGTTGTATATAATTGAAAAAGGGTAAAAGTAAAGTTAAACTTCATATTGCTCACTGGGGTAAAAGTAAAAACATATCGAGAAGACATTTCACAATATCTAAATAAATAACACATAAAGAAATATCACAAGCTTACAAGCTGCATCTATGCATTACTGAACTTACTACTGCAAATGGTAACAAATAATATCAATAATGATGCAGACAATTAGACTAAGCAAAGAATCAATCATCTGCATTTGACATCAGAGATGGCAAGGATTCCGTTACATAGCTATAGCTCACTAATATACAAATATATAATCTCCTAAACTGTTACTATGCCCAATACACAATGTAGATCATATATTACTAATATAAACTCACGGCAAATTTCTCTGGACTATATAGGCCCTAAGATTATGAAGGGAAAACTGAACCCTACAATTTCACCACAGGGAAAGAATTGCAATACTGGTTAGGAATGTTTCTATGGAATAATGTTACCACTGACTGGCATAGTCTGAGGATTTGCAAGTGTTCAATTTGTCTATCACAGAAATACAAAAGTGGTTTAATATGGCTATATGGTTTTGAATTTCCACCTACTCTCCCACTAGAGCCTAGAAAAACAGTCTGGCGATAACACAGGAAATGTGGCTGGGCATATATAGACTGGACAAAGGAGAAGAAAGAGGCAGAGGGGGCAAAAAGAAGCAACATGTTGATGCTTACTCTAGACTCATGGGGAAGGCTAGTCGTACTGTGGCCAACTTGAGCACCTGCTCCCCACAGTACTCCACCTCCTCCACCTCATTGGTCTCCGGGTTGAAGGCTCCCAGGAAGCGGCTGGCGTGCCGGCCCCCGATCACATAAATCTTGTTGTTGAGGACGGTCGTGGACGGGTGGACATGCTCCAGCATCGGGTTGAGATCCCGCAGCTGTGTCCACTGGTTGAGCTCCACGTCGTAGGACTCGGCTTTGAGGCAGTGACTGAAGGACATGGTGTCCTCACCACTATGGTAGCCACCCAACACATAGAGTTTGTCATTGAACGGTGTCATGGAATGTCCTTGGCGCTCGGTGAGCATGGGTGTCATCATGACCCAGGTGTGCTGACCGGGCACATAGGTGCGGAGGTAGTTTACGGGTACATTGTCCTCTGGGTCGTCGTTGATGCCACCACTGACGAAGAGTGTGTTGCGGCAAAAGGCGCTTGCCATGCTGAAGCAGCCGTGCGGCAGCTCGGGGATGGTGTGCCAGATGCCCACCCGCGGGTCATAGTATTCTGCGTTGTTCAGGTAAATCTCTGTGTCCCTGCCCTCTTCTACTATATGATCTATACCAGCTATGGCATAGATCCCCTCGTCAGAGGCACAGAGAGTGAAGCTGACCCGGGCCTGGTTCATGGGGGCCAGTTCCCCCCAGGCCCGGGTCCGCGTGTTGTAGCGGTAGAAGGCCGGACTGCTGCACCATGTCTCACGGTCATAACCACCCGCTACAAACATGAAGTTACCCAGGGTGGCCACCTGGGAGAACTCAAAGACAGACTGCAGGAAGTGCGTGCTGGCCTCCTCGTTGAAGAAGCCGGGCAGACTGGGCTGCTTGTACTGAATCAGGTTGGCATCCTCAATGGCCGAGATGGCCATGACCACGTCCTGTGCCCCCCTGTTGTGGGTGTTCTCTGAGGACACCAGACACTGTAACTGCGGCTTGGCATGGTACCCCCCGGCCTCCTCAATCACCTCCTTCAGCTCAGGCACTATGAGCACCTCTTCAGGGATGGTATCCAACTCCTCCGGCTCGAACAGCGGGAAGCGAATAAGGACCAACATATCTACCATGTATTTTTCTCGCTCGTCTGGGTCGTGGTGGACCCAGTCCAAGACTGTCTGAAAGATGAACGACTCGGTGGCCTCAATGCAGTAGTCCTCGGCAAGCAGCATATCGAAGAGCTCATAGTTGAGGTGGAGGAACTTTTTCTGTTCGGCCAATGTGGTGAAGTTATTACCAATAAAGCGAAATATGGCGTAGCGTAGGTCTCCCAGTACGTACTTGTCTGCCAGCGTCAGCACATTGTCGTAGTTCTCAAGGCTGAGGTGACGAATTAGGAAGTCACAGCACACCTGCAATCATAAGTAGGTTTGACGTTTTTTAACAAATTGATTTGAATTGCTAAAGTATATATTGGATATAAATCTTTTTTGGCTTTTGATAGTATACATATAGGATGTATCTTAACAAAATACTTTTATCACAGCACATCATTATAATATATGATCTGAGAATCCTTTACCATTGCCTAATGTATGATCAGCTTTCCCTTATGGAATTCAAACCATCCTTCAAATGACGCTGACATCTAAAGAGTAAAGTAAAAGTGGGATAAAACTAGTTTCTTTTTTAAAACGACCAAAGTAACCTTGAGCATCCATTCGATCATGAAGAAGCGCGATGCCTCGATGATGTCCTCTATGTTGTCTAGTACGATGGTGACATGGCCGTGATAGAAGTACTCGAGCATGGCGGTAAAACCTCCGGGGGAAATACCGTGCATCTCTATGGCGTCCTGCTCCTTCTCCCGCATGTCGTGGCCAAACATGGCAGAGAAGTAGTCGCTGGCCTCAGACAGCACTTCGCGGTGTCCCCGGAACGTCTCCTTGCCCACCTTGAGTTTGACGTCACAGTTGTAGTCGTACATCTTAGCCTGCACCTTGCTGAACTTGGTGTTGACATACTTGTGTTTCTCCTCCGACACCTAAAATAATGAAAAGAGAATCATTACACTATTTTTGGAAAAAATGTATTGTATGTAATTTGATTGTCATTCAGCATGACATCATTACAACGTGAAGATTGAAGCTCAGTGTGGGGTTAACTATATATAACGACAAACAATACTAACTCACACTGACTCAGCTATTAATTCACTAAACGCGAATCGGAACCAGCTTTAATTTAATACCAAACATGTCTATACAGGGTGTGGATTATAAGGGGGTTCTTGTATTTATATAATACAATACTAAATTATCGATTTTCAGACCCCCCTGTGCGGCTTATGGGATTTCTTTAAAGCATGGGGTTCGGTTTATACGTGATGAGACTTTATGATGATACTCACTGATCACTTATACACTCACTCACCCAATGAAAATGAAATACCCTATCACTGACTCATTCACTCACGTGTCACTATTTCTCACCTTGATAAGCTCCGTGTACTCCATGATGGATTCCGTCTTGTTTTGTCGGCCGGGTGTGTCTGTGTCTGTTTGCTGGTCTCCGGTGCCGGCCTCAGCCTCGGGACATGTCTGAAGCACATACAACATATCACATATCATTTACGTGTTTCTGGAGGATCCACTCGTGCCCCTAACTTATATCTGCTCTGTTCACAAAGGCTATATCAGTTGTGATTGTCACAATGCATTTATTGGACCATGAGTTAAAATCTGTTTTTATGTCATCACCGTCATCAGTTAAAATCTGTATTTCATGATCAGTTTGATCAGTCACATTTTATATATCTTATTAAGATATAAAGTCAGATTTAGATATATTAAGTCGACTAAAATTAGTATTAGGATTCCGTAAGAGTTTCTCTGACTGAAGAGGATAAACATATATCTTACGATGGACAAAGTGGGGGTCTAATATAATGTTAATATAATTCAACGCATTGGAATACATAAAGTATTGGCATCAAACCCCTACGTCCGTTCTGTTTTGGCTACAGCAGCGGGCAGCATCTATACTGTGATAGAGATATATAGCTATGGAGTAGCAAAAACTAACCACAAATGTGTCCTACTTTGCAGCTGAGTTATGAGAACATATATCTGTATCAACTATCGACCATATACCACACATACTAAATAGACAAGTAGAAATAGGCAGACACATATCGAAGTTACCAGTCCTATGAGCACAGTGCTACTAGCGGCTTTTATGTACCAGTATATTACATTATCCATTATGTCATGCACACTTGGACAAAGTTGGGGCCCTTGATGGGGGGGGGGGGGGGTCCCCATGACCCATGTCGATCTTAAGAAATGCTCATGTCGCCATATCGATCTTAAGAAATTCCCCATGTCCCATGTCACCATCTATTTTTTCCTCCTGTCCCATTTCACTATCCATTTTCTCATGTCCCATGTCACTAGGGCCCAAAAAAGCCTAGACAATGCCTAGACAAAAAGCATACCTTCTGCTGCTTTAATAAAAGCGACCTGGCGACTTTTGGAAATGTTTGACCATAGCATATACAATGTAGTTTGACTATGCATGGTCTAAAAAGGCGACTTGGTGACCTGGGGCCCTTAATTTTGGCGACTTTCCGACCTGAGGGGGAGGGGGGGGGACCCCGCTGCACCCCCACTTATTGCTTATGTCATCTCACACACTTGTAGTTGTACATTGTATGACTACGCTAGGACAGGTGAAGGATACATATATGTACACTGACTTAATTAAGACCCCCTCTCCTCTCATAGGCTCACACACCCACACACCCACACACCCACACACATCAAGCAGTGTACACTTGTTGCATACATGTCACTATCAATGTTCTGTACAGAGTCACTACTGTCTACTGTAACTGTGAATCGTCCACATCGCCAAGAAAGGTTACATCCTTCATGCGCTCAGAGTCAGGCCCCCTCCCCATCATCCAGGTGATTGAATTAAGCAGACCCTGGAGCCGCCTACCAGGGCCCGTGCCAGGGAAGCTGCTACACACCAGCACACAGCAACATGCACTGGTCTGACCCGCCGGTCTGGGGGATCAAAACGACACAGCACGAGCCTGCTATATAAACCAGTTCTACCAACCTGTCGGCCACCGCCCCCATCCGGCCTCCCTGCCATGGTGCGTGCTCAATTTACGTCCTTAATTAATGTAATACACTAGCCCCACTCTCCTGCTAGGGGCTGGGGAGAGGGACTGTCTGGTTAATGGTATAGGGGCTACCACCGGCCTCCAGGCTTGTAAGGCTGTCTCCTCCTGTGTGTCTGTGTGGTAGAAAGGGGCGGGAGGAGGGATGTATCGAGCAGGGAACGTGGTGAGCACTGCACGCCGAGCGGTCGATGACCGAGCACGAGGGGAAGATGGGGGGAGGTAGGGGAGGTAGGGCCTAGGGGACTGTTAAAGGTAGACTGCCTCCGGTCCCCAATATATGCCTCTATATCTTTTGCTTCAATTATTCCATTGAAAGAATTTTACTTGGGAAGGTATACAGGATATCTATTCACCAAATTCGGGTGGCCGTTCAGCCACCTGGGTTCATTACATTACATGCACATGGCAGGAAACAAAGAATGCTATTTCCAGCTTAGCAGCTTTATTTTCATACATGCAACCCAGTTAGTTATACTATGGGAGATCTCAGTGGTTAAAACTCACAGCCATGACACAGTTGAATCATGAGGAATGGCATGAGGTGAAATGGCATCTCCGGCATTTAGAACCTTTAGAGCATGCCCATGCTGCACAGTGAATGGGTGGCACGGTAACAGGGTGATCCGTTAACACCTTTAGTAACGGAGCTTCATGAGGTCATCACAAACAACACCCTTTCTCATCATGATATCAAAATAACCTTTCATACTATTTTGGGGTGCAGAGAACAGGTCGCCTGGCAGAAATAGCGCAAGTCCCCAAGTCGCCAATAGCCACTCTGCAGTTTCCATAGTTTGATATCCAGGGAAACATGATGCTATCTGTCACACATATTAGAAATTGACCACAGTGACTTGCAGTATGTCTACGGTTCTGCCTACAGTGCAGGCATGGTGACATGGATGTGTGTCTAGTGGTAAACTGTCTGAGTCTGATCCTTACAATGCGCCCAAGTCCCCTCGGCATGTTTAGCATTCACTGCACGTGGGTGACCAGGACAAGTCATACATCCTCCCCTAGTTCTTACAACAGGCATGACAAATGTGTGGGAGAGGCAGGTAGTCAAGCCTATCCTGTTATACCTCGTACATGTCTAAAGATCGGGGGAGAACCGGGGGGAGGGGGAGACAGGTGGTCAACTGGCCAAGCTTGTCCTCTTATACCTTGTATAAGTTTAAAGATGTACAAATGTATACATATTCACTATTTTTTCTGAAATGATCGCTTCTTCAATCTTATTGTCTATTCACGCAAGAAAATAATGAGTGAACCTAATAGCCTAATCAAGAACATCGGTCTTTAGCTACAGAAAATCACCCACGTCCTTGACTATGGGCATCCCAAACTGATATTACTGTAAAAAACGGGAGATTTCCATGTCATATCATATTAGGCCAAATAAAAAAAAAGGTTGGTTTCCGGTAACATGGTCAGACAACCCAGACCCGGCCGGTCGGATTTTTCTCCTTTTTTTTTCTCTTTTTTTAAATTTAAATTTTCTTATTTTAGGCCTCTTTTTAGCGTTTTTCCTCTAAAATCCTTAAAAATTATCCGATTTACAAACAGCAAAAACTGGTATGTAGGGAAAAATTTGGAAAAGAGACAAAAAGAGGGGGACCCGGCCCTGTTTTGCTAGACCCGGTTGGGTTACCGGAAACAAACTTTCTTTTTTTTGGCCTTAGGCCCAAATCCACCATGGAGAGGGTAAAATCTGGATATTCTGAAAGAAATATATGTTATCTATAATCTGTGAAAAAATATGACAATTCGAATGTTTTCTCTCCCAGAAATATACATTTTTGTATTTTTCAAAATGATGCCAAATGGCATCACTCGTTTTTGGGTGGATGATGATGCCAATTGGCATCACCCGTAGGTAGAGGGTTAAAACACACCATGCAACTACCAGTTTTAATGTTTTTACGTTACAAAAATCGTGTTTTCTTGTCATGTATCTTATTACAAACCAACACCAACTACATATAGTACTACACCACTACTACGTTGTATATGTACTTTCTGTTATGAAACCATTTTACGGGCAGAAAAGTACTTTATGCACTATGTCCTTTTATCTTCATGATGCATGACTGCAGTGCCGGGGAGTACTCGCCGATGCTGCATCCATGCACAATGTCGACACCACAGTCTGTAGCACAGAGTTAACACTCTCAGAGGGCTAACACAATGCATACATGTAGTACCGTCGGGTTACTCGCTAGCACAGTGTTGATGCATCACGACGACAAATGAACATGAAGCCTTCATGCATTGTGCCCTCCTTAAAGGGTTAAAACCCCAGGTTAAAACCTAACAAAGAGTGCTCTCTAGCGTATAATCTCTGCTTTCTAGTGCGTTTCACTAGCTCGCTAACTGATATATTCTTTTTCTCATTTTTGTTCCTCGTTTCAGTGAATACTAGCGCCTGCCAAATAAAAACTAGGGCAGTACATCGTATAAAACCTCTCCTGGCTTTAGAGCGCAATAACGGTATTTACGTAGGCCTACTCTAAAATCTAACAGTGTGTTTTACTTCATATATTTACCTATCTATCATGAAGTAAAAGTATCGTAGATGTTTCTTCTCCAGCACCAGACCCAAAGCAGCCCGGAGGTTAATACTATAAATGTCAATGACTCCAAAATGACCATGACTCCTCTGTGAGCATGTACTAGACAACCCAATTACGTAATTGCTGTCGGCATGTTTTCTGCTCAAAATGCCCTACATTGATAAGTGGGTTAATAGTTTGCTCGGAACCTCGACTTAATTAATGCGTCAACGTTCTTTTAAACATGTGTAAATGGGAGAGGTGAAAAGATTAACTTGAACGTTATTTTTTGTCAAAAATATATATTTCCTCACATCCAAAAGGGAACCTTGGCGAGTAGTTGAACCATAACACTGCTATATTACTATATGTTGTGGCATTTTCAATTGCAATTGCGATTTCGTATGACACTTTTAGGGATTTTCTCTGGATTTGTCCCAAACATTAAATTTTGATAATATACAAGAGTCCAATAAACAGAAGGCAACATCCCACAACTGTATACACTATCCCGTATGGGGGAAGGGCTAAAAAGCACTATATGGAAATAATACTCACAGGCAAAACCGTATGTATGTGGCCTTGGGGACATCAGGATTCTGAATGGGACTGACCAAACTCAATCCTGCCATAGCACACACCAGAAAGGGGGGAACAAAAACTGCCCATACTTGCTAAGTGTTGGGACTGGCTGAGGGCGCAGAGATAATGACAGGTATCATAAATAAAACCATTAAAGGCCGCGCCAAAACGAAAAGTTGGTCTATGGATTTCTACCTCCAAATAAATTGACCGAGCGAGCCGCAATATCTTCTTACAGTAGCTTGACATCATAAAGATTTCTTATTTGGTGAGAAAGCGAGTGAAACCCATTGGCAACTGATATTTTCCTTTCATGCACAAAATATCTCAATTTCCGAAAGAAATCTTTCAGAAATTAACAGGCCAATTTCTGGTTGGTGTGGCCTCCAGCTGCAGGTGCAGTCACGTGGCTAGGTACTGGAGGACACCTGAGTGATTCCCGGGTGACCTTAAAGTACCCAGTTCTGACCGCTTCTTGACGTGCTCACGGCACTAATGTACCCCCCGCACACCAAGGTGCACTCACTGCATGTGGGGTACAGGACACACTAAGGAGTCAAACCAAGAAATTGTAAGGATACATAGCGGGCTAGCTCATTGTAGATGTATACAATATATGAAATAGCGACTTTATTTTATAAAGACCTTAGAGAATTCTTTGAGCAATTGGTATAGAGAAATACATGCATTGTTTAAACAGTAGGGGGGGGGGTCAGATATGCAATACAACATAGGTAAGCGAGACTGCAAATCTTTTTGGCTCAGGCCAAATATAAAATATATAACGAAACGATTTTTTTTCTTGAGATAAACCTCATTGCTTTATTGCCGTGTTTTTCAGGTCTAACTTTTGGTGTTCACCCCCTTACTGAGTAAATTCCTATGCATATTTAATAAACTATCTGTGTGCCGCTCCTCGAGCCGCTTCATTTTTACTCATTAAATATGGTTCCCATATATTCAGTAGTATATGTCATGTCAGGATGTAATTTTAACATTCACTGTAATTTATATTCTACATCATTTTATGTTCACCTCCTCGAGGTAGTTTATCTAAGTCTAAATGAAATATTTACATCTCCTCGAGATGTCATTCATGCTTATGGCACCGGGTTATGGCAGTATAGGCCTAATAGGAGAACTCCGTTGTGTCCAGAAGGGGCGTTCCAGCTGCATGTATGTAATTCAACAACATACACTGCAGGCTTTTCAAAATTGGTTGGGGAAGAATATTCTGCAGTGCCAGTGTTGCCAAAACCCTTTTATGCACACAGGCCACGTACACAGGCTACCCTCAGTCAGGGGCGGATCCAGGTGGGGGGGGGGGGGGGGGGGGCTATTTTTTGGTAAATTTTAATGTAGATGGTTGAACACCCCCAATGCTGTAGGTATTACGGCGCCCCCCCCCCCCCCCCCTTTCCCAAATTCCTGGATCCGCCCCTGCGCTCTACACAGGCCATATCACTATACATTGATGTCTTATACATCAGTATGTGGCAATATAGATGTAAATGCTTTTCGATGCTTTACAAAATTGAGGAAAATGTGTTAATCGACAGAAATCCCCATGCCATGTCGCCCCGCATGTCGCCCTGTCAAAATCTCCATTACCCGTGCTGCTTGTATTAAACTAAGCCTACCCTTCCCACTACCAATACCCCTGCCACTATGCCTATTAGACCTACTATACATGTAGCTAAATATTAGTAGTAGAATCGGGGCATAATATACTATACATAGGCTATGTACTATTATATGCGCAGTGACAGATGACTCACGGTCAGCAGACAATGACAGCTCATTCAATTCTAATGAAACCCACTCACCGATCACTGCAACAAGGCAGATATGTTATCCATGTATCCAGTAGGTGCACTTACCTCAAATGTGTCCGCTCTAATCAATCTATCTTTGATACTTTGACAGAAACCGCGTATCTAGACAATTGTTTTCAACTCCCAAACCGAGCGTTGTTATTCTACGTTTTAGCAGGTGCCTATTTTGCCTATTTTACGTATTGAAACTTGCAATTTCAGTGGCTCCATCTCTTGAGAGCGTCCGCGTCCGCATGGCGTTCCATGGTTCCCAGGATTTGACCCAGGTGGCGATCATGTGCAGTGTCCGGAGTTATCACCCAGGTGGCGGTAGTGAGAAGCATTGGTTTCCGAAATTTTATATGTTTACACACGATCCCTCCAAAGTGAAGTACACTACAAGCATAGCACATCTTGAAACTTTCGACAGAATGAAACATTGCATTTTCATGTGTCTGTACAAGATAGAGCCTAGGCCTACATGATTATCAGATATCAATATTATGGGGATGGGATAGCCCATAGGATGCATTATCAACCAATGAGATAATTTGCTTGGGACATCAACCCCTCCACCTGGCCATATTGTTGAGTCACATCATGTGGAGGGAGTAGATTTCTCCAGGGGTAGAAGTGCTAGAGATTAAAAGTCCAAGGGGGGAAATGTCCAAGGAAATGGATGTCCTAAGGGGTAAAAGTCCTACAGGGTAAATGTCCAAAGGGGTAAATGTTCTAGGGGTAGAAGTCCTAGGGCGTAAAAGTCCAAGGGGTACACAGAGAGAAGCAAAGGCGTCTTCATTTATTTGGTATCCGGAATACAGGCCCTCCTGACTGTAGGCCCCCACCCCACAGGCCCACGGAACACAGGCCCCCAGCCCACAGGCCCTCCGGATCTGAGGCCCCCTGCCTTTAGGCCACCCTGACTACAGGCCCCCGGTCTGTAGGCACAAATCTCACATCCATTTCATACGACCAGACCCCATTATCTCATTCAAATTCATCACGTCCAACACTATCTCTTACAAATCATATGTCCAACCCCTCCCTCACATCCAACCCCCTCCCTCACGTCCAACCCCTCCCTCACATTCAACCCCTCCCTCACATCCAACCCCCCTCCCTCACGTCAAACCCCCTTACCTTACGTCCAACCCCTCCCTCACGTCCAACCCCTCCCTCACGTCCAACCCCTCCCTCACGTCCAACACCTTTCCCTCACATCCAAACCCATATCTCACGTCCAACACCCCTCCCTCACGTCCAACACCCTTCCCTCACATCCAAACCCTTATCTCACGTCCAACCCCCTTCCCTCACGTCCAACACCCCTCTCTCACGTCCAACACCCCTCCCTCACGTCCAACACCCTTCCCTCACGTCCAACACCCTTCCCTCACGTCCAACACCCCTCCCTCACGTCCAACACCCCTCCCTCACGTGGGTTGGGCGTAAAGGGGTTGGACAGAATAAAGGGGGTTGGATGTGATAGAGAGGGTTAGACGTGAGGGAAGGATGTGGACGTGAGGGAAGGATGTGGACGTGAGGGAAGGATGTGGACGTGAGGGAAGGATGTGGACGTGAGGGAATTCAAGGATGTGGATGTGAGGGTGAGGGTGAGGTAGTGGATGTGAGGTTAAGGATGTGGACGTGAGGAGGAGGTAGTGGACGTGAGGAAGTGGTAGCGGACGTGAGAAAGTGTAAGTGGATGTGAGGAAGTGGTAGTGGACGTGAGGAGGAGGTAGTGGACGTGAGGAGAAGGTAGTGGACGTGAGGTGGAGGTAGTGGATGTGAGGAAGTGGTAGTGGACGTGAGGAGGAGGTAGTGGACGTGAGGTGGAGGTAGTTGACGTGAGGTGGAGGTAGTTGACGTGAGGTGGAGGTAGTGGACGTGAGGTGGAGGTAGTGGACGTGAGGTGGAGGTAGTGGACGTGAGGAGGAGGTAGTGGACGTGAGGTGGAGGTAGTGGACGTGAGGTGGAGGTAGTGGACGTGAGGTGGAGGTAGTGGACGTGAGGTGGAGGTAGTGGACGTGAGGTGGAGGTAGTGGACGTGAGGAGGAGGTAGTGGACGTGAGGAGGAGGTAGTGGACGTGAGGTGGAGGTAATGGACGTGAGGTGGAGGTAGTGGACGTGAGGACGGGGTAGTGGACGTGAGGTGGAGGTAGTGGACGTGAGGAGGTGGATGCAGCATGATTTGTTAGAGACAGTGAAATGGATGCATGACAGGGGTTGGACGTATGACAGAGTTGTGGACGTTTGACAGGGGTTGGACGTAGGACAGGTTGTGGCCTATGGACAGGGGGCCTATGGCCAGGGTGCCAAAAGACCGGGGGCCTAAGATCCGGAGGGCCTGAAGGCAGGGGGCCGGTTATCAGGGTGCCTAAAGGCAGGGGGCCTAAAGTCCAAGTGCCTAAATTCCGTTTACCCATTTATTTATACTGAAAAAATACATAGGGCATAGGCTCGTAGCCCGTTGTAGGAATGATTCCAGTTTCTTGTAGGCTACATTATCTATGTGTTAGTTATGGGTTTGCAAAACCCCTTCAGGTAATCATATCGATGGTGTTATACGATGGTGGGGAAAAGGTGATGCGTAATATAATACAAAAAAAACAAAGCAGTATAAGAAAGAAGAAAAGGCAAGATTATCATAGTTACATATCAAATTGGCACAGTATCATACCTGGTTTAATATGGACGCATAAAATAACGTTTAGTGTACATGTTTGTACGTAACTTTTTGCTGTGCTTTTTGTACCAGCATCATAAAAGGGAGCCCTCATGCCTTTGTTAATTAGCCATATGCAATTTATTTTTAACCGAGTAAATTAAAGAACCATAATCTACAATGGGAAGAAGCATTGATTTAATAATCAAAAGAGATGCAGAGGAGTCAACCTTTAGTCTAACATGTCGCAATAAATGGACTTTATATCTGATATTCCTTTCTACATTAGCAATATGTAGTGTATATATCAGCTTATTGTCAAATGTTATACCCGACTATTTATATGATGGTGCTAGTTGAACAGGTATTTTGGATCTTTATATGAAGGGGAATTTGCTGGTGTTGGAGGGCTTTAGTATTAAAAGTCATGGCTTTTTTTTTTTTTTGGCATTTAAGGACAATTTATTTTGCCTACACAAGAAGGCCAAAAACTGAATTCTATAAGAAGAGTCCATATTATAGAGGTGCAGTTGGCTAGAATGCCCTGCCTTCAGCATTGCAGACCTGTGATAATAAGGCTAGTTTTAAGTTGCAGCTAAAACACCATTTGGGTACATATATAAAGAAACCCAAGGCAAAAAAAGAATAAGAAAAAAAGTATCAAGTCTATAAGCGAGTTAATTCCTGCTAGACCCCTGACTGAGTAATTTTGCTCTACATTCAACTCCACTGGCTCCACATGTGTCAAGTCGAACACTTGCCACATGTTTGCCACATGCTTGTCACACACTTGTCACATGCTTGCCACACGTATGTCACTTCATTGTCACATGCTCTCATATACTTGTCACATAGGTATGTATAATCCTTGGCCCACACTTGTGTACCACTTTTTACACACTTGTCACATGCTTTTCACACTTGTCACACACTTATCACAAACTTATCACACACTTTTATGAAACTTGTCACACACTGTGTGGCAGAACTCTTTGCAGAACCCTTTGCAACATACCATAGGACACATGCAGTGACCTACAGTGCTAAAAGATACCTGTCACAAGCTGTTGTTCCTGAATTGACAGTTGACAGTTGACAGTAAGTGACTGAAGTTGGAGTTTTCACTTTCAACTTTGGCATTTGCATCGTTTTTGGTTTGATGTAGTGTTGAAAGCTAGCAGTCACAAGTTGCTTTACTTGAATTGACAGTTGACCGGTGACAATAAATGGTTGAAGTTAGAGTTTTCACTTTCAACTAAAGTTGATTTTTTGCAAGTTGAAGTGAATATGCAATTTCAAAATTTACCAAAGGATTTGACCCTCCTGGGCCACTGTAGGGGGGAGAGGGTTGAGCGTGGAGTCGGAGATGTCAGACACGGTGGGAGCAAGGGCAGTGTAAACAGGATACATATGGTATTGTGTATTTACGTTTTGAGTGTGGATTTATTGAGCCTCTCACAATATACAGAAAAGTGGTAGAACGAAGCAACAATAATAGTCAAAAATTTCAGTCAACATCCGATTCAACAATACTGTACATTTGAAAACAAATATAGATAATGACAACGATAAAGTGATTTTATGAAACAAGGTGGTATAAAGGCAAGACAGGATGTTTACAGGACAGTACATGGCCTAACAACACAATTCACAAAGCAAGACCAGCTAGGAAGAGATGAGTATAGTGTGGTTGACCTCTAGTGATAACCGAGTCCAACAGGAGTTCTTTCGTACACGAGTATCACATTCAGGGATTTATCACCCATATCATATACTTCTAACAGCACAGCTGTTTTATCTCCATCATAATATGGAATAAAAACAGGGAAAAATGTTGACAATTCAAAGTCTTTTTCAGGCTTTATGCCATTTCTAACACTGCATGGTAAATGAAGGAGTTTTGAAACATTCAGGAGATTCCACAAAAAAAGTGAAAAAATATCATACCAATATAAAACCCGCAGGTCTCGGCATGCATGAACATTAGCTTGAATCCCAGTCTTATACACGCCGCTATGTCCAACTATAATCATCATTACTGGTCAGTCCACTATACAACCGACTGTCTCTAGGGGTACTCTAGGCATAACAACTACAGCAAGCTGAACATATCAAGATCAAAGATGGCACAAGATTAACACAGAAATTAATACAAAATATACCCCTATCATGGCATAAAGAGTACCACTAGGTGATTCCAACCAGCTACCTCCCATGTGGAAAATGGTATATTTCCCATCGGTCCGTGATCCCAATCCAGTGATCTCCAACCCATAAGATAATAATAACATTCAGGGATGATCACAAACCGTAGATCTTCCCCTCATAATAACGCCATGACAGGGACCTATCCTCAAAAATCAAAACCCGTGCCAGATTGATCAGTCTTGGTTGCTTACTTCACTGTGGTCAAAGAGCAGACTATCTTCATTTACCCTATCCTCCAAGTGTTCCTCATTTTTAATATGCAAATTGACAATCTTTTTCACACAAAGCTTAAATTGGAATTTCGAGTTTGATTTTTTGGACCATTCTCCTAAATTGTTCCACAGTACATTTCCCCTGTACCAAGGGGACTTTTTATAACCCTGTAGTTTAGCTCGTTTTAATTTAAATTAAATTTTATCATTTGATCTGGTCACTCGATCACCTTGACGAACATCTATCAACTCGCTGCAAGACTAGAACTTGTATATCCAGGTCAATAAGACTTTGTCTCTTCGTGTAGTGTATGTGTTGCAATCAGGTAGAGGTATTGCGAAATCTCTTTCCATATGATGCTGACATCAGCCTCCTAGTGTGTACTATGTATGTTTCATCACCCTGTTTGGTTATCGCATCGTACTTATTTCTGTGAAGCTGACATCATCCTTCTGGAATGTTCCAGACCCTATTGAACTTAGGTAGAGGTATTGCATCATCTCTTTTTCTGGAAGCTGACATCAGCCTCCTAGGGTTATTGCATCTTACTTATTCCTCTGAAGCTGACCTCAGCATGCTGGAGTCTGACATCAGCATGGCTGTGGCCTATAAAAGGCAGTGCTGTGGAGGTGGTGAAATCAGTACCTACAAGACCACCATGGGGAGCAGACCTGTGTCAGAGTGCTCCAGGATTACCCCACCTGTATACATTGGACTATATTGAACTTGCTGAAGCTGGACTTTGTACCTGAGGACTATAGGAGACAATATTCTTTGTACAGTTAAAGTTGGAGTTATACACAGTTCCATTTACATTCCCCAAAGGACTTTAACACTTTAAGACATTATAAGGAGTGTATGGACTGTATGTGTGCTACTGTGTCAAACCATAGGAAATAAGTATCTACCCAAGAGATCTCCTGTGGCTATTCTATGTGATTGCAGGTCAATTCATCAACTCTGTAAGAGTACTCATGCACCTGTAACTGCTCTCATGTGGAAAAGGTAATAAACAGTAGCAAGTCAACTTCTGTCACAACACTTTGTCTCAATCATTGGCTTTGGCCACTACACTTCGCCTCGACAGCAAGGGCAGGCCTGCCTTGGAGTGCAGGACAGCTTCCTCCATGTAGTCTCGATTGCCACAATAACAGATCCTTAAGCCTCGATTTTGCAAACGTTGCAGTTTCGGTAAAGAAGTGTCATTACAACCAGCATACGCAAAACTACAATAATCAAACAACGTCATTATCATTGTTTTATATACCAGAATAGCTGCATGCAAGGCTAATAAATAACGCAATTTTGCAAATCTAAAAAGCCTGTTGTTGACCTTTTGTATTACATCCTTGATTGCGAGCTCCATTGACAAATGATTGTCCAAACATCCATTAGGGCTTTGCCATTCATAAAGAAGGGTCTCATGGTTACACTTGCACGTGTGTTAATCTATGTTTCTGAAAAACGTAGTTTACCGAGAAGAGGAGACCAATTAATGCTCTTATTGAGAAGTAGTCCTGTGACCTCTCACGACGTGTAAAGCCTATTGTATGTGTATATGAAAAGAAGAATGTGTTTGTCACTTTATTTCTTGAAAAGCCTACCGTTTTTTAAAGAGGAAAATCAATAGATATATCCATTATGATATATTTGAATTTGCATATCGGATATGTATATATTGATATGGGATTTTATACGGGGGGCACTCAATTCTTTTGGGACACGGGTGTGCGGCTGGTCCTTTGACAACCCTTACCCTTGTTGAGGGCGGGGGTTGGTCAAAAGTGACCCTTGCTGAGGGGGATTCTGGAGAAAAGTGACCCTTGCTGAGGGGGATTTTGGAAAAAAGTGCCTAGGTCTTAGCAATTTTTCCCTCGGGGTCCCCCTCAGTGAGAGGGATTTTGTTCAAAAAGGACCCTTTTCTAGAAGGATTTTGGGCCTCAGAGTAGGTCTGGTCTCAAAGTAGGTGATGGCATTCTTAAGGCTCATAGCAGCATCCCTAGGGGTGACACTGAGCACCACCTTGCTTGACTCATCCACGGACAGTGGAGGATCAGGGCCAGTGGAAGATACAGAGTCACACTCAGAAAGTGCAATCTCCACTATCATGGCATCCGTCATCCCCCCTGTGGTAGGCTCTGAGTTATCAGCTTTCACGTAGCTCTGGACATCACTGATCCGAATGTCCTCTTGATCCAATGAGTTCATCAGCTCTCTGAGAGTAGCCAGTGGTAGATCATTCTCCTCATCGAACTCATCATTGTCACTGGAGGGGGGAAGGGCAGGAGGCAGGTGTGACCTCTGGTAGCATAGGGACTGGCACTGGTGCCTCCAGAATGTAGGTATGATCCCAGTAGTTATGGATGGTTGTACTGGTCACCTCTGTCGGTTCATACCCAATGCCTTGTTCAGGCTGATTACCTGAGGCTCATTAGCCTCTGCCTGGAAAATGTAGTGCCTTACCTGCTGCTTTCTGTAGTGACATTTAAACGAATTTATGATTTATGATGTGTTCAGTGGTGTTAGGGCGGAGGAATGGAAGGGTCACGTTGGTGCACTAGATCACACACTTGTGGCTGGAAGCATTGTCCAGCAGCAGGACGATCTGCCTCTCCTCCCTCCTCATCCTCCTGTCCAATACCCCCAGCCACTCCTGGAAGATAACAGAGGTCATCTAGGCTTTGGTAGGCTAGACAAGCAAACAGAGGCAGACAGAGACAGACAGAGTTAACTTACACAGTGCTTCAAAACCAAAGAAAATTATGGGGATGCCAGAGGCATAATTAAACTTAATATGAATACCGATATACTAACAACAAATGTAGTAGGCTTCGTGGTTTTGTCTGAGGAAAATCGTCATTTCCATATACTACTTACAGTCTTTGAATAGGTTAGTCGTGGGATAGGCTCCGGTAGGCTCCATGGCGAAGCAGAGAACTACGTGTATTCACGCTGTAATTCTAACGGCCAAAAGTACCCGTCCTTAGATATGCTATCCGTGTGTATCTTGATGGACTCAAAATAAATGACTGCGCACATTATTAGAGGATCTGCAACCTCTGATCAGAAAGTGGCCGTACTTCACAGATACACTTTCCTTTAATACATTACCAGGCTTATTCGTCACCATCACACTCCTACCAGCCTATAATGAATCTGGGACTTAATTATATTTGTGAGGCACATACGAGGACATATTATAGTGTACTTATCTTTAATATAGGTCTAGTTTCATGCAGTCCTTCAAATGTATAGAGAAAGAGACACAACATCACCAATAGTTCACCTATGGTTATGTGTCGGTGGTTATGTCGCGTTTGTCACTAGGTGGAGACACCATAGCATTGTTGGGGTGTTCACCAAGTTTGCGTATAAGGCTCATGAAAATATTTTGACATGAACCTATTTAACAACATACTTCTAACTCCCCGTGTAAAACTATATCGATATACGATATTTAGTATGTGTGGGGTGACCTACCAACTAACATTATAAGACGTCAGCTAAGGGCCACGAAGGAAGGACCTTGGAGATTGTGAGCACCCACTCACAGTCCATGACTATTTATTCGAGTAGCACCGTTATTGTAATGATGGATGACTGAATCAATGTATGGTATTGTATACTGCTCAGAAGGGCGCTATGTGGTAGAAGACGCCCATGCCGTGGTTCCGGCCGCTGCTCGTATGAACACCGCTAGGGTATAGTCGTTACACGTGACCCTCTGTGCTATATGGCTGTGCCCCGCTATACATTACACGGTCGCTGTTCGCCCCTAGGTAAGAAGTTTCGGGAGACACCAAGTACTATCTCCCTTACTCCTTCACTCCGACCAAATAATGAAAGCAACTTTTAATGACTGAGTAGTTATTGGGTGAGTTTCTTTTTAACAGCTCGCGTGGAAACTCACGAAACGGCTATATTGTGTTAGTAATGTGTATATTGCCAATGCTATCTGATTAGCATGATATCAAATAACAGAATGTAACACATTGATTCTTGTCAAGTTACCACTTTGTCACATTTTGTCGAAAATTGTACGTATACGGCTTTTTTAAACACCAAAACACGTTTAATATAGTATGGACTGAAACAATGCTTGGGCGCTCATACTGCACATCAATATACTCGTTGCTATTAATGCTTGTATCTTATAATGCTGCATCAGCATCTGATGGTTCAGTGAGTAAAAGTGTTCAACAAAGTTGTCAAAGTATAAATGTATGTAGTCCCTACAAGGTGTATGAAGAAATAATATATTTCAGGTCCTAGACGCGGGACGTTACCTAATATGAAAATGGTTGTAAGCATGACGACACCCCAGGCATGTTGGCAGAGAAGCTCTATCAGTTCCCATCCAACCCCAAATTGAATCCTGCCGACTATACACCAACCCTTGTTAAGGCCCCTTCTTACCCACCCTACCATGGCGTATCATTATCTCCCCATTGACCACTTTCACCCGGCCCCCAAACGGTCGTCACCACTGAACGCACGTACCCCCATCCTCTTAACTTCCCTCCCCCACTTTGGACCTGCATTGCAAACTGCAGGGCCAGGTCGGCGTTTTCGCGCTTTTTCCCTTGTCACCTGTGGCCAAAGTTGGACTCGTTTTTGGCATCCCCAAGACGGGCCTGGGGCAGCCGTGATTTCCGAGGCGTGGCGAGTTGCGGTATTGGCCGGGGCCGACACAATGGCCATTGTTGTGTGCTGGGGGAGGTGTGTGGAGGGGTGGGGGTGGGGTGGTAGCATGGGGATCCAATCCCCCTCACCGTGTAGATATATGTGTGTGCTGCCCATGGCCCCCAACCCCATCTTTCATGCCACGTTTCCGGATGGGAGACGGCTCTCACTGCCTTAGTCCTGACGCTCAGGTGGACTCAATTTATGGCGGTTCGTCACAGCGTGTGCAGGCCTAGCCCTGGTGTACTGCCGGGTCAACGATAGCACCCCCATCACATAAAATAAATGATCACAGATGTACTCTTTTTTACAGAAAAAAAATGGTATCAACGATTTCACTTGATAGCATCCTATGATATCATCTACACCTATATTGCCCAAGTAATATATAACAGGTTATTGTATGATGTACGAAGAGCAGGATAGTGTATTAGTTAATGTAAAGATTGGCAGATAAGATGAAAGTATTTTATATTGCAAATTCCACGTGCCCATGCACATCTGAGGTGCGACTATATATATATATATATATATATATATATATATATATATCCCTAAATGGATAGGAATGGCTGTCGAGGAAGGTAGAGGCCCATGTAGGTTTAAGCCATATTCAAACATTCTCACCTGTATATATGTAGGCAAACTGAGCATTACATCTAAAAGCATTACTGATTATATGATACGAACAATTCACTTAGAAGTCGACATGGGATGGTAAGGTTTCTTCACTTGAGCTGTGATTTAGGATGGTTAAACGATGCTAAAGCTAAAACTGCCAATCAGGACTTTATTTGACTTTGCCCACTTCCACACATTGTCAGACACAAACTGCTTATCTAATTATCCATCAACATTTTAGCAATATCCTAACATCTATTTAGAAATACTGATTTACATACACCCTTTCATAATGTTTGTGCAGAAAACAAACATACATCAGTGGTATTTAAACAGGAATGCAGAAAAAGAAAGGAAGGGAAAAAAAAGCCAAATTCTGTGCATTCTCAAGGAGTGACCGACGGTGACCACTGGCTGTTTGGGGTCGACCCCCAGATAAGCTTCATTGTTAAGTTTGACACGAAGATTGCAGGTCAGTAAAACCCACCAGTCTAATGACTATAAAGATTCCATACGGGCTGAGGACAGTATAATTGGTCTCGAGCAGAGGGTCAAGTGTAGCCCACAATTTAACAAAAGAAGCAAAACGGTGCGTGTTAAGAACGGGTGGATTTCAAACCGCAGTGCCCGCAAGTATTTCAATAGTATGTTTAGTTCCCTTTCGTCATCTATTGCGTAGTATACCTATTATAAACTCGACTACAATCTGAATTTCAAATTGAACAAACTTCATCCCTTAACTTTTGCCTTGTCGCTATTGTAATTAATCTGATGTGAATCTATGTATGCGCGAAACATCCCTATATGTGCAAAATGCTCTCGATATAGATCAATAGCCTAAAGATAATTATGTATATAATTAAGCTATTATAACTGTTCATTCGTCTCTGACATGCAACATGGTGGACGTGCATTAACCCAATTTAACATCATATACACTGATGTCCACAGCAGCTACCATATATACATAGTCTGCATACAGCCGGTGTACATACTAATGAATCAAACATATCTTAGATCCGTGTACTCAAAATGGATATAATTTGACCCCCATAACAATTAGCGATGACACTCCTCTCTAAATACTTGGCCTGCTGATCAATGGTGTCCGTATAATTGGTTCCTCATAGTTAGTCTGATTAATTGGACCTATAAACATGGACCGCATTCATTGAAAGGACATGTGCAACAAATGTGCCCATCATCCAATTGTTCAAAGAGATAGCATCAAGGGATTTGGAACTTTGTAGAAAAAATGAGCTACTCTTTCAAGTCCATCTGTTTTCCCAAAACAAAAACAACAATAAAACAACTCATTAAGTTTTATATTGTTTTCCTTTGACTAGATGGGAATACCATGTATACTGTCAGCTCCGTACCAAGTGAGATATCACGAAGATAAGTGTGGGGATTTCTGCTTTCTCTGACTATTAAAAAGTATATTCCCCACACTGCATCACCCCCACTGTTTTTTTTAAAAAGAAGGTCTTGATCATGCAGTGCATATTATAGTTTATGCTGAACAATGTTGGCGTGGAGAATGGGAGTACACGCCAGTACATCGTATACATTATGCCCATCTACCATTTACCCATCAGTATAGTTCCTGCAGCAGCAAGGGGGAGTTCGCTGAATACATGTGTTAGTCGTGGATCTTGTCAAACTTATGACGTTCGGCCTAGGGATTGAAGAGGGGTCTTTGTTAAGGATACGGTCGAGCGAGCAGGGAGCGTCCGTGAAAGGTATATACCCCATAAAGGTGCGCGAGGCTGGCCAGCCACAGCAGAGCATTGGGGAGTGGAGACGTGGAGGACGTGGGCGCTACTACTACTACCACCACTGCACATGCTGTACCATCCCGAAGCAGACGACATTTGGCAAGAGGAAACCCGCCCTTTTCGAGGCACAGACCCACATGTGAACGGGACCAGAGTGGACTAGCTCATCTGTATACATACACATACCCATACCCCAAAGGCAGCGGGAATACAGCGACAATTACCTTAAAAACTCCAGGTTTGTGTGTCAGCCCCCCTCCCCCACTACCACCCCCTGTGGTAACACTGCAGCCGAACGTATATGTACATGACATATGGGGAGACGACCTGCTGTCAGGCTACACGAGGGGGACTCTTTAAGGGTTTTAAATACACCCACCAGGATACACAGTGCCCCTGTACAGCCGGGTGTATAGGAACAGACAGTGAGTAGCAGAGCGGGAGGAGCATTCAATACTACCACTATACTATTGCCACTAGTGCTGTTACCACGGAGAGCGCCCCTTATCCCTGGGTAGCAACCTCCACGGTGCCACGCCTCTGCCTGCAGAGAGGGATAGACATATATACCCTCACTACAGGCTTCAACAAATGCTAGTGGATTAGATAAGTCCCCTTCAATCCTCCTGCAATCGGAGTCGGATGTTCCAGCCTGTGACGGAGTGAGGATCAAGCTGCCGATCTGTCCACATCACCCCCTGTGTACAACCCCTCCTCCCACCCACTCACCCCGAGATCTATGGTACTCCTCCCCCTATACACACCCCTCTCCCCCCGTCCACGCTGCTGCACCAACGCTATCAACACGGGTATAAGGGCCTCACAGGGCCGTACAGCACAGATGGGATTCTATAACGTACCTCCCCCACCCCAAGAGTGACCATCACAGGGAGGAGGACCATCTCACTCACTCTCTCCTACCCCTCTTATCGAGCCGTCCTCCTCAGCCTGCAGAACCCTCAAGCAGACGACAGAGCACCGCTCCACAACAAGCCGCCGCGGGAAAAGGGACAAGAGGGCGTGTGCGGCCGGCGCGGGGTGTACCACCACCAGTAAGGCACACAGAGGAGGGTTGTTGCTGTCCAAAAGGGGCCTGGGGCCGAGGAGGGACGTGCCACAACAATAGGTTCAGTATGCGTTCTGACCATGGGTGGGGCGTGACAATAGGACTGTGTTTTCTGCAGACAGCCATCGTGGCCGTCTTTACCTGCTGTGGGGATCCGGCCGACCAGGGCAGCGCCTACAAAGGTAAGGCATTGCAAGGGGCCAACTGGAGGGTGTATGTATATAAATGTGTGAAAGGCCTTTACCTTGCACACAACACCTATATGGGGACGCTGCGATGCACAAGGACTAATTGAGTTTGCTAGTCCAAGCCTCCAAACTAATACGAATAACACACACTCTGTGCACTCCCATTGTGTAATCTCTGTCCACACTGCCAAGACAACATGTTGTAAATGTTCATTTGTCCTGAAATATGAGCAGGGTCTTCTTTACACCAAGTGCACTAACATGCTCACTCACCGATTTACTGCTTGCTTTGAGCGCAGAGAGGCGCCAACATGTGGCCTTCACATCCAATAGAGGGGGTGTCTTACTCCGAGTTGTACCAGAAGGTCTAGAATTGTGCTAATTAATAGTTAGATGTCTTAAGTGCATGCACTTACAATCATTATACTAGCATGTAGAGAGCAACACTTTCAGTGATAATTCCCCATTATATATGCTCTACTTCATGTATGGAAACCCGAATTACACAAACATTGAATAAGCCAACGGGTAGGCATTTAGAGTGTTATTTGTGTGCATAAAAATTTTGCCTTAGCAAAACGAAAGTCATGATTTTATATTAAAAAAATAGAGGAGGGGAAACTGTCCACACACTTAGAAGAACTAATAATAATGATTAAACAATAAAATACACTACATCACGTAGGCCATAATACCATTGTTAAATAGGCACCGCCTTTTAAATCTTTCCCCTCCTTCCAAGGTATGTTTACTCATCTTACCCATTCTTATTTACTCGGCACTTGAAGAGGCAATGTTGGCCTGCACACCTATAATATGATGAACTCGAAGTGCAAATTCTCCCACACAATCTAGATGTCCCACATTATATGAAAATACACCTTTGGAAATACACCTCGCTCTGTGCAGGTAAATAATACAGGTGCGCAAGGTAATAGATTAAAGTACCACCTTACCTTGTTCAAGCAGTCAACGATAACATATGAGACCTTATAGCAATTTTCCCCTTTTCAAATCAATTTAGAAGGAATCCCTTACCCCCGTGGGGATCTTCTTTTCATGCCCGTTCGCATGCGTTTGAGAGTGAAGAGGCCAAGGAGAGTGTATAAGGAGCGGGATAATAAGCGTGGAGAAGAGAAGTTATAATGCACTCCATCATAAGCACACATGCCATGAGCTATGGGTACCCAATTATCGTTGTCATTCAACGACGGGTGATCACCGGTACACTTCGCCTACTCTGTCCCCTTAGAGGTGCCCCCTCCCCGCCCACCTGAGCTCACCTGCCATTACTTTGAATTAGACTCATCATCATCCCAGGTGCTAATTACCTTGGCTGGTAATGAAAAGGCACATTGTATACACCACACCCGATCCACCCATCCATCCAGTTACAGCACATCAACACTGCAAGGTGTTTAGATATATACCCTACATTAAGGTCAGGGGTTTACAGTGTATACCCATCGGCAGCAAGCAAACCTCTGGCTGTATGCCATCGACAGGAAAGTGTTCCATGATTGAAACTGCCATTCATATCATTGTCATACTACAATATCATTCTGGATTTTGAGAACACTATTTACAAATCTGGAGTGAAGCCCTTCGAAGCTGGTTGTGATTGTTCTGGCGACGGAAACAACTTCAAATATAAGCCAACATATTAGAGTCAACATTCCATGGAGTTATTCTGTATAGTCTTGTTCTATGTTAAGGATCATTGGGAGAAAGGCCGATATATACAGTCACTCTATACACTATAGTGTGATTACCTGGGCACTGCATTGTAAATCCTTGGCTGAGGTGATCACTGCTGCACTGGCAGATGTCGGTCAGACGAGAAGTGGGTATATACGGCTCTATGAGCACAGTGGGTACACACAGAAAGGTGAATAACAATGGGGTTTAGCTAAAGATGGTTCCCATGAAGGTGGCAAGTTGGGGTAGCCCCAAAGCTGTTATGCAGAATGAAGATAGCAGAAAACCAAAAGTATCATGTTAGTGAATGGAGTGCAAGGGAGGAATGTGTCTGTGAGGACAAATAAGGCATTTCCTACAGGGATGTAAGCAGAACCAGCACCCCCTTGGTGGACTGCTGATCGCAGCTTTGTATTAGATACAACACTGTTAGGAGTAAGTGCTGTAGCTGCACAGTATAAAAGGAGGTACTTTTGGTTTCCAGTAGTTTATACTGAACAGCTACACTACAGTAGGTACTGTATCCCCAACAGTACCCATACTGTTCCTGTTTAAGGTATTATATACTGTAGGTGTCTACAGTTGTTTATGCCATTATTTTAGACTAGCTATCAGACAAAAGAAGTTAGCACCTACGGGAATCGAACTACCTACCTTCCGATCCAAGGTCCATTGCTCTACTAACTGAGCTAGCGGGGCTGGCTGTATATTCTCATGGTCAGAATAAGCTTTTCGATTCACATGACACCAGGGAGTTGGAGAATGGGAAAGAGAGCTAGGGAGAGGTGTACAACCGTGATCTGCAGTACCTGACGTGATCTGCAGTAGTGCAGATCACGTCAGACCATCCAACCGTGATCTGCATCAAATCAACGTGATCTGCATCAATCTTGCAACCATCTGCTTTGTGAATATTATGGATGGGCAATGCCCTATCCAGTATCCCAATAGGTTCTAAGTCATATATATTCCGAGACATCTCTATCTAATCAGTATATCCATTATTATTGGGGAATTATCATGACATGGAATGGGAATAGTACCCATAGTAAACCACCATTGCCCCATAAAAGAGCTGGGTACTATGAGATACACCCCAGTTACTTACTAGATGCAGCATGTGTCTATCTGAGTAATGCAAAGTAGAATTCTATTGATGCAGTTTACAACCCTCTGCAACACATAAATTGATGCAGATCACGTTGATTTGATGCAGATCACGGTTGGATGGTCTGACGTGATCTGCACTACTGCAGATCACGTCAGTTACTGCAGATCACGGTTGTACAAGAGGCATGAGGAGAAGGGGAGAGAGAGAGCTTGTATGTGTATAAGCTATATAAATAGATAGATAGAGACAGAGAAGGGGAACCCAGTAGCATGAACATAATTACTTTATTAGAGCCATATGGATTTTGATAATCATAAAGTTAGACCATTGATCTATCTCAAACAATCTCAATACAAGGGGCCTTTAGAAACGATGACATAGTTCATTATACACAGATGTAGTCTATGCTTCTAGCATTGCTAAAGTCTACGTTTAATGAGCTAAGTCAGGTTTGCTAAAGGTCCCTAGCATCTCTTTCTTACCTGCTCCCTCATTCATAGGAATCAGCAGGCTTTTCATCATAGGGCCATACAACTGTCCAGCTAGCTCAGATAGCAGAGCATTGGACTGTGGGTCTGAAGGTTGATGGTTCTAATCCCAGTGAAGTTTCTCAAATGTAATGCATTATGTCAAAGGGTGTTGAAACATACTCAGTTTTTTTAATACCTGGTTCACATCAATGCCCTGTTATACCACAGTGATTGGGTAACAGTAGATTATATTGTGGAATGCAACAGTACTGACTACTGTACTAAGCCTATGTGTGTTTACAGTAGGTGAGTCTGTTCAGGAACAGTCTGTGATACTGAAAACCAAAAATACCTCCTTTTATACTGTAAATCTACGGTGGATTTAGCTGTGCAGCTACACTAACTTCTGACAGTGAATGTAAAAAGTGAAACCGGAATTATGTCATTTTATACTGTAAGCTATTCACAACTAGACTACAGTAGATTCTACTGCTCAGCTACATTTCCTTCTAGCAATTTATACCCCAGTAAACACAAATACATAGTTTAAACGTAAATGTACGTTCATTTGGGGTCTGAACTACATAGATTTACAAGGTTTATGAACATCAAAACATGATGGTTTATTTACGTTCAACAAACGTAGATGTCTAATTTGTGTTTTTCAACCTCATTCAGACGTAAATATATTGAAAAAAAACCCACTAACTTGACATGTAATATACTCACATCTTTAATATGTAGATATGTAGGATTCCAGCTAGATATGTGTCATTTATATTCACAGATGTGATTAATTCAAAAATAATATTATTAAAAATCTCACTTTATGTGAGACTAGCCTAGTATCTCTCTGCCAGGCAAATAACATTAGTTTTGGCTTCAGTGAGGCTTTATATTTCTTTCAATCCCATCAATGTGGTGTTCAATCAATTAAGTGCCTTAATATTAGATATGACCATCTACTGTTTTATCATCTCGCCTTCCCAGCAAATCGTTGTCAGCTTTGGCCACATTTGGCCAACTTTGGTCATGCCGAATTTGGTCATGCCGAAACCTGACCAAAGTTGCTGAATTTGGTCATAGCCAAGCCTCACAGAAGTTGGCCAAAGCTCACAGTTAACATATGAACTAACAAACAGGCCCTATCCAATACATGAGTCAGTGGTCATGGGGCTTTAGTGCTTGGTATATATTGTTGGTACTCCCAGAAACAAGGTTCAATCCCAGAAGGATCCATGATTTGTTATACATTGAAACTTTTTTGTTCCTAAATTTGCGTTATAAACCATAGCCCTATAAAAATGTTAAATAGCTTTGAATTAGGGGCTGGGTTTGGTCATGACTAAATTTGGCAAATTCTGAAACATTTCAATGTATAACAAAATTATCGATCCCTCTGGGATTGAACCCTGTTTCTGGAAGTACCAACGATATATACCAAGTACTAAAGCCCCATGACCACTGACTCATGTAATGGCTAGGGGCTGTTTGTTAGTTCATAATGTTAACTGTGAGCTTTGGCCAAATTTGGTGAGGTTTGGCCATGACCAAATTTGGCAACTTTGGTGAAGTTTCGCCGTGACCAAATTCGGCAACGTTGGTGAGGTTTTGGCATGACCAAATTCGGCAACCCATAAGCCAAAATACTGGAAATTTGGCAGGCTGGCAAAGTGTGACCGAGATTTGCTGGGTTTATAAATGGATAGTTGATGATGAATAACTGAATTGCATTATATCAAATTCATAATCATTAGGATTTATCAATAGACTGTAGGGAATTTGCTCATGTGCAAAACGATTCTCCCCCATAGTTGATAGTCCTGCTACCTAGTGTGACACTGGGGAGTTAAGGACATATTTGAAGTTGAAAAAGTGCGAATTTTAACGTAGATATACGTAGATTTATTACGTTTATTTACGTCTGAATGGGGTAGAATAACTTCAATCAAACATCTACGTTGGTTGAACGTAAATAAACCTTTCCGTTTTGACGTTCATAAACCTTGCAAAAAAACGTAAATCAGACCTTTGGTTGAAATCAAACCTACACAAACCTCTCAGCTACATTGGAATTACATGGCGTGTTTACTGGGACGACACCCGTAATATTTCTGCTAGTTCTGGTGCCATCACCGATGTTCGCATTTATATTGGACCCAGGAGAAGGTAAATACATGCATAGTTATACAGATGTATACACGTGCGAATCGCAATAGGATCAAATACTTGATTGAATACCTGGGCACTGCATTGTAAACCCAATGGATTGGGTGAGAAAATGAGCTAATACATGTACAACTGTAAATGGATTGAGTTATGAGGCAAAATGTAACAATTGGTTACCAGTCTTAAGACGTTTTGCAAGGAGGCACAACTTAACTCTTGAAAGCCTGTTTGGTAGGCCTACTGGTCAGATTCCCTATAGTTGAACACAGTTGGGTGACCAAAACGTTATTTTGGCTGCCAATACAAGCCCCTAACCTCCCCACTGGTCCTCCTCCCTATTATGAATTTGTAGCTCTATGGATTTGCACCTACTCTTGGGTATCTGAGCATAATGGTTCCAGAGATTCTATCATATTCTGTCCAATAAAAATCATAAAGATGTTTAAGTGCCCCGGGCGCTTATAACTTTGGAGGGCTGTTCACCCCCGGCGCCTATACAAGACAGGCACTTATTCAACATCCAGTTTTAGTGCTTTAGAGTTATTTCAAGACCTCCATACTCCCAGTGTTTATACAAGACTGGCGCTTATTCAATACCCAGCGCTTAAAGGCGACACTACGGTAGTTTACCTGTAATGGCTGTCAGAGTGATGAAAGGTAGAGAAAAAGCAAAGATTACAGAAAAATGGTCACAGAGTTTCCATGGCAACCTGTCTCACGATTTTCAAATATGGGAGTGACGATGCCACAATCATATAACCCCTTACCTTTAAGCTTAACCTGATACTTAGATCACTATACTGTAGGTCGAGGGGTTACACAATCATCAATGACTCTTCAAAACATACAGGGGAAACTTTAGGTTTTGGGTTCCATATATAGTGGGAAAAATTATTGAGATTGAGATTGAAAGATTTATTGCAAGAATCGCCCGAAAAAGGGCGTTCTTCCACTTACATTGTTTGCGTGAAAGATAATCTTTTGTTGTGTAATGTGATGGGTAAATTCCAAACTCAAGTGTATTATGCAACATAATTAATGATAATATTGGTACAATATGAAAAAACTCTTTGTTTATAGGAATTGAAGAGAGATTGGCAATATGTAAGGGCATACTGGTGTATTGCAAGGCATTGTCGGATAATGGCATTTGCCTTAGTGTTGCAATTTGGTTAGTGTCAAATATCAAAAGAATTTCCCCTGTAATGCCCTGAAATCTCTGCGGTTTAGAATATTGCAAGTGCATAGTTTATAAAGGGGGACACTACAAATATCATTAGCATATCTTAGAGAGAATAATCAAACCATATCACAATGTGAGGTAACTCCCCCATGTACAACAATTATACTGCACCGCAGAGAGTTCAGGCCCATAAATCGTACTGTGGAGTTTGGCTATTACAGATGCCTTCTATGTATAACACCTTGATGTGTACAGTAACCGGAATAACAGCAGCTGTACCATATGACAGATAATACAAGTTATACAACACAATTGAAGGTCAACCAGATTGTCTTGGTACATTGTACATGGTACTGTGGTGTTACCGGTACAGTGTAGGCGTCTCAGCCATAATCACTGTCCTTGGACTTTAAGGGACATTATCAATGTCGCTGCTCTTGGGGGTCTGGATGGGGGGGTCCCAATTTTCCCTGTCGATTTTAAGAAATGACCATGTCACCCTGTCTATTTTAAGAAATGACCATGTCACCATGTCGATTTTAAGAAAAGGCTATGTCCCATGTCACTATCTCTTATATTCCTCATGTCGCATGTCACTAAGCCAAAAATAGGCCCATGTCGAATTTAGTGGTCCACACCCATGCTCTTGTTAGGGATGTCATCCGCATAATGTATGTGTTCGAGCAGATCCTGGTTGTAGCAAGCCTAAGTATAGCTGCTCATATTTCGCTTCAGTTGGCACTGTAAAATATAAAATATGCCCTATTCACATGGAAGCTTTTCATGAACATCTCCTAATACAAAGGATGATAAAAGTATGTGGTGGCATTGTTATACATTTTGCACAGGGTACGTATTGGCATGCATATTGAGGAATGATGCCACTGTACAAAAATACAAACTTTTATGCGGGGTAAATGACACCATTGTCATTCTTGACAAATGTCTGACAGTGCATCATGTACAATGTTATAATTAAATAACTGATAAGGATGACTGCCACAACGTCTGTTTTGCATGGAAATGATATTAAATAATTATTTCCCTTCAGGAAATAACAGGAAGGGTCACATAACACCGAGATGCACTTCTCCAACCCTGGCCATGTGAGGTTATGATGTATAATGGGTTATGATGTACGTGATGGTGGTTTGCTTTCTCAGCCGTCCAACCGGGGCCCTCCATCCTATATACCCCATTCTAGCCGCAATTAGCATGACTCACATTCTCCCTGATGTCGGAGGTGCACACCTTAGGGAAACACGGTTACACACCAAGCCACAGAGCTTGATGCAGAACTGCACTGACTCAATTCAGTGGCATAGAAGAGTGCTACACACAATTCCCAAAAGCTTACCTCTCCCACATAGGGAAAAGTGCTACAGAGGGGTCTGCGCTCCTTATCAGAATTAAATGGGGCTCAAAGATTCTTATACAATTTCAATATACCGTAATCGACGTAATAAGCGCCTTCCCCCTGTATGTATGTAAATTCTTTTATTTATACTGAAGACATATAGGCATGAGTGGTTGCCTGTACTTATTCTGTATCCAGTCGAATGTTTATGAATTTCACTTGTACATGAATAGCTTAACTCAATGTGGTAATAACCCACTTATAAATAGTAGAGAATAAGAATGAAAGGATTAGTGGCTGAGAGGAAGAATAGCGACATAATCAATGCACGAGTAGGTACTCAGAGGTGTAAACCTTTGACATATCTATCCGTACATACGGACTGATGACATTAGTCCATTTATGGGCATGCGGGTCAGTTGGAGTACCCACATCCCAAAGGACCCCCTCATTTGGGGGCATTTTTAGACTAGAACCAAGGGTCAAATATTCACAATTTTGGAGACAATTAAACTCTTAAGTACTAAAACGCCGTAAAAATTAAGGGCGCTTATTACGTCGAATACGCTAAGTGTACATATGCGCCACCCCAGTAGGAACAACATTTGAATCGACATTGAATCAACATTGACAACCGTTACTCAATGTTGATTCAATGTTCTGCGTCCACTGGGACTATGCATAAGAAGCGACAATAAGATCTGGTTATAGAGTAGGCTCGCCCAGTGAAGATTTGCTTCATATGCCTCTGAGAAATGCACTGACTCATGCAACTTTACACATCTCCTTCTATCGCGCCCCTCCACATCAGTACAATGCGGGACATGTGTCTAGATTTGTGCTGGGTTTGCTATTATCCCCTTTATATAGAAAGCCTCGGGTAGAAAGCAATCCCAAAGCTGCTTGAAATTGCGTCTCGTCGTGTCCGGGTCCAGGGTAGAATGGAGACGAAGAGTGGCTGCGGACGGGCATTAGATTTGTGAGTGTCAACAGAAAATACTGCACCTGTTACCCCAAAACACACCGTGTCCTGTCCCTCAGTGCATTACCGTTCAGCAATACTGTAACCTGCCGCCCAGAGAGGAACAACAAGGGTGCAGGCTTGGCTGAGCAACCCCCCCTCCCCCCTCCGACCTCATCAAAATGTGCCCTTTGTTAAAACCATTTGCCACACGACAACCTTAATGAATTGCCCTGTCTCCAGTGGTTGTCCTTTACGCTCCTCCATCCGTCCCTTCCCTGACTTTTGGTTAGATATTAATTCAGATAAAGTCTACAGGGAGTGACTGATCCCCCTGTCGTGGTAAGAAGGGGGTTGTTTCTCCCCCGGTAACCTCGCAGTTAAAACCGTAATTACCCTAGGCCTGGCGGGAAAACGAGGGAGAAGGGGGAGAGGAGCAGCCCCCAACAACCTCTTGACATAAGTGGCCGCGCCCCACTGCCGCCCTACCCGCCGTCATCGCTACTGCCCCCGTAACGGCCAACGGCCGGCCGTCCCCCATGCACGGTAATGTACCGCCAGGCGGCGGCACGTATAAATCACATCCCGAGCTATGTAATGAGCATTCGTTACAGCCCTTAAGATGCCCCCGGGCCTGGCAGCCCTGACGCCCCCCCCCCCCCCCCCCCCACCTCCTCTACCCTGCTCCTCATAAGGGGTCACCCCCCCCCCCCCCGTCCCATCCTTATGCATGTGGTATGAGTGAGGTCCGACTGGATCTACAGCAAGCTGGCCCCAACTCGTCCTCGGACGCGTCCGAGCGACATCGCTGGTATCTGAGGGGCCATGACCGCGTCACTTCCCCGTATATAGGGGGTGGGGGGTAGATGGGGGGTCCCAATGTCGCATGTCGATTTTAAGAAATGGCCATGTCACATGTCACTAAGGAAAAAGCCATGTCACTAGTGTCACTAAAGGGAACATGTAGGGGCACCGTAATTGATATGATTGGGCTCTTGGGGCCATAGGCCCCAGGAATTTTTCAAAATTTGACTGCCCACAAGGACGGAATTTGAAGAAAGAGTTGGGTAGCATACTTTACAATAAATGAGAATTTTTTTTATTCATGTCACTAAGCCCCATGTCACATGCCGATTTTAAGAAATGGCCATGTCACATGTCACTTAAATGGCCATGTCCCATGTCGATTTTAAGAAATTGCCATGTCGCCATGTCGATTTTAAGAAATAGCCATGTCGCCATGTCGATTTTAGGGGTCGATACCCATTATATAGGGGGGGGGGGGGAGGATTCCTAACGCGGTACCCATCTGCACTTTTAATAGAAAAGCACCAAGCGCACAGGAACTATTTTAACCAGCAACCGTTGGTGCCAGCGATGACGCTCGGGAACAGAGGTCGAGGTGGGCCAGCTTGGATCTCCAGTATATGGACACATCTGTTCCGGCATGCGCCTGCCCACCCCTACATAGCGGGAACCATGTCGACCGGTGGGTCCCCCTGCATACATGTTACCCCATGCGCATGTAAACTACAGCGCCACACGACGGCTGTAAGGGCCGCAGGGGCGGATCCAGGGGGGGGGTCCTGGGGGTCCGGACCCCCCCCTTTTGGTCCACCGATAAGGCTGTTCAAATAGACTTTGCCGAGGGTGGACCCCCCCCCCTTTTGGCCCATACCTGATGTCCACCCCCAAATGTGCTATAAGGGAGTGTTCATTTATTATTTACAGGGGGGGGTGGTGGGTTTGGGGGGGGGGGCGTAAAAATTTCCGACCCCTTCTGAGGGGGGGGCGTAAAAAATTCTGACCCCTCTTGAGGGGGGGGGCGTAAAAATTTAAGCCCCTTTTTAGCCAAAAAGCCCGCGCGGTACTAAAGTTCAAAGGGGGGGGGGCGAAAAATTTTCGGCGCCTTCGGCGGGGGGGCGCAAAACGTTACACGCGCTCTCGAGGGGGGGGCGTAAAAATTTTTCGCTCCTCCGCGCGAAATCTCACCACCCCCCCCCCTGTAATTAATAAATGAACACTCCCTAAAGTGCATCAATTGACATCAATATTTTCAAAATTTTCTCACCCTTGTAGCAGACCAGAATGCTCTAGAGTGTACCAATTGACATCAATATTTTCAAAATTTTCTGAACCTCCACTCCCAGATGTCTAGTTAGAAATGGCAGCATGTACCTGATGAAGGGGCAGATTCAGGGGGGTCCAGACCCTTTCCCCCTTTTATATGTAGAGCTATAAGGATCTCCACCGGAAAGTCAGTGTACAAACAAAGAACTTGTATTTCTAGAATGAGGGGCAGCCAATGTAAGGGGCAGACTGAGTTGAGGGGCAGCCAATGTAAGAGACTGGGACTGTCCAACTACAGAAGGTGGCAGGGAACATGAGGTGGTTACTCCCAGCCTGTTTACACTGCTATAATCTTCATTGAGGGAGGTCAACTGCTGACAGGACAGCTACCCCTGGACATCTCCCTACTAACTATGGGGTGTACCAGAATGCCATAAGTGCATCAATTCACATCTACATTTTCGAAAATTTCTCAACCTTGGAGTACACCAGAATGCTATAAATTGCATCAATTGACATCTATATTTTCAAAATTTCCTCAAACTTGGGGTATACCAGAATGCTTTAAATTGCATCACTTTACATTTATTTTCTCAAAATTGTCAAAGCTCTGAGTACACCAGAATGCCATAAATTGCATTAATTGACATCTATATTTTCCAAATTTTCTCAGCCTTGGGGTTCATCACAATGCTATAAAGTGTATCAATTGACAAATATATTTTCAACATTTTCTCAACCTTGAGTTAGACCAGAGCGCTTCAAATTGCACCAATTGGCATCGATATTTTCAATTTTTTTCTCAGCCTTGAGGTAGACCAGTATGCTATAAATTGCACCAATCGACACCTATATTTTCTAAAATTTCTTACCCTTGGGGGCATGCCCCCAAACCCCCTAAAATTATCTAAACATGTCGCTTTCGACGCACGTTATAGCGCTGATAATTTAGGTGTACTAAACTTCATACTTCTGGGGTGGACCCCCCCCTTTTGAAAATCCTGGATCCGCCCCTGAGGGCTGTGGGTCGGGCTAAAGGGCGGCTAAAGGACAAGGGCCGAACTCACCCCTGTTATCGCCCTACTGCCTCAGGTAAATTCCCCACCACCCCCAATGTACTGCCCTTTCTATCCAAAGCACCCCTACCAACACCCTTCACTCAAAATACCCCCTCCTGTAACATTAGATATGCCAGGTCCCACCATGGGCTTTTGTTATCGCGCGGGCGCTGCTGGAACTAAGGGTACTTAGCCAAAACGGGACGGTAGCGCTTGGCTAATCTCACAGGTAGGGGCCCTTCTGTGCCCTCACGATCAGGTACAATTCACTAATAGTTAGTCTAAAATGTACAGCTATGTCCCAAACGGATTCCTGACGAAACAGAAGCTGCATGGTCTACCAGACTGACATGTACCACCCATGGAGAATCCTGGGGGAATATAGCTTTGAGAGAGTGGACATGGTTTCAGTTGTAAAGGGGTTTACATGCATAATGCCCAGCGTCCACAGAGTCCACTCGCGGACGATATCCATCCGATTGAGGCATCCATTGCCTACATACATTCCGCTGTAGAATGGGGGTGGACCCCTAAATTCGACAGGGTGACATGGCCTTTTCTTAAAATCGACAGGCGACATTAGGCATAGTGACAAATGACAGGAGAAATTAAAAGATATTGACAAGGGACATGGGCTTTTCTTAAAATATACAGGCGACATGGAGCCTAGTGACAAATGAGAGGAGAATTACAAAGATACTGACAAATGACACACACATTTCTTAAAATCGACAGGCGACATGGGGACCCCCCATCTAGACCCCCTGTAGAGAGACCGCATGCATCCTGTGGACTATGGACATTATCAAACACAAAAAAAAATTAATTGTTACATGATTTACTAAAAAGCCTGCTCAGTATACTGTAAAAAAGGTGTTTAGATTTTAAACACTTAGCTAAACACAGCATTGATAGTAGGTAGTACACTTTCGGAGAGTGTGTTATAGTACATGTGTCTCCATAGGCTACTAAGTAACTCAGGAATAGGTACAACATAATAGTTGAGACAATAATGCTATATACTTTCTTGTATCCCATAGGATGGGGGTTCCTAGTTGTTTTATCTGATATTGATAAATATTGATAATAATATACACTGCAAATCATAAAGTTCCCCTTTTAGTAATGTTAACCACAGTTTCCCATATTTGAGTTTCTTAAAAAATACGAGTCAATGGTTATTATTCAGGGTTTATCTTATAAATGTGTGGTGAAAGTTCATCCATGAACTTAACTGCCAGCTGGTGGAGCAAAATTATGTGTTTAATATCTAAACAGCTAAACATGTTTAGGTCTAGTGTTTAGGCATTTAGATCAAATATGTTTAAGTCTAAACAGATCCACACTATCTGGAATATATATAACATAAAATGCAGGTATAATGCCTATTATAGATGAAACTCTGACTTATTTCTTTTGACAGAATTAACTCAATTGGTGCACTCCTTTCAAAAATTCACTAAAGGTCTAAACACTTGATTGATTTTGATGTTTATATCCTAATCATATAGTTTCTTAGTATTTAAATCCTAAACATCTAAACATGTTTAGCCTAGCCGTTTAGGGGTTTAGACTTTTGGTGTTTGATCTCTAAACAGGTGGTCAAAAATAGGATTAGCTTGGCAAAACGTTTAGACTTTAAACATGTTCAGATCTAAACATGTTTACAACCTAAGCACCCCTTTTACAGTGTAGTCTTAATGAGGGATATTTCAGGAGTAAACAGGTTTCTCCCTTCGCTTGTAATCACAGGCCTTTGATGACCATACATTTTGAAATCTAAAATGAAGAGAATTACAGCTGCATAGTCAGTGTGTTGGCCAATATGATTATCTACAAATCCTCCCTATAGGTCAAATCCCACAACGCGAGAGAGGGTCAGAAAATGTTGTAAATTGGTCTTATTGCAGATTTTGGGCCTTATGTTAGCTAAGACAGGCCCAAATGGGTGAGAAAGTGTTGCCTTTGTCTTGTGACTTGGGAAATCACAAGGATCAAAAGAGTTAGATATTTCCCCCCAGAAGGCCTAGAATATGTTGCTTGTTGGAATATGTCAACAGTTTGGTTTATATAGGGGGGACACTCCAAATATCTTTAGGCTAATTGTGAGGGAATAGTGCCCCTTGTTTTTATGTAAGAAATCAACACTTTCTGGCCAATCTTTCGCGTTGTGGGATTTGACCTTATGTGAACATTAAACTTGCACATGCTTGCTTGAAAATGATTGGAACTTGGATACATTCTTGTCAAATAAAGATGTCCAAATTTCAACTTCAAGCATGTACGGTGAGCCGTCACTATATATGTAGGATTTGGAACCTGCACATGATGAATTAGCAGTCGTGTTAAATCCAAATCTAATGAAAAACATTATAAGGGCTGTTACAGGTTGTTACAGGTAGTGAGGGATCCGAATTGATGACCCGAAGCAATGAGGGTGGACTTCATTCCTGCCTGACGATATCCCTAAAGCGGGCGGCAATTGCTCGATCTGGTACTAGCGAGATAATGGGTATAAGTTGCACCCTAAGAATCCCGCAGTGAAAGGAATGAAATGTTGTGGCTTCAGATGGGTCAAAAGCAACCTAGCGACCTGGGCCATATTGAAGGCGACTTTCGACCTAAGGCAATAATTAAAGCGATCTGCCGACCTTTGGACAAACCTGACAATATATAGCATATAATTATGGTCTAAAAATGCGACTGGGGCCCTTATTTTTTTTGGACTTTCCGACTTGGGGGGAGGGGGGGGGGGGCTCTGCACAACCATTATTTGATGGTCTAAAACGTATCCCCCTATTGTCCAGTATGATAAGTAACAGTGACGGGCAATAATGTGCCCCTGCCCCCACCCCCCACAATAACAATTTGCTTCCCACACCTCTGAGTAGAAAGAGAAGTAGCCTTCTACTACCAAGCATGGCCCTACATCATATTTCTGTTGCCTACAATACAGATGCCTTTATAAGTCTTGTTTGTCTGTTTTAGTGCAGATATGGGATTGTAGAATCGGCCAGAATAATGCTATTTTAAAAATTTGAAATGCATGTCCCCAGATCCCCAGTAAGTGTCTTCGTAGAATGAGGACAGGTGATAATGGATCAAATGCCTTTGGCAAATCAGGACCAGATGGCAATATGGCTTGTAGAGATGTTTAAAAACTCATATTTTAGACTAAATGTACATTATCCGCCATTTCTAAGCCAATGCTATTCACATAGACATTTTTTCACAAGTCTTCTTTTCAACAAAATAGATGCACATAGATGATAATGTGAAAAATAGATATACAGTGGGTAAAACCTTTTTCAACATGTCATCCATGCCATGCGGGTTGTGGTTTGCACAGTAGGGTTTGTTGGCTGACCGGAATGAGGAGGGAGGGCTAGGATGTGTCAGGCAATGGTTAGTGTTAAATGTAAGAAGGAAAAGTAGCACGCGTGTTATAGAAGGGGTGACTGGGTATCGTGACCGCGAGGGTCCCGACTCGCACGTCATTCCAGCGACCGTTATTACAGCCCTAATGGTGAAACGGTCCTCAACCACCCCCACGACCTGCCCCCTGTACAACCGTGATCTGCAGTAGCTAACGTGATCTGCAGTAGTGCAGATAACGGCAGACCACCCAACCGTGATCTGCATCAAATAAACGTGATCTGCATCAAACTGATTTGATCTGCTATAACCTCCAACTAGTGTCTGCATAGTTTTGTCAATTTCGGACAGTTTTCTACCCAACTTGAACCATTTTTCGAAAAATTGACCTTAAATTTGTAATTATCAACACTTTTCTCATCATGATGGCTGTTCTTTTAGGAAAATTGATCTTTTGGTGATTTTTAGGAAAGAAAGAAACAATCACAGGTCCTTACTTCCTAGATTGACCCTGGGCAATGTGAAACAATCACAGGTCCTTACTTCCTAGGTGCCCCGGGCCGCCCCTGGGTAATGTGACCCAACACCAAAATACTTCCTAGATGCCCCATATGTCTTTCTGCATAAATAACATCATGTGCTTCGAGACATCGAAAGGCAAACACCACATAAAAGGCCTTCATGTCTTGATACTGATAGAGGATGAGTTATTTTGATGCAGAACACAGATGTTTGAATCACATGAATCGATGCACATCACGTTTATTTGATGCAGATCACGGTTATCTGCACTACTGCAGATCACGTTAGTTGCTGCAGATCACGGTTGTACACCCCCTCCTCCTGCCCCTGCTCCACCAGCACCTCCAGCACCTCCTCTACCTCCCGCCACACCATCCACAGGACGCACGAAACGGGTTGCAGCCATGCCTAACCGCAACCCATTATAAGGATAATGTCAGAATCCTGCTCCATGAGGATAAATACCAGGGGGGGGGGGGCATTGTGCACATGATATTGGCCGAACATTGAGTTGTACAATTCTATTGTTGTACACAATGTATCAGCTCGACGTGAGGGCTATCTTTTCTGCATGCCGAGATTCTTCTGATTCACCATTCTTGTCACATTATCATACAAAAGCACATGTTTTGCACATATGGTGCATGTGAAAAAAGACACTTCACGGTAGAGATGCAATTTTTCATTGTTGTGATATTTGTTTTAAGATACAACATTTATTTAAGGAAAATGGACATGTTTGGTCCTCTCCTGGGATGATGTCGACAGTAGGTGCAGTCCATAACTGTTGAAAGTTAGGGTGCATTCCCAGCTCAACATAGTTGGAGCATCGGGTAATGCACCCCGATGCATAATGTGCATGCCTTCTCTCGAGAACTATAGTTTTTGAAGCCCATCCCACCTTTGATTCTCGATTGCATTTTCTTCATAGGCCTTTCTAACACAAAGGTATGATAGGGCCATTTTCGGTCTTATTTATGAATTGTGAAAATCGCGGAGCAATAGCTTACTCCCCTCACAGTCAAACTCCATGCAGGTCACAGAAATATGGGCCAATTCTAGAGCATGGATTTGAAAACCCGCACAAACATTTACCATTGTATTGGCGGGTAGGCTGATCGCTAGTTCCGAGTGCAGTCCCACATAGTGGGGCAAAGCCTCACCAAGACAAATTGCACTTGCAGACAATCATGCTTGTCTAGAGGTCAACCGTGTCACCTAGCGGTCACGGTTTGGAATAACCCTTCTCCCACAAAGGTTTCAATGTCTCCCCCTTTCTATGTCCACAAGGCATTTGAAATACCAAAAATGGATCGATGCCAGAATATTCGTTGTAGAAAACAGTATACAGGCCTTAAGATGTAAAATTTGCTTGACGATTTATGACGTTTCAAAAGCTATGCTAATGTGTGCCACTGTAAGGATATGCTCTATGAGAAAACAAGAAAGCCGATGTACTTAATTGTGGCAGAAGAGGTCCCAGGCAAAATGTATAGGTATACATTGGAGGATACTGGCAGGTAGAGGATGGGTGAGGAGACTGGATATTGTAGTGCATAAAAAGGTGCCATTATACTGAGATCAATGACGAAGTAGATTGGCCAAACAACGTTTTTACTACACTGCAGTGGGGTATTCGGAGATATAATTTAAACAAGGATTGACAAATGGTCCACCAGACACACTCAGACAATAAGCAGAAAGAGGTGAATAGCTGTCCTGTTCCATTCATGATAGATCATGCTGAGCGCATTCATAATTTGATGTATATATACAGTTTGTCGTGGTGTTATGTTGTGGGATTACCTTTTGGACAGATTTACTGATAGAATGTCCCATATCACGAGTTGAATGGTACAGTAGGGTAGGAAAAGCGGTGGGTGATTGCCCTCCCCTCACAGGGCTACACGTCTGATCCCCCTCTCAGAATTCTCCAATACCCTATATTAGAATACAAGGATTCCCACGTTTAATCACCGCATTAGACACAACCTTCAGTATTACTTTTCTCATTTTCTCCACATTTGTCTCTATAAATCCATTATAAACAAATAAGTCTATACGGATAAGTCTAGGTATGGCGGGACTCCATTATCCCCCCCCCCCCACACACACCACACACACACCATACATTTTTCTTTCTACTTCCCTGTGATGCTCATGGGTATTCTGAGGCGTATGAAGTAAATCTTCATGGGGTTGGGGCAACCTAACCAGCATTAAAGTTAACTTAAACATTGGCTTTCAAACTTGATGGTGCATACACATGCTCATATAGGCATTGTATAGAAAGTAGTGTTGGGGGGGGGGGGGCATATTCAGGCCCCCATCCTTTGTGATAAGCCCGGGCCCCGCTGCCCCCTTTTCCTACACTGAAAAATTCTGAAGTCCCCAAGGTCATCTTATAGGAAGACCCTACGGCCTTCTAAGTGAACAGCATAGAATAAACAAGTTTGAACTCTTCAGATTGACATGGTTAATATCCCACAAGACGTTCATAAGGTCCTAGTTTAATACACGAGTACCACCAGGGGTTCACATAATACATCACAAAGTCTTTACTAAGGAAATGCTATGGATTGTAGGCTTCTGTGTGTATCATTCCAATGGAAAGTACATGTCTGTACTTGTGCTCAGGTGAAAGACACAAAAGATGTGTCTTTACCCTCCATAATTATGTGCTCTATTTTCGAGATGTTGCCAAAAGAATGCATTTTCTTACATTATTTTACTAGATACTTCATACAATCCTCCGTATTAACAGATATGTATTGCAATACTCAGTATTAGGCCCTATATCAACATAGGAATTAATCAGTTTGTTACCCAGGGTACATATTGTATGCTAGATAATAGCCAGGCAGAATAGTGAATCACTTCTAGATATATTTAGGGCTGGAATATGCCAGGTGGGTCTTCCAACTAACAAGTCTTAAGTAACAGCCCCCACACTTTTCAACTTGACTATGCTGTGCCAGGACTGACAAGTCTGTGCCTCTACATGGGTACCCAGAATTTTGGCCGTGTCACTGTGTCACTTTTTAGAGCAAAACAGCGTGTCACTGCGTCACTTTTAAGGTATATAGGAACTCAGAGAAAAAACTCTGTAGGTCGATTTTTATCTCAAAATTGTCTGTGTCCGTCGATTTTTAAAAGGGCCGTGTCGCACGTGTCGATTTTTAAAAGGGCCGTGTCGCCGTGTCGCACGTGTCGAATTTTACCCATGTAGGGGCACAAGTCTATTGTTTTTCTGCGTACACTACTGGTATATCTATATCGGACTATAGCACTGAAGCATCGAAGAGCTTGTTGAACACCCACAGATTATCCCTTGTCCCATGCGAGACTATAATGAGTCCTCCCTGTTGCACACAGAGCACTACTTTACCACTCAAATTTCCTCTCACTCGGATGCCATCTGGACTTTCACAATTATCGAAGAACGGTTTATTTTCCAGTTCCTATTGCTGCAGAGATTACCTGTTTGTTTTAAATCCGCAGAACCACCATGGCACTGATGAGCCAAGAAACAATGCCCTCACTATGGCGTGCACCAGCATGTGCTGCCAATACTATCCGCAGATTTTGGGCCTAACAAAGGCACCCTGTTCTTGACAACAATGGAATTATCAGTTAAAACAATGGACCTTCAGCCCTGGATAACAATGCTTGCCATGCTTTTACATGTTGTGTACAGCATCACTACACCTGAGAAGGCCCTGAACATGATAACAGCCCTTTTGTTGTACTTGAACAACAGACATGCATGGTCGTCGTCACCATCGCTGCATAAAAGAGCCTTTGACAAATAAGGGAAAGAACCTTATATATATATATATATATATATATATATATATATATTTATATATATATATATATATATATATATATATATATATATATGTATATATATATACCGGGTATATATATATATATATACATATATGTATATATATATATATATATATATATATATATATATATATATGCACACATATATATGTATACATATATATGTATACATATATATGTGTGTTTATGTTTTGGAAATACAAGATCTCCTATGCTTTAGCACTGGTAGGCCGTATTCAATGTCCCCATTGAATACAATGTGGCTGTATTCAATGGGCTAAGAAAAAGTTGTTTTTCCTTCATTAAATTGCTTTAAATAAAAAAATAAACACAATTGCCAACTACATTGATACCGCTCTGATGTTTTTCACTCGTGGGAACTGGGGCGCATCCCACTCAGCCTGCGGCTTCGTGGGATACTGCCCCAGCCCCCACTCGTGAAATACAACAGAGATGGTATCAATGGGCGTTGGCATTTGTCTATGTATCCGGAGAAAATGTGTTTATGTATTTGGATAGATATGTCAGAGAATCTTGATGTACATATTTTTTTAGAATCATCTTTAGGATCATCTTCTCATGTTGGATTATGCATGTAATGATTAGTAGGGTCATCTTCTCATGTTGGATTATGCATGCAATGATTAGTAGGGTCATCTTCTCATGTTGGATTATGCACGTAATGATTAGTAGGGTCATCTTCTCATGTTGGATTATGCATGTGTAAGGGAAGTGGTTACCACCCCCTTCCGCACACCGAACCGAGCCAGCAACGTACGGCGCAGTCAGATTGTCAGACTGGGAAGTAGCTCAGTTGGTAGAGCAGCAGGTTACGTGATCTGAGGGTCGTGGGTTCGAGTCCCGCTTTCTCCAGATGATTTTTCCGCGACCGTTACAAATGTGATGATTAGTATGGTCATCTTCTCAAGTTGGATTATGCATGTAATGAATCATTACAGAAAGGACCCAGCCAACTTCATCGTTATGGATGAATGTATATTTGACCAATGAGTTAATGTTTCTTGCATCACCATGATTTATAATCACATGCTCGTATATCCCAGCTAACAAGAATACGTTATTCTACGTCAAAATAACGTTTTAACGTTATGTAACGTTTTGCCAGAGTAAGGAGCCATAGAGAAACGTTATATATAAACGTTATATTACTGGGTGGTTTGTGTGTTTAGGAATGTACAGAGGCGTAGGAAGCAAATCTTCATTGGGGGGGCCCAAGGGGAGCCCACTTCAACCAACTTAAAGTATTGTTTTTTATGCATGATGTATCATATACATCCTTATAATAGATTGTATGGGAAGGTAGTATTTGCGTCCCCTTTAGATCTGATTTCGGGGCCCGGCCCCCTCTGCCCCCACTTTTCCCTATGTGGGAGAGTCAAGGATTGAAAATTGTGTGTATTATATTATAGGTCTTGACAAATTTTTGGGGGGGCCCAAACATATTCAGGCCCCCCCTCCTCAGTGATTGGGGGGGCCCGGGCCCCCCTGGCCCCCCCTTTTCCTACGCCACTGATGTATTACTCATCTTCCTCAACGCTGTCAACATTGTATTCTGAACACATTTACAGTTCATTGATGAAACAAGACATCAACTTGTACACACACAGAAAAGTGAGAGTCATTGTCGCTAAAACGACCCTCACCTGAGGGTCAGGCACAAACTACCCTCACCTGAGGGTCAGGCACTGCCTGACCCTCAGGTGAGGGTCGTTTTAGCGACAATGACTCTCACTTTTCTGAGAGTGTACAATAAAAAACAGAGGACATTCCACACGATCCGCGCCACAACACATTTCTTTATAAACATACCTGAAATGCAAACATTTCTGAAATGTCCGCTCTAAATTACAAGCCTGATCCACGTGTCCAAGACAGCTAAGGCTATAGGCCTGCTATACATGTAGATGGTATGTGGAGTTCTGTGCATGTGTCTAATGATATAATAGCACAGCCTCAGTTAACCCGCAATAGCGTGCTGAGGTGAGCCGTTCACTTCTAACCAATGTACAGGATACCTTCACCTCCCCACAGGTCTGGGACCAATCAAAGAGTGTGCTCATCCACACACTTCTGTGTCACCCACACACTTCTCCATGTGTCCGCTGAGCGAAAATAGATTATACATACACATGTAAAGTCCGAAACAAGGTATATACCTATAAAATGTTAATGGATGAGAGATGGAGATTACCTCGGTTGGTGTGTTCTGAAAGACATAACGGTCTTCATTGATGAATAGAGCAATTATAATGATTCTACAGTTCAATGTTGAGCATCATGGCGAATTCATATCTTTTGATTGATTGAAATGTTCTTCCCTGTCTTTGTTCTTTGTTGTTATTCTTCCGTGCTCCTTCTTATTCTCACTCTACTTGCTGTTGTTGTTGCTGTTGTTCATACATGTATAGATATTGTTATATTCGTGCCCTTCTTCCTATCTCTCTTGTTCTGTATCTGTCTGATTGCTCATGCCCTTGTTTCTTTTTTGTTCTCGTTCACCTCTGATTGCCTCGATTCGTTTCCATTTAATGTTAACTTTTCTATTCTCAAGGCTACACACATACATGATTTATTCTTTGAACGAGTGAAAGCCGTTTTGAACTGTGAGCGTTACTATATTACAATATATCATAATATATAGCAGAGAGAAGTCTTGCATGTATAGTTCAATGTTAAATAATCACAAGTCCTTTACATCCCAGGTGTAACAGCCTCATGTAAGTGGCATGCATTGCTGCTCTCTACCCTACCAAAAGGCAACTGGTTGTGGCTGTCAACATTTGTGACAAGCAACCAGATGTTACTTGGGGCTATGGTTTGTTCTACGGACAAGGTGAGATCTGTGCGGGTTGTATTTATCCCCAGCCACCCGGTATTTTACGCCGCCTGGGCAAGGGCGAAACTCCAACAAAAACATTTCTGTCTTGGTTGTCTCGTATAGGACGCGAGATATAGCGATACCTAGAGGCCCTGTGGGTATGCGCCATTTTGAGGGGGCAGGAATGGACCCCAGGCCCTTGGGGACCTTGAAAATGTATAGAATGTGGAAAAGGTGAACTATTTTTCATTGGGAAATTCCTTCTCTATGGAAATGCCATATTTGAGTGTCTATAGTTATTTCCGTTAAAGCTACCTTTGAAATAAGTATCATTTTGACATGAATTTCACAATATTATGTTACTTACATAGTTGAAAGGTACTTATGAATGGAACAGCGTTATTGTAGTTAAAGGGGAAGGGCATTTCTATTAGAAAGTTTTTTTTACAGCAAAGCAACGGACAACAAAGCAGAGATATTTGATAATTGTAGTTAGATGAGACGCAATGATGATTGATGAGCCCAACACACTAACAGGCTTGAGAAAAAAAGGACCACATAGGCCCAAAGTAGACATGACAGCAATCATTGGTAACAAATGACTACTATTGAATTGCTAATCTAATACAAAAGAAAAAGGAAAAAAGTATACATATATATCAACGAGAAACCATAGTCAAATGCTTTATAGACTTCCCACGGGACCAACGAACGACAGCGTATAAAATGCGCACATAATAGGATCTGCGGAAATTATGGCAATAGATAGCGGAAGACATCAATATAACAATGGTTCTTCTATACCTTGGACCATACTTGACAACAATGGGGCATCGGGTGACAATAGAAAACAATAGGAAGAAAGGGAGACTGTCTCCTCCTAATCTCCCGCTAACCCAACAAAAGTGTCCAGGCGGTCACGTGCTTGACAACGGTTTCTGCGGACCTTGTTCTCATTGAATGCACGCCGGAATGTGGCTGACGACCAAGCATTGATTCGCACAATGTACAGCCACAAACCCAGCAGCCAGATCCAATACAAAGCGTGCGGGCAACGGTCTGTTTCTCATTTTGTTACCCACGGTGAATGCACCCCCAACCTCCTCTCCCTCCCCGTCCATCCTCCTACGACCCTTATCGTGAAAGGCGTGAGAGTGAAAGGTAGCAAGACAAGGCAATAAGAATAGACGGCAGATTCGGGTCGCCTGCTGCAACATGGCTCTATACCTCAGAGGCTGAATACCACCCCTCTCCCTCCGACTCCCCTTACTCCCCAAGATGCCCAAAGGAGGCAATGACTTTTATTTTCAGCTGAGATGTTTATTGGAAGCTTTAAGAAGCTTAGGGCTATTTGTTTCCTGCACGGACGGCTGAGCGCGTGGGGGCTTTTGTTTGCCTTGGCACCTGATGATTTTGTTTGACATTTGGAGCAGGTATTCCCAAAGGCCCCATTGCACATTTGCCCGAGCCTGCCACGACTCGGTACGGGGTCCCTACGCGGCCCTTCTGCAGGGTGGTTAAGGAACGCTGCTTAGGGGACGGGGTGATCCAAGCATTGTGTCCCCCGCTAGGCGGGATGGGGTGAGTGCGAACTTAATGGATTTGGCTTGGGGCTCGAGCGTCCCGTCTGTACAGGTGGACCCTGAATCAGGGTGCTGTCTGTATGGTAATGTAGGGCCCGCGAGAACAGGGTGAGATGACATACCTACCCCAGCCAACTGTAGGGCAACAGACAGGAGGAGGGGCCGTATGACACACCAATGACCGGTGGAAGGCATGTCAGCTTGTCTCAAAGAAACAGGTCAATGACAAACAAATTCAGGATCCGACTGGAGAAAACAGAAAATATAAAACAATTATAGCACATTATATTTCCATTCAGCGCGATACAGGAGAAAGAAAGGGGAGAGTCAGTAATACAAAAAGAAAACTATTCCCTCTCGGACGTCAGACATTTTCTAGGGCCTAGGGGGTACCATACACAGTATTTGGGTATAATGATATAATGGTGTAGGAACTACAAATGCACCTGTCTGTACCAGAAACAATGTGTGTGTGTTGAATTGTTGGATTCCATTTTAGTAGTCTATGCACAGCTGGAATGGAGGTGTCCACCTTATATACACCTGTTAAGACAAATCACACAATGACAAATTGGCCTGGCTCATGAGCTCACTTCAGGGAGTCCAATAATACTCTGCCCCACCTATTTTCCAACACTTTATCCTTTTTACTGGTAAACACTCCACATGGCATAAAAACGCAAATATCAAACAATGCCCAGCATCCAATAACAAAAGTCCACTCTCAAGAGTAGACTGCAGATTTGGCATGGTGTTTTAGAACGGTAAACTATACAACGGCGATTCTGTATGTACAACGTATAAAGCCTTTCTCTTCTTTTCGAGATTTCTTTTTCACATTGTCAATAAACAAACGCACCTGTGGCCAGGTCCTTGTGGTATCGCAGAAGACAAAGGTCTCATTGATCACCTTATGTTCGCCCCTGACACGATGTCCGTGCTGTATAGGAACCCCACCCTCCTTGTCTCTATGCCCTGTGTTGTATACTACTTTGCTTTTATACACACCTTTCTTACTCTAAATGGGCCCAGAAAAATAGGTACCTTAAAATGCTGGGCGAATCCTAATACTCATGGAAAGGGCCGACGATCTAATATCAGAAACTTTACATAAGGGGTGATTCTAGGCGGGTGGGGGGAGGGGGATACCAAAGCACCCGTTAAAGTATATAAATGAGGTTGTGGTAGTCAAGTTAAAGGAGGAAATAACACTGGTAATTTTAGATGAATAAATCCTGATATGAGTTGAGTTGAATACGATTTTATTGACTGAATTTCTCATGATAAGCCTTTCGAAAAAGCTAAAAGGAGTGGCCACTAATACAATAACGTTTATTAATAAAATCACATGGGGAAATAATCATCTATAGCATTTGCCTGTGATTGATCGAGGAAATTAAAAATAAAAGTTTCCACAAATACCTTTCCCCTATTGCTTGATACAACTATCCTGGTCTACACAGAAAGGAATCTGAGCTGATCTGAGGAATGCAAGGTGTCTGTCATGCAATCTAAATTTTATATTTACCATCGTATAAGCGCATTTTACCGGACCAGTCATCCGACACCCATCATGGTCTGTTTCAAAGAGCCACCCTCGTGGATGGAACTCATTTAAGTGTCTGTGCTTAGAAGAAAAAGCTATAAGAAGAAGAAGAATACAGACATGCTCATGCATACATTGTACAATGTACAAGCTGAAAGCCGCAAACCAATAGATATTTAGTGTCTCCCATGTCTGCTAGAACCCAACCTGACAGCCGAGCCATCCTTCATCAAAGATGACATCGGACAGATGAAGGGATCCACCCGCCAATACTGGCTTATGGCATAATTAATCAGGATTGGCTGATTCCTTCTTTTACGCCAAAGAAAAAAAAGGGAGAAAGGGGCAAAAAGTTCCCTGCATGTCACAGAGATTGATATCCGCGGGGTAAAGGTGTTCATGCATGACCTACTCTATGGTGCAGGTACCAGAATGTCACTGAGGAGCGGGAAAGGCAGTTGGTACCAGGTTTTTAGGATTTGATCCTAGCCCATCCTTAGTGGGCGGATCTCTGTCTTTTGTGTTTGACGACTCTATTGTTTCCGCCTCGAGCACCGAGGGGGGGAGATGCATGATAAAACTAACGCTCATCCCTAAAGTGTTGGCCTGCTGGTCTCAGCGGGGATATTATCATAGACCAGGTACAGTTCCTATACTGCCATGGAACAGTCATTGCAAATATCAATACAATAAATCTAAGGGGTTTTCATAGAAAATTCTCAAAATGACCTTCAATTATAGAGCCCATCCTCCTCAGTCACTTCTGTGCATGGGTCACATCCTTGAGACATCCAATGGCCCTTTTAGTACAGAGGACCCACCGCCTGATTCACCACCTCAGGTAGAGGGTTATCCAAGGACCATTGGGCAAATAGTTTACATATTTTGGAGAGCGTACAAAGGGGACATTCTATTGTTGCCCATGCCAAGGTGTGCATGTCTCAAGGCAACAAAGGACATCGAACGGTTCCCTTGACAACCAGTCCTTGGGGCATTGTTTGGAGTATAGACCCATGGAGCTGTTGGTGAAGGATCGATTTTGGGGTGCTACCCTGGACCTCAAGCAATTATTTCAGGTGAATGCATTACCTACGACGTTGGAATTACACCCCTTACCAAAATGTAAGGGCTGGGTGAACTTGAAAGTACTGATCTGGGTCAGTTAAAGAGGGAAGATTTGAAAATGTACCAAATACACTCTACTTCTTTTTCTAGATTATAACCTTGGATTTTTTTGTTCATTTTTATTCTATTGGTTTTGCGAAGAGGGTTCGGTATGTCCAAGTTCATATTTTATCTTTCATATAAAATAATAACATGTATTTGGGTACGTCCATGTTCCATTATATAAGATCATAACATGGATTTCAGTACATTGATTTATATGGAGTAGTTTAAATTGGGGAGGGGAGGGGAGGGGGTCGGTCCCGAGATGGATCCAATTTCTTGGCCTAGGGGTTCAATATTTTGAGGTACCCCTCATGTGGTCCAAATCTATATACCCCCACCCCCAACGCCAACCGATCCCCACTCCATTAGTTATGTGGTGGTTAAATATAGGCATCGTTAAATAATCATACGTATTAGACTTCACCCGTTTTACCATGCAGACTGCAAATTAGCAGGGATATGTATTTTAATGCCTATTATAAGATTGGCCCATTCCAAAATTGGACTAACTGTACTTGTCCATGAAAGCTCAGAGAACACTTCATTGGCTCCAAACCTTTAAAATGTTGAACAATATACCAATTTGAGAAATATTTAAATATGATAAGAGGCACAGAGAAAATGATTTATTTATGTCTTAATTGGGTTAATTCACAATAGGAAAGTAATGAAATGAAATGAAGGCTACACGTATACGGGTATTAGCAGTTTGTTCATCTGTTATGTCTCACCAGTTACACCACACATATCCATGACATACAGCGCCATGTATTAAATCTATTTATCTCCAATGTTCATCATACTTTATAGAGCGACTGTGTGCGACTAGGGACTTGATCCCCGTTGCAGGGGCGATATATACGTTGGCGGGGTGGGAGAATAAATGGGTTTCTGTGTCGAAAATAATTTGTTGAAGGGTAGAGACGAGATGGGGGTTGCGTGCATGGGGCCATTCGCCTATATACACGACACGATTGTAGTGGGGACATGCAGCCTCACCAGGTTGGACTTACCACAGGTCCCCAAAGGTGCTGCACTTATTGGTATTTGTGAAGAGCAGTGTTCTCAGTAAAGGTGATAGTCTCAGTGAGACCAGGAAGGCGATCGACATCACCCCAACCCATGAAAGAGAGTGGACAAAACAACAACAGTAACTTGCCTTCAAGAGGTATGTGATGTTCTTTCTCGTGGGTGAGAATGAGCTGTTATCCAGATTTCCCCTCCAAAAGAGGATTTACCCGGAAGGGACCATTGTATGAGATTGTGGGGATTGCTTAGACCAATGTGATTCAACTGCCTGCACCGACTGTTGTAGTTCATGGCAAGGGCCATCATATCTCAATAAGTATTTACCTGAATCTATTATACATGTGCATATGTTCCTGGACCTGATCTAAGGTGAGTGTCTTGTAAGAAGGAAGCCAGCAATGTGTTAATACTTGTTTTCCCTGACCAAGATAACAGTGTATCAACGTAAATTGTTTGGCATGTCCAATACAAGCTATCCATGATTTCCAGAGAGGGAAATATTATTCATCACGAGGGTTGCTCAATCCATTATTCTGAATGAAAAATATGTACTTGATTTGTGCACAATAAAAAACACAGTGGAGCTTGAGCCTGAGCCACACGAGTATACCAATTATGCTGCCCTCTACTGCCCACCACACATGCACTGACTCTTACTGTCAAAATTCACTTATAGATGAGATATGCTAATATATAAGGAAAGGGGTTCAAGCAATACATTGCGGTGCTCGTTGCAAGTCTGATGATATAGCATTGAAGGCGCGCGCGGAATAACAGGTATATGGCGGTGGGCAGACCGTGGCCGGGAACGCGACCCCGCGGGGCATACAATGACGGAATGGCCTCTGCAAATAAACGGGGGTCCGTTGGACAATGGGCCTCGGGAGTGTCTTCAAACGTCCCCCTGAACAATAAGATGTGGGTGTCAATGTACCAGCACATACTGTTCTCCTGGGTGCCTCCGTGCCAGGAGACAATGCTGAGGCCTGAGAAAGGGGTGCCGACTGGGGCCTTCCCCCTGTTAGGTACCTTCACCCCAAACCCAATGACCTCCACGGGTGCGGGCACTGGAGGTCATCCGTGTTGTCCTAACGGGATATGTTGACTACTGATCGTGAGTTTGACAGACTGCATGGTCCTCTGCCCATCTTTAGACACCTCAAGAAGGGTAGCCTACATATATACTATATATATACTATATATATACTATATATATACTATATATATGTGTATATATATATATATATATATATATATATATATATATATATATATATATATATATATATATATAATATAGGCATATATATATACGCATATATGCGGATTCTTATCATAATGAACAGTGTGGTATCTAAGGTCAGGTTTTCATTCAAACGGATCCAGCAATTTAAATGTACTTAACACAGGCGATGGAACAGAAAAATGAATTTCTTCCCGACCTTCTTGAGAAACCAGACCATTCTACACTCAGAATACTATGGCAAAGACATTACTTTAGACGTTTCTGAAGATAGAATTCCACAATTGCCTGGACTTAGGATTACTTAGGCTAACCCCCTAAGAATTGGCCTCAGGAACTGCCCTGACCCACCTCACCTGTCACCATAACAGCACTCCCAGGAATGAGATCCCCGGTCTGCGTGGTCAGAGCATCAAAGATGGTGGATGGTAGGTTGAATGGAGGCTTGTCTTGGTTAGTTTTGAGGGTGTTATGGAGGTTGGCAGATTGTACAACTCAGTATGTATGACTTAAATATCAATACAAGCAATCTGGATAGTAATTGCACTGCAATAGGAGGCTGTAGCTATAGCTAGATTGTATTTTCAGTTTAGTTATCTACAGTAGTATTGGACTGAATTATAGTACCTTCTGCAGTGGTGATCACTGACACAGGCTATTCGGGTTCCCTTAGAATAGGCACTTAGGACCCTATTCAAAACAGCCACCTCTTTCCCCAAACTATTTACGATATATATGTCATGTAGGAGGTAAACACCCTACATATGCACACAGTGCATTAAGAACCTGTACATCGATTCTCCCCATTCCACTCTCCATTAACTCCATGTTTATATATGTCAAAACTTGTCTGTGTGATCTCAAACTATATAGTGAGTTCTGAAATAATACATTTTAGGCATACAAGGTTCTGCACTATACTACTAGCTACCCTGAAATTATATGAGGCTACCTTAGTTTAGTATTTTAAACTGATTATATAAAGGAATCTATTTGCATTTCCTGAATCTTATATGATTATTGTATACAAGTCAATAGGAATAGCATGGAGGCAAATGTGATTTTGGACCAATTTGAGTAACACTTACATAAATGTATATACCGTAAAACCTCCCGTATAAGCCGCGGCTAGTACGCAAATGAGATCGCTGGTGCGGCTTATAGGATCGGCACAGAGTCCAGGTGCGGCTTATACGTGAGTTTTTGCTCCTATAGTACAGTACCAAAGCCACCCTATTCAGATCGCTGGTGCGGCTTATAGGATCGACCCAAAGTCGGGGTGCGGCTTATACGCCAGTTAGGCTTATACGTGAGGTTTTACGGTACATCAAAAGAATTGTGATACGGAGCATCACTTTCATGCACTGACAGTGTGTTACGGGCATCAGTGGCAGTGTGTTACGGGCATCACCATGACATCACAAAACCCATATTTCTCACTAGTAGGGAACACTTTAGACCCCTATGGTCAACTTAGTGGGGCCTAAACTACATTCGTCTGTACTCATAGTCTTGTGTAAGGAGGGGGATAGTCTAATTGTGAATAATACATTCCCTTATGGCATGGTCCAATCAGTTATATGCAGTGGAGTAAAAAAGGGGGACTGGCAGGGAGACCAATCGCAGAGGAAAGTTGGGGGGGGGGGGTATGTTTCAGCCCCCAAAACGTTTGCCAAGGCCCTATGATAAGATAATTCCCAAACTACACCTCTCCGAAAATGGGGGGAGGGGTGCTGGGCCCCCAGACCTCTACCATTGTTACTACGCCTTGTTCCCAGTTCTGGGATTTGCATGTTTAATGTGTAGTGCCTAAAAGTGTGGGGGGATGGATTGGGTATTTGAGCACAACCCCCCGCCTCTCCCCAGTGCTTGTTCATGACCGCTAGAAATGTGCAGGCCCGAAATAAATGTGTCTTGAGTGCTTCCGGTTACATTTTATAGATCACCATCACCACCCTTGAAAAGGATTAGCTGCTACCTAGGGCATGATAGACTAATGTGACCAGGCTAGGGAAAAGACCCCTCAGGGGGAAAATTACGTGTAGTAATCAAAGTTGGTGTCATATCTTAAAAATGATATAATATCATGAGCTAAGAAATTCCTGGTAGTTTTGCGGGAATCGCTTTTCAAACATTAGTTCATATCACTAACTGAAAATGCTTAATAAGCTCTAAATGCATCGTATCCCATAGTACATAATGATTATTATGAAAAATCGGTTTTATTTAGAAATAACCAAATAAAATTGGATCTATTAGTCTAAATTTGGTTCTAGAAGGATTTTTGCGCTCTGTTTTCAGTTTTGGGTAACTGATGGCATTTTTTAAGAAATTAGGATTATTACCTCCAATTTCGGCATTTGGGACTGTTTCCATGACAACCAGATAGTGTCATATATTCACAAAAAAAACGTTCATATGTTCATAAAAACGTAAGAGCATTCCAAATATAGAATGTTAACACCAAAGATGCTATAATTTCATGAAAATGATTGCATTCTACATAAAAAATGGTCCTAGACCGATTTATCCTGCATTTATAGGCCTATAGTTATAGCAAAAGGTCGTAGCTGTTACCTAGGGTATTATATCAATCTGCAGAAACAACCAACCACCATATCCCCCTATCCTTTACAGTGGTCGCCCTCAGATGAATTTTGGTCGACTTCAGCTGAAAATGGCTGATATGCAAAGCCCATGTTATCATAGAGAAATGATGGCAATAATCAATATGAGATGTTTACAACTGCCCCATCCTGAATATTCAAACAAGTCACTCTCCACGTTTGATATGTCATTGATGTAGCTGTGACAAGCATAGACATGGAAGTTTATGTATATATATAGTATAGTCACATAAAATCAGTACGGGAAGGGTAGTGAGCATAATACACCACCTTTGGTTATCAATTTGTACGAAGGCCGCAGGTGCTGCACTCTCCCATCTGGATGGCCACTACAACCCCCTCTCTCTATCCAAACATTAAAAACATTGCACCCCACACACCATATATGTGTACAGGAAGTAGAAGGAGGCATGGAATATGGCCTACTTTCTGCCTGTTTGTGAGTGCGTGGGTAGTTACCATTGTGTTCCCTTGTTGTACAAAACACAACTTGACACCATTTTTTACAGCAATCCCCATAATATACCCAGTCCGGGATGCTCTGTATATATCTATCTCTATATCTAACATGTTATATATCCGGGGACACTGGGACTGGTACAGCTGGTTGTGCAGTGGGAAACATGGAAATCGATACATGTAGAGGTTACATCACATTGATTTACCTCCTCCAAATCGGACATGAACTATTGGAGATGTTGAATACATCATCAATAGGTTTGAGAATGTTGCCCCCCTCTGTGAAGGTTAACATATATACCCTATCGTTATTCAATAATATGTGCATAGAACTTTTACCTGATACCAGTGCCAATATATGGAAGAGCAAATTAAGCAACATACACAGACCTCTCTCAAGTATCACCTACCAATAAAACCCATTCTTAATTCACAAGGGTTACGGTATATTTGCCAAGATTGGCCTCCGACTGACAAATACATCCAGAAGCTACTCCATTATTCACCGTATATCCTTTGTGTGTTTCCCAATAGCAAGCCAATTGTATAGTTACCAATAGCATATCAGTGCTCGTGTTAACTGATTCTTACGACGCCCTTCCCCCTTTCACTGTAGGAACACTGGGCTTGGAATGTATAGTTATCTGATCAATGATGGCCGCTGATGAGTAAGCAATGCTAACATATCAGTCTCTGTGAGGTCAGAGTGAGGCTCCGTGTGGTCATTGGCAGTGTCTACGAGGTCAGAGTGAAACGGTGAGCTAAAAACACGTATCATGATCCGTGAGGGGAATAATCAGCCTCCATCAATGAGGAATGAGCAATAAAACAAATTAGCATATATATTCACAGATATGAACTAACCCAGTGTAGATGCTCATGAGTAAGACCGACGGCGATGCAAATGCCACTATCATCGTGCTATAATAGTCTTTAGATACATGACATTGTATTCCTAATCGGGCAGCTTCATAATATGGACGGAGTCAGTAAACAGTGCACATCTGTACTCTAAATCTGGAGAAATTATAACCCATGTAACACACCTACCTTCAACTTGTCTACTTGTCTATCCCCAATTGCATTGGCACCTCACACTCTTCTCCTGCAGTGTCGTATATCATAGATTCATACATTGAATCCTTATCTGCATAGAAATGTGTACATCCTAGATGTTCAAATTGATGACATCTCCACCCCTTGGTATTATAAGTCCACTGGTGACAGGACGCTATACACCCCACCCAGCCCACCTATACTGTCAGGGGCAGGTAGGGACAAGGTCTAATGACCGCGAAATGAGCAGGATAATGAGACAGATTGCTGGGGAAGATTAATGATAAGCCGTTGCTTCACACGGCCGGCCGGCCCAGCATGCCATGCGTGACAGCCACTCAGCAATGTCACCGTTTATCTCAAGGAGAGAATGTACCCATGGCACTATAGTATAGAGAGGAACGCTCGTGAGTGTACATGCATACTATAATGAGTGTTCATGTCTTATCATTGTAATATATAGTTTGTTGCACAGACCTGTTATTCTTCTTACTATCATTGGAGTATCTTTGTATAAGAATGTGTGAAATCACTGATATGACATTAATGCATCAATATGCTCAACCATATGTATGCCACGTCTATCATTTCATTACTATTCTAATATTCATTATAGCATTATCATAGACTGCAAAAAGAATGTATTAGCCTCTTCTATGAATCAAGGCAGACCTGTATGATGGTAAATACGTAGTATGAGTGTTACTGCATTGATTGTACAGTGACGTAGGAAAGGGTGGGAGGCCCGGTCCTCCCCAATCACAGAGGAAGGCGGGGGGCTGAATATGTCTGCCCCCCTAATTCTTTTTTGTCAAGACCCTATGATATAATACCCACAACCCTTCCCTCTCCCACATTGGGAAAAGTGAGGACAGAGGACCTGGGCCCCCAATCAGAAGTAAAGGGGGCTCAAATACTAATTTTCTTTACAATTCCAATATAAGCGTGTACATGCTATACATTATGCATAAAAACCAATGCTTAAAGTTTGATATGCATCTTGCCGAGATGGCTGAAATTTTAACATACAGTAACCCAGGTAACAGAGGATTACAACTACCATCATTTATGTGTTGTCTATATCTTCCTGCCATATATGGGACCCAAAACTTAATGTTTCCCCTGTCTGTTTTAAAGAGTCATCGATTATTTGATTTTCCCCAGCCCCACAACTTGCAATAGTGATCCAGGCATCAGGTTAAAGCTAAGGTAAAGGGCTATCTGAATATAGCATTGTCACTCCAATATCTTGAAAATCATGTGACCGGTTGCCATAGAAACTATGACAAACGTTTTCTGAAATGTCAGATTTTTCTGTACCTTTCATTACTCTGATATCTATTATGTGGAAATTTATTTACAGTGTGAGCATGAAAAGTCCACAGTAGGGGAACAAAATTCTACTTCTTTGAGCCCATTTTGATATCAACTCTGGCACATTTTACTTTGGAAAATACTAACCTCTAGACAGATTTTCGAAAGGATGGATATATGTTTTATGCCCATTATTGGACAGAATACGTTGTTATCTCTGTCTTGAATCGTTACACCCAGAGACCCAGGAGTAGGTGCAAATTGAAACTAGTAACTATAGAGCTACAATTCAAAGGGGAAGGGCTGTACCAGTTGGGAGGTTAGGGGCATCTATTGACTGTCATAAGTTAAAGGTTAAGTCATCCTACTGTGTTACTATCGCGAATCTGACCATTAGGTCTGCCAAGCAGACTTGAGTTTAGTGGTGTCTCTTTGCACAGAGTGTTAAAAGAGGGGTATGTGACTACCACATTCTGCCTCATAACTCAGCCATATTGACCCATTTTCTCTACTTAAGACAGTTTTTGCAAGATCTAAATTGCAAACTCTGGATTTGTTGCTAATAGTCTTAATATCCTGTCTGGGACACATATGATTCTTTGGTAAGTTCAAATTCTGGAAGCGAATAGGCCTGTCTATGTCCACATTCTCCATTGATTGTGCTTAGAAATGATATGCAGGGCTTCTACTGTATGATTAAAAAAAAAGATTGGCAAAAACAGATTCAAACTCACAGTTTCCTTCAGTGAATACACATGGTTGGTGAGTCTATTAAAGATTTGAAGATACTTACCACAGTAAAACAGGACACACGGATAGCATTAATAAGGTTTGTTTCAAGTAACATGGACAGAAAGTCTAGGGGCGGTAGGTCGGATTTCTTTTTTTTAAACTTTTTACAGCCCCTCTACGATACCCTAAAATTGAACAAAAAATGTAAAAGTGGGAAGATTTTTTTTTCAAAATTTGTGTAAAGCTAAAATTGACCCCAAAAAAGTGAAGAAATATAAAAATTTCTTCAAAATTGTATAAAAAAACGTAGGGTCGGCCCTTTTTATTGGCCTAAGTGCGTATACAATTTCTCATTTCTTATAAATATGTTGCCTAGAAACCTCGTCCAAAAATGCATTGTATGCCAAACAGTGATAATCAACCTGAGCAACGATGCCCGGCCAAAGATGTCATGATACCTCACCCCACCCGTGGATGCACAGGGAAAAGAAGTAGAATCACTGTGACTCTCGACTTGATAACTGAGGTAACTCTACCCAGGACTCTGAAGTGACTCCCTAATATTAGCAGGACTCTACAATAACTCTATAATGACTCCTATTCTAAGACTCCCTAATGATTGGGAGTCACTTTAGAGTCGTGGGGAGAGTTACCTCAGTGATAGAGTCCAGACTCCCATTTGGGAGTCACTGTGATTCTACTTCTTTTCTCTGTGCGGTTATTGATACGGTCCATGGTTAGGGGATGTAGAAGCCATCGATGTATTGGCACCTGCTTTCCAAAATAACTTCAACAAACCTATATATCGAAATGTTTGTCGTTGACATCAATCCTGAATGGTATTGATTAAAATGGTAACTACATATGTGTGCCTCTACATGGGTACCCAGATTATTGACCGTGTCGCCGTGTCGATTTTTAGCAAAAAAGGGCCGTGTCGTCGTGTCGATTTTTATCCCATACATTCTACTCAATGTTTCCATGTCCGTCGATTTTTAAAAGGGCCATGTCGCCCGTGTCGATTTTTAATCATATAGAGGGACAAATACACCATACCCCCCCCCCCCCAGCCCCAGGGCATAGCATTCTTTCACCAGCTGCAGGTGTGAGAATGCTGCTTGGACGAGGTGTGAGAGTATATAGACCCCCCCCCCCCCAAGTTTTCTCACCTTCACCCCCCCCCCCCTTTATAGGCAGTCACATCTTGTGTGTGTCTGTCAGATTTTATCCTTCAGTTTTATGTGTCTGTCGAATTTTATTCCTCAGATATATGTGTCTGTCGAATTTTATTACTCAGAAATATGTGTCCGTCGATTTTTAAAAGGGCCGTGTCGCTCGTGTCGATTTTTAAAAGGGCCGTGTCGCCGTGTCGCGCGTGTCGATCTTTACCCATGTAGAGGCACATATGTGTTAGGATACGGTTGCCATAGTAGTTAGACCATGGCAAACTTGAAAACATATCTTAAATTCAGGTAGCTTGAAAGCTTTAAACAGGTCAATGCTGGGGGTCATATCACACTGTGTTTATACAAAAAAAATCTCATTTTCCAGGTCTAAACCTATGTCTGCTGATCCTGTCTTTATTTTGAACAGGATGCAGTTAGTGTAAATGCATGGTTAATGGCATACATAGCACACATATTATATCCTCGTGGATATTTAACGTCTAAAATCTGTAAAGACACATGTTGAGTTCTGCCCTAAACATAGGACACGTGTATAAATAGTCTAAACTATGAAGAATATTTCCTTGTTATTTACTAGTTCCATCTTTGAAACATGAGTTACATTTATTTAGAGGCACTGGAGAAATCGTGTAAGCCATTCTCTACAGATTTATGGGAGTACATAAATTGCCATTTATAAGGTAGTCACACTGCCCAGCCAACACACCCTAGTGGGCCCTAGATGGGTCACAGATGGGCTGCCTTATGGGGCCCATCTGGGCTGCCCATCTGGGGCCCGCTTCGTTTTGACCGGGACTATCAGGTGTGGCCCAGAAGGGCTTGCCCAGTTTTGAAGTGGGCTGGCCCTGTTCAGACCTAAGTGGGACCCAGGTGGGCTCCTTTAGTTGGGGAACACGTAATTGGGGGGGGGGGGGGGGGGCTGGGGGCTGGGGGGACAGACACAACATCTTTTTTTATCCATAAGCTTAGTTGTTATGTAGTTGATGACCATATATTATGTTAAGAGTTCCAGTAGGTCAATTACCGTAAATTCCCGCGTATAACCTGCACCTCGCGTATAACCCGCACCTCGACTTTGGGAGAATCGTATAACCCGCATCTTGGGTCTGAAAATCGCAATTTTAGTACTGTACTATACTAATAAAAACCCTCATATTACCCGCCCCTAGACTTTGAGAATATTGTATAACCCGCACTGGAGGTTTGGTTCGCGTATAGCCCGCGGGTTATATGCGGGAATTTACGGGAATTTATCTGTATTTAATGTCATCTCTTCCCTTTATTTAAGGAGTAGAAGCAAAATGCATCCTTTGACTAACTACAACTCTAATCACATTGGGTGACACAGTCAGAGTTCCTGTAAGTCTGATAGTGATACCTGAGGGAGCCCTGGGATTATGTACTATCCCGGGAAAGGTGTCAGTATCAGAATGCTCCTTGTTTCTCTATTCATGTGTAGACAATTCTATATAATATGAACGTACTGTGAAAACTGTTTCATTTCAATGGTTTTAAAGGAATTGTGAATTTATGGCTCATTGTAATAAAGACAAGAATATGTCTATAGGATATCAAATCCCATGTACTCTCAATGATGGCATCTAGTGGTAAGCTCAGGAAAAATACTTGTCCACTTAGTCCAGGGCTAGCCCAGGTGAACCCCACTCTTTTGGGGAAAGGTCTTGGAAACATGATCATGAATTTTGTGTTGGTAGAATTAGCCCAGAAAGTGAAGTTGGTGGGTTGGCCCACATGGGGCCCACCTGGCAGCCCACACCAAGCCCATGGAAACCCCATGCAGACCTCAGCCCACTTAGCCCGGCTCTAGCCCAGGCGAAACCCATGTAGACAACATAGCATAAGAAAAATAATTTGAACTAGCATTTTCTAGAAAAAAGGGACAAGTGAGGATAAATTAAAGTATCTGCAATGCAAGAAATCCATTAATATATATATAAAGACTAAGTTCAGTACATGGGCTCAGCCCACCTGGGCCCTATCTGGCTGCCCATGCTGAGCCCATGGGAAACCCAGGGATACCTTTGCCAAGTTTGCCCATTTCCAACCCAGATGAAACCCACTTTTACAAAAACGCATATATTATCAATTTAAAATGTAAATTAATCGAATATTTTCAGAAAAGAGTATGAATTGAAGGATTTGCAGTGAGAACATGACATGTTGACATTCTGGGCTGAGCCCAGATGGGCCCCATCTGGAAGCCCAGACAATTACCAGTTAATACCCAGATATGGGCTAGCCCATGGTGCCCAGAGACACACCCATATGGGGCCCATTTGGGTGTGTTGGCTGGGATGTTGATATTTTGGGCTCAGCCCAGATGGCCCCATCTGGAAGCCCTGACAATTACCAGTTAAGACCCAGATATGGGCTAGCCCATGGTGCCCAGAGACACATGGGGCCCATTTGGGTGTGTTGGCTGGGTGCCTTCTTCACATGGTTGCATGGATGCCATGAAGAACATGCATGTTCTCCTAAGGCCAAAAAAATAAAAGGTGTGTTTCAGGCTTCATAATCTGAAAATCTAGGTAGGGTAGGTCGGATTCTTTTATTTTGAAAATTCTTTTTTTAAACTTTGGCCTGAAAAGTGCCCAAAAATTGACTCACAATCTTCAGTGCTGACTCATTAACAATGGCATTGACTCGTGGACTATCAAATTGACTCTGAAATAGACCCAAAATTACTTTAAATATAAACATTTTCTCAAAATTGGATAAACATTTCTAGAGTCGGCCCTGTTTTGGTAGGTAGGGTCAGGTACCCTGAAACACACTTTAATTTTTTTAAATTTGGCCTAAACATAGAAATACAAAAATAATTTAAATGCTTGAAAGGAGTGGGACTGGTTAATTGAAAAAACCCACATAAGACACCTGGTCAAAGAGGTTATACCACCACCACCCAATATAACTATGATTTAACTTATTTGGACTGTGATAAGTTATGCGCAGAAAAACGGAACCATTTTCAATGGTATCAGCCAACCATTGGTAGTAAGATATTTCAACCGATTCGAAAAGACAAAATAGGTAGAGTTAAAACACCTTTGACTTTAGGAAAAGAAGTGGAGTAATCTGCTCCAGATTTTTAAGAAAGTTCACAATAGGAGGCATTGGAATACGTACTTGGCGATTTCTCCTTATGGCACATTAAATATTGCACATTCCGGACCCATCTCACACACAATCTTGTATAACCAAGTCTCTCAAAGTGGTGTATTTATGAACATCAGCTATATTTATACTCTATACCCCATTTCGTACTACAAACATAGCCATTCAAACAATGCACACATTTTTTTCTCTTGAAATCTCTGTCCTTCCAGTGGGGTGTATATGAAGCCTATAGTTAATATTGTCACTGGCGTTCCAGCGGATTTCCCTCGGCCAGGTAGTCCTATAGAGACCCCTCCGAGGGCGTCTACATAGGATGGGTGTCTATGCAAACACCTTTGGTAGGACCCAAGGAAGCACCATGGCCCAAAGAAAGTGAAGGTATTTGGACAAACCGGTGTTGAGCTAATAAGATCCCTGCATTGCGAGTGGCTAGCAGTTTCCTTGTGCATCTAAAGAAAACACATTGTTAAATAGTCAAATGTTAAATGAATCAATAATCCCCACCTTGAGGGCTTTGTCATCTCCCAAGAATTACAGTCTGTTATCGGAAATCATCACCGTTTACTAGGGACTTCTCTCATACACCAATCCAGTCTAGAAGGGTGTTTTTTCCTTTCCTTTCACGAGGAAGGCATGATACAAAACGTCCCACATGCTTACTGCTATGGGTTCAAACCTGTTGACACGTCTTGTAAATGGTGTGTCCTGGTTTGATGAAAAGGGGCTGATTACTTTTAAACATAGTAGATATGTGCACCCAACTCTTCTTTGATGTGAGCAGAGGCGGCTCCCATCCCATATAAGGGCACAACTGCAGTTTTCTACCACCTTTATCGGGGCGGGATGCAAATTGATTTGACATATGAACAACAAACTGATAACATCAACAACTTCACACTGCTGGGTGTGACAGTTATTTATTCTCCCTGTTAAGAAGATGCAGTACAGGGGGTTGATATTGAATCTAAGCAATGAAAAATGAAGTGTTCTGGAAATTAAAAAGGTCTCACAATCAGTAAGTTGCATGTATTCAATCTTATATCATTTATATAGATCAATTGTTGGTCAGCTTTTACTATAGCTATATTTGGAGTATAGGGAAGCATTTAGATTTGGGAGGAGAAAAATTCTGACGTTAGTAACTCACCCACTAGCATGTCTAGAGGTATTTGTGAGAAAGACAAACTGGGAGAGGGGTTGAGGGGGATAACACAGGGGTCTTGTGGACAATAGGGCTTCTCCTATGTTTGCTGCGCGATTTGAAGGTTACTCAGACAAGACTGCCTCAAGGGCCGACTGTGTCCTGCGCGTTTATTAAAGTCTGCACGCGCCGCCGAAGCAAACTCAGGATTTGAGCCAAACCTCGTAGGCCACTCTAATGTGGTCTATACATGTACTATAGTATACACGGCAAGTGCTATGTTCACCCCTGATATCTTGATTTGATATCAGAGATTTTAGAATCAGCATCAGAATTTCTAGATTTGTAAAACTATCTTATTATATTTATAAGCAAGGGAAAGAAATGCGAAAATCTATACAAGTATCGAACCTCTGTTTTTAAGTATCGATTCCATAAACTTTGATATAGAATATTGAAACTCTGATATCAAGGGTGGCCATTAGGTTCGGCACAGACGCATACGCATAGACCCCTACACAGTCACTGGCACATATCCCCATATATATCTACCAAACCGTTGTGCCTGTCAGGCTTCAGTATGGCTATCATGGAATCACGATCATACACATGGACATAATAGTGAGAATTACGGTGGGGCGTTGACAGCGGGTATATGAGGGATGGAGGTATGTCGGTGTAGCTGCACGCACATGTGCATGTACCGTTGCCCCTCCATACCTCATTGTTAAAGCTGTGTAAAGGCGGTAGCTACTCCTGGATATGCCATATATCATTGCTGCATGCAATGCATGCCAGCTTTTGAGAAATGGCCATTTTTAGCACAGCAGACAGACATGACACAGTTTTCTGTGAACCTTTTCTGTATAATCAAGAAGATCCTCACTGTGGCTGTAAGGACCTTCGTGTATCGTGGGGAGCTAATCTTAGTACTCCCTGTGTAAGGGGTTGTATGAACCACGTGGCATGTGGCGAGACTTGAAAAGAATCTTCATTTCAGTTGCATCTGTCTCAATCAACATCATAAATACATGATGTACTGTCTTGAAGAGGAGCACTCAGTTGCGTAAAGGGGAAATTACGATATCTCTAATTGCTACTGTTCTCAATGACAACCCAGCTAACAAAAAAAACACGTTATTTTACGTCAAAATAACGTTTTAAAACGTTATATAACGTTATGCCATAGAAAGGAGCCTTAGAGAAATGCTATATAACGTTATAATATAATGTTATAAAATGTATAACGTTTGTGGGAAAGGGCAACATAACATTTAGTTGAATTCCCCCACGCAGTCAATTACGGTCCCTTGTACTTTAAACACGAAACAATCCTAGCACAATGACCATGTACTATACATTAGCACTCCTTCTGAGAAAGACAACACGTGTACAGCCACCATTATTATGAGTATGATTGAAATACATGGGGTATCACGTTTCAGTGAGAATTTCTCAACCTCACCCATACCAGGAGGGATGGGTTGATGACAGAAATGGGGGTTACCAAAGTCACATCAATAAAGTCGGGTCAACCCAGTCACATCACCCAGATCTGATCACCGTAGTCAAATCACCCGATGCCTTCACACTAAATGTTGTTGCATCTCTTTGAGACCCGACTGCAAGTTTGTATATACATTTGACACCGTTTCTCCTGACACATATATACTTCGAGACCAACGACAAGCATTAAACCAATGCACCTGCTTGGAGGATAATATAGGCTGGTTCTAGGCAAGGTCCATACACGATCTGTCGTTAAGTCAACTCTGACCATAAAGTGCACTTGTATATATCTGCTCTAACATCAAAGGTGACAAAGCTGCATGAACAAATGTATAGTGGTGACAAGACTGTATGTATGATGTATAGTACTGACAATGCCGGAGTTAAGAATTGATGTCTCCTGCAGCTTATATAGCAGCTTTTAAGTAGAGTTTTGGGAATAGATCAATAATACATAACCAAGCTAAAACATATATGCAACACATCAAACTCTAACTATAGATTCCTAATTTTTGCACAAAGCATATACCAAGTTGGAGGCATTTCAAACACGTTGAAAACTGGAGGATGTGGATCCATGCATGGGTATCGCTTGCCCTCCAATGCCTGATTTTCAAGAAAAGGGATGTATTTTGATGGGGATGTAACCATGGTTGGAGAAAATTCTTCTAGGTCGACTGTTGAATATCCTGAAATAATTTATTGGGAGAATAAATTATGCTGTATTCCACTGAAACTTCTAGACTCTTTATTATCAAATATGTGACCCCCCCCCCCATTTGGGTACTGAGTGCAGAGACCGGGTAACCCCCCTCCCCATTTATTATTACCTTTTGTATTTAGCAGCGTACCACCAAAAATCATATGATTCCTATTGTAAGTTCAAATAACATAATTCTTTCTCTCTTCTTTCACAGTACACAAACGAGTGTGTGGGGAGGGATGGAGATCGGTGGACACGAGTAGCCCCGGCGCCCTGACGGAGGGCTCCCCGTTCCTGGCCCAGAACTGGGGCCAGCAGACTCTGTGTCTGAAGGTGCACCACAATGCTGCCACCTGGCGAGACGCCCGGGACTCATGTCGCCGTCAGCATGGGTCACTCATCGACCTCGACTTCCCTGGCTTCATGGCCCCTAAAATGGTGGACATTATTCAGAACCTGGCCCGGGAGATCTGGGGAGAAGGTAGATTACTTCAGCAATGGATAAAGTTGTCTAGCTAGAATCGTTGAATTATCAAGTAAAGTGATAACTTTTTCAGAATAATGACCTTGTTAATGTATGACACCCTTCATGTGCTGAGAATAATCAAAATGATATTGACATTGCATACTCCTTACTCCATACTCCCCACTACACTTACACGATCACGAATATGTTAATTGTTAAATACGGTCCGCTTGGTTGCCCGTGGCAGACGACCGTTTCTCCAACCGCCAAGGCCACTAAAAACGTTGACAAATATGACGAGTAGCTAAGTTCATTGATCTTCAAAAGTTGAGAAAATGTTAGTCCATATTTTGTAATAATCATGTAAAAGATATAAATACCCCTCCCCACACCATACTCTTAGTGACACACATTATCTTATGTGTACTCGATATACGATCGCATGATGCAACGTAGTTCCAGTTGTCTGGATTTAATGTAAACGATTATTCTCATTTGAATCCGCATGTCTTGGCACATGTTCTGATACCATAACAAAGGCACATCGATGTAGCTCACCTGGTGGCCTGGATGCATGCCGGATGCTGCATGCCGGTGACATTGTGGTAATTACTTTGTGTGGACAAAGGAGGTAGCATCAATTACGCGTTGCCTTCACGTGTTTGCAGGGCTGAGGCGGCTATGGACAGGCATGTTTATTGAGAGAGACAAGCTCTGGTGGGAAAACAAGGCCCCACGGCCAGTCTATGGGTCAGTACCAGAAGTTAAGACTCTACTCCCATTTCTTTATGCATTTTCTAATTTAAGACACAATGTTTATTTCAAATGAGTTTAATACATTAATTTATCATTATTACAATGATTAATTATCATTATCATTATTATGAAAAAGGTATAAAGATCTGAACTAATGATTAAGTAGTTGTTAACGTAATGAAGAATTAGATTTCAAAAACACACCATCCTTAATTAACATGCTTTCCTCACCAGGCCCGAGTCGGGACATTGGTGGGAGTGGCTGGAGGGTCAACCAGTAGAACGAACAGGAGGCTATGGGCGGCTTGATCTGAAAAATGGCACGAACAATATGTGTAAGGTTTAGTAATGTTAATCCTAGTCCATTTACTTAAAAAAAACAATTTGACACCATACATACAACGTCCCACGCCCCTCCCCCAAACACCATAACCATGCTGACAAACACTATCAATATGTCATGACTGCAGTGATCACATGGTGATCAGGGCATTGTCATTGGCTTTCAAACGCTTCAAATATGGAGTCGATAGGACCAGCGGTTGCTTACTTATCAAGTTTTGAATATTTGATGCAGAAGGTGAATTTCCTTCCCACTTTTGATTGGATAAAAATACATTTAATTCTATCTTGTGAACCTACTTGCCTGATGGAGACAGCTGTATTTTATATAACATCATTTTTCTAACCATCGCTTGGTAATTGTGTGCATTAGCACATTGAAGTTATGATCTCTTTGTTATTGTGGGTGGCCATTTTGTTTTTCGACTTGTTTCCATGGAAACGTCCACTTTTCAGCTACGGCAAATCTCGATCAGCACTTCCATACTTACCTTAGAAACACAATTTTAGAATTATTTTCCCCATGGGCCATTATGAATGACATATCTCATGAAATATTCCAGAGTATAATGCATATTCCTGTATCCTGACAGCGCCAAGTAACTCGTGGGCCTCTCTGGATGACCAGCCCTTCCTCTTCCCCCACCCGTCGTCGGTGTTCCGTCTTGGACTCACCCTGGTAGGGGGCTCTACCCTGCTGCCCTACGCCTGCATCAACAACGGTTTTGTGCTGCCCCCGACACAAGGTATGTCACTGATTAAATACTACATAATATGCCAACAGCTAATCTTAATGATCGTTCATCATTGCTTAGAACATTGGTAAACGTCCAAGTAATACTACTGAATGGGATATCTCACAACAGTTATAGTTAAGGCACTCAGATCAGTGCGTTTCAAGTCAACCCACTCTGCCAAGGAAAAACAGAGTCGACTCTAACTTGTCTTTATCCAACTTATCAATTATAACAAGCGAGGGCCAATTCCCACCAGTTCCCTTCAATGTACATGTATAGCGGTTCTATGCTCATGAGAATGAATCTATCAAAGCTGACAATCTCCTCACTTGTCGGGCCTGTGCCTACACAAGTGCGTACCTCCTGTCTCCATAATATCTAATATATACCACTATACTGTTGAATTGAATTGCACTTTATTGAACGGTAGCATCAGCTGACGCTCTCTGCCCGATCAACTCCTATATCGGGTACTTGTGGAATAACGGTAATATAAGTGTCAGCTCCATGGATGAGGGAACGTTCAACAATTATGTCACTGGAAGAGGGGGTGGTGGATCTTTTGGCCTGGCTAACAAATGTTGTTTAAAACAGTGACAAAGGGGTGTGTGTGTGTCCTGAAAATGTCCCTCAATAAACACAGTGACATATAGTTCCCTTAGAACTACATAAGATGAAAACACGGTCCCTTGTCTCTATTGCAGCCAGTAAGTGTCCGCCCGGTTGGTTTGGGTCTCCGTACGTTGACAAGTGTCTGTGGTTTAGCTACCACCAGGCACTGTCCTACAGTGAAGCTACCAACGTGTGCAGGGCCAAGGGGGGCCAGCTCGCCATGCCTCAGGACAGCTTCTATAACGCCTACGTCACCAAGGTCATACTCAACGCTGAGCTGGGTAAGACATCACCTTAGTTACTGCTGTAGTTTCATCAAATGTTAAATGTCCCCAACAACAGAACAAATCCCACCACATTATCTTATTGTATTTCAGAAAGAAGTATGTATGTAGTATTGATAACTTATTAAACAACCAGCGTGGGCAGTGTGTAATTTATATATCATTTCCGTCCGAGGCCGATCTCGAGGCATCTATTGGCTCGATACATCTGAGATAATAGGGGACGTTCGCAAATGACGTCATATGGCGGGGAAGGGCGGGATGTTCGGTCTCAGTGTGGATAAAAACGTCATTGAGGGGGCGGGGGAGGAACTAATAAAAAATAGGATGACGTCGTCTATAGACGGCCCCATACATGTGTATCGTAATACTAATAGAGATTATCAACCATAAGAGACCAAGGGCGGGAATAGCTGATGGTTGGATACCACGCACACCATTCGGCAACATTCTTGAGTCAATACAGCATACTATAGATGGCACATGTTGTCTCCATCATACAGGTGTGCTGCAGGCTGATGACCCGGAAGTAGAAGAACCAAGCCAAGGCCACCCGGCGGTGAGCGGCGTTTCCAGGGTGCGCTGTGTGTTCTGCACCAACGCCCAGTCTGTGGACAAGTGTCAGCCCGCCACCGAGCTGCTCAACGGCTCCTGCTCCCCTGACGTGAGTCACTCACTTAACCCTTTAAGGACAGCATGTCGCTTAAAGATGGCATTCGGCGTCATGATGCAACAATGCGGCCCGGCCAGTAACTCGCTGGCTGCATTGCTGCATCATGCCGACCCTTAGGCTTGGGGAGTGTCTCAACCCTGTAAGGTCGGCATGATGCTTGAATGCAGCACTGGCGAGTTACTCGATGGAGTGACCGGGTGGTGCGATGTAGCCTCGGTCATTGGTTAATGGATAACATGTAAGCAGGCGTTTAGAAGGAGAAATGTGATGTAGTTCCATGCCAGGCATTATGAGTAGACCCATGCATCAAGGGGACCATGCTTGGTATCAATACCCTGTGTTCTTGGCCCAGGACCAGGCGAGAGTAAATCCCTAACACACACAGGTGTGCACCGTAAACTCAATGATTAATAAACAGTAACGTTATACATTATTGAGACAATAATTAAGTGACTTCACACAGGCAGATGTGTAAGATAACTATTTATGTAACATATACAAAACCGGTGCTCAACCAATAGCTTATTAATTATCCTACATTGTGTATTCATCAATTTCAATTCAGTTCTAAACCCCCATGCTTAGAATTCGAGTCATAACTTATTCAACTGTGTGCTTATTTTGCAAAGCGGGTACCGTTCAGATTCCCACAATATGAGAGTTTAATACACAGCCCTTAATCTTTAACACGTGCTTCAGTAGGCTACAAATCACAATACATGATAATTTCTACGTGTTAATCATTAATTTACGTCTATTAACAGTCCCGGAATATGTGTTTTTCAATTATATGGTTCCTCGATTTCTAGAATTCAACCCCTTTATCCATACATATTGATTACATGTATATATTATATACGTCATTTTCTGTAAATTCATATTAACAGCATGTTTTCCTCCTTTCCCAATGACGGAATCTACTGAAACACGTGTTGAACCGACTATATGCATTCCTTCAATGAAAAGCTTCCTTTGACAAATTGTTGTGAGAAAACGCCTTCCTTCATCTAGTACACCTGCTTATGTCACAAAATAAAGGGGTATCCGTTTTTTGGGTCGAAATTTGGCAACATAGTTTAATCTGACCAAAAAAATCTGCCGATTCTGAATTTTGATGTTGCCAAATTTTCAATTCACCCGTTGGGGGTGAAACGGGCCAAAATCCAAGATGGCCGCCAAATAAACCAAAATCCAACTCCCATAGCACCAATATTGATTGCCTCTAGAGAGTTTTAAACCTTACCTATCCCCCCTAAATTGAGGCCTGGGAATCCATTGGTGTTATTGGTGTGTTGCTAGCTAGGTTGACCGGTTGCCTAGAAACAGCCATTCTAAATATCATTTCCTTAGCAAAGCAGCTCTTGGGGGTACCTACCTCAATTCTCATGATGCATACCCCCACTAAATAGGTGGCTGGTCATTAATAGTGTTATTTTTTATTTGCTAAGGGCAGTGGTTGCTTAGCAATGCCCATTCTAGTTGGTTATTTGCCTAGCAACGGTGGTTTCAGAGGTATATAGCTCAATTTCAATAAAACTTAACTGACCTAAATTGACTGCTGGCACTTTAGTAGTCTCAGTCACTTGTTTCTAAAACCCTACCTAGCCTCCCTAAATTGAGGCCTGGGAATCCATTGGTGTCAATGTTTTGTTGCTAGGTTATGCAGTTGTCTACATGCAGTTGTTTAGTATTGTCAGGTATACGTGACTTCCATATTTGTAAAGAAAATTTCCGTTATAACGAAGTGCTTGAGACTGTAAAGTTCGTTGTAAACGAATTTCGTAGTATCCAAATTGAGCATTTTCGAGACCTTAATACTGTCAGAAAATAATTCATTAACTCCCAATTATATGAATGGACAATATAGTAGTAGATAGAGTTATAGAGGCCTACTCTTCATTCAATTCCTCATGGTTCTGAATAAAAAGTGAAATATAATGGGAAAATAATAATTTTGAAGATACAAAGAAAGCGGGTAGAATAGGCAACTAATTCATATGGACATATAATGTGGTGTAATGGGTTGGGGAGAGATATAGATGGGTATGGGATTGGGGCGGGGGATGCGATGGAATGAGGGTTGGGGTTGGGTCCTCTAAATAAAAGGAAGCCTCCGTACCCCAACCTAAGAGACTATAAACTCATACCCCACACAACCTCTTCTGTCGGCTCAGGGTGCCCTGGGCGGGGGGAGTCGCTATGAACTGGCCCTAGACTCACCCAACCCTCCATGGAAAGGGATTTTGGCACAGCAATTTATTTGTTATATCCGAAAATTCGTTACAACAGAAATCGTTGTAGCGGAATTTTACTGCATCCTTTGTTGTGAGAAAACGCATTCCTTCATCCACGTTTACGTGACTTCCATATATTTGTATTGAAATTGATAGTAACCTGCAGTCTCCTGCTTTCGCCATAACAGAAGGTGTGTGGGCTAAAAGTGATGAAGAGATCCAACGGTTCTCTGGCCTACACAGGAGGCTGCTTCCTGCCTTCCCACTGTGAGGTGTTCGGGGAACTCACCCTCAAACACCTGTGTACGGCTGACGAGGCCGCCTACACCCTCTGCTGCCCCACTCCTGAGTGCCTCCACCGCCTCCTGGCTGTGGTCGCAGGTAGGTTGTAACCCTTAAGGACAGCAGCGTGTTGTGCATTACTTAGATGCCCTTTTGTATGCATGAATGCAGCACTATCATGGCGTTTAACTCGCCGGTACGTGCCGTATTCGTACAGGGTTAATACAACCCAAAGGGTGGCCATGAGGCACCAATGCGCAGTGCGTGTACCACAGAGTTAACTCGCAGATGCTTAAATTGATTCAAATCACAATGACAAATAAACATGATTTAATCAGGCCAATAGCATGATATTATACATACAGCTCAATACCTTAATCAGGGCAATAGCTAATAACGGCCCAACAAGTTGTACAGATACATGGACATTGTTTTATTTTAACCACGTATATATACATCATAGGGACATATCAATCCACCATTCCTAATGTTTATATCACTGTAAATTCAATAAAGCTTATGTTTATATCACTGTAAAATCAATAAAGCTATAATATGCATAGCAACGAGGAAAAGTGCCAGTGCCTTAACATTAGTTGATTACAATGTTGCCCTTTTCCATTGATTGTGAAGTAAACCACACTTAACCTGCACGTGTTTCTGTGCTGCTAGCCTTTACCTGTGACCCTAAGCCGCCCCCGGCCGTGGAGGGACAGACGTCCACCACCCCTGGTGAGCAGCAGGAGGTGGAGTGTTTCACCTGTGACGGCGTGTCGTCTGACGAGGAGTGCATAGCCAAGGGCACAGTGGTCAGGTGCAGGAGGGAATTCCCCAGCATGGTCAGTGAGCGTTTAAATAGTTAAACTACAGTTACTTATTACCAGCACCCAAAGACATGTTTTATCTGGTCTTATTATGTAGTGCATAAAACTTTTATTTGGGCGTTTTATTCAAGAAATATTGCTTTGTCGAAACGGTGGTATATATTATGTACATGGTTAAGGACATTGTACTACATGTATTCTAAACGGTAAAAGAGAACAAAAATGTAGATTGAGAAACTTTCAATCACACCCTGTGTGATATGGGGTGGGGTTGGATAGGTATAATCAGGCCAAATAAAAAAAAGATGTGTGTTTCTGGTTATCCGACCCTACCCAGCAAAACAGGGCGGACCCTAAAATTCTTTATCCAATTTTGAGAAAATATTAAATTGATAAGTCAATTTGATAGTCAAAGTAAAATAAAAATAGAAATGAATCCGATTTTCAGACTATGTAACCTAAAACACCTTTCATTTGTTTTTGCCTCAGGAGCATATCAATATAGATATCCTCACGAGAATTATCCTTATGTGCATATCCCCCACCCCATACACACACGGACTGACTTGATTATAAAAGTGACCAAACATTGTATATATACATGTACATATCTGTTACTATCTCTTTTTATTTGGGAATGTATAAAGAACGCTCGATGACATGTGTTTTTTTTACCAAATAAAAAAAAATCCTCAACTCAAACTCAAACTCACCCTGTAATGTGTCCACCCCCACAGAGGTCGCCCGTGTGTCAGACGCGGGTGTGGCAGGAGTCCCGTCACAGCCGGGTGAAGATAGCCAAGCAGTGCGTGAGTGCAGCCCAGGTGCAGTGTCAGTCGGTGCAGCAACAGGACTGCACCGCCCTCAGCGTGGCCAAAAAGTGCATCTACTGCTGTGAAGGTCACAGGTGCAACCAGTGGCTGCCAGCCAACCCCATATTGAGTAAGTACAAAGCAGAACCAGCTCAGAGAAATGTCAGTACCCAATTCAACAAAAAGTGATATGACACTGGACCCATTTGGTTAGATGGCATCACGTTGATAACCCATTTATGGACGGCATAATGCTCTAATGTATTGTACCCTTTTCACCATTTCCAGAATACAATGCACCAGTAACCCAACATGCCGCCTAGTATGATATATCTTCCCAATGCTCTATATAGAATCACTGTTGACAGAATCACCCCTGGCTAGAAAGGCGTGGATCGGCTTCCAGAAGCAGGAGGCTAACCTGGTGTGGGTGGACGGGCGCGTGTCGGAGGTGGCCAAGTGGAACTCGACGTTTGGCAGCATGTACCCCTACCTGCCACCCTCAGGGTGTGGGCAGCTGTGGGCAGACAGGCCCTGGGGCAGTGAGTGGCTCGTGGGCACGTGTACCACCAGCCTGCCCTTTGTGTGTGAGACCAGCCCACAAAGTACAGGTGAATCACAATGGATGTTAATAAGTGTTGCATAGTTTAATTGATTAAATTGATATCCGGAAAAAAAAAGAGAAGAAGCAAAGATCTACACTCCCCACCCTTGCCTTGCCACCGAACATGGCTCAGATTACAATAATCTAAAACAGAGCACTTAACATATGCTTCTATTTTACATGGCATATCAACTCAAATCATTCTTAGCAGCTGCCTCCGAAAATGTCGTTGATGTTACTCCTTATTATGTATATCCTCACAGAAGAAGACGTGCAGATCACCACCCACCCAAGAGACATCATGGTCAGCCTCCAGAAGCTGCACAAAGACGACTTCTTCAGTGACTTTGGAAAGCCTCAATATGACTTATCCCTAAGATGTGGGGCGCTTAACTACCACTCTACCTTCCCCATCGTGTGGGTCAAGGATGGTATTTACTATAACAATGGGTCACCCCCTGACGGATTTAATCTTGACGTCACGTCAGAGATGTTGGCGACGCCCGGGGATTCCATCTATAACCTCCAAGGCGACTACCACTGCGAGGTGTGGGACAAGGAAGGCCGGCGGAGGATTAGGTCAATGTCATCTAAGGTCAGATTTGAAGGTTGGTAGATTTAAAACAGGGTCTTGGTAATTTTTTCTTTTTTTAGGGGGGGGGGCTGCAAACATATTCAGCGCCCCTCCTCTCTGATTGGGGTGCCCGCCCCCTATGGCTGCCCCCCCCCCCCCTTTTTCTAAGCAACAAAATACATGATGAATGTTGATGTATATATTATTAATATCAGATTGAATTATTAGGTCTTATTATTGAATAACAATACAATTTTTGCGCTATCAACCATCCTCATACAGGAAACTAGGAAGAGACATTGTTATGTTTAAATGTAGGTTGAATGCTGAAGATGATTCATTCAGTGATTTATGCCACAATATGAAACAATGGACCCTTGATGAAACAATGATCTTTCGATGGAAATGGACCCTTATACATGTACATACATGTACATGTATATAAAGAGCTGAGTATCATACAGAGTATATCCGTCTTCCTGCTCTCTCGGGTGTAACATCTTTTCTGCATGAATCATGCAATTTTTAGACATTGTTCACTCCCATGCCATTGCTGCGATTGTCATGACAACTTGTAGCCGGTCCTGTGGTCTACCTGTTGCACATGACTCAACACGTGAGCTTTAGGAGGCGCGACCTAACCATTCTAGTCATATGGGTTAAACTATCCTATACACACAATTCCGGAGGGTCGTGGTGTGATGCTTTTCTGTACTTTCATGTTTGATGGAACCACCTTTGGGCACGCATAAGGGGCTTTTTCCCTTTTCCCTTTATTTTGATCTGTAAATCAGAATAAGGGTTCTAGAAATGGCTTTTTAGAGATCCTAAAAAATGCCTATGTATTCAATGATGAAACCTGTCAAGATCCTACCTACACTAGAATTTTGAACCATGACTGTTGCTTGCAACACACCTTTTTTTGCCCTTAAGATAAACTATCTCTCCTTCTATACTAGTAAAACAGTTTAGGTGTTTGTCCCCATGATCAAACTTTTGTCCAGTTTTTCATGCTGAAAGGGATAGGTCTATTTTGATGCATTATGGCATAGATATAAGTTGCCATGGCAACATGTATGTATTCACACTTAACAGGGGACTCAAAACCACTTATAATAATGAAGAATTTCATGTTGAGCCCTCTCTGAAGAAGTGTGGTGTAAATAAACTGGAAGACAGAAGAATTATGCATATGAACGCTGCGGCCTTCTCTTTCTCTCAGGAAGCTGATAATTTGGACATTAGAGACATAAGAACAAGGGCTCATGATGAGCGACTAGTAAAAATAATCAGGCCAAAAAAACCCTTTTACAGGAAAAGTTATGAATTTAGGGTCTCTACTCTCTGGAATTCCTTTGATAATCCAATCAGGTCATATATTGAAAAAGAAAAATTCCAGAGGTGGAACAAGAAGAGGTTCAAGGACATACTCAATCCCCCCCGAATTTGATTTCTGAGTCGTATCATATATACATGTGTTAGGATACCCACTCACCCCAATATTTTTCTCTACTTATGAATTATAATTTTGTCTTTATTTCTCAAATTTTGCTCCCTATTGGAACAACATCATCCAATATTAATCATTCGGATCAACATCGACGTTTGATTATAATATCATAGGCAATTTCCATCAGCCTGGGCAATAAGATCAGCCCTGAAGGAGATATGTATAATGCCAATGCTTGCTCACGCAAGACTTGACTTATCATATCACCTTCTATTTATTTATAACCTGATATATAGGTTTAACATGTAACAAGGTAATGGAAGAATATCCTAGATCCATATACATCTTGGATCTGGATAGTTAAGTATTTTTCATTTTATTATCATCATATAAAGACTCTAATAAATCCCTTAAGGAAATTGAATGTATTTTTATCATGAAAAACATCGCTGATAATAATGCACATTAGCTGCATTACGCAAACAGGGCCTGGCCCTACTGTATGTGCAGATTAAATAAATGAATTACAAACAAACAAACAAACAAACACACTAAAATAAGCCAAATTTAATTTTAAATATGGTTCTCCCTAATTGGAACACATAGGGCAATTTAGGGTATCTTACTCTCTGTTTATTCAATACTGCTCATTTTGTCATAGATATACTCCCAGTTTAAATATTAATTTTACAAAATTCTTTCAGTTTCTAAAAGGTTCGGTCATCCCCTACATCTCATATTCCAGTTGAATTTTGTTTGATCTGGGTTTAGGAGAGGTCTCTTTAAATGTGGAACGTGGTAAAGGAAGAGTTAATAAGATTCGTGCTGGAGAGAGACTAATGTCTATGTAAAACCTGAAGATCTATTCTGTCCATGAAAGGTTTTTTGGACCTAAGAAATTAGAATATTCTTGAAATTGTTTCGTCTATGTGAAACCCATTACGACCCTCTAGGGGTCTATTAAACTCACTATATTAACTAGCAAGTCATCTCCCTCAGATGGATCTGACGAATGTTACATTCATGTAAATCCCAGGATTGACAGATTACAAATCAAAACCAAAAGTTTGATATTTCCCTGAAAGCCTCAACTATTCCCCGTTAAACACAAAAGGAATTGACAACAGTGCTACGGTACTTTTGATTCGGTAGCATTTTGCAGGATGATGTTCCTGTCAAAGCACATGAATTGTACATATATTATTAAAGGAAATTCTGACCCGTATCTGTGTATTCCAGGTCACCACCATATAGCACCAACCACTCATACATGCCTTTTGCCCTTTCCCCCAGATGTTGTCACCTATCAGGTGTCTGTGCGGGTGCCGACCCACACCTACAACTCCAGTGTCCACAGCCAGGCCACCCTCCTCTTTAACCCATCCTTCCGTGCCGGGCTCGACCACTACCGCCAAATGGCATATTCTCTCACTCTCCTTAACAACACTGGTGACGTCATCCCCCACCATGTCAGCATTAACGCCTACAGGTAGGACATTTCAGTTTAATTTATTCTTTGTTAGAATGGCAAGTTGATGGGTGTGGAATGCTATTCAACTGATGTCAATCATATTCTATAACTGAGATGACCCCATGCACCACACTGAAAGCGGAAATAGTGGCATAGTAGTAGTATACGAAAATAGCATATGACACAGGCAAAACACTAAATCGAGATTACTTATCTATTGTCACTCTGCAAACACGGTCATGATTTAGATAATAAAACAATAATACCCTTCTTATAGACCTGGAAGCCTGATCGTTGACTTCACCCTCTTCTACGAGCTGCCGACCTCAGCGCCCCGAGAGCTGCTCAGTCTGCTGAAGGTCAACGCGAGCAGCTCCGGCACCAGCCTGAGTGGTCTTAGGGCGCATTTTGACGAGCAGTTTAGACATCTGGTTATAGAGAACATCAAGACTAAGCTGACCAAAAAGTCGTCCACCTGGTATACTACTTATGGGTCATGGGGGATCTCCCCCTCGGACGTCAAAGTGCTGGACACAGGTAGGAGTTGGTGCTGATTTACCTTATATTGGAGTAAAAAGACAAGCATGCTTGCTGTCTCTCTAGTGTATCTAAAAAAAGTATTATTTTATTGTCATTATCGAATATCGCGTCAGGAGGACGACAAGAGACAGTGTGACCTGCAATATCGATAGGTAGAGATGCATTCCACTTACTCATTCAATTCACCTAATTATAAAAAGTATTCTACGCACTACTACATACAATCATCATTTAAAAGCCCCTGTATAAATTGGAGCTACTCGCAGATATAGAATGTGTATACAGAGTGTTATGCAGCATCTTCGGATTTATGACAACGGGGCTGGAGCTTTTGAAAGAAATCACCCAAAGACACCAGATTCATGACGCCATGCTTCAATAAAGCCATGCAGTATTCTTTTGATTTCCAAATGCAGCTATGATTTAAAATGTGAGATAAAGTACACACTTCAGAATGATAATTTCAATAAACTACTCCAGCGGCGTGCCCTGTGATGGTTACATCGTGGCGTGGACGTAAGCTGAAATGGCAAAGGACGCCCATCGGCCATACCAGTCACACCGAACAAATCTGTATCAACACGAATGGTCTGTACACCTGCACCCTATATAAAACATGAGCTTACTTTTCTAATGAATATACAGTTCTATATGGCATATGTCTGTGGTTTTCTCAAAACTGAAATTTGCAATGCCTAAGGGAATGATCACTATCTAACAATAATTGGAGGATGTGTCTCTACCAATGAATTGCCCATTTTGATTCATATTAAAAATGCCGTGATGTACATTTCTCATGAAAAGACGTGACACTCAGGAGGATCCGCACCCAGAGGACCCCTTGTCCAAATCGCCCACTTCCTCGTTGCCAAATAATTATGACCACTTCCTATTTATCATTGGACAACGCAAACTTCTGGATTCAGCCATCCCCATACACTATACGTATACTTGTATCATATGTTACTGCTGTCTTTATGTATTGGTTTGTGTTTTGCAGATGGTCGGCCAATAGGGACAAGACGTTGTGTGGGAGATTTCTACATGGGTGCACGATGGGAGGAACCCAGTTACAACAGCAACTGTGTGGAAGAGGAGTCCGTCATCACCACCCAACTGCGTTCTTTGTCCGAGGCAAGTTGATTTTAATTATGTACATTTCATGACAAGGTAAAATGTTATTCATAAAATCGTTTTTTAACATCATATACATACATGTCTCTTTGACTCAATGGCCGAAAATCCGTTTTTTCCTGACCTTGTTATGGCTCATGACAAACGCAGTAGGCCACTACTGTCACTGCTAATTTAAAAGGGCATTCTCACCACTCGCACTTAAGCACATGGTAGACTAGATGAGTACTAAAATTGTGAGTGGTATATGCCTTTTTAAAACAATTTCTACAACAAATTACAGAAGGAGGTCAACCAATCTAACTCGGACCAGGTGTTGAGTGAAGTATTTGAGCTGATACAGGGCACCCCACGCGTGGTGATGACGGACATTGTCTACACCACCCAGGTTCTGGCTGGGGTGGCCGCCTTACCACACATCAATGTCCAGGTAGGCATGGCCTTGATATACTATTGTGACAGCATTTCCTTTTTTGACAACGTTTTATTTGGGCAAACATCTTTGAGATTAACACGTTTTTTCCCCAGGTTCGGCTGGCTGTTCTGCCACCTGGGCCCATATATGGAAATACATGTATCTGATATAAGAATGGGAGTATGTGGTATATGTATTCATCAATTTATCAAAATATTTGGATTCATAAGGTACCGTATTTTATCTCAGGATGATCTGCTTACATCAAAGAACTAATTATAATACCAAGGAACTCTAACATTGATATTAAACTGTGATTTAGCAATAAATTCAGCATCTCATTCAGGAATATAGAATTTTGATATATGCCCCGTGCACAATAATATCTTGATATCCAGTTTAATAATTCATATTACCCTGGCTCTCTATTCCTTTAGAGTGGTGGCATAGCGATTACAACAGCTAGTATTCTAATGAAGATGAATAAGACGTTACTGGAAGACGCCCAGAAAGTAGCAAACTCATGCAACAGGTATGCCTTTACTTTTTGTATATACTTATCAGTCCATCTCGCTCGGGTTCTGATGGAACAATTGTGCAGAATTGGGTCCATTAGAATTGACCTAAATGTGATTTATATGATGTAGGAAAAACTACACATGAAGATAAAGAGCATATGTCATTCTTTGTGTAATTAACATAATTCAGCCACAAAGTCATGTCCCTTTTATATTGGGATAATGTTTCAAATATCATATCAGGTTTATTTGGTTTCAGAATATCTGCGGCAATAGAAGACATTGGTAGGAGTGTGAACCTCCAGGATAAGCCAAGTGTGGCATTCATAGAACGCAACATCATTGTAGCCATGTATGACTTTGTAAATGAATCAACAGTCATACAAGGAGTGGGATACCATGGCAGCCTCACCAACTTCACTGAGAAATATTTCACCTCTTACGATTTTGGGGAGCAGTGGAATAACCGAGAATCAAATATCGGAGTCACTCTACCAGAGGAATTACAGGACATGGTCAAACAAAGTAAAGGTAAGGCATACTTGTTTAAGTTGCATGATTCCCACTATCCCTCTCATTATCCTAAACCCATAAATTCAACTGATCTATTTGAATTTAATTTCCCATACTCCAGTTGCACCCTCAACAATCAGTGCTAATCATGATAGCATGTCGTCTTTACAGTAATATAAACTTGTTGAATCTAGTTTTCTTGTAGATTAATTGTGTCTATCAGTACACCTGTGTTCCTACTTGTCTTTACTAGAGTCCAACAGCTCCCAGCGTGCAGTGTATGACAAGGTCAGAGTCACCTTTACCTTATGGCAAGGTACTGACCTATTTATGGGGTCAAATAACAACATGACGAGATCAAACATTACTTACGCCAACCACCCCTCCTCACCACTGAGAAGTCTTCATGGCGCTGTTTCTGTTGATGTCCGGGGGATGAAGGTAACTGATCTGCAGCAACCGATCCTATCTACCTTCACCTTTCAACAGGTAAGCTAAGCAATGTATTGTATAATATCTTAATTAATAGTTAACATGAACTACCTATTCCCCTGCTTACACTCATGCTAGAATATAATGTGGCGTATTGCGTTATGTAACTATAATTTTGAACTGAAGGAATTTCCATATTTATCTAGTTGCTCAAGAAATCTAATCATGAACAATATAAGAATGACTGTAGAAATGATATCTAATCCCAAAGTATGTTTTAGGATGTTATAGAGGAAGATGTCCACTGCGTCTTCTGGGACTATTCAGCTGCTAACGGCTCTGGTGATTGGTCGAGATCAGGTTGCAATGTCCACAAGATAAGTCCAGGCCGGGTCACCTGTGCTTGCAACCACCTTACCACCTTTTCAGTACTAATTGTAAGTATCCTCAAACGTTCAATATGATTTATTTGATGTGTACACCATATTTGCTCACGGTCCCTCTGATGGAATATGATGTTTTGTATTTATTCCTTGTCAGGAATGATATTCACAGGCAAATATTAGAGTAGGGGTACTTGAAGTGGTTATAATACCAGTGTATGTTCCACCGTTAAAAAAATTGTTTATGCCACACTATTAGCTATCTTAGGCCACTTAAAAAAGATTATTAGCTTTGCGGATACCGCCCGCATCAGTTAGAAATGGCCGCATGAGTGCTTTTTATTTGATATTTTCATAAAAAAATACTTCAAAAATCCCGCATTTATGAAGAGGGTAATACAAAACAGAGGCAAATCATATCTCAATAATTAATTGACGTAGGAACTAAATTAAAAAAGCACTATACTTTCTATATCTATTTCTATATGTTTAAACTATTATGGCTATATCAAGGATATTGTATTAATTGACCTATCCAATTGCCTTTGATTTAAAGTTTAAATCTTCATCAAAAAAAGGGTCGCCTTCATGGCCCAGAAAAAATGAATATCAAATAAAATAAAGAGCCGCCCTCCCGCACCTTTTTTTTCCTAAAAGTATCTGCAAAGCTAATAATCTTTTTTTTAAGTGGCCTTAAAAGTGTATATTTACATGTATATGTGACATGTGAAAATGGTTGCCCTTATAGGCTTCACGTGAGAACTCCACAAACTCCCCGCGCGTACGAGAAGTAGCCATGACGCTAACTCTACTGATTGGATTGTCTGTCTCTATTGCGGGTCTCGGTCTTTCTGTGATCTCATTCATCCTTTTCAGGTAACATTCTTTACATTCATACAGGTAATGTGTCCTTATGAAGGCCAAGTTTAGTACCACATATATACATATAGAATAAGATATAGCCTGTGCTATATGTAGCGATATGTAATTTTATTTTTGTTCCATATATAATGCATTAATCATACATATATTATTGGAAGTATCTAATTAGATTGACTCGTGACGATCTTTGCAAATACTGCACTACAAGTTGATGGAACTCTGTGTAATAGTATGGCTCTAGACCCCTAAATTCGATATGGCGACATGGGCCTTTCTTAAAATCGACATGCGACATGAGGCCTAGTGACATGCGACATGAGGCTTATTGACAGGGGACATGGACATTTCTTAAAATTGACATGGGACATGAGCATCTTTAGCGACATAGACATGCGACATGCTCATTTCTTAAAACCGACATGCGACATGGGGACCCCCCATCAAGGGCCTCAATAGTGTGTCACTATAGAACACACTCTGACTTTTGTTTGTATACCATGTAAGTTACTCCTCCTGACCTTAAAGTTCCCAGTCTGAGAGTATGCCAGCTGACAAAAATATGTTATATTACGTCAGAATAACGTTTTAAACTTTATATAACGTTTTGCCACAATAAGGAGCCATAGAAAACTTATATAACGTTGTATAACTTTTTTCGTTTACTGGGATCTTCGTCTGCGATTCTGCGACCATAAAATCACACATTGCATATTTCTGGCCCACTGTTCAAAGTGTGGGATAATGTCAAATCATCGTTCAAATTGTTCTATATTGATCTTATTAAATACTGAAGGCTAGAATATTATTGAACTTTTTTACTTATCCCATTATTGTATAGATCCTTCAGAAAAACGCGCTCTCAGCAGATCCTCTTCAACACAGCTGTGGCTGCTTTATTCTGCAACATTGTGTTCTGGGTGAGCCTGGAGACTGTTGTCACAGACGCCTACTGCATTGCGTTAGCTGCCCTCCTCCACTACTTCCTCCTGGCAGCTTTCACATGGATCCTTGTGGAGGCTATACTACAGTTCCTGCGAGTCGTCAGGATGCCTGAGCTGCCAGCCAAGTATTTTACACTCAAGGCTGCGGTGGCTGCTTGGGGTAAGTATTTAACAATCTTAATTATCTTTCTAAAGAGTCACCCGTGTTTTGCTACTTAGAATGAACTTATTTGTAGTAGGTAATACATTTTACCGGTTTCGATTTAGAAGTAACCAAAATAATGATAATGATAATGATAATAATAATAATAATAATGATAATAATATCAATAGACATGTATAGGTACAATTGATTGGTAAAATAAGGGTAAAAGTGCAAACATTTTGATATAAGAACAGGGGTGACAGTTGATTGATTGATAAGATGATTGTGATTAAGATTAATACTAGTTTTGATTAAGACAAGGTGAGGGTGGGTGGGGAAATTGAAGTCGATGTGTAGGGTACGACGGTGAGAATTGATATGAGTGAAAGGGGAACGAGGAGGGCTGAGTGTGGCTATTAGTGTGGAAATGAGGCTGTAGGTGGCGGTGAGGTAGTGGACACCGTGTCAGCAATGACCTTTCATTTTCCCCATCCGGGGCAATGAACGCAAATACGGGATAGCTCTCCCAGGTGAGAGGACAAACGTTTAGAGCGTTATCCTAATCTTAAATATTGATATCTTAATTTAGTGTCTTATTTTGGGGCAGTATCTTAAAATCAGGCAGTAATACTTTTAAGATAGTCTAAGATAAGTCTTAAGATGGGATTAAGATAGTTTAAGATAGGATTGAAATAGAAGAAAAAGAATTAGGATAGTTTAAGATAGGATTGAAATAGAAGAAAAAGAAGAAAAGAAACGGGGGTTGGGAGGCAGAGCCCCCCATTACATACTACCGTAAAACCTCACGTATAAGCCTAACTCGCGTATAAGCCGCACCCCGAGTTTGGTGCGATCCTATAAGCCGCAGATGCCATCTGAGAATTGTTAATTTGGTACTGTAGTATACTTATAAAAACTCTCGTATAAGCCGCACCCTATATAGGCATGTTTGGTATTAAAAGAAAGCTGAGTCTGATTCGCGTACAAGCCGCGGCTTATACGCGAGGTTTTACGGAAGATAGTAATAGTAATAATTTTAAGATAGTCTAAGATAAGTCTTAATAGTCTGATTAAGATAACGCTCTAAACGCTACATCTACAAAGACTGCATCCATTTTTTTCCAATTTCTTATTCCACCTAAAGATGATTTACAAAGGTATAGTATTGATGGGATGGGGGCCATTCAAATGGGATGGGGGACATTCAAAGGTTATCTATGGCCAGTAACAGCTCAGAAAGAGGGAGTAAAATGGCCAGTCATGGGAATTTTACAGTGTGTTTTCAATGGGGGAGAATAAACGTGTGCACACTTTTATTCCACCATAGACCTTTTTTTTTAATAGGTTTATTGACCGTAAATTCATGTAAAGGTGAAACACGTTCTTCCAGTACAGTCAGTAAAAATTATTTACACTATGTATAATGTTAAATACTTCCAAGAAATATTCAGCTCCTTATATTTTCCTTGTGTGGATTGTCTCTTTTGACTTATAGGCTACCTCTCTCAGGTGTAGTCCACGGGTCAATTTACTACATTGTTCTTTGTACCTGGTGGTGATTATACTCACCTCACAGCTGGTTACTCTCTCTAGTTAGTTACTACTTATACTTTAAATTTTACAGTAGAACAAGAGTAAACTTAACTACAATATACCGTAGCCACTTGGGATTTGGGCTGTTTATAAGAGACACAGTTTGTTTGTTGACCCAAAAGACCAACACACTAGGACTCTAGCGTAGAATATAAAGTGCATTAACATATAATGTTTTTTTGAGGAGTATTTGATGAGCAAGGTGTCCAGTATGTGTAACACTTGTTTTATACTATTTGGCCGAAGCGGGGCCAGGTCAGTTTTGGTCACTTCACCACTTTTTTGAGTCTCGCCTTGAAAGCATGTATACTTTCTAATGACTGGTCTCCCTCTGTGAGTTCGTCCCATAGAATGGAGCCTCGTAAAGAGGAGTTCTCCGGTATTTCTCTCTTTTTGGGCGCTGCAGTTTCAACCTCTTTTTATCATCCCCCCTAGTTCGTTGAAGACCCGGGACGGCCCGGGACGCAGTTATTACTGTCTGAAGCATGTCTGTAGATGAGACACAATAAGTGCCTTTTTCGTCGGGGTTCAAGACGCTCGGTTTTGCATTTACGGTGCAGGTAGTTAGTAGATACGTCCCCATAGTTGGCCAATAAGATCAAATTTCAGGAAAATGATAGGTAATGAGCGTGGATGGTATAGGTAGTAAGGGAAGTATGGTCTCGGTCAACATCCTGGATCAATTTTAAGAAGACCAAGTCCCAATCATCTTATATACTCACTTTCATCTAATGAATCAGATAGAGTAGAGCCCATAACAGCAAACACCATCAGCTACTGGACAAACATTGGTCGTAATAGTAACATTTCACGATATAGTCAATGGCACTTATAATTCAGATTTAAATACTGATTTAAATAATTTTGAAATAACAATAATAATATATGGTACTCGTTCTTACAGGTTTTCCTATAATAGTGGTCGGAGTAATCTGTGCTGTCGATCACCTATTATATTCACCAGCACGGCGTTTGTAAGTTTCCTGTTTCCTGTTTTCTGACCTCTTGGTATTAAATCTAAAATTAGTAATCAGGATAATAGATAATTTCTCGGTGAGTTCAGTACGACCTGGTCACGCCATAGATGCATGTAAATAGATGTAATATAATTGACCATATTAAAGTACATCTGGATATCCAATGATTGTCTTTTTTATTAAATGTAGATTACATTTCCCATTCCCCACAGTTGTTGGCTGGGTGGTCTTCCTCTTTACTTCGGCTTCTTCCTGCCTGTTGGCGTCATATTCGCTGTCACAATGGGAGTATCCTGTGTCGTGGTATGTCGGCTCATTAGTGGAAGGAAGTCAACTCTTAAATGCACTGAAGTGGCATCAAACATCAGTATATGCCATGTTTTATCAAACATAATATGTTTTGTAATATTAGGTAAGATTCACGCTTTTGTATTACTGTATTACACACTAAGCTGTGATATGCATAAATACAATTTAAGAATAAAGTTATATAAAGTAACCACCAGGCTACCTGATATACAAAGTCAAACCTTAACGGATTATCAGTATCAATAGCACAATTCGCGACCTCAATATTCATGTTATATGCTGAATATAGTTAATAAACTTCATTATTCATTCTCCTCCAGTTTCAGCATGGGTTATGGCATTCTTTGTGCTTAACTCTGTGGACGCCATCTTTGAAGTGGTCTTCAGCGTCCTTGATGCTTTCTTTGGAGTCTACATCTTCCTATTACTCCACTTCCGGGAGTCCAGTTCTCGTGAGAAATGGCGGCATTTGTGCTGCTATTCTGGCAGTCCAACAAAACGAGACTCTGACAGTTCCACCACCAGTTCTGTGGGAACGATCTCATCAAAGATGGTTCCCACATTACAAAAGTCCACAATACATGTAGAAAGAAATATTTATGTTACATGCCCTTCAGAAAAACGAGATGTCGTTGGGAAGGTTTGAGCAAGATGCTTGCCGTTGTGTATCACAATTTACGGGTTTGTTGTCACTTTTGTACAGCATTGTTTGTACAGATTACTATATTATGTAAATTAAATTAAGCAATATTGTATTGCTACCCTCAGTTACTATTTTGTGTATTGTAAGAAACTGACCCAATGAGGCATCCATTATAACACCTCCCATTATGCAGACATTTTATGCAGAAAAATGTTTTGTTATATATGGACAGCCTCCCAGCAGATGGACCAGATGGAAATAGATATGAAGGATATAATGGGTAGAACGGACACAAACAAAGACTCATATGAGCATTTCCTGTCGATTCCACAACTTTCATAACTATTTAATATCACACCATAGGTAGAATCTCTGGTAGAAGGTCTCCAAGTGGTAGTGTCTAAGTTATAATATGTTTTCTTCCTCACAAAAGTAGACAAATATGTCTCTTACAATATTGGGACTGATTTTATGTACATTTTTGCACAACTATTGGGCATCTAACACACGGAGCGAGCATAATTTATGAATTAAGCAATTGTAAGATATTGTAAATTATACCACATGATTATTATCAAAGATGATTGTTATAAATTGTCTCACATTGTTATATATATATATACCTCATTTTAATGTCCCGAATTATGGATTTTTACCCACACTGTTTTACTGGATTGAAAGCAATATTAATGGTGTCATGAATGCTGTATGCGCACATAATGTATGTCATATAATTGTGAAATTCTCTTTGATATAGTAAATGTCCTGTATGTAATGCATGTGGGACGGACATGTATAATTTACACCAATGACCAAGAGACGGGTCCACAAGAAATGACAGGGCCTTGCAAAAAAATACGAATTAATTGGATGATACATCAGGAGAAGAACGTTATTCGCCTTAAAGATCCATTTGCATCACCCTTAGAAATCGGCAATATTACTGATTACTATACAATGTCATGAGATAAACTTGTGCGGCCCAAACTATGATCTAATTTAGGCAAACGTCTCAGGTTTTTACATAATTGTGACCGGGCCTTAAATTGTGTTCCCAGATCCTTGCATTATAATGTACTATACAAGCAATTGTGTACCTGTTAATCCTGCCTTCCCATGTGGCCGGCAGGTGAAAGTTCAGCATATTACCTCATTATATTTAAAGTGGTTGAACATGGGAATTGACCTTTTTATTGAACTGTGTTCTTATAGAATGAGGACCTCGGCAGATTTCAGGCCATTGCTCTTTCGTATCAATGTGTACTATCAATACATTATTGTACAAAATATCTCAACATGCTGTTGTCACTTATAAACTACAAATACTGAGACCAAAGTAAAATCTATAAGAGGATATTCTTGAATATGCTTGAATAGGATAACCAAAAAAAACTTGCCAATGGTCTATATTGATTTGTACACAACTAAGGACTAAGGGAACGTTCACAAATGACGTCACAGGCTCAGGGATATTTTCTTTTGCCTCGGGGTTTTGTGATTAGATGTCACCTGGTCTATACATTTGCAAAGGAAACTTTCCAATAGGGTGGGGACGGTGAAAATGGTCCCAACATTGATAACGTCATTTGTGAATCTTCCCTAAATGGGCAAACACATAAATAACCATTGGGATTGCTGGCATCATTGAGTATAGTGTATGTATATATATACATAATGTATGATTCACCGTATTCTGTATACATAGATAGGGATTAAGTCACAGGGTACAAATCACTATTTCTCAGGGTGTAAAGTACTGTTTCATTGTTTCGACGGTACCTTTATAGATGGATATTGAATAAGTTTAGAATAGTTGAAATAAGACAGTTATATGTCTTATTACTATAGCCCTGTTAGTGTATTTTTGTACATGTTGGTATTCAGAATCTCTTTGGAGAAGATCTGTGTTTTTTGCCTCAATCTATACATAATATGTATGCCATTTTGCCATTTTTATGCATCATATACAAGAAAACCTGATTATATATATATGTACAGTTTGATGTACCATTATTGTAGTAAAGAGAGTGTATAAAATTAATGTGTACTTCTGATATTGTCTTACTTCCTTTTAACCATATTAATCACCATAGACATATATCTTTGTTGCTAATACGGCTGTTTGCCTAGCAACGACTGTTCTTATTGTTTATCTCCCTAACAACTCATATTCCCATGGTCCTGAGGTTCATGGCAAGAACTAAACGACCTTGGATTCATGTTATTCTGTGGTGTGAAGTAGATAAAGAAACATAATGACTGTTGCTTAGCTAGCAGGTATGTCAGCTAGCTACATGTGCATGACCCCTAAGAGCTCTTGTGCACCCTCCCAGCGGCTTTGTGGACCCTCCCAGCGGCTCTGGGGATCCCTCGAGCGGCTGTGTGGACGCTTCTAGTGGCTCTGGAGACCCTTCTGGTGGCTCCAGGAGGGCCTCTGCAGACTGTGCTGGTACTTCAGGTGACTGTGGGTGCATCCTTGCTGATTCTGTGTACACCTCTGCTGACTTTATGACCACCTCTAGTCCTGGAAACACCCATGCTGGTACGCATACCCTGGCATTAGTACACAGACCCCCTGGGAGGGTCCCCAGAGCTGCTCGTAGGGTCCCCAGAGCAGCTGAAGGGGTCCTCAGAGTCAGTAAAGGGGTCCCCACAGCAACTGGAAGGGCCCCAAAGCCTCTGGGAAGGTCTCCAGAGCTGCTTGGAGGGTCTCAAGAGCCGCTTGGAGGGTCCCTAGAGCCGCTGAAGGGGTCCAAAGAGCTATCCAAAGGGTCTGCAGAGCTGCTGAAGGCTGTGTCTCACGACCTTGGGCCAATGTTTTTGTCTCTGACTGGGTGCCAGCTCTGACCGGGTGCCAGCTCTGACCGGGTGCCAGCTCTGACCGGCCTGAATAAAAACGGGTTATTTCAGCCAAATTCTATCTCCATCTGCCCTAAATGACCCGATTTTATTCAGGCTGGTCAGAGCTGGCACCCGGTCAGAGCTGGCACCCGGTCAGAGCTGGCACCTGGTCAGAGACAAAAACATTGGCCCAAGGTCGTGAGACACAGCCTGAAGTGGTCCCCAGAGCCACTGAAGGGGTCCCAGAGCCACTGAAGGGGTCCCCAGAGCTACTGGAGGGTCACCTGGCTGCTAGGAGGGTCCTAGTGCCGCTGAGAGGATCCCCAGAGCTATCCAAAATGTCCAAAGAGCTGCTGAAGTGGTCCCCAGAGTCACTGAAGGCGTCCCCAGAGCTACTGGAGGGTCACCTGGCTGCTAGGAGGGTCCCAGTGCCGCTGAGAGGATCCCCAGAGCCACTGAAGAGGTCCCCAGAGTCACTGAAGGGGTCCCCAGACTCACTGACGGGATCTCCAGAGCTACTGAAAGGGTCCACATAGGCGCTGAAGGGCCCCAAGAGCCAATGACGGGCTCCCTAGAGTCACTGAAGGGGTCCACCGAGCTGCTGGAAGGGTCCACAGAGTCGCTGGAAGGGTCCAAAGAGTAACTGAAAGGGTCCACAGAGCTGCTTTATGGGTCCACAGCCCCACTGAAGGGAACCCCAGAGCTGCCTGAATTAAGACACCTCCAACCGTTATATGCATCAACAAACGTGACATGTATCAACTGTAACCGTCATATCATTATCATTGAATCAATCTTATGTAACTATGCAACATGCACAGGTTTGATAGAATTGGCCGGGGAATCTTAATTAGGACCCAATGAAAACTATTCAAAAAGAAAGAAAAAAGGTGGGGATCCGATCGGCAGAGAGGCCTACGCACTCCCTATTATAACTGATGCCATCATTGTTACAGGATTTAAAATAAACTGCATTTTCACCAATTTATAAGTGAAAAGGGTAGCCTATTTTTAGTGAAGACAGGAGCTTTTCGGGCATTTTTTGAAAAAAACTAGCATCATTAGCAACTCCACCCTTTCATTGAGAAACACTGCCATTAACAAAGTCTCCCGCCATAAGAAGCTTAAGGGCTCTTAGGGGCCATGCACATGTAGCTAGCTACTATACCTGCTAGCTTAGCAATAGCCATTATGTTTCTTATGTGATTATAATCAACCTCAGGGCCATGGAATACTGTGTTGCTAGGCAGATAAACAATTAGAGCAGTAGTTGCTAAGCAACCAGCAACAAACCAATAGAATCATTGAATTCCTTGGTTCCAATTTAGGGGGACTAAGCAGTGTTAGTATTCTAAGCCATATCTAGGTTACGCGTGATGGAATTCTGATATTTTGGCAGCTATCTTGGATTTTGTTGGCCATCTTGGATTTTTCTCAATATACAAAGCCCCTTTATATCAATATCAATGGACCCAGTTAATCCTCAGGACTCTCCCCAGGAGGCTCCACTGCCATAGGCCACCTTTATGAAAATTTAATTTTATTTCATATGAACCGTTATGCACAGAAAAATAAAAAATCACATGTAAAACGTCTATAGGTTCTCCTTTACTACAAAAATAGTTTTAGAGTTTTCTTTTACTATGGCATTCTGGTTACACATAATTATAATGTTTTGTGAAAGAGTAGGAATAAATCATCATTATTTTATAGCCTCCTAGAAAATTCTTTAGATTTTCTAATGGGTTTATTGACCAAAACTCATGAAAATTATCATGCTCCTCCGGCTCAGTCATGAAGGACAACACCGGAGAAGAATTTATATATATACAGATGTAAGTGAAGACACTGAATTTGTGGATCCTTGTGCAAATCATAAGTTCAAATGTCCAGGATTGGAACGATGGTAGAGTCTATACTTTAATGTAATGATGATTAGGAGCCTTATGGTTTGGAAAAGTAGGTGTACATAGTGATGCAGCAGTTTACGGCTTATTTGGTTGATTCCGACTTTGAACAAATGGATCGATTCAGCCTTTTGAAGGGCTGTTCCAGTTCATCCCAAAGCTGCATACCTCTATAGGGAGGGCTTCTATGTTACTTTGCTGACCTATGATGATCTACTTTTAGTTTCACTTTTTATCAGAGCGAGTTCTGTTCTGTTGTAGCACCCGACCTTCATGGTTCTCGGCATGGCGAGATGATTTGCTAACATTAGAAAGTAATTTTGATGGGTAATCCCATGCATAATGCTAGGGCTTTAGGCCTTTGAAAATAAAAAAATAATGCAAAGACGGACTAGATTTCATATTCAGAGCATTACATGATGGGTAATATCATCAAAATCTGGCTCTAAAACATTCTCATTAAATAACTTGGCTGTTTTAAGCAACATGATAAGCTCTATAGTATTTTTCAGAAGATGCATTAGTAAAAGATTGAGCGTGTGAGTGGCCTCACAGATGACTCAGGGTAAGCTGGAGCTGGAGCTGGAGCTTATCATGTACTTAGATATAGTACTCCCTTATCATCATTCATTGGTCAATTCTGGCACCAGAAATGAATTCCTTGTTAAAAAGCACCCTCAAGTCATGTGTCATACATGTATGTTATTCCATTTCAGGCCAGCAGGTGGGTGTGGGTGAGCAGGTGGGTGTGGGAGAGCAGGTGGGTGTGGGTGTGCAGGTGGGTGTGAGCAACAGTTGCAGGCTGCGGGCATGTACCGCCTTTTGTCCCTATCAAAAAGCGAGTCGATCGGACGATAAACGGCAGAGATACGGGTGGTACAATTTCGTCTGCACACGTTGACATCTCGCGCAGTACAAGAAGTACCAGTGGCGCCACTCTTTGACGTGTGGCATGTGCTAGCCTCACTTCCACCTCTTCTGGTTCATTTAAAATATAGTTATGGGTAGGTGGGGAGAAAATAGGGGGAGGGGGGAGGGGGGTGTGGGGGGTTGATATTTTCCTATATTCTGTGTTTGGACTGTGTTATTGTAAAATTTGGAAGTGATCTGTGATCCCCTTGTTTGTGCTATCATACCTAAATTCATTCTCTGCATCTGACAGTTAACATGTCCCACTTTTTCTGTTGTGTTTTAGACTGGTGGTAGAATGTGCCCAGTTTTTGCCCAGTTTGGGGGTAGAAAGAGAGAAATACGAGCAAATTCGCTGAAAAAGTCATTTCTATCTTCTGTTGAAAACGCTTAAGCCTTGAAGTCTATGGGTGTCCGAAGCGGGTGATAGATTTGGTTTAGTACATTTCCATAATAGCAAAAGAGAGAAATAAATTCGTGAAGATCGCAGTTCAATATTTTGAAGAAAAATTGAGTTTTATAGAAATTTTTTTGAGGAAAATGCTGTCCCCTGATCTTGCCTATGTCATTATTGCCTGTGGCATTATTTCTAAGAAACCTAGCCGGTTGTACAGTATGGTCCGGATTCTTAGCCCATTTGTACATTATACACTGTAGGTGCTTGACCCGTCTTGAAGCCAAAAACTCCATAGAACACTCAGCATGTAGGTCATTAATGCTGATGTCCCTCGGGTCCTTAATACCCAGACACAATCTAAGACATTTATTTTGTACGGTTTGTATCATTTAATTAATTAATTAATGAATGCCCCCAGAAACAGGGCGACATTCAGGGCAAAACAGAGCGACATGGGGCAATCTATTTGAGAACAAAGGACCTAAGAACGCTCTGTTTCGCAGGTAGCTGTGTCGCCCTAGTGGAGTCCAAGCTTTAGTCTGAGATCTTGTTCTCCTTGAACGAGAATTTGCTCAAATTCAGAAAAATATTGATATCAAAAGAAAATCCTAATTTCTTTTAAAAAATTGTGGCATTGACTAGTAGGAAAAGGAGTTTTATTTTTTTAAGTCTCAACCATCAGAAAATATGGTGGTAGGGAAAGTTTGCAACATAAAACATATCACTAATAGGTCAGCAAATAATTGTCAGATTCCCTCAATTCAAATGGTTTTAGAAAGCTTAACACATCACGTTCATAGGCAATGTGATCAGCCCGTCCTCAAGTAGACATTATTTGTTTTCCAGTGCTTTGAGTCCTGAGTCAATCGGACCAGTGGTTGCTGAAGTATCCCAATTTGAAGTTCTGCGGATGAGGTGAATAATCTTTCTTCCTGTTATAAAAACATTTTAAATTCTATCTCGTAAACTAATAGTCTTAGATACATGGGAGTGGGAGCAACTTGAAGCTGGCTGAAAGGGTTATCCATATTAAATACAGAGGGGGTGAGGCAGCAGTTGAGAACTTAACTTTACAGGCAAAACCTACATTTGGCCATCCCTGTACGGTAAACTGCAGGGAATTTTACCCTTTAGCCTGTCAAACCCCTCCCTAGCTGGCTATCTGGATGGCATGATGCACCATATATTGACCCATGGATCAGCATATAATGACCAGATTCCCAGAATAGAAGTGTTTTTTGAAGGCCAAGACTGTTTGCTTTGAGAATGAACCGAACACCCTGAATCCATATTTGGACCTATAAGCGTCATATTCCCAGTCAAGGTCACAATTGGTAGAAATTACAAATCATGCTCGATCCTGTCTTGAACTTGAAGTTAGGGCCATGTTGCCTGTGACACGCCTGTTTTTAATTTGGGCTGATATCAAATCTGGGCCATTTGGCTAGGATAAATGTGTCATTATGGAAATGGAAAATGCCTGCAAAATGTATTTGACAGAATAGGTGTTGTTTACTTACAATAGAGTGCCTATGGACATGTCAAATATTAACATAAAATCATAGGATGTCTAAAATCTCTCTCAGAGGTATCCTAATTATGCTAACTGATTTATAATCACTGCTGGGAGCAATATACATGTAATTGTAATGGGCAGCTTTGACTGCTATGTTATTGGTATATCTATTTCATGTTGTTGTTATGATTGAACATGAGACTGTTCTATTATTTTTCATAACATATATTTATTCATTCCTTAATGAGTACCGACGGTTCGTTACATATACCATTGTTTATCATATACAGTTGTTTACTGAGGTTGCTGACGATAAATTATCATTAAGGGTTTCATAACTGATTACATAACTATCGACCACCAGATGACGCTACTGGTGCTAGTCATGTGACCACCACAGGTAGTATATAAGGTGGACTGTCCACTGTGTTAAGACACTCAGGTCTGGTGCATGCTGAGGCACAACCCTCCCTGAACTCTGGGTAGATAAACTATGCTGTAGTTCTATTTAAACCCTACCGGTATAATACTATCATGTTCTGATACCTGTTGTGCCTGTTTTAACCAACGGTTCTTTCAGAGATAATACTTGACCGGTATCAAAGCCTAATTGTACTGTGTCCAGTTGTTGTTCTTTAACAAGAATCACCGTAGTCTAGACCAACTACAATCTCAAAACCGGCATAAATGTTATCCATGCAACATGTTCCCCTGATGTCCTGTAGATATCTTAATATCACATCGTTCTGACATGTCCAAATTAAAATGTTTTATACACAATACACACAGAAATATAATATTCTCACATGAAAAACACATGCCAAAAAATATGTAAAAACGGTTGGTATATAAGACATGTTGGTGACTACCGGTAAAACTGATATCATTAAATTATGTGTGTTTTTACTGGGATTAGTACGTATATCAGAGTTCTTATGATGGATTCTTTGTCTTTAGGACCTTGGCTTATCAAAGTCATTTCGTATGGTAATTATAGGTTTCGTATCTTCAGAGTTCTTGGTGTTTGAATGATTCATGTAGTCATATAAGACATTTCTTGTACATTTTAATGGCACCGTTGTACCAGAAAAGAGTAAGTTAACAATAACAAATTAGTGATGAAAAATGACGGAACAATTCATAGTTAAGGGAACATTCACAAATTACGTCACCTATTTTTGGACCATTCTCAGGACCCCCTACCGCCTTGTCACTTTTTGTCACCTACAGCAATAACCCCCCTAAGAAAGACGTCACTAATTTTGAAGACCCCCACCATCTAACTCTCTAAATGCAGTCTTACACAATTCAACTTAGTATAGACATGAAACCAATTGGCCAGATTTATTCAAAGACTTTCATAGTTTACTACTGAAAAATAGTTTTATTCATGTATGAGGTTCTTGAGGATTTTCAGGATTTCTGTGTTCTTAAGGGCTAAAAGGGTCACCCCTGTCATTTGTACAGATCCAATGACAACTCATTTAACATTAAAGGAAGTGGGGTCTCTGGAGGGGCCACATTCCATGCAAATCATCGAAGGTGTCCCCGTGAGAATGGGTTTGAAGGGCTTCTTGGATTTTTCTTCAAAAACCAGTCCCATGCCTGTCTACTATAACCTGGTACAAGTGATGGGTATTGAATAAGCGCCGGTCTTGAAAAGGCACCGGGGCTAAACTTAAGGAATCTTCAAATATATATTGACCCTTTGTGGGCAAGCCTCAGCTCTATAGTTGATGCTCTAGTTTGGAAGCTATGGTCGGGTTGCCTGAAACACATCTACTATTATATATATATATATATATATATATATATATATATATATATATATATATGTGTATATATATATATATATATATATATATATATATATATATATATATATATATATATAATATATATATATATATATATATATATATATATATATATATATATATATAATATATATATATATATATATATATATATATATATATATATACATATATATAGGGGTCAGATTCCCCGTGCCTCGGTGGTAAGCCCGCACGGGGGTATCACTCGGGTATTAAATCCTGCTGCTCCCCTCTGTACCATGCACTAGTGGACAGACTCACGTGGGAGCGTCAACAAGAAAATCTGTCCAGTATTAAACTATCTTAAACTGTCCAATCTTAAAAACGTTAGGATATTAAAATTAAGATAATAACATTGATTTAAGAATGTCTATGATAGGCCTACAGGCCCTACAGCAATAAAGGCAAGTGTGTTGTCGAAAAAAAAAGAGGAAAAAAGGGGGGTTCGGGAGCAGAGCCCCTGATATAGACAATAATATTACCAACTGAACAGCACAACATGTGTCCCCATTATTAGTGGTGCCATCTTGCAGAGATAGCCAGAACCGATAATCTGAAATAAATGTTAACTTTAAGATTGTCGGTATAGACTTTAAGATTGTAAAGTTTTTAAGATTAGTCACATTAAGATTGGACAGATTTTCTTGTTGACGGTAAGGTTTAGATTTATTTGCTATCTGTAAATAATAACGACATGATTGTCATGAAATGCTGACTTTGTGTGACATAGGGAGAGTGCTTTCCATGGTCATAGGGGCTGGAATGTCCGAGTCCCAGGTATCAGTGTTCCGTATTCCTGTATGGGGTACAGGGGAGTTTTCGGTACAAAGATATACGTGTGGATACACTGTATATAATGATACAAGGTGCTACCATCTCAGTTTTTCCATTACAATTATTTCACGTGTAGCTTAATCATTTTTTTGAACTGGTGTATCTCTGGTAGTTCCTGCAGGATCAGCAGCAGTTGGACGCAGATGTGCATACAATAGACCAGTCTTTTGATCTCTGGAGGCGTTCAACACAAAGTTACACTTTTGTGTTTCCACTTGGCGGAATCTTAGTCCCAGTAACACAGTTTAGTTTATCCTGACTAAGTCGGGGGATCAGGCAGGCCAACTGTCTTTTCCTCATGTCTACACGCTCGAACCTGCATGCTATGAAATTCAAACAAAATAACACATGAGATGTGGCTTTTTATATCACATGTTTTCTTTTTCACAATGACTACAGAACTATGATCTACGTCGCGCCTTGAAGTAGCTCACATATAGGTCCGCATGGGCCATTAAGAATTGATTGAGAACACGTGCAAAGGATGTCGCAGCATTCTTGTGGAGAGTAAAGCCGAGTTTTAAAGGAGCATTGAACCCACGCGTGCAAAACTCGGCAGGACTAGGCCACCGACTTAGTGCGCCATTATTTGTTAGATTTCCTTCAGTTGAGTTGAGTTGAGTACGCTTAGGCCACCGACTTAGTGCGCCATTATTTGTTAGATTTCCTTCATTTGAGTTGAGTTGAGTACGCTTTTATTGGCCAAATTCCTCATGGCAAGTCCAATCATCAATATAGTAATCATCCTACAGGAAAATTACCCCTTTCCACAATTGACATTTACAATGACATAGGCTGCAGGAGACATGCCTGCTTTGCTACCTTCTAATTGCACATGTACTTGTACTAACAATGTCAGAACCTTGTTAATTAACACATAGACTATCGATAAAATCCATCATGAAAATAGAGTGACGTTTTCTTTGAAATGCCTTGAAGTGGACTTTTCTTACTTAACTCAGGTTGCAATGACAACCAGCAACATATCTGCGATAAGCACTACTAAAGTACACTGCATGTATTTTAGCCGTCAGTAAAAAAAGGACGATAAAATAACAAACGCCCTAGTCACATTTTTCACTGTTGGGTGAGGAGAAACAACTTTTCCTTTGAGTGGCTTAAACATACATGATTAGGCCAATAGTATGTTTATATCAGTGCTTAGAAATGTATATGTTTAGGAGATCAAAGCGTTTAGAAATCAATGTGTTAAAGAGAATAAAGTGTTTGGAAATTCAATAATTTAGCATATTTCCTATTCATACATATTAAAGGAACTATTAGTAAAATAGATGTGTTTTTTGTGATGTTTGGATATGAAACTATGCACTATGCCTTATAAATATAGTTCACAGTTAGAACGATGGGCTCAGTGGAATCGTGAGGTTCTGCGCCTTTATATACGGGTAAAACCTTAGAAATCTCTGGAGGATGCTTTTTTAGGCCTAAAACCGAGCTGCAGCTAGAACGGCGCGCTCGCGCACGTAAGGGGATATCGCAACGATATACTGAAGCTATGGCAGGACATTATAAATGCCAATTGAAGTAGGTCTCATCATTGCGAAAATAACCGGCAGTACAAATGTGGACACAGCTTTAAACATTTTCAACGATGCAATCACAGGTGGAATACCACAAGATTTAAACATAACAGCGGCAAAACATATACATGGGTACACGAAATGGACCATGCACTCTGCCATATTAATACAGGTGATATGATAAAAACAGATCTATGATTTAAGCAAGTACAACACCTCTTTGGTAACAGAGACCACAGGTTGATAGAGCATTTGGTGTGGATATGTGAACGATTCGTGAATCCATGACAATGTCTCTATGATTGTATGTAGTTTACTAATAATCACTCCAGTACAACAAAGTAGTACAGAGTTATTAATTGTCCAAACTATTCTACATCTAGTGTCATGTGTTTTGATATATATATTAATACAAAAGCTAGCTTCATTCCGTGTAGAATGCTCTACAAATATCATCATACCATTCCCATAAGACTGATATATTCGCATCTAAACCCCGAAAACATAAATCTTAATCTTGGTAGAACTATGTATGCGTGCTTGTTTCCCCCATACTTTAATACTAACGGCCAAACGTCTTATTGACTATGGAATAAAGGATGACATGATAACTGCACCATTTTACCCTGACAGGTGTATATACACAAGCATTCAGCAAATTATAAATTCCCCACCGTTCAGTAGAGCAGCGATGCTATACCATCGTACGTGTGAATGCATTGGACCATTCAATGTTATGGGCAGATATCGTATGTACAGTGTAAAATGCAGTTGTATCTCTTGTTGTCCATCTTAGCCAGCCATAAACACCAATAAAATGTAATATTATCGCTAATCAAAAGCATGTATGTCTTTCAATTATCGGGCCTAACATAATTTCATGGTACGCATCAATCTAATAGAACACAATTCTGCGGATGCTTTGCGCTTGGGATGGTTAGAATGAAAGGGGAAACGCAGTGCATTCAGCGAGGTGCAGTAGACATGACCGTCATCCATGCTACCTTGAGTGCATGGACGTGACGGCAGATGTACTTCTGGTTCCTGTTTTTTTTGTATGGCGGTCCATTATCCGCATATAAATAATTTGTAACAAAAATTGCGATTGGCTCACAGTATTCAACTTGACAATAGATAATGGCAGGTAGGACAACAGCGTTAAATTAAATTGAGGTTGAATTTGCAACTGTCACCATTGCCCAATTTCCGAAAACTGGAAACGCCGGGATTTGAACCCTGGGTCTCCTGCACTTCTAAAGATAATGGTGGACATGGTGCCTCTAAGGCAGTGCCGACGAAGTACTCGGCAGCACTGCCTTAGTTGGTACATGGTGACGACAAATCAACACGAGGGCTGAAAGCCTGGAGGTCACACCATCATTGGGGTGTTAAAGGTCGGAATTACTGTACGGTTGTCGTAATAGCACCAGGTGACTACAGTCATCTCAAGACTGCACAGGAGATGGAGATATTATATTGATGATGATTCTGAGGGCTTTCATTCAACTCAAAGAAAATGGTAGGATTATGAGTCCGAGAGAGCATTTAAAATGGTTTCACAATATAAACAGTGGACGGGGAATTGATATTGAGAAAATAACTAATGTACATCATTTCACCTCCCAATCTGATCTGATGTTAGAACATAACATTAACTAATGCCATTCTGTAGGCTTATATATATATAACATTTCACAATCAATGTGCTGCACCGAATTACAGTCTCTGTAGATCAAACCTGTCGATGTAGATCCAGCATTTCCTTGTGTTATTCTATAATCAAATACGCACACCTTGTCAGAAATATGTATACATTTATAGGCGTACTATACACGTACACTCAACATTTCCGTCTCTTTAGATAGGGTCATATATGCATTCAACGAAATCATTGGATGTCATCATCGACTGGCATTGTGGCAATGATAGGCTATATACACCTGATAATATCGACCTAAAGCAGCATGACTGGAAGACAGATATGCACTTTCCCTTGGATGACCTTTGTGGTCTTGAGTACCTGGTGATTAATGCCCTTTAAGTAGTGTTTGCCAAGTTGAAATGCCATGTGAACATTGGCATAGGCGTCCAAAGTACACCTCGTGGAACTATATAATAGTTAGCCTAATTGATAGGACATGTCATGTTTGGAGAAAACTGTCAGTGAAGCTATAAATTGCCACTGTATACATTGCTCAGATACGCCATCTAAATGAATTCAAGTACTGATATAAGCTACACCTCACTATACCCACTATGCATCTACCCTTGGATGACCAGGGAGGTAGCCCAAGTGCTATCCCCTGTTCACACTTGGGTTTCTGATGGTCAGCTGCCCTCCTCACAAGTCACATTCTCCAGGGTCGACTCGGAGTCACTCCGCACGCCAAGCTGGCCGATATCCGGCAGCGAGATCCCCAACGGTTCTAAATAGTTAGCCCGGAAGTCCTCAGTGGGCATGCGCAGGAATACGACGAGGTCGCTGTGGTCGTAGTAGAAGTGCCAGTTGTGGAAGTTGGCGCTGGTGAGCATCATCTCTGTGGTGTCGCCGCGTGTGCCGGCCACGAAGCGGCAGTGGAACGAGCCGTACTTGACCTCGAGGCGCTCAAGGGCCAGCTTGAGCCGCTCCTCCACGATGAGCCGCTTCTTGTTGGGCGCCTTGAGCTCGCGGAGCATGTCCTTGGCGTGCTTGAAGACCTTGGGGAACTTGTCCTCGCTGTCACAGCGCTGCATGGTGAGCAGGGTGAGCTGGCTGTGCGACAGGCGGTGTTTGACCAGCAGCAGCATCAGGTCAGCCATCCGCTTGGCGTCCAGCAGCGGGGTGACCACGTAGATGTCGGCGTCGTCCCGCGCCCACTGGTCCAACAGGCCCTTCCACAGACGGTAGATGTAGGTGGGGCCATGTTTGATACCTCCACATGGGGGCAGGAACTCCAGCAGCTGTGGTACCTGCCAATGACAATGGGAGAGTTTGGTCAGGAGCATGAAGAATAATTAACATGGATAGTGATATAACATGGATAGATCTCTGTGAGCAGCCAAGCAGAACGGATATAGTCTGCGAGGGAATAGTGTCATATTAGTAAGCCTACCAGGTTTAGCTACCAGAGGAGGGGCGGCACTATGGCTTAACATGGGGGAAATATACTAAAAGGGAATGCTCTAGGATAGTTTCCATTTTTGTGTAAACCTTACACATTTGGAATTTAAAACGAATGTTTTAGAGTCTAAGTTTGGTGTCCTTTGTGGATATGTGTTGGCATGTGAATATACTTTCATTCCAAATAAAAGAATCAAAGACGCTGATTGATAGAATGACAGAGTATACGTTCAAAACTAAATAATAATAGGCCTACCATTGCTAGAACAGAATAAATGACATCACTACGATCTGAGATTAGAATATCACCTCCTGAAACACACAATTAACCTAATTGTCAGGCGGCTAAGCCTATGTCTCCGCCCCGACCCCCACCCGACCCCAATGATAAGAGGGTCCAATATACCGTAAATCCCCGCGTACTACCCGCATCTCGCGTATAACCCGCCCCGACTTTGGGAGAATCCTATTACCCGCACTGGGGGTCTGAGTGCCTCCATGGAAAAACGCCTCGTATAACCTGCACCAAGACTATTGGAAAATTGCTGTCACCCATACCCTCTTCCCCCCGCCCCCTCTGCCGGCAGACAATTTTTGTTTTGTTATGTACCTCATAACGGTTTATTGATATGATTTTCAGGTTCACATTTTGGTCCAGGCAACATAGTAGCATATAGTGGATACAATATCCAGTACCATATTCAATACATGTGTATGAAGTCCAGTTTTCGCTGCAAGCAGACTATAACTTTCAGGGTATTTACAGTATGGTAGAATAGGATTATACAAATGCAAAAAAGCTCCTCAGTTACAAGGAACAAGAACAGGTAGTGTTGTTTGTACATTTTAACGTAATATAAGTGTTTACAGTGGACCCGGGTAAGGTACCATATCACAGAAATTATCACAGATATCCTGAGTTTTAACAGATTAATACAATGAGATCCGATAGATAAACGCTGTGTGCGTTTATGTCTAATTTCTCTTTTTTCTTTTGGGTTTTTTGATGTACGTACCCAGAGTTTTTTTTTCAAATTAAGCTTAAAACTAGTTTTGTTGTCACAGAGTTGTACATGAGGAGGTAATTGATTCCACTCATAGGCCCCCCTGTTGTAGGGGCTATTTACCTACCCCAGGTGTGATCACCAAAGGTGCCACCTGGAGCTACCTGCCACCGGGAGGGGAAGGGAGAAGCTGTGACTGTCAAATATGTAATAATACAGTGTATGCTGGAGCCTGGAGCTACCTGCCCTGGGGCCTGGGTAGGGGGTGGGGGATGTGGGATGGTGAGAGCTTTGACCGCCAAAGGTGCTAGCTGGAGTTACCTGCCGTGGATGTAGACTGAGGGGATGTGTGGCCACTAAATATCTGTATAATAAGCGCCGGCACTGAAGGAGCTGGGGGAATTTATAAAGTGTCCAAACCCAAAACCCCTCGTATTACCCGCACCTAGACTTTGGGAGTAACCTATTACCCGTATTGGCGATTTGTTTCGCGGACTACCCGCAAGTAGTACGAGGGAATTTACGGGTACATGTAAACCCCCCTACTCAAATTTTCGAGCTGTATAAGTTTTTTATGTTGCCAGGATAAATAAACGGGATAGATGTGTCTATATCTTATCTAATCTCATACTAAAAACCCGCCCCGACCGAGATACATGGGTACGCTGAATAAAGATGTGCTTTCTGTGCATCTGTTGATCTATATTAGTTCTGTCAAGAGCTGTGATATAATTCACACAAGTTCTAATCTCTCCCGCATAGGGAAAAGTGGGGGCAGATGGGCTAACTAAAGGGGGCTCAAATACTACTTTTCCATACAATCCAGTATAAGCTTGTATATGATACACACTGCATAAAAGCCGATACTGGGCCCCCTCAATGAAGATTTGCCTCCTACGCCATATTTCCCAATGCCAAATACATATTACGTAAAAGAGGCCTACATACATAAGACCACTGGGCATGCAGATGTCACGCTGTGCATGTTGCTCTCTTTGTGTTGGTGCCCAGCAGTAGACTCCCAGCTGTGTGGCACACTCTGTATAACGTGACAGGAAGGTGTGCTGCAGCAGCTTCCTCCAGCACTGTGCACATAAAGAGACCGGGGGGGGGGGGGGGTTCCTAGGAAACACTCATTGAATTGAATTGAATAATAACCAAACACACAACGTGTGGGCATTCCCCAGCCAAATGCCTACTTGTGGCCCTTAATAAGGGCCACAAGTAGGCATTTGGCTGGGGAATGCCCACGAGTTGTGTGTTTGTTTTATTATATCTAGCATATGATAGTCATACCTATTATAATTTGTAAAACACACAAAACATGGTAAACATTTGCAAATATCGGCAAAAATCGGGCAGATCTCCGATTGCTTTCATTCATACGGGTGGTTCTAACCAATCGTTGACATATCATGATTTTTGTGTTTTGCAGGCCATAAATCTGCTAAAATTCTATGAAAATAATTTTTATATATTCTATCAGGTCGGGTTGACCGAGGGCTATAAGTGGAACTATAGTTCTGCCTATCTGTGACAGATTTTAAGGCTGTCAGAAGCTGAAAATAGGCAAAATTAGGCTAAAAATGCAGATTTTTGTGGATTATTTTCCATTAATTAAAGTTCTGGACTGTACCATGGAAGAAATGGAACAAGTATATGCCATGTCTCATCATTTTCCTAAAGGAAACAAATGAATGAAATACTAGATATCTATAAATCCTTCATTTTACCAAAAACTGAAGGTCTTGGGTGACAATAAAAGTGTTGTGTACTTTTGAGGCTACGAGTCACTCACTTATTAGGCCAAGAAACCACCCCCCTAGCTTTATAGAGAAATACCATAGACGCTAATCAAAGGTTATAATACAATATCTAATACCTATACATATATAAACAAAAAGAAAATTGAGAAAATGTTGAATACCCTTGGCACAGTAACAAATTGAATGATAATATGCAAAAGTTGTGTACTTTCTTTGAGGCTACGAGTCACTCAGAAATATAACATAATACAATCACAGCTCCCATGTTATCTATATTTAACTCTCCATTTCACACGTAAAGTACCTCTATAATGAGGGGAAAAATTATGTCAAACAACTTAAGTCCTGATGTATATATGTACACTGGTAGAGCAACGGGAACTACGTGTCACGCGACTACGCGTCACGCAACTACGTGTCACACAAATTAAGCCTAGATCTGTATTCCTTGGATATATACCTACATTTTGGTCTTTGTTGGGTGTAAATCGGACCATTATTAAGGGAACTGTGCAAGGGAAATGCCCAGGTAACAGAAGTGCATTATTTCATACTGCATTAGATGACTTCCGTTGGTACGCATCACGCAACTACGCGTCACACAACTACGCGTCACGCGTTTAGAGGCTGAATATGTATTCCTCGAGTATTTAGCTACAATTTGGTCCTTGTTGTGTGTAAATCGGATCATTATTAAAGAAGTTGTGCAAGAGAAATACTCAGGTCACAAAACAGGTTTATTTTGTCCTACAATAATATCCTGATTAACACATCAATCTTTATGGAATTACAATTATCTTATCAACAACAGCATTGCATCAATACTATTATATGAGCCTGTTTATTTTATCTTTAAGTCTTTGAGCCTGTTTAAGTTATATCTTTAAGTTTACCCACTTGATTTAAAAAGTAATGGAAGCTTTTGCCTTATGTACCACAACCTTAGAAAGTATGAGAATCTTTCCTGCAGGATATTATATATAGGAATACTGTCTTATTTGATACCAAGGATATATATTTAAATCTATATTCACTGGTGTCTCAAGGCTAGATTAAACAGCCTAACACTGTATGGGGGTAAGACCACCATTACCCAATTATTCACATATGAAATCCATGTATCAGGACTGAGTTACGATGCATGTGTCCATTATGTTGTTTTGCATACATGTGTCAATCATGTTGGTATGCATGTACTACCTCATATTACATGTAGTCAAGATGTTATCTTTATATATGTTAATTCAAGAATAAGTGAGTGACTCGTAGCCTCACACAGACCTATGTGCACTAACTGACATAGGAAATTGGGACCTTTACCAAGTAACAGTTATTTGCTTTAATTGTTTAAGCTTTGTACATAGCTGGCCCAAGAATTCTACCAGTCTGTCTACTAGATATAGGCAAAGGGATTTTCATCTGTTGATATATTTGAAAGTCCAGCTCTTAATCAAATGGAATATCTTCTATCTAATTGTTGCCCCAAAAGCAGTGAACAGCAAATAACAAGTAGAATTAGGTACCAAAACCTTGATAAATCAGTTCTTTAACCTATACCCCTCTATAGTAAGCAAGAATGCACAAACATATACAAACAAAGTATAAGTGAAAAACTCATAAATCACACTTCATAGGAATTTCTGAAAAAGCCAGCATGTGAGGCTACGAGTCACTCATATAAAGACCCCCCTCTTCACAGACATGACAGAGGCACATAGACTACTGAGAAGCCCAAGACCCATATACCAGTTTACAGGCAATATGACCTACTATATATCTAAATAGAAACCAAACATGTTCTATTGGGTTCCAGTCTATAAAGTTATTTGGAAGGTAACAGAGAAAAGCTGTCCCCTTTCCCTCAACCTTCTACAACCTTTCACAATTTGGACCATTTTCTCAAAGAAAGAAAAAAAAGTTATAGAAAATATGAGTAGATACAGGACAAATATTTACAAATGACCCCTAACCTATCCTCTACACATTATGACTGCATGACATAGCAAAATGTAACTTTGTTGTGGACAAATAATGAATGTAATCCCCCCTATCACATAAAAATAAGTGTGTGACTCGTAGCCTCAGTCAGAATCTAATGTTTTGACATGTGAATTTTGGATGCCTACCATAGTAACAGCTTTAGGCTTTAACTGTTCCAACTTTGTACATAGTTGGCCTAAGACGCCTACAATACATAGGTAAAATGTTTTTTATCTGCCGATATATTTGAAAATTATCCCACCCTGGCTCTCCCAAAGGCCAAATGTCAACAATTCGTCAGAACCACCCTCACCTCACCTTCTGCCGCTGGTCGCTAGGACAGGCTAGGTGTCCTTTCATTTTTACAGACGATTTCCCCTAAACTCTTTATTTCTGGTTCGATTTACATGCTGTAAAGTTTTGCATGCATGCCCACATGTGCTTCCTATCGTTTGCAATCATAAAACCCTCAGAAATATACTCCAATCATTATCATAAATCGTGAAATAAATTTGCAATCATGGACACTTGGACAGAAATCGGCTTCAACCTAGCTGAGCTGTGATTGGTCAATAGCTGGTCAAGTGACCCTTCTCAATACGCCCACGGGTGGGCGTATTGGCGCAATACGCCACTGGAGTGGACGTATTGGTTTCAGTGCTTAAGAGATAGGACTATCATATGCTAGGTATAATAACGTTTATTGTACGGAATCACCATTATAACGGCGTTCTTCCGCGTACATTGGCCGGAGTACAGAAGATTTGAGGTTTAACCTGGCCAAGGTGTATGATATGACAATTTATGATTAAATTCGTTGGTGAGATTAATATATGCAGAGATAATGCCCTGATATGTGTCCAGAGACACGGTTGTACCCATAAGGGGGTACTGTGAGTTATGTTAAATTACTGTTCGGTGTTTTACTGAGAGGAGCTTAGGGCTGTGCACCTTAGGGTGCCGCCGGTTTTATCAGTGATTTGAATTTAATTAGACTTTCGGCTTTTTGTACGCTTTCATCCAATTTGTCCCAGAGTTTTACCCCTCGGTAGAAGGGGCCGCGCTGGTAGAAGGTAGTGTTTGCTCGTCTGATTCGGAATCTCACTTTCCTGTCCCCTCGGGTGCGCACTCTTCTGATGAGTAGGTGTTCGTCTTTTCTAGATCGCTTCCACATCATACCAAGCAGTTGTTGTTCTTGTCTGTCAGCCAGCATTGGGGTTTTGCTGTCTGTATGTAGTTTTTCGACGCTGATGCCTCTTACTCTCACCCGGTAACAGATAAATAGGGCTCGGTTTTGGAGGCGCTGTAGTTTTTGCAGCTCATTTGCAGTTCCTCCTCCAGTGTAAAAGCTGCAGTAGTCGAAGGTAGGTGCCATTACAGTCTTATATACAGTCAAGCTGTCTTCTTGTCCTAGGAAGTTTCTTAAGTAGTTCAGCTTGAAGAGATTATTACCCATGCTCTTCTTCGTTTTGGTGATGTGAGGTAAGACAGATAGCGGGCCATCCAACTCAACACCCAGGTAACAGTAACATTTTTACTACCGCTTCCGGTAGACCATTCAGTAGATGTTTTGTACCAAAGTTCATAATCATGCTTTTTTCTGCGTTAACAGTCATGTAGTTTTGTTTACACCATTCATTAAGTGCCGATACGTCTGTTTGTAGTTTCCTGGTAGTTTTCAGCATGGTCCAGTCCGCTGACGTAGAGGACTATATCATCCGCATATAGGATTTGCCTGGTGTGTTTCAGCACTCCACAGAGGTCATTTATAAATAGAACGAATAATAAGGGGCCAATGGTTGACCCTTGTGGAACTCCAAATTCAACCGTGGCTGGTTCAGATAGTTGACCATTGGCTATTGTTCTGTGTGAGCGATGGCTCAGGTAGCTCTGCTATCCACTTCTTGATCTTCCTGGGGATGTTTAGGTGGCTAATCTTTGTGATAAGGGTTGGGTGATGGATGCTGTCGAACGCCTTCGAATAGTCGATGTAGCAGGCTGCAGTTGTCATACCATCGTCCCGAGCTTCATATAGGTCTGCAAGTAGATGCATCACTGCGTCACCTGTGCGTCGTCAGAGGCGTAGGAAGCAAATCTTCATTGGGGGGGCCAAGGGGGCCCACTCCAACCAATCTTCGATATCGGCCTTTATGAATGATGTATTATATACACACTTGTATATGGAATTGTATAGAAAAGAAGTATTTGAGCCCCCTTTAATTCTGATTGGGGGCCCAGGCCCTTCTGTCCCCACTTTTTCCTATGTGGAAAAGGTAATGATTGGAAATTGTGTCAATTTTATTACAGTCTTGACAGATTGGGGGGGGGGGGGCCCAAACATATTCAGGCCCCCCTGCTCAGTGATTGGGGGGGGGGGGGGCGGGCCCCCCTGGCCCCCCCTTTTCCTACGCCACTGGTATTATTCAGAGAAACAGCACCCTGCCACGAAGTCAAAATAGATTGAAACAGTATTAGATCCCCTCTTTCATCCTGCACTAGTATATTTTCAAACCCGATAGGTCATCACAATTAAACTGCAAAGGTAATAAGAAAGAGAAATCACCATTTAAAAAACAAGTGGTGATGGTGGTGTGGGGGCGTTCTTGAATAGAGCATAATATTGTTTCTAGGCATCCGTGGAGAACACGTGAATCAAAGACTAGGCACACCGGAAAACACCCTTAGACATCGTACAGTTAATATTTGATGGGTAACCTTTGCTTTGTGCTCCAAGTGGACAACGCAAAGTGGCAATTAATGCAGCACGACATTGTACACAGAATGATTATATTGCCACATTGGATGGTTTAGGGTGATCCATGGATTGAGTATGTCACGCGTTTTTTGGCCATTTTGAACACCCCCTGCATCAAAACAAAATCACATGAGTATCGGTGGCATTCTCGATTTCTGTGATTTTTGTGGCCTGGATCGATTCTTTCTTGTTGTTCACAGGAATAACAGGTGTATACTTGTACTGCTACCCAGGGGAGGCGGCACACAAATTTATCCTCCTCCACCCAAAAGTTTATATTATGTTTACTACATCTAGGGTAAACCGCCCATATGTGGCCCTGTTGAGGAGCTTAAACCCACAAGACTGACTTTGATACTAGATTACATGTAGAAAAAGTGATCCAATCTTCATGAAGTATGCAGCACTTTTCATTTGGACACTGTTTGGAATGCTATATATAAGTCAAAAATATAGATTTCTATGTAACATATTGTGAAAATGCTGATTAAAGTAAGGTACCCTTTGGACATTGAATTGGTATCATGACTGGCCCACCTTGTATCTTGAGTGGCCCACTCCAATAAAACACTGTTTATGTATCTGTAACTTGGTAAATGTGGTTACAATGTCATGTTCCATTAGAACATAATGAAATATAGCCTCATGCACATTGTTAGTTCCAATAGCAAGCCTATGAATATGCTTTAAGCCTACTCTTCTATCTTGCCTTCTTGGGGGCTGCCTTCTGTTCTGTTAATGTCTAGGCATAATTATGGCCATTTCTGCTTCTGGGGCCATAGTGTACCATTGAACAAAATAAATTAACATTCAGGAACTTTTCCATGTATAACATTATTTCATGTTCTTATATGGTTCACCAAAAAAAACATTTGTATTCACAATGTCTACATTTTATGAGCTACAGCATGGTTGCTAAATGTCTCAACTGTGGCTAATTCTATTGTCAAAAATAATTTAAAAAAGACATTTTTCCCACATTATATAACATCTTTTTGTTTATTGGGTCATAGGGGGCTGGGGCATCTATTTATTTTGGATCTTAGCATAGATCTCACCCTGCACCTAGCATAGTATAACCTATACTGTTGGTGGGCCACTCATGGTTGAGCCCCTGGGCCACTTTAGGTACTCCTGTATTGGTGACAATCAATCAGTAAAAACTACCTAATTAATATAGGATTTTCACCAAATCAAGATGGCATGTTAATGTAAAGATAATATGTGTGGAAAACAAGGTGAAAGTTTGGATCTTACTGGAAAACTATAGGCACACTGTTGAGGTATAAAATGTCTTTTTCTCGAAAGCTCTCAATGAAAAGAGGGCTACATGTCACACAAACATGTATGTTTGGCACTCTGTAGAAAACACTGTGGTTTAATACTCTATGGAGAATATAAACTGTGATATTGGTACATAATTGCCTCTTCTTTCATACCTGTATTAGCAAATCAGGAAGAAATAATCATAAAGACTGATTTATAGAGGTATAGATGGGCCACTATAGGTACTTGTCCTGTAGGGGGGCCACTCAGGGGTGGTTTACCCTACATTAGAATGGCTTATTTCATATAGTCTGTCGTTTCTGATTGAGAAATGAGCGCCTGACGTACGAGCCTACTTGGCATTGGTCCTGCATGTAACCCTTTGAGTGTTGATCAGGTGTGATAACTGTGCCTTCACAGAGAAAAATAAAGGCGTTGCAATGACTCTTCTAGCAGAGTCAACTCAATTTTAGTTGACCCTATGACTCTGGTACAAATGTAGAAGGATCACAGCTACTCCAGTCACACCCTATGGCCCTTGTACAACTTTACTTTACTGTGAGTGCAGAGTCAAGTGTAGTTGACTTTGCCCAAAACAGAATTATTGGTAGTTTGACTCTCCATAAAGTTATCTAAATAGAATGTGATGAGAAACTGTAAAATACATTCTAACTACATCAACAGTAGAGCTTAGCTACCATACTTGTGGATCAGGGAAATAACCATAATGCTGGGCACTATCTGTCTGAGATATAACATATAGCACTTATTGACTGAGGGTTACCACCCAGAGTCACGCCTCATGAGGGGTTGCATCAAGATAGTGAAAGTTCAATTTCACATGTCAATTATAACATGAAATACTACTTCAATCAATCCAAAAATGTAACAATAGATAGATTGGACACCCATCTACTTATAACAATGACAAACATTACCGAAATCCTACTTTAACCATGTGAGAAATTGAAAATCAAAAAAGTCACAAAATAACAGAAAAAAGTTCATTTGCACAATTAAACTCTTAAGTACTGGGGTCCATTTTCGTCTACATTACAGTCCACACAATTTTAGTGCTAAGTCAATGGGAGATATCTTGGATTACAGGGTGAGACGTTTTTTGTAAGACCTTTTTGAATATTTCTCGTCCAAGTATCTTGAATTATCTTGAACTATATTAATGTGTGGACATGTGCATGTTATCAATGTGTGCAGAGAGAAATTGTACCACCCATATCTTCGCCGTTTATCGTCCGATCGACTGGCTTTTTGATAGGGACAGAAGGTGGTACATGCCCGCAGCCTGCAACTGTCGCCCACATCCACCTGCACACCCACACCCACCTGCTCTCCCACACCCACCTGCTGGCCTGAAATGGAATAACATACATGTATGACACATGACTTTAGGGTACTTTTTAACAAGGAATTCATTTCTGATGCTAGAATTGACAAATGAATGATTATAAGGGAGTACTATATCTAAGTACATGATAAACTACAAATGCAGCTTACCCTGAGTCATCTGTGAGGTCACTCACACGCTCAATCTTTACTCCTATGTATGGACCTAAATTGATGCATGTGGCCAATGGTCTGCAAAACGTAGGGTACTGCAGTTATAACTGATCCCTCTCATAGAGAATATGTGGACATGAAAACATGTCTTGGCTAATAATCTCGGCTATTCTCATTTCTCTCACAGGCCTCACATGGCCTGTTTACTAACATACCTGTTGCTCCGACTTTACCCTGATATATTCACACAATCCACCCTACCTGCACGTCAATTGCATATGCAAGCATCGATTTTGATTCTCATTCTTTTGATGGGTCAACTCCAGAAATACAGAGTCAGACCCATTTGACTCCTTCATCAGAGTCACATGCAAGACAAACTATGACCCTGACTTAGAGTCATAGTGACTCCCTTATTTCTCCCTGTGTTTAATTCACCTTGGTCTACGAATTAAGGTGGCTAGACCCTATGGAAAACGTGTCAACTGCAGGTCTTTGTGCAAATGCACATGCAGTTCTTGCAGAACACACCAGGGGGTGCATTTGGCCATATTTTTGCTATATTTTCATTTGTATTCAAAAATACCCTCCAAGACCCGACTGGGGATTGAACCCAGGAGCTCCTGCATGTGAGGCTAATGTTTACCCCTACTCTACTGGGTAGTAGGCCTGCTGAGAGCTATACATGTACCACATCGCCCTATATATTTACTTATATATTTCAAACACCAAAAACATTTAAAGTATGCATTGGACCATAATTAATTATGTTCAAAATACTGTTTCTGGATGGAAAACCTTAGAAACTATATTCTGAGAGAACTATAGAGAAATTTAATTACTTAAGGATGTTATTTCATGCATATACCTGTAGGGGAGCCCTGGGAGAATTGGGACACAAAATTATAATCATGACATGTTTGCTTGTGATTTCTACAATGCCAACAATAACCAAATGCCTTTGTTTCATGAAGAAAGGCTTCCAATAAACCTTTCATTTGGACTATTTAGATTCATCCTAGCCTGCCATGATTCCCGTCTAGTGCCTTTGGAAATTTTGAGAAATTCCAGGGAGAACTGGGACACTTCGAGGAGAACTGGGACACTACCTGGGGAGAACTGGGACACACCAGGGAGAACTGGGACAGTGTAAATAGTGTGATTATTAACCAATGAAATATCATTTTGCTTTACTTTACGTTCAATATGATCATATGTAACATATTAGCTTCAGTCATAGGTCTGAGAGAAAAAATATTTAAAGCACAATAAATCTTTACCCGGAGTGTCCCAGTTCTCCCCGATAGTCAAGAGTGTCCCAGTTCTCCCTGCAATGAGTGTCCCAGTTCTCCCCAGGTTGAGATTTTTAAGCAAAATGTTAATACGGTTCAAAATATGCTTCACTGTGTTTTTGTAAGTAGCTGGTCATTTTGCCATCTATCAATGCTACATAATGCAACACCAAAATATTTTCTCATCAAAAGGTAACACTACGTAAATTTAATCGTCAGACCTGGAAAAAAAACTTTTTTTTCCTAAAAATGTTATAATCTGTTATAGTTCTAAGTATAATAACATAACAGTAAATTTTTTTATTATAAAAAACTTAAATATTATTGGCCCAAAAAATAGCATTGGTGGTTATGCATTAAAGTTATTGCTTATGGGCAGAATACACAGTGTCCCAGTTCTCCTTTGTCCCAATTCTCCCAGGGCTCCCCTATGTGGCAAAATACTATATAATGATCCTATTACAGATCACTCCAAAGTCAAAGATATCTAAGAAACTAGCTTGAGAGCCCCTATTTTATCGATACTATAAGAGAGTAATTGAAATTTGGGCCTCATGGAGAAAATCTTGACGAAATTTGATTACTTTTATACTACAGGGTCTACCCACCTTAAATAAGTTGAACTCATATAAAATCCCTTTTTTATTGAACTGGATGAGTGTACTGAAGGGCGAATTGTTCTTAACGAACATTGTTATATACATCATTAATTGTTCTATACAAAACACTACAACGACTGGCATGAGGTTTTATAGTTGATTTGAGGGTAAGACTGATACATCCCGTGTAAAAGAGTAAAATATCGCGAATTAGTCTTCACAGAACAATCATGGTCAGGATATGTGACAAAATCAACCATGAGCCAATATAGCCAATGCAGGCACTGGCTATATTCAAATTCAGCTTTACCTTTATAATACGCCAAACCACAAGCCCTTTGTCTATTTCAAATCCCACTATTGCCTACCCACACATGCAGAGATGTTTTTATAAGAACATAATATGTATATCTAATGTAAAACAGGTCCATCAACCACAATGACCTAAGGGAGTGCCTTGCATGTTGGTGTATATACATTATATACATTACAGTTTGCTAAACGAGAGGTATTCTCCCATTCGAATCCCAAAGTGTAATTTGAGCTTAACTGATTGCGTTTCTATATTTTCTTCTGACTGGAGAGACAGTTTTGGAAACCTTAGGAATTGTGCTTACATGGGAATTCGAAGCTCACAAATTGTTAGTTCCAAGCTTGAGACCTATTCTCACCGCACCGGTCACAATTAATGCTAATTTATATAGATTTGTAATATGCCTTCCATCTCCAAGATATGTTGTGATAGCCTCCAGGACTGAATATTTCATTCAATATAACAAACTCCCAGTGTTCTAAGGTGACACAACAATTCCTCGTTCCTAAAACAATCATGTCAATTATTATCAAAATGGAGCCATCATTATTTGTTATTTGTTAGGTTATTTGTGAAAGTCCCTTAATTAGAGCTGTTCGTTCTTCATATGAAATAAAACCCAGCAGCCAACTTATGAAGAAGGAATGGTCCGCCTCATCCCTTGGCGGTGTCATTAAATGCCATAACACTTGAGACAGGAGGGAATACACACTGGAGTTAAGTAAGCGGCCCATGAGTTGAGAAGTGCATGTGGTTTATTTGAAGTCTCAATAATCACGGACCGCAGCTATATATAAGATACCACATTAGCCAAGCCCTTAATCAAACGTTGTCCTTCTCCACAGGTTCTGGTGGACAATGTATTATACATTGTCCACCAGAACCTATACATTGTATAGCTAGGTATTTGTATAGATCTGTATCCAGTAGCCATATCTGTAGCTGTAGAGGATGCCAGAAGAGGTCAGTGCTGAGCTGACAAAAGTCAGCAGTACCGTACGGTGACCCCAGCCTATATATATATATATATATATATATATATATATATATATATATATATATATATATATATATATATATATATATATATATAAAGTCCACGTGTCCAAAGAACGTGACCATGTTTTAGGGGTCAAAAGCAGCCTCTAAGTACCCTTCTGTATTCCCTCTGCTTTCCAGCTACCAGCTCGGCCAGGGACTGTGTCCCAGATTAGGGTACGAACCGGGTGTGAGTCTTGTGGGTGGGTTGTACCTGGGCATTCCTTATGTCACCTGTCCCTCATAGAGTAGTGGTTAGCATGGTGGATTCATGATGCAGCGAACCTAAGCTCAAATCCCTGTCAAGTCATATCTTGGTGACCATACCATTAACGACCAATACCTTTTCTTATTTATACATATAGTTCCTTTGAAGAAATAGGAATTTTGTCCAAACACTATTGATATTTCTTTGATATAATCTCAAGGTTGTTACTCACTTTTACCTATCAAAGCAAAATATATTTGATATATAAGAATATAAATGCATGGTATGGTCACCAAGATTTGACTTGACAGGGATTTGACCTTAGGTCCTCTGGATCATGAATCCATCATGCTAACCACTTCTCTATGAGGGACAGGTGACATAAGGAAGGCCCAGGTACAACCCACTCACAAGACTCACACCCTGTTTGTACCCTAATCTCGGACATGAGATTTGGCTGAGCTGGTTGCTGGTGACAAGGGGGATACAATTGGTACCAGAGCAACACCTGGTGGCAGCACCAGTATCTCGCTAGTAGGGACCTTTAGCAAACATGACGTAGCTCATTTAACCCAGACGTATCCTATCCCTTCAGCACTGCTACGTCTGCGTTTCATGAGCTTTTACGTGGTTGCTAAAGGTCCCTATTGCCTAATACCAACCTAACTAAGTGTGTCGTCTCATATCAGGTGCATGAAAAAAAACTTGAACATTATTTTTAAGAATACGGAATTGGTTATTAAAGAGGATGCACTGTGTACCACAAGAGAACTATACTACATGGATTATAATTATAGAGGAGCACAATGCGTACCAAGACTGTATTGAGTAACAGACCCCAGGATACAGTGCTTTGGATCTAACAGAGTATGTCGTGTTGGGTGCACTGGGTCCGCACGTGGTAGAAACACGGGACTCTAAAGGTCATGGCATATGAGTTTTCAATATGGTTCCAGATTACGTTATCCCGTGCCTGGTATTATCCCACAGACCGTTGGTTGTACTGGAACAATAAGTTATGATTGTATGCAGTGAAATAGGGTACCCGAGGTCTATAAACACAACTAAATGCATGGGGATATTTGATATATGATCACTACGATGTATATTTACCTATATTTCATGTGAGTTTAATTTGCTTTCATTGACCTTGGACAGGGGCATCACTTCAAATTTGCTTTTGCACAATGACCTACCTATCTTTATGATAATAATAATTTGCATAAAAGACAAACTTTTGATATTAAATATATCATTATATGTATTTCGGAAATAAAGAGTAACGAGAATGTACGAATTTACTCTCCACGTGTTATTAGAATAGTTTTGGCAAGCACTAAAATTGGATTGTAGTACACCTATTATAAGTGATGTCACAGTCATTAGGATGGCAAACCTATATATAGACATGGCTGTTGTCTCAAATGTAATCAAATTGATTACGATCGTGTTCTCATTGGAGTCAATTTAATAGCATTTCTTACCATCATTTCACAATCAGGTAGAGGTCTGGACCACTAAACAGGGGCGGAAGTTGGTCAGCTGTTTTAAGTCGAATTCACAGGGATCTCCCAGGCAGTATTACTTAATGGGTCGTGTGGGGCCCGGGTTGCAACAATATTGTGGGATCCACCATAATCTTCTCATGGGCTAAGAAGCAGTTCCCATTACGTGTAAAATTGTACTATAGGCTACAGGTCAGATTCAACCCACTTTAACACACCACTAAAGGTGTACTTGCACCCTGAAAACCTTGATACGACATATGTTTAAAAGTCATCACTTAAGGTGGCCGGCGGCCATTGCAAACACGTCCTCTGCACAGGTTTCTGCACATATATATGTATTTCAGGTACAATAGGGACCTTTAGCAAACCCGACGTAGTTCATTGAACCCAGACGTATCCTATCCTTTCAGCACTGACACGTCTGCGTTTTATGAGTTTTTATTTGGTTGCTAAAGGTCCCTAGTACCAACTCTATAAAATCGTGAGGCCTGACTGAGACTCGAACCACCAACCTACTGATTAAAAGGCTAGCACCTGAGACACAGGCGCCACGGATTCTAGTGCTTATAGTCGACATTGAAGGCTATGCATTATTCCTGCCAGTCTCTACACACAATCACAAAATGGTTTCAACGTGGTATGGGTCAGGATTGAACCCCAGGTCTTCTGATCACATACCCTGCACCCTAGAAGTATGTAGTTACTTTGCAAAGTCATTTCCTGAATATATGTGACAAAACACTATATGATCCTACTACAGGTCACTCAAACTTTGTGGTTAAATATCTCAGAAACAAGCTCGGGACCCCCTCCATTTCTTTGTATTTTTCAAAACTATATACCCTGAGGGACATGCGGTGAGAATATGGTAAAATCGTAGTTACTTTTACCCTATCCCCGCCGGTCACCTTAATCAATAGGGTCATCATTCCAGGAAGTATTTGGGGACAGTATTTTGTAGCATGGGAGAAGGAGGTAATTATAGAATATATAAAAAGTACATATGATAATATATATATATATTTATATATATATATATATATATATATATATATATATATATATATATATATATTTATTTATTTATTCATTTATCATAATGAACAGAACGTTCTACAAATTAACGCAGATATCAACGGTCTCCTCAGTTGGAATATAAGAAGTTGTGAATCATTCCTTATAAATTATATTAATTGTATTAACACACATCCTTTTCGCTTTATCACATAATAAAAGAATTAAAAAGCATCACAGAATCATTGAAATTAATTGATTATTTTGGGTCATCACCCTGACTACCCAGCATCTTCTCTAATTATTTTGGTCAAAAAGTTAGATCATCACTACTGATGACGTTTGGCACCCATAAGGTTTTTTAGTGCACTCATGTATCATTCGGCACCTAACTATACACCATGATATTGAGTTGATCTCCAAAACTAGTTGACCTTTACCATGGCACTAAAACAACGTAATCCGAGCCCCAACTCCCACACAACAGGTTTATGACAAGGTCAGGGGTCCAATCATTCACATGGAATTGCCATTGTTCATCCATAGCTGCATAGATGAGTAGTGTAACATTACCCCCATTCATTGAAAATTCATTACCCTCTCAACATGTTCAAAATACATAATTAAGACACTGCCATTGTCTAGACACTGAGAAGTATCTATAAAGTAACACATGTACTATGACCTTTACATGACGTGGGTTTACGGCATACAGCATATGCTTATTTATGGCATAGGGCCAATACGCCAATGTACTTCTTTATCATAATGGAACGAGGGTCAATACTTTACAAGTATATTTGTTATGGGTCATCATACTATACACCATAGGTTGGCAGAGTTCCATTAATATTTTTATCTGATCACACCCTGAAGCATACCTACTGCCCCTACATGATAGGAGGGAGATGTCAGTGGCCGCTGTGGTCACCTACCTGTGTGCTGCTTCGGGCGGAGCATGACATGGGTGTGGTGCTACATTCTCCAGTTACATATTGATTGTTTATTGAGCGGTTGACATCCATGTTTTAGATATGGGCCGGGGATATGGGTTAACCCTGGCGTCGCTATCAGCTACAACTGGTTACCTATACCCGTGTACATGACACGCGACCAAACACGTGTGTACACATTAGACCAACAAATGGTAACCCATGCATTTTTGCCCATTTCAGATATCTGCCTCATATCCACTGAATTTATGAATGTATCTTATATATGTCATCCTAAAAGGACACTCAACCTACAAACGTGCACTCCCATGTCTAATGCGGAGACGGGTTTATGTAACAAAGTACTTTCTGTCTGCATCGCATAGTTTGTTGTATGCATACCATGATGTATCGTAAATGATATGTCTTTATATAAGAAGGACACGTCTCAACAATAGACCATGATGCCAATAGTGCATTAAATAAGAAATGACCTTATGAAAAGGCCCATGAACAGTGTGACACTAAAAACGTTGTCAACAAACAAGACATTAGATATCATTGAATTGGTATAATTGTATACAATTGTATATATTTCTCCCTTCATCCCATGACATCCTCGGAGGTGCGTGTAAATTACATGAGATGTGTCAATAAGCCTAATTGGAAAAAAAATCCTACCCATTATTACCTAGCATTGCAGTACATTGCACTCTGAATTTCCGATTATGCAATAATCTCATTTCCATCCCCTCACTCTAAAGTATGGATTACAAGACCAGCCATCCACAAGTTCTCTATGCTAAAAAAACTGTTTCCCAACGTAGCTCAACTTCGTCATCCCTATAACAATGAGTTAGGGAAGTACAATAATCGAGGGGGTTGAAAATCCTTTTGCCCGCTGTCCCCTCCAAATCCATGTCTTTAACATGTTTGCATCTTCAAGGACATGTATTTGCATAGTTATGCACTGGTGTAGATGAGATCCCTGATATCTATAGATATCACTGTACAAACAATGTTTAGGCCCTAAAACATGCTAATTATACAATCATCAAAATGCATAATATTTATTTCCAATACTTACAGAGACTCCGTCATCCAGCTTGAGGTACTTGTCCAGGACCTTACTCATCTCGGCCAGGGCTGCGAACCCCTTGCCGCCCGACTCCACCACCCGCCCGAAGTTCTCCTTGAACCACTGCAGGTGCTTCTTGCCCTTAATCTTAAGGGTGCCGTCGGCTTTGTTCAACTTGAGGGTAACCCCCATGGCAGGATGCATCTTTAATGAAGGCCCATCTCCACTGTAGTGATCCTGGGGGTAGGCATTCCTGAGCGTACCTATCCACCAGCCTGCTATGTCGGCACTGCAGCTGGATACGCTCAGGTGGTCACCCTTGTCGACCACGTCCAGTTCAAAGGGCGTAGGACGCGCCCAGTACTCGTCAAGGACGTACTGACGTTCCTTCTTCTTGACCGCGTCATGGACGGAGACGGAGACGCTGGATGAGCGTCTTGACCCTGTGCGTGACCCCGGTGACCTCAGACTCGACGTCGAGGTTGACGCCGAGGGCGCCACTGAGGGCGTGACGGACGCAGTGTCCGACATGATTTTACTTCCGGTTTCTGAAGGGGCCTTTTCTTATATATAGTCCGATCGGTGAGACGTGACGTCCTTTATGACGACAACAATGGTAGCAGACGCCGAAGTGGTCCCATGCCCTTCTACATGTATAGGGATATAGTAGCTGAGTGTTTCTCATCCAATAGGGGTTAACTTCTTCTCCATGAGATATAACGAAGGTGCAACTAGACTAGCATTGCAACCATTGGTTTCCTTGGCAGTATGCTTGGAAATACGAAATGATTTCTACGTCGTTTCTATATAGGTTAACATTTGTTAACTCCGTAAGAGAACAACTCCCGTTAACATAAGTCTGCAGTTGGTACCTTAAGTGTCTCCTCCGCAGTTTGAGTATAGCATGTGTGCTTAGTCAATTCAACCACGATCAGGAATCTTTATCATCTTCCAACCAAAGCAATACCCGCCCCAGGCCTCACATCGTAGCTAATATTTATAATCTACCTTCTGTGTAATCCAACCTGGGTCATGCTCCAAATACCTGTGGTACTAGTTGTGTGGTTTCTTTTGAAGTTGGCAGACACACTAAGTAAGAAATGATACCAGAAGATGTAAATCACGTGTGTAAGTGGCGATACTTATATAGCATGCAAGCAACTGTTAAATATGAGACAATTGACGTCTTATTATACGCTGTATAACACTATAACTGTGCAACCTCCTCCTTGTCTCCTTCTTGTACAAGTAGTCTCCCACCACCACAGTATATAACAAACTAACAACCTGGAGGCATTCCCCCACTGTTCCCTGTGCTAGAGGGGGCAGACTCGCCTTACAGGTCAGTGTATGCTGCCAGCGTTTTGTATAGGTGGAGCTATGCCAAATGTGCTTCTCAGCCCCGCCTGGAGCTGGGGGTGAGTACTGGGTATGTGTGTGTGTTGGGGCCGGGAGTGGGTGGGGGGGGGGGTTGAGTTCAGAACACGTGGTATATCCTCCCCCGTGCACGGTTGGATCCCTCCCCGGTCTCCTGTGGGGCCGGGTGTGTTTTCTCACCCCCTAGCTGGGCTATTAGTGCTATTCACCAGATCAGCCTATTAGATCCCCATATATCAACAAGATCTACTCCATACACGTTTGTGTAGACCCACGGGACTCCCCACATGTACTATAATAACACACGTAGTACACTGCCCTCCTCGTCCATTAACAGCTGACCCTGGCCTGCTCCATAGTATGCTATAGTAAAGCATAAACTATGCCCTCTCATATAGACAGGGTCAAATCTCTGATATATCCCTCTTGTATATACTGTTGCGGTGCCTTCCAAGTGGGGGTAATAGCGAGGATGTAACCATTACCCAGAGTCCTGCTGGTGCCAATCGCCATGATCGATTATGAACCCCATTTTATGGGTCTCTGGCTGCATGTCCCCCATTCAGCTGTAAACCACGTCCGCCAACCTCACACGTCCGTGGCTAATGTGTAGTACGTGGGGCCAGCTTGTACAGAGGCCGACCTGAAAGTAATCATAAGTGATGGTCAATGGTTAATGCCCTTCTATCCGCTCATAAAGTCATTAGTGGTAATAACCTTACTGCCAGCCCTGCATGGGGTGTGCAGGCTTCTAATACTCTATATTCTGTGATGTAAATAGTCACTGGAACCAGTGAGTTAAAGGGATCTCTGTAGCATCTCTGCTGGAGCTGGCATTCCATGGCATAAGGAGGTTAACACGGAATTTTACAAAAATGAAAAGAGATATAGGGATATAGGGATATGACATTAATATGATATAACATAGTCTTATATCAATGCAAACTGGCATAATTAAGGGCATTTAATAGTATCAACACAACAGCTGACCAGGCAATAGTCCGGCCGGGTAAAGGTTGGTATACACGGCGCGTTTTCAGAAGATTAGACAAGACAAAACATCAGGAGACAAATGTCTGCTGAAGTTTTGTATTGTCCTGTCTTGTCTGCAGCAGATGATACACGGCTCCTGCTTCAGACCTGTCTGCTAAAGTATTGAGTAGAATCCTGGTGGAAATCTGTCTTACCAAAGAAAGTAGGTCAGTGGGCTCCTCTGAGCTAGTTGTCACATGAGCCCGAGGGTCTCCCTGATTGGCTGAGTTAATCCCAACATGTTGTGAGTAGTCTGGAGTCAGGTATACACACACATTTTGTGCAGACTAGAGCAGGCTTGAGCAGACAGCAGACAAAAGTTTTCAAACATGTTTGATATCAGCAGACAAGTGCAGACAACACAAGACAAGTTGTCTGGAACAGGTATACATGAGCCTTTTTGAGGAGACAAAACATCCCCAGACATGTCTGGGGATGTTTTGTCTTGTCCAGTCTGCTGAAAACGCGCCGTGTATACCGACCTTAACACAACGTGACCAGATGGGGTACAATAGACAGGTGCAGGCCCGCAACTAGTGCCCGTAACCGTGAGGTAACAGGTCTCACGATATCTGCCCCGGATATCTGCCCGTTATGTACACGACGACTAGGTGCTACCAGTAGTACCCATGTCCCAGCTAACAAAATACGTTATTTACGTCAAAATAACGTTTTTCACGTTATATAACGTTTTGTCACACTATGGATCCATATAGAAACGTTATATAACGTTGTATAACGGTTTAAAAAAAAAGTATTAACTGATACCGAGTTCAAGCAATTGCATGATCCATGGCTACTATTGCTTAGTTAGTTAGAGATGGATAAGGGGCTGTCAAGGCTCATATCACAGAATCAATAATAACGGACAGAATGATAGTTCCATTGGCCCGATGTCTTGGCGTTGCATTTTATAATAATGATATACTATGATATACTGAACAAAAACTATAAATGGGATAGAAATGTTAATGATGCACATAATTATACCTCCCACTGCAATACACCCCATTTATATATATATATATATATATATATATATATATATATATATATATATATATATATATATATATATATATATGTGTGTATATATATGTGGATAGATGAGGAGAAGGGGCCTTCCGAGGTGAAATGTATGTTTTAAAATTGAAGTCATAAGCTTTCAAAAGAGGTATCATAGATGGAGATATCCCTTCTAGTTTTTGAGAAATTGCTTCATGAATCTGAGATGGTGCTACCCTTGCCAAAAAGCCAATAGGCTCTATCTCTTGTTGTTTTAATTTATAATTATATATACACATATATGTATATATATATATATATATATATATATATATATATATATATATATATATATACATATATATATATATATATATATATATATATATATATATATATATATATATATATGTGTGTGTGTGTGTGTGTGTGTGTGTGTGTGTGTTAGGGGAAAGCTATGATATTCATTCCTGCTTGACTAAAATACGTATACATGTTCAATATTTCTCCTCAGTGCCTCAGATACAGTCTGGCAGAGATGACTGCATTGACTTCAATATACGCTCCATCGTGACCATCCCAAAAGCCCTCTAATGATTCATTGAAATATATCATTGTGCGATGTGAACATTGCTTCGTGTTTCCTATGCAGTGCAGCAGATGTGTACCCAATAGACGAATCAATATATAGCTGTATCCATATATAGGAGTCTAATAAATAATCGATATTTCTGTCATGTAGCGGTGTACATGACCCTGAAATAGTGCAACTGCATTAAGGGGGTGATCACTTTTAACAACGGGGTGGAGGGGGTAGATTCGGGCGAAAATCACGTCCCTTTGTTAATTGCATAGTAATGTAAACATGTGGAACATCATCTTGCCCCCCCCCCCCAGCTAATGAGGGTAAGGGTTTAACCACCCCCCCCCTTGTAAAAGAAATGACCACAGCCCATTAAAGGCAGTGGTCGTATTTTAACGGTGTTATACCCAGGTAACAAGAAACGTTAAGTGAACGTTGATCAACGTTCACATTTGGTTAGTTGAATTAACGTTTTTTTATTTGCATTCTTTCAAGGTTGACTTAACGTTTTTGTGGATAATGTGCTTTTAGAAACGTTGGTTTAACGTTAGAAAACAGTTTACAAACTAACGTTTTCCAGGCAACCTATATTTGACATTGACCAACGTTTTTTGTGTACTCAAATCAACGTTTATTTAACCCATTGGTTCAACGTTAATCCAATGTTTTTTTAAAACTCCAATCCAACTTACCAGGTGGCAGTTCAGTATGTAATGAAAAGAAAATGATGGTTGCATAGCAGTATTCATCTAAGATAAACTACAATAATGACACTTTATGATATTTTTATCAATATTAATGACAACATTTGGTGTTTGAATATATCTAGGCTCAATAGGTTGGTCAAATGATGATATAATGTGTTTATTGGGATGTGCAGTATGGTAGACACCCGTTTTGTGGCATTGTGAGAATTATAAACAAAAAATGCTTATAAATATAGGCCTGTGAATTAATAGACTGCAGACAAAGGAGAAAATTGCTTCATGCGACTCTTTTAGAAAGGGTATGTAACATTCATGTGCAGATGTATGAAAGGCACAAGAAACAAAATAAAAGAAAGGTAAATATTAGATAGCTGTACATGGGTCTGTTTTTGCAATGTGTGTATTAACTCAACGTTTTTTCACCCATAGCTCAATGTTAATTCAACGTTAACTCAACATTGAATTGAGTCCACGAAATGGAGTTAGGCTAGATGCAAAATAAACGTTATTTCACTCTGTATATAACGTTAAAATAACGTTTAAACAACGTCAGTTTGTTACCTGGGATTGGGTGGTGGCACTGATAATACATCCATCACTGTACCTCGACAGCTTTAATAGGGTCACCTCGAAGGTGTGGGCTCGGGCTTTTTCAGTGAATGTATTCCCAAAGAAAGGTGTGGTTCGAACTAAAATTAGACAGGGAATGAGGCCAATGTCCCAATGCCCCAAGGGGTCAATCGGTGCAGGTAGACAGGTTGACACCCATCGCTAAATACAGGTCAGCTCCTGAAGAGGATGACCCCACTTTCTAAATTAAGGAAATATTACAATTTCGAGCTACCTCATTCACACCATTAATATTTCTTCAGTGTCGTGGGCCGGGTACAATGACATGGGGGTCGACCCCTAAAACAGACATGGCAACATGGGTATTTTGAGCCTTAGTGACATGGGACATGAGAAATCTCAGAGATAGTGACATGGGACATGGCCATTTCTTAAAATCGACATGGCGACATGAGCATTTCTCAAAATCGACAGGGCGACATGGGCATTTCTTAGAATCGACATGTGACCCCCCCCCCATTGAGACCCCCCCAATCACATGCCTCATTCACACTACCTAATATTTCTTGGGAGAAGCAGGAGTAGAGAATAGTCATACTGGGTACTCGGAATTAAAGATATCAGTGTCGTTGGCCGGATACAATCAGATGCCACCACATACCTCATTCACACCATTAATTTAATATTTCTTGGGGAAGCAGGAGTAGAGAATAGTCATACAGTATGATACTGAAGACTGTGACTATACTGGGAATAATATCAATGCGTGGGCCGGGTATAACCCCGGAGTATAAACACATACCACCACATTCCGGAGCACATCCAAATGGAAGTGAAGCAGTTCCTGCACACAGAGCCTTAATGTATCCTTAATATACCGTACCTAATTAATGGTGGGGAGCAGCCTTGACAGCGGGAGGTCTAGTAGAGGCTGCCTCCAGTACAGAATGGTGTATTGCACTGTGCTAATAATGCCAGCTGGTCATAATAATGGACATGCTCCAGGTCCTCCACACGGTTCTCGGCACCACCTCAGACTGTACAGCTACAAGGGGCCTGCAGGGGGATGCCACAGCCACAGGAGGAGTCTAGGCCCATCAGGATTAAGATCACGTGAACAAACACAGTTGTCTAGTCCTCCACCTAAACGCCACTGCCGCGCCGCGTACAAAAAGAAAGGCGGCCTGCCCCATTTGGATCAGCTTGGATCCTGTCGATCCTCCCCTTCCTCCAGGTTCTCCTGTGGAGCAGCATTAGCCCACATTTCCCGACGTAAACATTGCTGCGTGTTTCTAGGTCAGGACGGGGCCAGGGCCTCGTTGCCGATGGAGGTCAGCTATACAGCTGGGCGGGCATTCCGAAGCGGGACGTCACCAGTGCTGGAGGAGTAGATCTGAGTGACGTGTGTGTGCCGCGCTGGAGGGGTGATCCGGCCAATTTCCTACTGGTGTTCCCTGCTGTGTCTTATTACATAAGGCGTGTAAATAAAGATAAGCAGTGCGATGCAAATGGATCCATATGGTTAGTTGGGATCGCCTCAAATGCAATATGATACAATTGTCATGTGAGTTTAAAGATGCCTTTTAATTTTTCTGCAATGGACATTTTAATCTCAAATAATAATGGGAAATATGCATTGTTCTTTATCTCTGATATAGGCTCTTGTATAACCAAGTAGATCATTACATGGAAATAGCATGTTGCACTCATTTCAGAACTATTAGGATTATTGGGGGGGGGGGGGGGGGTCCCCATGTCGCATGTTGAATTTAAGCCATTCGTTTTTCTAGGATTCTTCCGGAGAAGAGTAATAGGCTTATTGATCTTAGGTCCGTCACCTTTTAGCTTACTCTTTTTTTTTGGAATGGGGCAAACCGTTGCCACTTTCCATGACTGTAGAAATGCAGCTTCCCTTAGGCATTTTCAGGATATTTCCTGAATATATTGAAATAACCTTTGGATGCGAAGGTATACATACATAGCCATTTCATTTTGCAGTTATTTATTATGCAATGCAACAGGATCCCTATCTGAATGTCGTTATTACTAAAAATATATGCAAAGCTTCAGGACCTATCTTTACAATACAGCACTGTGTATATATATAACCGAGATATACCTGCTACAAAATCAATCAGTGTAAAGATATATAGATCTACGCCATGTTCGGGGATCAAGACTAAGCACATAATAGTTCCAACGGTTGATGGAGATGCATGTTGCACACTATAATGCAAGGCTGCATCCCCAATTGTGCCCATTGTTGCTGTGAGTGTATTGTAGCGTTACAGCCTGCATTTAGAAGCCCACCTTCTCTGTCGTATCTCTGTTGATATATTGGATACCCGTGTTGCAGAACATCTGTTTAAGAAATAGAAAAGGTCAGTACATACAGAACGTATTGAGTGTCATGCATATGAAAATCCGGAAATGTGTAATTTTTGAATTACCATCATAAAGTTCATTTTCTTGGAGACATAAAAAAGGCAATCATGTTCGACCGAAGGGCACCCCGTGATGTACCGTTCATGCATGCGCTTTGGTGTTCTCCAGCCTCTAATTCCGGGGTCCACCCTTTTACTTTTAGGCTACCAAACGTTAAGGTTATGGAGATCATTATGCATTCTCTATAGCATTACAAACGTTCCCTACACTCTTCCCTACACGTGAGAGATACAATAGAATATAAATAAAATACACCTATATACCTGTCTGCCATAACCCAGATCTATGACCTCCTCCTGTCCATTCTTGAAGCCCTTTGGACACATCTGCACAAAGCCGAGTCCCTCTGAGCAAAAGATGAAGCTGTAGTCATCATACCTGTACAGGCCATCCCTGTTGCATTGTCCTGTAAAGTATTAGGTCAGTCTTAGATCTCTTGAATCACAAAACAATATAAGGGCTGAGTAATTTCTTTTGCCATCGGAGGTGCGGGTGGTACAGCCACATGGTATGTTTGATCCAGGATTTTGAATACTGTGAAAGTACTTATTTTCACGGGTGTAAATTTTCGCGAAAGAGTGAAAATCGGCAATTTCGCGGGTTTTTGTTCCATACTTAAGCATATAAAAATTTCGCGGATTTTTCATTTCCGCGAAATTCCCGAAAATATGTACCCAGCGAAATAAAGTACTTTCACAGTACGGGCGCTTTTGAGCCAAACGACTTTTTGCCCAACAACGTGGGGGTGGGGGGTGGGGGGGGTCTGGACCAGATTTATTATCATATGGGGTCAGACAGAGCCACACTGAGCATACTAATTTGACCCAGTAATTGATTTCAAACTATTATACATTTCCATCCACCCCCACAAAGTGTTAGATTTTTAATCCAGAATATCCTATCATTAGCATTATAATGCTATAGTATACTGAATCTAACACCTAAATGCACCGTAACAGTGAGGGAGAGGTATGTATGGCAAAACTTGCCATACATACACTGAAGTATTTGACTATTCCGATGGATTATTCCATCCGTGTATACATTTTCGGGGTGGGATTTATAAAAGAAAATCGGTTGGTCTGCTCATGCAATCCTAGGGAGGGGTATAGTAAAGCCTATCACTAATAGTTGGTCGACGTTTGCCTCCTGTTGTCTATACCTGGTATTCAACCATAATAATCTGCATGTATTGTCCAAATCTAATGATGAGGTTAGATCTAAATGTGGATGAACTTGTTACTTACTAATAAGTGGGTAGTTTTGCTGATCCCTCCCTTTCACCGCTCTGTCCACCTCAATCCCAGCTTCTTCCATCTCCCGATGTAGTTCATTATATGCATTTTGGTTTAGCATTCCTTTAAGGTCTGCATCACTGTACATATCCTTCATGAGTTTGTACTTTTTCAATAAAGCATCACACTTGTCTTTTGAAACAGATTTGTCACAGCTTTCTTTCGAATACTCATCCTTTTGCTGCAAGCAAATCAAAAGCGAATCATCATTATTGGCATCGCGTGGGAAGGGGATTTGATATAATATTGGGTTTGATTGACATAGTGTCCCAGAAACCAAAATATGCAACGTTATATAATGTTTCTCTATGGCTCCTTATTGTGGCAAAATGTTATAATATAACGTTAAAAACGTTATTCTGATGTAAAATAACGTTTTTGTTACCTGGGAGTTCTACCTCATGTCATTTATCATACTATACAGCACATGGATGTAGTACCCACCTGTGTTTTCCCATCAATGTTAATTCCAGCCTCTTCCATCTCACGGTGAAGTTCATTATAAGCATCAAGGTTCAGCATGTCCTTCAGATCAGCGTCATTGTACATCTGCTTCATTGACTCATACTTCTTTAGTAGAGCATCACATTCCGCCTTTGGGACAGAGCTGTCACAACTCATCTTATTGTGATTGGCCTTGTCAATATATCAAATGAAAAAAATATGTATAATGTGGGTACATTTTAATGTTGTAGGCAGCTAATTACCCTTGATGGAAAAATATGCTCTTGCCTTCAGAAATTATCATCTGTGCATTGTTAAAAGCCAAGTTTGTAGTATACAGTATAGTTATGAATTAAATCTGAATAAAAGAATTACATGACATATATCACCAGGCTTCACAGAAAAGCACCTTCTTCTTCTTATCAGTTGTGAGTCCAGCTTCTTCCATTTCCCGATGGAGTTCATTGTACGAATCAGGGTTCAACATCTTTTTCAGATCAGCATCGTTGTACATCTCCTTCATTAACTCATACTTCCTCAACAGTGCATCACATTCCTCCTTTGAAACAGCACTGTCACAACTCATTACAGTATAACTACCCTGAATACAATTTCAAAGAAGCTGTATGTTTGTACATTTATGATGGTGGCAGTTCAAACAACACAGATGAAAATATTTTCTGTCAGAGGCAGATTGCTTATACTTATTATGCACTCAAAACGTAAACTTGTCTCCAGACTCTTCCAAGTGACTGTCATAAAATAAACGAGTTAAAAATTGTCTAAGTGACAAGGAAGCAAGTCTTCTAGCTGGAGATAGAAGACCCACTTGGCATGTGCCAGCCCAAAACCTGACATTTGCAAGCTCCAGATTCTATTTGTGGGATGGTAACCTGATAGATTGACTTTTGACTCGTTTATTTTATGACAGTCCCTAAGACGAGTCTGGAGACAAGTTTACATTTTCAGTGTGTGTACATCGTTATAGACCAGCTTCTAGAGTTATAAATTATGTCATTGTCATTATGAAAAAATGGCCAGGCAGCTATTGAATAGAATACTTTTCAACTAACTTCTTTTTTCCTCCCATCAGCTTTCAGCCCAGCCTCTTCCATTTCCCGATGGAGTTCATTATAAGCATCAAGGCTAAGCATGTCCTTCAGATCAGCGTTGTTATACATATCCTTCATTGACTCATACTTCTGCAGCAATGCATCACATTCCTCCTTTGGGACAGAGCTGTCACAACTCATCTCCTTATGATTGGCCTTGACATAATATCAAATAAAAAGAATCACAATATATTACATAGATGTACAAAGCCTAATATTTCAAGTTGCATGTCTAGGGAGTAAGAGGTTTGGAATCAGAACGTCAGCAATATTGACAACACACCTTTTTAGGATGCCCAGGAATTTTCATTCCAGCTTCTTCCCTTTTCCCGATGGAGATTGCATGCTTCATCATGGGTGAGTGGGGTGGACCACCCCCTAGATCATCACTGAGTATGTATCATTGAAATAATCTTATTCAAGGTGATCCCATGGGGGTGGACTCTTAAATCTCTGTTCTATTTACACTCTATATCTACAACAAACCTCCGTTTTCGACCCATCCTTCTTCAGGCCAGCTTCTTCCATTTCCTGATGGAGTTCATTATAAGCATCAAGGTTCAGCATGTCCTTCAGATCAGCGTCATTGTACATCTGCTTCATTAACTCATACTTCTTTAGTAGAGCATCACATTCCTCCTTAGGCACAGAGCTGTCACAACTCATTTTATTGTATGCAGCCTAGATATAGATTCAAATAAAAGAGAACATGACTGTGTATGTTTATATGTATGTATAGTAGGGGCATTGTTTATAGCCCTAGGAAGATACTATGCACTTTGGGTGCTGTTACATGTATATGTGCCTTTCGATACATAAATACTTGTTGTTATTAATAACACCTGTTAAAATACTTTCCAAAGCAGCTGGTAGAGCGATACAGCATCATAATTCGGCATATCTGAGAGTTGAATTCTGCTCTATGAAACATGATCTCCTTACAACAATCCAAGACACAAAACCCTTAATGACAGCAGCTTTTACAGTTTTATATACACTTTGGTTATCAGACTATCACCAAAAATTCCCTAATATGTATTATATATATACTTGTATTGCATGCTTCATTATGGGTGAGTGGGGTGGACCACCCCCATAGATCACCCCTGAATATGTATCATTGAGATAATCTTATTCAAGGTGATCCCATGGGGGTGGACTCTTAAATCTCTGTTCTATTTACATTCTATATTTACAACAAACCTCTGTTTTCAACCCATCCGTCTTCAGGCCAGCTTCTTCCATTTCCTGATGGAGTTCATTATAAGCATCAAGGTTCAGCATGTCCTTCAGATCAGCGTCGTTGTACATCTGCTTCATTAACTCATACTTCTTTAGTAGAGCATCACATTCCTCCTTAGGCACAGAGCTGTCACAACTCATTTTACCGTGTTCACCCTTTACCGAATATTAAAGACCGAATCTGTTATAATTAATGATATTGGATGCATGCATAAAGAATTTCTATATAGCATTGATCATGCTGCATGCATTCTAATGTCTCATACTTACAATCAGGTTTAACATTTAAAGTGTAGATGGATACTTGAGAAAATGGTCATTATCATATTAAAAGATATTTTAACTTTTACAAACCTTGTTGCTCCCTTCAATCTTGATGCCGGCCTCTTCCATCTCCCGATGAAGTTCATCATATGCATCAGGATTCAACATCTTCTTCAGATCAGCGTCGTTGTACATCTCTTTCATGAATTTGTATTTTTTCACCAAATCTTCACAGTGTTCCCGTCCAATAGAACTATGACAAACCATGTCCATGTTTGAAGACTGTCAATAAAACAGAAAACGTTTCTACAAAGGCCTCTTCAAAAGAAAACATGAAAATGAAACCTGTCAAAAGATTCTTGAAGATCCCATCCTACATTTCAAATGGTGCGTCCAAATGCAAGTCTGGCAATACTGTCCATAGTATGGCAAGCGATATGTTCTCCCCCGATATCAGAGTTTCTAACTCTGATATCAGAGTTTCTAACTCCGAAGTTTCAAATCTGATATTGAAGTTTAAAATCTGATATCAAAGTTTTAAACTCTGATATCAAAGTTTTAAACTCAGATATCAGAGTTTAAAACTTTGATATCGAGGGTGAACAAATGGCTTGCCAGAGTATGGATCTCCAAATGCCAGTTTGCACAGACTCTCAATCTCCAAAATGCGATCCTATATCTGAGATCTTCCTTCCATGGATTACATTTACTTGCCACCCATACGCTGGTATGTATACATGTATACTGTTATAGTAGGTGGGACACCTCGTTGGGAATACAGATAAATTAAATCAACTCTATGTACGTAGTTGATTCCAAATGATGAGCTATGACGGCTCTGGTATAATGGCTCTGTAAGGTATTTTCTGCAGAGTCAACTACACTTGACCATCAAGGGGGAGTCAAGCCACATGCATATAGACAGGTAAAGGTGAAGGGAAAATATGTCAGGCTCAACAGTGGTGAACAAGGCGTATGTTAGCGGATAGGTAAAGATGGGGTTACTTCACAAGAGTAGCGCCGATAACAATAATTGTTAAGTTAAAGCTATCCTTTTATGAGTCTATTATCATAATTGTAACCCCTGCCCTACAACACTTTGCAGACCGTTGGCTACATCCATAAAATCAGATATTTCCGTAGATGTGATACATGCCCCGCCCCTTAGCCACCATCGTAGCCAATGATGAAATCCAAGCTCAAACCATCACGATGAGAATTTAGTGCTAAAGTAAATGGAGCTTATATATGGACAGTACTAACCTCTGACTTCTTCTCTCCTACACTAACACCCGCCTCGGTGAGCTGGCGATGAAGGTCGTTGTAGGCATCCATATTCAGCATGCCCTTGGTCGTCTCATTACTGTACAACTCCTTCAGAATAGCATACTGACTCAGAAGCTCATCACACCTTTCCTTAGAGACAGAGTCATTGCACGTTTTGGCTTTGTGATCCTTACTCTGCACACTTTTGGAACCACCATATCGGTTGCCTTTCATGGATGGGACTGAGACCTGTGTAGCCCTCTCAGACAGACCACTAGCCTCTGTCTCTCCAGCGTTTCCTGAATAGTCCATGCTCAGAGGTTGGGGCATGTTAGTGTAGGTCTGACTGGTTGACTTATCCTGACCCGTCAGGTGTGACTCAGAATACATTGTAGCATAGTCCTGAGTCTCCTCCTGGGTGCTTCCTGGTATGGGCTGACCAATGAAGGTAGCAATCCGAGCCAGTTCATTGTGCAGCACCTGGTAGGCTGAAGGGTTGATGTGCATTCTGTCCGCCACCCGCTCATACTCCTGGACCAACTCTTGGTAGCGTCCATGGAGACGTCTGCATTCTTCTTCGGAAACAGCCAGTTTGCATTCTAATCCAAAAGCAAAGCTCATGGATAGAGTGGCTAGGACTAACCCCAAATAGTTCCTCATCTTTGAATCGGGTGTGTTGGTTTGCTCTGTGCAAACTGTATACCACAACCACAGACATACAGGTCCTTATATATAGGTTTCCCAGCTCAGGTATTGTGTCCTATGACTATTGAGGGTTAGCGAGGTACATGTCCTTTCCAGTGCAAGCCTCTCTCCCAGAACTAGATACAACGGTCAGAGTACAACGTAGCCCGTAGGACCTGGGCTGCTTTGTAGTTGACTGTTCATCACGTCATGTTGTCTTTGATCAGTCATTGATGTCAAAGTGCTCACATGGATGGGGTCTCATGGGGAAATACGTTGTTCATGGTTCGGCGTGGGTGATCTGAGCCTGATGTCTATGTGAAAAAGGCATATCAATCTCATTGACAGGAGCCTTTTCCTGTTTAGGAACGACCACGTTTTCACTTTAAAAAATACTGTGGTAACGAGCACATTTAAGTGTTCAGTTTGTCTTTCGTATACTTATTATCATATGTCTCAGATAGGTAAACAATCATGAGTATGATTGTATTTCTTCACTGGTGGAAATTCGTTTAGAAAGACACCTTTAACCACGACTACCAAAGAGAAAAGGCTCCTGTTGCTTTTGTATTGTTCTGTAATGCCTTGTCATGTCCTGTATACATAGTTGTATGCCACATAGGCCCTCCACAACAACAAAAATGAGAAAGAAAGAGGAATACATCTTTAATGTCTAAATGACTTTGTTTGTGAATAAAGAAGAGCGCTGCTAGTTGGAGAGAAAAAAAAGATAACGAAACTGTGCCATAGTTATGCCATAGTAAGGAGCCTTAGAGAAACGTTATATAACGTTATAACATGTTGAATAACGTTTTCTTTGTTTACTGGGATGTACATTGTTGTATTTAAACTTCCAATACAATCCGGAGGGTGGGTGATAATGGTGACATTTCATTCGTCTACATGTCTTCTGATGTTCCCATGGAAACAAACTATTGTGAATTCCACCTGCATGAATAACATGGGTTGAAATACGGCCAGACTTAGTGTGGTGCACAGCAAGGTTTATATGGTACCTAGACGTTTCTAAGGTGTTTTCCGGTATGCATTGAGGTAAGTAGTCTGTACCGGTATAGGGCGAGAGTAATCAAGCATACCAGGGAGTGGTGGTAGCTGAGAGACTAGCCCTTAGCCTTGAATGTATGATTATTGGTAAAGATGTATTCTAAAGCATTGGTTTATATGGATCAGGCACAGGGGATCCATACCCACCTGGTACCCGCTTGGTACCCACTGCCACTGGGAGCTGTGGTTGTGAGAAAAAGGGGTGGGGGCTAAATTAAGGCTCTAAAAGAGGGAGAGGTTGGAAAGTGCATGATAGGAGGGCTGTTGTTAAAGTCAGTGTTTACCCAGTTCTATTTATGACGCTGGCCTAGCCGAAAGCTAATTGATGATATAACTAAGTTTTTCTAGGCCAACTGATGCAATATCTGTAAGGGGTGATCCATAAATGATGTAACGCCTTAGGGGGAGGGGGGGGGGTCAGAAATTTGTGACAAAGCGTGACAAGGGGGAGGGGGGGTTGGGCTGTGCATGATGTCACGTTTCAAAAAAAAAATTATAATGATATAAAGTTATTAAAAAATAGTTGATATATGGATACATATTCTAAGGGAGGGTTCATTATTTATGGCAGGGGGGGGTGAGCATTTGAGGGGGGGGGGCAATTTTTTTTAGGGGTATTCAAAGGGGGGGCCTTTTTTTTTTACCCTATTCTTAGGGGGGGCCTTTTTTTTAGGGGTATTCCTAAAAATGTCGCGAATTTAGTACGTTGAAATGTCACGAATTTTGGTAACGGCCTGTGTTATATTTTACCAAATTATGTCAATATTTTCAAAATTTTCTAAAATTTTCCTCAAACTCCCAGCAAATTTCTCACTGCATCACTTTTGACACTCAGAATAGCCCACCGTTTTGTCAGTCTTCAAAAAAGTGCCGGCCTCATGTAAGCACTGAGGGTATGGGAGCTTCCAATTTATAAGCACTGGGGCCCTTAAACTCAACGGTATGTAAGTCGAGTGTCTGAGGTTTGACTATTATCGCTCACCAGCGAGTATCATGAGACGTTTACACTAAAACACCTTACGAATGGATGTATTTGTTGCAAGGTAGTAAATTGTAGGTAAAAAAGTGCCCATGATTAAATGCATACAATTAGTAGACACCAACATCGTTTTTGTAATAAAGATGAAAACGTTCCAGGGTGAGGGGGGGGGGCGCTTTTTTTTCAACCTATTCCGAGGGGGGGGGGGGGCCTTTTTTTTCCAACCTATTCCGAGGGGGGGGGCCAATAAATAATGAACCCTCCCTAAGATGGACAGGTAAGACTTATACCAGAATAACCATAATGTACTATCCCAATAATGAAGGAGGTGGTTGTTCAAAGCAGTGGCATAGGAAAAGGGGGGGGGGTCAGGGGGTCTGGGTCCCCCAATCACAGAGGAGGGGCCCTGAATATTGCCCCTACATAAGACCCTACCCACCTAGCAATTCAACGTTGGGCCAATGTTGGGCCAACAGTGGCTGGGGTTGGGCCAACGTTGGGCTTTATCGTTGGCTAAAGTGCTTTTTGGCCGTCCATTTCTACGCTTTGCCAACGTTGGCCCAACGTCACTGTTTGCCAACGTTGGCCAAACGTTGCACCAACCGTTGGACAAAGACAATGTCCCAACGTCTAGCCAACCAAATTTAGAGCCTAAAGATAATGTTGTCCGAACATATACTCCCCAAAATTGACCCAATATTCATTTTTGATGTTGGCCCAACACTGTATCAAATTGTACCAACATGTCATCATTTTATAGAGATAGCCATTTTGTTCTCTATTTACATTTCACCTCAATCTCAGCTCAAAGGGCCAAGAAGTGATATAGAATAAGACCCTTACCCATGCCCCTTATCTAGTTGTCATTCCCCACAGAATGGTGTCCTCATACAATTATTGCCAGGATTCTGTTATTTCACCTAATTATTTAGTAATTAAACATTTTATAGCTTATAAATGGAATAACTCTTGCTTAAACATTTATACCATCCAGAAGGGTGATATTAGTGCCCCATTATGGTGAAGAATAATGGGGCTGCCTGGTCAAAATCTCTACATACAACCATCAATGCCCTCTGTTGGACGCTATAAATGCAACGTTGGGCCAACGTTGGTTTTCTTCTCATTGCTGGGAGTATTTTCAATGTTGGGCCAACGTTGATTTGCCGACGTTGGCACAACATGAATTATCTGATGTTGTACCAACGTTGGTAGATCACTGGGAGTATTGCCCACGTTGGTACAACCTAAATTTGCCAACGTTGTACCAACATTGGCAGTTCAACGTTGGCACAATGTTGAGATATTGCCTGCGACGGTGCCGACCATTACCAATGTTGGCCCAACGTATCCTTGCTAGCTGGGTACATAAGACCCTGCAATGTAACACACACCATTCCCAAATATTACCTCTCTCACATAGTAAAAAGTGGGGCCGAGGGGCAATTAGTACTAAATTGGTCTCAAACTAAAATTACGTAGTGTCGTTTAATAAAGCACTGGTCTTTTGATAACCACCAGGAGCATAAGGTATAAGCAGAGGCCCAGGGGGGTCACCCAAACTATCTTCAAGCTGCAGCCTAATGCATGGAGGCGCATTCACACACTTATATGATTCATACAGAAAAGTAATGTAATGTTTGAGACCAATGTTAACTCTATAAATGTACCAGGGTTCTGATTATGACTATGATAACGGTACTTAATCACTAATAAATTCCTCGTCTAATGAGTGATCGACCCATTGACCAGACAGGGGAACAGGCAAAAAATATCAAACCTTTTGAGGGGGGGGATGTGGCAAAATAGCTTCACCTTCAGCAAAAAAGCATGTGTGTTACTATGCTTCAAAGGGCCCGCACTTGCACAGATTTGTGACCCTGGGGGGAGGGGGGGGGGCAGTTGGATGTGTATTGACCAATATAGAAACCTATTTCTGCCTCCAATCTGGCACAAATAGGTAGCAAGTGAAGACAAGGTCTGCTTCTATACCGTATACAGCAGAGGGAACTGAGCAGTGTGAGGATGGGAGTCGAGGGGGGGGGGGTGGGATTTCAACCCCTCTAGGGGCAGGGGGGTGAAAAGATATTGATCGTTCCACAAAGTATTTCACTCCCCTGCTTATGGGTGTGGACCACCAAATTTGACATGGCTACCTGGCCATTTCTCTGATAATCTGCATAAGGCCTAGTTACGTGTGACATGAGGCTCAAAAAACATATCGACAGGTGACATGAGCAGTTCTTAAAATCGACATGGGACATGGACATTATCAAGCGACGTTGACATGCGACAATACCTTTTTTTAAGATCGACAATCGACATGGTATAAAAATGATTTCATGTATATCTAGCCAGCTCAGTTATAATTGGATGTTATTGTCTCTAAATGTGTTTGCTTATAACAGTAATATTAAAGGCATATTTCAGTGATTTCCTGATGGTACAGTTTTAGCTGATGAGCTTTAAGGGGGGGGGGGGGTAGCTGCCCATGTGACATCACACATAGAGGGGGGGTCAAGCAAAACGTGACAAAGCGTGCCATGGGGGGGGGGGGGGGGAGGGGGGGGGGCAAAAAAGGGCAAAAAAAGCGTGACATCATTTATGGATCACCCCTAATACCCCCCTCTTCCATCAATTCATGACTCATCTGGGACATCTGCCCTCGGGGTGAACCCAATGAGGCAATATAACATGTAATACACAATGTACCAATGGTGATGACTTCACATAAGATATACTTGACATTCTCCATCCCAGCGAGCAAAGATACGTTGGGCCAACGTTGGGCCAACACTAGCCAATGTTGGGATGACGTCACATTTATGACGTTGGGCCAACGTTCATCTGTCCGTCCATCCGAACGTCGCCATGACGTCGCAAAGAAATTACGTTGGCCCAACGTCAGAACATTGGCCCAACGTCATTTTTTAGACGTACTAACGTCTAATGACGTTGTACCAACGTCTTCGCCAACCAGAGTTAGAGCCTAAAGGTCATGTTGTTCCAACATAATTATATTTTCTAAACTTGACCTAATGAGCAGGGCAGAGTGTACGATCATTGTGTACTAGAGGTAGAGTAGACTACTAGTGGGCCTAATTGAGTAATTATACTCAAGTTACAGAGTTACAGAGACCACAACTCAAGTATCCATTCTGTACCTCAGGTACACAGTGGTCACCTACTGTACCCCAGGTACACAGTGGGCATCCTAGCTACTGTACCTCAGGTACACAGTGGTCACCTACTGTACCCCAGGTACACAGTGGGCATCCTAGCTACTGTACCTCAGGTACAGTGTGGTTGCCTAGATACTGTACCTCAGGTACACAGTGGTTGCACATGTCATACTAGCATCCCCTTCAATTGCATCTCTAGTTGGAGAAAAACAAATGTAGTAGGCCCTAGGGGGTGGCTGTGTACCTGGGGTACAGTACAGTGTGGCTGTGTACCTGGGGTACAGTAGGGTGTGATGTGCAGCTGCTGGATAACACCATCTGCTGGTGGGGCAGGAGGCTGTTCAGTGATAAGCAAATTCCTTGTTCACCTGAGGTGGACTACTAATGAGATGGCGGAGTGTACCTGATGTAAACATAAAGCTGAACATCGGCCCAGCTGCCCCAGGGTTCGAGCTAGCCACTCGCCAAATCGCCAATTGCGAATCAAAGTTGAATTTGGCTAAGGCTACTGCCTGAAAATTTGCCAAATTGGCTAATTGATTGATTGATTGATTGATTGATTATTCATTTATTTATCCTGTCAAACAGTGGAGCCAGGCCCCGTTAGCGAATGGCAGTTCATGTTGTAGCATATGGAAGATGACTATCCACTATGTTACATATAATTGCCTTAAAGGCTAGTTATACATTTACATTTCTTATAATAATATATAATATGATATATTGAGGTCCCATACCCACGTTAGTGGGATTTGAGCCCCCAATACACCATTCTCCCATGATGTTTTATGGAGAAAAATAGAGATCATTTCTCTACAATACAAACAAAATAATTATTTAGTTAGGCTGATGTTATTTGCCTATAGGATGATGTTATTTCCTTGATGGATGATGTTATTTCCAAATAATGTGGGATGATGGTATTTCCCAAGGACTGATGGTGTTGTCCAATTTTGAGTATGAACTTTTTATGAGAAATTTCTTCCTGAGCTTGGGTGATGGGGTAGGGGGGTGTGAGTGAAGAGAGACAAAATAACATTTTACAGTCTTATGGAGTCTTACCAACCCCCCCCCCCCCCCCCATGTTGTTAAAAATGACCACTGAGTTCAAAGTCTGAACATACCTCCAAAATTTTGTGATGTAAAAACAGACCCAAAAGTGGCATGAACCCGCACATGGATAACAAGCCAAAACCGGTAGTGCATCCCAAGATATTCAATGTTAACATCTTGAATCTTGTTCTAAGGACCCTAAGGAAGAAAGAAAATGCTATGGGGGTGAGTTGTGGGGGGGGGGTGCACGAGGGGTGCCAGTAGCTCATGGACTATAAAGGTTACTGGCATTCAAATGCTGTGTATGTGTATCTTCACCAGTCGGCTCCCGAAATGTTAGCTTTGTAGTCAACGGCGACAAATTATTTCTCTCTGCTAATGTAATTCTTACATTGTAGTTGGCGTGTTGGGCCAGAAATAGCCTACGGTTCATATTATCAACACCAGCAATGTCTCAATTGTCATTATTACATTATCATAATTTATCACCTCAATATTAATTAGTATGTGGGTGTCAGGTCCGGGCGGACTTGCTGAGGACCCTTGCTTGACCGAATATGACACAAAACCAGGGGACAGATTTCCCTCTACAACTCACAGAGTGCCATGTGACCAACCTAGAGCCAATCCAGGTCAATGTTTACTTTGTTGCTAAGGTGTGTCCCAAAACTAGGCCTATGATAGGTCTATGTGTTGGGTTGGTGGGAGACCACCCAGCTGTACACTTGGCTAAGTCCTATTGAAGACTTATTTATTATGGACTGAATTTTATTCAGTGCATTTCACACCACAGTCTTATCTAAGAAGTTAGTGTCCATCCCATGGTTATAGGCCTATAAAGGCTGGTATCCCCACAGAGTGTACTATAGGTAGAACAACAGTTTGACACTGGTGACTAGAAAGACTGATGAAACCAAAAAATAATTATTTTTGTTGTGTTTCAGTGGTAGCAACAAGCAGGTTCGGTTTCGTCAATTGACTCATCAGAAGCATTAAGGGTACAATTTTTGAATTATTATTATTGATTATTTTCTTGTTTGACACAAAAAAATAAATCAAGTTTTGCCATGAAAGGCCACAGTGGTGGGCTTTCATGGCTGGGCCTTTACACATCCTGTGTGTGGTAGGTCCGGGCATTAAAGGAAGTATACATCGATACTATTGTGGGTCACTTCAGTGAGGTGAATCCACCTGAGGCACCTGGTAGTGGGCCAGGTGCGTGAGTATTTGTAGATAGATACTATAGTCTCCTAGTCCTATAGGTTCTACTGGTTTTGTGGCCACCCACGTCATATAGTTAACACCAGAGTCAATACACTGGGTATCACTTTTTTGGTGAAATTTCCTCACCCTCAACCAGCGCAATGTCTGACCCTCTACCATGGTGACAGAGTCACCGAGGGAGTCATGCATTGGGCCCAATGTGGGAGGGGAGTGGTTTTCCGCAAAAAAAAGTTATGACGAGGAAAGGGTGGGTGTTAACCATATACACTGTCCATGGTATTCAGGCCGTGCGGGCCGTTGTACCGAGGCGATGAATCCTATTGAATTCAATCTTTAGCCGCAGACTTTTTGCAGAAAACCACTCCCCTCCCACATTGGGCCCGTTGAATACAAGTTGTCCAGCTTTTCCGCAGGGAGGCTCAACTCCATGTCTACACTGTTCACCTCTATTCCCAGACAAGTCAGGATCTGGGAAGGGCCTAGTACCTTCTCCCACTTGATGTCAAACCCGAGGCGCCTAAGCACCAGAATGAGCATGTTCATGTTGACCTCACAGTCTTGCTGGGACGAACCCAATACCGTAAAGTCATCAATGTAATTGGATATTCTGTCTACACCACGGCGGTTGAGACACCGCACCACAAAGTCACCTAGCTGAGTGAAGAGCCAAGGGGCTGAGGCTAAGCCGAATGACAGGCATCTGTCCACTAAGACTTCCGGGCCCTCGCCGAAGTCCCAACGCAGGCCCTAATATGTCACATGGTCAGGCAATATATTCACTGATCGGTACGCCTTGGCTAAATCCACGACCGCTAAATAGTCACTGGGCTGCAGCATGTCTATGATATAGTCCAACCCTTTATAAGAGAACTTTTGTTGAGTGGTGGACATGAAGTTGTTGATGCTAGCATGAAGTGGGTGCTTGCAGTCTGTAATAGGCCTAACGCCTCCATCTTTTTTCTTGATGGCTCCCATGCTGTGGATGCACTGCGGTGCACCAACGGCCTTAGTTATCTTGCCTGCCTTCACCTCAGAAACCAGAAGTTCACTCATCATGATATTGAACTCACTACTGACAGTACTTCTATAATTGGATCGATCATAACCTGGGATATAGACATCATCCACAATATGGAAACCAGTATTTATACCCCTCAGTACAAAATCATCCTCAGAGCACATAGCATTAGGGAACAAGACATACTCAGCTGCTACTCTACAAGGCTTGAGCTGGGAAACTACAGGGCCTATCATGTGAACACAACTGCAGGTGCCCAATACACAATCACTGAATACTTCCACTACACAGTCTTCAATACACACACATGCTACCAGTGTTCTCACCCCTAAGGGCAAAGCACCATTTGGATTGACATTTACAGTAACAGCCCTAGAGCTGTTTTGAACCTGCCCTAGGGCATCACAACTAGTCCTCCCAGTAGGGGTAACAAAGTCTGGACCTAAGTCCTGTTCATCAACACTGTCATCAAAATCTAGGCCTAGGCCATTAGCACATACATCACTAGATGACACTAAGTCACATGGAGAGTTTGACTTGCTTAACAATGTTTTGTCCCTAGGGACCTCACTGAGTGCACACTTAGCTTGTGAACTGGCAACACATTCATGTTCGCCGGGCGAACACTTTTGTTCGTCGGGTGAACTTACAGTACTGTAATCTTGAACAGCGCCCTGTTGTACATCTAAATGTACCACGGGAATAATATCATTGGTTTGGATTGCGATTCTATTGACATTTTGAGCCTCCACCACCCCAGAGGCGACACATGCGACATAGTTATCGTCAACTGGCGACAATTCACCCCTGTCCACGCTGTTTACAGCCAGAGCAGCAGAAGACAAAGTACAAATGGAATGATTCCGACCAAACGCGGCCACAGAGCTGTCCGCCATCTCACCCGCCGACATAACAGGACCAGGGGAAGCCATTTCAGTAGTTATTGCGGACTTACCGTTACATTTTCGGCATAATCTATGAATTTACACTCCAGCGAAGCGCTTTGTTGATCCTCACCGTCCCCCTGCCGCCATTTTGAATAAGGCATGCTGGGAGCCAGCGAGGATCAGGGCGCTACATTTCGACAATCTTTTTTGCTATAAGGCGCTAAACACTCAGAAATGGCCGCGAACGACCCTGACATACCCCTAGAAGTATTAATTGCAGACATATTGTCCGGTTTTAGGCCTTGTTCGGACAATAACTTAGTCGAATCGAGCGGACGACAGACCAGTGGCGCCCTCACCACCCCAGCGGCCAAAGACGGAAGCTTTTGCTCCCGCGGCCGCGGAACTCTTCGTGACGAAAAATGTGTGGAATGTGGAGGGATACACTAGGGCTCTGCGCCCTGCTGGTCCTCTGTGTTTCCATGCTCCTCTCTTTGTACAGTCTGTTTACACTCACCAGCTGATGAACTCTGGGCTGCTGCTGGAGGTGCTGGGGCTGACTCTGGGAGTCAGGCTGCAGGCTTCTGAGCCTGCTTCTTGATGTTGGGACAGTTGGGGGCCTTGTGGTCACCAAATCTGCAGGAGTAGCAGACATGGGGCTTGTTGCAGCTGGCCTCATCACAGGACTTGAAGTTGTAGTACCAGCATGGATAGCCATCTCCTCCCCCATCCCCTCCTCCTGACCTGGCAGCCTTCTTCTTGGCCCACTTGGACTTCCCCGAGGTAGGCGGGGCCCTACCGCCCCCACCCCCGGTCTTGAGGGAACCCAGCCCGAGGAATTGGTTTATCAGGGGTTGGATGCCATAAGCAAGCACTTGCATCCCATCAGTGGATGCCAGACTCCGGACCGCCGCATCATATTCTAGTAGATAACTGAGGTCGTAGATGACTTCCGCCGACCGGTCCGACAAGTACCGCATGTGGGACAGCAGCTTAAGGGCATCCTCGGTGCCCTTCTCCACATGCCGCTCCAGGAGACTGCACAGGCAGGAGTTGAGCTGTGCGAAGCTCCTGGGTTTATCCTGGCCATCTGGGAGATATCTGGTGATATCCATGTTGACCACGCGTTTGGCCCTCCTCCGTCGTCTGCGGTGACGCCTGGTACCGCTCGACTCAGATGACAGGGAGCTGTCCGACATAAGGCGGCCAGGCACCGGGAGGCCAGGCACCGGGTGGCCAGGCACAGGACCCGGGCTCGGGTGTGGTCGTCGGCTTTTGAAGACCCCCAGGCGTTTGAAACCAGTGCTCACGGCCGTGTTCAGCCCCTGGACAGAGGCTGACAACTTAGCTATATCCTCTCTCACACTAGTTAACGCCTGTTGCTGGTCCTCCACCAAGTGCCTCAGCCCAGACACTGAGATGTCGTCCTCCTCAGACTCCTGGTAGTCCTCGTCGTCATACTCGTTGAGGCTGAATATAGAGCCATACTGTTCTCTGCCTGGGGCACCTGCAGAATGTGACACCTTTACTGTGTGCCTGGTGACTCTCCCTGTGGGTGTAGTATAGGCCTCCTCCTGGCTACCACCTGGCTGCTGGCCACCTGGTACAGGCTCCACTTTCTCCAGGCCTAGAGCTGCTAACTCCTCTTCAGTCATTGCTGACATAGCACAGGCCTTGCCAGTAGGTGGCTTGTGTCTATGCAGGCATGTTTTACAGGCCCTCAGACCTGACATAGTGGCTGCACAAGGTAAAACTCACAGAAAAAATACACAGGTGTGGATCCCTGTTGGTTGGTTATGGTCCAGTGGACAAGGAGACCTTGACCCTGACCTGGGGCATACAGAGCCAGCAGGCCAGGTAGGTATAGTATAAACCCAAGTAACACATATAACCAACTATGACTAATCATACCGGTAGCATTATACCTATATAATTATGGGGTAATTATATACACACAAAAGGGGAGGGTCCCATTATGCAAATGAGGGTGTGACCTAAATAGATTAAGATCAGAAAGCAGGATTTGGTAGAGAGAAGAAATCTTTTTGTGGGAAAAATCTTTTTTTTAAAAATTCATGTACTTTTATAACATTTTCAACACTGACTCCAGACAGTTCCAAGAACTTTTCTTTTTGGGGCGCACAAATATGGTGAAACCTTCAACAGTAGATTCTGTACAATAGTGGTAAGCTCCAGCACCATTTCAGCAAGACAAATTACATTTTTCTGTACATGAGGAGTTTTCTTTTTCGCATCGCAACTCATTGATTGACCAACCGGTCGCACAACTTTGGGGTTCTGCTCATTTTCAGGACACATCTTTTCGGGGTTCGGGTTCGACACGCTTCTACTAAAAAGTGAAAACAATGAAAAAACTCTGCTTGTACCTTGGGGCCATCCATTTATTACGTACGCACATTTCTGGCCAAAATAGACCCCCCACCCCCCCTCTTGCACCATGTATGCATTTGGACTACCCCCCCCCCCACCACATACCCCAAAAATATAGGAATCTTATAAAAATTTACTGAGGAACTTAAGTGCATATGTAGGGGGAGGAACCCAGTCCTTGCACTGTGCACTGTGATACATGTACACAACCTGCGTTCCCTCTGCTTAAAACACCCCAATTTCCCCCTTAATTCCCCCTAAAATTCCCCCTTAATTCCCCTTAATAGGTACATGTGACTCACTCCTGCGACTTAAAAACAAAAGTCTGACCTGCCTACCTTAATTTTAGGACGGTGTTGTCTGAATCACACCTCTTTTCTTTTACATACCTTTCAAATGGGCCCACATACATATCCCATACTCCCCCTACTGCGACCACCTCGTCATTGCGACCACTTTTAGATAGTCCTAAGGGTGGTCCCAATAGAGGGAGGTGACTGTATATTCACCCTTGACCGGTCAAAGACGTTTGGCTTGTCGCATACTCATGATTAGACACAGCTCGCTCAGGACATGGAAGTATTGGGAATAATTTCGCGCATCAGGATGACAAAATGAGATTTGTCAGATTTGAATTCATTGAATTAATTTATAATGCACCTCATTAAAGTATTGAATAACCACATGAACTTGAATCTGATATGAAATTGTTTAAGAATAATTTCAAAACAATGGCATGTGGAATACATTTTACACAATGTGTTATTGCACCAATCGAATATCAAATGTTTCTCAAAATTACTTTTTTCAATAAACCATTTAGCAGAATACACAGGGAGTCAAGTTGTCCTGTTTTAATATTAGTGTTTGATCGAATCATGAAAACTAACAATATCAAACCATCACACCTGCTCTCCCTAGTCAATGTGACAGGTCCCAGGGTAATTATGCATTCAACATGTGTTTATCTGTTGCCATTGGGGTAATCCACCCATATGTGGTGATTGATTACACACGCCCATTGAGCACACCTCATTACACCAGACCAGGTGCTTCTGTAATCAGCTTCAAATTGAGTATAAATTGACCTGGGATTTTTACTCAGCCATCAGTTGACTGACATGCAGCACACCAAGGAACATGAGGCGACCTTCCAGACTCTCACTGAAAAGCAGTACAGCTTCAGGGATGGCTCCCACCACCATCCATACAACCTCTAGCACCATGTCTATGGTAGGGGAAGTGACCCTTCCAGTGGACTTGATGCAGCAGGTTGAATTGCACTGTGATGAGGACCTGAGTTCAACACAACCGATACCACCTCCTACTTCCCCTCTACGTGGCACTGGAGCTACTGCTGCTGATGGTGTCAGACCAGACCTCCTCTTTGCAGCTATAGTCCAAGCTCTGACTGGCACAGGTGTGTCCTATCCCCCGGGATCACCCGAGTTGCTCAGGGCAGAGGAGGAGGACCGGGCAGCGGCGGTGTCGATGGCTGAGGGGGTGGTGTATTCGACATCTCCCTCTTTGCTATCCACTGATGGTGTGTGGTTGACAACTTCTCAGAACGACACATCAACCAAATCGACCTCAGGCAGTGTGGAGGTGTCTTCGGGAGTAAAAAAGATGGAAAAGGGCGGAAAAGGCAGAACAAAACCTCCCTAAAGACTGGGTCCAAGAAGAAAAAGTCTCAATCTGAAAAATGCACCGACTTGTAAGTCAAGTTTGCTTTCCCTCCAAGACATGTAAACCACGCCGCCGGCTCGACATCTCCGACAGCAGCAGCATATCGAATCGGCGAGAAAAAACTCGAGTCCTTTGTTCAAGGGTTAACGTTGGAAGTCTGGCGAGATATTGTCAAGCTCTCCAAGGAGCGGTACCACGCAGGGAAGGGAACGTTGTCTCCAGATAGAGAAGTTCTATTCTCACATGAGGCACTCCAACGCTTGGTAACTCTCCTTGAGGACATACAGGCGGTGCATGCCTCCCAGGACGAGGCTGTCTCCAGAGGGCTACCTCAACACGACCTCTGGTCTAGACGGTTGGAGGGAGAGCTACATGTGGCTATCAGGTGGTGCGTATCCTCGCAGATACGGACCACCACACATAACAAGACGGTGTCATTCTCTCGATCAAAGCTCTCACTCAGTTGCGAGAGAAATCAGACAAAGTGATCTGCAGGTAGGGGAGACCGGGGCAAAACGGACCCCCGGGGCAAAAGGGACCCGACCCATAACTCAGTTCTCAGCTATCAATTCCATATTTTTGTCAAATTGGCTCATATAATTGATAGAAATAACATGTTTTTAAAAAAAAAGTCGATGCTACCTATGGTATTCCGGATTTTATAAAGAAGAAACTGAAATTAGAGACTTTGATCTAATTTTGCAAAAATCTGTTTATAAGCTTCTGAGAATTAAAAAAGAGGTATATGTTAATGTTTTATGGCTAAAACAATAATATTTTATAGCTAAAATATTGTGTAACATATTTGCAAAGTTATTGGAAAAAAATATTACCCTACAGTTATTTATTTGGGCAAGATCATTTTTTCACATATTTTTCATGAAGGTGGGGCAAAACGGACCCCCCCCCCTCACAACCATAATTCCTATGGTGAAACCCCATAGAAATGATCAAAACATGAAAAAATAACCATGCTTGGCCTAAAAAATGATAAGAATGATGAGACATGCTTATTTGAATATAAAATTATTTCTTATAAGCCAATTTATATTTTTCGGGGTATTTTTGGGGTTTTGGGAATTTTTCCTGAATTCGGGGGAAATTTTATTGAAATGCATGATATTCAACAGTCATAAAAATCAATTAAAATAGAAAAATGTTAGATAATGGTCATGCATGACAACAAAGAAATACCTTAAGAACTGAGTAATAACGTAGCTAAAAGATGGGAGCAAGAAAATTATGAAAAAAGATAGTAATTCAAAATTAAGAAATTTCCAGGGTCCCTTTTGCCCCGCCCCAAAAACCCTTTTGCCCCGGGACTTTTAGCCCATGACCTTCGTAGGTCAGAATACGTTATGCTATCCCACTATGCCATTAATGATACTAGCACAATATTAATTATTTTCATGGATGGTATACTTCTACGCTTTGTTATGAAAAAATAAATGTTTCAATTCAGGGGTTTACCTCTGAGTTATTTGCCATCTTCCCTTAAGGGGTCCGTTTTGCCCCGGTCTCCCCCTTTGGTGTGGACTAGGGTCACCGCGGGCGTTTGTAATTATTTACTTTTTTTAGTTAGAGAATATACAACTAAAAATTTTACAAAAAAATGCTTAATATATATTTTTAAAAATGGTGTCCTCATTTTGTCAAAAATGTCTGAGGTGTTTTTCTTCAGCATCTAATCGAAACAAGCACACTTCTAGATGTAGGAGAGCAGTTAGATATTGTCCACTATGTGGTGATGGGAATTGTACAAAGCTTAGCTGCCACAGAGAACCTATAGACGATACAAGTGCACCCTCATGAGTTTCGAGTAGCCCTGATGGTGATGAAGTATTCAGAACACATTGGTCAGTGATTCAGACTGGTGTCAGAACAAATGGTGCTCGTGTGAGCATTGTGAATATCAGACTACCGACGGGTGAGCTGAGTGATGCTGTTGATTCTGTGCAACAAATACACATCACTCAAAGGTTCAGACATAAAGTGGGGTTATCAGTTGGACTGATATTACAATGCACAGAGGACAAAACGAGACTGCGTTATTTCCATCCCAGCTAACAAAAAACCGTTATTTTACGTCAATATAACGTTTTAAATTTTACATAACGTTATTTCATAGTAAAGAGCCTTAGAAAAACGTTGACATATAACGTTATATAACGTTATAAAATAGTGTATAACGTTATTTGTTTACTGGGATGCTTCTCAAAGCAACGCTTGTCTCTTAGACCAGCTCCCCACAGTGAGCGACTCTGAATCGTTGGAGCAAAACATACTATCCTAGGTGGAGAACCTCTGAGGATGTCAAAAAACTCAGACACAAAGTGGAAGGTTTTATTTCCCACTAACTTGAATGTGTGTATTTACAGAGGACCCATGGAGATAACCTATGTGTATTCAAGTATATCACCTTTCACTTGTACAAGACTCAAGATGGGTGCATGGAGCTACTTGAGAAATATGACCCTACAGCGATTCCTTGCCTCTTCCAAGGTGTACACCTCAGTCAGTTTTCAACACTCGAGGTGTTGTTTGATGTGCAAATCGCAGTCTACAAGCGAGATGCAAGGAGAGCAGTAGGACGTAAAACACGGGTTTCACTGATCTGACCCCAGTCTGGCGTGTCTACTACACACGGCAGAGTGAACTTGCACCTAGTGGGTAACCATGTGGCCCTCATTACAGACTTCAAGGGATACACTGGCATCCACGAGTGTCCCGCTTGCAAAGCTGCATTTAGCACCAAGTTCCTTCTGGCTCGTCACACTAGTCAACTTACCCCCTGCACACAGGTCAAGCTCGACTACAAAGGGGGTGTGTACCAGAATACAAAGTCTGTGTTTGATGACAAAAAGACAGTCTACGAATCTACCCTTACAAAATGACGTTTGATTTCGAGGCGTTCTTTACGGCTCCAGCTCCTGGCCTGGCGAGGTGTTGAAGGAGCAACGACCCTTGTCCGCTAGTGTGGCGTCTGATTATCAAGAGTGCGAGGGTCCTGTGTACTTTGTCCGAGAGTCTGACCGTGAGTTGGACCCCTTACTCAACTGTGTGTTGAACTACATTAACGACACGGCTAAAACGATAGGTCTAGCAGTGCTGGAGCACTACAGACCGATGTTGAGTGCACTAGACGCTAAAATAGCTCAGACTACCGCCTTGGAGGAGCTTCAGACGTGACACTGACAGTGACCGGCTCATGTGTAGACATCCGTTAGTTGTATTAAAGCATCGCTTCTTGCGATATATACAAGTCCCCGTGGTGGGTTTCAACTCGGGTCGCTATGACTTGAACTTGATTAAAGTCCACCTTCACAAATATTTCTCTGCGGAACAGGAATCAGAGTGTTTTAGTGTCATCAAGAGAAACAACCAGTATCTGGCTGTCAACACCAAACACACCATGTTCCTAGATGTTGTGAACTATTTGGTACCCGGTTACAACTACCAGAACTACCTGCTGGCTTTCACCAAGAACGAGTAGAGTGACGGGTCGACATATGTCCGTTTAACACGTATCAGAGAGGTTAAATACGGAGAGCAAGCAAAGGTTTGTCGACACATCGTGGGCTTAGATGCGAACAGTCTCTATTTGAAGTGTATCAGCGAGAAACATTGCATGAGTTATTACATTGTCAGACGTCCAGAGAGAGACTTCAAACCAGACTTTCATAAAAAACATTCGAGAGTGGTTACCCTGCATGGAACACGCCCTTTCCACCCCGGCCTCAGTTCCATGGGTGTTAGTTTCATGCTGACACTTGCATACCGCCACACCGATACCCCCTGTTCCTCTTAGAGAAAGTGCAGACGCTCGAGAACTTAGAGAGTGAGTTTGTATCTGAAAAATCTACGTTACACCCTGATTGAGGTGTGGGAGTGCGAGTGGCGGAGCATGCGAGAAAGAGACCCGAAGGTTTTCAACTACCCCTCACTGGGAAGTCAACAGGCTGAAGGTGGACGGACACCCGATGACGGTGCGTGCAATTATATCTGCTGTCGCGACCAATCACCTGTTCGGTTTGCTTCTTGTGGAGATTGAGACCTCCCAACACTTACTGGAACACTTTGAGATGATGCCAATCTTTAAAAATGTCACAATCTCCAACGATGATATTGGACCACACATGAGAGATTTTGTGAACAGAGAAAATTTGTTAAACACACCTCAGCGATCTTTGATTGGTAGCTATCCTGGCGAGAAACTTCTGTTAGGCACACTGCTTTTGAAATGGTATGTGGAGCACAGTTTAACACTAACCAAAGTACATCTGGTCGTCCAATATTTCCCTAAAGCTACCTTTGCTGATTTCGCTGAAGAGCTCGCCGCACGGGTGATGCTAACCCAGACGAAAAAATCCTTTCCGATTGCTATAAGTTGATGGAAAATAGCTCATATGGCAAGACAATCTGCAACAAACAGAAGCACAGTCGTGTCAAGTATGTGAGAGGACGGTCATTTGATTCAAGAAGGGTATCAAAATAACCGACAACCTTTACGAGGTCAAACTTCAACCCAAGTTGGTCAACAACAACCTCCCTATCCAAATAGGGTTAATGGTGTATCAGTATGCAAAACTGAAAATGTTGGAGTTTACATTTGACTTCTTAGATAGGTTTATAGATCGTCGCGATTACGCCCTCTGTCAGATGGACACCGACAGTCTCTATATGGCTCTGAGTGGGCGTACACTTGATGAGCTGGTAAGAAAAAAGACTATGGCTCCCCACACCCGTCTGTAATGGTCATTTAGAAGAATTTGTCCAAATCAAAGCCAAAGGGGGGAGCGACTGTCTTCACCACCGTGCTGTCTCGCCCGGTACCGTTACGATCTACCAACTTCGGGTCTCTGTAAAATCGAATGGGAAGGAGATGGTATCCTCAGTCTAAACTCAAAGACTTACATGTGCTCCGATAAGAGTACATTCTCAAAGTAGAGTGCAAAGCGTGTGGCGAAAAAACTGAATGTAAAGGAGCCTCAAGACTTTATGAACGTTATTTTGACTCAAAAACCAGTGAGCATGACAAACTTAGATTTCAAAGTGCCGGATAATAGAATGCACACATACTGCATAGAAGAACTGGACTAAGTTACTTGTACATAAAAAGAGAGCTACATTTCGACGGTGTTATAACCAGTCCCCTAGCTCTATAGTAAGGGAGGGGTGCAAAAAAATGTAGCTGAAAAATGATTAGAGTATTGTCAAATATTTTTTAGTGTAGAGCGGCCGGTAATATTACAGTTTCAGTACACATGTGACTTTATCCTTCTGAGTGACTAAATGGGACCGAGTTGACAAGGTTGTGTGGAAAGTGTATGTGACCTTAGAGAGTGTCAGTTCTTCAAGTGGTGTATTGTGAACCGGTTTGAGTTGCGTGTTCTGTTTGAGGAGAGGTTGTTTTGGTGTCTTGAAGAGGCTGGTGTTCGAGCTTCCAGTTCTATTGGTTGTAGCTCTGTAAAGGAGTGTAAAGACGAAGTGTGGGAGCAGAGACGTGTCCATTTAGTTGATGTGTGTGTCCTCGTCTTTCAAATAAACAAGGTTGTTGATCACATCGTGGACAACTGTTTTGACTCTCGGTGGCGACTAGTGAGTGTTGATTGGTACTAGGTTGGTGTAAAAAAAATCACAATGGTGACACGCTATAACTGTGAGCCGATCTTTACATGGGAGGTGATACAAGCAAGTGATAGTTTGTATTTCAAAGCACCCTTGGTAAACCAAGGTGTTCACAAAGTAACTTTTCTTCTGATTTGTTCGATGTGTGTTTCGAAGACGCTTTCTGGATGAGTCCAGAGTTGTTTGTGGATAATGGTATTCCTATCATCACCCCAGTTGCTTTCTCATAAAGAGAAGGTATACTTTAGATTCTACTGCTTCATTTATTGCATGTCTCCAAGAGCACCCAGCGATGGCGTCGGCATTTTGTCACTGTTCCAAAATACAGAGATTCGTAAGTGAGTGGTGTATAGAGTGTCTAGAGTGTATGCTCTCTCACGATTATCATCCCAGGACCCGTCAACACTCCATGCTGAAAGAGCTCATGTCCATCCAGTCCGAGTATCAGACTTGGTATTGCGCCACAGTGGATTTTGAGTGCTCTCTAGATGAGGTGTGGACTAGTAGTAAGGTTTATACTTGTCAAGAGTTTAAGAAAGATTCCTGCACTATTGAGAAGCAACCCTGTTACACCATGTATAGTCTCAACTATTGAAAAAAACCATTCAATGCATTCTTTGCAATATGTGGGTTTTCTCGTGTACCAACACGCTAGGGGTCACAGTACAAATAGCCAACAAAATTTCTGGTTCTGACCCTATTTCTCTCCTTCAGATGGGCAAAAGGTTGGGTTCTTTTGAGTGTGCAGTAATGAATGACCCCTTGAATTAAAGCTTAACACATATGAGACTTTTTGATTTGCATCCCGCATAAAAAAGTGTGTTCTGATTATGTGCTAGTTGCCATGGAAACTGACTTACCCAAACTGGAGAAATTTTACAGGTGCCCAGCGACCTTTGACCTTGATCTTTGACCCTCCAAGCACCTCCTAGGGATACCATGGCAACAACCAACTTTATAAAAACTTTTACCAAGGCCTTTGGGAACAATTTGGGCTGCAGATTATGATTCTGTGACAAATTTAAGGCCTCCTACCACTGATTATATGCACAGTAGTACCATTTTTCATTGGCACTATAATTTACAAATACAACATTCTGGGGGCGAATTTGTACTGTGACACCGGTAACAAACCACTTTTTATAGATATTGTAGAATTGCTATTGGTGAGCTACAGGACTGTGATGAGTGTAAACTTTAACTGTGAATGTAAATAAAAAATACCTTAACTAAAACTTATTTGTCTTTGTGTTTTGTCCAAAAAATATTTTCTACAAAATTATTTTCTCTCTACCAAATCCAGCTCTCTGATTGGTTAATCTATTTGAGTTTGAGTTTTGAGTTTGAATTGATTTATTTCTGAAGGGCACATGTACATTTTAGTCAAGCAGTGGTATATATAATGATATCGTATTTAGTCTGGTGACCCTTTTCTCGTAATCTCACCTTTAATTCAGAAATAAACAAGGCCGCTCTTCAGCGTATATGTTGGTATTCATTAAGCAGCCTATATCAAGTTATACCTGTTCATATGTCACTGAATACTATACATACCAACTTTAACATGTCTGTGTCATAGTCATGAGTTCAAATCCATCTCTAGGCTATTTATTTTGTTCACACAAATATGTTTAAAATGTATTTTTGGTAAGTTAAAAATAGGGATAGTATACAATTTGGTTGTATAGATCCTTTACACAAGATAAATATGTTTGTAAACACTATTACCCAGTGGGCACAAAACTCAGTTTAATGTTGAATCAACGTTGCATCAACATTGAATCAACATTGTCAACCAGTTTTCAATGTTGATTCAATGTTGTGTGCCCACTGGGTACTATATCTAGGGTAAAAAAGGGCAATATCGCACACCTAGTGACGATATTACCCAAATGTTCCTCACCACTCACACTCATTGAAAACAATTTTTATCTGTAATTTTTTCAGAATGATTTAAAACGCAAAAATTGGAGAAAAAAATAAATGCCAATTGCAATTCCATGTATGGTGTTGTGATGTACCATTATGCATCATTATGCTATACCTCTTGGAGGTTCCACCTTGGCCGGATCAGTCCTTGATCCGGCCCGGATGGTACTACCCGGTTGTCAGCCTGCCTGGTTACAAGCCCGGCCCGGGTGAAGCTCACTCAGCCTGGACTGCTCGCCTGGGATGTTGACAGCCAGAACTGCGCAGTTCACTCTGCCCTTCTGGCCCGGATGACCAACCCGGCCTGGATGGACAGATGTCGCCACTCGCAGTGTCCTGCTATATAAGGCAGGCCTCTGTCGGTCACTGGAAGTTCCCACTGGGAGCTCCACCGATGACGTTACACCCGCTACTGAAGACTCACTGACAGAACCCTGGATTGGACCCTGCTACCCAGATGACCATCCACCCATTTGGTAGAAGCAACCTGATCCAGGTTCTGTCTCCAACAACTGTGATGTCCATATATAACGTATGGTAGTGTGGCCCTGATCATTTCCATCTGCCTGCAAACACCTGAATAAAGAAGGCTCCTTACACCTGTACATCCACCTGTGTCGTTTCTTGGGAGGGTAGCTGCAAGTCATACGATCCTTACAGTTCCCTAGTCGTCAGATACTTGGACGGTTCCCCGACAGTCCCTGGTCCTAGCCTACCCCCAAGTATTGGGATCACTACATATGGTAAGCATGCAGGGGCCTAAAAGTCCAACAAATATTTGGGTTATGTCACTACAGTTATGGTTATATTGCTTATATCATTGAGTTATATCGCTCACCCATTGAAATACAGTGTATTTCACCATGCTGGCTATATCGTGCACCTGTTTTCACACCTAAGTGTGAAAACAGGGTGCTTTATCCTACATGCTGTTACACCTGTATGGTGAGAGGTAGCATCCCCAAAATAACACATATTGTAGACAACATACAAAGCCACCCTGTAGTACTGTTCTCTTTATTTCATCGTCATTTTATTTTTTAAATATTTTTTATTGCATGAAAAGTGAGTGATATAACAACACGCCTGAGCGATATTAGCTCTATGGGAATTAGTATAGAAAGTGCTGATTTAGCAAGTATTAAAAATAACAATTATTAGGTGATTTTGTTCATCTCTAGCTCCTGACATTACTACATACATGTATATCACAGATAAATGAAATGCATTAAATGGGACTTAATATAATGTGGCTTACTAAAAAAAATACTATTATTTTCCTGTTTTGAAAAATGTGCCTTTTAGCTCTTCCTTTACCGATTGCGCCTTTTGGCCGATTTTTGGCCGATTTTGAACCCCCCTGCCATCTTCTCATAAATTGCTTTAAAGCTTAGATTTCTTGGATTCGTAATATTTGGTATATAGTTTCTAGGGATCCCAAACCATTTGTCTCTGGTAGTATCTCCCTTCATATGGTTGGCTTGACAACTTGAAGGACAATCAACCAGATTTTTGCCCATATTTAATCGATTTTTCAGGTAAAAATCATAAAAATCATAAAAATCATAAAAATGTAAAATGATATGATTTTTTTTGCGAAAACCTACTTTAGAGAGTTTTTCACGATTAAAAAGATGGTACTAATATTTCCCTTTATTTTAGGTGTAATTTTGATCAAAATATCCATTGCCATAGCAACAGATATCCTAGAAATAGTGATTTTTTTGAATTATTGGTTGCCATGGTAACCACATCAAATATGGCCGTCATGACCATTCCACATACAAAATCTGAAAATACCTTAAAAAAACCTACAACATGGTATTTATTCCATCTCAATTGATGAAGGGAATCCTGAAATATTGCAGTTTGAATATTTGTTCAAAATACATTTTTTGATATATCATTGCTATTTTGATAGAGCCATATCTTGGTTATTTAAATAGATATAGAAAACTGGGGTACCGCTGTTTAAAGTCAACATCCTTAGTTTATACTATCACTACTCAACTTGTAGTTTGAATATTCACATAATTCCAAAAGTTTTGGAATGCTCATGCTATCATCTATAGTAAAAAAAAACACACCCAAAAATGATCTGGTAAAGGAAGAGTTAGGGGAGGTGTGCGATATTACCGAGTGCACGATAATACCCACATTTACGCTACCCCCTTTTCCAAATTAATTCCTGGGTCTGCCCCCCCCCCCTCCCCCCGCGCCCTAGACCTAGATAAGGTAGGGTACGTAACCTACATAGTTAGGCAAGAGGGCCTTGATAGGGGGGTATCCCATATCCCATACCGGTGTCATTTTTTAGAAATGCTCATATGGCATATCAATTAGAAACTACCTACCTATGTCACCATATAGTATAGTGGTATAGATTTCAAGAAAATACACATGTCCCATATCATACCAGGTAAAATGGGGCAATATTGCGCATCTAACCCTAGAAATAAGCCAAAATATTGGTTGGAAACACCCAAAACAATAGAGGACGAGTAGGTAACTATTTTCTCAATTTTTTCAGATATGTTATGTTGCAATACATCCAATAAAGACAAAATACCATCATATTTGCGTAATCCACCTATTGTATGGAGAAGATAGGTCCTGTTTATGTTTTTCTGCTGGGTTATATCACGCACTAACAGGGGTTATATCACGCACTAACAGGGGTTATATCACGCACATGAAGGTCATAGCCTTTATTTTGTAAGGAAAATTGTCAAAACATATCGTATTCACTTCCACTATATGTTTAAAGTCATGCTTCCCATAGGTCTAAATGTTACTAAGCAATTTGCTGATCATTCCCTGAACAATTTGGATCATGCTTTCAATAACATAAATAGCGGCGAAATAGCGGCGGCAGAGGTGCGATACTGTTTTAACGCAGGTTCTTTTCGCCGTGGACTTTGGGCTTTAGAAATATCTGAAATAATTAGAATTTAGCTAAAATCAAATATCACAGGGTAATATCACGCACCTGCTACTTTCATGGCTCGTATAAGGCAGTAAAATATAGTTAAAACATGATTCATCATTTGGTCGGGTTCTTACCAATTTATCCTATGTAAAACATTTTTCTACATTTTCCTTACATCATAAATTATGCCTGTGACGTCACAAGGAAGAAAATGCGTGATTTAATTAACCCAGGTGCGCTATATTGCCCCATTTTACCCTCTATTTAGGCTATTCCTCCCGCCCCATGTCAATAAGAGTAGGATAAATGTGGATAATATCGCGCACCTAGTGCCCAAATGTGCCCAAATGTTCTTCCCCATCCCAATCCATTTTTATGTGTTTTTTTTCAAAAACAACCCTCTGTATGTTAAGCAGAGGCCTAAAAGTGACCACATTTTTGGGTTATATTGTTGTGATTGTTGTTATATTGCGCACACCATTGTGTTATATCGCTCACCCATTGACATACAGTGCATTTGACCATATGGGTAGTTTCGGTCATCTGTTTTCACACCCAAATTTTTAAGTCTGAAAACAGGGTGCCTCATCCCAAATGCTCTCACACCTCTCTGGTGAGAAGCAGCATCCTCAAATTTACACAAGTGTTAGAAAACACATAAGGCTACCCTTTAACACTAGTCCACTCATTTCATTGTTATTTAATAAATCATTTTTTTATTCTGTACACAGGTGCGCGATATAATAGCACGCCTGAGCGATATCAGCTCTATGGGAATTAGTATAGAAACTGCTGATTTAGCAAGCATTGAAAATAACAATTATTAGGTGTTTTTGTTCATTTCTGACTCCTGAGATATTTGTATAGCACAGGTAAAAGATATGCATTAAAATGATACTTGATAATGGAGTGATCATTTTTTTACAACAGGGGGGGGGGTGGTTTTCCGCGCGGAGCGCGCACATTTTTTTTCACCCCCACCCCCGGGTCAACGGGTCGAAATTTTTTACCCCCCCCATGGGTCGAAAATCCGCGCGCGCGTGGGCCCTTGAAGCATAGTAACGCGCGGGCTTTTTGGCCCAAAACAGGTTAAATTTTTTTGACCCCCCCCCAAGAGGGGTCCAAATTTTTTACACCCCCCCGTCAAGGGGTCCAAATTTGTTTGCCCCCCCCCCCCTGTTGATAAAAAATAATCACTCCCTAAAACGTGGCTAACTAAAAACTTGAAAAATGTGCCTCTTAGGGAGTGTTCATTTATTAATTACAGGGGGTGGTTGGTGAGATTTCGCGCGGAGGTACCCACCCCCTTTGAACTATAGTAACGCGCTGGCTTTTTTTTGCTAAAAAGGGGCTATATTTTTTATGCCCCCCCCCCCCCCTCTAGACGGTTCAGAATTGTTTACGTCCCCCACCCCCTCAGGAGGGGTCGGACATTTTTATGCCCCCCAAACCCACCATCCCCCCCCCCCCCTGTAACTTATGAATGAACACACCCTTGGGTGGAGGGGGGGTGCGCAATATTACTTAGGGAGGATTCATTATTCATGGCAGGGGTGGGGGTGAGCGTTTGGCAAATCAAATACGTCAGAAATAATTGCCCCCCCCCCCCAGGGGAATAGGTTGGAAAAAAAAGCCCCCTCGGAATAGGTTGAAAACAGCGCCCCCAACCCCATCCTAGATCGTTTTCAACTTTATTACAAAAAGGACATAAGCCTACTAATCGTATGCATGTAATCTTGGGCTCTTTTTTATTTACAATTTACTACCTTGCAATAAATAGGCCTACATACATTTGTAAGGTGTTTTTCGTGTAAAAGTCTCGTGATACTTGCTGGTGAGTGATAATAGTCAAACCTCTATACTTCAGACACTTGATCACAGTTTTTTGGACTTACATATGGTACAGTGAACTGTTGACTTTAAGGGCCCCAAGCGTTTATAAATTGGAAGGTCCCGTACCCCCAGTGCTTACATGAGGCCAGTGCTTTTTTGAAGACTGGCAAAACGTTGGCCGATTCTGAGTGTCAAAAGTGATACAGTGAGAAATTTGCCTCTGAGTTTGAGGAACATTTTGAAAATATTGTTGTAATTTGGTAGAATATAACACAAGCTCTTACTAAAATTCGCGACATTTCAACATACTAAATTCGCGACATTTTAAGGAATACCCTAAAAAAAAGCCCCCCACTAAGAATAGGGTAAAAAAAAAAGCCCCCCCCCCCTTTGAATACCCCTTAAAAAAATTGCCCCCCAAATGCTCACCCTCACCCCGGCCATAGATATAATGAACCCTCCCTTACCACATGCACGATATTACCCACATTTACTAATTGGGCCATATGCTATTGTGTCGAATTTAGGGGTCTAGGGCCATCCCGGGGGCCATCTAAAGCCCGGGTAAAGGCAAAGTGTGTGCAGTAGGGCCAAAACAAAAAAAAGTTGTGTTCAGGTATCCCTAGGGCCTAGCGACCCTATTTTTTTGGCCCTACCCCATTTTTTTAAATTTTTTTTTTGTAAGGATTTTTTGTTCTTTTTCTACCAAAATACACTTTTTTGTACTAACTTTTTTTTTCCCGAAAATTATTCGAAAATGGGAGGAATTTTGTCTCAAAATCCTTTAAAAATTTGGTGAAAAAAAAATCGACCTATCTACCCTATTTTTTTTGGGCCATGTTACCTGCACACAACTATTTCCTTTTTTTTTGCCTAATAAAGTCTAGAGCACGAGCTGATGCCGTGTGATTACGAGTTCAAACCGGGACGACATCTAGTGAGCGATCGGGAAACTTTAAGTCACGCGGCATGGGCGTCTGACCTGCGTCTGAGCCAAATCCAAAACATTGATCTCCTACACAGGGCGCTGCCACACAACGCGCTGCCCTATTCCCCAACACTGCGCTGTGGCAAACGGCCTGTGGTGGAGATTTGAAAACCATGTCTCCGTACGCGTGACCGGCCGCCATTGTTGTGACGTCACGGCTCAACACATCCCTCTGCACGTGAGCGAAAGCATGACTTGGTTGTGGCAAGTGGCAGTATGTTCACCGAACTCAACAGAAACACTTCAGTCACACACGGAGCATATACGGAGACTATGTGAACATCAGTTAACAACATAGCACTGCAGAGCATTCACAGTGCATTTAAAGGATTAAGACACACAGTAAAATGACAACTTCAGATGAAAATAGCGAAATGTTGATCAAGGCGGAGTTGGAAATGATGAGAAGGTAAGTGCAGACGTTCAATGTGATTCAATCAATGTATAGGGGAGCCCTTGGAGAATTGGGACACTAAATTAAAATCATAACATGTTTGCTTGTGATTTCTACAATGCCAATAATAACCAAATGCCTTTATTTCATGAAGAAAGGCTACTAATAAACCTTTCATTTGGACTATTTAGATTTATCCTAGCCTGCCATGATTCCCGTCTAGGGCCTTTTGAAATTTTGAGAAATTCCAGGGAGAACTGGGACACTTCGAGGAGAACTGGGACACTACCTGGGGAGAACTGGGACACACCAGGGAGAACTGGGACAGTGTAAATAGTGTGATTATCAACCAATGAAACATCATTTTGCTTTGCTTTAAGTTCGATATGATCATATGTAACATATTAGCTTCAGTCATAGGTCTGAGAGAAAAATAATTAAAGCACAATAAATCTTCACCCGGAGTGTCCCAGTTCTCCCCAATAGCCAAGAGTGTCCCAGTTCTCCCTGCAATGAGTGTCCCAGTTCTCCCCAGGTTGAGACTTTTAAGCAAAATGTTAATACAGTTCAAAATATGCTTAACTGTGTTTTTGTAAGTAGCTGGTCATTAATTTTGCCATCTAGATCAATGCTACATAATGCAACACAAAAATATTTTCTCATCAAAAGGTAACACTATGTAAATTGAATCGTCCGAGACCTGAAAAAAACTTTTTTTTTCCTAAAAATGTTATAATCTGTTACAGGTCTAAGTATAATAACATCACAGAAATTTTTTTTATCATAAAAAACTTAAATATTATTGGCCCAAAAAATAGCATCGGTGGTTATGTATTAAAGTTAATGGTTATGGGCAGAATACACAGTCCCAATTCTCCCAGGCCTCCCCTACGGAATGCATACTTCTGACCTGGCACATGAGGATTCATGACACATGCCATATTGGGCCCGCCATTTTTTCATAGCTTGTGAATTTCCTACACACGGGTACCAGGGGCGGATCCAGGATTTTGGAAAAGGGGGGGCGTGAAATAGGCAATGTACTGGGGGTATTGGAAATTGTCACATTAAAATGTACAGAAAAATAGGGGGGGCGCACGCCATGTCCGCCCCCCCCTAAATCCGCCCCTGGGTACCGTTTTTAGATTTCGTGAAAGCTGCCGACCCCCTACCCCGGGGGGGGGGGGGGGGTGCGGCTGGCCCTTTGACAACCCTTAAGTTAGGGAGTGATCATTTTTTAACAACAGGGGGGGCGGCGGGTTTCCGCGCGAAGCGCGCGAAATCTTTTACCCCCCCCCCCCCCGGCCGAGGGGTCAACATTTTTTACCCCCCCCCTTACGGCCGAAAATCGGCTTGCGCACGGGCCCTTTGAAGCATAGTAACGCGCTGGCTTTTTGGTTCAAAACAGGTTAAATTATTTTGACCCCCCCCCCCAAGAGTGGTCCAAATTTTTTTGCCCCCCCCCCGGTCAAGGGGTCAAGGGGTAAAAAAAGTAGATGCCTAGCTCCCTTTTTGTCCCTTTTTAGCAAAAAAAAACACTGTTTTCATCAAACATTTCCACTATTAGCCTATTGCCTATGCCTGGTACCCCTGCAGGGGCGGATTCAGGGGGGGGGTCCTGGGTCCTGGGACCCCCCTTTTGGAAAAAAAATTAGATTTTTTTAACGAAGATTTGATCCGCCGTGAGTCGCGGCGCGTCACTTTTTGGTGGACCCCCCTCCGCCCCTTTTCATATTCCTGGGTCCGCCCCTGCCCTGGACCTGGAAGTCAGGAAGGGGTGCTACCTAGCCCCTGGGTGAGGGCCAAGGCATTTAATTACTAGATGGCTGGATTTTTCCCCCCCGACCTCTTGTCCCCTCTCCCCTATCCATAAGCAGCACTGTCTACTCGTCTGATCCTCTCCCGAACAGGGCTGCTTGGGACCCCCCATTCAAAAGTGGACTAAGTGCTTGATCACAAAGGGAACACTTATTTCTGCATACAATTTGTGCTTATTGGATAGAATAACTCTTTCTTAAGGTCGATCATACCAAAACAGATGTGATCGGAGCTTTTTAAGTGTGTAAAAAGTGATTTTACAGGCCAAAATTTCACCCGATCGGCAGCGGCCGCCATCTTTACGTCCATCTGACGTGGGTTGTTGTCATGGTAAAGCTACCTTGACAACCCTCTTCCACTCCAGAAATTGCAGGGGGATAACGTCAATCTCTAAACGGCAGCAAGTGTGAGCGCAGCCCGTGAGAGATGATACTTAATCTACCTCTCCCCCCCCCCCCTCACCTAGCCGTCACCTAGAGCTACCTAGGGGGCTGTTGAAATGAGTGTTTAGTTTAGAGGGGGTAGGGCGGCCAAAATTTCGGTGTCTTTGGTGAGGCACAAAATATTCCATGTGCTCTTAGATCTTAGATGGGGGACGGGGGGGTGTAAAAAAAAAATCCCCATGCCTTTATATATATATATATATATCGCTTAAAAGCGATGAAATTTCTTTGGACCCATCCCTCTAGAGGGGTCAACATTTGTTTTGCCCCCCCCCCACCTTGTTGATATAAAAAGACCACTCCCGTACATCATAACTTTGAACTGGGTCGGTTATGTAGTGTCATATGTGGACGAGCACAATATAATGAACTTGTAACCAGGACAAAATAAAAACGTATAAAAAAACAACCAAATCGAAAATCAGTCTGATGAAGAGGAAAACAAATTGGTTGGTCCTAAATTGGACTAAATAAGGCGAAATATAGTTAAAAAAAAAAATCAGGGTTGCCACTGTCAGGGAAAATGTCAGGGACATTTTTTTTCGTTCCAGGTCAGGGAAATGTCATGGAATTTCTAGATTGTCAGGGAAATTTGATCAAATGTCCGGGAAAAGTCAGGGAATTTAAAACCCGATCGGTGGCAACCCTGAAAAGGCATACAGGGATGTGAAATCTCCGCCGAAGTACTGAATTCCACAATTTCTGTGCACATCATGACCATACCTGTGTAATTGACTCAGGGTAAACTGAGTTATACTAAACGCCTGAACCATGTTTTAAGACGTTTTTGTTACATGGGAAAAGTGCTGTCACTCACTCTTCACGGCCCACAGCCATTAGATAAGACCATGGAGAGACAGGCAAGATCGGGGGACAAATGTTTCCTTGTGAAATGTGAAATGTCTTTCCTTCTGCATGAAATTCACCTGCGATCTTCAGGTACTGATTTCTCTCTTTCGCATAAACTCTTTAACTATTCTTAAATTGCTACCCTCTAAATGAAAGCCACATAGGGTTCAATGTTAAAGCAAAGATAGAAATCACATATTTTGCCAAAGTGCCCCATATTTCTCTCTTCACATGCCGAAAGGCCATCTTGTACACTGGAAATACCCTCCAACAAACAGTAAAGAACCATCTAAGTACTTTAAATTAAATTTAAATGAAAGACAGCAGAACAGACTAACACAACACAAACATAATGGTTCGTGTTGCCACCATGGTTCAAAGGGTGGTGCCACTGCGACTCCGAGAACTGCGCAAGACAACACGAGAGTTGCCAGCGACAGCGTCAGGATAAAAGGAGCGTCCAGAGCAGTTCAAAACTGTACCACCCATATCGTCGCCGTTTATCGTCTGATCGACTGGCTTTTTGATAGGGACAGAAGGCGGTACATTCCCGCAACCTGCAACTATCGCCCACACCCGCCTGAACACCCACACCCACCTGCTCTCCCACACCCACCTGCTGGCCTGAAATGGAATAACATACATGTATGACACATGACTTTAGGGTACTTTTTAACAAGGATAAAAATCGATGCACAGGGATTTCTCTCTAAGTTCTTAGGCCTAAAAGTATACGGTACAGTATACGGCATATGAGGTTGCTGCTTGAGGTGGCCGCCGGTCACCTCGGCCCCATGGTCTAATTGGTACCACATGGTGTGGTCAGATAAATCTCTGGACTCCACAAGAGGGTCAACTTCAAAGAGATAATCAGATTACTGCCTGTATATATTATGGACTGGACTAAGGTGTTGATGTATTGATATTTCTTAAAATCCAATATTGTATTGAAAGAAAATGGGTATTGGTATCTCCTTGACTTCAGCTTTCCAACAGTGAAAGATTTTTTCAAATATCCCTATTAGAAGCTGAGTAAGGTCAATCCAACTATCATAACCATATAAATAATATGTCATTTTTACCTTATTTTATTTACATATACTTATACATATTGAGATCTTATATGTAAAGTTTCCCTGATGACATTCAAAAATTGTAGCAGAAACAATGATGACAAGTGAACCACTCCATACAGAGTGATGACACACAGTTACATAACCACCAGATGTTTATGCAGCCTCCTGGCCAACCCTGGCCACCACAGGAGGTCGGGGGCAGGTCCCCTCCATCCCAGTTGGGGAGGTTTTCTTCCTCATATGCTGGGAACTGGGTAGGTCGGATTTTTTTTTTTAAATATAATTTTTTTGGGGTCAAAAAAGTCCACCTTAGTAGTAAAACCAGCGGAGGGTCATGATTTCTATTCTGGGGAAGTTTTTCACTAGACACAAGATATTCTTTTCGAGCTCACAGCTCACCTTACTAGTTCAGTAGCCTGGAACCAACCTTAGACTACTTTCCATACTGTGTCAATGATTATATGGGATTAAAGCAGGGTGCTCGGGATTGAAGCAGGGTGCTAGTAAGCCTTCCTTTCTGCTCAAGAGCAGGGCACTGCTAATGTTTGACCATTCTTCATCGTACATTTAGGCTGTTTCCCTACTGAGAACGGCGGAAGCTAGATCAGGTGGCCAGTCGTGTGACACGACCCCCCCCCCCCCCTCCCTACTCCCACCGGCACACACGCAGCCACGAGCGCCCCCCCCCCCCTCCACACGTCTTCCTGGGAGTGGGTGGTTGCCATGGCTCCGTCGGTAAGGAGCTGCTCTCCAAGCGTGCCATGTTAGTCACACGCAGTCACACATGTTTTATAGAGACAGAGGTGTGCGGACCCTCGTGTATCATGTGGCAATAAGGTATTACAGCTTGTGGAGTAACTCAACAGTGGGTGGCATTACATGGTCATGGTGATTTGTCGACCACCTACATTAGTACTCTTAGGTAGGGACTTACCTAAATATCATAGGCGTGTGCTGTGCATTCCAGCTTATATCCAATGGATAGATCTCATTAAGAGAAATTGATTTGCTTTTTAAATTAAGTCTTTATGGCAAGTTAAAGTGAAATGGTGACAGTTCAAAGATCTAATATTCACCCCATAATTCTCACATTTCCCATTGTTAAGAGTTTAGGTGGGTCCCAGACTCCCAGATCCCTTCATATAGTAAACGACTGCTAAAGTTATGTTTCAAAATTATTGTGGGAAAAGATCAGGTTTATTCACCCTGTAATTACTATATCTTTAATCCATGATATACATTAAAACCGCACCATCAATACCTTTACATTGATACATTTTGAGTCCAACTCTTCCTGTAAAAGACTTTACAATGAGCTGATAAATATATCATTGGTTGACACTCCCCTGTAAAAAAAATCATCACACTTAACACTCCCGCGGCCGTCAGAACGGCGCACGGGAGATAGGTCTTAGGTAGGCAAGTGTTTCTTTACTTTTAGTTTATCAACTTATTACCTGAAGACAAGAGCTTTGATTTACCTTTAGTACATATTGACCAAATGCATGCAGGGTTTATTTTGCTCTTGTGATGTTTCACACATCAACAGCAGGCACTGTATACTGGAGGCAAATAGCTCGTCATAAATCTACCAGAAGCTATGGGATATAAAAGAACCCCTTATACTTAGTTTTAGCGTCTAATCAGCACTACTGCCCTTGTTTTCACCAGTAAATTGCTAACCGAATTCTATATTTTTCTCTTTCCTAATTCAGTTCTCTAAACTTCTCAACATCGGGCTCTATGGACGACTACGACCCACCCATGAAAAAGTGCAGGCAAACACGGGTATGTATTCTTAATGATATTTACGTTTTATCCATTTATCCCCGGTTCTATCATGGTTGGCTGTGCATGTCCCATTGAAAACAGTGGTAGGCAGGTAGGTATATATGTTATTAATTCATTGATTAAACAATGATAGAACCGTGTTTACACATGTCTTTGTCGTGTTGGATCCCCTGACCAACCCATGAGGCCTTGATGGCTTTGCCATCTTGGCCTTATGGGTTGGCCAGGGGACCAACACTCCAAACCCATGTGTAAAGACGTAGTTTTATCCTTCAGTGATAAAAGTCTTTAGGAAATCTCCTAAAACCAGGAAAAAAATGTAACCAGGATTTGTCTTTTTCCCCAATAGAATATCCTATTTTCATCTAAATGTTTGTGTAAATTTTTGTTCGTTCCCTATAATCAAATGAAAGTAATATATCTTTGAATGTTTGAGATAAATCACTTTTGTTGAGTCTTTCACTAAGTGATTGTATTAGATATGTCTGAAGTCCCATTGTCTGCACCTCCAGTCTACTTTGGGAGACTCCAGGAAACCTCCCTCATAGGCTCCTCACTGACCACACAGGTGGTTTCCATATCTCAGACTTGCTGACAGTCCCCTGTTCTGTTCAACATCAGATGAATTGGTGTACAATTAGATAAGTAAAGGGATTACAGTTCAGTGTATCCCTCCGTGGTTAGAGTTTGTAGCAATATAGTAACTGTACCGCAGATTACCACGGAAATCTCTTCATGAAACCTGATTGCATTTTCATATTTTTGTTTCTTCTTGACACAGGACCCAATGTCGCATCGTATCATTGAGAAGAGGCGCCGGGACAGGATGAACAACTGTCTGGCTGACCTCAGCCAGCTCATTCCCCAGCACTACATGAAGCAGGGGCAGGGCCGGATAGAGAAGACGGAGATCATAGAGATGGCCATCTCCCACATACAGAACATCAAACAGCTCTACGTCAACTCCCTACAAGTCATAGGTAAGGGAATGGTCATTTTTTAACGACGGGGTGGGGGGTGGGGGGGTTGGTGGTGTTAGATTTTGGGGTGGGCCAGTGACCAGCATATAATATTCTAATAACGGGATCTAACAAGATCTAAATAGGCCTAAATGGGAATTTTGTGTGAAATCGAAGAGGATTTTGAGATTTCAGTTCACCTTTTCCCATTGTAGAGGCTAGTAATAGAGACGTGGCGGAGCGCTTCTGGCTGGGTTACAAGGAGGCCATGGACGAGGTGATGCGGTTCCTGGTGGAGAAGCAGAACTACAGCCCCACCCACAAGCTGTGTGTGGACCTGCAGAACCACCTACAGGCGCAGAGTCAGCAATACAAGCCAGGTAAATACACGACCAACGCCGTAAAGTCTCTGTGGGAAGCTGCATATTTGCCATAGGAGCAGACACTGTCCTCGTTCGGTCACCATGTGGTTTAGCTGGTTAGCATTTCGGCAAATTACTCCGCGACTAACCAGTCATGGGGTGATTAAGCTGGAGTGCATATCAGCAAATTACTCTGACAGGATGCAGAACAGTGGGCTTATTCATATTACTGACAACCCTCTAGGAGTTACTAGCTTCAATTTTTATACCAATTCAGGCCTAAATTCCCATAATAGTTTTTTTGAATTTATGAAAGTATTTTATTTCACAAGGTGATTTTCTAAAATACAGTTAAAACTAAAGGCTTTCAAGATGTGGCTTCTATAGAGACTTTACGGGGTTTCATTTAAATCACTTTCTCACCATATTTCCTACAAGTTGTGTTGGCTAAAGAGCTAGAAAGCTACCTAAACATTTTGATTTAATGTTTAAGACGACTTTCAAGAATATATTATCAAGATCTTCGAAATGAAAGGTCTTGACATTTTGTTCACAGAGATGCCACCTTGCCTACTTTCCCCCATGGTATTTCTGTCTAAGGGAGTGCTCATTGTTTAACAAGGGGGGGGAGGGGGGGAGATTTTGCGATGACGTGTGAAATAACATTTTAAAATCAAATGAGCACTCCCTTAAATTATATTAATTTCTGTTAGAAATTGATCCATATCTCGTACTTTTGCTTTAATAACAAGATAGTGGCATCTCTGTGTTCAGCATTAAATCGACACTGTCACCAGCGAGCTCATGTTGTTCTAGTACAGTTCTAGTCAACTAACGAGGGCCCTCTGAATGGTGACAGCATCGCTTTAAAACAAAACATGTGGCTGTTCATTCTTAGTAGGAGATATGGTGAGGAAGGCTGTTAAATGAAACATGAGAAATCTGCTAGGAAAATTGATGCAGTTTCTCAACCTTAGCCATCAAACCATTTTCTATGTTTATACATTTACCTAAAAAATATTTTTAAGTATTGGATTTAAAAAAAAAAAAACTATTACCGTAATCAGTATACATTTCATGCACACCCTTTGCTAGATTGTACATAAGATGGAAGAACCCTCTTTAAACAAATTATTCATATAGTTTCCTACCAGTAACTCGATTTATTCAGTAAATTACCGTTCTTGTTAAGAATCTAAACACCATCTTTTACAGTTTCATTACATCTTTGCCTCTTGTCTCTACAGCGGACAGTGCTGACAAGAAAAAAATGACGCAGAACCAGATGTTGGACAGACAAGCAAGTAGTGGCATAGGAAGTATGGTCAGTGATACCAGCAGCACAGACTCAGGCAACAGGGTAGAGAACACTGAGCCCTCACGTGAGAATAACGCAGAGATGTCCAAGAACCTAGAACTCTTGAAAAATGATTTGCCACTAAGTGGATCTGGTGGCTCCACAAGCAATGCCTTCAACGATGTTGAGTCAGGTTCAACGTCAGGATCCTCGGCCAGTGGTACAGGCATGCAAGGCCACGATGGTGAGAAGCCGCACTGTCCCTCTAATACGTACAAGGAGTGTAAAGACTCAGATGCGTCCTCTCAACAAGGTTACAACTTCAAAAAGTACATCAAGCAACGCTTTACGAAATCGACTTCATCAAAAAGCCATGCGGACAATCACCACAGAGACAATGTCTCACTGTCATCTTTTGAGGACTGCGACAATCAGCACAGACAATCAGACGAGAAGAAGCTGCGGGTGCCGAGCCCGGGGACCGAGTCGGTTGGCAGCCCGTACCCAGCGTCCGAGTACAGTTCAAACTCTGGTAACGGCAGTAATGAGAACATGAGCAGCACGGGCAGCCCCAAGATGCAGAGCAGCTCACAGCAGCAGATGAGCTCCTCCTCTGGCACCCCCAGTGAGGAGGACAGTAACTGGCCCGAGGAGGAGGCCAGTACTACAGTTCCTGGGTTTGCGCTACATCCTAATGCCACCTACTACATCCCCATCGTTATCAACACAAATCAGCTCATGCCCTATATGAAGCACTATGATAACATGAGCAACGCCATGCGGATCTGCCACCCAGTGTCCATCCCAGTCAACTTCGGTGCCGGGCATTTCATGTCATATCAGGTGGCAGGACAGTTAGAAGGCAAACCTTCCAAGAAGGAAAGCTCTCCGCGAAGCCTTGCTTCCTCCTCTCGGACGGGCCACTCACGAGTGTCATCTCATAACTCACGTAAACACAAAAACTCACCTTCTGAATAGTAGCCTTTTGCAGCAAAGTCTACTCTTTACCTGGTCCACAGAAACCCCATTACTGCTAGTATTATGTGTGCTCTCTGCCTTTCCGTGAATCAGAGAGGTGGAAAGGCTGTGAAAGACTATAAGGGATGCACAGAAGAGACTGATGATTTCTCATGTGTAGGCAGCTGGGCTACATATACATGGGAAATCAATGTGTGGTATGTTTTCAAGGTTATCCCACTGAGACTAGTGTATACAAGGATGACGACAGTGAGATGTATATAGGGATGGGGTAGGTGTAGAAGTAGAACTGTGTGAGACCGTCCGACTTAAAGATACATGTATGTACATATTATTCAGCTGCCTTGCATGGTTTTGAAATGGGGCAGGAACTGTTATATCCAGTCCATGCGATAATTGAGGAAGTCAAAGATGAGATGCGGTATGAACTTAATAAGTGATAGGCAAAGAGATGGATATGCTTAAAGAGTATGACAATTTAAAGTAAATGTGTATTAAAGCTCCCGTTCATATGCCCTGGTAATATTCGCTCTAGGGTTATTGTAGCCATTTCAGTATTAACATAATTAATGGTGGATGTATTCAAAGTAAAAGTTTGGCCACAAAGCTAGGCCTTTTGTGAACTTTATGTTGTTTTCATGATTAGATTTGTTGCATTTTGTAATATATTGTTCATACTTCTGAACTTTGGATGTCTGGAAAGGGTGGGAAAGGCTAACCCGACATTAAACTATACCAGCAACTATATTATAGTATATATATGTATATGTATATATGTATGTGTATATGTATATATGTATATATATATATATATATCCTGATACATAATTTCATAGATATTGAATCAAAACTACTGGTTAACAGAACAAACTTTATCACACCAACTATCTTCAGAAATTTGTTAACGAGTACACACGAAAGATTCTTGTGTTTTTTCCTGTTTTATAGAAGACACGTGTAAAAGGTTCCCTTCACAGTATAGATAATATATACATACTGGTACATTTTCTACTGTGGTAATATTCGTTTAAAACAATGTAGATATATCTATAGCTATGTGTTTATTAGTAAACAGAAATACTAATTTGAAAATGGCACAGTGTGCTAGTCTATCCGTGTACAACATTTGAGAGTTGTTACTATACTGCCTTGTAATCCCACGTCCATTTAGCGCTGGTATTTAAATGTGGGATCCTTAGCCGTTGTGTCTTGTTTACATTACCCATGACATAGTTTACAGCAAATTATATTTGTTTTAGTCGCTATAGAATTCACGGTACAGATCAGACCTTTTTATTTTGCGACTACCAGTCGGAAGGTGTCCACTTTAAGTCAATTGGGTCCGGTGTCATTATTCGAAGTTTAGAACTACCGGGTATTCACTGTAGTTAGGCCACTTAAAGAAATTATCAGCTTAGCAGATATCTCAACGAGCAATTGAGGTAGAAACTCAATTAAAAAATAATTTTCTTCCTTGAATTCCTATTTGTTTAGACCATTTTTTTGATTACTTATGATGGCTATATTGAGAATTGTATATACATTAGCTTATCTAAATTCCTTTAGACTGAAATAAAAAATGAAAAGGGGCCGCCCTCATGGTACAAATTAGGAATATAAAATAAAAAGCCGTCCTCTCGCACCTATTTTTTCTCAAAAGTATGCGCAAAGCTGATTATCTTTTTTAAGTGGCCTAAGTGTACGGAGTACAAAAATGTATAGAGGTCTGACTGACACTGTTTTGACAAAGGTTTCTATTAGCCCTTACGCTCAGGTTTTAATTTACATTCCAATCACAGTCCACAGTGAGACTATAGACGAGGTAGTTGTGTCATCAATTAGCATCACTTAATGCTTCTGAAACTGTTAACACATTGGTCCTTTTCAAAACTTGCATTCCTAAATATGTGTTTCTCTATGTGAAATGTGATCCTAATTGGTCGGACGACTAAGACTTTGTGTGGCAGATGTTCGTGTATTATAAATAAGGCATTATCCAGATAATAAATCGATAGGGGTGCCACCCGTAGACATTCCAGTGTAAGAATATGAACATGTTTTATATACAATGAACACATGTATGCACGTGTGCTGAGTGACCCAGTTGAATGGTTTAATGAAATAGGTGCCTTATTGCGCGAGATGTGTTATCAAAAATCGGGAAATGTATATGTGAAGGCATATTTTCACAATGAGTTGTTAATGTTAAGGTTCTGAGAACAACATGTTTTTAAAAAATCAACGTTTTTTTCCCAGTATTTAATACTTTAAATGTTAATGTTAAAATAACGTTTCTTGTTCGTTAGGCAGGGTCTATTCTGTGCTTTAACATGTAGCGATTAATTAAAGGTGATCGATGTAATATGGAAATAGAACAGGGTATTAAATGAAACAATGCTGAACGAAAAGTTTCAAAGTGATGGATTTATGTGGTATTTAAAGTGGCATAGTCCGATGATTAGGACCCAAAAATTAATTTCCCTAAAAATGAGCCAGAATGTTCAATATAGCCATACTTCATGTCCTACCTATATTATTAAACATTATTCCCAAGAATCTATCTTAGATTTCAGCTAATTAACTGTTTTATGCTCAATTTAAGACTTTTTGAGTGCACGCTATAAGTCCAATATTGAAAATACACTGTAAAAGGCTATACCTCTGCTCATCGGACCCTCTTCATTGCCTCCTATATTGTCCCTAAATGATATTTTATTGTGCCCCATCCTCCAAATATGATATCATAATTACAGTTTGAACAAATTTAAGTAGAATTCAAGATCTGAAAAAAATCGGACAATGCCACTTTAAAGTTTGAACATTATAATCATGCCCAGCCATGCGTTTAATTGCAGTTAAAACAAATACCAAACAAGGTCATCATGTCCACAATTAACTTGAAATATGTGATATAAGCTACGTTTTATCTGAGAGTGGAAATACCCTACCTGTTTTTAAAAAAGATAATTGCTGTGAGATATGTGTTACTGTAAATATTATTGTGGCTGTCGCCCTCATTGTTGTTGTTAATGGTGTGTTAGTGTAAAATGACGTGTTAAGTACAGACTTGACTGCCCATGTTTAAGGTTTCTACACATATTGTGTTCTCAGTGATGCGAGAACGATTTAAGATTACAGAGATGTAATGTGAAAGTTCATAATAAAGAGACACTAAATTATAAAACGTGTTGATAGCAGTTGTTCTTGGACATGGTACCAACCAATCACAAGACGCCTGTTAATAACGTGTGTGCACCAGTTCTGAAGACATCATTTAAATTTCAATCAATACAATCAAGGCGAAGTATTAAAGACAGCATTCTCGGGAGCGATAATCAAATAAGACACGTTTATATGGGGAACATCAGTATAAGGCTATGCAGATATATAGGCCGGGAGCCAGAATCGTTGTCGTAGCCTTCTTCAGAAAATGAATAGCCTGACACTTCTGAGTATCTCCTACACAAGTCACAAGGATTGACTGGGTGAAAGGGGGAAAATCCCTCATGGGTGAATTGGGCGGGCAGAGGGGAATTTACATGCCCGTTACTGTACATTTTATCACACGTCCAGGCAGAGGGGGGGGGGGGGGGTTGCTATATAGGAGTTGGCCTTCTGGTGGCGGAGAGGCGAGGTGCTTTCATTGTCAATTAGACCAAATAAATGCCGCATCATTTATTAGAGCTACTAGACCAAATAGGCAAACGTTACCATCGAACCCCCCACTAAGTTTGGATTTTGAGATATGAGCCGCCCCAAAAAATCGCATGCACCTGTGGAATCACGCATGCACATGGTCGTGAGTATCTATATAAATGGACCATATTTCATAATGACCCCCTCCCCAACATGGAGGTTTTTCCAGTTTTGTCTCCACCGAGGGCCTGTTTTCTATTATCTATCATCGGTGAGATTTCTTTCACCCTCCCCCCTACAGGGGTCGAATTTTTTTACCCCCCCGGCAGGCCGAAAATCGTGCGTGTTCGCGCCCCTTTGAAGCATAGTAACGCGCAGGCTTTTTCCCTCAAAACAGGTTGAATTTTTTTGACCCCCCCCCCCCAAGAGGGGTCTAAATTCCCCCCCGCCCTGGTCAAGGGGTCCAATATTTTTACCCCCCCCCCCCAAATCCACCACCCCCTGGGTGCTGCTCTAGTGGGCTGCCTCCTAGCATCATGCTGACCCTACACAACAGATGTGATACATTCGCAAAGAATGATGTCACTCACCAGGGCTGCATTCATGCATCATGACAATCAAGGATGCAGCAGATTAAAGCATTATACAGCCCTTAAATGTTTATGGGTGCAGCGGAAAACGCACGGCCGATGACACACACACTGTAGGAACAGTCAATAGTTAGCTGATCAGTAATGGTGTATGTTATGGGTAGGTGGCTGTGGGTGAGCAGGTGGGTGTGGGAAAGCAGGTGGGTGTGGGTGTGCAGGTGGATGTGGGCGACAGTTGCAGGCTGCAGGCATGTACCGCCTTCTGTCCCTATAAAAAAGCCAGTCGATCGGACTATAAATGGCGAAGATATGGGTGGTACAATTTCGCTCTGCACACATTAAGATCTAGCGCAGTGCAAGAAGTCACTTTTTGTACCGTGTGACAATTGCCAATTAGTGCAATTCCAGCTAGATAGCAGAGATACAATTACATTGGTATCAGTCTCAATATGCACAATATTATAGGGTAATTCCCGTATCCTAATTAGTCATTTTCTTTATATGTCTATCCATGCTCTGTATTGTTGTTTTTATTCATGAATATGTCTGGACTTGAAAAGGTGATGTCACACAGACCCTGACACCCCCTCACCCCCATGTCACTTTTTGTCACTAAACCCAAAGACCCACCCACCCCCTAGCAGGTGACGTCATTAACTGTGAGCAGCCAAGCAGAAAGGATAGTCCCTGCGGGATTAGTTCCGATTTTAGCCACCAGGGGTGGGTTATAGTTGAAAACGAGGGAAGAGCAAAAACGCTTAAAAGGCATATTTATTGGCTTAAAGGTTACACATGATATAGCATGTGAGGGGAAAGCGGGGGACGATATATATATGTATGCGTATGTATGGGTATAATAGGTATATCGAGTAGATAAAGGGAAACTGTATATACAATAGCACAGTCCAGGAAGACCAATATAGTAAAAAGGGGAGATACTGTTCGTCTGCACAGAATCACGTGGAAATCGGATAGATTTAGTACACGGGCTGCACAGGAAGTAATGAATATAATAATGAAATCATAATGTCCAATAATAGGAGACTTGGCTATAATAAGAGTCAAAGTTCGTTGGAATAGGGATTGAATATATTCGACGTGCAGTCAGGGCTTCGAACCCAAAACAGGGAGCAACACATAGAATAAGATCCGGGCTGAAGCAGCTGGTAGGGAAGATAACAGCGGGATAAATCCAGGTCAGGAGATAGACTCGAATGGTAGAGATGAACACGGAGCAGGGAGCCCGGGGCCGCGGCAGTAGGTAGTAGCACATGGGGTTGGGGCTAAGCACCAGGCATAGCCATGGCCGAGGACGACACCAAGGCAGGGGAGAAGCGACGTGGGGGGGCAGGCAGACAACGGAGACCGGCAACCAGGCCTCAGGCATGGCATGGTCGGGGACCATGGTCGCCTAGTCATCGAACGGCGATAGCTAAGTGGCATTGCATGGCCACGGAGGGTGGTCGCATAGCCATTGATCGGCAAGATCTGAAATAAGAAATAGAGAATATAAGCTGAGAAAGGGAAAGGAGTAGTCAGTTACCAGTGAGCGTTTGGGGGAGTACGATCGAGAAGACCAGATGTCATTGTGTAACTCCTGAGAAGTATGTGTGTGGAGATTGTATTATCACCAGAGGATTATGTCAAGACGGAGATAACGTCCAAGCTATTTGAGCTTGACAGCTAGTGGATTAACATACGTTTATAGATATTGCCGAAGCTGTGGAGTTTGCCAAATGATCGTTGAATAGATTGCACCTGGAGTTCTCTAAATACCAAGTTATAGTATCAACAGGTATAATGGAGGAGTGTACATATCACCGATAGACCATATTGATATATTACTGTAACACGCAACGACGAGTATAGGTATGGATTGTATGATGTTTATTGGTCTAATGGACGTTGACTAGTATCACCGGATTCACGTAGGAGAATCCTGCTAGATATTTATATGAATACCTTGCCTATTTTAAGGCCGTCTCATATGATTATCGGTGCAAGCCCTGGCGCAATTTGACCCTAATGAGATACATATCGTTATATATATATGAAGAATGCTGTGATTGGGAAATTGCCTGTGAAATTGCTCTATGTCTACTATAACATCAACAACAACATAATAAACTGGATCTCACTAACCTTGCGTTATCCTTGGGCGGAAGCCTACCTCTGACTAGTTAACCCCATAGAATGATTCTAGATACGGTGAGTCTTGGACCCCATTTAAATATAGAAAAACACTATATATTAAGAGGACATTAACTATAGCCCAGGGGGCGCCACTATGGTCTAAAATGAAAGAATTAGGCTAAAAATAACTCTTGGGTACTTTTTTCTGGAGAATTTAATAGGATTACATAAAACATTCCATTTTTGGTAAAAAGCTTCTATGGTTGGAAGGTAAAAGGAACATTTTAAAGCCTAAATGGGTGTGCTTGTTGATATGTGTTGCCATGGAAACATGATTTTTATTCCAAATAGAGGAAATTAAGTCATAAATTGATAGAATGATTTCTGAGGATTGCGATGGTGAAGACAAAATAAAATTACCATTCCTGGATCGAATTTTATGACTTAAAGAATGAAAATGTATCATAAATTTCTAATTATCATAGATAATGCTAATTAAATAGGGATATCTTGGAAAATATGAGACATAGAGCTTATTGGGATTTTGGAGAGGGTGATGCCCACACATATTCATGAAGCCATTTCTCAAAAACTAGAAATAATATCTTCTAGTGTAATATATCACTGGAAAGATTATGACATCAAATTCAAAGTTGGCTTTTTCCTTGGACTACCCTTTTCCCTTGCCTGTACAATTGTGAACGTTCCCTGAAATATGGGCCATGGGTGAAAACGCCCCTTTTTTAAAGTGCATATATATGTAAAAAAATGGCCCTAGAATTATTTTAACGAATAGATAAGTAAAGTCCAACTTCTACCTTTATAATAAAAAATAATAATATAAAAAATATTGAGTTTCAAAGAAATTATACCAAAATTTTTTTTTTCTTCTGTAACTCGGTGAATAATGGCCCTACGGAGCTGAAACTCTGCCAATAGACTCCTTGTGTATAGACACTTCACTTTAAGGGCCGCAATGCAGCACCACCAAACATCGCCCTGTGACGACCATTGAGGTTAGAAGACAATCTGTTAGCATTGTTTATTCACCAGTGGCCATGATTGATGAGCTAACTATATATTCCAGCTTCACAGCACCAGGCCCTGCCCCTGGGCCCTTATCAGTGTTAGATGAGGTCCAGAGATAAGGTGCTTAGAGATGGGAGGGATGGAAGGTGCTAATCGGTTGCCATTTCCCCCCCCCCCCCCCCCCCCCCCCCACACACACACACACACACACACAGGGCCTGGCGAGACATGGGTGACTTGCTCTTTTCTTGACTGTTGGACAGTGTTGACAGCTACTACGGTCATTGCAGTTACAGTAATACAACATGGCAGCGACCAGTGTAAAGTTACTGTGTGTAGATCTACGTTGAGGGGAGCTGTCTCCCTACAGTTGACACCTACTACGGTCATTGCAGTTACAGTAAAACAACATGGCAGCGACCAGTGTAAAGTTACTGTGTGTAGATCTACATTAAGGGGAGCTGTCTCCCTACAGTTGACACCTACTACGGTCATTGCAGTTACAGTAATACAACATGGCAGCGACCAGTGTAAAGTTACTGTGTGTAGATCTACATTGAGGGGAGCTGTCTCCATACAGTTAACACCTACTATGGTCATTGCAGTTACTGTAATACAACATGGCAGCGACCAGTGTAAAGTTACTGTGTGTAGATCTACATTGAGGGGAGCTGTCTCCCCAAGTTGACACCTACTACGGTCATTGCAGTTACAGTAATACAACATGGCAGCGACCAGTGTAAAGTTACTGTGTGTAGATCTATATTAAGGGGAGCTGTCTCCCTACAGTTGACACCTACTATGGTCATTGCAGTTACAGTAATACAACATGGCAGCGACCAGTGTAAAGTTACTGTGTGTAGATCTACATTGAGGGGAGCTGACTCCCCACAGTTGACCTACTACGGTCATTGCAGTTACTGTAATACAACATGGCAGCGACCAGTGTAAAGTTACTGTGTGTAGATCTACATTGAGGGGAGCTGTCTCCATACAGTTAACACCTACTATGGTCATTGCAGTTACTGTAATACAACATGGCAGCGACCAGTGTAAAGTTACTGTGTATAGATCTACATTGAGGGGAGCTGTCTCCCTACAGTTGACACCTACTACGGTCATTGCAGTTACAGTAATACAACATGGCAGCGACCAGTGAAAAGTTACTGTGTGTAGATCTACATTAAGGGGAGCTGTCTCCAGACAGTTGACACCTACTACGGTCATTGCAGTTACTGCAATACAACATGGCAGCGACCAGTGTAAAGTTACTGTGTGTTGATCTACATTAAGGGGAGCTGTCTCATGAAACGAAAAAAAGTCAATAGAATTTACCATTGCATTGCTATCAAGTTCATGCAACTACAAAATGAGAAAACATTTAAAGCATTAAGGCATTCAGTGAATGGTGGCCATCTTAAATCTATGGGGTGCCAACTGTTCATGAAAGAAAAACGTAATAGAATTTTTCTTTAGTAGTAGAGTAAAATCTCGTTATAAGGAGGACGGTTATAAGGAGCAGACGGTTATAAGGAGCACATTTGCTTTGCCACAATTTTTTCTATACATTTCTATAGTATAAAAACCCTATTAGAACTAGCATTTCTAGCCAAAAATCGGTTATAAGGAGGAGATTTTTCAAGATGATTAGTTATTTTCTATTAGATTAAAGTAAAATCTCACATATCCTACATCCCCTTGTGGATAAGCCAAGCCGCACAAAGGGTTGGGGAGGACGGGTATAGAAGTCATACACCTCTTACAACCACACAAAGGGTGGGGGAGGACGGGTATAGAAGTCATACACCTCTTACAACCACACAAAGGGTGGGGAGGACGGGTATAGAAGTCCTACACCTCTTATAACCACACAAAGGGTGGGGGAGGACGGGTATAGAAGTCCTACACCTCTTACAACCACACAAAGGGTTGGGGAGGATGGGTATAGAAGTCCTACACCTCCCACAGTATTTTTATAGAGTAAATCACATTAAATCCCCTTCAGAATATGTTGATTCAATTGATAGATAATCTGTTTGTTGTAACCAAAATCGGTTACAAGGAAGGTTGGTTACATCGAGCAAATATGCTCTGCCAAAAGGTGCTCCTTATTATGCTTATAACTGTATCAAATTAATGCAACTTCAATGCGAGATAACATTTACGACATTGCGCTATTCAATGAACAGTGGTCATCTTGAATTTATGGGGTGCCAACTGTTCATGAAAGAAATTAGATTTAGTTTTTTTCAGTTGCGTCAACTTAATACAACTTCAGTTTGAGATTACAGTTAAAGCATTGTAACATTCAATGAATGGTGGCCATTTTTGATCTATGGGGTGTCAACTGTTTATGAAACGAAATGGACTAGATACATAGAGTAGCACCATTCCTAGTCAGATCTATGATAATGAGGTTGAACATAAATGTGTTCACTGTACAAACATAGCTGTCCTGCGTAGTTTCAATGGACGACTAACCTGAATACACAGGTGACTAATCTACATGTACATATATTACAAGTCAAGCTATTGTTGTGTTAGACAGAAAAATATAAATAAAGTTGACATGGTCTCGCAAGAAAAGGATGCGACAGAGCATGCAGTCACCTGAATGAGTGAAGAGGACATAGCACCATGCCACCCATATTAGCACCTCAGTTCAGATTTGAACTGTTGTTTATTTTGTAGGTTTCTGTTGTCTCTTTTCCATCCTTTTCTTCACCAACTTATCCTTGAGTTGCGAAGCCTTCAAGGTACTAAAAGATTGCTTTATAGAATTATTATTCTTAGGCAGGCGTTTATTATTGGTGTTACTCCGGGCTTTATTGTCACTTTTGGCCCTGTTGTGCACCATGCTTTTAAAACTGGCCATGATAATCCTACAAAATTTGGACAAGTTCGATAAAACCTTTGAGTCTTGGCTATTAAAAAGCCTTTCCATCATCCCGATGTTACGGTTTGATGTGAACACCTTGTTGATTAGTAAAAGTCTCTCATTATTGAAGGCTTTGCACACAAATAGATAGTGAAACTCACCACCAATTTCATTCTGGTCACATAATGTGCATTTTCGCTTCTCTCTTTCAATACCATTGCTTTTCTATACATAGTATTCTGTCTTTAAATACATGTTTCTTATGGGCTGGGTTAACATATCTAGGGTTTCGGTTTGATTGGATCTAAGTATGCTATATATTTTATAAGCGATTTTGTCTTTTTTCCAAGTTACTAATCCGGTCCAAAAGTTGAGCATTCTTTGTTTTATGGTACATTCTAAACTAGGGCGTCCTAGTTCTCCCCGTGCCATACAATTGTCTGTGCTCATATTTAGGTTGAGAATATATTACATAAGTAAGTATGTACCCGTTCAACTTCGGTGACATTGGAAAAACCCCACACTTCACAGCCATATAAAAGTATAGGTACCACACAGGCATCGAAGAGATGGCACTGAATGTCAACTGGTAACTGGAGCTTTCTAGATTTTGCTAAGACACTAAATAAAGCTCTCTTGGCCAGAGTTATTTGTTTTTTTTATGGCCACCGTAAATCTCCCATTGTAGTTGAACAATGTCCCAAGGTAGTTATAACATGGTAAATTTCGAAGTTTCCCTCTGGAAAATACAACTACCTTGGTCTTTGTCACATTTACTGTTAATTGTCATTTAGAACAAAAGTCGTGCAGTACATTTACCATGTTCTGCAGGTCATGCGGGGATTCGCTAAAGAGGATAGTATCGTCTGCATACAGTAGTGTATATAATCTTAGTAGTACTTCAGATTCCTGCTCGGTACCTACTGTTACACCCTGGCATGTACCCCTAAAGTGTTCTTCTAAGTCATTCAGATGTAATGCGAATAATCTTGGTGACAGGTTTTCTCCCTGTCTAACACCTATGTTGCAGCTAAAAAAGTCTGATAGAGATCCTTTAGCTCTTACACAAGACTTTGCTGCATCATACATATTCTTTATGACATTAAAAACCTCTCCATTGATGTTGTGTTTGAGAAGTTTGGACCAGAGTGATGACCTATTTACTGTGTCAAAGGCCTTTTGGTAGTCAACAAAGGCACAGTATAGCCTCTCCCTCTGGTTGAGGGCAAGATTTATGATGTTATTCAGAGAGAAGATGTAGTCTAGTGTAGAGTAACCATGTCGAAACCCTGCCTGCTCTTCCCCTAACATATCATTTTCTTCAAGATAGGTGTTTAGTCTGTTGTTAAGTATCATAGTAAATAGTTTACAAACGCAGCTTAACAATGTGATGCCTCTGTAGTTGTCAGGATCACCCTTTCTTTTATAAATAGGGACAATTACGCCTATGGACCAGTGCTCAGGGATAAAACCAGTGTCAAGTATAAGATTAAAGTATTTACAGAATATGGCTATTAAACTTGATGGACTGTTCTTAAGGAATTCGTTCATGATTTGGTCAGTGCCACAGGCTTTGCCGTTCTTCAACCTTTTAATTGCTTCAGTTATCTCTTCAGTAAGGATAGCTTGGTTGAGGGGCAAGTTAGGTACGTCGTTGCTCATTGGAATATCCACATCTGGAGCTACAGGGTCATTCAGGTCCTGAAAGTGCTTATAGAAGGATCCTAAGAGGACATTACCTGTACTGGCAGTGGACTCTGTCACCTTATTTATGATATCCCAATAATCTTTAGGTTTTGAGCTCTTAAGGTTTCTCAATTTTACATGTAGAAGATGGTGGTATCTCTTGAATGCATTCCTAAGAGTTTGCTTGTATGATTTGCTTATAGCATACCAGTTTTTCTTATTGTTCTCATTAGGGTTTGCTTTGTACTGATTCTTAACCCTAAACAATTCTTTAGGTTTTATAGTACAGCCATCATCATGTGGGGGATTTTCGCTTCCTAGCATTACCTTCTGGTCCCCTTGTTTTAGGAACTGGTATAGATTTTATAATACCTGCTGCTAGACTCTTTGTACACATTTTCAATACAATTGGTTATACATTGAATATCATTAGGTGTTACAGTGGTTCTGGATGCTTCATCAAGTAGTACATTAACATTTTCAATTTCAGTCATATTGAAAGCTGCAATGAACGCCTGTTTTTTGTCCGCTTCCCATTTTGTGACTGCTGCTGGTGCAGTCGATATTGTACTTTCTGGGGCATAAACACAATTTGGGACATTATGGGACAGGTGACTGTTAGTAGCAAGCTCCAATACTATGGGTGAGTGTACATCGGACAGGCAACCGTCAAATAAATCAACATAAAAATCTTCTATGTGGGTGAAAAGTGCTGGACTTGCTAGTGCATAGTCTACTGCAAGTCCCTTGCAAGTTGGGTTGCTAGACATATCTATGTTCCCAGCTCGACCGTTGACAATAAGGATTCCAGCACTTGTGCAGAAGTCCAGCTGCTTTTTGCCATTACTGTCAACTAGATGGTCCTTATTAGATCTGTCGAGAGGTATTTCAAACCCCTCAAGTGTTTCCGAGTCTATAAAGATCTGGGACTCTCTGTTGTCAATGCCAGTGGATTCTTCCCAGTGTTTAACCCTGTCAAGAAAGTCTGGTACTATGCCTGTTCGAGAGTTGAAGTCTCCGACCATACAGACTTCACATGTACTGTACCTGCTTCTGATGTCAATGAGATCTGCAAGTATCTGTTCATATTCATGACCAGTACTGTAAGGGGAGTCTGATGGTGGGATATATACCGATCCCAGTATCATTTCCGTGCCGAGTGTCTTTTGGGCGACTTTAATCCACTGTACATACTCGTTGTCACTAATTTGCATTACTTCCACAAAGCCTAACAGATGTTGGCTGACAAATGTCGCAATACCCCCCGACTTCCTAACAAATTTCTTCCTATGATGGTAAAAAGGTTTAAAACGGTCGAGTTGTATGATGCTTTCATCTAGTTTGTCCAGCTTTGTTTCTGAAAAACAGATAATGTCAAAGTTGTCATAGATGTAGTCCTCTAGCACACTCAAGTTTAACTTGGAGCTCAATCCACAAACGTTGAGACCCAAGATCCTGAGATTTGTAGTGGTTGGGCAATCACCACTTGTGTCTTTACTGCCAGCAGAGTCCCACCTATTACTAGGGTAGGGGGTGGGGGTGGCTGGTTTCAGTATTGGGTTGTTGCTCACACATTTCGGCAGGCAAGCAGCGTGACGTCCATGGGGTGATGTTACTGTACGTACACCATTTGTCCCTGCCCCCATGGACTCTGCTCCCAGAACCTGGGGGCAGCTGGCTGCCACCGAGGGTGGTTTGCCTGTGCCCCGCTATATGGGGAAGGTGCACTCGGCAGTACACCATATGTGTGTGGCGCCCACGTGTTACCAGCAGCAGGCCAGGGTTGACCGCGGTCATATGCCGACAGGCTGGTGCACATGGTAGGTGGTTGGTGCTGGTAGGGTGGGTTGCACTGGTAGGGGAATGTGAATCCTCCCTGGTAGGGTATTGCATAAGGGGAAGGGCCGACCTGGTATAGATGCTGATAGGGTTGTTGCTGGTAGGGCATGCCCTTTTCTACAGGGCGTGCCTCTTCCATGTCCTTCCTTACCTCAAGGGTAGCAGTGACAATTGATTTCACGTCTGTGTTTGTGGAATTCTCTCTTGTTGGGCTGCTGGTAGACTTCCTCCGTTTTTGTGGGTTCTTTCCATTACGCTTTTGGCTCGCAGTTGGTTTCCTGACCTACGGTCGTGCCTGCCCAGCTGTCTGGTTATTGTCTGCTTGCTGTCCACCTGCTAATTTCGTAAATCGATTCTGTAAGGGGACTGGCGTAGGGGATGGTACATTGACTTTAGGTTTTAGTTTCTGTTTTTGTTTATGCTGTTCCTGCGGTTGTTTTGTTTGGTCAGGCTGCAAAATTAATGTTTACGTACTGGCCAACCATCAGCTCCCATTGCAGGGGTGCTGGGTGCATGTGGCGGTGCGCAGAGTTGTCCCTTCAAGCTGAGGTTGAGATTGGTTGCTATTTTTCGCAGCCCTTTCTGCCTCAAGTGTAGACCACCTGCCTGTAGCATATTACGCAGGTACCCAAGTGTTGGGTTGTGGTCGACGTATATGACTGTCTCTGTCTGAAGGGATTTGAGGAACGTATTAACCATGTCAATTCTCTCATTGAGTTCCGGTTTGTCCAATCTTTGAATAATGCCTGAGAGGATAATTTTTGTGCCCTCAGTGCAGAAGAGGATTTCATGGATGATTCCGTTGAACTCATTTTTAATGTCGTTTAGGGAGCCCTTTTCCACATCATTGGTGCCGCAGTGGATAACGACGCACTCTGGTGTCTTTCCTGGTAGGACATCAACTGCACGGCGCCGAATGTCAGGTTTCACGTCTAGTAGAACCGTACCCATGTCTAGGTACTGCTCTACTTCCCGTAACATCGAGTCTGTGAAGATGAAGGTAGTTGGATGTGGTGTTGTGTCTGTCAGGCTAGGGGGGCTTGGTGCTTGCTGTTCCCGTCTGTTGGGGCTGGAGTAGGGGCGGCAGCTTCTTTCTGCAGCGTATCCCTTAGGGTTTCTAAAATAGTACCCATTAGGTTGGTGCCCTTGTCATCCTTACCGAAACCCCAACATGGGTCAGACTCCATGTTGTGGATACCGTATTCAACGTAATAAGCGCCCTCCCCCTAATAAGCGAGCCCCCCCCCCTTTTAGGGAATCTTTAGACTAGAACAAGGGCTTAAATTTCACGATTTTGTAGACAATTAAACTCTTAAGTACTAAAGACGCCATAAAAATGATTTTATAAGCGCCCAGGGCGCTTATTACGTCGAATACGGTAAGCCTTTTTTTCCCTGTGGCTAGCAGTGCTTCTTTATACTTATCAGCATTATTAAATAACTTCAATGTAGACTCTGTACTGGGTCCGGGTAATTAAGTTTGGGGGATTTTTCCACATTTTTTTACCCCCCCCCCAAAAAATCCCCCTCCCCCACGTTGTTAAAAAATGAGCACTCCCTAATACTATTAGGGGTCCAAAAAGGAACAGACAAGAAACGCTAGGGAGTGGCACCATCAGTGGATTACCCCGGTACTTTGATATTTTAGTCATTTTTAGGTATTCTGTAACCCCGGGGGGGGGGGCACTCAAATTCTTTTTGACACTGGTGTGCGGCTGGCCCTTTGACAACCCTTACCCTTGGTGAAGGGGATTTTGGTCAAAAGTGACCCTTGCTGAGGGGAATTTTGGAGAAAAGTGACCCTTGCTGAGGGGGATTTTGGAAAATAGGGCCTAGGTTTTAGCAATTTTTCCTGGGGGTCACCCTTGGTGAGAGGGAATTTGGTCAAAAAGTACCCTTTTCACAAAGAATTTTGGCGAAAACTGCAAAATATCACCCTTTTCGGGTGGAATTTCTAGAATCTCGGAAAAGTAGGGGAGCCCTGGGAGAATTGGGACACTAAATTAAAATCAGAACATGTTTGCTTGTGATTTCTACAATGCCAACAATAACCAAATTCCTTTGTTTCATGAAGAAATGCTACCAATAAACTTTTCATTTGGACTATTTAGATTCATCCTAGCCTGCCATGATTTCCGTCTAGGGCCTTTAGAAATTTTGAGAAATTCCAGGGAGAACTGGGACACTTCGAGGAGAACTGGGACACTACCTGGGGAGAACTGGGACACACCAGGGAGAACTGGGACAGTGTAAATACATTGTAGTGTGATTATTAACCAATGGAACATCATTTTGCTTTACTTTACATTCAATATGATCATATGTAACATATTAGTTTCAGTCATAGGTCTGAGAGAAAATAATTAAAGCACAATAAATCTTCACCCAGAGTGTCCCAGTTCTCCCCGATAGAGTGTCCCAGTTCTCCCCAGGTTGAGATTTTTAAGCAAAATGTTGATACAGTTCAAAATTTGCTTAACTGTGTTTTTGTAAGTAGGCCCCCTAGCTGGTCATTTTGCCATCTATCGATGCTACATAATGCAACACTTAAACATTTTCTCATCAAAAGGTAACACTACATAAATTTAATCATCAGAGACCTGAAAAAAACTTACATATCATTGGCCCAAAAAATAGCATCGGTGGTTAGGGGAGAGTGAGGTTAGTTGAGCCGCAATGTAAGTTGAGCCACCCCCTGTAACTGCAAATCTTACCAAAGTAATTTGTCTTTGGCACTAAATATAAGTCAATTTCTGAATTTAAGAATGTCCCGTGTTGAAAAAAAAAGAAAAAAAAGTGAATTGGACCCAAAAATGTGATTTTTCTGTTTTTCCACAGAAAAAGTAAATTTTGAAAAAAAAAAAGTTTTGTTGGGTCACAACTTAGCTATCATTGACTTGAGCTCTATTGTGCCACTGAAGTGAGAGTATACCTAAGTACTTATATTTCATCCAAAAAGAAAAGCTGCCCACTTTGCATAAAAAAAATTAAATTGCATTTTATTGTGTCGGTGGCAAGTGAGGTAAGTTGAGTCGGTGCTAATGGCGTAAGTCGAGCCTGCTCAACTTACCCCAAATTGGCTCAACTTACCACATTTGTTTAATTCTGAGTATTTCTCATTATTTGTAAATTGTAGGCTTACTATTCCAATCCGTAGGTGCATATTTCTGTTTTTATGACCTAATTATGAGATCTTTAGGGGGGGCGTAAAAAGATATCGCCCCTCGGCGCGAAATCTCACCACACCCCCTGTAATTAATAAATGAACACTCCCTAATATAATTAAGTTTATATTCAATAAAAAATTGATACCCCAATATTTTTTATTTTGGATATATAGGCCAATTAGTCAAAAGCGGCTCAACTAACCTCACTCTCCCCTATGCATTAAAGTTATTGGTTATGGGCAGAATACCCCGGGGGGGTACTCAATTTTTTTTTGACACAGGTGTGACCAGGCTAGGGAAAAGACCCATCCGGGAGGAATTAGTATTTAAAGTTGGTGTCATACCCTTTAAAATGAGCTATCATGAGCTAATAGATTCCTGATAGTTTTGTGGAAATTGATCTTCAAAGATTGGTATATATCAATAACGGAAAATAGTAGATAAGCTCTAAAAGCATCGCATCTAATAATGAATAGCGATAATTATGAAAAATCAGTTTTATTGCTAACCCAAGTAGCAACCCTAAATGGGCCCCAGTTGGGCCCTGGTTGGGCTGGAAACTGGGCCCCAGTTGGGCTGCCTGACTGGGGCCCGACGAGAACGGGCACTGGGCAAATGTCCAGGCCCAAGCGGGCTAGCCCAAACTTGGCTCCGGCTGGGCCCCGGACGGGCCCCACTTTCATATTTTAGGTTTATAACTTATATAATAGGGAATCTGGTAGTTGATTTTAATTAATATATTGCCTTATATTTAATGACCTATGTCTAACTGGGCTTGGGATGGGCGGCTTGGGATGGGCACAGGTTGGGCAACATTTTCTACATGGAAGATAGAAAATGTATTCATCAAGTTCAAGTCAGCAAAGATAAGACTTGTGCAAGTGGCTATTTTATATGAGACATCAAATCTTTAGCCAATACCTTCAGGATATGTGGGTCCATGTCTTGTAGTTAATTTTGAACCCCAGGATAGGGGTCTTCAGGTGAATACTTCATTGTCTACCTTAATTTACACAATAAAATAGAAGCTTCCTTATATTGTCAAACTGCATTAAAATATCTTCATTCTTATACATGTATTAACTACATGACCCATTTTGGCTTCATCGTATCTATGAAGAAGTTATTTTGAATTGGAGGAATTCTCTCTACATGGTATAGGCCTACAGAGGCCATCTAGTGTCAAAGCTTAGAACCACATGGCCATCTAGTGTCAATGCTCTAAACTACTTGCTGAGAAGCCCACATCAAGCCCAAAGAAACCCCAACTATGATTTTCCAGCAAAATCACCATTATAAAATTTGTAATCAATTTCTTTTTTAAAAGAGAGTTTGATTCATACTGAAAGGGGCTTCCATAAAGCATTTGTGAAAATTAAAATTAGCCCAGTATAAGCCCACCTAAAACCCAATCATACATTTCCTACACAAAGTGACAATAACATTTTCATACTTGGATTTTTTTAAATAGAGAGCATGATTCAAGATACCAGGGATATTTACAGAGTATGTTTTAAAAATCACTTAGCCCAACTGGGGCCCTACTGAAGCCCATGGATTTGCCCAGCCCAAATAAACACAGCCCAGTCCAGCCCAAGGTTGCCCAAGGTAAACCCAACTGGGCGCCAGTTGGGCATGTTACCTGGGAAATAACCAAATAAAATGGTATTTTTTAGTCTAAATTTGGTTCTAGAAGGAATTTTTACAGTCTGTTTTCAGTTTTGAGTAACTGATGTAATACTTAAGAAACCGGGACAATTATCTCCCATTTTCTGTAATGGAATGGTTTCCATGGCAACCAAAAAATGTCTTATATGCTAATTTTCCATAGAATACGTTCTTTTTGCATTCCAAATATGGAATGTTTGCAGTAAAGATAGAACAATTATAATAAGTCTATTGTATTCTACACAAAAAATTAGTCTAGAGCATTTTTACGTGAATTATGCACTCTCTAGCCATTGGGGTGCATCCTGGTGGCCAAAGCCAGTACTAAAAATCCCCCGCGGATGGGTCTTTTTGCTTGTTGGGTCACAGGTGTGCGGCTGGCCCTTTGACAACCCTTAGGGGAAGATGGGGGAATACGGGACACCTAAGGGTTTTCATGCAATTTCTGCCTTTCTGGTGACCATAAGCAAAATATTACCTACTTTTTAAGCATTCCTCTTTTATATTTAATGGTGTGTGACGTTGCGTTGATACTCACTTCACTACTGCATGAAAGAAGATGCCTGAGATCTGAAAATCCACTCATTATAACCCCTCATATTACCCAAGGTGCACCATTCTATACCAGGGTGCATTGGGGTGGGTTGCTAGGCACCGCTTGCTGTTCTCTCCTCTGGTTGGCTGATCGGTTTTACAGAGTATGGATGTGATTGGTTCCTCACCCATTGGCCCATCCTGGGCTCTCTGCCATAGGCCAGTGGTGTATCTGGACCAATGAGCAGCCTTCTACCATCCTGGTTGTTGTTCCTCTGGGGACCACAACAATCAATCCAGAGTCAGTCAGGTGTGACTGCACTCCCTCTTTTATAACATGTTGACCTCTTATGTAAGTGGACCAATCATTTGTGCCTCCCCTTTACCATTGGTTATGGTTGGGGGGAGGTGGTTATAATTATTGGAGGTGACTGGAGATGTGGTAGATTTGAGAGAGTTTCAGCTCTGATCTTCCATCAAGCAGTTTTGGTTTTAGAAAACCTCATCAGGTGAAATATTATGAGTTGGTTTTTGGGACTAAATTGGCCCATTTTAGTGAAATTGTTCGCTCTCCCCCCATGTGTTGGGAGTGGCCATTAATTTTCTGTGTGCGCGGTGGTGTGTCCTATATATTGACCTGTGGACTTTTAGTTGTATATTTTCGGTCTATAGGAATGTTTGATTGGCTGTGTACATTCCAAATATACATCACCCTGAGCGGGGTTCAGTGTATGTCTCGGCATGTAGTGTACAGGAACCGGGTGGTCTCCCACTGGGGTGGGGTTTTCAGATTTTATTTCCGTTTATATCATTTTGATATATACGGAAAAAAAATTTTAACTGTATTTAACTGTGTTGAAGAAAAATTTCCTCAAACTCCCTAAGGTACGATGGTTGTAGTTAATAATTTCAAAGATTTTGTGACCCATATTACCCCACGGTGGGGTAATACAGGTCGCCATTGTGGGGTAAGATGGAACGGAATAGGAATTGTTAGTGAAAATGGCCAAATATCTTTCATGCATGGGTGGAATTATTTGAATGAGAAGCCTTTGAGGTGCCTTAACAAAACATATGATGATTTAAACTGTCCCAAAACATTATAAAGATACTTTGTTACCTCAATGAGTGCTATTTGCCTATTCTTGTCGAGAGAATTTGTCAAAATATTAAATAATTAGCAAAATTTGGCAAAAATTGAGTCTTTACATCGTTTCCATGGTAACCAGGATGTCATGATATACCCAAAACCCTATCTATTAGATGGAGCTCCTCTATAGCTTTAAAACAAGCTATTTTGTGACCATTTATGTTGAGATGCACACTAGAAACAGCAAAAATTGTGAATTGTCCTTGATGTTTAACTCTTCCTTTCCCAGATCATTTTTGGGTGTTTTTTGGACTTAGATGATGGCATGAGCATTTCAGAACTTTTGGAATTATGTAAATATTCAAATTACAAGTGGAGTAATGATACTATGAACTAAGGATGTTGACTTAAAAGGGTCGTACCCTAATTTCCAATATCTATATATATAAGCAAGATATGGCTCTATCAAAATAGCAATTATATCAAAAAAGTGTATCTTGAACCAATATTCAAACTGCAATATTTCAGGATCCCCTTCATCAATTGAGATGGAAAAAATACCATATTGTAGGTTTTGTTAGGTATTTTCAGATTTTGTATGTGGAATGGTCATGACGGCCATATCTGATATGGTTACCATGGCAACCAATAAATCACAAAATCATTATTTCTAGCATATCTGTTGCTATGGCAACGGATATTTTGACCAAAATCACAGCAAAATTAGTGGGGAATATTAGTACCATCTTTTAGATCGTGAAAAACTCTCTAAAGCAGGTTTTTACAAAAAAAAATCATACATCCTACATTTCTAATGATTTTTACCTGAAAAATCGATTAAATATGGGTGAAAATCGGGCTGATTGTCCCTCAAGTTGGCAAGCCGACCATATGAAGGAAAATATTAACAGAGATAAATGGTTCAGGGTCCCTGGAGACTATATAGCAAATAGTAAGAATCCAAAAAATCTAAGCTTTGAAGCAATTTTTGAGAAGATGGCAGGGGGCTCAAAATCGGCCAAAAATCGGCCAAAAATTCGCATAAATGCGCGATCGGGAAAGGAAGAGTTAAATCGACCCTGAAATTTCTTGTATTTTCATGCCGCCATTTTGGAAAATGGCCGCCACACAAAGTATGACCACATGCAAATTTGATACATGAAAAAAATCTCACAAAGAACTAAGTTTATTTAGATATCTTGAAAAAAAGTAGTTTCTGCAAAGGCACTCTTTCATGTGAAAGTTTTAAATAAGATTAATAGTTTAACATTTTTGTAGAAAAAATATATACAAATTGCCATAGGGATTGCCTTTGACCCATATTACCCCACCGAAAAATGAGGTTGGGGTAATACGGGACACCACACAAATAGTGGTGTCAATTCCTAGACACTTCACAGAAAATAACCAAACCATATTTAATTTTATAAGCTATTGGGTGTTATATCCTTAGCCCCTGAAACCAGAAAAAATATTACCATTTTGCTCAAACTAGGGGCTTACATAAATAATGATGTGTCTAATTATGCTTTACTAATCAAGATGTCATCCCTCAATATTCCAGGCATTCAATTTTATTTTCCGCGTATAATTCAAATAATAATTCCACCAACAACATAATAAATCTTGCAATATATATGATCTGATGCCTACCTTTTAGGCCTAGGCCTATTATAAAACCAAAACTGAGTTCTTAGTGTCACCTTTCAGTAAGAAATATCAGTCTGAAATGAGAGTGTCCCTTATTAGGGGAGACCGGGGCTAGTTGAAACACATGAAGCAATTTCGGATTTTTTCCTATATAGTTGAAATTTTTCCACATTGTTTTGGGGGGGAAGTCAAAAACAACCTATGGTACTATGTGCACGACTATTTTATTTGCATTTCATTTTAATATTTATAGGAATAAATTCCATTTATTTGATTTGTTTCAACTAGCCCCAAACCGGGGCTAGTTGAAACACAGCTGGGGTCAGTTGAAACACAAATGTTATTTCTCCAGATTCAGAAAGAAAGAATGATAATGAGAAGAAATCTTAAAAATAGGTAATAATTGAAACAGTTACCTTGTAGATCTACTCATTAATGAATAAATCCACAGGAAGAATTAGCCTCAGCTCTGAGTACATGTTAAGATTTCTGCTTCCAAAGTTTGATGGTGCAAAACATTTTTTTCCAAAAATATGTTTGGGGTCAGTTGAAACATTTTTAGTGAAAATCAATTTTTTACATGAATGATTTCACCTTTATGCAACTTTCTATGGCTGGAATAATGCCCCGAAGTAGCATCAATTCTAATATAGAAAAGGTTATATTTGATTCATGATACTCTAATTGTCACAATCAGTCATAATTTGTGTTTCAACAGACCCCAGGCGGGGTCAGTTGAAACACAAGATTTCACCCGATTTTAATAGGGGTTGGTTGAAACACTTTTGAACAATTATGTTTCAACTTGCCCCACGGGTGTTTCAACTAGCCCCAGATCCAATTTGGGTTAAAGTAACATTTATTGCAGAAATTGTACACAAATTCTGCACCTATGGTGGTGTGAATATTATCCACTGTGTACCTGCACATATGCACAGCTGCAACTAAAGCTGAAAGGTGCAGTTTGGGTGGTAACTGGCATATAGGGGGCGTATATGCCTCCAGTGAATTTGTTTCAACTAACCCCAACAAAAGTGTTTCAACCGACCCCACATCACATAGCATAGTGCTGTCCCCTTAGACATTAGGCCTAATATCACTTTATGCTAATATATTCATTATAATATATGTGATTCCAGTATACATGGTCAATGATATAAAAGTTAAATTAGACAGATACCTTAAAAACTAAAGTTTTGAGAAGAAAAAAACTCGATTTCTGAAATTTCACTTTTTTGATAAAAAACATGATTTATAGATGGTTTGGGCCATATATAAAAAAATTTAGCTAATATCTCTCTGATTTTTTCACTGGTGATAAAAATAACAATAAGTTCATATGAGAATCAAGAAAATCAATCCAAACACATGTTGCCTCTATTATACAGCTTGTGTTTCAACTGACCCCGTGTTTCAACTAGCCCCGGTCTCCCCTACCCCATGGCCCGTATTACCCCATCTTCTCCTACCCTTGGTGAGGGGGACTTTGGTCAGAAGTGACCCTTGGTGAGGGGGATTTTGGTCAAAAGTGACCCTTGCTGAGGGGGATTTTGGACAAAAGTGCCTAGGTTTTAGCTCAAAAGTGACCCTTGTTGCAAAGAATTTTGGCAAAAAGTGACCCTTATGGGTGTAGACCCCTAAATCCGACACGGCGACATGGCCATTTCTTAAAATCGACATGCGACATGGAGCTTAGTGACATGAGGAAAAAAATAAGTGACATGACATAGGGCATTTCTTAAAATCGACATGGGACAGGACAGGATCTTAAAGGCGACATGGGACATGGAGATTTAAGTGACAGGTGACATGGCCATTTCTTGAAATCGACATGCGACATGGGGACCCCCCCATCTATACCCCCACCCTTCTTGGGGGGATTTTGTTGAAATCTCCGAAAAGTGACCCTTGGTGAGGGGAATTTTGGTGAAAATTGACCCTTGGTGAGGGGGATTTTGCTCAAAAAGTGCCCTTCCCAGCCGCACATCTGTGTAGGGTAAATTGGGGCAATATCGTGCACCTGGGTTATATCACGCATTTTTGTATCTATGACATCATAGAGAGGGAAAATGATCAAGGAAAAATGTAAAAATAATTTCTAATAGCAATATATGCACAGAATACGAGCATTGAAAAAAACAACTTTTTAGGCATTTCTTCTGCATTTTATGGGGTACTGAAGTGGTAAGGCCACAATCTAACCGTTTTCTCTTTATTTCTTGTAATATTTCAATTAATTTCCATTATTTTTGATAAAATAAAAATCATCATCAAACTCAAAGTACAAGTTAAAGAAGAAAAAGATGTTTGCATATGGAACTTTACTTATACCATACATGGTATATGCCTCTAATATATGGTAAGAACATAACTGAAACTGTTTTTCAAAAAAGATTCATAAAATTTGGTAGATTTGGGTTATATCACACACATATAGGGGTTATATCACGCAGTTTTGTATCTGTGACGTCACAGAGAAGGACAAAGCACAGAGAAAATGTAAAAGTATGTTTTGAGACTAAAATTGGTCTTTTAATAACAGAAGAAAAAAAATTGGCTTCTGACATATTTTGTGGCCTATATGGGTCATGGTAGCACTATTGCACGATATTGCCTGTGGTACAAAATTTTGACAAATATTCTTTCATATGCAATTCTTTTTGAAAAATAAAAAAATCCTTATTGAATTTAATTATCATTTTTGCAATAAAGATATTGAAGATTCAATGATATAACACTATGCACACATGGAATATGGGTTCAGTTGATAGTAGGGGAGCCCTGGGAGAATTGGGACACAACATTTTAATCATAACATGTTTGCTTGTGATTTCTACAATGCCAACAATAACCAAATGCCTTTGTTTCATGAAGAAAGGCTACCAATGAACCTTTCATTTGGACTATTTAGATTCATCCTAGCCTGCCATGATTCCCGTCTAGGGCCTTTTGAAATTTTGAGAAATTCCAGGGAGAACTGGGACATTTCGAGGAGAACTGGGACACTACCTGGGGAGAACTGGGACACACCAGGGAGAACTGGGACAGTGTAAAAAGTGTGATTATTAACCAATGAAATATCATTTTGCTTTACTTTACGTTCAATATGATCATATGTAACATAATAGCTTCAGTCATAGGTCTGAGGAGAAAAATAATCAAAGCACAATAAATCTTCACCCAGAGTGTCCCAGTTCTCCCCGATAGTCAAGAGTGTCCCAGTTCTCCCTGCAATGAGTGTCCCAGTTCTCCCCAGGTTGAGATTTTTAAGCAAAATGTTAATACAGTTCAAAATATGCTTCATTGTGTTTTTGTAAGTAGCTGGTCATTTTGCCATCTATCAATGCTACATAATGCAACACTAAAATATTTTCTCATCAAAAGGTAACACTACGTAAATTTAATCGTCCGAGACCTGGAAAAAAACTTTTTTTCCTAAAAATGTTATAATCTGTTATAGTTCTAAGTAGGGCCTATAAAAACATAACAGTAATTTTTTTTATTATAAACAACTTAAATATTATTGGCCCAAAAAATAGCGTCGGTGGTTATGCATTAAAGTTATTGCTTATGGGCAGAATACACAGTGTCCCAGTTCTCCTTTGTCCCAATTCTCCCAGGGCTCCCCTAGAAATCGTTGCATTAGATTCTGCCTATTGGGACATCAAATGGTGGAAAAAGCTGAGAAAATAGCTCTCAATACTATACACATCAATCTAGGCTATTACAAATAATATTTAGCCTTATTTTTAGTGATAGATGCGCGATATTGCCCCAATTTATACAAAATACATGAAGTGCCCCCCCCCCCCGGGCAGTGTCCCAGTTCTCCTTTGTCCCAATTCTCCCAGGGCTCACAGGGCTCCTCTAACCCTTGAGGGCCCCAGACAGGTAAAATCGACAAATCGACATGGGCCTAGTGACAAGGGACAAGACCCATTTCTTAAAATCGACAAATGACATAGGCATTCCTTAAAATCGACAAGTGACATGAGGGCTGGTGACATTTTTACAGTGTTAGTGACAAGGGACATGACCCTTTTCTTAAAATCGACAAGGGACATTGGCATTTCTTAAAATCGACAAGTGACACAGGTACCCCCCCGTCTAGGGCCCTACCCTTGGTGAGGGGGATTTCCGATTTTCGGTGAAAATTGACCCTTGGTGAGGGGGATTTAGGTGAAATGCAGCCTCGAGCATTCCAGGCCCAGTGCCGCCATCAGGCGGTACGTAGGCCTACTGGGCCTGGACAAATTTATATCTAAATAAAATGATCTGGAATCCTGGATCATTTTTCAATGAGGTGTGTGGGTTTGAATCCCACCTTGGCACAATAGGTGGTTCGTTTTTTACATTACCTATTAAACCCATTTAAAGCATAAATCCACCTATAATGACCTAGTAGTATCACCTATTAAATATGTGACTGGGTAAATTAGGTTAAATTTAGGTCAATTATGTAGATATCAATTGAAGTACTGATTGAGCCACAGTGGGGTTCGAACCCACATCCTCCTGAGTGCTGATACACAATAGCATAGTATATGAGGGCCAGTAAAAAACGATGAGGTCAGTCTCAAAAACATTTCTATGTGTGACGTTAAAAATGCTTCTCACTGTCATATAGGTTCAAATAATGTAAGAGGTAATGTTCAAAGCGTCTCTGACGCCCATACCCACACAATAACAATACCACGTGGTCACAATGTTGATAAACAATCGCACGCGGTCTCACACAGCGACACCATCGCTCCCACCATTCCAAAGGCTGATAGCAGCCACACACAACCAGTACACAGTGAGCACATAATACCCACACATAGCAAGTTGAGACCAAATATCACATACCCTGATTTTCAAAAGATCAGGCATATGTGTGAATTTGACTTTGTGCTCGACGACGTTGATATCTCCCCGGCTGCATTCAGGCAGCATAGGATAGATACATGGCCGACGACGTCCAGTGCATGGTCAACATTGGGGGATACCCCCCACAAACTTGCCCAAATCTACTCAATAGTGAGGAACACAGGTTTGCCCAATTGCCTTGGGGCAAGACTGCAGTTGCCCACAAATCTCAACATTGACAATTGGACAAAGTATCTAGGGGGCGATGAAAAATACTCGCGCCTCCTAGACTATGTCAAATATGGATTCCCATTAGGGTATCTAGGCCCTGTCACTGATAACGGTGGGGTGGATAACCACTCAAGCGGCACAAAATTCCCCACACAAGTCGAGGAATTTTTCAAAAAAGAGACAAAACTCGCAGCCATAGTAGGCCCCTTTGAGGAAGCCCCATTTGAGGGATGGTATCACACTGCCCCTCTCATGACAAGGCCAAAATCAGACCCCAAAGACAGGAGAATAATTTCTGATTTAACTTTCCCCCCAGAATTTTCGGTCAATGCCTACATTCTAAAAAACACCGCTATGGGCGAAATTCGAGAGCACTCGCTACCCACAGTCGACCACCTCATTAACTTTCTCACACATGCCGGGCCATCAGCCCACATGTTCACCTTAGACCTGGAAAGGGCCTACAAAAATTTCAAAACGGACCCCCTAGACTACCCCTTGTTGGCATTAAAATGGGGGGGAGCACAATATGTAGAAGTGGCCATGCCATTCGGCGCCAGAGCATCATCAGCCCACATGCAGCGGGTGGCGCAGGCCATATGTGACATACTCAGCCGTGAATCCATCAGAGCGATTATGTACCTAGATGACTTGGTTGTCGTAGCCCCTGACCTACTTACAGCCCAGTCACAATATCAAAGGGTTAAAGAACTGTTCAATGAGCTAGGCCTACCAGAGGCGATCAACAAGGCACAGCCCCCTGCTAGAGTTATCCGGTGGCTAGGGGTCATAATAAACTCTTCCAACATGACAATCTCTGTACCCGGTGACAAACTGGCTGAAATAAAGTTTGCCATCATGAACACCATAGGTAAACACACTATTAACAAGAAAGCCCTGCAATCTCTATTGGGTAGACTGTTACATGTATGCCAATGTATAGCACCAGCTAGACCATTCCTACACAACTTGCTAGGGGCACTCAGGGAAATGAAAGGGGATTGGGGAAAAATCACACAAGACATGAGATCAGACCTCGATGTCTTCGTTGACCTCTGTGACACATGGAACGGGGTCAGCCTCATTCCCCCCCCCTGTCCCCACACATGAAATTGTAGTAGATGCATGTCCCACAGGCATTGGGGCAGCCGACGGCTCGTCTGCCTACAGACAAGAAATCTTCATCCCTCCCGGTACTGAAACTATAATAACAGAGCTGGAAGCAGCGAATGTCATAATAGCACTTCACACCTTTCTAGGAAAATACAACAAGGGTGCACACATCCTCGTTCACTGTGACAATATGGCCGCTGTAAATGCTCTTAAATACGGCCGAGCCAAAAACACTGTTCTCAATGAATGCTCCAGGGGCATATGGGCCCTACAAGCCAAACTAGAACTTCAGCTATCCTTCACATATATTGACACCAAGAGTAACTACTTGGCAGATGCACTTAGTAGATCTCACCTATCTGACAAGCATAGACAGCTGGCAGATTCTCTCATTGCTCAATACAACCTGACTGAAATCAGCCCGTGCATGTACTTCATCACTGACATACTCCGTGGTTCCATTTTCAGACCTAAGAAGGAACGAGCTGGCCACAAAGGCAGAACACCGGCAGACACTAGCCAGAGCAGCCGGCACCACGAAGAACCACGAGTCAACAGTGAGACAATACATCCGGTTCTGTATGGAGTACATGGTACCAGTATTCGCCCCGACGACAATGGATGTGTGTATATTCATAGAATTCCTCATGCTAGACAAACTAGCCCCAGGTACATTGGTGGGAAAGATATCTCATGTGAGAGTCTACCTAACCATGGCCGGGGGTCACATGGGGGGAATCAACAACTTCAGAGTCAGGCGAGCCCTGGACGCAGTGGAGCGCGATCCAGAATACAAATCCAGAGCCAAGCCGGCTGTGCCTCTCAATGTCTTCAAGAAGGTCATTCTGGCCCTGCCCAGGACCCAGGAGGGCATTACCATACGGGCAATTCTTCTGACTATATACTTCGCAGGGCTCCGCCAATCAGAGGTAGCACCACCCTCGATAAGGGCCTTCAACCCAGTCCACCACCTCACCAGGGAGGACGTGGTCCTCTCTACAGTGGTCTCAGTGCATATAAAACACGCCAAGAATCTACAGAAAGCAGGACAATCAAAGACAGTGACTTTACACCCAGCGTCGAACAACGACCTCTGCCCACTATACAACATCTCCATGGTGACCAAGTTCTCACCAACTATAATGGTGGGCCAGCCCATGTTCCCCAAGCCAGGCACCACCATACCCATCCCACTGACAAGGGTCAGGGAAATGTGGGCCGAGACACTGATAAGCATGGGAATGGATGCCAAAAAGTACAGTCTACACTCCATCAGAAAAACAGCATCGACGGTAGCATTCAAGGAGGGATGCTCAGAGCTGTCGGTGAAAAGGTTTGGGGGTTGGTCCTCGAATGCCCACAGGGTATACATCACAGAGACCGACTCCAAGAAAGTCAACAAAACTTTGGTGTCGGCAATCTCGAAAACCTAGAGAGTCATACATGTACTTACTGGAGTGATGGACAAAATGGTGTAATACAATAATGTTGGTACCCACCCTCCTCTCCCACTATTTCTGGCGGTTTGGCAGTCTATGTATGTATTCATGCATCTATTTTACATCTTGGTATATCTACTTACACATGTCATAATACTTTTACTCATGTTCTTATAAAATACAAATAATTCATGTGTGTATGTCATCATCATATACAACTTAATAATATACCAAATTACTGTAATAAATGTTATTTATTCCAAGCCGCCGCCTCTCTCTTCTATCATGGGGGGAAGGGAACCGGGCTTAAAGCTGTAATGGTGATATAATTCCCGCCGGGAATTATGGGTCATTGCACCAGCCCGGGTCACTCTCCACACACAACTTTACTACTCCCTACTAGCGCCCCCTGGCCGCCTAACCTCACCTCCACTCTCCAGCCCTCCTTACCATCCAGTCTTCTCAATTTCCCCGAAGAGAACACACGTATCTTTTCACCCACCCTCCCACACCTGTACCTAATCAATAATCAATAGTTATTTCAAATATTTGTATATCATCAACATGTTTATTTTAAAAATGTACTCGTTATTATGTAAATGTCTGTCATATTCACATTCGTATTTATTACACTGTTTTAAACAATCCATTTTATTGTGACTGTAACATTGGCAGTCTATGTATGTATTCATGCATCTATTTTACATCTTAGACTGGTGGCAGAATTCTGAAATTTTACCCTAGGAGGAACGGAATGTTACAGGGTGGCATCCATGCCAGACTTGAAGTATAACACCTACTGAACATATTTAGGGTGGATGCCACGCACAGAAATCAATTTTCAGGTAATTAGGGCTCGATAAAGGCGGCCATTAGCCAAATTTACTATTTTTGCAATATCATTAGGAATAATGATGGTAGACATGTAATTAGGGTGTCTAAATCCACATTTTCTGGGTCAAGGAACACACTGGAAGCATTATCTTTAGTCTCCTCAGCTTATTTTGCCCCTTATAGGCTTCGGGTAGGCCTAAATGAACCAAATTCTCAGTTTTCTTTACGTGTGCCATTCTTATTATCACACTTTTATTAATGCAGCAGGAAAACACTTCCAACCAGGGTCTTTATATTCATCTTTGTCTTTGTAGATATCTAGCTTGATAGTTTATTAAAATAGCTATAATAAGAATATAGGTTCGACGTGCCTAACACATACTTGGGGATACATTATTGGAAGCCATCACAAAATGAATGTGGTGTAAAATGATGAAAGTTTATTCACAATGTATTTATTCAGCACACCTGGTCTATTTAACAATTGTGATATTGTGAAAGGCTTATATCAAGATCCATCTAAGTCTATAACTTATCCAAAGTTCTAAAACCTGTAGCACCATAATGTTTCAATTCTGCGAGGGTTATCAGCAAATGATTTGGACACTGTCTGACACATAATGTTAATCAATGATGTTAGGGTTTTTGCAATTCCCATTGTTGCATTCACAAGCTACAGTAAAGGGTAGCTTCTTTTGCCTACAACTGCACCTGCGGGTGGCACAACTCTTGCACTTGCAGTAGGTAAGTTCAGGTACGATGTCTGGAACTGCATCTTGTGTCATCAACATTGGCAAGATATTGCCGTCTGTGATTCATACCAGCCATTGCCTATAGGTGACAGGACATCTGGTTGGGGTGTCATTGCAGTATACCAGATGTGACTCTGGTAATGCGCACGTTTGATGTGTTCAATCAAAGCATTCTGGGTAGGAGGGAGTCTTTCTGGCTGTTTTGCTCCCTTGAGAAACAGGTGCAACCTCACATCATTTACATTATGGTATGAGTTTCCTGCATATAAATGACATACAAATGATTCTACGTTCTTTAATGTCTGTGCAGTGACACAATCACCAGAGCCCAGGCCACCAAGCAAACGTGCTTCATCTCTGTAGACCTGCAAAATACATGTGATCTTTCAGATTTATATGGTACTAGAAATGCAATACATTAGTAATGAAGTAGCAGAGCAAAAATGAGGGGAAAAGATTTGTCATGCATCAACAGCTTCACACAAATTATAGATTCTATAATGTCCTACCTTCCATGTCGTCTTCTTCCCAAGGCCACAGAACTGGCTCACTACATCGCAGCCAGTCAAGGCATGGTAGCCTAGCAAGTTCGCACGGATCTGTTCGTCCAGAGGAATGCGATGGACTGCCACACACCGTCTTTGTTTTGATGTCCCAGTGCGAAGCCACACTTCCTGACAGAGGAGTGGTGCAAAGTGGATCAGGAACACAAGGACATCAGTGTCCCGGGCAGCTACGATGATTCTTTCAAACCTCTTTTGATAGGGCTGCTGAATGCACAATGATCCGTGTATCTGCCTCATGATGATTAGACTGCAGATCAGTAACATCAGTTCCATGTGCTGATTTCGCTGCCAGTGTATCCTTGAATCCCCCAGATACAACAACCTCATGGTTCGGTGGTCCTTTTTTTGCCCTAGAAATTAATGTTGAGCTCAGGAAGTCTGCCAAATCAGCTTTATTCTCTGGATGATGAATGAAGCCCTCCCAGTTACTTGGCAGTGGTACTTCTTTGTTTGTTATCTCTCGACGGATCAGTTTCATTCCTCCTGCTCTGATGTTCTGGGTGGCATCTTTGACAGTGTGTCCATCATACCTGTCAAAAACTATATCTATCCGAGAAGAGACACCACCGAGATGACTCAGAGCACACTTGACAAATGCATCTGATACGTCACCAAATGTTTTTGCTCCAGTTGGCTTCCCAATAGCCCTGACCAAGGCTTGACCATCGATGATTGTTGCAGTTTTCAGACTCGAAGTGCAGCTTTGTTTGTTGGTCTTAACGAGCCATCTGTAGCTGCTAATGCTAGAGGTACTGGGGAAAGTTCATGGCTCAACACTATCTTCAAGTCAACATCTCTGCCAGAGTCTTTGCATACTAGGAGGCGCTGGAACAGAGTTCTGTCTGCTCTTATAGTCTGTTCTTTCTGTTTTGCTGTTGACTTTGATTTCCTTTCATATATCATTTGGAGTGTTTGGGCTTTTGTTTTGGGGATTTTGGAGTGGAATTCTGATGGTGGTCGAGAGCAAAAAGCCAACATTTTTTCCTCACCACATGATTGAGCATTGAGAAGTGCAGATGTGATGTCACTGGATGCTACATCGTGGGTTGCTAAACACACCAGACAGGTTTCATTTTTCACTTGAAATACTTCAAACTTGGTTAATTGCTCTTTTATCTTCTCCACATCAGACCTATCTCGTTCCAGTCTTTTTGGACCCAACTCCGTTATGGTAGGTTCAGCATCTTTATCACCAGTCCTGTCTAAACCAAACATAGTGTAGGCTTTATTTGCAAGATGACTGCGCTCATTGAAGGTTAAGCACCATTGGTCACGTGCATTCTCCTTTCTAGTAATCCCCACGAGGCCTCCGGCAACTTTTGACACCTTATTCATGTGTTTAAGAGCCTGATCAGTGGAGATCTGGTTAAATTTGTTTCCAGTCTCTTTTACCACAAAGTTTCCTTGTTGGAACTCTTCAAACACCTCTGGATGGGTTGTTGGAAGTGCCATACAGTCGGCTATGTAAACCGGTGGTAATTTACACGATCATACCATGCAAACCAGGGGAGCATGGCAATGAAGGAAGTTACATGCCACCTCCAGTTTCCTGTACACTCTGCCCTGATGAACTGTAGGAGGATCATAACCAGTTTCAAGTAAGTAATCCAATAGTTAGTTGTTGGGGCCTGGGCTTTCTGAAACTCATCCAAAAGGCTGAGTATTGAAGTATGGTTTCTGTAACATGCTCTAGAGTTGCAGCTCTCAACTCATTTTTGTCATCATCTGTGAATGTTTCGATCAATAACCTCACTGCTTCTTCGATGTCATTGGTTATGCCTCTGTCACCCAGCCAAGCCTTGAACTGAGGCCATAAAATGTGCCACAGTGCCTCGAAGGTCAACTTATGGGCTCGCAGTGCTCTGTTGTATGATTTTGCTTGCATGTTGTTGTGAGCAGTGTTTTCACCAAACACCATGCTTTCCCTCCACACCTCTTCTATACCAGAGTCTGCCATATGGTGACCAATCACCTGCATGAAGTTTTTGATGATGTGAAACCCTCCTAGCCTGATGAATATAGTGCTACATTGCTCTGCATTGGCCAACTGGAGCTCTTTTGCCCTGCAATAGAGTTGTTGGTCAAATGTGATCACAGTGGACTGACCAGGATTTACAGCATTGGAGATATTGACACACCTCATCACGGCTGTCCACAGTGTGTCAGTTTCATGTGCTGCAGCATTTATGAGTGGGAGATACCCAACTGCAACAGTTTCCTCATCATTAGTTGAAGTCAGTTGGTTGAACCCAGTCCATGCTGGTACTGTAGCCCCGTCAAGGCTATGGAATCGTGCAAGGACCCATGCTAGGTCTTTGGCATTAGCTTTGTAAGCAAGCTCCTTATTTGGAGAGTACCACTGCTCATTAATCTCATGGGAGAACACTGGCTGACACCCCTTACCAGCTATCGGAGGCGACTGTGTCAGACAGTGTCCAAATCATTTGCTGATAACCCTCGCAGAATTGAAACATTATGGTGCTACAGGTTTTAGAACTTTGGATAAGTTATAGACTTAGATGGATCTTGATATAAGCCTTTCACAATATCACAATTGTTAAATAGACCATGTGTGCTGAATAAAAGCATTGTGAATAAACTTTCATCATTTTACACTACATTCATTTTGTGATGGCTTCCAATAATGTATCCCCAAGTATGTGTTAGGCACGTCGAACCTATATTCTTATTATAGCTATTTTAATAAACTATCAAGCTAGATATCTATAAAGACAAAGATGAATATAAAGACCCTGGTTGGAAGTGTTTTCCTGCTGCATTAATAAAAGTGTGATAATAAGAATGGCACACGTAAAAAAAACCTGAGAATTTGGTTCATTTAGGCCTACCCTAAGCCTATAAGGGGCAAAATAAGCTGAGGAGACTAAAGATAATGCTTCCAGTGTGTTCCTTGACCCAGAAAATGTGGATTTAGACACCCTAATTACATGTCTACCATCATTATTCCTAATGATATTGCAAAAATAGTAAATTTGGCTAATGGCCGCCTTTATCGAGCCCTAATTACCTGAAAATTGATTTCTGTGCGTGGCATCCACCCTAAATATGTTCAGTAGGTGTTATACTTCAAGTCTGGCATGGATGCCACCCTGTAACATTCCGTTCCTCCTAAAGTGATTTCTGGGCTTCATTTGAGATTCCGCCTCCAGTCTATCTTGGTATATCTACTTACACATGTCATAATACTTTTACTCATGTTCTTATAAAATACAAATAATTCATGTGTGTATGTCATCATCATATACAACTTAATAATATACCAAATTACTGTAATAAATGTTATTTATTCCAAGCCGCCGCCTCTCTCTTCTATCATGGGGGGAAGGGAACCGGGCTTAAAGCTGTAATGATAGCATAGGGCACAAGATGGTTGCTCTCTGGCGGGGACAGACCCCCTTTAAGGGTCATGGCAAAGATCGGCAAAAACCAAACCGATCATGATCGCCAATTGTTATGATTTTTAGTATCCCCGATGGCCGCTAGATGTCTCCCGATATTGTTAGCACAACTTTTCTCTAAAACCCTTAATTTTGGTCCGATTTACATGCTGTAAAGTTTGTGATGCATGCCCGAATAAACTACGAATCAATTCCGATACTTAAACAATCAGAAACCTGCTGCATTGTCTACAAAATCGTGATAAAAATCGGCAATCGACGACCGTCTTGAGAGAAATCTGCTGCACTTTCATTGGCCAAGAGGTGGTCACGTGACAGTCTCCATACGCCCATCCAGTGGGCGTATTGAAGTAATACGCCACTGCAGTGTGCATATGGGTTACAATGGTTAAGAGATAGGACTATCATGGGGCTCTGGATGGGGGGGTCCCATGTCCCCTGTCGATTATAAGAAATGCCCATGTCCCATGTCAGTAAGCGAAAGCCTGTGTCACTTATGTCACTAACCCAATTCAATTATTGGGTATTCTATACAGATAGAGACACCTAGATGCACTTCAATTTTAGTCATCCTACTTTTTCCTTGTCGCTAAGCTTGATGTCATGTCACTAGGCTTCATGTCACATGTCGATTTTAAGGTTTGTCCATGTCATATGTCGCTTAGGTTGCCATGTCACATGTCGATTTTAAGAAACAGCCATGTCAAATGTCGATTTTAAGAAATGCCCATGTCGCCATGTCAAATTTGGTGGTCGACACCCATTATCATATGCTAGGTATAATAAGTCTGTAGAGTACTGGGGGGTATTTTCGGCCACTTAAGGTTTAATATCCCTTTAATCTGCTGCCACACATGGAATTATTTATTTAAAGCAAATTCAATGATTGTTGAAGTCAGTTAGGGTATTACCAACATATTTGGAGAGGTGGCACAAAAATATCAATTTTACTGGACTTGTGGCCAGCAATTGTTGTTTATGCAGGTTTAGGGGGGGCATTTTCGGCCAGGGGAGGGTATTTTCGGCCAGGTGAATGATATTTTTGTATCAATTAAAAATTAAGTCAGATGCAAAATAGGTTCATCTATCTAAATAATCTCCAACAATCAGATTTTTATCCTGACCTCACTTATAAAAAAATGTGAATAGGTTTCAACCCAACCATTCAGGGCCTGCCGTACATATGGATGATGGTGGTAGGTCTATATGTGTTATCTAATTTCAAATGTGTAGATCTCGGTCTCAAAATCTATTCAATATGAATATAACACACAGTAAACTATATATTTTCTATACAAACTGCTCCATAAATAATTATGAGGTTAAATGTGCAAGTCAAATGTGTTTGGCAGCTGAGAAAAGCTGTTACCCATTTTAGAAGGTGTTATGGGTACTTTTTACAGCATTAATACTGCCTGGTGGCCGAAAATACCCCCCAAAGCTGAATTATGGCACCTATTTCCGGCCACCCCCCTAAACTAAGGATGCAAAATATTTAAAAAAGAAAATTTCCCCTGAAATATAAAATAGAGCTATAATATACCAAGGATAAATGAATTTTAATAGAATTTCACAATATGATTATCCCTAGGCAACTGGTGATATTATGTTGATATATTAACTGACATGATAAGGCTACAAGGTCATGGCCAACAAATTTAGTGGTTCCTCTATAAATGAGGAAATTTATACTTGATTCAGATAGCCTGGGGTCCCTTTCATGTACAGGAAACAAAAACAATGCCTTCAGCTGTATTCTAAAATAATTACATCATCTTTTTTTTTTAAATTGCAATTGGGTAGGACAAAAATAAAGCCTAGTGGCCGAAAATACCCCCCGGCCGAAAATACCAGCCAGTACTCTAAGTAAACCCCCAGACTGTAAACGTAGGCCTACAGTCAGGGCCCGAGACTGGGTGAAATGAGACCCTTGATGAGGGTCTGCGTTTCCCCGGGTTCTGTAACCAGAGGGGTAGGCCTACCATGCAGAAGTCACGACGATATGCACTCTTTATAATTTTGTCAAACTAACGCTTTCTTTTGCGGATGTATGATGGCCTACATGAATAGATCGACATGGTGATGGTTGTGTTATTCTAGGGAGAGTGGTGTCTAGCCTACGTGTTGAACCTTTCCAAAGCTGAATTCCTCCGTCGCTCTCTTACCTCAGAATGGTCAAAACTTTATCTTTACGTCCTCTCGCGGAGAAGGGAAGAACTATTCTGCAAAATGACCTCGGACAGCGGGCACCTTGTACACGATTGAGAAGGTAAAGCATGTCATCTTTAGTATTTATCACAGCCTAAACTGAATTTACTATGTACTTTAGGGCGCCAAGTCTCCCATTAATCCTTACTGTAGTGGTTCCAAGAACATGTGTGTCTCTCCCTGAACAGAACCGGTGGCACTGTTAGTGTTGGCGATAATAAGAGAAAACCTGCAGGCTGTCACTCAAGTCAAGAGACTCCCAGACTGAGAGTCAGCCCCTCACTCAATCACTAGGGGAGGATTCATTATTTATGGGTGGGGTCACGTGAGCGTTTGGCAAATCGAATACGTCAATCACTATAGGCTATTCTAGAGTAGGCCTAGACCATGTCGAAAATGGTAGGCCGGGGGTGGCTGTGAGGCGGGCTGTGAGGCCCGGGGGGGGCACTTAGTATATTTTGTATACACATGTGTGCGGCTGGGAAGGGTACTTTTTCTACAAAATCGCTCTAACAAGGGTCCACTTTTCAAAGAAAAATCGCCCTAACAAGGGTCCACTTTCATGAAAATCGCCCTAACAAGGGTCTACTTTTCACAACAATGTCCCGGTTTTCGCCAAGATTTGCCTGTTTTCACAAAAAATGTCGCAGTTTTCAACAAAATTCCTCGCAAGAGGGTAATTTTTTCAGCAAGTTTACACAAACATGGTTTATTCTATTGTTTTTTTACCGAAACCTAGGCACTTTTGGTCGAAAATGCCCTAACAAGGGTAACATTTTGGCATCAAAATCTACCTTTTATCGCTTTTTTACCGAAACCTAGGCACTTTTGACCGAAAATGCCCTAACAAGGGTAACTTTTTGGCATCAAAATCGCCCTAACAAGGGTAAGGGTTGTCAGAGGTCCAGCCGCACACCCCTGTCAAAAAAAATTCAAGTGCCCCCCCCGGGCTGTGAGGGGAAAGAGGTTGGTCGATTTATAGGCCTATATACTATAGACTATACTATAGTGGGGGAAGCACTACCCAGGCAGCACACACGATCGGCAAAGCATTGGCATATGGTCGGCATGGTTGGCATTTGGTTGCCAAATTTTGCCGATGCCCTGCCGACATAGTGCCAATGTTGGCATTTGCTCGGCACATCTTGGTCTAGCCACTCTCGTACCCCTACTAAGCCTCCCGATCCTCTCATTCCTCCGGATACAGACTGATACTCATTCTAATCTTGGTCGGGCCTATGTTGGCCAGCCGACATAGGGCCAACATTGGCATTTGGTCGGCACATCTTGGTCGGGCCTATGTCTGCAAGCCGACATTGGGCCAACGTTGGCATTTGGTTGGCAGATCATGATCGGGCCTATGTCGGCAACCCAACTGTTAACACTGTGCCAACATTGGCATTTGGTCGACACACCGCAGTTGGGGTATGTCGGCAAGCAGACGTTGGCCCAACATTGGCATTTGGTTGACACATCATATGGCATATGTCCACATATAATTATAGTTGGCAATTAGGAGAAACAATTTAAAGGAAAAGACTTCTTGGATATAAGGTTCTCTGAAAACTTTGAAAAAAATCATTGTAAAAAAATTCTCTGGGTAAAAGAATTTGGCCAAGAAAAATGTGGCAAAGAAAATTCTGAAAAAAAAGAATTCTGAAAAAAAAAAAATTCTGAGAAAAAAAATTTCTTAGATAAAAATAATTCTGAGAAATAAAATCTGAGAAAAAAAAATCTCGGAAAAAAATTCTGAGAAAAAAAAAAATCTTTAGGAAAAAAAATCCTTGAATTTCTTTGAAAAAAAAAACTTTGAAAAAAATTGCTCATAGCACATATATATAGGCACTCAAGTCACTCCATTGTAAGGTATGGGGGGTTAGCACAGGGTAAGATAAACGTCTGGGGTGTGAGGGGTCTGGGGTTCGATCCCCACTGCCACCAGAAAAAACGTCAGACAAATGTCTGCCTAAAAACATTTTTGGCATTTAGTCCACAATACGTTGGCAAATTTACATCGGGCCAACGTTGGCATTAGGTTGGCAAGACATTGGCATTACGTTGTCAAGTGGTTGGCTTGCCAACGTAGGGCCAACGTTGGCCCTACATTGGGCCGACAAAAAGCCAACATAGGGCCTACATCGCTCCGATGGGAAGCCAACATTGGCTCAACATGATGTCAACATGAAATGCCAACATCTTGCCTATGTTGGCCCAACATTGGGCCGATCTTTTTGTGCTGCCTGGGTAGGCCTATGCTAGGCTAGTAGGCCTATATTATATAGTTAGGCCCCCCTATATATAGGGCTATATGCAGCTTGACCGTTAGGGAGTATAATCATTTTTTAACAACAGGGGGGGGGGGGGGCGGGTGGTGGTGGGTTTCCGCAGGAAGTGCGCGAAATATTTTACACCCCCCCGGTGAAGGGGTCGAAATTTTTTATCCCCCCTCCCTTACAGGTCGAAAATTGGCGTGTGCGCAGGCCCTTTGAGGCATAGTACAGTAACGCGCAGGCTTTTTGGCTCAAAACAGGTTAAATTTAACCCCCTTCCCCAGAGGGGTCCAAATTTTTTTCAGCCCCCCCCCCCGGTCAAGGGGTCCAAATAGTATCTGAGTATCTCCTGTGTACCTGAGGTAGACTGTGCCTTGTGTATCTGAGGTAACGTCTCTGGCATCTAACGGTCGAGCTGCGGCCTATATACAAGGTGATTTCAGGGAGGGCCAAAATACCTTGGGGTAGACTCCTGCAGAGCACCAGCTTCAGCAGCTGAAGCTGGTTCTTTGCAGTGGCACGCTGGTTCTCATAATCACGAAAGTAATTATTTTGGCCCTCCCCGAACTCACCTTCAGTTTTAAGTGTCGCCTCTTGAGCTCAGCAAATGTGCTCTTACGCAACTTGGTAGATACTTTGACAAGTGACACTCAGTTTACATCTAATATCTGGAGTCACTGGCACAAGGCACTCTATGTATATTTTTATGGTTGATGTCCAGCAAATAGATTGCCGGTGAATATACCGTCAACCGGGGCTAGGCCTACTTTGAAAACTTTTTTGGCATTTTGTATTGCCCTGTGAAATATATGCAATGCATTAATTTTGTTTTGTAAAATAAAACGGGGGAGAATCCATGCCTGTTAAAATTCTAATTTGGTTTTTAGAATTTTACATCTAATACAGATTTTCAGCAATATTGTACCTTTTCAAAGTAGCCCCCTACATTTGGGCTACTTTGAAAGGTAGCCTGCTAACCTGATTGCACTCAACCATATCTGGTCGGAGAATTTGGTTACTTAGGGTATGGTCACTGAAAATCATTTCCAGGACCCTTCCCAATAAATTTATAAGTATTGATAATAATTTAACTGGGGAGGAGTAATGGTAGATGGTTAGTTCAAATAGATGTGTGACAAAGCCCATCCAGCCTTTTCAAAGTAGCACACACACAAACAGTCATCGATGAACGAGTCATCATTTTCATGGTAGTCTATCAATAGGCTAGCTGCTGGGCTAAAAATATTTAATTATTATTTTCAAACATAGATGATTTTAACACTAATGGCCATAAGCAACAAAATTGATTTGAACATGAATTTTTTTTTCGATTTTTAGATAAATGGTGACTTGGAATAGTGCTCCTGCCAGCGTTCAAAGTAGCCCCGAATTTTGAGAAAAAGACACTAAATTCATGGAATGTCTGAGTTTTCCATAGAAATTCTTGTAAGAATTTTTTTTAAAAAGTACTATTTGTTGGTGTATTTCTCTTCCAATTAGTACTGCTTAATGGATTAGATAAGTGACGCTTTGCTTTGTACAGCGCAAAGTTGCAACGTAACGACTAAATTCATTTCAGGATTGTGACCATCTTGGATTTACTGCCAAGCAGTCATTTCAGGATATTCTCTAGAAAAGTGGCATATTTTCAGAAAAGTGACATAAACAATAAAATGAAATATATGACAAAGATCAATGATATGTATTTCACCATTAAAAATATGAATATATCATTTTATTTTTTTGGTGTTCAAAGTAGCCCCGCTGTTCAAAGTAGCCCTGGTTGACAGTATTGTATACAACATACTCCTGTTCTTTTAATATACCCGGTAATATTATTTTGTAATAGATAGACTATGGTTATGAAAAGGTATGTAGAATTAACCACATCTTGCTGGTGGGGGCCAGACGAGGGTGAAGCCGAAGTCGCCCTACCAGCAAGCTGTAGTTAATCCTACTCACCTTTTCATAACCATTGTCTATCTATTTTAAACCACAGCAGTAAGGTTATGTTAGGGTATACGATATACCCAAGGTGCGAAGTCCTTTGTCTTAGCCCTCCGCTGTGGTTTAATGCTATATAACCTATGGACCCATACATAGCAGGTCAACATTGGCATCACTATGGAGATCAGATATATGATAGCGCCTTTGAACATTTAGGCTTACCCTTAAACCCCTGTTTTGAATTTGTTGCAACTGTTTGTGTTGGGTATTTGTTACACCATTGAAAATATACCCACAGTATTAGAGTACAGGTAATATGGTCTGCTTATACACAAGGATTGCGATTCTTGCGGACATTTTTTTCCCTCATATTGCCAAGCATGTAGCACCAATATGAGGCACTACTTACATTCTTACTTATAGTGGAGCTTAAGGTGATAATATCATCAAGAATAATTCCCAGATATTCATAAGAGCGACAGACCTCAAGGGTTGTTCCTCCCATGGATATCTTGGGGCTAAACCAGTAATTTGGGGGAGGATTAAATACCTGAACCTTAGTTTTTGCTGGTGTTGATGCACAGACCACTGGAACTGAACCAGTTGTATACATGTGTTGCGTCAGTTTGCAATTTTTCATTAGCAATTTGCTGATCAATCATAAAAAACTATGTCGTCAGCGTACATGATTATTTTACAATGTTCTAAAACTTCAGGCAGATTGTTTACAAAGCAAATGAAGAGTAGGGGGCCTAAAATAGACCCTTGGGGAACACCGTAGGTTATGGGGAGGGTGGTAGAAGTTGTACCATTGCAGGTAACCCTTTGACTCCGGTCTCCTAAATATGCAAATAACCAGTCTGTAAATTATAGGTATTTTCAAGGATTTCATTTTTGAGATTAGTTATAAATGATGTATACTATCAAAGGCCTTTTTGACATCAGCGAAGCAGGCCAACAAGCATATACTTCATTTATGAATTTAAAAACAGCATCTTTGGTGCCTCTTGCAGCCCTGCAGCCATACTGATGTTTGCTTAGCAAGTGTTTTTCTTCAAGAGATACATACGTTCATATACTATCCTCACCATAATTTTACTAGGGGCAGGGAGCAGCGAGATTGGGCATCAGTTTCCTATGTTAGTGAGGTCACCAGATTTGGGCAGTGGTACTTTGGCACACGCCCACTGTTTAGGAAAGGCAAAAGTGTGAAGGCCTTGGTTTTTGATAGAGGTTAGTTGAGGGGCTAGTATTAATAGAGCATCTTAGAGAACGGCAGAGTTTATGTCATCTAGACCACTTGACTTGTGTACCTCAATACCTTTCACAGGTTTCAGGACCCTTTTATATGGAACATAGGTGTCCATGTTTTCAATGTAAAGGTTACATTTGATATTTTAATGCTGGACAGCAATATGCAGTAAGGTGCCATTCTGTCCCGGACATAAAATTTACATATGATATAATAACAAATCCCTGATGAGATGTATATAATACCCGGTATCAAATATAGGCTGCGTGCACCTACATATCTGTCTTGGCCCATATAGGCCTAGCGTACGGTACTCTAATGACACATTCAGTGTTGCTGAAATGACATCGGTACATCAGCTTTTGCCGATGTAAAATCCTAATGGCCGATGTAAGGGCCTTGGACACCAGCCGGCCATTAGCTTAGCTTTCCAGCAGTGAAAGATTTTTTCAAATACACATGTATTACTATTAGAAGCTGAGTTAGGTCTATGCATCCATTGTTAGTTTTTTTATGTGAATTTAAGCATTTTCCAATAAACTTTATAAGATGTCATTAAAAGAGCATCACAATTTGTATTCAATTACATAAAATAGTATTAAATGTGCTATATGAAATCAATATGTATGGGTCAATGTGGCCTGTGTAGAAGGCAAATGGCCTGTGTAAGATCTTGAGACACAGGCCACATTCAGGGATGTAAGTCTTCATGTTTTTTCAGGACTTCATGTTATTCAGAAAATTCTCAAAAATGTAATATATATATGAATGGAAATAGCCATTTTATCCCTCACACACACTACACACACTAAGCCCACCCTCACCCCACTGCTCCCAGCCAGCAGGACGGCCTAGGAGACCCTGCCCTGCTCCCACACTCACCCCACCCTCCCTGCAGTGTCTCCCGTGAGGTCCACTTACTGGGCCTGCCTCCCCTGCCTCATGTTACATCCTGTTTGTGCCTGTTTGTGCCACAACCCAAAAGGCATGAAGAGGGCAGAATGACCGTGATAATACTGGCTGCTGATTGGACAAAAATAAAATCAGCTGGAGCTGGTTCCCCCATGTGACTTCTCAGACTCACCAGTGAGTCACTGACTGACCAGCACCAGCAGACACCAACTCACCCTTGCACTCACCCTACCCATGTGGTGCACACAGGGCAGGGGCAGGAGTAGTAGGGGAGGCATACACACACTGGTCAGCACACAGGTCCTGGGGTTAGGTACTGGAGGAGGCACCAGCCAGTGTGTGGTGTGTGTGTGGTGCACGCTCCTCCTGTGTGTAGGGCCCAGTGAAGGCTATATGGGTACTGGAGTATACACCCCTAGAGTATAGGCGTCTAGCTGGATGCATTATCAACCAATGAGATAATTCCCTGGCCTTCACTGCGGAGATTTTAGGGTGCATTATGTAACAGCCTGTGCCCATTGTGATTGCTGTATCAGTGCTTATCTCGCCGGTTACCAGATCAAGCAATGGATGCGCCCACAGGGCGATCAGACTGACCCCTATACACCAGGGCACATGCATGTCTGCTGGCTCTCCGGTGATACTGATGTATCTTACAGTAGTTTGAAAGTATCCCTATGCATGTGTCACCCTGACATACGACTTCCTGTTTTTTCCCCTCTCCTGACTTGCATCCCTGCACATTGGCCTGTGTACATAAAAAGTTTTCGGCAACACTGAACATTTGAAATTCTTCTGTTTTCAGGGTTTAAGTGACACCAGGGGGAAAATCGGAGAACTCGCTCATCATGGCCGACAAGAACCGCTCTTCGGCCAGGACCTGCAGTGATCTCACAACATACCAGCGTCTGTACCAGGCATTCACCAAGACACATATAGCGCACAAGGACCGTCATGGCAGTAGAGATAGATCCTGTTTTAGAGCTGCGGCTCATAGACAGGGAAATAACTATAGACTTCTACACCTCCTTGTTCCCAGTGTCTATGCAGCAGAACAGGTGGACCCCGAGACAGTAACAGTTACTGAAAGGGTGGCTGCATCGCGACCCAAAATCCACATCTCAGAGGATGAGATTGAAGATTATTTGGCATCAGAGACAGGGATGGACAGACTACGAGAAATGTATAGACAACAGTAGGTGGTGCACATACTATCTTTAAAAAAAAATTGACCCAGTGCACCGCATGCCACTCGGTCGTATATGTCTATGATATATGTACCGTACTACCAAAGTTTGAGGGGGGTTTGTCCAGTCTTTAGTGTAGCTGTACACTATTGCTTGTCTGGCAAATAGAAAAATATAGCGATGAGAGTTGAGTTTAACAGTAGAAAAGCCGTTTAAAAATGTATCAATTTCGGTAGAAAACTGGCATCTGTTTGAATACAGTACTGACCTCTATGGATCAGTGGCCTTTAACCCAACCATCAAAATATGAGAGTTGACACAGACACTCATAGGACCAATGCTAAAGGCCAGGTGAGGCGTTTTTATGAGCTATAATTATAATAAAGTGTAATGGGGTACACTTTACACAGTGGATAGTGGTGTAGGGCCCATGGTTGGTGGTGTAGAGTTCCTGGGTGTTAGTGTCAGTGGGTGGTGGTGTAAGGGTCCATGGGTGTCATGGTTACAGTGTCAGTGGGCACGGTGCAATTAGAATGCAATTAGATGTGTTTAATATATCTAAAATGTATCCATTACTCATGACCTGGGTCACTTGTGATGTAATTCACACAACCAATCGTTATTACATTATCGTAGGCAACATGCAATTAAGTTTGAGCTTGAGAATTCCATATCCCCCCCCCCCCCCTCTCAGGGCTTATGGGCGGTAAATGCAGAAGCCTATCCACAATTCCCTTGACACATTTTATTATGATTATTTATAAGAAAATGTAGGATTGGAACTGGTTTACATGGGTCAGCTGCACCCTTTGTGGCAAGACATAAATATTAAAATTAATGTGAAATCGGATGAAATGTGTTTTGATATACATTGCGGGTGTGTTTTTTCCTATCTGTGTTTTTTACCATTTTTAGGTTCCTGTACACACTGGGGCGGCTAAAGTCGTACCTACCTGTGTCAGAAGGAATGTAGTGTTGGGACACACCAGTGCCTCGTCCTCCTACCGTGTTTTGATATATATCTCGAGAATTAGGAATTTCAAAATGAATATAAACCATACGATATCATATTGCAAATTTCATGATACGCTTTATTTTCTAGCACTGAGGGAAGTCGTTTGTCACCCGAGCTGGACTTGGTGACAACTGTGTCAGAACGTTGCGCCTTGCTGTCATTTATCGTGTCCTCAGTTTTTGGATCAATAGAAGCCAAGGAGAAATTCATTCAAGAAAATAAGCACACAAAATTCTCGACGAAATTGCGTGCAAAGGTATGTCCAATATATTGAATGGGATGAATAGTGATGTATGCAAAATGTATTGAATGCGTGAGAGCTGTGGTTTATTAGTCCAATAGATAATATTCAAAGCTCAGCGTGAAAAGAACTGGATGGTGGGTAGAAATTACAGCGTTTTGTATATATTTTTTTATTTTCCAGTTTCCTGTATTTGGGATTCTCTTATCTTTTCAGAGATCATTTAACGATGCAATATTTATGGGAGGACTGAAAACAGGCGCGTACTGGGCTATAAAGACTGGCGTGTTTACTGCACTTTTCCTGTGAGTAATAGACAGAGGTCCACGATAACCTGTCTGAACGACAGGTTCTCCACGAGTGGGACCGTGGGTCGTATCACACGAGACGCAGCTGAGTGTGATGCCACCCAAGGTCTCACAAGTGGAGAAACAAGGAGTTCAGACTGATTTTTTTTTAGTTCAAATATATCTTTATTCTGGTAATATAACTTATATATATATACATGTGTTTTTTGTTATAATACCAGTCCGACTATGATGTTAAAGTCGATTTAGCATCTCATGAAAAATGGCTTAACTAAGTACTTGTAACATTAGATAGATGTTTATGAGACCTTTTGTCTCTTTCATAGCCTGGTATTAGTAGTATGTGCGAGATTAAATGGCTCGGTGTAAAGACCTAATATTGTAGCACTAGTAAATTTGTATGTATACAATCCCAACCCCTAACTGGGATGGGGTACAGAAACAGCACAATGACGGGACTATTCTCTCTAGTTAGAGTTGAAACAGAATTTAATTAAGTGATAGGAGGGAGGATTACAAGGGTTTTAAAGATATAGGTTGATATTGGTTAATTTTGAATAAAAAATTATAAACAATTATTGGTATCTATCCCTAGAAAGGGAGGGGACGGGGGGGGGGGGGTAGTTGCCTGGTGTGGATACTGTGTCGTCAGACCATCAGGAGCTAGTTAAATGGTCAATTTATATTTTTCAATGAAGGCTGGAAGAGTATTGATTTTCCTCAAATCTGCCTTCGAGTGGATCTCTGTGTTTATTTCATGTGAATGTTGATCAATTCCATTTTGAAACGACATTTAAAGATTGGTTTCACAACTATACCGTGGAGAATGGAGCTGTGGAGAATGAGCATCAGTTTCTCTACAGGGGTGTGGAGAACAGCCGTTCTAGTACTTAAGCATAGTAACTTTGTTTCTCCACATGGAATAATATCAATTACCTGAGTGTACCGGTTGGGGGGGGGGGGGGGGGGGGGCTACTACGGTAAGTATGATGTTCTAGAAAAATCCACATACCATAAAACCTTGCGTATAAGCTGCATCTCGCATATATAACACTAGCACCTGGAGCAATTGTCTGCAGTTTGAGGAAATCCTATATAAGCCGCATCTATCCCGCCCTCCCCGGTCAAGGGGTTCAAATTTGTTACCCCCCCCCCCCCTCCCCCCCCCCCCGTTGTTAAAAAATGAGCACTCCCTTAGATAGAAGAATGTTGATTTGGTGAGATTATAAACACGAAACTGATATTCTAATTGCCTATGCTACTACGACAGAAGGTACCCTATAGAACAGCAACAGAAACATTAATGCTGTGCTGTAGAGAATTTGATCACTTCAAAATAACTATTATTCATTTACATTTATTTCACATTACAGGGGAACATCACAAACTATTGCAGTATATCGGAATAAGACCAGTCCACTGGATTATGTTGCCGGAGCAGGTACCTTTCAGCTTCTATACTTCTATTATTACATACTGTTTCATCTCTCGTCTAAAGTCACTTTTAAATGACCAAAGATATAGTCAATGCGAGCTACACATAGTTTACATAACGACATAAGGAGCATACGATTATATCCAGGATTATGCAGTTTGTTATATTTCTAGAGTAAAATATGTACATTTGCCCTTCTCTTTCCCAGCGTTAACCGGGGCTCTCTTCAAAATAAACCTTGGTCTTAGGGGCTTCGTTGCTGGAGGTATCATTGGGGGAGCTCTTGGGTGAGTGTAGTTTTATGTATAATTCTCTAGTGTGTGTGTAATACACATCCGAATTGTATGCACATGGATGAACGACTTCAGGATTTCATATACTAAGTATGTCAAGAGCCTGGACATGAGAATTTCAAGTTATTGGAAAAAAAGATTTATCGCTTTCATTTCTGTATACATGTACATACACTTTAACAATATCTTAATTTTCCTGTCCTCCATTCCTAATGATCTTTGCTTTATCGAATAAGTATATTCATACGATTAGTCTATAATATATCTACTTGGTGTATTGCATTATAAATGAACAAATTAAATATCAAACCAGTGGAATATTCTCTTGTCCAGTTCCTATTGTGGAACTTACTCACTTACTCTTGTTATTATATTCATCTTCCATTTAGTGCCGTCGGCGGTTTGGCAGTGTATGGGATGATGCATGCGAGTAGCGAAACACAGGAACAGCGACACTACTGGACGATTCATGACCGTCTTAAGACAAAAAGGTTTGTTAAATAGTTTGTGTTCATATTAATTTATCACCTGAGAATTGGCCAATCTAATGCTATCTGAAATATTTATAGGACATACATTGTCTGGACATACATTGTCAGACCCCACTCGTGAAATACATAAGAGACAGTATCAAAGGGTGTTGGCACTTGTCTATGTATTCCGTATACGTGGTTTAAGAAGTAGTTCACTTCACCAGCTGTTCACCATATGATTTGATAGTAATTCTTCCTAATATCATACCCAAATATAATTGTCATAATAGCTGGTAAGAAATATTCAACATGACCCAGAAGCCCACCCACATCCTAAATCGTGGGCATCCTAAACTGCATACTGACCAGTGAGACATTACATTGTATGTCTCACTGACAATCCACTCTTTGCATTCTGGGTAGCTAACCGCTTGTGGTTAATGTATGCATAGATCCTTGGGCCAACCCCCTTACCCTAACACCATAACAATCAACTTGCCCTGCAACTTATCCCAACACCAGGTACATATGTACAGGTTGTGAATGGCCACTCCACTGTTATGTACCTCACCCCTCACCCTATTCACTGGGCTATATCACTGCTGAGTATAGAGTGAATTATAAGTGACAACATACTGGCCATGGACGTGTATGGTCACTCTGGGAGTGTGGCTTAACTGCTCTAACTACAAAAAATGGGCGATTATCTTGTAATAACAGTATTTACCCAAATTTACCATAGCGAGCTATGGTATAATATGCATAAATTACAGTTTGGTCTGAAAGAGATATGTTTTACCTATGCTGAAAGACAATCTGATACTTTTTAGTAATTTTCGAAATGATGCCAAATGGCATCACTGTTTTTGGCTGTTTTTTCCAACTTGTAATTATGCGTTTTGCTATATCTACAGGGAAATGGAAGCACTCCAAGCTACAGCGAAAGGCAACAATACAGAGGAACCGACTTCACAACCAGCCACTGAACTATGCTGACATTGCTATTACACCATTAACCTATATTATCGCCCACACTGTTATCATCATCCCGTTATGTTGTTATGAATTGCATACCCAAATTAAGCATTAAAGGACTAATGATGATAATAAATTGATGATTTAAACATATTGATGTCGCATTCAGTTGCTTGTTGGCAATACATAATAAAGCCTCCATACTGGGAGAGGGGTTGTAAAATGAAATACGGTCCATTAAAATTCATTGTGTGTGAGTAGTATACAGAAAAAAGGCATTGTGTGTGGGTCTGTGTGTGAGTAGTGCAGAGAAAAGGGCAATGTGTGTGAGTAGTGCACAGAAAAAGGGCATTGTGTGTGGGTCCGTGTGTGAATAGTATGCAAAGAAAAAGGGCAAGGCATTGTGTGTGGGTCTGTGTGTGAGTGAGTAGTGAACAGAAAAAGGGCATTGTGTGTGTGTGTGTGTGTGAGTAGTGAACAGAAAAAGGGCATTGTGAGTGAGTAGTGAACAGAAAAAGGGCATTGTGTGTGAGTAGTATACAGGAAAAGGGCATTGTGTGTGGGTCTGTGTGTGAGTAGTATGCAGAAAAAGAGCATTGTGTGTGGGTCTGTGTGTGAATAGTGCACAGAAAAAGGGCATTGTGTGTGGGTGTGTGTGTGAGTAGTGCAGAGAAAAAGGGCATTGTATGCGGGCCTGTGTGTGAGTAGTATGCAGAAAAAGAGCATTGTGTGTGGGTCTGTGTATGAGTAGTGCAGAGAAAAAGGGCATTGTGTGTGGGTCTGTGTGAATAGTATGCAGAAAAAGGGCATTGTGTGTGGGTCTGTGAGTAGTGAACAGAAAAAGGGCATTGTGTGTGTGTCTGTGTGTGAATAGTATGCAGAAAAAGGGCATTGTGTGGGTTTGTGTATGAGTAGTGAACAGAAAAAGGGCATTGTGTGTGGGTCTGTGTGTGAATAGTATGCAGAAAAAGGGCATTGTGTGTGGGCTTGTGTATGAGTAGATAGGGCAAGCACGGCCCCATTCCCGGGTCTGTATGTGTCACAGTGCTAAACAACCCAAATTAAATAAGTCATTACTCAGCAATGAGACATCTTACAACATCAAATGACATATCACAGGATAGAGGAAGATTGCCTCTTTTCCTTTCAGAACCATCTGCAGCTGCCAGACCAATAGGTACTGAGATATTAATTGGTAAAAGTAATACAACTGTAGTGCAGACAGGTAGATTGGAATGGTTTCTAAAGGGGAGGCACTGGTGATACCTTCACAGAAAAGGGGATCAATCAGGAGAATTTTCATTTGTGTTAGTGGGACCTTATACATGTGGACTCTCCTGGCAGAGCAGATTTTGTAGGTATCTTATTCTACTTTGTGCCACAACAATTACTATATAAAACTATGCCTGATTAAGTTATATCATTTTTGCAGGCAATTCATATGGTCAGGTACCCCCTAAAACCACCCGAATCCCCCGCCAGTAGATTGAATATAGGTTTGTGAGTAATGTTATTTTCATTTGGTGTAAAAATATGCTGGCCAAAATTGGCTAAACCAGTTCTCCGGAAGGTGCCAATTGACCCTGTAAGGCCTCTGTTCATTGGAATTACAACAAGAAATATGATATTCATGTAGTAGTTTGAATGAGGGTCTGTCCTGAAGGTCTCAAAGAAAAAGATTCTGAAAACAGTTACTTAATCAGGGACATATCCTCTAAATGAGAGCAATATCCCTACTAGTCTAGTGAATTAAGGGAACGAATTGGCATTATACTTTATTACTGGATAAAAGTGCCAAAAGTTTTTTACACATGGTTTGAACCAAGAACTTTCACTTTTTTCCTTGCTCCAAAAGAAATTTCCATGCTATCACCGTTTTTCAGCCATTTTGAAATGTGATCACCAAAATCATTGAAATATACAGGAAATCTTAATTTGTAGAACTTTTATAGAAATATTTAGGGCTGAAACCATACAAGATGCTTAACTGGTAACTATAAATGTAGGTTAATATCCAAATCTAAATCATGCATTAAAAATTCAAGATGGCTGCCCTTCATAAAGATGACTGTCAGATCACATGAAACCAGAATTTTTCAGGTTTATTTAGCTGTTTCTTTTGATTTCAAAAAAGGCTGATTCAGGGGGAAGGAGGGGGGGATGCAACAGGATTGCCCCCAGCCCCAACACAAAAAAAGAGAGAGGAGAGGAAAGATGGAGGAAAAGGAGAGAAGGAAATGAAAAGAAAGATTGGAAACTAGCTCTTAATTTAAGAAAAGTATTTCAGGGGAGTAGATAGTATCTTCCTGGAGGGGGGGATTCATATATTTCTGAGCAGGTGGGGGAAAATGTGACTGGGGGGGGGGTAGTTCCAGTTTTGCCCACCAGGGGGCACAGTGATAGCAAAAGAGTGAAAAATAGGCCACAAAATGCACTAGGGTACTTTTAATGTAGAATATTCTCTTCTAAATAATCGTTGGTGCAAGTGTTCTCTATTCATTGTGGGACATAATGCATTTAAAGTTTTCAGTTATACATTTTAACTCATGTTTGAGAACTGATTTTGACAAAACGTGCAGAAAAATTTGCTATATTTTATATAGATCCTGTACCAGGTTATTTCCAAATTCCCCGGAGAGCAGGGGCATTGTCACGCCTTCTGCCACCCCCCCTCCCCCATTCCTCTTCTCAGGTTTGGGAGGGGGGCATGCTGTGGGCTGAGGGATTTCTTGAAGATGGAGGGGGGACGTGGTCCCTCCCCTACCATACACCTCCAATATACCTCAACCTCACCTTCCATTCCATGTCCACTCTCCTCCCCTCCAGATCCCCTCCCATGCCCTGGCCTACCCATGTGGCCTCTCCTCCCTCTACGACCTCTGTGTACTCAAGCCTAGGGAGAGGGAAGCAGTTGGAGGGAAAGGGAAGCATTAGAAAAAAAAGACATTCAGGAAATAGGATGCAAAACAAAAGAGTGTGGATTCACAGTCTTCCTTTTTGAAAGAAAAATCAACCAGAACAACCCCTGACTGCTGGCTGCAAATGAATCTATACAGCTCTCAGAACCCACCAGAAAGAACCCTTTTGCCTCTAGATCTCGAAAATAGCCTGTGGGTACCAAGCTCGTTGTACCCTGCTTGCAACTTTATATGTGACCTTAAATTTTTAATAAAAGGTCCACAAGTTCAGTTAAGCTCTCCAACCGCACCCCTTCTTTCCGCTCAATGCCACTCCCTCCTTCTCAATGTTCAAATATATGTTATAGGTGGGGGCATGCCTTCAGGTGACAAAAGTATTTTTCCAAAGGATCTCTCCCTCCAAAAAAATCCCAAACCAAATGATAGATCAGACCTTTCATAAAGTGTATGCAAAATTCATAAGAATGGACTATTTGAAGGCTATAAATTCAAAATTGTCTTGAGGGGGCATGCCCCCAAACCCCCCAGTGTGACAACTGCAGTTCACTTGTGGTGGCTGCAGCCCTTCGTTTGCGGTGTTCTGCTGCAATACCCATTCCATATAGATTGATCACATATCTCCCCTAGATAATCCTACTACTACCAATTTTGTAACCTTACAGGGTGTAACATACATGAAAACACATAGAATTACCCTTAAAATATATGAGCGGTTAAAAAAGTACTATTGACAGCTTGTGAAAGTAATTAAAATGAAAGCATCAAGCCACAATTAGTTTTGCCTTTCAGCTTTAATTTTGCACCCATATTGCACTTTTTGGGGGCTGATTCTTTCATATTTATGACAATTAATGTCTATTATGGCAATATTATTAGGTCTCAATGCTAGAAACCTGCAAAAGATTAACTTATAAAATTATTATTGTCATCTTTCACATTTTTCAGGAAAATGACCCAAAAATAGTGTTGCAGGACACTTTTTGCTTGGAGCAAGGAAAAATATTCAATAACATATATTTATCTACCTATAAACCAACTTTGGTACTTTTATCCAGAAATAAAGTATATTTCCCTTAATTCACTAGACTATACAGCACACAGCATAATAGGTCCAGCTAAAGACACTCCAGTGGCCAGAGCAGTGGTACACTGCAGAGGAGGTTGAGTGGTAGAAAGTGACAAGTGCATTCTCCCTACATTTTATATTCAGAAAATCATAGAAAATAGTCTATCAATAATAGGTGCATAATGTTTGCAGTTCTGGATTCTTCTTGATCACCTTAACATACTGTAGGTTGCCTGATGTTATATAACAATTTCCTGAAAGTCCGTTGGCCTACCTAGTATGAGTAGTGCACAGCAAAAGGGCATTGTGTGTGGGTCTGTGTGTGATTGAGTAGTGAACAGAAAAAGGTCATTGTGTGTGGGTCTGTGTGTGAGTAGTAAACAGAAAAAGGGCATTGTGAGTGAGTAGTGCAGAATAAAAGGGCATTGTGTGTGGGTCTGTGTGTGAGTGAGTAGTGAACAGAAAAAGGGCATTGTGTGTGGGTCTGTGTGTGAGTGAGTAGTGAACAGAAAAAGGGCATTGTGTTTGGGTCTGTGTGTGCGTAGCATACAGAAAAAGGGCATTGTGTGTGGGTCTGTGTGGGCCTGTATGTGAGTAGTACATGTAATCCGTTTTGGTCCCACTCCCTAAAGCTACCCTATACTAAGTATAATTATTTCACCTCATTATTCCCCAAAAAGTGATGTATTAGAAGGATTAGGTGCATAATGTTTGCAGTTCTGGATTCTTCTTGATCACCTTAACATACCGTAGGTTGCCTGATGTTATATAACAATTTCCTGAAAGTCCGTTGGCCTACCTAGTATGAGTAGTGCACAGCAAAAGGGCATTGTGTGTGGGTCTGTGTGGGAGTGAGTAGTGAACAGAAAAAGGGCATTGTGTGTGGGTCTGTGTGTGAGTAGTAAACAGAAAAAGGGCATTGTGAGTGAGTAGTGCAGAGAAAAAGGGCATTGTGTGTGGGTCTGTGTGTAAGTAGCATACAGAAAAAAGGCATTGTGTGTGGGTCTGTGTGTGAGTGAGTAGTGAACAGAAAAAGGGCATTGTGTGTGGGTCTGTGTGTGAGTAGCATACAGAAAAAGGGCATTGTGTGTGGGTCTGTGTGTGAGTGGTGCAGAGAAAAAGAGCATTTTGTGTGGGTCTGTGTGTCAGTAGTGCACAGAAAAAGGGCATTGTGTGTGGGTCTGTGTGTGAGTAGTATACAGAAAGAGGGTACTGTGTGTGGGTCTGTGTGGGCCTGTATGTGAGTAGTACATGTAATCCTTTTTGGTCCCACTCCCTAAAGCTACCCTATACTAAGTATAATTATTTCACCTCATTATTCCCCAAAAAGTGATGTATTAGAAGGATTGGGTGCATAATGTTTGCAGTTCTGGATTCTTCTTGATCACCTTAACATACTGTAGGTTGCCTGATGTTATATAACAATTTCCTGAAAGTCCGTTGGCCTACCTAGTATGAGTAGTGCACAGCAAAAGGGCATTGTGTGTGGGTCTGTGTGTGATTGAGTAGTGAACAGAAAAAGGTCATTGTGTGTGGGTCTGTGTGTGAGTAGTAAACAGAAAAAGGGCATTGTGAGTGAGTAGTGCAGAATAAAAGGGCATTGTGTGTGGGTCTGTGTGTGAGTGAGTAGTGAACAGAAAAAGGGCATTGTGTGTGGGTCTGTGTGTGAGTGAGTAGTGAACAGAAAAAGGGCATTGTGTTTGGGTCTGTGTGTGAGCAGTATACAGAAAGAGGGTACTGTGTGTGGGTCTGTGTGGGCCTGTATGTGAGTAGTACATGTAATCCGTTTTGGTCCCACTCCCTAAAGCTACCCTATACTAAGTATAATTATTTCACCTCATTATTCCCCAAAAAGTGATGCATTAAAAGGATTAGGTGCATAATGTTTGCAGTTCTGGATTCTTCTTGATCACCTTAACATACTGTAGGTTGCCTGATGTTATATAACAATTTCCTGAAATTCCATTGGCCTACCTAGTATGAGTAGTGCACAGCAAAAGGGCATTGTGTGTGGGTCTGTGTGTGAGTGAGTAGTGAACAGAAAAAGGGCATTGTGTGTTGGTCTGTGTGTGAGTAGTAAACAGAAAAAGGGCATTGTGAGTGAGTAGTGCAGAGAAAAAGGGCATTGTGTGTGGGTCTGTGTGTAAGTAGCATACAGAAAAAGGGCATTGTGTGTGGGTCTGTGTGTGAGTGAGTAGTGAACAGAAAAAGGGCATTGTGTGTGGGTCTGTGTGTGAGTAGCATACAGAAAAAGGGCATTGTGTGTGGGTCTGTGTGTGAGTGGTGCAGAGAAAAAGAGCATTTTGTGTGGGTCTGTGTGTCAGTAGTGCACAGAAAAAGGGCATTGTGTGTGGGTCTGTGTGTGAGTAGTATACAGAAAGAGGGTACTGTGTGTGGGTCTGTGTGGGCCTGTATGTGAGTAGTACATGTAATCCGTTTTGGTCCCACTCCCTAAAGCTACCCTATACTAAGTATAATTATTTCACCTCATTATTCCCCAAAAAGTGATGTATTAGAAGGATTAGGTGCATAATGTTTGCAGTTCTGGATTCTTCTTGATCACCTTAACATACTGTAGGTTGCCTGATGTTATATAACAATTTCCTGAAAGTCTGTTGGCTTACCTAGTATGAGTAGTGCACAGCAAAAGGGCATTGTGTGTGGGTCTGTGTGTGAGTGAGTAGTGAACAGAAAAAGGGCATTGTGTGTGGGTCTGTGTGTGAGTAGTAAACAGAAAAAGGGCATTGTGAGTGAGTAGTGCAGAGAAAAAGGGCATTGTGTGTGGGTCTGTGTGTAAGTAGCATACAGAAAAAGGGCATTGTGTGTGGGTCTGTGTGTGAGTGAGTAGTGAACAGAAAAAGGGCATTGTGTGTGGGTCTGTGTGTGAGTAGCATACAGAAAAAGGGCATTGTGTGTGGGTCTGTGTGTGAGTAGTATACAGAAAGAGGGTACTGTGTGTGGGTCTGTGGGGGCCTGTATGTGAGTAGTACATGTAATCCGTTTTGGTCCCACTCCCTAAAGTTACCCTATACTAAGTATAATTATTTCACCTCATTATTCCCCAAAAAGTGATGTATTAGAAGGATTAGGTGCATAATGTTTGCAGTTCTGGATTCTTCTTGATCACCTTACCATACCGTAGGTTGCCTGATGTTATATAACAATTTCCTGAAAGTCCGTTGGCCTACCTAGTATGAGTAGTGCACAGCAAAAGGGCATTGTGTGTGTGCCTGTGTGTGAGTGAGTTGTGAACAGAAAAAGGGCATTGTGTGTGGGTCTGTGTGTGAGTAGTAAACAGAAAAAGGGCATTGTGAGTGAGTAGTGCAGAGAAAAAGGGCATTGTGTGTGGGTCTGTGTGTGAGTGAGTAGTGAACAGAAAAAGGGCATTGTGTGTGGGTCTGTGTGTGAGTAGCATACAGAAAAAGGGCATTGTGTGTGGGTCTGTGTGTGAGTGGTGCAGAGAAAAAGAGCATTTTGTGTGGGTCTGTGTGTCAGTAGTGCACAGAAAAAGGGCATTGTGTGTGGGTCTGTGTGTGAGTAGTATACAGAAAGAGGGTACTGTGTGTGGGTCTGTGTGGGCCTGTATGTGAGTAGTACATGTAATCCGTTTTGGTCCCACTCCCTAAAGCTACCCTATACTAAGTATAATTATTTCACCTCATTATTCCCCAAAAAGTGATGTATTAGAAGGATTAGGTGCATAATGTTTGCAGTTCTGGATTCTTCTTGATCACCTTAACATACTGTAGGTTGCCTGATGTTATATAACAATTTCCTGAAAGTCTGTTGGCTTACCTAGTATGAGTAGTGCACAGCAAAAGGGCATTGTGTGTGGGTCTGTGTGTGAGTGAGTAGTGAACAGAAAAAGGGCATTGTGTGTGGGTCTGTGTGTGAGTAGTAAACAGAAAAAGGGCATTGTGAGTGAGTAGTGCAGAGAAAAAGGGCATTGTGTGTGGGTCTGTGTGTAAGTAGCATACACAAAAAGGGCATTGTGTGTTGGTCTGTGTGTGAGTGAGTAGTGAACAGAAAAAGGGCATTGTGTGTGGGTCTGTGTGTGAGTAGCATACAGAAAAAGGGCATTGTGTGTGGGTCTGTGTGTGAGTAGTATACAGAAAGAGGGTACTGTGTGTGGGTCTGTGGGGGCCTGTATGTGAGTAGTACATGTAATCCGTTTTGGTCCCACTCCCTAAAGTTACCCTATACTAAGTATAATTATTTCACCTCATTATTCCCCAAAAAGTGATGTATTAGAAGGATTAGGTGCATAATGTTTGCAGTTCTGGATTCTTCTTGATCACCTTACCATACCGTAGGTTGCCTGATGTTATATAACAATTTCCTGAAAGTCCGTTGGCCTACCTAGTATGAGTAGTGCACAGCAAAAGGGCATTGTGTGCGGGTCTGTGTGTGAGTGAGTTGTGAACAGAAAAAGGGCATTGTGTGTGGGTCTGTGTGTGAGTAGTAAACAGAAAAAGGGCATTGTGAGTGAGTAGTGCAGAGAAAAAGGGCATTGTGTGTGGGTCTGTGTGTAAGTAGCATACAGAAAAAGGGCATTGTGTGTGGGTCTGTGTGTGAGTGAGTAGTGAACAGAAAAAGGGCATTGTGTGTGGGTCTGTGTGTGAGTAGCATACAGAAAAAGGGCATTGTGTGTGGGTCTGTGTGTGAGTGGTGCAGAGAAAAAGAGCATTTTGTGTGGGTCTGTGTGTGAGTAGTGCACAGAAAAAGGGCATTGTGTGTGGGTCTGTGTGTGAGTAGTATACAGAAAGAGGGTACTGTGTGTGGGTCTGTGTGGGCCTGTATGTGAGTAGTACATGTAATCCGTTTTGGTCCCACTCCCTAAAGCTACCCTATACTAAGTATAATTATTTCACCTCATTATTCCCCAAAAAGTGATGTATTAGAAGGATTAGGTGCATAATGTTTGCAGTTCTGGATTCTTCTTGATCACCTTAACATACCGTAGGTTGCCTGATGTTATATGACAATTTCCTGAAAGTCCGTTGGCCTACCTAGTATGAGTAGTGCACAGCAAAAGGGCATTGTGTGTGGGTCTGTGTGTGAGTGAGTAGTGAACAGAAAAAGGGCATTGTGTGTGGGTCTGTGTGTGAGTAGTAAACAGAAAAAGGGCATTGTGAGTGAGTAGTGCAGAGAAAAAGGGCATTGTGTGTGGGTCTGTGTGTAAGTAGCATACAGAAAAAGGGCATTGTGTGTGGGTCTGTGTGTGAGTAAGTAGTGAACAGAAAAAGGGCATTGTGTGTGGGTCTGTGTGTGAGTAGCATACAGAAAAAGGGCATTGTGTGTGGGTCTGTGTGTGAGTGGTGCAGAGAAAAAGAGCATTTTGTGTGGGTCTGTGTGTCAGTAGTGCACAGAAAAAGGGCATTGTGTGTGGGTCTGTGTGTCAGTAGTATACAGAAAGAGGGTACTATGTGTGGGTCTGTGGGGGCCTGTATGTGAGTAGTACATGTAATCCGTTTTGGTCCCACTCCCTAAAGCTACCCTATACTAAGTATAATTATTTCACCTCATTATTCCCCAAAAAGTGATGTATTAGAAGGATTAGGTGCATAATGTTTGCAGTTCTGGATTCTTCTTGATCACCTTAACATACTGTAGGTTGCCTGATGTTATATAACAATTTCCTGAAAGTCCGTTGGCTTACCGAGTATGAGTAGTGCACAGCAAAAGGGCATTGTGTGTGGGTCTGTGTGTGAGTGAGTAGTGAACAGAAAAAGGGCATTGTGTGTGGGTCTGTGTGTGAGTAGTAAACAGAAAAAGGGCATTGTGAGTGAGTAGTGCAGAGAAAAAGGGCATTGTGTGTGGGTCTGTGTGTAAGTAGCATACAGAAAAAGGGCATATTGTGTGGGTCTGTGTGTGAGTAAGTAGTGAACAGAAAAAGGGCATTGTGTATGGGTCTGTGTGTGAGTAGCATACAGAAAAAGGGCATTGTGTGTGGGTCTGTGTGTGAGTGGTGCAGAGAAAAAGAGCATTTTGTGTGGGTCTGTGGGGGCCTGTATGTGAGTAGTACATGTAATCCGTTTTGGTCCCACTCCCTAAAGCTACCCTATACTAAGTATAATTATTTCACCTTATTATTCCCCAAAAAGTGATGTGTTAGAAGGATTAGGTGCATAATGTTTGCAGTTCTGGATTCTTCTTGATCACCTTACCATACCGTAGGTTGCCTGATGTTATATAACAATTTCCTGAAAGTCCGTTGGCCTACCTAGTATGAGTAGTGCACAGCAAAAGGGCATTGTGTGTGGGTCTGTGTGTGAGTTAGTAGTGAACAGAAAAAGGGCATTGTGTGTGGGTCTGTGTGTGATTAGTAAACAGAAAAGGGCATTGTGAGTGAGTAGTGCAGAGAAAAAGGGCATTGTGTGTGGGTCTGTGTGTAAGTAGCATACAGAAAAAGGGCATTGTGTGTGGGTCTCTGTGTGAGTAAGTAGTGAACAGAAAAAGGGCATTGTGTGTGGGTCTGTGTGTGAGTAGCATACAGAAAAAGGGCATTGTGTGTGGGTCTGTGTGTGAGTGGTGCAGAGAAAAAGAGCATTTTGTGTGGGTCTGTGTGTGAGTAGTGCACAGAAAAAGGGCATTGTGTGTGGGTCTGTGTGTGAGTAGTATACAGAAAGAGGGTACTATGTGTGGGTCTGTGGGGGCCTGTATGTGAATAGTACATGTAATCCGTTTTGGTCCCACTCCCTAAAGCTACCCTATACTAAGTATAATTATTTCACCTCATTATTCCCCAAAAAGTGATGTATTAGAAGGATTAGGTGCATAATGTTTGCAGTTCTGGATTCTTCTTGATCACCTTAACATACTGTAGGTTGCCTGATGTTATATAACAATTTCCTGAAAGTCCGTTGGCTTACCTAGTATGAGTAGTGCACAGCAAAAGGGCATTGTGTGTGGGTCTGTGTGTGTACAGTATACAGAAAGAGGGTACTGTGTGTGGGTCTGTGGGGGCCTGTATGTGAGTAGTACATGTAATCCGTTTTGGTCCCACTCCCTAAAGCTACCCTATACTAAGTATAATTATTTCACCTTATTATTCCCCAAAAAGTGATGTATTAGAAGGATTAGGTGCATAATGTTTGCAGTTCTGGATTCTTCTTGATCACCTTAACATACCGTAGGTTGCCTGATGTTATATAACAATTTCCTGAAAGTCTACCTAGTATGAGTAGTGCACAGCAAAAGGGCATTGTGTGTGGGTCTGTGTGTGAGTGAGTAGTGAACAGAAAAAGGGCATTGTGTGTGGGTCTGTGTGTGAGTAGTAAACAGAAAAAGGGCATTGTGAGTGAGTAGTGCAGAGAAAAAGGGCATTGTGTGTGGGTCTGTGTGTAAGTAGCATACAGAAAAAGGGCATTGTGTGTGGGTCTGTGTGTGAGTAAGTAGTGAACAGAAAAAGGGCATTGTGTGTGGGTCTGTGTGTGAGTAGCATACAGAAAAAGGGCATTGTGTGTGGGTCTGTGTGTGAGTGGTGCAGAGAAAAAGAGCATTTTGTGTGGGTCTGTGTGTGAGTAGTGCACAGAAAAAGGGCATTGTGTGTGGGTCTGTGTGTGAGTAGTATACAGAAAGAGGGTACTATGTGTGGGTCTGTGGGGGCCTGTATGTGAGTAGTACATGTAATCCGTTTTGGTCCCACTCCCTAAAGCTACCCTATACTAAGTATAATTATTTCACCTCATTATTTCCCAAAAAGTGATGTATTAGAAGGATTAGGTGCATAATGTTTGCAGTTCTGGATTCTTCTTGATCACCTTACCATACCGTAGGTTGCCTGATGTTATATAACAATTTCTTTCCTGAAAGTCCGTTGGCCTACCTAGTATGAGTAGTGCACAGCAAAAGGGCATTGTGTGTGGGTCTGTGTGTGAGTGAGTAGTGAACAGAAAAAGGGCATTGTGTGTGGGACTGTGTGTGAGTAGTAAACAGAAAAAGGGCATTGTGAGTGAGTAGTGCAGAGAAAAAGGGCATTGTGTGTGGGTCTGTGTGTAAGTAGCATACAGAAAAAGGGCATTGTGTGTGGGTCTGTGTGTGAGTGAGTAGTGAACAGAAAAAGGGCATTGTGTGTGGGTCTGTGTGTGAGTAGCATACAGAAAAAGGGCATTGTGTGTGGGTCTGTGTGTGAGTGGTGCAGAGAAAAAGAGCATTTTGTGTGGGTCTGTGTGTGAGTAGTGCACAGAAAAAGGGCATTGTGTGTGGGTCTGTGTGTGAGTAGTATACAGAAAGAGGGTACTGTGTGTGGGTCTGTGTGGGCCTGTATGTGAGTAGTACATGTAATCCGTTTTGGTCCCACTCCCTAAAGCTACCCTATACTAAGTATAATTATTTCACCTCATTATTCCCCAAAAAGTGATGTATTAGAAGGATTAGGTGCATAATGTTTGCAGTTCTGGATTCTTCTTGATCACCTTACCATACCGTAGGTTGCCTGATGTTATATAACAATTTCCTGAAAGTCCGTTGGCCTACCTAGTATGAGTAGTGCACAGCAAAAGGGCATTGTGTGTGGGTCTGTGTGTGAGTGAGTAGTGAACAGAAAAAGGGCATTGTGTGTGGGTCTGTGTGTGAGTAGTAAACAGAAAAAGGGCTTTGTGAGTGAGTAGTGCAGAGAAAAAGGGCATTGTGTGTGGGTCTGTGTGTAAGTAGCATACAGAAAAAAGGGCATTGTGTGTGGGTCTGTGTGTGAGTGAGTAGTGAACAGAAAAAGGGCATTGTGTGTGGGTCTGTGTGTGAGTAGCATACAGAAAAAGGGCATTGTGTGTGGGTCTGTGTGTGAGTGGTGCAGAGAAAAAGAGCATATTGTGTGGGTCTGTGTGTGAGTAGTGCACGGAAAAAGGGCATTGTGTGTGGGTCTGTGTGTGAGTAGTATACAGAAAGAGGGTACTATGTGTGGGTCTGTGGGGGCCTGTATGTGAGTAGTACATGTAATCCGTTTTGGTCCCACTCCCTAAAGCTACCCTATACTAAGTATAATTATTTCACCTCATTATTCCCCAAAAAGTGATGTATTAGAAGGATTAGGTGCATAATGTTTGCAGTTCTGGATTCTTCTTGATCACCTTACCATACCGTAGGTTGCCTGATGTTATATAACAATTTCCTGAAAGTCCGTTGGCCTACTTAGTATGAGTAGTGCACAGCAAAAGGGCATTGTGTGTGGGTCTGTGTGTGAGTGAGTAGTGAACAGAAAAAGGGCATTGTGTGTGGGTCTGTGTGTGAGTAGTAAACAGAAAAAGGGCTTTGTGAGTGAGTAGTGCAGAGAAAAAGGGCATTGTGTGTGGGTCTGTGTGTAAGTAGCATACAGAAAAAAGGGCATTGTGTGTGGGTCTGTGTGTGAGTGAGTAGTGAACAGAAAAAGGGCATTGTGTGTGGGTCTGTGTTTGAGTAGCATACAGAAAAAGGGCATTGTGTGTGGGTCTGTGTGTGAGTGGTGCAGAGAAAAAGAGCATTTTGTGTGGGTCTGTGTGTGAGTAGTGCACGGAAAAAGGGCATTGTGTGTGGGTTTGTGTGTGAGTAGTATACAGAAAGAGGGTACTATGTGTGGGTCTGTGGGGGCCTGTATGTGAGTAGTACATGTAATCCGTTTTGGTCCCACTCCCTAAAGCTACCCTATACTAAGTATAATTATTTCACCTCATTATTCCCCAAAAAGTGATGTATTAGAAGGATTAGGTGCATAATGTTTGCAGTTCTGGATTCTTCTTGATCACCTTACCATACCGTAGGTTGCCTGATGTTATATAACAATTTCCTGAAAGTCCGTTGGCTTACCTAGTATGAGTAGTGCACAGCAAAAGGGCATTGTGTGTGGGTCTGTGTGTGAGTGAGTAGTGAACAGAAAAAGGGCATTGTGTGTGGGTCTGTGTGTGAGTAGTAAACAGAAAAAGGGCATTGTGAGTGAGTAGTGCAGAGAAAAAGGGCATTGTGTGTGGGTCTGTGTGTAAGTAGCATACAGAAAAAGGGCATTGTGTGTGGGTCTGTGTGTGAGTAGTGCACAGAAAAAGGGCATTGTGTGTGGGTCTGTGTGTGAGTAGTATACAGAAAGAGGGTACTGTGTGTGGGTCTGTGTGTGAGTGGTGCAGAGAAAAAGAGCATTTTGTGTGGGTCTGTGTGTGAGTAGTGCACAGAAAAAGGGCATCGTGTGTGGGTCTGTGTGTGAGTAGTGCACAGAAAAAGGGCATTGTGTGTGGGTCTGTGTGTGAGTAGTATACAGAAAGAGGGTACTGTGTGTGGGTCTGTGGGGGCCTGTATGTGAGTAGTACATGTAATCCGTTTTGGTCCCACTCCCTAAAGCTACCCTATACTAAGTATAATTATTTCACCTCATTATTCCCAAAAAAGTGATGTATTATAATGATGCATGTGTATGTTGTAGGGTAATGCCCACTATAGATACATTAAGTAGCTCTTGCTCCCAGTTCTGACATAAGGTGGGTCATAATATACTTGCCACCCGACCCCAACAGTTAATGATATCCTGAACTTTCTGTGTGGTTTCGGCCAAATTATTTACATCTTTTATCATTGTTCCCCTGAGAGAAAAAACAACAAATGCTCTGTCAGATTAAGCAGGGTTGGTGGCATTGATTCTCCTACACTGCATACACTTATTCTGAACAACTAAAAGCCCACAATCAAGTAGTTTTCTAACATACACTTTACTGCACTATCCTTAGAATACTTACGAAGGCGGCACGTGCTATCCTGCACCAGTTGCTGCCCATGTGCCAAGGGCACGTCCATTATTGATATTATTGTACTAGGGTGACCTTCAACTCGTTTCACACAAGGGGTAATTTCTTTGAGGGAAACAACTAGTTAGGGATACCAGCTATATACAGCTATATAGCATCACGACAGTGTGTTATTGCCAAGGAAGACTAGTTAACTACTCTAAGGTGGCTATTGGTGAATTATAACGGAGATAAAAGAGCATAACAATATTAACATTCCTCGGTTGATCGTGAACAAAATATTTTAAGTTATTTGGTAGGGTCTAGTTAACTAAACATCCCCTTACTATTGGACATCCAAGCACCAGATTAAGAGAGATCTACCTACATTTGTTATAGACACTATTACAATGTTATACTATAGGTATGACTGACAATGGTACAACTAAAGGTAATGTGCACGGTTGAATCAAATTTGGCAAATAAAGGCTAAATGATCGTTAATGGTCGCAAATGCAATAGCAAATGAGTTGATGCATAATATTATAGACAGCATGTTGGACGAAAGTTTTCCTCTGTTCGAACAATCATCAGTTATAGGACCGTATTAGAATTGAGCCTGCAAATTGCCCTATAGAATAAGACTAACTGCGTATAATGTTGATTACAACCCAGAGATTACAGGTAAGTTGTAATGTTTAAAAGGTGGGTGTGGCGGTGGGTAAAATGGTGTGACATTACACGTTACCCTTGCAGCAACCCCAATTCAGTTTGAGCGCAAATGGACTAATTGGGAATGACTCTGCCTATGAATGGTATAATGAGTGAGAATGAACACTCATATTTAATGCGATGGAAGTGTGACAATCTCAAACTCGATTAACCTTAAACTGTCACATTCTGAAATGGACTGATATCTCTACCATATAATTATATCCCCAAATACATCATTATGCTGATCAAAGATGCACGAGGGCCGGAGCGTAATGATACAGTATACATTTACCAATTAGGGGACCTCCCTTGGCAGAGAGATGAGTAAAGGTGGATCTGGCAAGGAAACCTCGCCCTAGGTATTGGCTGGTGTTGTCTGGAAAATGTATGTACTTGTCGATGTAATAGCTGTAGCTTTAGAACAACACTTCTACTCATTGCTAGAGTGTGCTTGTAATCAATAAAAGGGCACCAACTTTTGGTATAAAATAGTCAGCATCCTACCAAGTGTTGGCCACACCAACTTTGGAACTACTCACAATGGAATGGTACAAGCCTGCATGGTTGTGTATAAGTTTCCTTATTTGTGCATTGGTCGGTACAAATGCAGCTGTTAATAAGACAGGTGAGAGAATCACTCTTCATATCTATTGCCTCATTAATCAACATGGACCTTAGGGAGTGGTCATTTATTGCTTACAAGGGGGGGGGGGAGGTGAAGTTCACCACCAGATCCCATCTCAATTACTGACCACTCCTACTGACAAGGATACACATGTTTCTTACTTGTTTATGTAAGACTATGTCATTATTTGCGACTGTTATAAAAAATAATGGAACACAATATAGAACACATTAATTTTATGCATTGATAGACAGTGAAATACTGAGCAGGGTTATCGAACGACTTTCCTCAATTACCACAATTACTCAGTAAACATCCTATGTAGTTCCAACATAGGTCAGAGGTTTCTTTAGGTAGTTTCCCAACCAAAAGACCTCAAAATGTTAGGGTTTATTTACGTTCAACAGACGTAGACATCTGATTTACGTTTATCTACTTCAAGTGGGTAGATGACTTCTCAGTGTCACACCAGGTGGCAGCACTATCAATTATAGAGAGAATGTTACAGCTCTTTAACAAATCTACCACATTCAAGCAGTAAATTCTCATTAATTATGAATTCCACATCATGCAAATTAACTGTGTTCAATAGAATATTTATATATAAAGGAGAGTAGATTAAGGTATTGGGCATGAATATGTGTTTTGTGGCACTTTACTGAGCGGACACCATATTTGTGGTAACAGAAGAATTACAAAGCCTCTCTGCAGCCCAAACTATTCATTCGGCGTAGCCTTAGCGGCGATATACGCCTGCTGGTCCCTTCGCGACCGGAGTGAAAAGTTAGAAGAAGAAACTATTCAACAGATCTATACTGTGAGGCTGTTCAGTTGGACCAAAAGAATATACTATATAGAATGAAATGACATCATAGTGGTTATTTTGTATGAATATTGTTAGTTAATGTAAATTTGTCTGCAATATAATACAATTCTTTGTCTGAATCCCACTACGTAGAATTATATGTGATGTGTTTGAATCCCAGTTGAACGTAGATTTACATCTGAGCTACGAAAGTCAGACCTGTAGGTTTGAGAGTGGTAGATAAGGCCAAAAAAAAAAAGGTGTGTTTCAGGCAACATGGTCAGAATTTCTAGGGTAGGTAGGTCGGATTTTTTTAAATTTATTTATTTATTTTTTAAACATAGAGAGAACCAGGAATGAGTCGCGAATGGAGAAATCGACTCGCAACTCACCAGAATGATTCAATAATTCCTCTATTGACTAGGAATATCAAGAAGTTATTGCATATTCCTATAAAAAAGCCATTTTCTGAAGTTAATCAATCATTCAGGCCTCTGAGGTCACTAGGAGCTTGCTTTTCTTGAAAGAATTTGTAAAAATTGAGAAAAATAAATAATAAAAATCAAAAAAAAAAAATCTCCAAAATTGGGAAAAAAATGCTAGGGTCGGCCTTTTTTTGAATCTAGGGTCGGGTTGCCTGAAACACACCTTTTTTTTGGCCGAAACTTTAATGTTTTGATGTTCATAAACCTTCTAAAATTACGTAGTTCAGACCAAAAATCTATGTTGTGTTTACTGGGTAAAATGATTTTGGAATATACCCACCTCACACAATGTTACAACTATCCCATTTACTTACATCTTTATATCACATCTTCCTGATGTCTTTCAAATCTTTCAAAGCAGGTCATATATTAATATTATTATGTTGCATTGAAAAGATGTCTGAAGAATGGTGTCTAAAACATTTGCATATAGCACATCATTAGGCTTAGAATATGACATAACCAAATGTAGTAAATATCTTTTGAGAAAAGATGTAGAGATGACATGATTAACTACGAGTTTTGCTAGCTGGGTAACATCCACGTTGGGCAGGGACACCAGCCCAAATGGCACCGGTGTACCCATGATCGGGTGTGCAAACTGTTCAGACCAAATGTGTGCACATTTGGGCCATCAGTCCAGTTGCCAGACTGAGCCAGACTGGGTAGCTAGATATACACACTTTAACACACTTTTCTCACATGAACACACTTTTCTCAACACACTTGTAAACACACCTTTTTGTAAGATGTGTGTAGGCATAAAAAGTGTGTACAATATACACACATTTTTATTTATCATATTTAATGATTTTATTTTAAATGTTAAACATAAACTTAGGTGTAGCGTCAATGAATACATGAAGCCAAGAAGTTAGAGTTATTTTGAGGACTGAATAACCTGTTCTAGAGAGGTCTAAAATACATGTTGTGGTTGATTAAATTCTGCCTGCTGGTACACTAGGTGTCTCTGCTAGCTGAGGAGGCCAGGCAATTTTGAAAACTCTTTATAGAGCAACACACAGATCAATCACAAATGAATGGGACTGCCGTATTCACCATGACATGACATGGTATATATAATATGATAAACATAATTTACCATACCCATTTACTACCCTAAACGTACAGAGAAACCATGGTAATCTGCCAGGCCTGTCTTCTTGCAAAATATGATTGAATTATCTGAAAAATTAATCATCAACGTACATTTTACTGCTAACGTGTATAATAATATCCATTATCTGTCAGAGAAGAAAAAAGCGAATAACTGGTTGGTGGATATTTGCTGTATCATAGCCTACATTTAAGGCAAGAGGACATTTTCCAGAATGCACAGCGGATGGGAGTCGATGCTACGAACTCACAGACGGTGTTCCGTCAATTGGCATTGCCCACAGCAAATGCAATGATTCAGGTGGACATCTGGCAACCATACAGAGCCAAGGGGAGCTTGGAGATGTCTCAAGACTGCTTAGGTTAGTAAAGACGAAATTTGGTACTGGTTTATAGCTCAAACACTGAAAATGGTTGTCACTGACCCATAATCTCGTTATTCGTAAATGTGTCATTTCCGAGAGAAGTAACATTCTTCTCTTATAAAAGCACTGAGTCGGTGACCTAACCCCGCCGAGTTTTTGCACGCAAATGACGTCGTGGATGCAGAGCTCATTTAATAATTAGCCTATGACAGAACAATTGAATCGAATAATTAGCCTATGGCAGAATACTTTATTACCTGAAAACGTGTCAAACCACGTATTGTCCCTATACCCGGTTGCCTGTCTACTTATTGCAGCTCAGATACCACGCGGGCATGGATTGGCCACTTGTGGCGCGATGGTAGGTGGCTATATTTGGAGGGGAAAGTTGAACAGGACTGGACTACCATAACGACGAATAGATTGAAGAATTTCTTCGCAGCACCTACCCAACTTCCTACCAATACGGCGCATTATTCGTACATACTAGGCACGGATACCAATGGCGTCTGGAGGACCTCATCCAACCCCAATGATGAGAACATCAATTTCTACATCTGTGAGAAGGTACAAACCCCACCTCTCACCACAACAACAACCACCACTACAACCGCACCTACTACAACTACAACTCCAACAACCACGCCTACTACAACTACTACTCCAACAACTACTACCACGACCACGCCTACCACTACTACGACCATCCCAACTACTACTACAACACCAACAACAACTACTACAACAACTCCGCCTACTACCACAACCACAACGCCAACAACGACTACAACCACACCAAGTGAGGCAATACATTTAAGAATTAAACGTAATTTTGTAATGCTTCATAATCCATTGATAAAATGAAAGAGTATAATGGAAACTATTATGAGAATAGTATTGTATTTTATTTTATTGTAATTTCATTTATTTGTACTGAAAGTATTAAGCTTAATGACCTGGGCCTAAAATAAATCCTGTTTCCAGTTTTTAAATCCATGGCATTGGTGAATTTATTATGTCAGTCTTTTTTTTAAACATTTTGAATGCATGTGTGAGTATGTCTTTGTCTGTCCAGATTATTTGTGCGTCATATACGTTTCCTCTATTTCATTCTAACGCCCCAATCTCGCATTTATATTCTTATGTACGTTGCAACCGCTATTAATTGTAATATTCACCTTGCAGATTATTGCCCATTTTCTACCCCATACATATTTCAGTTGACTGTGCACCACTGGGTGAGGCTCATTGAATTGCTATTATAATGCATCCTTAGTACATGTATCTTTCCTCGTCCAAATAAGTTAACTTTCAGAATCACTAGAACTCAATTCAGGGAACTCACCGTCAGGGAATGCACTTCGTAACTGTAAGTTTATGTATGGAGTGCAACGTTCACAGAGGTCTATTTAGCCAGACGAGCCATGCAGATGAAGTCCGCCAAGTAGATCTCTGTAGATGCTGGCCTTCACTTTTATAATTTCTGATATGTCTAATAGCATTTTAAAAAAACTGACTAATTATATTCTGATAGGTAAAATTCTTAATTGAGGATATATGAAGAATTTGGCTGCAAAACAACATACAATGTAGCTCCATCCCAGAATTCAAGCAAATAGTGCTTTTTGTAAAGACACCCGAGGGTCAGTTATGATACTTTGGTAACAGAGTGTATACTGAGTAGGTCCTAATGGTATGAAAAATATATAAAATTGAGGGTTATATTTCACTTTTCATATCTACATTCTCTGCATTGTACTACATGTGTCTGACTTAGTAATGGCTTCAATTTGATGGGCTGCTTATAGAGAATGCAGCATTAATCATCACCTCCTACCTCAAAGAGAAATAAGACTCAATCAATTTAAGGTGGGGGGATATCTCCATCACCGCGGCCGTGATGAAAATAATCCCCCTGTGTATACACCCAACTATCCTCATTTAGACCAACAACTGATATTTATAATGACTCCTGTATTCAATATAATACAATGAGAAAAGAACACCTGTTAGTTTATCTCTTAGGCCTTCGATGTGCATTGCATAACATCACTTGTGTTATTATCACATTGACTACACCTAAGCGGGGGGATATCTAACTGATTTATTTCTAGTGATCTTTCAGGAAGATGTGTAGATTCCCTGCATTGATAGAAAGGTATTAAATCTATTAGCTTACTATCATCATTAATGAATTAATTATTCTGTATATCAATTTATACTTAGCTCAAAAGCTATTTACACAGGTTTATAATTGTAAATTGATGGAAATTGATTTTTGAAATAACTTATAGAAATAGTATGATACCTTCTGCGGGTTATTAAAACCCATTCTTATAACTGCAGTATACTTTGGACTGTTACTAATAGAAGAATCCATCCATGATTATAACCAACTGCACATACATTATACAATCATTCAGATAACGTACTGATATCATCGCTTCTTCAGGGTACATAATGTTCGGCCAGCTGTTAGCTATGTTACTGTTAACTAACTGACACTGTTCGAAGACCATGGGGGGCTATGCTGCGCTAGCTGCTCTGCTATGTCTGTGCCAGATCAATGGTGAGTTCAACATAGAATGCTACTGAATATGTAGATACTAAGTTAATTGAATCAGGGTGTCCCCCTGAGTCTAGTGAGTCGATTCTAAACATTGGTTAAGAGATTTTTAAATTTCCAACTTCACACAATCATATTTCATCAACTAGCCATGTCAATTAAAAAAAATGTCATGGTTTGTTACCTTCACACCTTATCTGTGGCACACAATGCACTGTACACACAACTTTGCATTTTTTGTTGCAAAAACATCATGCCAAAACTTTTGCACTTTCTTGAATCAACAACAGATACTGCCCTCCCATTGAACTCTATGCTAAAGCAGTGTGCACCATTCTAGACAACCCTGCTCCCTGCTATGTTTTGAATTCAATAAAAGTTCTATATACCAATCTGTGCTTTAGGCTTAGTGCACAAGAAAGTGTTTTAGACTAGACAACTAAAAATGTAAGTAAAGCCTGCCATCGTATATACCTGCTCAGTAAGATCCGTAATATGATGCCCCAGAAAACTGCAATAATGATTTACAAGCAAACTGTACTCCCTGTAATTGAATACTGTGGTTTCCTTGATAATGGCCTAACCAGCACAATTAGCAAGAGGCTCCAACATGTCCAAAACCGAGGCCTACAGGTCTGCTTACGAACTAATATGAAACATCCGGTTGCGGATCTTCATAATGTCTGTACTATTGATTATGTTAATGTGAGGTTTGAAATCCAACTGCTGCTCCTTGTACATACTGTCTGCACTCAAAAAATAAACTCGTCTCCAGACTCTTCAAAGTGACGGTCATAAAATAAACGAGTCAAAAACTTGTCTAAGTGACAAGGAAGCGGGTCTTCTAATTGGAGATAGAAGACCCACTTGGTATGTGCCAGTCCAAAACCCGACATTTGCCAGCTCCAGATTCCATTTTTGGGATGGTAACCTGATACGTTAGACAACTTTTGACTCGTTTATTTTATGACAGTCACTTCGACGAGTCTGGAGACGAGTTTCCTTTTTCAGTGTGCTGATGGAGTTTGGTTGTTAATAAAACAAAACAACCCATACAGGAGGATAACTAGGTCTGTTTATACTCTAGAACTGGCCTACCCACATGACATTAAAAAGTGCTATAGGAAAAGCCCCCTATACAGGGCTGTTGACCTGTGGAACGGACTACCGCCGAACTGTAGGCTAACAGCTGAAAAGGGCTCCTTTAAGACGAAAGCCCTAGCTATACTAAGGCTGGCACATAAGGCCAAACTTATGGGTGTCAGACCCTAGGTCTGCATTGGTGGTTCATTTGTCACTTCTACCATATAAATTGTAACCTAAGTTAGTCGAGCAGTCTATGAGCAATACAAGCAACTCCAATTGTTTAGTAGCTACTGATGTGTGTATGTCTTGCTCTAAGCCGGACCATATGAGTCCCTTGTGAAATCGAAGTCTCAAGCTGAGATTGATATTGTCTACCAAGTTAGTGTCAAGGAAAAAAGAAGCCATGTTATGCTTCTGCTTCATAATTCGCACCTACTCATGCTACATGTTGCATAAATAACTATAGTTTGACCCTGAAAACCCAGAGAAAGGAGCCTAGTCATTATGACGACCTAGGTTGTCAGAATGAATAATGGCAGGTGCTCTGGAGAATGTTGTATGAATAAAGTCTCTAATTAGTTCACCTCTTAGCGAGAGGCATCCCTGTCACATATTTTGTGTACTTTGATTGAACTAAGTAAGAGTACTTGTTATAAATAAGTTGCCAATGGGTGAGAATGATGGCCCCAAAGGTATAGGGGCCACCCTGCTCCCCGTCACCAGTTTATATCTTGTGATAACTTTAGTTATGCAGTTACTACAATTCTTTAACACTAGGGGCAGTAGTGTGCCATGAGAAGCCCAGTTTGCAATAGAATTGAGTAGCATTGAGTAGTCATTGGAACAACCTAGGATTTAAGAGTTGTCATTACTGATGACTTTAGGTCTTCAAGTTGACAATACCTAAATCAACTACCTTAAGGTAGTCATTCTGACTACCCAATTAATGTGAATACCTAAGGTAGTCATTATGACAACTTTGTTTTGAATGGATCAAATGTAACTACCTAGGTTGTCAAAGTGATGACCAAAAGTTGTCACCATGACTACCTAAAGTTGTTAATTTTGGTATTGTCAAAATGACGACCCTGAGGTTTTCAGTGGATATTTGATCAACTTATGTAAAGGACACGGCCTTCCTACTAGACATGGTTACTAATACCATATACATTAATTTTGATTATTGTTGTATTTTGAAACATCATCTAATGATTAAATACACATTGCAAAATCAACCCATGTGTGCACTGTCATTACTCGTTTACAGTGGGAGTATCCTGGATCTGAGGAGTTGATCCAATGTGGGGGGGGGGGCTTAGGGGGCTTGATCACCAGGCTCGATCATCAGGCACGATCATCAGGCTCGATCATTAGGCTCGATTATCAGGCTTGATTATCAGGCTTGATTATCAGGCTCAATTTTCAGGCTTGTTTTGCTGGCTCGTTTTTTAGACTCACTTTTCAGACTCAATTGAAAATTGACTGCATTGGGTGCATCGCCCTGGAATATACATGTAATAGTGTGGGTGCGGTCAAGTCATAATTATCATCCATTTTGTGATTGGGGATTGGGTAAAGACATAAGATAGCCTGACACCCTGAGTCTCCTGTGATGTAAATCACACGCCTATTGATCTGTACATGCCCTCTTCTCAGTAGAGAAATTTGCTGTAAATAATGTGCAAATTTGTGTTTTAGTACATAAAGCTGATGCCTTCAACTTTGCCAACACGTATGGGTCTCGGATGGTGCTGCAGAGGCAACCCATGCAGTCTGCTATCTGGGGTACAGCTGATGCAGAGAGATACCTAGGTGTCAATGTCACAGTTGTCATTGACACCGGTGTCAATACTACTGTCAAAGGGACTGCTTATGGCACAGTTGGTAAGTGTATTGTGAAAACCATTCATTTAACAATCCTCTCCTAAAATATATTACTATTAATGGACAACACGGCCTCATTTCAATATCTATACATGTATAAATGCACAAGCTTTATGGATACAGGTATCCTTTTGCACTTTCAATTAGTATCATATACACTTAATTGGTTTTCCACCATACTAAGTCAATTGTTTATGGATAATTAGAATCCATTGGTAAAACCTGAGAGGATGTCCTTCTGAAACAGAAGTAAATTAAAAACAGATTTTATTTTATGGTAATAAGATATGCTCCATGTCAAGTAACTGTTTATTTCCTTTTTGTGAAAGGTGGCGATGAGATAGCTGGTGCATGGAAGGTGCTCCTGCCTGCCATGCCAGCTGGTGGGCCATACAGACTGACTGCCTCCCTGGAGGCTGTAAATGCTGAACCCATCACGCTGTCCGACGTCATGTTTGGTGACATCTGGATCTGCTCGGGCCAGAGTAACATGAACATGGAACTCTACAAGGTTAAATAATCTCCCTTTATATACACATATATTTAAGAATTTGATCTCTAAGATATATCTATCAATGTATTCTAGAAAGATAAAAGGGCCAAGAAAGCTATTTGATGAGAATTTGGCAAGCCTTTCATTTTAGACCTTCAATGGTACTGAGGAGATGGAGATGGCAGAAAACTACCCCAACATTCGTATCTTTGCTGTGGGCAATACTCAATCACTTACGCCTGTTTATGACGTGGCTAACATCAAGCAAGAGTGGACAAGGCCTGATGCTGGTGAGCATATATCATGTGAAGTAACTTATAATACAAACATTATTATAACATTGGACTTCTGGCTCTAGAATACTTCAGATACGATTTTAAGTATGGTAGCTCAGTGTAGAATATTTCTTGCTTCTTTCTCAGGTCTTCCCTCAACAGCAACCAAGTCACTTAGACAATGTCTGCTTTCATTCACCTCTAGTTGCTGTGGCATACTTTTCCTCCTTGTGCTGGACATTTGGAAGAAAATTACATGTACGCACTGGGGTACCAATTGGGCTTGTTCAATCTTCATGGGGAGGTACCAGTCTTGAAGCTTGGTCATCACCTGAGGCATTGGAGGAATGTTATGGGTATGTCCATTTATGTAAATAATATGCATATAAGGGAAACAGAGTCAGGGTGGATCGCTTTCATCGCTGAAAGAAAAGGGAAAAGGCAAGGGATACCCATGCAGTAAACAAAAACGTTATACAGCGTTTCGGAGTATTTCTCTATGGCTTCTTATTAAGGCCACCCCCTATGTTAGTGGGGACCGTCATGATGGGGGCATGAAGGAGTAGACTAACTTCATCGGGAGCCTTCCATACTGGCAACCTCCCCCTTCGGTTGTTAAGATTTGTACAGATAATATGCGCACATTTTTAATGCAGTGAGGATAGTGACTCATATGGCCCGATGGAGCCCACAGTTCTCTGGAATGGGATGATCCACCCACTGCTCAACATGACCATCACAGGCACCATCTGGTATCAGGGTAAGCACTCAGGGAAAAATTGTTTTCTCATCACCAAGCAATGAAAAATATGACGAGGGCGTTTTTTATTTTAACTTTTTTTTTTTTTTTACTTAAAGCTGAAATACATAGGGAAATTTGGATTTTTGCGGGGAAATTTGAATTTTTCGCGATTAATATACACATATTTCAGTAGTTTAGAGTTTATTGATCATCAAAGGTTGTTATAATGCAAGTTATTACCAGCGGACTGCATTACTGACAGCATAAGTTTTAATTTGATACCAAATTTGCCAATATTTTTTCCAATTTTAACATTTTTTTCATCAAAAATGTAAAAAAAACGGTTTCCCCAGATCATGATTTTTATGATGCGCGCGGTGATGAGAAACAACTTTTTTTTTTGAGTGGCCTAACCTTCAATTTCAGAGCTTTACCAAATCTATCTTTCACTTTTCAGCAAAAATGCAACATTATAACCTCGAATATATTGTCCACAGTAGTCTGGGATTGACACATAAACATTCTAATACGATCTGATAAATCAAATATATCATCAACATTGAGTCATAACTAAAAAAATATCAAACTACATTGCATGTTGCAGGTGAGGCCAATGCACGGCGGATTCCCATCACAGCAGGCTATGAGTGCACTTTTCCCGCCATGATTCGTGATTGGAGACGGAAGTTCCTGGCCTCTACTCAACAGACGGAGGCTGAATTCCCCTTTGGTTTTGTACAGGTTAGTCAGTCTCTTAAATACATCCTTAATGATTTCTTCAAAAATTCTCCACAATTTCTTTTTGGCAACTGTCATATCCAAATTAGATGTGGTTGTGCAGTGGCAGTTATAAGATATTTTCCCCAGACTGATCAACAAGTGTGATACACTAGCTTGAGGCTTTGAAAAACTTTTACAGAAATATGACAATAACAACACATTTTTCATGTCCGACTTTTGCCAAAATTGTAAAATAATTACATAATATTCTGTAATCATACAGCTAGCAGGTCAGAAGAAAAGCTATGATCTTGTTGATGGTTTCCCCCATCTCCGGTGGAAGCAAACTGCCAACAGAGGTCGTGTGCCAAATGAGCAGATGCCTAACACCTTCATGGCTGTTGCTCATGACTTACCTGACTTTGATTCACCATATGGATCGTGAGTGTGCATATTTTCATCTGTCTTTGCCTATTTGAAAGAAAAGAAGCTGCTGCAACCTGGAAACTAATCAACACATACTAGTTACATGTATTTGAATAATTATATTCCTCCAAACTTAAATTCACAATATAGACTGTAAGTGTCATGTGTTTGCCCTTTGAAAGATCACACATTGGAAAAAGTATTCACCACACAAAACATAGAGAAGATTTTATTGTAGAACAATCATAAGTAATCTGTATATCAGGCTCATTTGATTTGATACTTTTGTGATGACGGGCGTTAGAATTGTGGTCATACATTCAATATACTCCATTCATATACATATGTTAATGTAAATACTTAAGCTGAGTTTGTATTGGAAATAACACCTGGGTTCTAGTTGAATCACATGATACATCACAATGACAAGGTGTATGATGTGTTTATCAGAATGTTCCTCCAAATTTGATTTGAATGACCTCAGACAGTAAATGATTCCAGTTGTTGTCTCTAATTGATGAGATGGGTACTCATCATACAGATTTATGAGTATTTTTATGCATCTCCTTCATGCAGGAACCACCCTCGCGACAAGCCTACGGTGGCAGAACGCTTGATGCTTGGTGCTAGAGCTATACACCTTAAGGAGAAGGGTGTTGAGCATGGAGGACCCCTGCCCATTGCCTACAAATTCAACCCAACAACCTTCACCCTAGAGTTGCAGTATGACAAGTCAAAACAGATTGAAGTGAGAAGTTTTGAAGGATTTGAGGTGAGTGTATTTGTTTTTCTGTACAATGAGGAAATACCCCATATTGGGCGCTCTAATGGAACGGGTTGTGGGTTCTTACTAAGGAGTTAAATATATTTCATTACCTTAAATTCTCGCGTATAAGCCTAACTCGCGTATAAGACGCACCTCGACTTAGGGCCGATCCTATAAGCCGTACCGGCAATTCGATTATGGTGAGTTTAGTACTGTATTATAGCAGCAAAAAGGCAGAACCTTGATATTGAGACAATCTTATTAGCCGCAGTGGCGATCTGACTCGGGGACTGGGTGATTGTTCGAGGTGCCAGCCAAGGGCAACAGCCCATGTCTGACTCTGAGGCTTATAAAATCTATACATCTACTTATCACACCTAGGTCTACATCTACATCACTGTATAAAGATAATGGTTTATGATGTAACCATCAGTTTCGGAAAAGTTTACTTCTTTTAAATGTAAAAGTTTGTCAAAAGGTCGATTAGGAAATATTTTTCAAATAGTGTGCCCACTTTCAAAATCCTGGATTGAGATCCACACAGACTATATGCCTTCTTTTCAATCATTCGCAGGTGTGCTGCTCTGACTCAGCAAATAGTCCTTGTGACCCTTATGACAACCGCTGGACGCCCATGCCCATGCTGAAGTCCAACAGGATGGGCGTCACTCTGTCCACCAGGCTATGTGGTTCGGAGCACTTGATGGGTCACAGATATGCCTGGAGGACCAACCCATGCCCATATAAGGAGTGTGCTGTGTATGCCCTGGGTTCTGACCTGCCTGCTCCTGTCTACGTTAGCAATGGCCGCCTTAAGGATGACACAGTCTGGCATAACATTGAGTTTTAGGCTCCATTTGAATAGATTTGTATTTCAGTGAAAACTATATTAGAAAGCATGCTTCTCATGAACAATCTTCAAAATCCAATGAGTAATAGCAATGGAAAACTAATGACAATGTATCGGCTCAGCATTTTCTGAAACAGATGATTGAGTGCCAATAAAAGGATCCCTTTGTGTATGGATGTTAAAAGAAGAGAAATATTTGAATCAAGGGAATGCATATACATTGTATATTGCTACACATGTCAGTACTATTAGATGATCATTTAATTCCATAGCATTTTTAGCCACAAGTGTATATTACATGCCATACCATATTGATAAATGCAATCTGGAACACACCGTGTCATTTGCCTGACAGTGGATTGACTTTCATATCAAGTTGATGGATTCAATGTCAGTTGAGGGTTTCACATGTGGCCTGAACTACTCATGGAGGTAAAAAGAATGTTTAAGGAGTCAAACAGTTGGTTTGTCCAGCTAGCACTATATTTAAAATGGTATTATTCTGTATGTACAGATCTCTAGATGCACTTGATTTTTGACATTGATAATCATATCAATACAATATAAAACATTCTAATATCAACATTTAACATCAGAATTCATTTTCATGAAATGTTGATGGTCAGTTTAAAAGTCTAACGTATTTTGATATATTAGGTATAGACACCTGCTTTGTAAAAACACGAGAAAGTTAAATCCACCTAAGCCATGCACCAATATAGCCAGCCCTAACTACTTCATTTACTTCCTCCAATCCATCACTTACTCGGACAGGTGCCTGGCAACCTCCCTTACATGTTTTATTATAATTATTTGGACTTAACTCCTCGGATAATTTGCTTCCTCAGACATTTTCTCTTGCATTTTCAAAATTCGAGGAAGTAGGGGCCGACTGTATAGTGTAAAAAGAAGAGCTACGGTATAGCTAATAGGATAGAAAATACTAATGTGACTATCTATTCCAAAGCAGTCATCCTCCAAAGACCCACTGTGCAAAATGACAAAGGGAGTGACCCAGTGTACATTCAGTACAACGTTTAATCAATGTTGAATCAACATTGACAACCAGTTATCAATGTTGATTCAATGTTCTGTGCCCACTGAGGATGGCTCAATGCCATTTGGAGTCACTATGCCGAAACAATCGGTAGCTCCTTTTCTAGTGGAGTCAATCCGTTTCAAGAAAGTCAATAATAACCCTTAGGAAAGAGTTCGAAAGAGAGTCAGAAAAGGGAGTCATTGTGGAGGGAGGCTAGGGTCCCCGTTTGAGAATAAGCCTACTAAAAATTGCATATCAAAGTCAATACTGTTCAAACGACAAGTCCCAGCGTGTTTATTACAGTACATGTTGTACAAATCTTGAACCGTATGTTAAGCTACTTGTTGAATGTTTTTTCAAGAACACGTTTTCCTATTTTCCTACAGGCTTTTTACATGCCACCGAAAATAATGTGAAGTAATAAATAGTCATTGGTAAATCAGACTGCATTATGAACAGGTGTGGATGCAGATGACACCTAGCTCACACGAGTGAATGGACAAACGTTTTGAGTGAGTCTTATTGACATCTTACTGAAGTCTTAGTACGGACAAACGTTTTGAGTGAGTCTTAGTATAAAAATTTACCATGACACAATTCATGTGTATTCTTAAAAACTCGTTAAAATGTATTTAACTGAGATTCCACCATTACTAAAGAAGGGGGGAAAAGGGAAAGAAACGGGGGTTGGGACCCCATCTTGGTGGTAAGCCTTCAGTAAGATTGGGTAAGACTCATTCAAAACGTTTGTCCATGCACTCACGTGAGCTGGGTCAGTCGTGCTGTGTGGATAACCTAAAGGCGACCTAAGCGGTTGCAAGTGTCCGTCTTCCGGAGGTGCTCCCAGGCTGTCATCTGGTTGTACACGTCGACAGGCGGCATGAGCCCCTTACATTCCTTCATCTGCTTCTGAAGGACCGCCATACAGCGGGCAGAGCCCTGGTAGGCACTACAACAAATAGGACAAATAAGACTTAGCGTACATAGATCCCACAAACTCAAATACAGATGGGGTAGGACCTATAATTTGGGGTTGCTTTTTAATGTTTAGTTATACAACATATTAGTCTAAATAATATCCATATACATCAACCCTAAATTAGCTGCTAACCCATCTTTAAAGGAACGTTCATCAATGACATCAACATCTCGTAAAGGGGGTTGTAATAAAACCATATGTGATGGCCAGTGGAAAATGGGTCTTAAGTGTGTCTCACCACAGAGGTGGGGGAGGGGCACGAGATGGTCCTTTGGTTATCTAAGGGTATACTGATACCTATGCATCATTTTCATCTTGGATGTTATTGGAAAATTTGCCAAGCCTCTGCAATAGCAAATGACTCATCCCGAACAAGAGTATTGCAGGATCGGTGGATGACTATGAGAGAGGGGGCGCCCCAAAGAAAACATATCCCGGCCATACAAGAACTATCAACATAAGTACACTGTGAGTGTTGACATAAGTAGTACAGCAAGCGGAACTTTTTGTCATTCCTATATCATATCCTATATTGTACCACAGTATGGTAGGAACACCCATATTGTTAGGCGAATGTTTAACAATAGAGATCAATGCAAGTTGCATACAGGACAATATATCCTATTGCCTCTATTTTGAATAGAATTTCCAGTTATGAGAGGTACAGTTGAATGAATGACGTGCCTATAGTATTTAGGACAGGGGGGGCTGGATTTACAAATGTGGCATTCTCAAAAAGTAATCAGCATTATCTAGTCAAGAGAATAGTACCTAGCTTAGGACTTCAATGATACTTCACATTTTTACACATTAAAAAAAACTAGTATAATGCATTGTTCCTTTACAAACGATATTTTACTTATGAATACATATTACATAACATATACAGTACTAATGTGCACAGTATACTTAATCACTGTATAACCTACCCGCATTGGGTTTTGATGTCCTTCGACTCAAAGGCACTCTCATATTGCAGCATACAGGCGATAGCCTTACTCTCAAAGGTCCTGTACTCGGGACACTCTTTTTTCTTCTTGCTACCAAAGAACATCCCATTCACCTAATAAACAAAATAAGTTCACTATGCATTATATTTAGCCTTTTTTTTAAAGTCAAACATTCCGATTTATGATCATGAGGAAAGGAAACATTACATTAACAAGGCCCAGCCAAGAGGACATAACATTCTCAGCCGGCATTCCCAAGGTGCCCCAGGTGGGACCATTATCGGCTTCTCACCTGGAGCCAACTTGATTTTGATCAGACCAATACTGTGACCAATGCATAGCTGCTCGTCTATATCACATTCGCATGACGTAAAGATGTCAAGAACTGTATCAGTTTTAAATACCTTAATCCATACGAATTATGCTGTATTTTTGTATGTGGTCTACATTAAGAACAGAATGGTCTGCCCGACCGATTTATTGACCAGTTTAAATATGTTGCACCGTAAATTCCAGTGTATAACCTAAACGCAAACTAAACCTCTAGTGCGGGTTATACAGTAATACTGAATGTCTAGGGGCGGGTAATATGAGGATTTGAAGATCACATCCGGAGGTTTTTAAACAAAAATATATGACTATTGCATATATTACTGCAAACATATTACAGTAAATTGTTATTTAATCTAAATTGCATAGATTTCAGAAATTGGGGGGTTTTAAACAAAAATAGTTAACTGCTTGAATATTGAATTCATAGAAGTGTGTTTTCCCACTTCTCAGAAGGGGGCACTAGAATCAATGCGATACGTTGCTAAGGAGGGTGAGTGTGAGGCAGCCATGTACCTAGTGGAGAGCAATGACATAATACCCCAGTCTCGGCCCTGCCCCGTCTCACATATCCCATTAGTAGGGTGGCCAGACCTTTTTTTTTAAACGCCTTGACTTGTCCATGTGTATTATTTTCACAAAGCCTTCATATTCGCATTTGATAATCTGTCACTGTTATGGCCATACACTAGATATGACAGGAGTGACAGCTGATTACAGATGCCTTACCAGGGCAACTCTTCTGACAGATTCTTACATTCCCAGTATATACCTGTATACTTACTGCATGGGTGATTCACTTCTCTGTGGGGACATCTACTGCTTGACCAATGAACCATCTACTTATGACCTATGACCCTTTGTGTACATAGCTATTTAACAGTGGCCAGCTGGTGCTGCCATCTCCTGCCTTATATGACCTTATATGATACTAAAGCCCCTTCCATGGTCTATTATGACCCCCAGGAGATACACTGACGCTGGCTGACGCTAGGTTGTATAATTTCCATTCAAAATGCATCATTTTCAGTTAATTTAGCTCTATCTTCGGTAGTTTGCCGTAAATTGCCAATTGAAGGTTTCTATAAAAATATTGAAGTATAAAAATCATTATCATAGATAGCTTATCTCAAAAAGATATCATTTTGCCAGGTGATAACAAAACCTCCCATGGGATACCTGCATTCAAGAGGCTTCAAACAAAAAAAGAATCTCGTTGATACATACATTTGCTATCCAGCAGTGCAAATTCTCCCAATGGACAGGTTCAAGAGATCTCCCACTTATAGAGCTCAAAATAGACCCGAAATCTGAAGCTCTGTCAACATTGCCCCTTGATTGCATTATGCAATACAATTTACTGTGCTTATTCCAGCTTATATGAGATTGACCCATTCAATATCTCGATATACCAATTTTCTAGAAGTCTCCAGCTACTCTATAGCCAAAATGACAAGACATTATAAAAGAGTCAATTAACATAGGATCAGATACGCACTGAACGAGCATGCATACCCTGCAGCCACCCTACCATTAGCTCCCAGTGGGCACAGGCCTTTGAATCAACATTGATAAACGGTTATCAAGGTTGATTCAATGTTGCTTCAACGTTGATTTAATGTTGAACTGAATTTTGTGCCCACTGGGCTATGCCCCCTCTGATTTGATTGGTACTCTCGACTTGGAGGTTCACCCCAATCACCAGCTGTACAACCGTGATGTGTACCAGCAACGTGATGTGTATCAACTACACATCATGGCTGGCCATGCAAACGTGATGTGTATCAAACAAACAGGATGTGTAGTAACCATTAAACCATGATGTGTAGTAACTAACATGATATGTAGTAAATTAGAGCTCGCTGAATATAGGCACATCCAAATCAATGAACGTTATCTGTATCAATGACCATTATCTGTATCATGCTGGCAACTGCCCAAATGAGGGCACAGATTTGACACAGTACAGTATAGCACAGACTCAAATGTCAATTTCCTCAATTTTTTTACTTGGATATTGTTTTGGATTTAATGTAAATTTTGACCCAAATTCGATTTTGAACCCAACACCTCATGTCGATTTTGACTCCTATAATATTATATTATAATATTATCTCCATTTTGATTCCCAGGTGGATTTTGACTGCAAAGGATACCTGAACAATTTCTTCCATCCTATTAAAGTTAAAAAAAAGAACTCGGCAGATATGAGTAGCATTGTACTAACCCACTCCCCATTCCACCCATTCCCCTTACTCACAAATTCCCTTAATCACCCACTCCCCTACTCACCCACAGATAACGTGTTTATTTTATACAGATCACATTTAGATAGTCAACCGTGATGTGTAGTTGATACACATCACGTTGTTGATGCACATCATGGTTGTACACCACTACCCTTACCCCTCCCCCAATCCACCCTAACTCTAGCGTCTTTAATTGTTACCCTGCACATCCCAGGTAACAAGAAACGTTTGATGAACGTTGATCAGCGTTCACTTTTGGTTAATTAGTCCAACGTTTTTCTATTTGCATTCTTTCAACATTGACTTAATGTTTTTGTGGATAACATGATTTTAGAAACGTTGGTTTAATGTTAGAATACAGTTGGCAAACTAACGTTTTTCAGGTAACCTATATTTAACATTGCTCAACGTTTTTTGTGGACTTAAACCAATGTCCATTTAACCAATTGGTTCAACGTTGAGTCAACGTTTTTTTGTAACTCTAGTACATCTCACCAGGTGGTAGTTCAGCATGTAACGGGAAGAGATTGATAGCTTCACAGCAGTATCTGTCTAAGATAAGCTATAATAATGATATTGTATGATATGTTTATCAATATTAATGACAACATTAAGTGTTTGACTATACCTAGGCTAAATATTTTGTCACATTATGATATAATGTGTTTATTCGGGTTTGCATAATGTAAAACACCCATTTTGTAGCATTGTGAAATACATAAATGAAAAGTTTCTACATGGCGTAGCCTTAGCGGCGATATACGCCTGCCGGTCCCTTCGGGACCGGAGTGAAAAGCAAGAAGAAAGAATATGTATGCCTGTAAATCAATAGGCCTATATTGCTCATAAAGGAGTAAAGGCTTAATATACCTCTTAATTTGCAGAGAGAATATGTTGGGTACTTGTGTGGAAATGTATGGAAGACATCAGGAACAAAGTGAAATAAAAGTATATAATATAGAGTATTATATGGACCCACTTTTGCATTACAATGTGTGTATTTACCCAACGTTGGTTTACTCATAGCTTAACCGTTTCACTGCTGGCATTTGGGACTTAACCACCAGCCATATGCCATGAGAATATGCAACTTTGCAAGAATGTGCTCCCTGGGACAGTGGCTAAGGAGTAAAATAAGTTGTATTGGAGATGGAATATACACCTTTTTGACAAGGGGACATAGTATTAATGTTAAATACTTTTGGATTCATTCAAAAGTTCTTATTCTTTGTTTCATAGCAGAAGCTGTAATTTAGTGGTATTGCTGCCCTAGGGTAGCAATTTTGCTGCCCTATGGCAGCAGCGGTTTTTCAAGGGTATTTTAGATGCTGCCCAGAGGCAGCAGCGGCCATTAAAGGGTTAATGTTAACTAAACGTTAATTCAACGCTGATTTGAGTCCATGAAATGGAGTTAGGCTAGATGAAAAATAAACATTTTTCCCTCTGTAAATGACGTTAAAAAAACGTTCAATTAACCTCAACTTGTTACCTGGGATGGCCTTCTTAGGCATGCATGGTCCAGTGGCCACTGCAGCGGCCGATATAGGGGGGGGGGCACTCCTTCACCTGGTTAATCATGGGTGAACCTGATTCCAAGGGAAAGTGCCACTGTTGGGTCCTGGGCAAGGGTTCATGAGGAATATCCTGTGAAAAGCGATACTGTTGCTTGTTTATCTACCTCTTGTGATAACAGAACTAAAGCTAGGTGATGTTCACAAACAGTTACTGCAGAAATGTTAGAGAGTGGCCTCCCCTGTGACTGGTTGTCACCCAATGTGACGTCATATGGGGTATAGGGGACTGTAGTCCATGTGTTTCTCTCCAGGAATAGCACCTGCAACAGCCTTTTAGACCTGGGAATGACCGAGGGTAGTCCTAACTTAACCAAATAATAAATAAATAAATATAACCCCTCAGCAGTTGTTTTTTAAATTTCAAAAGTCAGTTAATATATCAAGGTACCCGTTTCTATTAGTAAAATAGCCAATCCAGAACCTCTGGATGTTGTCTTTAAAAAAGTATATTACAGTACTAAAATCGCAATATTCAGACCCCAGATGCAGGTTATAGGACTCTCTCATAGTCAGGGCACGGGTTATACGCGAGGTGCCAGTTATACGCCTAACTATGGAGACAATGATATAGTAGGCCAATACGTTACAAGACTTGATTAGTTATTTGAGCTCACCTCCAACAAAGTTAGTATGAAGATAGTGAGACAAAGGATCTTCATTCTGAAAAGATAAAGGTAATTATCAGGGAGATGCTGTTGAGGTATCTTCTACTACTCAGACTGTCATGAATGGGTGGATTGATGACAAGTTCACATACAGAATGCTATTGCAACTATGGATGAACCACATCACATTGCATCTAAATACATATCGGAAACAGGAAACGGTTATATATCATATTATGGTAATAACACAGTTTTTTATTGGGTGAATCTACTATAAAAGGCAATGGTGATGCATCAATACATGTATCAGTGAATGTCAAACTCCTCAACGTTTGTGCTTTCTACCTGCAGTTGGATGGAAATATGATTATAATACTGTCTTTCTATATACTATAATATTATTATTGTATACCCCATCAGATAATATTATGTGAGTGTTATGCCTTTTTACATCAACACAGTCAGTATAATCCTACAATACAATAGGCATGTAGCTCTATTGTACTGTCCTCATCCTAGTCATTGGAGCTCACTGTTTTCACTAGAATGCCAAGAGATCACGAAAGATTTCGATAGACATTTATCATAAGCACCTGGCATAATTTCTATCTGGAATCGCAAACCCCTTGGGCGCTTATAGTTACACAGTATGTGTCAGGGGCCTATCGGTGGCGCTTATACCGTGCACATGTGCATATGTATCAGGCCGCGGTATCAAGTTTATTGCTATGCACTTTATATGTACATGTACACCCTAGTTTCCTGTCTAACATATTGGCATATATACAAGTAAAGCGCACCTAGAGTGGACATCAAGGTGGGCAGCAAAGGGTGTCAGACACTTGTTGGACAGGAAACTAGGGGATATATATATATATATATATATATATATATATATATATATATATATATATATATATATATATATGTATGTATATATATATATATATACCCTAGTTTCCTGTCAAACATATTGGTATATACAAAGATGTACTTCTTCTCTAAATAGTGATAGTTTCCCCATTATATATCCTGTGCTTCTTAATAATATAGCTAAAGGCTGACCTGGATATGTGTAGTCTAGTGTTGTCTGTATGATTGTAGGAGTGACTTGAGGATTGTCCAGCTGGCACTCACTGTGTGTCCTCCTGATGTGAATACACTGCCGTCTACCACACAGACCTATATGTGACCTCAGCCCTGTATGGCTCTGTCTGTGTGAGGTGGAAGGGGTGGAGGTGGGAGGGGAGGAGGGAGCTAGTAGGCCACTGGGTATTTACCAGTGGGAAAAGGTGGAGGCGAGAAATATTGTCTGGAATGAGATGTTTGTTCTGACCTTGTCTTTCTACAACTACATTGACGTACAGCAAGCCATTTATACCTTAAAGTTACACTGGTAATGAATTTAATTTGATACCTTGAAATCCAGGAGAATACTAGTATTGGATATCAGCTTATGGTTGCATAGAATTCTATTTAATTTGACAAGTATTTATACTGCTGAATCAATAAATATCAAAGATAATTGTAATACGATTCCATTTGAGTCCATGGTAGACAATTAAATGAAAAAGATGAATAATGGATGCAATAGAACTTTTTAAGCTTAACTCTGTGATTATGGATGTGGACATTGATTTGATATAAATGACTTCGTTATTCAGTTCACTAAAGAGGGAATCTCCAGTAGGGGATAAACCTTCCAAATATACAAACTTTCGACTTGTGTCAAATTCATTAAACAAAATGCACATTCAAATCTGAAAACAAAAATGCAAAATAAATGGGTAAAGCGCACCTCCTGTCAGAATCCAACGATTCCATCACCATTTAATCATCTTTGATAATACTATACATTCATAACGGAATTGATATTGATAGATACCCATATTATTACCAGCATGACAACATATGGTATATAACCAGTGAATGCACTGACCCAGAGGCCTTACCCCTGCCCCACATCATATGGCAAACATCAGACTGGTAATCCCACATCATGTGTGAGGGGTAGTTGGTCGTGTCTATATCATCAGATGTATATGTGGGAGAGTGGGATGACCTGAGCAGGCCTAAAACACTATTATGTTATCGGGTCTCATATGTATTTCCGATATACTGTGGGGTCACATCAAATAAACACTGCCTTATGGTAAGTCTGTTTAGGTATAACAACTGCTAAACAAAATGAGGTTCATGGCTTTTTAAGACACGCTTTAATTATTTTCTGACATTTCTATTTACATCTGCCCTAAATGAGCCTAGTTCTTTCATTGCACTCATAGATGGTTGCTGCTCATCGATGGTTGCCGGTCATAGAGTTTCAAATATTGATTTGGTAAATCTTAGCCTTATATGGTATATGGTCATAAATCACAGAAACTGTGCATATGGGTTTTTACACTTCCCCAGGCCAGAATTCTTAGGGTATTCATTTTTTCAGGATTCCTTTTGTCTTATACTATCGGGATTGATGAGTTCTTGATGTTACATATGGGTTTTCATGGTTAAATGTCGATATTTGAAGTTCCAGGGGCCGAAAATAGGCCGTAAATGACCTAAAATTGGTCCAAAAATAAGGGGAAAAAACACATATTTTATATAGTTTTCATAGAAAGTCAATAGATGTGAGCGGTGCTTTATTTTTTACTTAAACTATGAGTTCTTAGGGGAAATCTAGATCAGAAATTTTGTCAGTGGGGGCATTTTTTTAAAAGAAATTTAAATTTTGTAAAATGGAATGTCCGGGCGAATTTTTAGCAACATTTTCACCCCCCACTTGTCATCCATGATGCCTAGGGGTTCATTTTTGTCATTAAAATCTAGAGTTATGTGGTAGTGTAGGTACAGTGAAAAAAAAAGAAGGAATTCCTCTGTAATCTTCTTCCTCAGGGGGATTTGAGTGTTTTCTGTGAAAAATACCAAACTTTCTGGTCAGGACAGAAACATGACATTATTGCGGTGCCTGTCTCACATTTATCTATTTAACTATTCTAACTATGTAAGTTATTTACCCCCCCCCCCCCCCCCACACACACACATAGCTAAATGCCCAGTGCATAGGACATTTAGTTCCTGACCGTAGTCTGGAGTAAGAGAAGGAAAAAGGTCTACATGTCCGGGCGAAATGTCTGGGCGAAATGTCCGGGCAAGTGACACCTAAACAGGCAGGAAGATGGTACATCCTGGATTGAAAAAATCTGTCTTCATTCCCTGGGTCTGCTACGCACCCCCCCCCCCCCAGCGGCCATGCATTCATCTATCTCCTTAGTGCAGTATGTAGGCCTATGCACGCGGTCCTGGGAGGTAGGCCAGTGCCAGTGATAGCTTTATTTATACAAGGGTAGATTCACCACTTTCGGACATTTGTTTTCCCTGGTTGGTACGTTTTAAAGCCCCTCACCATGAAAAGGTGGAGACAGGCACACAACGCCATTTATAGGCTGTGTCAATTGTTTTCCCTGTGAACGTGACCCTTTCTAATTCCAAAATTATTGTACCTCTACATTAATCAAACCTCACCTAATGATACTAACTGAAAGGGTCTAATCCCTTCCTCGTGAAATAGTAGCAAATGTTACCGTTTTGATGGGCTATCTATGCAAAATATGTTATCAGGTATCAGCAATTCAAAAGGATGTAATTTACCTTAAGTCGGACACCTTATTAGACATTTTACCTGAAGTTGGATACTTTCTTTTTCCCCCTATGATTATATAGAGACGTGGAGAAAATGATCGTTTTCTGATGGTAGAGATGTCCATATACAGATATAGGGCTTGTGGTATTACAGTTATTCTGTGTTCTTACCCATGAGATACCTCAGGCAATGGATATGAAGGTCATGGGAGCAAAAGGGGAACTCCAGTTTTTCTCCCATGTCACTCGCCCGGACATCACTTCTAGGGTGTATAGGTTCAAGGTGTTGCCATAGCAACAGTTTTTATATTTAACTCTCAACACTTCATGAGCAGATAATCCAACACCTATATATTACTCATACGGAAGAACACGAGCCCACAAGGAAGAGAGATGGCGGAAGCACAGGGATACGAGGAACTGGAAAAGGGAGTGCGGGGATCCAGCGTACAAATGGTGGATGAGGAGGTATCGTTCCGAACGTCGGGGGCGGCCCCAAACGCTATCAACAGAGGGGACCAGATGGCTGAGCCAAGGGACAGGGCAGCGATACTGGAGAAGGAGGTGAACGGGTGGGACTGGGACAGTCAGGCAGCAAGAACGGGGGGAAGGAACAAGGCGGAAGGGGGAAGCCAGGAGGGGCGAAGTAGAGGGACCCAGACCAGGGGCCGGCGGACATCGAAGCTGGACGGGCACGGGTGTGAAGCCAGTAAGCAAGCCAACAAGGTTTTATGGGTCGGGGGACCTGGTGGATTATTTCAACCATTTCCACTTGTGCATGAAAGTAAACGGGTGGTCGGAAAAGGAGGCGGGAATGTTCTTGGGTTGAGCCTGGACGGTCAAGCCCGGCGGCTGCTGTCAGGAATCCAGCCGGCGACGGCGGAGGGGTACCACAAGCTCAGGGAAGCACTGCTGCTAAGGTATGAACCGCCGAACCAGAAAGAGACCTACAAAGCGCTCTTGAGAACGAGGGTAAGGAAGCCTGGGGAGAGCATGCAGGCACTCCAACAAGAACTCATGAAGTATACGCGGCTGGCATATCTGGAGGCAAAGGCAAAGACGGTGGATGCACTGGTACTGGACCGGTTCCTGACGGCGTTGGGGGACGGGCACCTGAAGCAGTGGGTGTACCAGTCTCAACCGGCGGACCTGCAAGCGGCGGTGATGACGGCCATTGGGGCGGAGGCGTACCTGGAGAGCAACGCGGAGGAAAAGCAGAGAGTTCGGTCGGCGGACGCCATGGTATCGGAGCAGATGAAAGCGCAGAACGATAAGATGGACAAGATGGCGGCTACATTGATGGCCGCAATGGAGGGGCTGGCGAAGAAGGCGGAGGCTCCGGTGGTGCAGAGAAAGCGGCCAATGGACTGCTTCCACTGTCAGCAGGAGGGACACTTCAAGAGAGAGTGCCCGCTATTGATGAGTAAAGCGCCGGAGGGGGTACCACAACCCCCGGCGGCGTCGGTACTTGGTGGAGGGACGCCTGCCGCTATCCCGGCGAATGCGGGAAACTAGAACCGACCTACATGGGTAGCCCAGTGCAGGTCGGGGGTAGAGGGCTGAAGGACATGGTGAAAGGGAGAAAAGAGAGAGGCGGGGGAGGACTCTTGGTCACAGGATGCCTGAAACGGGAGGAGGTGCAGTTGCTGGTGGACACGGGGGCCTCGGCCAACTTGCTTTCCCTCAGGTGGTGGCAGGAAAAAGGAGTCGGGAGACCTCTGGAGCCGGGCGGAGGGGACATGTTCGCCGCCAATGGACAACCCATGGACCTTCGGGGGAGAGCGATGTTAGCACTCAGATTGGGGAACCGGACGGTGGAAGCACACTTTATCATGGCGGAGATGGGGACACAGGCGATCCTGGGGTCGGTATTCCTCCGGGAGCAAGGCCTAATAGTGGACATCATGGGAGAACGGATGAGGTGGTCCGAGGAAAGGGACGACCGCTGCAGGGTGGTCTGCACGCGGCCAACAGTAATTGGCGGCGGTCAGGAGGCAATGGTGGAAGGTACGGTCACGGGGAGGTGGCCGCAGGGCCAGGCGGGGCTGGTGGAGGAATGGAGGGGGGATAACCGGCGGAACGATTTCTTGGTGGGCCGAGGAGTCGTCTGCCCGGAGGACAGCAAAACGATTGTGAGAGTGCTGAACCCAGGGAAGGGACTGGTGGTGATATACCGGCACACTACACTGGCGTCACTGGAGGAGGTGGCAGGAGACGGAGAGGGAGGGAGGACTCCCGGGGAATGGTGAAGGGTGCTGGGACCCGGAGACGGGGCCGGCGGAAAACCGGCGGAGGGGGCGGCGGAGGCCCGGGTGGTGCAGCAGCTGGTCGAGGGAACCGAGAATCACAGGAGGGCGCCATTAGACTTGCTCAGGACGAAGATAGCGGCGTTCCAGAGGGACAAGGCTGATAAGGGACATACGCAGGTAGCCCAACACGAGATAAACACGGGGGACACCCGCCCGATAAAGCAGCCGCCTAGGAGGCTCGCGCCCCACCGACGGGAGACGATAGAGGAGGAGGTGGACAAGATGCTAGAAGCGGGGGTGATTGAGCCTTCTCAAAGCCCGTGGGCATCGCCGGTGGTGCTGGTACGGAAGAAGGATGGGACGAATCGGTTCTGTGGATTATAGGAGGCTAAATGCGGTGACGGTTAAGGATGCCTACCCCCTGCTGAGAGTGGAGGACTGCTGGGATACCATGGCGGGGGCGGCTTGGTTCTCTTCTATCGTCTATGGATCTCGCCAGCCACTACTGGCAGCTGGACAAGGGGATAAGGAGAAGACGGTGTTCACCACGCATAGGGGACTTTATCAGTTCTAACAAATGCCATTTGGGCTGTGCAATGCGCAGGGTACATTTGAGAGGGTCATGGAGGTGGTGGTAAGAGGCATGCAGTGGCGAACCTGCTTGGTGTACCTGGACGATATCATGGTATTTTCACGAACCTTTCAGGAACACATGGACCACTTGGCGGAGGTGCTAGACAGGCTAATAGGGGCAGGACTGAAGGTTAAGCCCAGCAAGTGCCAGCTGGCACGCTGGCGGGTCCTGTTTCTGGGACACGGCGTAAGTGAGGAGGGAATTGGCACCAATCCGGAGAAGATAGAGGCGGTGCAGTCGTGGTCGGCGCCCCGGGGGATGACGGAGGTCCGCAGCTTCCTGGGGCTGGCGGGATATTACCGGTCGTTCGTGAAGCACTTCTCCTCGATAGCAAAGCCTCTCTCCGCGTTGGCGGAGAAGGGGCGGTCGTTCGCCTGGACGGCGGAGTGCGGGACGGCGTTTGAAAGATTGAAGCAGTGCCTCATGCAGTCGCCCATACTGGCTTTTCCTCACGAGGAGGGGGAACTGATACTGGATACAGATGCAAGCAACACGGGGCTGGTGCTGGCCCAGGTACAAAGCGGGCAGGAGAGGGTCTTAGCGTATGGGAGCTGGACGCTGACCAAACCGGATAGGAATTACTGCGTGACCCGGAGGGAGCTGCTGGCAATTGTAAAGAAATTCAAGCCGTAAAGAAATTCAAGCACTACTTGATGGGAAGGCCGGTCAAGGTGAGGACGGATCACGCATCTCTCCGATGGCTGACGGAGTTCAAGGAGCCGGAGGGCCAGGTAGCCAGGTGGTTGCAGGTAATAGGGACATGCGATCTAAGGATTGAACACCGACCCGGGAAGAACAACGGGAATGCTGACGAACTGTCACGCCGGCCATGTCGCCAGTGCGGGATGATGGGGGAGGAACCTCAACACTGTAGGGTGGTGACTAGAGCCCAAGCACAGTGACCGGTCAGCGGAGGAGGAGAGAGAGTGCGCAACGGGAAGGGCGACCACCCCCGGGGCGGACAGCTTACACAGGCAGAGGGGCGCCGGCGGCGGGAGACGAGGAGAGGCCGAGTGAGCGGGCTGCGGAGACGGGGCATGGGCCCGCCCCATCTGCCAGAGGAAATCACTTGTCCCGGAAGACATGGGATATGATGGAGGAGCGCTGGGCACGTCAGTGCGGAGGGAGAGTGTTATCGATCTGGCTGCAGTCTCGGGGTGGGCCGGAGGAAGATAAGGACAGAGAGCAGACGACAGGGGGTTGCCATGGGGACGAGCCGGGACAGCCAGACAGGGAGGCGCCAGACGGACAACGGGCGGCGGCGGCGGACTCTCAAACGCTACCCAGACGCTCCGCCGACACAGAAGAGGTGCCACAGCCGGCGGAGGGACAGCCCATGGTCAGGCGGGAGACAATGGGGGTGCCCCCCCCCTCCCAAGCTAACAGGGGGGGGGCGGGAGCAGCAGGGGAGGGCGAAGCACCCCGGGAGGACCCTAGTATACAAATAATGTTATACACCGTTTTATAACATTATATAACGTTATATGTCAACGTTTTTCTAAGGCTCTTTAGTATGACATAACGTCATGAAAAGTTTAAAACATTATTTTGACGTAAAATAATGTTTTTTTGTTACCGTAAATTCTCGCGTAGAAGCCGCGGCTTGTACGCGAGTCGGACTCAGCTTTCTTTTGATACCAAACATGCCTATATAGGGTGCGGCTTATACGAGAGTTTTTATGAGTATACTACAGTACCAAAATCGCAATATTCAGACCCCCTCTGCGGCTTATATAATTTGTCAAAGTAAGGGGTGCGGCTTATACGCGAGTTAGGCTTATACGCGAGAATTTAGGTAGCTGCAACACGGCGGGACAGAGGGGGCTGGGGGAAGGAAGAATACAAGAGAACCGGGTGGATAACGGGGGCGAGAGGAGACGTGTCCCACCACCACTCATGCCGCCCAGATAGGAGGAGGGAGAGACTGTGGGAGCGCGGCCGGCGGAGACAGGAAACGGCGTGGGACAGGCAGAGACGATCGCCACGCCGACCACCGGGGAGGGTGGGAACGGCGGAGGGGGAGGTGCCACGGCGAACGGCGGAGACGAGGCTATATAGGGCAGGCGGGGGACCGCCAGGGAGGCATTCTGAGCCAGAACAGGAGACGATCAACATCGGAAAACTTCAGACAATATGAGTGGAAGACATACAGGATGAGATGGCCACCACCGAGCCACACATCTGTGTGACGTGTAAGATGAACGGGGAAAGCTCAAAGAAGTATGAGTTCAAAAGGAAAGATGGACTACAGCGCCACATCTCCACCAAGCACTTGAAAACGCAGGTACATTTCGCCTGCCCAATGAACTGCGGCGTGACGATGCCAGTATTCCGTAAACTGGAGTTGAGGAACCACGTTAAGGCCAAGCACCCCAACGCGAGCCTCCCAGATGACTTGGAGCCGGGGCCGCCGGTAGACATGGAAGTGGGAGTGACGCCACCACAGCGGAGGAGGCCGCCGGTGGCGCCGTCACCAGCCACCTCGCACCTCTCCACGCCGGGATACACTATCGGGGAGGAGGAGGATAGCGAGGGCGAAGCCATGGAGCCGCCCAAGAAAAAGAAGCGGGGAGCGAGAGAGGAAGGGGCGGGGACATCAGCAGACGTAGCCCAGGAGAAACCCAAGAGGAAGAAGTCGCCACGGCGGGGCGAGGTGGAGACAGAGGAGACGGCGGTAACGCTGAAAACACCGACGAAAAAGAGAAAGGGCATGCCGAAAAAGGTAAAGATTGTGGTGCCTTGGAAGGAGAGGGAGCTAGCAGTGGCGGCCTTAGTAGCGAGCCCGTCCACCAGCAAAGCAGGCGGAAAGAAGAAGAGGAAGGAGCCGGAGAAGGCGGGGGAGGGGAGCCGCTGTACAGTGGTCTCGCAGACAGAAGTGAGGGGCCGGATCCGGCGGAGGTAAAGAAGAAGGGGGCAGCGAATAAGGGCCCGGGGGAAAAGAAGGAGGAGGGCGTAACACCGGCGCCACCGGTGGGGGAGCCGGAGGAGGCCACGAAACCGGCAGAGGAGGCGACGGCAAAACCAATGGGGGCCACGCCGCTGGGACCAACAACAGCCACAGGGACCAACAACAGCCACAGGGGTAGTGGAGGGGGGCTCGGGGAGGCCGGCCCCGGGTACCTCAGACGAAAGCAGCCCAGGGAAGAGACTCCAACAAACAGAGGAGATGAACCGGCGGCTGAGTGAACAGCTCGCCGTCCTCACCAGGCTGGCAGATGAGGAGTTGGAGGTCGTCAGCGGGGGCCAGGTCTCGACGGCCCTGGTCACGCTACCGTCCGACGAGGTGGAGGTGGTCCAAATCACCCGGACTCGCTACGCCATCCGCGGAGGTCAACAGACGGAGCAGCCGGAGGGGGCGCCATAAAGCAGCACACGGTAAGCAAAGACTTGTGGCTCGGTACCAGGAAACCAGTACGGGGAACGGGCGGGAGTAAGGAGGAAGGGGGAGGTGGATCTCGGGCCGGTGGGAGTCATCTATGGCGGGAAACCAGAAATCGAGAGGGAGCTGTAGCAGGGACCGGGGGGGTCGGTAGTACAGCGAACTGGGGAACCTGGTAAAAAGTATGGCAGTTAGAATAGAAGGGGGGAACCTTCGCCTTACTAAAACAACGGTAACAATGGGTGCTGTTGATGTTGCAGAAGTGGCCGAGCGGCGTCGACGGACCGGGGGTCGGAGGCAACGGGACCGGCAGGGAAGCTGGAGGAGACGAAGGACCGGAGGGGAGACCGGACTGGGTACGCCTGAGTTGGCGTAGCGGTGGAGGACGAACGGCGAAAGAGGGTCGTCCGTACGAAGGAGGGGAGCAGCTACGGCGGCATACAGAACGCTGTGCCGGAGATAGTACGGCACTGTCTGAAGGATGATATTACGGTGTACATAGGAAGGAGCGAGTAGGCCGCTGATGAGGGAGAAGGAGCGGCGGCGGAGCAAGGTGGAGAGTAATTACGGTGGCATGCCCAACGCCATGCCGGGATATTGAGATGTTAATACTATATGACTGTGTACATAAGACTTAACCGATAGGCCTTATGCCATAACTATGTAATATTGCGATGTAACGAAAAATAGGGTCAGGAGGGGAGGCAGTGCCCAATAGGGGGCCCCCCGGTAATCAATTCACATACTAATTAAGTCAGGACGCCGGGTTACGGCGGAGGGGAACTTAGTTTTTAATTAGTTTGGGAGAGTGTAGCGGCGACGGAGAGGGGGCCTGTGGGTTCACAGATCCCCCTCCGCCGCCCGGCGTGGGTTGTATATAAGTTAATAGTTACTACGCCAGACGGGGGAGGAGAAGGTTGGCTCCGCCGCTAAAAAACGGCGGAGTCGGCGGAATCCTCTCCGACGCGGAGACGTTCGAAACGGGGGCGTCGGCGAAGTTCGCTGGCGCCCAGGACGGAACGTCTCCGGCGTCGGAGAAACGTCATCAAGCTATATAAAGTAGGGGGGACAGAGGGTTCAGTCAGTCTGGTTTGACGCTTGAAGCAGAGAGGATCTCCGATAAGACTTAGCTGGTGTGGCCAAGGAGAGCCAGGGCAATAAATTATCTCCGGTTCAACTGTACTTAACGAGTTCTGTCTCCTTCCTAATTAAGGCGGACGCTACAATATATATATATATAAATATATATATATATATATATTGTAAAGATATTATGTGCATATCACGAAGAACACAACAGCCAGCCTTGCGGTTTCCCAAGAGATCCTTTATTCACTTTGATCCAACACAAACTGATGATATTCCCAACTGCTTCCCCTTATATACCCCTCTTGCGTTTCCCCCCGAGTAGCATCCCGGCCGACTTTGCCCAGCCGACATGCTCCCGGCCGAGAAGATCTCGGCCCGACGACCCACCTTGTCCGAGAGTGTAGCGGCAGGGGTGCCAGTACGGCCGACCCCTTTCCCGCCCGCTACAATATATATATATATATTTGAAATAAATGAGAATTACCGTAAAACCTCTCTGATAAGCCGACCTTTTTTGGGGACTTTAGTCTTGATTTGGCTTATAGCATTGTCTCATAGAGGGGGGTTTCTTATCAAGTGCTTTATAGTTTAACCATGTTTAAATGGACCTAAATTCGGCTTATAATATTCTCTCAAAGTAGGGGGTCGGCTTATAAGGGAGGTCGGCTTATCAGAGAGGTTTTACGGTAATTAGAATGAGATAATTAACATTTAAATTAGATATTATCTATATTATGCAATACAATTATAAATCTTATGACTATCATTTTCGGAATAGTGGTAATTGAAATCTGGTTTGTAACTTAGTGTCCCAGAAGATAACTATTCATATGTTAGAAAAATATCAAAAACTCATTTTTCCCATTTTTTTTCCCCACCATATACTGCTTTAACTAGTAACTAGTCGCTACTCGCTTGACTAAACAGCAGTAGTAGGGGAGGGGCCCGCAGGACCTCCCTTTTTATCTAGGTCAAGTAGTCTAATTTAGGTAGGTACATCATTGCTAAGTAGGTCAATGATATGCATGAGTTTAAGTAGGTCACCATATGGACATGTTTGAACATGTAGCCTCATTAATTATTCATGTCACAGTTTTAAAAGTTAATGATATGCATAACATGGACATTTGGCAAGTGACCAAAGTAAAAGTTCATTATGAATGCATTTAGGTCATCCTTTAGACATGTTTGAACATGTAGCCTCATTAATCATTCATGTCACACTTCAGTTATGTAGGATACATGTAGATCGAAGTTAATTTAGGCTGGATAGAGCATTATATTTTGATTACATATTAATTAAATAAGAATATATATTGTATGTGATATAAAGTCACCATATGGTGCAGTATTTAAAGAAAAAATGGTTTGGATCTGTTTAGACATGCTTCAAAGAGGCACATCATTATAATATATTCGGTTGCTTGAGTTTGAGACATGTCTGGACACGTTTCACATCAAAGAGACCTAGTTGGACCCTGCATGGTATTGTCTCACATCAAACAGACCCTGCTGGCAACTGTTTGGCCACTGCCACATCAAACAGATACCAATGGCACCTATCCAGACACGTTGTTGGCACCTGTGTGGGCACTCTCACTTCAAAGAGGCAGATCACTATATATTCAGCTGCTTGCCAACCTTGTCTGCCAACTTATCATGTTCTTTTGGCTTGCATTGTGCCAGGTTAGGTCATTAATCATTCCTGCTGAATATCAAATGAGGCATAATGGATTGATCCTCCACCTTCTGAGGCATAGCAGACATTTTTACATGATCTCTTATGCATGAATTTAGATTTTTTTGTAATGAAAAGAGCTTTGACAAGGTATATAAGCAGGATTCTCTTAGACACTAACCATCCAGTTGTCCTCACACATTCAGCACAGCAAGAAGCCAAAAGCCTCATACTAGTAAAGCAATGAGCTTAAACAACATGAACACATTTGCTGCAACAAGTCAACCAGCTTATAATACTGTGAACCCGTATGTGAGTATCTTTCTTATGATAAGTTTTTGACATACATTAAGGATACCTTTTAACTATAACGACTATTGGTTTATTACTATTATTTTATGAATGAGTGATATCAAAGAAAGTTCAGATTTTAAAAATTATTTTTTTACTTTTATTAGAAACAGGAAAGCAGCCTAGATGAGGAGAAGAATCATAAAGATATGAATCATAAAGATATGGACCACTTATACAATTCAACTCAGCACCCGATTCTCACAGTTACCAGCTCCACAGAATCCAGAAAGAGACCGCTACCCACCTCTCTACATGTGCATGGTCAGTCATTGGCCAAGAGAAGGAAGTTTGAAGCAAGCCTTAACATGTCTCCTACTCCTACCTACCATGGAAAATGTCCTCCAACACCTAAAGCACCAAGCAGACCCAAGAAGCAGCCCAGGTACAACTCCAGATCTGTCAGAACCACTAGAGCCAGCACCTTCTATGCAGATCTAGTGAGAGACTCACCACAAGCTGACATCTCAGTGAGTTCTCATGGATGTCTTTTCATGGGATCCACAAAGCAGTCAGCTGAGCCTACCAAGGTGCAAAGCCTGTTTTTTTATCTAGGACAGAATTTATATGTTGATAGGCAAACAGGAAAGGGTGGTGACGGAGATCTTAGGCTGAGTCTATGGCATACCAACAGCATCAACAAGATGCAAAGGGCAGGGTCTCGTTACAGCATTCTGCTGGATTATGATGCAATCCACCAGATCAAAAAGGAATCAGAGGACATTAAGCTGGCGCTGAGCTTGTGCGATGACGAAAACTTCTTAGGGTTTGCTTTATCACTTGGCTCTATGAAGTACCTGACCGTTGAGCCTGACATGTGCTTTGTCAATATAAGAAAGTGGTTTAACCCAGCACACGCATATGATGAGCCAAAGCCAGAGCTACGCCCATGCAGGGAGGGAGTGCGTCTCACCTACGAACAATTTAAATGCTTTATTGAGTTCTTGGACACCCAGCTGTTGACAGAGTTCCCTTCATTTGCTGAACATGTGTTCTGCTGTGATCAAGAAGACCATGACACCAACTGCTGCCACGTCTGCACCCCCCAGGGAATTCTACCCATACAGAGAGAGTTCCAGCGTCTGCTTGGTGAATGATGGGAGCCAAGAAATCCTCACCACCAATACATATTCATGTCAACATACGCAAGAAAGAAGTAAAATAACTATACATTGAATACCAAACTATCGAATAATAAACAGTTTTATTTAATATCATTTTACTTGTTGTCTTTTTCCTGCTTGTCTGACCACCCACATAGAAACAGTACTTGATATTGTGTTTGAAGAATCAATTCAATTCAATATTCCTTAAATCAAAATCCCAAACAATAAATACAAAATTTTGACATATCTTTATTAGACAACTACACTCAGGACATCAGTGTCCCTTATCAGCAGCAGTTCCAGCCGTATTTATCAGCTGAACCATCAGTGGTGTCAGTGACATTGATGTTACTGACCCACTGCACACTGTCTTCAACTAGTTATACCCCTACCACTACTGATATCAGACTGTACACTGAGAGCAGCACCAGCAGCACAACATCAGTCAGAATTGATGTTAGCATCATCAGTTGTACGTTAGCAGCACTCTGAAATCACATGCCACACTCAAATAAAATAGTGCTGCTTCTTTTTAAATCTTATAGTTTTACAAAGAAAATATATTTAGCATTTTCTTCATTCGATTATATCAAAATCAGAAATAATTATGTCAATCATTTATTTTATTTTGTATCTTATTCTGTTAAGCTGAGTTCATCAGTTACTTGTGATAAGTATGGTTACAGTGGTACAAATAAATTCAATCTAATATCATTGAATAAATTTAATCTAGTATCATAACAAATTTACATTTGCTTGTCCTGCTTGCTTCCATTCTTGCTTGATGACAGGCATGCTCAAAGAGTGTCTATTATGAAAAAGATTTTAATGAGCTATTACTCAAATTACACTTTTATATTGTACTTTATATGAGGGCCATTGACCTATTTGAATAAATGATAAGATTTTAAAATATTCACGTAATGTTATGTCTGGTATAAGCAATCAAGATACTATCGTTTTGTTACATCTCTAGTCGCTACCATCTATAGTAGACACAGTCAAATTTACATGCCAATGCCTCCATTATCCAGCTCCTCCTAATTACAAAACAGAAGAAGGAGGAGAGCTGTGATCTATAACGTTAGCATTATGATTCAATTTTTTCTCAATATCAATATCTCTATAATGTGAGCCTATTTTTCTATATAATCATATTTAATATCATATCTGTATAGTAATGCATGATCAAGAACAAAACACAAATAACTTTTTTTTATAAGCTCTTTATTTCTGATGACATAATAAAAACTCTAGGAGCAATGATATGCATTTTAATATTTCACTGCCACCTTGATATATTTTTTTATTTGTTATCTTTTTGTCTTTTTATTCCATCTTGTTTCATCAGTATTCCACGGACACCAGTCGCGATTCAGAAACTGTATATAATCCTGGGGTGATCATGTACAGCACGGCAACTACAGACTTGGGAAGGTTGGCTTTGAATCTCATCTCCAGTCGGGTGTTGGCCTTTCTTATCACTGGAAACACACCGTCATACAGGTTAAGATGCGACTGCACGTTGAAGCAGAACAAACAGTTTCCGTCCTTGAAGTCTTTCTTAGAAAACGTGCTGCCCTGACCTTTGGTGACTGACAAGAAGGCGTCATACTCCTCCGAGAACTTGTCGTTGGCAAAGTCAGGCTCTAGTGGTCTGTCGGGAACGCTGTGAGACCCAACTTGTAGGGAGACGTAGTTCAAGTCAAAGTTTTCGAAATTGAAGGGCGACTTGGTCATACTGCCTCCAAACGCCTCAGCATCCACCAATCCTAGAACGAGGAGGCTTGGGATCCGGTCAGACAACACCTGAGAGATGGAGAAAGAGTTGACATTGGCCGGGATGGTATGGTTCCTCATGTAAACTCTCGGGTAGGGGTACAGGGCGTTCTTTCCTTTTGCCAGCAGCTCGCTGTGATGTACGAGGACCTCAGGTAGTTGACAGTGAGGTACATGCTCTCAATCACCACCTTGTATTTTGTGGTGTTGTCTTTGGCCATGAGTCTGAAGCCGTCCATGCTCTGATAGAATGTGAGATAAATGTTTATCCCGTTCAAAATGTGACGGTTGACTCGGTCGATGACTCCTACTCCTAGTCCACCTTTGAACGTCACCGTCTGTCCTTTGCTTGTCAACGCGTGTCTGTTGATGAGGCCTGCATTTGGTTTTGCAGCCCCAGTTGTGGGATCAGTTGTGCCGACTCCACCGTACGAGTCTTGGTAGTAACCTCGTTGCTCACCAACAGAGGCCTTGGCTTCTTGATCAGACATCAGCAACATCTCCAGGTAATTTTTGTAGGGATACATAGATCCAATGTCTGGGTTGATTTCTACTCCTGACATGCTTACAGAAACCTGACTGAAGACGGAGTTGAGCGGTAGATTGGTCAACGCCACCAAGTCAGTCTCCTCTACTGGTATATCTTTATTGTTTTCCACTTTCATTATTTTCATGTCAACAGTCATGGTGGTGTTGGCTCCGTCTATATAGCCTCCAGTATAAGGTTCTACACGGAATACTAATGGAGATCCCTCGCTGATAGCCGACTTGGGATAATACCTGACTTTCTCTGTATCCAATATGGATGTGTCCATCTTGGGTGGGTCGAAGATAGCGATCTTGGAAGAAAATCCCTCCTCGCTTTCGCTGAATTTGTACTCCTGCATAGTGAGGATGAAGATGGACAATGATCCTTGTGTGTTACTGTATAAGGGGAACTACTTCTTGCTCCTTCCAAGATTTCTCTTAGACTGAGCTTTTCTTTTTCTTCCCAGTCGTTTTATAGTAGATCCTACAGACTTTTTGCTTTTCACACCCGTCTTCTTAGCTTTGGATTCGGAGGTTCCACTTTTCCTTCTCCCTTTTGATGTAGATGACCCGGACTTGCTGCTTGTTTAGGCCATGTTGAATGATACGCCAAATGTGTCGGGAGCATCTGAGCGTTTTTCCTTTTCCTTAGTCTGTTCTAACAGTTGCTGTGTTGGAGAGACTATTTTTGTTTTCAACGGTTTAAGTCTGTCTCCTTCCTCTCCATGAGATGTAGAGCCAACACGGTGGAACATGTGTTCACCCTTGTCGTCTGTGAATGATTTTTTATCATGTTTACCTTTAGTCTTTGAATCAATGCTACGACTCCAAGTGTTCATGCTGATTCCCAGTGGTACTAAAACCATTATGATTCTTGGTGATCCTTTTCTTTCAGAACACTGTATTTTGTTCAGTCTGTTGTCTTTTTCACGTGAAGTGTACAGAACGCTGTCAACCCAGAGACTGAGAGTGGGTCCCCGTTTTCAAACTTTAAGTACACATGGATGTTGGTCAGCCTTTCCTGCATCAGGTTGACATATCGTATGTGACTTGGACAGTAGATTGTCCTGATGCAGTCCTTGTACCGAGTCACAGTCAAGAGCTTACGTTCACCACCATTGTACACGGACGGCTCTACAGAGTCACAGTACACATGTAATAACCTGGTGGTGTCCACCTTTGACACGTGTGAGTTTTTGCCTGCCTTCAAATGAAAGTCTATCAAGCCGATTTCCCACGATTCATTTCGGCTGAAATAGTAGGAAGAAGGTAAAGTCACAACAAAATCATTTCCAGTGTTGCTGGTGTGGTATCCTCCATGGTCCTCGGATGATAGGTAGAGATACATGGCAGAGGAGTAACAAGTATTAGTAGTAGTAAGTGTTGCCAGTGCGACGTCCTCTAGAGATCTGTCAGTTGGCTCTCGGGTATCCAGGAGTTAAACCTCTTGGACCATCCCAACCACTTCACTAACACCTCGGTACGTCTGTTGTTTTTAGGACCCACAGTCCGTCTCTGTAGCTCCTCTTCTACCTCGTACACTGCTTCGTCGTCTCCCTCTACTGTCACCTTCTGCAACTCCTCTTTGTAGTACTCTCCCACGATTTCCTCATTGTCCCATGACTTGATCTGGTATTTCTGAAAACCCTGATGCATGCGTCGGTGAGTCACAGTGTAGATCATTTTTGTCCATGTGTGGTCGTAGGCTCTATGAAACGACTGTTTCAGAAATGACAACCTGACTCTGTCACCCACCTGCAGAGCGTAAGGAAGGCTTGGTCCTGTCTTTGTGGCTGAGTCATTCCGTTTGTACTGCCAGTGCCACAGTTCAGTTTTATCTGTGGCACACATGGCTTCTGCCGGAGTTGAGTTGATGACGCTGTGGTTTGAGTTGTTGTATGCTTCCGTTATCTCGTGCAGGTGATCTATCCAATTGAAATTGTTTCTTGCCCTGAACATTCTAGCTATTCTCATCCTGAGTGTTTGAATCACTCGTTCTGCGTGAGAAGCCTTGACCTCATTGTTTGTGAGATAGTGCTTTATGTTTCGGCTCAAGAAAAACTTTTTCATGGTCTTGTTAACAAATTCGCTGCCATGGTCAGATCGAATAGTTTTTGGTTCCTCATTGTGTTCGAATATTTTTTCGAACGCCTCTTGCACCACAACACCTCTTAATGCTTCCAGTGGTCTAGTGTACAGGAATCGAGTAAACACATCAATGCACACTAAGATGTATCCATATCCGTTGTTGTCATCTATGTGATGCTTCATAGACAGACAGTCGCAATCCCACATCTGATCTTTCGAGCTGACTATGACTTTAGGTCTGGGAAATCTCTTTCTACCTTGTTTGAATGTGGCGTAGGAGTCTTGGGCAGACAACCATGACTTGATTTGATCCAATGTTATTTTATATTTTCCTTCAGATTGCACAGCTTTGTACACTGTATTGGCTCCTGTAAATCCTGCAGGATGCACCGGATCATAGTACACAGACTTCAGATAATCATTCATTTCCTTTTCACTTTCCGGGATCCTTGCTTGGAGACTCATGATGTCAATGCCAAAAAATAAATCTCATTAAGATTTCCACCCGGTTCTCCAGATTTCCGCGCCTTGTCCTGCGTTGCTCCTCTGTGGACGAGGGTTGTGACGAACTCTGACTGTGGACACAGATGCAGTGTCTTTTTTTGATTTTTTTCTTTTTGTACTAACAGCAGGCACTTGGGGTGACGTCGTTTTAGACGTCTGCGGTGGCGGCGGCGACGTCGTTTTAGACTTATGTGGCGGTGACGTCGTTTTAGACGTCTGCGGTGGGTATACAGGGGTAGGTTGTTGGTTTTCTAATGTTGTTGTCCACTGGTCATTTTCGTCATATGTCTTTTCAGGTGCAAGGATGGCGCGGGCGTTCTGTGTTGGCGGGATGCCGGGAGGTGGCATGGTTTGCGGTGATCTTAAGGGCTGCGCCGTCTGTGCCGTTTGACGACCCTGTCCCGCCTCCGCCGACGCACGCGCGGGCTGAAACGCCCGAGACGACTGATCCAGCAAAGACTTCTGATCTATATCCAAATCTTCGTGATGTCTTCTTAGCCTTTTCCCTTGACCTCCATTCCACAATGCATCCCAGTTGTCATCTTCTTCCTCCTCCTCCTCCTCCTCCCGAGCCCTCTTCCTACTGTCTTCTAACTGTGATCCAGTGTACACCACTGCAGATTCTGAGGTTTGGGAGGACTCCTGTCTCTCATTTGAACCTCCCGACTCAACCCGGTTCTCAGGCTTTTTGTCCCCAGAGTTTTCATTTGAACTGGATGAAGGTTTCATCCAGACTCTTGCAGTACCAGCTATGCGACCTGCCAACACCGGGTAAAGAGATGCCAGGCCAGCTGCATTCCTCGTATCACCAGGAAAGGTGTGAAATGCCACTCCCTGGGGCTCAGATGCTGCCTGCTGCCATTGAGATGCATTTGGAAGGCTTGTTGAAGCAGTTTGGGGGAGGTGGGTATGGACTTGCTCAGACACATTTGACGATGCTAAACCTTTCAATGGGGGTGTTGTTGACTCTGAAACTCCTCCTGCCTCATGCCGAGTCCCTAAAACAGACTGTTGGGATTTCCTCTTCTTCTCCTGCTTGTCCTCTTGCTCATGATGGTCCTGCTCTTTCACCTCAATTTCAGTGTCCTTCTCCAGCTCCCTTCCCCCAGAATATAAAGATGCTGCCAAGCCTGCAGACTCTGAGATGTCTGAGACCTGGTCCGTGGTGAGTCTATCATTACCATCCTCATTTTTGTTTTCACTGATGCATCTATTCATCCTTGTATAAGTGTCAAATGGTATTGTAATGTATTTCTTCATGATTGTAGGGATTTGATATATTTAATTCAGTGTAAAAGCGAATTCACAACAATGGAAGTAACTTTGACTTCACTGACATCAAAACGTCCAGTATTTTATCATGTGATTTCTGTATGATGTCTAACCGTTTTTTGAGAGCTGTTTCCTTCTTTGACAAAGCCTCCAGTATCTTTCTGTGTTCATGTATGAGGATTTTGGTTTTCTTTCCTACTGGTAAATGTAGCACGTTTCTAATAATCTCACTCAAACACTCCACTTGTTTGTCTGTTGCAGTGACGAGTATAGCTTCACTCTGAAGTCTGTTTCCCGAGAGTAATAATTTTATATACAAACCACAGTCCCTGAGTCTCTTGGACATGACTGTAGAAACAACATGTATACCAATTCTTTGTTCTGGTGCTGACCGTTGGAGGTGATGGAGGTTAGTACTGGTGTCTGTGTCCGTGGATGTCTGGTACAAGGTAGTGCTATAGGTGTAGGAGATGTTGTTTTCCAGACGGCTGTTGGAAGTGAACTGAGCATGTGACTAACAGGTTGAAGCTTTTTATATCAATTCAGTCTCTTGCCATGTATGTAATGAGATTTTCACCAGGAAAAATGTTAGTGAAAATACGTGCACTTGTCCTAGGTGAATCGGACATCAAATGTCGGCTGACGTCACCTGGATGTAGTGAAATCAGCTGGTATCCGTAAGCCTTTTGCAGTACACAATCCCTATAACTGGCCTTCAAAGTCTCACCTAGACCTGTCTGCTTGGCTATGCTAATCTGGCTGACATCCCTCGGGTTACATAATACAAAAAAATAATGTGTGTTCATAGAAAGATTACGACTACACTTGCCTTGAGCGTAGAGGTTCTGAGCTATGTACAAAATCGAGATGTTCTTGTGGTGAGCGTATTTTGTGAACAGGTTTTGAGCTTCCACACTCCTCACTACCTCTTCCATCAAATCATCCAACACCACTATGCAGTGGCGTGATCCATCCGTGAAGATGTTCAAGTCCTCCTCTGTAGGGATTCCTCTTCTGAACTTCAGCCCAGGAACCGTTCTCCTCATCTCGGCAAACAGAGGTTGATCCACCGTCATACAATATAGTACCTCGTGCACAGGTGAGTCGTACATGACATCCTTGTATGTCAAAATCTTGTGTACCAGTGTAGTCTTTCCACTACCGCTCACCCCAGAAACACAACTATTACAAGGTGACTTGAGGCGAGGGAAAATAGGTCCTTTTATGTCTTCTATGTAGTTATCCATTTTATATTCTTCTATATAGTACTTGTGGCTGAGTAGATGTTCCTCCTGTTGTGAAACTCAAGCAACTGAGGTGTATGTAACGACATTGATATGTTAAATAGCATAGAGTATATATGTATATACATGTATTGTATTATACCATGTTCATAAACTCTCTATCCATCTTTAAGTTGTCCCAAAATACACTCATCATGTCTGAACCTGGGAACTGAGATGGATTTGTTATTTGAGCCATTTTCTGAGAGAGTCCGCAGGTGAAATAGTTGTAAAATCGAGCACCTGGTTGAACAATGAGCTTGTCTTTACTTTCTCTCAGTTCCAAAATTATGCGCCACCTAATGTTGTCTATCTTTTGCCACACAATGTCGTGCATCACTGCATCACGATCTGTGTACCATGACTGCTTCAACTGGACACCCTTGGAAAGAGAAACAACCTTTTTGTCGTTACATGCTTTAAGAATGTCAGCAGCCAATAAGGGGTACCCATTGTACATGGCTCTTTCATACATGAAGAGCTGGGAGCATGATCTAAATATGTGACCGTGTTTTTGAAGAGCACATTGGTAGTCATTAGAGAGACAATCCTTTTCCGCTCTCAGAACATGTGTGTTGTGATCTTCCCATGGGTTCAGTGTGATAGATAACGGTTTTGTATCTATGCCATTAGGAAGCACATGCCTCTTGGGGTAAAAGAAATTGAAGCCCCTTTTCGTCTGAACATATGTCATGATGCTGTTATTTATGGCTCTGAACCCAACATTTGTAGCGCATCCCGTCTTTTTGTCTTCAAGCGCTGACCTGTACAATTCTCGGGGATCAACAAGTGCACTCTTGTTTATTCCCTTGGCTTTAATGCAGTCAGGTGCATCAATCCATTTGAGATAGTAGGTCTTTGGTGCCGGTGCTGTTATCTCAGTACCGTCAGCCTCCTTTTTGAACAGTCCTCGCTCTCTCTTGTCGTACTCTCTGTGCCGATCGCAACACTGTCGAGGGTACCAATGATGGTCTGAAGCTCTAAAGGGTTCACCATTCACATCCAAGTCATAACAGTGTCCATAGATAGATTGCTCAAACTCCTGTAGTTTACACGGTTTAATCACATCACGGAGACAGGACCCGCTCATCGCACAGTACAAACTATCAGTATCTGTGTGAGTCAACTCAAAATCCTCCCGATCAATGTAGTAATCCAAGCATTCATAGTAATACTGGAGTAGTTTTAACTTGGCTGTCTGCAAGATGGTGAATGCTAGTTGAATGGGAATATCTTAATCTACTTGTTTCTTTGACATTTCAATTTCAAACAGTCCACCTGGTAAAGAGCATGCCGTCTTGAAGCATGGGTCGTTCACTGCTAAATGTGCCTCGTGCTTATGGTGTACGTACTTGACGTTCGCGTGTTTAGTCTTGTCCAGCAACAGCGAGCCGTACGATGCATTTCCCAAGACTTTACATGTTTCACCTAGAATCTCTTTGGTCGGGTCTTGGTCTCCTGCCCTTCGTGCTGTGGAGATGTAGTCGCAAAACTCTTCAAAACACTTTTCAAAACGATACTCCACCACTTCGTATACTCGAGTGACCTCTAGTCCTTGTTCCAAGTACCACTTTAAGAGGTTTGTTGCAAGAAATATTTTTTCAGCTGCCATGCCTCCTACCAACATTTTTCGGGAGTCTGTGAATATACCAGATAGTTTGGAAAGGCTGTAATTCTGCATCGTCGGACCCCAGTCATTAAAATGCACATCAGAGTTGCAAAATATGGGGGACATCTCACTGAAGTAGTCATAGGGGCTTAAGTCTCTCTCTTTTCCTCTCGGCCATGCATCTGGAACCCGAATGTCTACCTGAAGAAACCCAGTCAATGCACCACTTTCCACATTCTCCAAGATGGTTTCCACTGTGATCTGTCTCGGATATCTCAAGTAGAAATCTGGAAACAATTGGTCGCTGCATTTTTTTATCTCTCGGTTTTCCTTCTTGAGTTGGGCAAACTCACATTCATATATCACCACAAGATTGATGTTGCGGGATCTTATGTAGTTTTCCCTTTCCATTGTCCTCTTTCTCTTCTGCTCTTGAAGACGTCTCGTACTGTCAGAGACATGTGTCTTTGGGTTACCAAATTTATCGCGGTTAAATCTACACACTGATGGATCATGTCCATGTGTCCAGCAACCATGGAACTCGTACCCTGTTGGTCTTGTCTCTTCATTGGCAGCAGCAGCATACCCATCTAATTGGTAAGGACCGACTGGAAATTCCTTCCCTGAGTTTAACTTGTGTTGGATGTGCACATTGTCTTCCAGCATGCGCCAATTCAGCCACTGGTACATTTCCAGGTGTCGCCAACTCACTTCTGGTTTGAACTTTGTTTCTTCCATTCTGCGAATCGGAAACAGGACTGGTAACTCTTCCCCTAATGCAAAAAGATAAAGAGCATTGCAGTCATAACCTGATATGCTCTTGCATGGCTTTTCCGGGTTGTTGCGGATGAATGTCTCATCCACCTTAGCATATCGCTTAAATATAATGCTAGGTCCTCCGAAAGCACACTTCTTGAGCTTATAGAACAGGTCGTCATGTTCAGGACCAAAGCTAGCAAAGTATTTGTTGTTTTTCTTGGCATGTTTAAACAACAATCGTCTAGCAACTCCTGGGGCAGAAATAGCTACTTTGAACACGTCTACTCCCATCTGGAAATAGTATTTCTGCAACTTTTCAGCAGCTTGAACAAATGGTCCGGTGTCCAAGTTGGCATAGTGTTCAAGAAAGTGTTCAAAACGAGTCATGCCCTTGTCTTGCCATATCTGTAGTAGCTCATGGTACTTCTCGTTTCCATTTTTGGGGGGATTTCCTTTTTCGTCCATGAGCTTCCCAGTCTGCGTACTCCATATCCAATACATTGGCATTTTTTAGTTTGGAGTAGAATGCCTCGTATGGGGGGAGAGCCGGATGATTCAACTTGTCAACGTCATTGAACCATTCGTATGGAAAGTAACTCTCGGTCTCCTTGATGTCGTATGCTTTGAGGAACTTGCTATAATTACATCCTGCTGCCAAGTAGTTCATGATGTCTAGAAACTTGAACTTGGATGTGGCTATCGTTGTGTACTGGTTAGTTTTTTTCACTACATAGTCACAGTCAGTTGTTAGATTGAGGTGTTTAGGAAAGTACTTTTTGACAAGATTCAAGTCATACTTTCCAGAATTAAATCCCAACACTGGCAAAACTGAGATGTATTTATCCAATCGTTGTCTCAACGACTCTACACGTTTTGCATGTAAATTTCTACCTTCCTGAAAGTCCATGCCTCCTATGTTGGTGTTTAACAGCCCTGATGATGTGTCTTCATTTTTGGTGTCAGACAGCTCCTCCACCTCCATGTCCTGCTCATCTTCCTCCCCCTCCTGACACTCTGGTTCATCCACTTCCATCTCTTCCTCTTCTTCCCTATTGGGTTCATCCACTTCCATGTCCTCCTCCTCATTCTCTTGATAGAAGGATGTCTGAGCATCTAGCGAACAATGTGCCGGGTTAAAAGTTGCCATGGATTCGTTGGTTACTGTAAACAATGGGAATTCTGCTTGTAGATTTTGTAATTTTGTTCTTACTTCATTCCATCGAAGATGTCCCAACTCTGAAGCTTTGACCTGAATTTTCTCCAGGTAGTCACACATTTTTTTCACAAGGTTGTCAGGATCTTCGTCAACAATGCAGTGAGGATCTCGGTATCCTTCCACATTAGAAGCTATGCTAACAGAAACTGGTATGTGTTCTGTGGTCCATTTGGTTTTCGGTGCAATCCTTTCCCTTCCTTCTTCATAATTCTCTGTGTCATCTTGTCCAGTTTGCTTTAACACTGCCTCAAAGTCATACACCGCAAACCACGGATGGAACTGTAGATCTGGTTCTACTACTATGCCTAGTGTCTGCTGCATCTCTTCGAAAATAGTCAGACTCGGAGTGTATATACCCCCTGGAAACTTGTACTTCACTCTAATGCTGCATGACTTTTCATGTCTGTTTAACTTAGTTTTTCTGATAAAAGTTCTCCTACAGAAACGACACGCATGCTTCTTGGCATACTTGCTGAAGTCGGAAATGAAACTGAAATGGTGCTCAAACAAGTTGACGTACATCTCTGTCTCAATGGTTGTGTCAGAAGGTATGGCTGAGTGGTATACACGCGAACAGGACAAGTCCTTGTGTAGTGAGTATACAAACAATCTCACATTGAAGCACTGCTCGAAATCTGGAAGGTCTTTTAGATATATCCCTTTGAAGTTTTTAGCGTTTGCAGGTAGATCCTGCACTCCTTGGTTCTCTTGATATTGTCTCCACATGTTATAGTAAGTCTTTGTTCTTTTTTCCAATTTTTTTTTCCCTTGTACACACCATGCCAGACATCTGAAGGCACACAAGTTGTCTTTGTAAGGAGTGCCTCTGATTGGGTGAGAAGACAGAGATATGATACCCTTGTTGTAAAGAATGTAACCGGGAACTTTGTTTTGACCATTCTTTTTTCCACCAGCTCCTATTGGAAATCCCATCCTGTACACAAAGTATGTAATATTGGTCACATAGACCTTTTCCCACTTTGTTGAGTCTCGGTTTCTTAAGACGTGTTCCAACAAGTCGGTCTCCTCCAACAGTTTCAATAAGTCATTTATGTCAGGAGCTGTACTAATTCTGTATGGTTTCTCTAATATTGTGTTGTTGTAGTATGCAGTGTAATAGCGATATTCACCTGTTTCTACGTCTCTTAAAATTGTGCCAAAAGCTACGTTGATCTTGAAGGCATGAGATTCTTGACTTAGAATCTGGTCTAGGTGAGGTCTCATAATGACTGTTTCCCCATTGAAGTCATCAATAGGAAAGTTGTAAACTCCCCTGAGATTTCCAGGATCATGAGGACCTTGAATGGTGTCTCTGTTCTCGTAATAGATGTTTCGAAACTTCTCGTCGACTAGCTGGTTCCCGTGCTCATCGTGTGACAACCAAGGAGGATCGATTTTGGAGTCTTTTTCCCATGGCATCTTTCTAGATGGATCGTCAAGTCTGCTAAAAGCTCTTCCATGAGTGTGTTTCATTTGATGGGTGTGCAGTTTGTGATAAGCGTCAAACGTTTCATCACAATCACAACATTTCAACACTGGTCTGTTTTCGTCAATGTCAAGTCCATGTTCCCTTTTCAAGTGTGACACTAAATCAGTCCGAGTGGACAACAGCGATCGACAGGTGTGACATACAAATTTCTGAGCCTTCCTAGCATGGTGAGACTGCCTATGTCTTTGAAATGAGCTGATGTCTCCAAAATGCTTTTGACATTGTCTGCAGTTATACTCTTGTGTCTTTTTGTTCTCGGTACCGCATGTAGAGCATTGGTTGATGAATGGACGTTGTTGAATATTTTCTTCATCCTCCTGTTCTTGGGGTGCTGAGTCATGAATCTGTTCCAGTTGTTGTTCTATCAATCTTGCTTCAAGCTCTTTTTCTCTTTGCATTCTACTACTGTTTGCATTGTCCTCAACTCTTTTTCTGCACCTAGCTTCATGGTTGTAGAGAGTTCGTTGACTAGATACCAATGCATGACAGTACCTGCATGACCTTGATTGACCTGTGCACTTATCTTCATGTCTTTTCCTTGCCAGGTTTGAAGTGAAGGCTTGGTTGCATATCCTACATTTGTTACCCTGAAAAAAAAAAAAAATTACTCTACCCATTTCTGTTATGTCTTACTGATTTATATGAAAGACAAGAAGGATATTTCATGTAATAATTATAGTGCCAGATTTTTATTTTAAGATTGAGTAGTATACTCTTACATAAAAAAGGTATTGTGTTCATTAAAAGATAGACATCAAAACAGTATTTATGTAATCCAAAATAGTATAAATGCCAGGTGTTTAACCCTTTAGCTAGGGGTGATGCTATTTGGCATAATCCACCAAGAAACAGGTGATGCCAATTGTCATCATCCGCCCAAACACAGGTGATGCCATTTGGCATCATTTTGAAAAACACAATAATCTCTTTTTCTGGGAGAAATAATATTCTAATTTTCATATTCTTTTCACAGATTATGATTAAATATATTTCTTTCAGCCCACATTCTGAAATGTCCACATTTTACTATCACCATGAGACTTGGGCCTAATATGATATGGCATGGAAATCACCCGTTTTTGTGGGAATGCCCATAGTCAGGATTTGGGTGAATTTCTGGGTCAGTAGCTAAAGGATTAAAACATTATCCAAATGTAAAACTTATATATGTGTACAGGCAAGGGAAAAAGGTACTCCAAGGAAAATGCCAACTTTAAAATTGATGTCATGAGCTTTCCAATGATACATTACACTAGAAGATATCAATTCTAGTTTTTGAGGAATGGCTACATGAATATATGTGGGTATTGCCCCATCCAAAATCAAAATAAGCTCTAATGCTTATATTTTACCAAGATATCTAATTAGCATAATTATGATGATTAAAAAATGATGATACATTTTCATGCTTTAGGTCATAAGAATTGATCTAGGAATGATAATTTTATTCTGTTTTGTCCATAGCAATGCTCATGAATCATTCTTTCAATGAGCATCTTTATTTCTTTTATTGGTATAAAAACCTTGTTTCCATGGCAACACAAATCGACAAAGGCACCCATTTTGCCTTTAAAGCATTCTTTTTGCATTCCAAATGTAGAAGCATTTTGCCAAAAATGGGATGTTTTGTGTAATCCTATTGAATTCTTCAGAAAAAAAGTACCCTAGAGCAGGCTTTAGCATGTTTCTTTCATTTAAGGCCATAGTGGCACCCCCCCCCCCTGGTGGCTAAAAGTATCCTTTCTGCTTGCCTGCTCACATATCTTCATGCCTACAAACTATGTAACTATCATTTTGTACCAACACATTACAATCATGCTTGTAAGCATTTTTATGATATTATTTGAGTTAACATTGAGTTACTACATTAAAATGTATCTTACCGGCATGGTGTCTCTTTGTCTGTCTGTCTGTCCGTCTGTCTCTCTCTCTTTCTCTTTCTCTCTCTCTCTCTCTCTCTATCTCTGTATCTGACCTGTCTCTCTGTTCTTTATGGATAGAACCATTTTAGTGCGATGATCCAGGATCTCCTTCTCCTCTGGAGGTTCTCAGGGATATGAGCTACAGTACATTAAAGGGCTCTCTTTATATAAAGCTGCAGCACTCATACATAGTCAATGATATACCTTCTTTGATCTTGTACAACTACTCATACATAGTCAATGAAATACCTTCTTTGATCTTGCACAACTACTGCCTAGGGGCATGGCAGCATTCATGCATAGTCAATGAGATACCTTCTTTGATCCTGTAGCACTACTGCCTAGGGGCATGGCAGCATTCATGCATAGTCAATGAGCTACCCTCTTTGATCCTGTACCACTCCTGCCTCAGGGCCTGGCAGCTATCATACATATTCAATGAGACATATTCTTTTAACTTGGACTGATACTTCCTAGGGGCATGGCTTAAAGCTTGACCGTCATGGTTAAAGTGAGGCCAAAAGCGCTTTTGGATTTAGCTCAGTTTTCATTCACAAGAGGGCTTTTAAGGGCTGGGAGCTCAGTTCTTACCGGCACAAGATAAGGTGAATATGTTGTGGCTGGGCAATGCTCATGGTCCCCTGTCCAAACACTGCTGCCCTCTGGTGGAACTGTTATTTTAGTCCATGTAAGGAAAATGCTTAACTTATTCCCTGACAGCCCAGCTTTAACATAAACCACCAAAAGACTGTGGGAGGTAGAAATGTCTCAAGAGGGAAAATCTGTGATCCTGTGTATAGAATTAATGCTCATAAATTGATGTGACTATGTGTAAAAAATGATAGACACTGTAAATTCATTTTCCAAAAAAGGTTTCTTTATTTCTTGCTGACATTTTTTTCATAAGGTAAATGTGTTATTACTGCAGGAAAACCCACATCCTGAAGGTTTCGCTTTAAGCTCTTGCAGTTTATCAAGTCGTGCTTGGAGTTCTCTCAGTGCTGTCATCAGGGTGTCAACCCTATCTGCTATCTTCTGCATGTCATCAAACCATCGTTGTTCGACGTATGCTCGACTTAGGTTCTCAGGATCTTCTCCATGTAAAGCTGTGGAGTGATCCCTTGAGTCTGTAGATTCAGCGTTCGATCCCTCTGTATACGAAATCTGCGAAATATCAGCATTGGAGCTCATGGCAAAAGCAAAGCAGCAGATGATTGCTGGACCAACACCTCGGTACAAGTGATCATGCATCACTAAAACATAGAGTTTATATACCAATGACCGTGTACCTGGTAATTATTCACAGTCAGTGCAGTCACAGACAGTCCTTCCTTGTCTTGATTTATCAAAATGTTTTATAATCATTCGCACAACGTCAGACCGGGTCATGTCATCCAACATGACCCCAATGAGCTGGTGGTGGTTGGATGTAGGTAACGCCTGCCACATCTTCAGTACTTGAAATGTGTGATGAGAGGTGTCTTGAACTGGCTGTTGGCCTATTTCTGCAAGCGTATGAGAAGATACACCCAAATAAGAACCAGCATCCTTCCACTGTGCAGACATGTTCGAGGACAGTTTAATGAATAAACGGTCTATGTGAAGCTGATCAGGGTTGTTGTAGTCGATTGCCACCTCCTTGTTGAAGTCTTGGACCATCTGCAGCAAATCATTTCTGTGAATGGACATCAACGCATAATGGAGTTCACCCCATCTTGCGTGGATGGAAGCCTGGGACCACCATGCCTGGAACATTTCCAGAGCCATCTCGTGCGGGAATTTGATCTTAACCATCTGATTCAGTGTCTGTAAGGAGATCCCAAGATAAACACCCAGCTTCTTCCAGTCAAACGGTATCATTCGACCTATAATATGTAACAGCTCATCAGTGTAACCTAAGTTACAGGAACTTTGGTCAACTGAATCCAGTGTCCTAGAGGAATCCATTCTTTCCATGTACCTCAACGTAGACTCAGCAAAATGATAGGTTAGTCCAAATCTACCCATCATTTATATATCAAATATCATGCCTCATTTGCATAATATGAACCGATGGAGATGAAACCTTGCAAAAAGAAAATGTTTATTCTAATGATGTTGACCTCAAGCATAGTGGACAGGTCCAAGGTGGTCTTCGGGAAATATTTCATGAATTAAAAATGGGCTTCAAACCTCTAAATAAAACAATTATGCCCTGAGAATACTTATTTAAATGTTATATTCAGCAAGGAGATATTGATGAGTTTATCAATAGGTAACCCGGTACCGCCCGTGCCAAACAAAAACATGTTTAATCCAGATTACATGTTCAGCTGGCATACAACTGAATATATAATGAGCCATCCTCTAACCAACACATTTTTAATGAGCTCCAAACTATAAGATAAAAACAATATTCATAATGAATAATTAATGACCTAACCTGGCAAAATGTGTGCCAAAGGGACATGTTCAGTTGGGAAACAAAGTTGCCAAGCATCCTAACCTAGCACTAAAGGAACATGTTCAGTTGGCAAAGCATCTGAATATATAATGATGTGCCTCTTTGAAGCATGTCCAAACAATTTTTCCTTTGAATACCGTGCCATATGGTGACTTCAGCAAGTGTCTGGACAGGTGCCAGCCACATCTGTTTGATGTGACAGTGCCCAAACAGGTGCCAATAATGTGTCTGAATAGGTGCCAGTCCCGTCTGTTTGATATGTCAGTGCCAAAAGAGGTGCCAACAACGTGTCTGGATAGGTGCCATTGGTATCTGTTTCATGTGACAATGTCCAAACAGTTGCCAGCAGGGTCTGTTTGATGTGAGACAATACCATGCAGGGTCCAACTAGGTCTCTTTGATGTGAAACGTGTCCAGACATGTCTCAAACTCAAGCAACCGAATATATTATAATGATGTGCCTCTTTGAAGCATGTCTAAACAGATCCGAACCATTTTTTCTTTAAATACTGCACCATATGGTGACTTTATATCACATACAATATATATTCTTATTTAATTAATATGTAATCAAAATATAATGCTCTATCCAGCCTAAATTAACTTCGATCTACATGTATCCTACATAACTGAAGTGTGACATGAATGATTAATGAGGCTACATGTTCAAACATGTCTAAAGGATGACCTAGATGCATTCATAATGAACTTTTACTTTGGTCACTTGCCAAATGTCCATGTTATGCATATCATTAACTTTTAAAACTGTGACATGAATAATTTGATGAGGCTACATGTTCAAACATGTCCATATGGTGACCTACTTAAACTCATGCATATCATTGACCTACTTAGCAATGATGTACCTACCTGAATTAGACTACTTGACCTAGATAAAAAGGGAGGTCCTGCGGGCCCCTCCCCTACTACTAACAGCCTATATCTTCGCTCATTAAAGTGTGACTTCCGACCCATTTAGTAAAAACGGGTAACACACATACACACACACACACACACACACACACACACACACATATATATATATATATATATATATATATATATATATATATATAATATTATTATTAGACAAATGAAAAAGATGAATAATGGATGCAATAGAACTGTTCCTACCCTACCGTTCCTACCCAGTGATGCCACTTGCGAGTGTGCTCTCTAAACTCAACCATGTGTAATGGTCGTGGAAAAATCATCTGGAGAAAGCGGGACTCGAACCCACGACCCTCAGATCACGTAACCTGCTGCTCTACCAACTGAGCTACTTCCCCGTCTGACAATCTAACCGCGCTGTATGTTACTGGGTCGGTTCGGTGCGCGGAAAGGTGTGGTAACCACTTCCCTTACACAGCTCCCCCAGCTTCTATCATGTCCCCGTAGCAGCCAATGATCGAAGCTCACAGCGTCGAACCGATCCAGCCAATTTGTTGACTGGATGGACTCCATGCTGAACTCCAACTGCCCGTACTGGGAACAAACCTGCTCCTCCAACTACCAACCGCCAGCAGGTGGCCAATCCCCAGCAAGTTGGGGTGCTCCAACCGTGGAAAGGGCTGGTAACCACTTCCCTTACACATGCACTATAAAGCGACATTTCCATGGTCGCACTGTATCTTCTAATGCCAAACTCATGATGAGGACATGAACAGTAACAAGAGCACAGTCCGATCTGCAGGACACAATTATTGCCTCACCCTACACAAAGACATAACGTTTGTATATCCAATATAGAGAATGACAGACAGTGACAGACCACAAGGACCTTAATGAGGGACTAATTAACTCACCTGCCTGTAAGTCATAATATCCTCCAGTGTCTTACCAGGCACCACCCATCCTCCATCAGGTAGTGTGTAGCTTATAGATGTCGGAGATAAGCAAAAGGCTATTACATGTCCCGCATAGTATGGGAACGCCATTAGGCTTACTGTATTTTCTCCTTCGCTAGTTCACCACGTGAGTCCACAACCATTATAGGTAGCAGCTAGGATAATGAGCTGGATGCCATGATGTAAAAGTAGATACTATTAGAATGTCATTTTAAAGTATTTAGGTACATGCATTCATGAGTACATGGCGTTATGGGAATCACGGAAGGACTGTCTTCTATAGGAACAGTGAATAGGCGTTCAAAGAAACACACAGAAAAAAATCCAAGTTGGTATTTCTAATCTATCTTGGAAGAAATGGCTAGTTTTTATTGGTTAGTGCTTTTGGCTAATGGTTAGTCAGAAATTGGCTAATGTGTTAGACAGAAAGTCTAACCCTTAGACCACAGCAAGGCAATGTCAATTTTGCTGGTACCCCACAGAGGAACCAGCAACTTCCTGGCAAGCATTATGACATAACACAGACATTTTATAATTGCATTTATTTTGTGGAGTTGTAAAACATTGTAATTATGCGAAGGTATAAAAGCACCATGTTTGGTGAGATAAGATATGATTATATTTTAGACAATTATAGAGTCCCTCTTAATGTTTTTGACTTGTGAATGTCTATTAGGGTTGGTGGGAGGGAAATCAAACGTCTTGGCGTAAGTTCATATCTGAGAAGAATGGCGTCTTGGGGACGCTTGCTGGTGTAAGTTGAGTTGGCGCGCATGAGCGCGGTGGGAAGGAGTCCTTGGTCTGTTGCATAATGGCCAGTAATTATAGAGCACCACAATTACGGGGTCATTATGACATAACACAGACATTTTATAATAACATTTATTTTGTGGAGTTGTAAAACATTGTAATTATGCGAAGGTATAAAAGCACCATGTTTGATGAGATAAGATATGATTATATTTTAGACAATTATAGTCCCAAGGTAGTGAGTGGTTGAGTTCATATCTTGGCGAATGCTGAGTGGACCGTTGTGGTCTGTGACGTTGTGGGCTTAATGTAGGCCTCAACTGCGTCTGAGGCCCACGTGCCCTGGGCTTTGATGTCCTTGAGTTTTGCCCCTGAGTTGTAGGCGAAGGCCGCCCCACCTCTGCGGAGGCTGTGCAAGCTCAGCTTGTTTGGATCCGCCCCCACTGATCAGAGGAGGATGTTACACTGGGATCTAATATATCTGACAGTCATTGGGTTCCCATCTCTGAAGGTGAGAAGGGGCTGGCTATGATACCGGGTAGGGGAGTGCTTTAAAAGCTTCTTGAGCGCTGTGTGAGGGCACAGTGGGCTACCGGGTATTTTCTGGACAACAATGTTTGTAGGTGCCTTTGATGTTTGCATCGTCTTGGTCCACTTTAGGGCAACGTTGACATGTGAATGTCTCATGTCCATGTCGGCTCTAGTGAACTGCCTAGTTGTGTCAAATGTATTTACAGTTCTGGGAGCCATGTTGCTTTGCCTGAAGAACCCAGCAAACATGAGTAGTATGGCTGCCCTAATCTGGTATGGGTACTCTAGTAGTCCCAGGTTATACATGCATGCCTTTAGTAGCTCGGGGCTTGTTGGGAGCTTTGATACCAGTACATGTCTCAGTGTTATTGCCATTGCTCTCATGGCGTTGGCTACCGGGTATGCATACAATGTTTCAGATTTAATGCCCGCTATCTTGAAGTATGTCCTGAGGGCAGCGAGGTGGTTACCTATGGTGCCCGTCACCCCAGTCTGGGTGGCCAGGTACTCAAAGAACCAACATATGTGCTCCACCAGTGGCGCATCATATCTGATGCCTATGTGTAGACAGAATGCAATGTATAGTCTTATTGTAGATTGGCGGTTTGCGAGGGTGCCGGGGCGATGTGTTTGGCGCTGGCGGCTGGCTGCTGCTGTTGCCAGTCTCCTGGCGAGGGTACCTACATAAATGGAGACACATTGTATAGAGCAGCTTTTACAGTGACCGAGTGCAGGTTGTGCTCAGCTATAAGCCTCCTTGCACGGGCTGCATCGGCCTCTGTGAGGGGGGCACGTGACAGGGCATCAGCTATGTCCATATCCTTGCCCGGTACGTGTTTGTATGTAAACGTGATCTGTTGCTTTGCTGCTAGGTACCACAATGCCCTGGAGCATGCTGCTAGTATGAGGTCCTTTGCAGCGCCTCCTTTGAATGCCTCTATGCTGGCAGAGTTGTCGCAGCAGATCTGGACTATGCCACCTATGTCTGCCCTGCATGTGAATTGTCTTGCGGCTGCAATGCAGTTCAATGCCTCCAGGTGGTGTATGTCCTTGCCTGCATTGACTGCTGGGGGAAATTTGAATGAGTAACATCTGTTTCCGTCTGTAGCGCCACCACCACCCATGCATGCATCCGCCCATAGGGTCCTAACTATGACTCCTGTGGGGATGATGCTCCTGCCATTGTAGTGGTGTAGGTAGCGACTGAACCAGTTAAAGTCTGCTCTCATCGATATGGACACCGGTATTGTCTCTTGGGTGGCTTCCTTCAGGGCAGTGAGGAGGCGGTTCATGAAGAGGCGTGCCGGTGGTACTGCCTTTGCTAGGTGGGCAATTCGGCCAATTGCTTGCTGTAACTGGCGTATGGTGATGGTTGTTTTCCTTGATGTAGAGGCCAAGCTGCTATGTATCTCTTCCAGTTTCAGTGTTGGGATTGAGATCATATTGCCTTCAATGTCTATTCTGATGCCCAGCCATGTGACTGTGTGGCTGGGTGGCTGGCATTTTTTCTCTGCTATTACCAGGCCGAGGCTGGTGAGCATTTCTCTTGTGACTTTATATTGTGCTGTCGTCATGGCTATGTCCTGTGCAATCAGGATCAAGTCGTCCAGGTACATACGGGATGCTATACCTTTTCTGTCCAGGGCGCGCACTATGAAGTCCGCGGCCTGCTGCATGCAGTATGAGGACATTGGTGCGCCGAACGGCAGTGCTCTGTCGACATAGTATTTCCCTTCATGGCCTATGACCATTAATGGCCAGTCCATTATGTCCACTGGGAAATGACGATAAGCACGTCTGAGGTCGATCACTGCAGCTGCCACACCTTCCCTGCCCATGTCTGTGATGATTTTAAGAGCATCATGTACTGTGGGGAGGTTGTGTGCGACCGGTTGACCGTTGTAGTACCTTTTGTGTATGCAGGAGTTAACACCACCGTCCGGGTATGAGAGGTCCACTATAATCCTACGGGAGCCTGGTTCTGACTTCTCTCTCGTCATTAATGGGCTGCATGCAAACCATGGTGTGAATGGGTGCCTGTTGAAGGGGCCCTCCAGGGCGTGGAGTGCTGTTTCCTCCTCCAGGTATTCAGCCACCTGTTGTGGGTAATGGGTGGCTGAGGGGTGGTTTGCAATGTCCGTGTTGTTATAACGTGGGCCGCCTGTATACTGGATGGGGTATCCATATAGGATGCCATTTATGACATTGTCGTCTGATGGGTGGCCTGTGGCCTCCCTACGCCAGGCACCAACGTTAAGGGTGGTGGGGAGGGTGATCCTAGCGCCCTGCCAGTTGGGTGCGCCAGCTGCCTTGGCGGTATCATACATCTGTGCCATGGATGTTGGCATAGTATAGTCCGGGTATGGCCAGTTATGGTATTCACTGAAGCATGCATTCTGCTCCAGTGGCTGTTTGGTTGATGGGGCACTAGGGTTGTCGTCCTCCAGGGCAGGGGCTATCTGGTTGTACATGTCCATAGCCTCCTGACACGCTGTCGGTGTGTCGTGCTCCATGTGTGGGTAGTCTATCTGCTGTAGGAATGCGGGGACCGGTACTTGTCCCTCCTTGTCAATTCTGCATTCCTCCAGTGTGTGACTGCATGTTGCGGCCCCAGAGGGGGCCGGCTGTGTTGCTGAGCAGCTGTGGCTGTGTGCTGTTATGGTTGACCCTTCATTGATGTCCACCCTCTGGGCGTTTGCTGAGTCGATCTCCAATAGGCCGGAGTGGGCCGGGCTGAGGCCGTGTGTGGCCGTGTTGTGTTGGCGGGGCTCCCGGGTAGGGGAGTGCTTTAAAAGCTTCTTGAGCGCTGTGTGAGGGCACAGTGGGCTACCGGGTATTTTCTGGACAACAATGTTTGTAGGTGCCTTTGATGTTTGCATCGTCTTGGTCCACTTTAGGGCAACGTTGACATGTGAATGTCTCATGTCCATGCCGCGCGCGCCGGCTCTAGGCCGGGGCGTGTGATGCTGAGCGCGGCCTGGGGGCCGTGTGTGCTTGCGGGGCGCCCGGGGTGGTCATGCCCACGTAGTCCCGCTGCGAAATAGGTGTTGTTATATTCATCGTTTGCGGCCCCGCTGCGGCCGCTGGCTGTGGCGGGGGCACAAACATGAATGCTACTAGCGCGATTGAAATTGTTATATTCATCGCAAGCGGCCGCCGCAGTGGCGGCTGATTGGCTGCCGTGTTCCCGGTGGGCCGTTGCTATGCGACCGGGCTCGGCTACTGTACTGGGGGCGGGGCTTAAATTGTACGGACGGGCAGGCTGGTGTGTACATGCGGCGGGCGCCACGTGGTGATTATCGTGGTCGCATGGGGGCCGGGCACGTGCTGTTTGTTTATCAACATGCCGGGTCGGGGCTGACACACATACCTGCCGGGCGCTTAAGCTTGCCGCTAGTGCCTGCGCCGTCCCACAATCGTCCTGTTGCTTGCCCTGGTTGTTGTTACCAGGGGGAGGGCGGTTCTGCTGCTTGTCGTCCTGTGGTTTGGACCGGCTGCTGTAATCCTGCCTGCCGCCTCCCGGATTGCCACCACCACCGCCACCACCACCGTAAATACGCTTTGCCTTGGCGCATCCACGGCCTTGGTGGTAGTGCTCCTTCCTGAATAGGGCAAGGCACACCGCGCAGCAGTGCACCAGTGTAACCTGCCCCACAGGGTGGTGGTCTGCGTGTTGACACTTGTCCTCGTTATAATCCGGGCATGCCAATCGCAGTGTGCTGTTTCTGTCTGACGGGTGTAGCCAGCTGATGCGGGTTCTCTCTGACGCAAACAGTTGCCTATCCTTCCAGGTTGCCTGCTCCTCGTTGATATGGTCGAGGCAGGTCTGTGACCATAGCAGGGGACCATCAAAACCCCTCATTGTAGTATCCTCTGCTACCTGAGAGAGGTGTGTTATCATGGCGTGTAGGGTGCTGCCTTCCTCGGCGCGTGGTAACATCATTCTAGAGAATGCACACACATACTCCGGGAGCAACAGATCATGTTTATCACGTTTAACACGTTTCCTCATATCAGGGGGCAAGTATAACTTGTATGACGTAGGGTTCAAATTACCTGCTGGTCGTCCCATGTGTGGGAACTGTCGTGAGAGGGCTTCCTCCATGGCCCTTGAGCCGCGGTATGCGGCAGTGAGGTCCCGGGGGGTAGGGAACCCCTCGGAAATGGTGCTTGCGTAGCTGGTACCAGGTGAGACGCTACGTGGGTGGCGTCTCCTCCTGCCTCCATTGTAGTCCAGGCTGTACGGTGGTCGTACCGCGGGGGGTGGTGTAGACGCTGACTTCTTCGGTGCGCGCTCGGGCGTGACGGATGGGCGGCGGTCAGAGTGCCCTGACCGGTGTCGGGGGCGTCCGTGCCGGTGGCCCGGGGACCTGGAGCGGCGGGACTGCCGCTCCTTCCTGTCCCTCTCGTCCATGCGTGTCTGTAGAGACTTCACCATGTCCTGTAACGAGGACAAGCATGTGGTGAGGGCCGGGTGTTCGGGCGTCTTCTTGATGCGGGGCTTCCTCTTCGTCGGGGGCTTTTTCCTGCCCTGTGTTGGTGGCTCCTTTTGTCCTTTCGCCGGCGTCTCCTTTGTGTGTAGTGGGCGCTCCTCCGGGTCGGGCACCCCTGAGCCGGGGCCAGCGGGCTTGGGCGATGGCGTGGTCTCCTTGCCCGTACCGGCGCCGTCCTGGTTGTCTGGAAGTTGTTCCATACCTGACGGCAGTAGATTCTCCTCGTCCAGAATTATGAGTGGGGTTTTTGCTGAGTTAGCGGTAACTCTTGGCATGTCCCTCTCCCTTCTGTAGACTCCTTGGTGCTGCAGGTTCTGCGGAGCCCAAAATCAAACGTCTTGGCGTAAGTTCATATCTGAGAAGAATGGCGTCTTGGGGACGCTTGCTGGTGTAAGTTGAGTTGGCGCGCATGGGCGCGGCGGGAAGGAGTCCTTGGTCTGTTGCATAATGGCCAGTAATTATAGAGCACCACAATTACGGGGTCATGGCAGACAAGATAGAAATGAGATAGGTACTGAATTTATATCCAATCTAATCTATGATATGGTTTGACATCCACTATTGTCTTTCATGTAGGATTGATGTCTGGATGTTTGTGATTCAAATTATACTATAATTCATATCTAAGGTACTTTATTTAGCTTTATTTTCTAGTAAAATCACAACTTACTTTATTATCACCCACCCTGTATGGTGGCCCAGGAGGCTAAAAAAAAATTAAGAATATTTTTATATATTTTTTTTCAAAAATCAGGAAAAATTAGATTTTCAGGAAAATGGTCAATTTGGCGAGAAAAAATGTCAAAATCTGATAAATGTTGATTTTCAGGAAAATGATCAATTTGTCGAGAAAAAGGGTCAAAACCTGAACAATTTTGATTTTCGGGAAAATGATCAATTTGGCGACAGAAATAGGTGAGGTATTTATGGAACCAAACTTAGCCACCCAAAGTTAGACTCCATATGATGGAATTTACAGTAAATTAGTAATCTGCTTACATGAAATTCTAATTACAGCCCTTATTCCAACCAAAATACCAAATAACATAGTCAGTGAAAATGTCTAAGGAAAGTTAGCTATAATCAGGCAAGCCAAGGCAAGTTGGCAATTTTCCTAACCGTTAGGCATGAACTTCCAAGAAAGGTTGGGGGCTTTGGGCACGGCAAAATCCCCAACATGGGTTAGCAAGTTAGGCGTTTCGGCTAACCCTTGACTAAGTTTTGTTAGCGCATTTTTGTGTGTGCATGGTCTGCAGACTTTGTCAGTGAACTAAAACATGTTGAAAGTTTATAAATCGAGGATACTATAGACTTGAGAGGTTTTAAACAAAATATTTCCTTCTCCATAATCTATGGTAATTGTGAATAAGAAGACGCGGCTGTGTTTGGTGTTCTTCTAAAAGGTTTATGACGAGTATATACTGATGGTACCATAATTTAATTGTTATCAATCTACAGCATACATGAAACATCTCTGCAATGTCAGAATTAACCTAATTAGCATGCCTTTTCAATGCTCTTTATCCAAATTATGTGTCGATCTGATTCACTACCAACGTGCTTGGCTTTTTTAACAATAGAACAGCAGGACATTAATCACGGGACATGGGTTGGACAGTTTAGAGACTTTCATAGCAGAATCCCCAAAGAATTGTGTACCTGTATCTGCATATTATGTGATAAGGCGATTAGGAAATATAATTGTCTTATTTCCATAAGCATCACTATTAGGGTATTAATTAGATTGGATACTATTGGCCTGTATTTGTGATCGTCTGCTAGTATTCTGTAGCCTGTCCAAACGATCATACTAGTGATACTAAATGAGATGTAACTATCATGTAGCAGAAAGATTAGACGTGTGATTTACATCACAATTGACGCAGAGTAAGGTTGAATTCATCGATTGAAACAGATTGATTAAAAAGAAATACCCCCTAAGTGCCCTTAATCATCTGTATCCGTGAATTTATATATTTTTTACTACTAAGCATACATCTCATCATTTTCATTATTATGATTGTTATGAACAATTAATGTGAATTCTGTATTTATGTTTGTATATAATTGATATGTATCAACAAAACGTGTACGTCATATCCACGTCTGAGAAATTATTGTAAATTATGGCATGAAAGGGGCCCTAGCGGAGGCAATGCAATGCGCACATGCTAGGGTGATGCACTTACCTTTGTACCTGTTATCTTTTACCCGAATAAAACACTTAAAACAAAAGTCTGTACTCGTATTTCAGGCAAATTGGGCGAGGGTAGGCAAGCAGGTTGGCTTGGCCAGGGCAGGGTTATCATTATGGTCTATGTTAGGTATGGCAGGGCAAGGTATTACCTTGCTCTGCCATATCTTTGTTGATTTCTACTCTAGTTCGATTTGGATACATTTTGCTAGAGTGCCTTTAAAGAAGCCTCCCTTTCAACTTTTAAAACATGGGATCCTATAAGGAGTCTTCCATATCCTAGATCGACCTTTAGCATTGGGCTCTATTGCAGCAGGAACAAACTAGGCGATCCAAGAAAATTATTTTGTATGTATGTATATTTGTAGGCATATATGGTTGCCTGTAATTATTTTGAATCCAGTCGAATGTTTATATATTTCACATGTAACATGAATGGTGTACTCAGTGTGGCATAGTACCACTTATATATATATAAGAAAGATATTATTAAATGTAGCAGACGAAGTAGAGTTCCCTTAACAATGATATGTGATGGGTACACACTCAAAGGTACTTGACCTTTAGGTGCATATCCATACATGGGGCTGGTGGTAGTAGCCCATTTATGGGCATATGGGTCAGATGGTGTACCCATATCCCAAAGGATGGATGTTATATCCTGGTATAAGATGTAAAAATCATTTCAGGTCATGGATGAGGCAAAGATGGAGAAGTATTTAGGTCCAGGTCAAGTGATTGTGACTAGCCAAATGAGCATCGAAATGTTTTTTAGTCCAAGTCTCAAATTCACTTTGCTTTTTCAATGCACGGACATCATTGTGGAGTTTATTCCATACACTTGCAAGTTTGAATTTATGGCTTCTAGGGTAAGCAGGGTCCTTGCCTCTATGTTGCTTAAGTAGCCGTTGGTCATGAAGTCTAGTTCTTAGAGGTCTATTGTCAAGATTATCTGCAATAAGTGACTTTGAGAAAGCCATCCTGTGCAGATGCATCTCCCTTCTGTCCTTAAGACTATTAAGCTTCGCCTTCCTATGGAGAGCTGTCCTACTTGTAACACCTGTACGTCTGTAGGCTACTCTGAGTGCTCTATTAAGGAGGCTTTGGATACCTTTAAGGTGGTGCTTATTAGCTGACATATAAAAGATGTCACAGTAGTCAACCGTTGGGACAAGCATGGTTTTCACCACTCTAACTGCTGAGCACTCTGTTAAATTGTACTTGATTCTATTGTAGAGTTTAATTTTGAATCTGACATTCTTTTAAAGTGTACCTAGGTGGTGTAAAAAGTCTAGCATGGGATCTAATATTAGGCCCATATATTTATATGAGGGGGCAGAGGCAATAGTCTCCCCAGCTATCCTTAGCCTCGGCCTAAGCCAGGCTTTCTTTAATGCCTTTGTAGTGAAACAAAGATATTTGGTCTTTTTACTGATAAGTGAAAGTTTGTTCATTTTACACCAATGCTCTGTGTGATTTAAATCATTATTTATCTTACGTGAGACAGGGACCTGGGGTTTCTGACTGATTTAAACAACCGTATCGTCAGCATAATGCTGACAATTTAGATCATTTAATACTTGACTCATATCATTAATATAATATGTTAAAAAGAGGAGTGGGCCTAAAACTGAACCTTGGGGGACGCCACAATTTATTGCATGGTTGTTAGACAATATGCCATTAGCTTTCGTTTTTTGTCCCCTGTTGGCCAGGTAATTTTCTATTAGCGATGTAGCATTAATATCTAGTCCTAAAGTTTTAGTTTCAGAATTAAAATTGTATGGTTTAAAGTATCAAAGGCTTTCCGGAAGTCCAAAAAGATAGCCGTAGTACAAGTTTATGCAGATGATGAGGGAGAGTTTGAAAAGTATGCTTAAGGACCTCAGAGTTAATGTCCTGCACCCCAGATGATTTGGAGATATCTATCTTTTTTATCAGTTTTTCTAAGAAAGCCAGGTTGCAATCATTATAGCTGAAGTTACTGTTTGTGGTTAAGCCAGGATCGTTGAAAGGAATATTCATATTTTGGGCTAGGTTACTACCTATAGTGGCAAAGTAAGTATTAATGTAATCAGCTGTATCTGCAGTAGCTACTGGTGTACCGTTATTAACATCTATGAGGTTGTATACTGGATTTTGTGGTTTAGGATTTACTAGGTCATTTATTGCCCTCCAATATTTTTTTGGATCATCTACATGTTCTGCCTGTTTGTGTCTAAGACATTTTTTTTTTTGCTTTCCTACCCTCATTTTTTGCATAATTTTTGAAATAGTTGGATATCCTTTTGTCATCCTCACTGCGGGTCCTTCTGTACCTGCGCATGGCCTCATCCTTAATATTATATAGATAGAGTAACTTCCTAGTCACCCACGGTTTCTTTGTCTGTTTGCAAGTGAACTTCTTTATGGGGCATGTAAAATCCAAAAGGAATTTGATTCGGTCAATTAATATTTCCCATGCATCTGTTGGATCTGTACAGTCCACAAAAGGGGTTCCAGTCTACATTTTTTAAGCCAGTTATGAAATTATCACTTATATAATATTTATAACTCCTGCCAGTGAATGTTATGGGAGTGGGTTTGACATGTATATAGTCTCTAGTTACAAATATGGGAGTGATCAGAAATGTTTATGTGTGATACGCCAGAATTTGTCAATATTAAGTCTAATGTGGAGTCTCTTCCCCTAGGATTTATGTATGTATTACTGTTTATTAACTGTTCTAGACCTAACTGACTTACCATACCCATTAACCTTTCCCTATCCGGTGAGTGTTTAGATGCATCTATATTCAAGTCACCAATGACAAACATTTCTGCATCCTCTTTCTTAGAAACCATAATAATTACTTCTTTTATGACTTTGAGAAATGCCGGAACTTTACCTTGAGGAGGCCTATAGACACTAATTATATTCAACATGTTACAATTGCCTTTGATAATCTGCAAATACATAAGCCCAGTGTCTAAAGTACCAACATTGTACTGGGGAAACGTTGTCACTGTAACGTTTGTAGCTGCACAGAGGCAAATATCAGAGTCACCCAATGTCGCCTAAACCACTCTCAGACAAGGGTCAGGCACTGCTGGACTATAATAGATGGGTCAAGGGCCATTCTAGTGAGGGTCAGGCTAGGCTGGACATTCAATAACAGGCTGGACTTTGGCAAACTTGCTTGAAAGTCTGTCCATGCTGGGTCCTCATGCCACAGTCTGACAATGCTGGACTCTTGCAGGCTGAAAGAGACTCTCCCCAGAGTCCAGCATTCTCAGACTGTGGCATGAGGACCCAGCATGGCCAGACTTTCAAGCAAGTTTGCCAAAGTCCAGCCTGTTATTGAATGTCCAGCCTAGCCTGACCCTCACTAGAATGGCCCTTGACCCATCTATTATAGTCCAGCAGTGCCTGACCCTTGTATGAGAGTAGTATTGGCGACATTGGGTGACTCTGATATTTGCCTCTGTGTGTGTATACTAATAAGCCGCCACCCTTTGTTTTAGCACCTGGGATTGTCAGATCCCTATCCAGACGGAGTAGGTTGAAATTGGGGATCTCTACCTGGCTGTCTGGCATGTCTTCTTTTAGCCAACTTTATGTTACAACAAAACAGTCGACACCAGAATTTTCTATATATTGTGTCGCTTGAATCATATTTTTTTCATTTGCCAGACTTCTGAAATTGAGACTAGTAATGTGCAAGCCTTTTAACCCTGAAAAGTTTAGGCCCGCAGCCATTTACAAGCATGTGTGCCCAGTGAAAAGAGGTTGGACTGTGGAGCTATCATAACCATTGGTACTACTTGACCTTGACCTTCCTCCGTCTCGCATAGCATATTTAGTTTATATGCAACTATTAACCCATAGCTAGTTATGCTAGGGTGTGTGCAATGAAATAAAGTTTGTGATTTAAGAAGAGAAGAAATTCTGGTTCAGTTTTGTTTTTCTGGTACAGACATGTTGTCCCCTGATCTCTATTTCACTTTAATGAAATTTTTGAAGGCCAGTTGGATCTACTTTCGACTGCATTAAGATTTTGGAATGTCCGAAAAACGTCTGAAAGTTGTAAATTCTAAATTTCGGAAAAAAAGAAGACCAGGATGTGACCCAATTCCTGTCAACCAATCACAGTAGTGCCTGAACCAGTTTGAGGTCATGAGCCCCCAAAACCATATAAAAAGGCAGGAGGGACTTACTTGATTTAGTACTGAATGAGTAGTGTTAGGGAACCATCCTTCTCGTCTAACCATTCTAGTCTTTTTTTTGTGTACATAAAATTCATTAATCAAACATCCCTCTCATTTATCTGTTTATTACATTATAATGAAAGCACCGACATCATTTTATTACCTCATTTGCTAATGATAACTAAAGCAAGAGGTATATCCCAGTGGGTACACCATTGAATCCAACATTGAATCAACATTGAATCAACGTTGAATCAATATTGACAACTGGTTGTCAATGTTGATTCTATGTGCTTTGTCAACCGGAATAGAAAACACACCAAAATACATGGACATCTGTAATTCATTTGACAAAATTGAATTGGACAAATGTACCATATCACCTTATGAACAGTTAAAAATGTGTATTTTTATAGGCACTATTATATTTCATTTCACAAAATGGGGGCACCAAAACATAGAGGATCAACTCAGTGATATAATCTTCTACGCTTAAGCCAAGTACAATATATTCTGCACAGTTGCCTGTGCATGTACGGAGGTTAGTCATACCATCAATTATTCATATAATATACAATAAATTAATAGGCATCGTCATACAGCATGAATCTTTCGTTGGTACTAGAAACGCTGTGCTCATGGGTTCATCATTACGATCTATGTGAGAAGGTCATTAGATACAACTACAAAATTTAAGGCCACGAGTTTAAGTCACTCTATAAAGCCTGAACATGTACCTCAAGGTTAGAACTGTAGATTCCTACTATACATTGATGAGGTTGAAGCAATATCCTCGTCATCTGTGGCAAAACGTTGCATAGGTTAATCTAGGCTCTTATAAGAGATTCGTTATTAAGTAGGCCTAATCGGTCTAGCACCAATTGCCTACCTGTTGTACACATAATCCCATGGTCAGACAAATAAATAATACATTACACAAATACAAGCATACATTACAAATACAATTATACATTCTTATATTTTCATCTACACCTCTGTTTTCCTAAATAAAGTGTATAAGTGATATTCTTGACACTCTCGTCTCCAACTATAGATGCGATCAAAGAATATACGCTTTGGTATCAATTTCTGTTCCACAGGAGGGTTCATCACATGCGTTAAAGGTTCTGACATCATGATACATAGGCGTTTATTCCAGGCTCTACCTTTAAACCATGAATGCCTGTCTTACAATGAATATGAATATATATATATATATATATATATATATATATATATATATATATATATATATATATATATATATATATATTACAATTTCTATACAGGATAATCAACATGTAGTTAGAAAAGCATCACTATAAAGGAAGAAAAGAAAAACTCTTAATGATTTTAAATGATTTTAAATCAGACACTAGACGATGCAGGTGTGACCTCTTCTCCCTCTAGTGGCAGAGTTTGCTCAGGCTGCTGTGTGTCCACCATGATACCTGGGGGTACACTGCTCCCCCACACATACTGACACCCACACACCAACATGGGTACCAGCATCCCCAGGAAAAAGACAAGTGAGCATATGCCAGGCCACAGGAGACCATGTAAGGTGAGTTTTTCAGCCCGGGGGGAGAGGCCATGCACGCGGACCACGTCATGAACCCGCGTGGGGTGGTGGTAGCATGGGTAGGCATGTTCAGGGTTACCCCACTGCCGCCGGAAGTCATCCATTAGAGCCTCATTTTCACGGCGGTCCTGGAAGCATCTGTGTGGCAAATGGCTGCACTGTAGAAAGATATAGAATCGCAACACGGGTGAGTGGTGATGGTGATATATGTGAAATCGCACGAGAAGTAATCTTTATATATATTTGCCACTAAGTTCTGCAAAATATGGCGAGTTTAAAAAAAGAATCTGTTTCCTTTTTACTGGTCGTCCAAAATGTCTAGAAAGATATAGACTGCATGTTCGGCAACATATTTCACAAAGTAGTAGTTAAGAGTTTATTGATCTACAAATGTCGTGATAATTAAAGCTTTTCCTAGCCCACTGCATTACTGGCCGCTTAAGCGTTAATTTGAATATGCCAGAAAAGGGACGGCTCTTTTCAGCTTCCTGAGCAACAAAGGACAACAGTTATGTGACTAGATGGCTGCTTCCTAATGATATATAATTATACCCTGTGCAGTAACAAGATCACAGTCTGATGTACATCATACATAGACTCTCTCATCACATCCCCAATCACTGACTCGGCATACCCACTGAGAGACATGTCTAGTCAGTAGTAGGTATGCCAGACTATGACAAGTATAATCAAGAATGAGGAAGGTCTTGTTTCCTCACCTGCCAGTTAGACTTAATGTCCTCTAGTGTCTCATGAAGCACTGTCTCCACCCGTCCTCCGTCAGGTAGTGGGTAGCTTACCCATACCTGTCATAGATAATCAAAAACCTATTACCATATATGTTGATGTCATTACTGTGGTATGTGTTTGTCATCCACTGTTAAACATTGTAGATGAAAACAAGCTAGGACAATGAGATGTATTCAAAATAAATAGAAAATAAATATTAGAGTTTCAATAAAAAGAGGGCGATGTTTAGGACCACATTGATATTGATACGGCTCCCATGATGCAGTTCACCCGAGGCGATTTTGTTGGGTCCTGGTCGGTGGTTATGTTCCCGCCCAGCGCCATGTTGTTATTGCAACTTTCTTCTCATGGCACACCCCAAGCCAAGGCACCAAATATTCACCTGCAGCGAAGCTCCTGGCATACACACAAAACTACAAGATGTGCAAGAGAATGATTTCCTTTCATTCAGAAAAGGTCAGTTTCAAAGGAAAAGACGGAAGTCACAGTTTAAATCATGAGTACTCTATCTCGACATGTTATGGGGAACTGTAATGAAAAGGCATATCGTTTGCTGGAGTGGAGGGTATACTAAGTTACTATAGTATAGCAGGCAACACCCCATCAGAATCAGTAGTGGTATACTGATATCGACACTTGCAAACTCCATCCATTCAAAGGAAACATAGAAGAAGTATCTAAAAAGTGTGCTTGTGGCAGGGTAGTGGTACGTCCTTAATGCAATCATAACACAATTGAAAAATAAAATAAGCACGGTGTCAAATGTACAGGACGAGGCATTGAAAGAGCTGCGTTTTATTTAGCGCAACTTATTTAAGTTTCGAATATTTCCTACAGTTTTGCAAAAACAAAGAGAGAGAAAGGGCCTGGTATCTACAGTATCTCAACATTGAGTCAATCTGCAGAAGATTTCTGAACGTAAATGGCACGTCTTAAATAATGGTCATTAATATGTTAATTTCGGATTGTGATTGAAATCGCAAAGGGCATGACTGTGGGACACGTCGCAATAAATTTTATTAGAATACATTCTATAACTGAACAACTCATTTATTGCCTACATCAATTTCAATAACAATTCAATGTAGATTAGAAATATAAGCCACGGTCTTGTATTACCCGCTAATGCTGTTCTGTCTGCCTTTTGCATTCTATATGATCAAGCTCTGATATTTGTAAATGCAGCGATTTTTTAGATTACCCAAATGAAAAATGTGGACATTGCTGTATATCTGCTATTCTCCTTCGGGTATACAGCAGGAATTAAGTGTGAAACTGGACAGTTAATGTATTGTCCTTTCATTATCAATGCGGTCACACTATGCCAATGTAGATAATGGTAAGTTGAATTTAAAATGATTAACTCTATTTTGCTCTATGAATCGTGCCATATATAGCATATAATTGTACCTACAGGTCGCCTACACAAGTGGGTGCAAACGGATTCCCCAATTCCTGAAATATCTACTGTAAAATGATTAGTTTTTGTGAGGTTGGGTGTGGCACCTACATATATATATCTACAGGACTTAGATGAGTCACCGTATTAACCTCAGCTGAGATGGACTCAGTTTGCTCTAATTGTAAAGGAGTCAAAGCCATTAACCAGGGAGTCAAACATGGTGCAAAGGAAGCCAGGGGTAGGCCTGACTGCACTTTTACAGCATGGACTCCCTTTGCGACACGGTTTCTTCTCTCTACGTAGTTATACAGTTTACAAGACTACATTATGTTGCCATGGGAGACTCTCAACAACATGTTAATGGGAATCAGAATGAAAAAGTACATAGTTTGCTGGAGGGGTAGAGCAGGCGACACCTTATCAAAATCAATAGTGGTAAGCTGATAGCGATCCTTGCAAGCTCCATCCATTTAAAGAAATAACACAAAACCTATCCAAAAAGAATTTCGATGGCAGGATGGCAGTCCCAAATGCAATTAAAGCACACAAAGTCAGATTAAAATAAACATGGTGTCAAATGTTCAGGAAGAGACATTGAAAGAGCTTCATTTTATTAAGTGCCGTTAGAATTCCTACAGTTCTGCAAAAGATTGTGTCTGGTATCCAACCGCCCCGTTCCACCACTAGGGCGATCTGCAGTGGGTTATATACATGTTATTCTCCATTAAGTCTATAGCAAGAATTAAATGTAAAGCTGGATAATTTATGATTTTTCCTATCATAAGCAAAGGGGTCACACTATATCAATGTAGGTAACAATAAGTTGAATTAAAAATGCTTAATTTATTTTTCATATGAATTGGCTTGGTAAAGCACCAAACTAATACTGAAAGGGCAACTATAATTTATGAAATTCTAAATGAAGGACCTGAGCTGAAGTAAAGTCCCTTGGTGTTTTATATGTCATTTTCTCCAATGCGCTTGTGCATTTCATTCAAAGGCAACTATGCAATCAATGCAAAATCAACAGTTAAATTATTGATATCACTGCACAGTTCATTTGAATGGAACCTTTATGGGGAATGGCATTTATTAAAGTGTTCAGTCAGTTTAATTTAGACAATGATTTCATTAATATTGCATAAACGTTAATTTTGATAAGGTTCTACACTGTAAAAAGTTGTTGTTCGTGAACAGCAAAATTTGATGTAAATGTACAGTACTTTAGCTGTAAATAATAATACAGCAAATTCTACTGTACATGTACAATTCGGTTACTGTAGATGCAGGTTACGGTAGTGACTTGTAGATCTACAGTACTTTTCCCTGTAATATGTACACAAGAGGTCGTTGGATCGATCCTAGGTCTAGCCACCTCTCATCAGGGATCTTTAGCAACAAGGCTGTAGCTCATTTAATACAGACATAGCAGAGGTAGCTTCCCGGGGTAGCTTATATCCCAATATGACCATTTGTAACACCAATCCTTGGTGGAGCCACTTCTCTTGTTTTACCTACATCCTCCTAAAATTCGTTTCCCCCTCACATGGATGGTTAAAAATATCACCAGCACTGGGAGGCGAACCCCAGACCTTTATAAATTATTATTAATCAGTTGAGAAGTAGAGTAGAGATATATCCCAATATGAATGTTTGTAACCCCGGCTCTGTGGCGCAACGGACCAGCGCCTGTCTCCAACACCACAGGTGGTGAGTTCAATCCTTGGTGGAGCCACTTCTCTTGTTTTACCTACATCCACCCAAAATTCGTTTTTCGCACACATGGATGGTTAAAAATATCACCAGCACTGGGAGGTGAACCCAGGACCTTCAGACTATGATTTATAATCGATTATGCTGTACAGTATCAGAAGATTCTGCTGTCCCTATACAGTACATAGTGTTGTAAATAGACAAAAGCTCACTTGCTGTAGGTCTACAGCACAATCTACTGGAACCAAAGTTGCCCCCAGTATTTGGTGTACAGGAACACTACTTACTTCTAACAGTGTAGTGAAATTAAGACAAAGGCAAATACTTCATCTACATGTCATAAACAGCATTAGAAAGAATGGTGACTCATCAAAATCCTGTAGATATGTAGGTGCCACACCCAATTGAGCCACACCCAACCAGACAAAGACTAATCAATTTACAATAGTGGACCTAGTGTTTCAGGGATGGGGAAATCCCTTTGCACCACCGTCTGTGTATAAGAAACTCATCACATCAGGAATTACAGCTAAGGTGATGGTTGTCCGTCTCTCATGCAATGCCATGTCTGTTACGTGTACTGTATGTGTTTTAAAAGCAGGAAATGCACCAGTTCCTTACCATCATATTACCGGCCCTCTTGGATATAAATCACCTATCTCGCACCATCATCTACTATTACATTGTGAAGGGAATGGCATATCTGCTGTGGCTCATGTACCGGGAATATGAGCCCATGGCGTCATGGCAATCCTAAAGAAAGCTTGTGTGGAATGATCCTCTTTATCTACTGAGGCTATAAATATCTTGAATAAGGCTTTCATCGCCGAAGGGTCTGCAGATCCCTTTCAGTCAACGCTAACATTTGTTTCCACGTTGATGGGTTATAGCTCGGGGATAGTAGAGACTCTAGATTTGTTAATGGTTGCTTCCTATGTGACTCGGAAGCAAGTCTTTATTGTGTTATTTTTTAAAGATGTAGGGTAGCATTGTACATAGATCGTAGCATAATGTAAATTGCATTAATTTATTGTAGAGAATATAGGACTGATATTAGCACATGTATACATTAGTATGCGGGTTTGATATTCCCATGAGGCAAGAAAAAGTGTATGTTTCAGCAACCAAACCTTAGTTTCAGAAAATGGCCCCTATCATTCTTTTCCCAGTTTTGGGGGATTATTTAGATTATTTCCCCTTTATATTAAACGGCATTATAGTTGGTTCGCTGGTATCCACCCCATTGAATCAGGCTTGATGTGCTTGACAGGACCAGATGACCCAAAAGAGGCTACTTAGAAATATGTAATATATGCAAAGATAACTCGATTTTTCTATCAAATCCTCTATAGTAGCTTATTTAAATTGTTCTTATTAAATATTCACATTTCTTTAGATTTTAGCAATTTTTTGGCCGGGGAGAACTAACTCTCTGTGATTTCAGTGGGCCTATCAATTGTCTGACTTAAGAAAATAGCCTTTTAAAAAGAATATCCCACAATTTCATAATAGTCCTAGTTACTGGAGGAACATTAAAAAAGGGGACCATGTTGCTTAAATTACACCTGTTATTTCTTTCGCATAAGGTATCACAGCATAGATGCCCACTTATTGCTAATGAATTGATATGTATCACCCTGGACTTGTCCTGTTGGAATAGCAGGGTGTCAGTGATAAGGAGTAAGGGAGTGCTCATCTTCTAACATGTCTTTTTTTTTGGTAAACAATTATGGTGTATGGTGATGAGTGCTAAAAGAAAACATTTCATGAACAAGCTATTTGTAAAGGAATTGCACATCCCTGACATTTTACTTCCCTAATGCTAGGGTGAATCGCCTTCTTCTAGTCGGGAAATCGTCAATTTCAACAAAGAAATAAAAGTTTATAAATATACAATATATATATATATATATATATATATATATATATATATATATATATATATATATATATATATCATTCTAGCTTACCCACCCGGAAGGGAAAACACAAGAGGTAATTGGGGTTGATAAAATACAATTTAATAGATTGGATTTTATGATTTTTGTTATACACACAAACATGATATAATGACGTAAAATTTTTATAACCTTTGAGAATATATTATGAAATGATATATACCACTGATAACAATATTACGTATGAAATAGTAATGTTGATAAATGTTTTATATTTATATAAACTATTGAAGGTGTGGGTGGGTGGGTAAAAAAGGTAAGACCGGAGAGGTGGTCGTATGTAAGGAGAATAACATAGTATGGGGTGGACAGGTGTGATTACAGGTAATAGTTATTAAGTGGTCCACCAGGTGGGGTTACCCTATAGGGAGATTATGAGTAGTGGTGTGCGTTTATCCCACCAGGTGGGGCCACAATGACCAGTCGGGGCCGCGGGCGGCCCGACCAGACCATTCTAGCTTACCCACCCGGAAGGGAAAACACAAGAGGTAATTGGGGTTGATAAAATACAATTTAATAGATTGGATTTTATGATTTTTGTTATACACACAAACATGATATAATGACGGGAGAAATTTTTGTGTGCCCGGATGTATCGCCTGTGGGCATTTGAGGCCCACCCCCCATATGCCTGGATGTCCAGTTCTGTGCATCCACCCTGGTGGGTCTGGGTGGCTGCAGCCCTCCTTAGGGAATGGAGGATATATCCGAAGGAGGCGAGGCCGAGTGATTTGAGAGTGGATTGCCAGATTCTCCTGGCATATGTGATCGGCACTGGACGACAATTGTTCTTGAAACATATGAGTGGCTGAGCCGGCCTGAGGGTGGGCTGGTCGCCCAGGTGGTCCTCCATGGCGGCCACGACACAGTATTTTTTGTCCGCCATGCGTCCCAACCTCACAGTCTTTGCTTGATTGTAGCCCTGCAGGTTTTTGGCCCACTTTATAGTCAGCGTAAGTTGGTCCTTTTTGATAGTCATGTCGCCACGTGTGGGGTGGTTGGTAACTACCCACCTGATGGTAGTTGGGGGCAGGACTTCTGATTGGCGCAGCGCTGCATGAAACATTAAGAGCACTGCTGCCTTTACTGCCCTGCCCTCGGGGGTCGCTGGGAGAGCAGTGACTACCCTCCTTAGGGCTGGGACCGGTATGGCCCTGGTTGTTCTGCACACAAAGTTCTTGTCCCTCATTAATGCATCTAGGGCCCTCGTGACCCGTGGATGGGACAGGCCTGGCGGGGCCACCCCGACCAGCTCGCAATATACCCTTAGGTGACTGACCTTGTTCTTTATGGTGAGTGGTGAGAGGCCATGATCCACGAGGTGTTCTATCCATGCACACACGTCCTGGTAGACGGGGGCCAGTGGGTCGATCAGCATGCGGCGGCAGAAGGTGGTGAACTGGCGTACCGTGGCCCTTCTGCCCCTGTCGGTGCCCTCGGCCCTGGCTCTCCCTTGTCGTGCTGCGGCCTTTTGTTGTAGGGATCTGTAGGCCGGAACTGGATAGGATGGATGGTGAAACATTGTCAAATACATGTAGGCATGGTGAGACATCACTGAGTTTGTATTGTACCTTAAGATTGTTTGACAGTTTTTTACTTGAGGCTGAGAGATGCTCCCTACTTAGGGCGTCGGCCACTACATTCTTTTTGCCAGGGATGTGTACATACAATATGGATACTGACATGTTGGCCTCAACCATCCATGCTGCCCTGGCTAGGTCTAGTAGGATGGGGTCCTTTCCCTTCCCATTTGAATACACATCAACTGCGGCGGAGTTATCACAGTGCACCCTGACTACCATGCCTCGGTGGATCGGTTTGAGGAAAGTGTGGAGGGCCACTATGACATTGGCGGCCTCTAGGTATGTGATGTTTGTGACCGGATCTAATGGGTCTGAGACCTGTTTGGCGTAGGACTCAGAGCCAGCATATGCCCCGATGCCGGACCCGCATGCATCGACATAAATGTCGAGGTCACAGAGTTCAACGGGGATCATGGCCACGCCATTCCAATCCACGCAGAACTCCATGAACCAATGCAGATCCTTTCTCATTTCACTGTTAATGTTGACATGTTTAGACTTCATAGATCTGAGGGTATCTAATACGCGGCTGACGAATAGACGTGCCGGGGCCACGCATTTGGCCACGTGGAGGAGGCTGCCCAAGAGACTTTGGAGATTCTTTTTGGACATGGACCTTCTCTTAATGGCATTACTGACCTTCTTGAGTGTTTTGTCTATCTTGTGCTGTGGTATAGAGAGACGCATCTTTTCGGAGTCGATCTGTATTCCCAGCCATGTGATGACTTGGGTCGGTGGCTGGGCCTTGTCGACGGCCTCGGGGAGGCCCAATGTGGCCAGCAGCTTCCGGGCCTCTTGGAAGTCGGCAGTGGCCTTCTCCATGGTATCTGCAACAATTATGATATCATCCAGATACATTTTTGCTGTGATGTTCATGGATTTGAGAATGTCAACTACCGCATTTGCCACTCTCTGCATGTGACATGACGACGCCCGTGCGCCGAATGGCATGGATATGTCCAGGAGGTATTGGCCCCTCCAGGAGAGACACAGGAGGGGCCAATCCATGGCATCCGAGACAAAATTGCGATAGGCCCTAGAAATGTCTAACGAGGCCATAAAGGCATGGGGGCCAATGTCAATGAGCTGTTTGACAAATGAGTCGATTGTCGGGAGTGAATGTTGCCGTTCCCGACCGTATACACAGTTTTTGTAGATGAATGCATTTACTGATGCTTGTTTCGGGAATGTTAAATCAGTAATGACTCTTCTAGCTGATGGGTCTGCCTTCTCCCTTGTCATAAGGGGGGAGACATGCAGCCAAGGGGTAAACGGAGGAGATGTGAAGGGGCCCTCAAGTGCACCTAGCTTCATCTCTTCGTTTATAAACAAGTCAACGTGCTCTGGGTACTGTGTGGCGCTGGGGTGATTTGGGGTGCCATCGGTGTGGGAGACTGGGCCCATATAACCCATTGGGAAACCGTATTGCATGAAGTCAATGAGCTGAACATTGTCCTTGGTAGGGGGGAGGAGTGCCTTCCACTGACTGATTGCCAATTTTGATTTTACTGGGATCCTGGCTCCCATAGCATTAGGTACACCTGTTTTCCTGACAGCGGTATATATTTTGGCAAAGTCATGAGAGAGAATACCTTCGTCTACATGCGGCCACTCGGCCAACCTGTGATTTTTGAAATTGCTAGGATGGCCGTTGACCTTGTTGTCCCACTGGTTTGAGTCACACATGTTCTTAATACGGGTAAAGTCAACCTCTGTCGGTGGTTGTATAGTACTAGACGGGGCCGTACCTGATTGTTGACATGTGGCGAGGATTGGAGGCCGGGCCGTGCTGGTGTTGACGGGGGCCGGCGGGGGTGGAGACGGCACCGGGCGCCCGGGGCCGGGCTGAGTGGCATCTCCCGCCTGCGGTGTAGCCGGATTGTCACTGCCCGGTCTCTTTTGTCGATCTGTGTCGACTGGTAACACAGTTGTCGGCTTTCCTTTCCCGTCCGAGTCGGTATTTCGATTATAAACACGGGAGACATCGTGTTCGTGCCGTTTTCCGCCATCTTGGATTGAGCTCGGGCCGAGTGGGGCCGAAGGTGGCCGAGCGGCGCCGAGCGTGACGTCACCGTGCCGCGGTGGCTGCTGGGATTCAAGATGGCGGACTGTGGAGGCCGACTGGGCTTGGGAAGGCTTGTCTTTACGCTGTAAAACAGTGTTATTGTCACTATTCGGGCATGAAAGTATATCAAACTTATTTACACAATGTACATGAGGCACGCCGACGGCTGGGGAGGGCCGCAGGGTGCCTACTGCCCGTTTTTTGGATACTGCGGGGCATTTTGGTGCGGTGGTGGGTACCAGATCTGCTGCTGCCCGGGGTGTTGCTGCTGGCTGGGAGGGGGGCGTGGCTGTTCGTGTGCGTCTTTCTGACGGAAATCGCACTGATGCTGTGGGTGGCCGCGCCTCTTTCCAGCCTTCCAACATATAGCACAGAAATGTATGAAGTTGCTGCCGTTGTGGGCGTGGTTGCCCTTGAATCGGCAGCCGCGCTCAGAGTTATAATCCCTACATATGGCGCCTTGGTTGGGGTTGTTGTCGCCCTGGTTACCATGAGTATTATGGTTGTGCTGGTTGCCGGCCTGAGCTAGTATGGCGGCGTTAAACCTAGTGTTCTGTATGGCCTGGGTGTGTGACCACTTGAACTCATCAGTTTCGACCCCGTCCCAGACCGCCTGTGTCCACTTCCTCACTGGGTCCCACTTTCTAGTTTGTAGGTCACGTGTGACATCTATAAGATGGTCTAAGATGGGGTCTTTATCCTTAGGTTCGTATGCACTGGGATTCTTAAGCAGTTTAAGGGTGCATGTGATATACTCCATCGAGCCAATCTGGGTTCTGAGGTCAAGCTTCTGCTTCAGGGTCAGGACGCCATCCCTAGTCATATACATGTAGGGCTTGTGTATGATCTTTCCCTTAAGGTTGGTGAGTAATTGTGCCTTACCCTCAGATTCTTTCTGCTGAAATTCTTCACGCTGCAGATACTGTTCGGCGAAGAGGTCGTCCGTGAGGTGTGGCTGTGGTGCCTGGCGCCGGGGGCGCTTGGGCGGAGACGGTGCGACGGAGAAGACGGACGCGTCACTGGAGAGGCTGCTGTAGGACCTGTGCCTCCTCCTGTGTGACTTGTCCGAGTGGTGTCGGCGGGAGTAGCTGGAGTACCTGTTGTTGGCGTGCTGCTGGTGACGGCTATGTCCGTGTCGGTGACGGCTGTGTCTGTCACTGCCTGACGATCTCCTGCTGTAATAATAACTATAGTCATGGTGTTTGCGTTTTTTAGGCGTAGATGACTTTAAAGGCCCCTTTTTGTGACTGGTAGCCCTGGAGGCCTCGACCGAGGAGTCCTCCAGGGTTGAGTCTATCATGTGGACCGAGGGGTTTGCCATGGATGACTTCCGGGATGCCTTTGAACGGCCACTAGCTTTGGTCTTATCACGAGGTGGGGTCTTGTTTGTAGCCTGGGACTTTCTGGACGCTATTGTCTTGTCCCGGGATTTATCAAGAGTTCCGTTTTTCCCCGGGGTTTTTGGAGGGCCGTCAGGGACAGGGTTTTTGTCAGTAACAGAGGCAGTGTTAGATTTGTCACCGGGGTTTACATCTGGTTTTTGAACAGGGCCTAGGAATTCTACCAATTTGTTCAATTGATCAGACATGCCGGCAACTGACGATCTAACAGCCCCCAAGTCATTTCTGACTGTCACCATGTCACTCTCAAGGGCAGCGACACGGGACCCCTGTGTAGGTTTCTTAGTCTTACTTTTAATTGGCGGGTCGTCCTTCTTGGCGTTGCGCTCCTTGGACTTGGAGAGCCGGGTGGCGGGGCGCCGGCGGTGTGGCTCTCTGGCGGACATCTTGGGAGGTGAACTGCAGGTGCCGTTCACGTCTGTATACCCAAGTTATATCCGTGTAATCCTCCTTACATGTAATGCATCGACATGTGAATATTCCTTGTCCTAAAAATATGGTTTGGTATGCACCATATGTTGAAATCACAAGTTGGTAACTCCGGTATCAGGCGTGGTGGAGAGGAGTAAAAAAGGTAAGACCGGAGAGGTGGTCGTATGTAAGGAGAATAACATATATATATATATATATATATATATATATATATATATATATATATATATATATATATATATATATATATATATGCATCAGTATTAGATTGCGTTACATCGATTGCTGCCCATATCTCGTATAGATCAATATCTCAGGGTACATCTGTTATTCACTATGAAAGTTATTAAACATCTATATCTATAACCTCAAGACCCACCTGGATACAGGGTATGGCAGAGCGGCAGTGGCTGGAGGAGGCATTGGGCTGCCCGGGGGAGATGCAGGAGCACACCCGAGTACCCAGGTGTCCGCTGGTAGCGTTCTCTGTGGGGGTACAGGAGGCCGGCAAGAACTCCTTGGAGTAGAAGTACCACGTAGCTGCCCCCGTCCTGTGTGGTCAATGGAGGCAAATAAGCAAATACTTTAAGGTAGAAATCTGACTAACAACATTGGCAGAGGGGTGTCAGGATTATCTGGTACAAATGTATAGAATTTTTTTCGCAATGACGTGTAAAACTATAGGAAAAGCACTGTCCATATAATCTAAGACCCCAGACACAGTTCTAATGGGTAGGTTGTGTCTTAACGCCTTCATTCCATCGCTAGATCTTGTCTGCATATCATTATAGCTTTTCCCATCCCCGCGAGTCCACCCCCTCCCTGGTTAATAAGATGATATTTTAGTGACCACTCTAACGTGATGGAGTTTTCCCTATTGGTTAGGGATTACTGCAGAAAGAAAACTCAGTTCGAGGTAAATCATAGAATCTGTGACTTGGAGGTTTAGAGATGACATAAGTGAAACGAGGAATGGTAATGTCACCATCAATAACAATAACTGATTACATACCCCCAACTGCACATACTAATGTACCAATTCCAATACACCCATTTCGTATGTTTCGTATATTTCAGCTACGACATTCCCTTTCTATAACCCCCGCCAGTGAGAGAGAACATCGTTGTTAACCGCCCTCCCCCAAGACAAGGTAATGAGCAGCTCATTCTACTCACCATATACCAACGAGTACAGCCAGTGAGCACACGGCGAGTAGTCCACACGTGCAGTACAGCGACCTCACGTTATGAGGCCGGTAGCAGCCCTTAGGACACAGACAGCACCGCCCCAGGGGCCTGGAGTGGGAGCGGATCATGATGAGGTCCCTTACCCGCCGCGCCTCCCTCCTGCTCAGATCTGCTCCCGGCTTGAGGACAGGCCCCATGCCGTTATCGCGGTACTTGAACATGTCTGCTGCTGCACGTGGTCACCTGGGGTAAGGGCTGCAGCCCGGCATGCAGCACTTAGTCTGATGGGGTACTGGACACCTCCACCTCTCTACGGTACAACTCTCGGGGATTAATGCGTTTTCCTATCTAGGGTAATGATCAGCTGATAATATATAGTTGTAGACCCATTCTCTAGCGTTTTCTTTCTCGCGTTTTTAATGCAGACATATATAACTAAAGGAATTCTGTAGTCTACAGAGTTGACCTTTCCTGATGGATGGAAATCCTGATGCATAAATACATGTGCAAAGAGCAAAGACAACGGTGTCTGTCTATGGATATGTAAGGCGCGTTGATATGCCTGTATTTGTGAATGGTTTCATGAAATCATCTTGCCATTGATATTCATCGATTTGATTGTTACATATATACAATACATGTGCAACATATATGTATAGTTGTGTTAAGTTCCATGTGACTCACCGTAGGCCTACCCGATGTATACAATATCACTGACTCTGCCTATCGTGGGCCTACCTGTAGTTCATGCAGTACTAAGGCATGTCGATAACAGCATCCTCCAGCACAGGTATTTCCACACAGCCAATACGCCCGTCCTGGTTAGACTAGTTAGAGGGGCAGACTGCAGCATCATCAACAGGTGACAGGCAGCTGTCTTAATGCCATAATAACACCCTGGAGGCCCTGTCCCCACAGGTGAACACAGGGAGACGGCTGTACAAGCCCCAAGTGCTGCATGATGACTGGCAGCACAGAAGGGGAAGTCGACAGGTGTAATCACACGCCGTCTAATGCTGCAGGTGTGTAGGCTTTATGTCAGGTGGGTGGTGTGGTGCATCCCTCCTGTAGCCACCCTACCCACCACCCTACCCACCTCCAGGGGCGCTGCTGTGTGGTGGTGGGATTACCTCAACAATCAATGCCTCACATTACCTCTTGATGTGGCTGCTTCTGGGGGTTGAATGAGCACTACTGCCGGCGTGAGGCATTTAGTGTCATTGGATCAATACATGTCCTGCAGGTGGCTATATTACAGCAGACGGCCTGCCTCCTACAGGTGCGCGGTCTATACACTCTAGAGGGGCTGGGCTAAGGCAAACGTAAACATGAAGAAATCAGGAATGTGATCATGAGGTCAATGTGAGATGTGAACGTCAAGGTATGCTATTCCTAGAACTGAGATCTGTACGTTGGCTATGAAATAATGAAGGAGGATGGAAGTAGGACTTGTATGACGGGCAAGTCAGTATATATCCTCAGGTGGCGAGCCAATTAATGTCCCTTGCTAATCAGTGCTCATTCCTACCTGGCACACACCTGGGGCACTGGAGTAGGAGGGTGTGTGCACTGATACAGGGTGTAACAGGTGCGTGCCACGTTTTGATTTGTGTACATTTAGCACTCTCTCATTGACTCAGCCTCAGGGCGTAACAATAAAGACATGTACAATACAAGAAACCCTCCTCGCCCATGCCGTATTCACATTTATATATCCAGTGTTGCTTTCGGTCGATAACCTCCACACCTACTGGGAAGCCCCAGCTGCACAGGTAAAAGGTGGGAGTAGCAAACTGCCATGTGCCTGCATGTGGCTTTACCATGCATCACGGGTCTAGAGATAATACAGGTTCTACAATCAGCCTCCTTCTCTGAGCCTTGGCTTCATTTCACCCTTTTCACCTGTATATATATACACTGAGTACGGTGTGTGTATCGAAGTCAGATACCGAAGCTGTAAGAATATTAAAGGCATGTATCCCTGCTCGCTGTAGCCGATGTATAGTGAGTTGCTGAGTTTATTATATTAGCGAGCAGCTGTGTAAGACAGGTGTGCGTGGTCTGGGGGCAGTGTGCGCCTTGCACTACCTGTGTACCTACTATTGTATTACCTGCATGTCGAACTTGCATCAGCACAGCCAAAAATAATGATCTCATTTCAAGAAAATAAGATTCACAAATCACTTGTTTTAAGGAAAAAAAATCAGATTTTCTTGAAATTAGAGGATTATTACTGGCCGTGAGCATGTCGTACCTGTGCCGTGTTTAGGGAGTGATCATTTTTTAACAACAGGGGGGGTGGTGGTTTTCCGCGCAGAGCGGGCGAATTTTTTTACACCCCTCCCCCCCGGTCGAGGGGTCAAAATTGTTTACCCCCCCCCCCCCTTACGGCCGAAAATCGGCTCGCGCGCGGGTCCTTTGAAGTATAGTAACGCGCGGGCTTTTTGGCTCAGAACAGGTTAAATTATTTTGACCCCCCCCCCAAGAGGGGTCCAAATTTTTTTGCCCCCCCCCCCTCCTGTTGTTAAAAAATGATCACTCCCTTACCTGCACTGACTACAGTAGAGCGTGCTGCGTGTGTACAAAGAGAAGGACGGGATCCATTTTGGAGAACCGAGTCCAGCTGACCTGGACTCCCCGTTAGACTTAATTCTGTATTGACTCCTTTCGATAACACCACAGGTCTCCTGACCCGGTTTAAAAGGGAGTCTTAATATGTGGACTCTCTTACGGAGTAAAGGGAGTCTGGATATAGGAAGGGAGTGATGAACAATCGGTTTTATGTTATATATCCTGCTGGGTGGTGGAGTTGGATTCCCTTTCCCAAGGGAGTCACTAAGAGGGAGTTACTCTAAAAGCAAAACGTGGACTCGGATCCCTTATAAGGAAGTCGCAGTGACTCTTTCTAAAAAGGAGTCCGGTGCTGACTTCCCGTCAGCCATAACGGGAGTTTTTTCTGAAATCAAGACCTGGATCCCCTTTCTGACTCCAAATAATGATAGAGTTGGCATAACCCTCTTTTATGTGAAGCGAGATGATGATGGTAATGTACGTAATAGATATGGTGACTGTGTAAGTGTTATAAGCCAAGGACAGGGTAATTGTCAGGCGCCAGCCATGGATTATCCATTGTCGAAGGCTTATAACACTATATATGCAGCTAGTCACGCGTAACCGTATATCTGAATTATGCCACTACTAATCTCCTTGATTGCCCCTTGATTGTTTGCCACACCAGTGGTGATTATCTTGTACGTATTATACAAACGGCGGTGTCCTTTTGTCCTTCCATCAAAGTGTGGTATAAATTTGTATAAAGTAGATGAAAATACGACACATCTCCTGGCCAGCTTCCATAGGGTCATTTTAATCGTTATGGTGCTGTATTTCCTACAGGCGTACCTATCTGACCTATACATGCACTATTCAAAATAGAGACTTGATATATTAAATGTAATGTTTAATATTATATTTGATACCTTAATGTACTGGTTAAACTGTTTCAATATATAAATGACCACTTCAAATCCCAAACTGAATTCCATCTGATGAATTACGGGTCTACAATAACAGTCCAAGGTATTAGCATGAAACCACCACCTCCTTACACACGACTTACAGTGCATCTCCCGGGGAACCGTACTGTATGCACGGCAAAATTAATTGCATAATAATTGAACTGGATAATTAGGGACTCGGTATTCCTAATTGAACTGGATAATTAGGTACTCGGTATTCCTAGTTAAGTTTCCAGCCAAATTACGTGTATACATACTGCAACTGATCTTCAATGCAAACGTGATTTTATTGATTGATAAGTGCATGGTACTGCAAGATAACACCCACTTTCAAAGTTTCACAAATGTGACCCAACACTGATTATATACAAGAGCAAAGTGAGATTTATTTTTCAAAGTCACACACAGTCATTATGTTATTGCGTCGAGTACAAAAATGCACCATACGCATGTTTAGTATGTCAAACACCCGGTTATCATTTAGAATATTAAATAATGTGATTTGTTTTTACTCCAATTAACACATGTAGTCATTGAAGTATTCGTAAGCTGTGTTACATTAAATAGCCATCACAGTGCACGGTTTAATTCAAGTACCATACAATGGAAAACACAAAACAGTGTCCTCCGTGGTTGTACAGAGATGAGAAACATATGAAATTGAGTAATGAATCGTATCAACTTAAAACATGCCTATCAATGTAGTGTGGAAAACCCCACTGCTATGTTTGGCCATATCGGTAACCGTCCTATGTGAGTATTAGTGAGATGATAATGTACAATGCAATTTCCAAATGTAATTTTAAAATAGTCTCTTTCAGTTGATGCACTAAATACATACATGCCAACTATATATCCGTGCCCTCTGGAATGCAAGACAGGACAGAGCGAAAGGAAAGAGACATGGTCTACTAGTATGTATGGATATGTATAATACGTATAGCGTGCACACCTGTCTTTGCGAAAAAACAGATTTGACAGTTTTCTTTAAAGAACATCTCTGAAGGCACTACACGTATCAATATTGTGTGGCAATTATCATGTGGCTTATAAATCGGGGTTAGACTGACGTATAACATTATAACATCACTGTGTGTAGTCTACTACATGTAGTAACTAATACGCCATCCCACCTATGACACCTAAAAACTAGATACTGTACAGCATTCGGAATAATGGCCATTATCCAATATTTAATAAAATGCAGGAAACTTTCTTTCTCCAATATTGTGGAACGTGTGTCGTGGAGGGCATACTGTTTATATTAGCGTGGTAAAGGGTCACCATGATTGATGTTACTGAACCTCCAAGGCCCAAATGAACAATACTAACCATTTATCTCGACTTTATGTCTGACTTCTATGGCATAGCAATCATCATTCAATGGTATAACAATTGACATCGCATTCCCCAAACTAGGATCAATATACCACCCCCGCCAAGGCTTTGTAAAGCATCGCGTAACAGCGACAATAGGGGGATGGTAGAGAGGTTCTCGAGAGACTTGTACAAGCGTGACTAGTCAGTAATGTATAATTAATACAATGGACAACACATTTATATGGAGGGTTGTGGGGCAAGGAATCAATACATAATTTATAAATGTTTGGCTTTCTTCACTTCCGATATTTCCCTTACCGAAGTACAGGTATGTTATATATTTTTTTCATCTAACGATCAGTCCTCGAGGATCATACACATAGTAAGCATTAAGATGGTCATGAATAAAACGGCCTTCCCTCTACGCCAAGGAGGGGTGTAGGTGTAGGCTTAGAGGTTGGCTAAGAATATCATTAATTTTACGTACGTTGCTGAAAAAATGTGATCCTCTTAATAATTGGCCTGGTGTACACTATGGTCATACGTACTGCATATGTACCAGCTTAGGCTACATACGAATATACTAATATTTTATATCCTGTATCTAATTCTAACACAACAGCGTTGTGCCACACCCGACGTTCACCAAGAAAGTTCACGTGGTACGGAAAGCTACATAATATCAAACATTGCTACCCAGGTAGTCCCATAAAGCAAACCAACCCAAGTAAAAACAACCACAGCTCCAAAGGATCAATCGAAACATACCTCTGGAGGTACCATGCAGCTGTTATAACCGACTCTGTACACTATGGACTGTAACCTACCTACCAGCTATAACATTGGTTATATTGGACTGCCGCCAACAAGACCCGTGCAGGGAGGCTCACAGGCCCAGAGCTAGGATCAACTGGTATATGGGAGCCTTTACAGCTTAATAATGGCAACTATAAGTCCTAACACTCCAAGTCTGGCTGTACCTACACAATCCCTGCACACAACCACTATATTCAGGGAATGGTCCTACAGTAAATCCATAGTGAGTTCGGGCTAAGGTTCCTGCATCTTAGCAGGGTTAATTATACATAACATAACAATGACCACTCTGTTATAGTACAGGGACGTAGGTCTATACTCGATTATTTTCAGTAGGTATGTAGATCGTATTATTCAGTTGGTGTGTAGCTATTTAGTAATCATAAATGATGAAACGTTTCTGGAAGTAAAAGCTAAAATCAACCTTTGTTACGAAAAAATACTTTACCAATTATAATTCTGTAATAAGAGTAACCGTGGGAGTTGACATGGCACAAGTTTATTCTGAGACGGCAAGAATTTGTAAAATAGAAGCAGTGAAATGTCCCTTTAGAGATTAATACAATGTATAGTGACAAGGCAAGATAACATTGAACGGGTTGAGTGACTGACTTCTCGATAAACAAAGATGTTTGGGTCTTGTATGTTGAATGAGCAACCTATAATACAGCATATACACCACTATTTAGCAATTTACCATTGAAAAATCATACGACTGTAAATCACTATCATTACTTGTGCTAATAAAAGGCCACATGTACGTATGTGACTACCATGTGTTATTCCTAATTGAAATCGGTTTTCAATACGCAATGTTGAACCGTGCATACAGGCCTCTATATATACCTAGTCTGTGCCTACCCTACATCTCACCATACACATGCATGTAAGTTCTCATTCTAGACGTTGTCATTATCAAAAGGGATTTTCCGCAGCATAAACAAAACAAAATAGGTACATGTATATACAATGCTATATAAACAGTTTATGTTATCAATTGGAACACACTTTTGAAATATCAATAATACTATAATATCACCATTTCTGCAGCAGAATTACCAAACTATTGTCCATATGCATTAAATCGTAAATGTTTATGGCTAGGAAGTATAGACATCCGGTATGCCATTCCTTGTGTAAAAAGTATCCATGATCTTCCTTGACCGAGCGTACTGGGGTTTCTTGAGGGCCACAGCACTATCTAGCTGCCAGCCGTATTTCCATGAGGAGAGCACGGGGAAGGCATACTTCTGTTCTGGAATGACCTCATGGCGTTCTCTAAGGTAGGCCTTTCTTCCCTTTCCTTCCTTACTGAAGCCGTCATAGAGCTTGCCCTTGGTGTCCCTGTCGGGTTTCTTCATCTCCTCCTTACTCTGCATCTTCCTGGCCTCTGCTATGGTATTGGCCATATCTTCCCTCTCCTTCATCACCATATCTCGGGCGAATCTGCCTGGGTTGATTTCGGGGAGGCCTGTGGCGGCCCCACGGTAGCCGATCTTTGGGGCAGTTGAGCCCTCTTCTCCACCTCTCTGTTTAGTGTAGAAGACGCGCAGTCTGTTGTACATCTCATTTTCATATTCCTCTGTGTAGAAGTTCTGGAGTCTGGTGGTGGATGGGTAGTTTCGCGCCATATTTGTTGTCTGTCTTTAGCTTCTAATTTAAAAGGTAATAAAACGCAAGTATTCACACCTGTGTGTCGTAAAGCCAATGTGAGTTGAGTAATTCGGGTCCAATATCAGCAAATGCAATCCAAGGTAACGTCCAGCAGGCTTCTTGTGGAGTGTACTCTTAAGGGTCAATCAATAGTCTCCACTGTGGCACGGCTACTTCAAGCCTATAGATCTTTGCTCCAATGTAAACGCAATCACAGCTCTAGTCCCCTAATCGTGTGTTCACAGCGGATAGATAATCCCAAATCTGACATAAATCCCCACTTTAGGCCTCACTACTGATGAGATTGTCCTTCTCTGGGCCAGACCTACCCATCCAATGGCTACTGGTGAGTTGGTACTGGAGAAGTATGGAGGGTAGATTATCGTGTTGGATTGCCGATCGCCACCAACAATCAATAGGCAGGCCTTTAATTGGCTTCACGCAGACGCGGCAGCCGCTGGGGCGTGCCTAGTTACCCCTAGTAACGGGACGCCCTCGGAGCACCTGTGCTAACTGTGCTCTGGTCAATACGCCTGCTTGTGTGGTGGCAGGGGTCCAGTGTCTGGGGCAGCAGTGTTGGAGCTTAGTTTGGGAGACTGACGGCAGGCGTCAGGATGGTTTGCCGCGCAAGCAACAAGTTTTCACACTTAAATGTGCTATAAACAAAACTGTTTGGACTGTAAACTATATGTTCACAGGAATGCACAAACTTGTAGTTTGGTCAAGGAGGTGAATTTTGGTCCCGAGTTTGATATGCACTGGCCGTAACTGGGCAATGACGATGATTTTTTTCATGAGAGTGATCTTATTCTCTAAACCAGGGAGCCTATAATATGTAGCTCCATGTCTAAACCTTGTGAAAGTGTGTGAGGGATTAGTTTATGCACGGTTGGGGCGGTGGTTTGCGGGAGGGGCTAACATATGTTGACCCCCCTAGAGGGAGAGGGGTCAAAAATATTTCACCCCTTTCCGTCCCTTCTAAGTAGGGGGGGGGGACCCACCGACTCCCTGTTGCTAAATAATGACGACTCATTCCTTTTGTCAGACCACGTCATATCAGGGTTCCCAATTTGAAATTCCATGACATTTGCGTGACATTCCATGACAAAAATCTCAATTTTCCATGACATTTATTACATTCTTGTGGGGGGTTAGGGGGCTTGGCCCCTGAGAAAATTTCTAAAATCTAGAATGCAAATGGTACATTATCAGAGATTTTGTAATATTAATTCTATTATTTTCATTGTCCATGACATTCCATGACACACAGCAAATTTTAACAAAATTCCCTGCATATGCCATGGAATAAATATTGTCCTGCATGTATCAGTCACATTATCCATGATACTATTTAGATGATACAATGTACAAATCAGGCTCATCACATCAATTGACCATCATAACCTCCATTCTGAGACCGAGATGAGACTTGAGTTCAGAGCTACATAACCCTTAGATTATAATGCACATGTACCTGACTTAAATTGAATTTCAATAAATATCAGAAAATACTCATTTATGTGCAAATCGCACATCTTTTTCATGTAACTAATCAGATGAATCAACAAATTTCATCGTCTTTGATTAAGTTTTTTTGTTCTAAATACTAAATCAACTTCTACGAATATGCCGCTTTATTTTAGCTCATTTTATTCATTTCTGATATATATATGTTATATATAAATAAAAAATAGTCCCCGTTATTCTGTAGTTTGTAGTCATATATACACGTGCATTTATACACCATGCCAGCACTTAGAGGTCATCAGCTGAATATGTCCCGGTGTGGTTTCTCTGTTTTGTCATCTATCGACTGTAGCTCTCGCAATCCCTGTAATTGAACAATGAAACTCGATCAGAACCAACTATCTCATGAAGGCTCAATTATATGAGGCCAAGAAAATGATTAAATAAGTATTGCATTCAGGTAACATGGCCAACAAATAGGGTAGGTAGGTTGTTTTTAAAACTTTTTAAAGGACGGTTTGGTACTTATATGGTAATTAAAGTTTTAAATAGAAGCTATCAGTTCTGGTCCTAAAAATATTTGTTTCCCCCCAAAAGAACACCCGTTAGGGTAGGACCAATTTGCACCTGATACATACTGCTACAAATACCAATAAAACTAATCAAATCATCAGAGATGACATTGTGTAATATAAAGTTGTCAAGCTCACCTCCAGTACAAGTTTGATGTGTGCCTTTATTTTCGAGGCATCTTGTGTTAGCTTGTTAATATTGTCGGTTATACTTCTGGTCTTCTTGTCTAGGAACTGTAGGGCCTCAGGGTGTGTGAATTCTACGTAGAACCCAAATCCCACATAGACGAAGATCTTCCTAGCATCCGGACTGAAATAGAGGAAAGCCAAGTATACAACTTATATATCCCAAGAACCAGTATTCGACGGCTATATTCAAGTCGGCCTAACCAATTTACATGTAGTAAAAAGTAACTAATTCATTTCATCATTTCATCTTACAGCATTTCATTAACGTTGCTTCTCTTCCCCGCACATGGGCATTTTGTTTATTTACCTGCATTATTTTGATATAGAACTCAGCTCCATGTCTCTGGCTCCATGAATGTGATAAACAATATCATCATAATTATGTAGCCGCTATACTTACACACGGGCTTGTACGTAAAAGTTGCAGCCAAGATCCACTTTGGTTTTGATTTCTTTATTTTCTAATCCACTGTCCTGTTATCAGAAGAATGGACAAATAAAAGATATACAGGCATGGATACCTTAAATATACATTTCAAGTATTTATTTTACGTTGATACGATAATCACAACTATAAATCCGATGGAACAGCATTATGATATATCATATGGAATTAGGACATTTCTTCTTCTGGTAAGTTGAGTGAGCTCACCCTTAAATAATTATCGATAATATTACCAATAATTATAATTCTGAATATCAACTTATCGACTACATAAAGATATAGTTTGTTAGTTAATGACTTTTCATGATAAACCATAATATAATGTCAAAAACTAACCTTTATTCCCTCTATAACATTCTTGAGTTTGTAATATTCAGACAGATTCTCGTAGAGTTTGTCCCTTTCCGCCAACACCTTCCTGAAAAGAAACAATTGATGACAAGAATAAGCAACTTGACCTCCTTACAATACATATTAGAACATTCCCTGTTTTATTGGCATTCACATGTCATCCTACTATTATTGATTAAAGATACTTTGGTAAATGATGATGGATCTTGACATGGATCTCGACATGATTTTCTTTTTTTTTTTTTTAAATACCAGATTTACTATAGGAAGGGTTGTATTCAATGCCCCCCATGGAATACAATGTGGCCGTATTCAATGGGCTAAGAAAAAGCTGTCTTTTCTTCATTAAACGGCTTAAAATTAAAAAAAGAAGCAAATACCAACTACATTGATACCTCTCTGCCGTATTTCACGAGTGACTTAACCAAAAAACGCCGTATTGCACATCCCCCGTGGCCCTGTGACGTCATCAAAATGGCGGTTTGTTTACATTTGAATGGGGCAGAAACGGGATAGAAATTAGCCACTTTCGTACCCCTACTAAGCCTCCTGATCCTCTCACGTCTAACCCCTTAAAGACAGGTACCCATTCTAGATAGAAATAAGCTATTTTAGGCCCCCCATAATATTTTTTGTAAATTCAATCGAAAAATCATAAAAAATAAACACAAAGGCACGCTTATGGCCTTGTGAAATACGCCCCAATTAAGGTCAACTAGTGAAATAACCCAGCCAACAGACTAAAACCTGTGCACCTTTCCTTTTTATTTCATGGTGAATACGGACTGCCAAGGTTAAAGCAATGTGAGGGACATTCCACAGAGGGGCGTGAAATAACCCTTGGTCGTATTGCACGCTGTGGTCGTATTGCATGCTCCCAGGGGTCACCATGGGGTCGTCATGGGGTCGCTATGCATGCAACGTGACCCACTTTCAAAATCCAAGATGGCGATCCCGCTGAAGTAAACAAACACCTCGGAAGTAAACAAACGATGGCTGTACGTTTACAGTACTGTAAAACCATGAAATAAACACAAAGCGTCACTTAAAAGTGCCCTCGTCAGTGGTTATTGTCCTCAAGCTCCCTGGCCCGTATTGCACTAGGCCGACGGCCAGCGTGCAATACGGGCCAGGCAGCTCTCGTGCAATAACCAGTGACTCAGTCACTTAAGCGTGCAGCTCTGTGTATGTCTATGTATTACTATTAGGGAGTGATCATTTTTTAACAACAGGAGGGAGTGGTGGGTTTCCGCGCGGAGCATGCAAAATCTTTTACATCCTCCCCCCCCCGATCCAGGGGTCAAATTTCTTTACACCCCTCCCCCTTACGGGTCGAAAATCAGCGCGCGCGCAGGCTCTTTGAGGCATAGTAACGCGCCGGCTTTTTGGCCCAAAACAGATTTAATTTTTTTGACCCCCCCGGTCAAGGGTCCAAATTTTTTTGCCCCCTGTTGATAATAAATGATCACTCCCTTATAGAGTTCAGGAGACCAGTACATGCTTTGAGGGTGGAGGAAAGGGCGCAGGCTTTTATATAATCATATGGTTGGATTTATTACACCCCTCAGATAGCCTGACGTTTTTCCTTTAATCTGACTCAGTTGCAAATTTTTCATCAGCCTAAAAGTATATAAAAAACAATACTTTATAGGGCACCCTCCTTCTCCCACTTTGATTCCCAAGATGATTGGATTCCTGGTCAGCCTTTCAATAGGATGACAATTCGTCACCACAGACGAGAGACGGCATAGTGTCGCTCTAGATGGGTCAAAAGCGACCTGGCGACCTGGGCTGTTTTCCATGCGACCTGGCGACCATGTACATTAATATAAGCGACCTGGCGACTTTTGGAAAAGTGTGACTATAGCATAAAGGGTCTAAAAAAGCGACTTTGTGACCTGGGGCTGTTAATTTCGGCGACTTTTCAACCTGAGCGGGGGGGACCCCTCTGCACCCCCCATAGTCAGTGTATCAAACGATGATCAGATCCCTCGTTTCTTGACAGCTTGTCTCTGTCACTGTGTCACTCACTGACAAAGTGACATGTCGTGCCCAAAAGCTGAAATTGGGTGGTTCCAGAGGGGTAAAAGGCGACCTGGGTCGTTTTCCAGGCGCCTTTCGACCTGGACCATTAGTATTACTTTTTGTCACCCGCGACCTGCTGTTTTCAAATGGCCATACTGATATATAAATAGCGATGACAGCCCCAAAATAGCATCTCACCAGAATTACACAAGGAATAGCTGAAACGAAGGGCCTTGAAAGCAGCTTTTCAGAGCACTTTAAAGCAAGTTAAAATTCCAAGTAGAAAGGCCTATCAACAAACCAATGGTACCCCCTTAAAGCTGAATATTAGCAGATTTACATATATAAGTAGCATTATATAAGTAGAGGGATACATATTTTAATTTCCACAAGAAAGTCACCAAAAATGTGAAAAACTAGAAAAAGAAAATCTCATTTACACTGTGGCAAATCATGTTTAGCTAATTTTCGCTGGACTATAGCCTTTCAAAAGTAACTTTTTCTTATTCTAAAAATGATGTAGAAGAGCCCTGTAGGTTCATCAGGCTTCTTGGACAAATATTTCCCTCAAAAAATTGTCTCAAACTTCTGAGTCTTTACATCCTCATATTTTCTGAACATGTTGGCGGATTTATCTCAAATTAGTCTTAAACTGGAGCCAAACATGTTGTTATATTGGTAATAACCCACTGTGATGTGTAAACATACATCAATTAACACCCTTTATCTCACTGTTTTCTGCTAAAATTACCATGATTTTACCCAATAATGATGTAGGGCCGCCCGGCAGAAACCAACATTTTCCCAACAAACCATGGATATATGCATATTTTAAATAATTATTTCTATAAAACTTCACCCACCAATAAATAGATGAGGCTTTCCTCTTTAAGTACATGCCACCCACTTGTGATTTTGACATACAGAGCCTTTTCTATGGCAAATCTACAAACACCTGTTTAGCATAGTGGCAGATACAATACGCAACACCCGGGGATTGGACTGTCATCGCTAATATAAAAAGGTGACCTGCGACCTGGATATTTTGAGAGGCGACTTTGCGACCTGTAGCCCTTTAATAAAAGAAGCGACTTTGTGACCTCGGGGGGGGGGGGGCCCTCTGCACCCCCATTGAATTGGCCTTTATTGCCAATATTGGGGACGGGTTTCGTGCTTAGTCCTGCTTCGGCCCAACTACCGGAGGAACGTTACATCGACACAGGGTGCATGTACGAATGTCTAACCTCTAGACTTTTTCGTGCTATGCATACCGGTATCATAATTCATATGAAATGCCGAATAGGCTCTACTAGACTAGTGCTTGTGATTCCTCAGACATTGCTGTACTCACCCCAGATCATTTTTTAGTCGCTCGTTCAAGAACTGTTCATATTTCAACACTTTTTCCTCTTGACCACTTCCTTTTGCTGCTGCGGCTGCTGCCATGCTGTGTGAGGGGGCTTCCCCGAGGGAATCCCGATGACCTAGTTATACGGGGTAAATGACGTCATTGTCATTGCTTGGCTTTTTCTTGTGTGTTTTTAACTTCTAAAATGTTCATTTGAATCCATATACAATTATATTGTATAAAAAAATATATTTCTTCAGTATATGTTGTAAAGAACGGACATATTTTTTTTCGTAAATCATTCTCCTCGGCACTATTCGCCGGCTTTTGACAAGATGGCGGAGTTGCTTCTCGATTCCAATATTAGATTTTGGGTATTTTTGCCCATAGTGGTAATTACTTTCCTCATAGGTATCCTTCGCCACTATGTTACGATACTTTTGTCGTCAGAGAAGAAGGTGGAACTCCAACAAATTGCAGATAGGTAAGTATAAGAATATATCGAAGAGAAATATCTAGGCCTACAGTCACGCTCACAGTCACAGTGTCACCACTCACGGGACTGGCCACAATTTCAATTTCGTCAAGGCACAACTCACGAGAGGTGGAGGGTCTGAGAGTAGCCGTAGGGCGAGGCGCTGTATTTGCAGGTCTACTACAGATCCGGCAGGCAAATTGCGGACTAAAAAACTAGTTTTTCCTCACTACATTTCTTGCAAACCGTGTCATTTAATAGATCAATATTTGGAGTGGAAAAGAACTAAAGTCAAGATACCATGTTTATACTATAAATTATAGGGAGTCATCATTTTTTAACAATTGGGGGGGGGGGGGGGGGGGTTCCCGCCCCCCCCCCCCCCCCCCGAGCACTGCAAGCGAAGCGCAGCAGCCATACCAGGGGGGTTTGGGGGCACCCCCCAAGAAAATTTTGATGATCTAGACTTGAAATGGCGCATTCTCAGGCATTTTGGACCAAAATATATTGAGACTTTAGCCTCTATCATTTGGGTTGGGAAATATATTTCTAAGGAAAAATACTTTGATAATAATCTGAAGAAAATTTCATGCCCCCCAGAAAATTTTGAAGATCTAGACTTGACATGGTGCATTATGAGGCATTCTAGACCAGAATATATTGGGACTTTAGTTTAGCCTCTATCATTTGGGTTGGGAAATATTTTTCTAAGGAAAAATGCTTTGATAATAATCTGAAGAAAATTTCATGCCCCCCAAGAAAATTTTGAAGATCTAGACTTGAAATGTGGCATTATCGGGCATTATAGACAGCTATATTCCGAGAGTTTTGTTGGTATATTGCTTCAAGAAAATTAAAAAAAAAAAAATGTTTGATTGGTGTCTCAATTTTGGTTCTAATAGGAATATTTACAAAATTCTTTCAGATTTAGAAAGCCCCGACTATCCCTGATGTCACTGTCGCATTTTCCAATGCCCCTGTCGCACATTTTGTGCGACATAGCGACAGATGCCCACCCCTGACGACTCTCTAATTTCTATTGATAACTCGGCTTATTGATATGTCGAGTTGCAGTAACAAAATACATGTAGTCTACTGTATTGAAAATCATCTCTTTTTATATTGCCCAAGGTTAATATTCTAATGTTCTATTATCCACAGTCAAGCGTTGATAAGAAGCCGGATGCTTCGTGAAAATGGACGTTACATCCCACACCAGGTAGAGTTTTATTTGAATTTTAAGTATTAATTGATGCTTGATATAAAATAATCATTTATCTAGAATACTGCTACTTTATTCTGTAATAGAACTGGACAATTCATCAGGATCGCACGTTGACCTTCACTTTAAAAATGCATCATGTTTTAGAGAAACATTTTCCAATTTCGTCATTTGAGCAAGGATTATATAGGGTAGGATGTCCGACTCGGGAGATTCCCATGTTATAGCCCCCCCCCCCCCCTCTACCCCCCCATGAAAGTGGGCGACTTTGTGTGCTCACTATTGAAAACTATGGAGAATAGGGAGTTTTATGTGGTTCTTTTGAGTCTTTATTAGAGTGATATCAAATGAAAAGAAGGTTTTTTCTAGACCAAAAAATCCTGCTGAATCCAAATTTTGTGGTCTTGATTCCCAAAAACTGACCAAATCCACTCAAAAATGATGTTTGATGATGTAAAGTATTAAGAAAATGTACAAAATAATGTTGAAAATGTTTGGGACATTACCCATATATAAACCTGTCAATCAAAATCAGTACCTCAATCTACCTATTCAAAATTGGCCTATCCCTCAATCTGACAGGCTATTTTCCTATGTATCACTCTACCTATCCTGCACACTGCCTATCCCTCAGCCTACCTATCCCTCAGGTTACCTATCCCTTGAATTAGAACCTTCTCTTGGATAAGCTCATCCCTCCAAAAGCTTAAAGGCTAAAGCCTATCCCTCTCCTTGCTACTCCTGCCCACTTTCTGTGCCTACCTATCACTGAGTCTACCTATCCCCAATCTGCCTATCACCTAGCCTACCTATCCCTCATTGTGAATATCCCTCACTCTGCCTATTTGTCATGTTTTATCAGTTTTATCCATATTTTAACTATGCCCATCTGCTAAACATATCATTCCTCACCATGTCCACTATGATTTGTACCTATCCTCAATTTTCCTATCACCCAGCCTAGGGGCCATCCATTAATTACGTACGCACATTTTTGGCCAAAATAGACCCCCCCACCCCCCCTGTTGCACCATGTACGCATTTGGACTACCCCCCCCCCCCCCCATGCGTACATACACATTTAGCTTTTACCCCCCCCCCCCCCCCACTGATAAAATGAAGGGGCCTTATCAAATTTATTGAGGAACTTTTAGTGTTAATAGGTACGTATGTAGGGGGAGGAACGGACTCCTTTTTTGAGGATGTGTATCTTTTAATAGGGGGAGGGGGCGGAGGACTTTTTAAGTACATTAGTTTTCACCGGACCATCCCCACTACCAATACGCTTAAAGCAACCTAGCCGCCCCCCCCCCTTGATATTGAGAAATATTCGCTCCACCCCCCCCCCCCCCCCCTCAAGAAAAGAAGCAGCCTATACCTCTCCTCGTGATATTGAGAAATACGCCCTACACCCCCGGCATCAAAAAAGTATTAGCATGTTATGGTCATATTGATGACCTGCATAGAGAATCAAGTGTCGATCACTTGGGGATCTGCTATGATATGCAATTAGTTTTACTCATTCATAAATACATGTATGATGGAACCCATTGCCCTGCAGACCTGGGACTGCATTTTCAGCAACCTTTAGCCTGCGGTCGGGAGACCAGATCTACTAATACTGGTCTGCTAGAATACCCCCCCGCAAGAACTTTTGGCTACAGAAAAAGCCCTTTGTATAGAGGTATAACTCTATGGAATTCACTCAATAGCTCCTGCCGTCTAGCCACAGACCGGGATGTATTTAAAACCAAAGTCAAACCGGCCATAGTCAAAGCCTTTCTGATCAGGCAACTAAAGGCCTAAGTTGTAAACTTAATCGACCACTATATAACTATATGTAGTGTCTGTCTGTCGAATGATCCATAACACTGTATGAATGTACTATGAATCTATTCTATTGTATGTATTACCATATATCCTGTGATCCCTACTGTGTAATATGTATGCATTGTCTGCTGTCTCACATGATATATGTAACAGTCATCTATAAATGGCTAGCACAATTACTGTGATCCGACTACATCTCAATGCAATGGCATTCCTCATGTATATCACTTATAAGGATACTCGATCGTATATCATTATCATTGCATAAATCTGGCGGACTAAACGTCCATTGAACTGTATCGTATTTTGAAACATCACTCCGTGAATAAAATACGTTATAAACTCAAATGGTTCAAAACATGTACATACACCAACAGTACTGGTTAGGGCAAATTTCCCACTTATCAAAAGTATACTCTGAGGGGGGGGGGGATTCAGGGGGGGGGGGGCATGGTCAAGCTATAGATGGGGAAGGGTATTTGCAAAAGCAGAACTTAATGGCCCGGGGGGACCAGGGGGATTTCATTATGGGTAGTTAGTAGGAGGGGGGTTGTCAAAAAATATTAGGCATGTTTGGAAAATCCAAAAGAAAATTTTCAAAATTTGGTTGGATATTTGGACCTATAAAGGTACCAATTGTAGACTAAAATGACCAATAAAATCGGCCCAATGCGTATGCCAAAATGGGCCTAGACCCCCCCACCCCCCCTGTACGCATCTGTACGCATTTGGCCTGACCCCCCCACCCCCTCTTCATGCGTATGTAATTAATGGACGGCCCCCTACCTATCCCTCATCATGACTATCCCTCACTCTGCCTATCCCTCATGTTTCATCTACATTCAATTTATCTAATCCCACATGGAGCTCAACATAACATGTCTACTATTTCTATGTATAAGTTAATTTTCCTATCATCTAGTCAACCTATCCTTCATTGAGCCTATCCTGGCATATCCCTCATGCTTAACCTACATATCCCTCAGACTCCCTAGCCCCCATGGCATTTACATATCCCCACCTTGCAAGATACCCTCCATATCTATCTCTCACACTGCTTATTACCCACACTACCTATCCCTCTCAGACTTCATTTTGCTGAATACCTATCCCTCATGTTATGACTAGTCCTTATTCTGCCTATCCCTCATACTCCCTATAACCTTTTACCTATCTAAGGTCTCCCAGCCTTTCTTTTTCCCAATGTACCTACACTATTCCTTAGTAAACATACACCTAAGGTACCTATCCCACAGTGTACATACACATGTACCTTCATCTACCTATCACTCATGCTTCATACAATTGAGTCTACCTATATCCTCAGAGTGCCTATCCTTTATCCCCTTCATGTTTTTATGTGAAGCCCTTAATGTATCCATCTATACTACATGTTGCATATCCCTGCCCCCGACATTTCCCCTGTCCTCCTATCACCCATGGCCAATATCTGCTGATGAGTAAATAGAGTAATGGGTTAAATTAAGAATATACAGAATGTGTGATATGCAGCATGGGGGATAGGAAGATAGAGAGAGCTAGAGTGAGCAAGTAGGATAGATACTGAGGAAAACTTGGCATCTTCAGGCAGGCAATGTCAGGCATAGATCTGGACAAGCACGGACATTTAAGAGGCTAAGGGCTGTGCACAGAGACATGAGAGATGTGCAGGCTGAAGGATAGGCACAGAGGGGGACAGGCATAATTTATAAGAGGCAGACTGAGAAATAAAAAGAGAGAACAGAACACAAGGTGAGGGATATCTATACGACAGGTTAGACACACTGAGGGATATACCGCAACAGCATGAAGGATAAGCATCATGAGGGATAGGTAGGCTGAGTGATATAAAACTTGAATGATAGCTAGATGGAGGTATATGTGCAAGTAAACTGTAGGATAGATACCTTAGGGGTATGTTGACTAAGGAATGGTCACCATTGGTAACAGTAAATAGTTATAGGGAGCATGAGGGAGAGGCAAAATGAGGGACAGTCATAGAGGGCATGAGGGATAGGTATTCAGGAAGATCAAGTGTGAAAAGAATAGGTAGTATGTGTCTAATAAGTAGTTTGAGAGATAGGTATGGAGAGCATCTTTCAAGGTGGGGATATGTAAAAGCCATGGGGCTAGGGAGTCTGAGGGATGTGTAGTTTAGACATGAGGGATATGCCAGCATAGGCATAATGAAGGAGAGGTATACTGGGTGATAGGAAAATTAACTTATCCATAAAAATTGTGGGCCTGTTATCTTTAGTAGATAGGATCAAATAAACAGAAAAATAATGTTAGTTAAACATGAGGGATAGGCAGAGTGAGAGATCGTCACGATGAGGGATAGGTAGGCTGGGTGATAGGAAAATTGAGGATAGGTACAAATCATAGTGGACATGGTGAGGAATGTTACGTTTAGCAGATGGGCATAGTTAAAAGTATAATATGGATAAGGCTGATAAAACATGGCAAATAGGCAGAGTGAGGGATAGTCACACGAGGGATAGGTAGGTTGGGTGATAGGCAGATTGGGGATAGGTAGACTCAGTGATAGGTAGGCACAGAAAGTGGGCAGGAGTAGCAAGGAGAGGGATAGGCTTTAGCCTTTAGGCTTTTGGAGGGATGAGCTAATCCAAGAGAAGGTTCTAATTTAAAGGATAGGTAACTTGAGGGATAGGTAGGCTGAGGGATAGGCAGTGTGCAGGATAGGTGGAGTGATACATAGGAAGAAAGCCTGTCAGATTGAGGGATAGGCCAATTTTGAATAGGTAGATTGAGGTACTGATTTTGATTGACAGGTTTATATAGGTAATATCCCAAACATTTTCAACATTATTTTGTACATTTTCTTAATTCTTAGCATCATCAAACTTCATTTCTGAGTGGATTTGGTCAGTCTTTGGGAATCAAGACCACAAAATTTGGATTCAGCAGGATTTCTTGGTCTAGAAAACCCCTTCTTTTCATTTGGTATCACTCTAATAAAGACTCAAAAGAACCACATAAAACCCACTCTTCTCCATAGTTTTCAATAGTGAGCACACAAGGTCGCCCACTTTCATGGGGGGGTAGATGGGGCTAGAGGGGGGAAGCTTGTCACACTATGCCCATAGGCGAGGTGCTAAGTGAGACCTCCTACCCTATATGCTTCTTGATTTGAGTATGGACACTATAGTACATGTATGCGTATTTTTTAAATAAACAATGTTTGTGTTCATTGTAGGCCTTCCAAATGCGGAAAGATTTCCTTAACAACGAGGAATCAGGCTATTTCAAGTCACAAAAGCGGGAACCTGTGACTAAAAACCCTATGACTGGTAAATATTTCCCCTCGTTGCTTTGGCGACACTTTTAATCATAAATATTTACATGTTTAACCAAACTCGCTTCTAATATATACAGAAAATTACCGCGTGTAACCTACATCTCTTGTATAACCCACTTGCCCAACTCAGTATAATAATAATAAAAACACCTGTACATGTATTAATCAGCACTCCATATACCTAGGCATGTTTTTTTTTTGTATATCTACATATTTGCATATTTACTACCATTATACTTGTACAAGTGATTCCACACGGATCAGTCTTCTTTAATTATCTTAAATAGTGGCTCTCACTCCGTATTTGGTTTCGTGATTTGAAAATGCGAATATATTGAATACGGTATTTTGTAACGCAATTTACATTAAAAATAAACAAATGTATTACGATAAGACTTTTTTTTTACCTTCCAGACCCATCCATGATGACTGATATGATGAAGGGCAACATAACCAACGTTTTACCAATGATTGTTATCGGAGGATGGATCAACTGGGCGTTCTCTGGTTTCCTCACAAGTAAGCTATTATTAACTATTTGATTCTGGTTACCAAGGTACAAATGAATAGGTATACAATAAAGCAAGCAGAAGCTTAAGCAGTCAATAATTGGATAGCGGTCTAATAAACCATCGTTATAAATAGGGGAACAAGCTATATATTAATGGATGGTACATGCATTTCTTTGTGGTTGAAATTCAAATGTTTTTGGATGTATTGTGTTTTTTTTTAAATAAATCGTTTTCATCTAATTTCAGCCAAAGTCCCCTTCCCATTGACTCTTCGCTTTAAGCCCATGCTTCAGCGTGGCATTGAATTATATTCCCTGGATGCATCCTGGTAAGTTTACACAATAAATACATTTCTCCGATAATAACACTGAGGTAGATAGAGATGAGGACAAGAGTTAAAGGAATGGTGTGACGTGCGGCAACAAAATAAAAATAATATAAGAGTTAAAGAGTGTGAGCGGCTCCAGAGGAAGCAAGAACGACATTAAATCAAATAACTTAGTTAATTCTATGCTCAAACATATTCGATTTTGACTTTGACTTTACTAAATAACTACATACAAACTTGTGTATTGTTAGGGTGAGCTCGGCCTCGTGGTATTTCCTGAACGTGTTCGGCCTCCGCTCCATGTACAACCTCATCTTGGGGCAGGACAATGGTGAGTAGGGAAGAACAGCAACTGGTGCTAATACTACCTTGATGTTTGATTGATCCCAGACCCTAGTACACTACATCTAGGGTATCTGCTTTTCTGCAAAGTAGTGCATGGTATGCTGCTGCCGCCTGGTGATTAATGATGGTATTGTCCGTAGCTATTTGTAGCACACTCGGTATATATTCTAGTGGTATCTCCTTGCCATCTGATTGATCAGCACTGTAGTGGAATCGAGAAGCAGACATTGTCTCTAGTAATACCCACATGTATATTTACCTGTAGTGACATGATCCTGTGATTGCCCTACATGATGTACTAACGTGTTGTGACTGAACTGTCCACAGCCGCTGACCAGACCAAGGTGATGCAGGACCAGATGTCCGGAGCTGCCATGGCCATGCCACCGGACCCCAGCAAGGCCTTTAAGGTAATACATATACATGTACTCATTAAAATAACAAGACATTTACTGGAGCAATAATTCCAAGGTTTTTATCGTAATATAATTCGATATTAGCAATGTGATGTAGATACAAAGGAAGCATGCATTACGTGTTACTGAGTCTATTAAAGCCACAAAACATAATCACTAAAACCCAACACATACGCGGGAAATAAAACAGTTAAAGGGCAAGTGTGTTACATGCTTACATATGAGTTCATGAATTCATTAAAAAAAATTTTTTTTTACATAGAATAGGATAATAATTGCTAACCAGTAGCGCTGCCGTATTTAGAGGCAGTGGTTGTCAGCTTAGACTAAAATAGAGGTCCATGTCGATAGAAATCATAACGCAGTTATATAAGCACGATGTGATGTGTGTCCATGTTTCCTGCAGGCCGAGTGGGAGGCACTTGCTATCGTTGACCACCAGTGGGCGTTGGACGGCGTAGAAGACGAAGTCACTGGTTCCGCAGTCACCCCTCCAGAAACCATATTCATTAATCGTGTGCGCTAAACCTGACTTAATATGGGAATCGATTTTACGTCTTGGTGAGGCTGCCCTATATATGGTTTGAAACAACGCCTTATACGTGTGTGTGAGTTGATATGGAAGGAACAAAGTGGAAGAGTGAGGAGTGGATGATGGGACTGGGTGTAGTACTACTGCCGACAGAAGTATGTTTGTGAACCTAAGTTAGAATTCATGTGATGTACATTGTATTTTTTTGTAAGACATGTTCAGTTCATATTTAACATTGAAATATATTTCATATATTATTTCACTGTCAGATCATGGTGAACGATTCGTCAGGATATTTAGTGTTATTAGGTAACTAAATGAAATAAAAACTCATAAAACAATTTTTGTTAAGATCAATGCAGGAGTATGACAAGTTAATGTCATCACCATTCGACGCATGAACTGCATGGATAAATATGTAGCAGTACTACTGAAATAAAATTATTACCAGTAGACCCCTTAAATATGAATTTTATGTTGTATCAATTCCATGAGTCCTGAGACCAGAATGATGAACTAATGTGTAAGAAATAAATTGCTAAAGATCAAAACTACAGATTTATCAAAATGATGAAATATAATTTATCAGACTGTATTGTAAGTTTGACTTCTACAAATAAATACGCCAAATACATGTGAACTTCCGTTTGGGTTGTCTCTGTAAATCACGAGTGAGTTGAAATAATGCTTCTTATACGTATTACATGTAGATCTTCGGGGCTTCCCACGGCAGATGTGTGTATGCGTCAATCGTTTTGTCCTGACCCTGCATATCAGCCATTGTGCCTGGTTGTAGTAACGGGACTTATGGACGATCTTAAAAACAAGTATAATCGCCTCAAGGGACCCACGTATTCATAAGAATATGCTATACTAGTATTGGAATTCTTTAGGGTCTACGTTGTTGGGGGCCTCGATCGTGTTTCTTTGTGTTTCTAATAAGGCCAGCCCAAAATATTAAATCCTAGCTCCCTAGGGAGCTAGGATCTTTTGCAAGATTTTTCCCAGGGGCCGGGACTTGGCTAAATCCCATAGAGTTATGTCAATTATAGTCGACATCCGCCCTCAATGGGTTAATTACTGGGAAATCGGCTGAACTTCTCAATATAAAGAACGAAAGCTTTACATATTAGTTGATATTTTATTTAACTAAATATTTACCAACATATAATAATATAATTGTACATCCAGCCTATACAATATATCTCGGAATGCTGTGGTTATAGATTGATATGTTTCATTGGCTATCACCTGTGCAACTACCACCATATCATCGCTTGCATGGCAAGTAAACTGTATTGATCACGTAATTATCACATCATTATAATAATGTATTGAGCCTAATACTTCAGCACTGTAATTGCTGTGGATTATAATATCGCGACTTGATGAGATGATGATATTATTATCTGTTACACTCTCAAACCTCAAGCTTGCATGTCTACTACTGACAGTAATACTACCATCTACTGCACTAAGCTGATCAACTACATACTATTGGATCTTAAATAGTCCACATACAATTTCAGTCAAAGAAAATGCTAGTATACTTATAAGTTGCACATAACACTATATGGATACTTAATGCCCATTTAGATAAAATAAACGGCCAATGGATATGAGCATCATTGATGATAATCGAGGCTAGAATGTATATACTTAATTTCAGTTGAGCACCATATAGGGACATTTCTTTGGAATGATAGTCAATTCATGTAAACATAATTATTCACATGTCACAGACTTTAAATAACCACAGCCCTTTGATGATTATAAAACGACACAAGGAAAGTACTACCAGTAACAATGTACATTATATTTCTTCATCTAAAGTTCTACGTGTTAATACACACATCTAATATCTCTTTGAGTACTTTAAGAGATCATAATACGTCATATCATATCATGCAATATTACCTAACAATATACCAGATAAAACTGTGATATAATGTGTCTGCACTACTTGAACTATATCTTACATTGTTATGTACATACATTGACAAATTCTGAACTCACTAGCCCCTTCACTGGATCATAAACGTATGAGATAAGACCTATCCCTTTCAACATACCACGCACATCCATTATGTTAAAAAAGTAATTAGCCCCTTCACTGGTTCACAAACGTATAAGATAACAGCTATCCCTTGGAACATACCACGCACAGGCACAGCACCCCTCTCTCACGCACATTAAACTATAACAGCAAAATATACCATTGATTTAGTTAATTATCCCAGTACATTTCCCCCATATAAAACAGATAAACTGAAGGTGACCTACAACAGAAGAACTACAAGGTGCAGTTTTCTGTCTCCATGATGTACTGTAAGGCCTCGTGTACGTCCTTGCACGTGTGGGAAGGTCTGCAGAGCTGGGGGAGGCAGGCAAAGTCCCTGTGTCCGGGGTAGTTCTTCTCGTCGCCGTCTCCCTCCGGCTCCATCCCCTCCTTGTACACCCCCGTGCACACCAGTACGCCCTCGATCTTCTCCACCGTCTGCTTGTGGAAGGACGTGTTGGCTGGAATGTTCCTGGACTGTGGCAGCTCAGGATCTGATTAGGGAAAAGGGCAAAGCAGTTGTTCAGAAATCAAGGAGAAGATAACTTGACAACACTTGTGGAATCTAGTAAAGTGTATATTTTAGGCAGATAGCTGCCTCTAATGTCATGCAAGTCAATGAAGCCCTCTTGAATCTATATGCAATTGTAATGAAAGGACTTGGACTACACCCGTCCAACGACTAGCCCATTATGAGGACTTTGTCAAAGCTATCAAATAGATATTGAGTCTATCACATATAATCATAAATGAATGCATGATATTATAGGAAAGCCAAATTATTTTATTGAGTATAGCCTGAGACTCTAACCACGTGACAAAGAGACTGAATACTCAACACATTATTATAAACCGTATACACATGTACCCTTATTCCACTTGAACAATTCGCTCGATTGATATCTTTATTTCTTTTTTTGCTGTTGGTTTTACTTAAAAGCGCCCAGTGTTGTCATTGGAACCAAATAATATAACCAAAACGAAATGCTTACCTATGAGTTCAGGGTCTTTAGAGTCGGCAGTGGAGATGCTGTTTCTGCGGGTCTGCAGTCTTTCGATGTACCTCTGGTATAGGTTAGCACCGACAATGTCTACCTCGGGCGTGTCTCTTTTTAAATAGACAATGAACCAACATAAGTCGCTGGTACAAGACAACTAGGCAAATTCCATGAATTCTATAGCAAATGACCTCAAAATTATAGGCATGACAAGTACACCTCTACCTATACCACAACGCTGATTGCTTCCGCTGAGGCATATACATTGCCATGAAATACCTTTTGGACATTGATCACTATAGAGGCCTAGCTGTGTATAATTGAGCTAGGCACCATCATGCTTAGATCTTATCATATAGGCTGTGGTAACAATTGATTCTAGAGTAGCGATACGAATAGTCCTAGCATCCAAGTATATTGAACACCTGCAGAGATAAGTTATGATAGCTGAGCTGCTCACCCGATGAGGTACATCCTCTTGAGTGGTTCCTTAATGCCCAGTTTCTTGGCCTCCCGCGCCAGGCAGTGCTCGGCGTACCTGAAGGTGATCTCACTGGGCTTGCCGACCAGGGAGGTGTACTTGAGGTCGTAACCTGTACATTTCTATTTTAATAAAAACAAGAGAATGGACCGGTTAATTTCGTGGCGAGAATATAGTGATAACATTGTATATAGCCAACTTTAATTCGGGTGTACAACAGAGCTACCCGTATCTAGGACTATGTAATTAATTATACCGACGATATCTGCATTATCAACTAGATTTGTATACCAAACAGGAAAATTGTGAACTCACTTTGTATAGGGCTTCTAGGCACAGCAGGAAAGCACCATGTCCATAGCTGTTAACAGAGAAAAAACATGTTTACAATTGTGTGTGTTTTTTCAAAAGGAAATGCAAAACTTCCACCTCTTAACTCAACTTTTTTTTCTTTTGTGTTTATGGACAAATCGTGCGGAAATCCAACCGCAAAAGAAGTTGAAAAAAAACAATCATTTACTTTCTTTCTTTAATAACGATAGTATGACCCACGTCGTTGTCCCAAACAACATAATTGTTATCCGAAAACACAGACACTAATGGTAATGCTCAGATCGATATGCACGATTAAATACTTAATTCCCATCCCACACTTTTTAGAGAGGCATAACTTTGTCTACACCAAATCACTGACCGTGGCATGCAGGCTCTGTCCATGAATTGCAGGTCCATGTTGCAGGCTACAATGGGCAGGTGGGTCTCTGGCACGGCCTCTGGTGCCCGGTCTGGTTTGCCGTCCGTTTTGAGCAGATCCACGAGCAGTTGGAGCGACTGCTCCCATCGTTTGGGCTCACCCATTAGGACGATGGCTGAAAGATCAATAGAACACTACTTAAGATTCACCTTCTAAAATTGCGAACAGTATTTTGAGAGTTTCTATTTGTCATTAAGGTCACCGTGCAAGACGTTTTTTCGGTCATTATAGAATATACTTTCAAATACCTAATCCTGCCAAACTATTGACATATGGGGATTAAACAATGACAATTCACCATTTTTAAAAACTTTACGGAGGCAATATATGAGTGAGCCTTTATGGAGGCAATATATGAGTGAGCCCTAGTTTTTGTATATAGAACATGTACATGGGTCCATTACAATTTATTTGAATACAGCAAAAATTATATGTACCTTCTACACGTCTGAATTCCTTCTCGGTGTAGCCCTGTGTCGCCTGCAATGTATAAGATTAAGAACGTGTTATTCTACAATAACATTTGGGTGTGCTGGAAGTTTTTTTATGTGCCTTGAGTATAGGTGTAGACTGCTGGAAGTTTTTTTTATATGTTTTGAGTAGGACTAGGAGTAGACTAATTCTATTGTCCATTAACAAATGTATGCTATACCGGGGTACTGCATGCCTGAAGTATGCAATCTCCATATCATGTGCATTGTTACCAAGGAAGACGGGAAAAAACTACTCTTGAAATCTAAAGTCAGATATCATAGTGCAGTATGTACGTTGTCGCCATGGTGGCTGAATGTAATCCTAGTGAGTACCTCGGCATTCCTGCACTCATACATCAAGTAGGCCCAGCATAATGCTTGAATGCAGCACTGGCGATCGAGTTATAGGGCTGCATTTATGCATCATGGCGACAAAAGGCATATAACTATACGGCCGTTACGGGTCAATTTGTGCTCTGCCGAGGGCATGCCTATATCCCAATCAAACAATGAATGGACTTCAACTGATTGGATATACATTGTACAATGAATCGATACCATTTATTATAAAAAACACTTACGATTTTCTTTCTGTTGTCATGGTTGACCATATCCAACAGAGGGTAGGCGTCGGCGATCTGTTCGATAGTGCATGTGTCCTTGAAGCCAAGTCTAATGCTAGGTTAAGGGAACTACACGTACCGTACTAGCTATTTATGATACAATTTAAATTTGATTATTGGCGATGTATTCTGATGAGTAATCTTATTTAAAGGAATCGCGTTTAACAAAAAAAAAACGCATCATTTTGAATAGTATGAACAGAAAGGATACTCTTTGGTGATCTCGAATATTTTGCCTTGTCCGATGATGAGGCAATGTTTGTTGTGGAGGTGTGAGAAGACCTCCAGGGGGCCCTGAGCCTGCACCATCTGTTCTGGCTCGATCTGAGGATCAACAGTAAGGGACATTCATGTAAGGTTTATTTAGAAGTATATAGGCCTATATAGGCGACACACACAATTGTCTAATTAACCCAACTGTTCGTTTCTAGACATATAACTCTTAACTCTATACTGTCCCATAGCGAATTTGATAAATAAAAGCCGCATGTCGCATGATGTGAATTTAGGAAATGCCCATGTCATCATGCCGAATTCCATCTTATTGGGTCTACACATTTAAATAGAATTTACCATTATTTACCATTTAATAACCCAATTCCCTATAGGCGGCAAAAGCTATATACATGTATAGACATGGCTATATAGGCGCAAACCTACCGGGGTGCCCAACCATCCTGCTATCTGGTTGGCCTTGTCGACGTTCCGGTTGAGTGAGTTGGTGACGTAGATAGTCGGCACCTTGACGTCTCCCTTGTCGTCCTGCAACAACCGGATGCCGGTCTTGGCCGCCGGAAGTGGGATGGTGCCACGTGCTAGCACGCCGTCAACGTCAAAGCACACGCCGAACTGCGGCTGGAAGTATAGGGGAAAGAACAAGCTGTTATAGCTTAGATCGTAAGGTTTTACCACCTCAATACTTCATAATCTGCATTATGAATGAATTCGCGCAGCAGTGGACAGTATGATAATGTTCATAAGCTCAGGCATGCACGTGTTTGGTGATTCTCTGAAGGCAGTGTATAGGGGATCCCCCAAGGAGACAACAGGAACCATCCCATAGTTAAATTGGCCTATACCCATACTTGGAAGGTCCACATTTTCAATTTGTTAATATCAACCCTTACTGTACAGAGCACAGTATATTAGTCGACATAGGTATGCATTTATCATTGTATAAGAGCTCAGGAGCTTATGCACTAGGCCTACTAAGTGTATCTTAAGATAACCTCTTCAAATCTGATTATGATATGGAAGTATATGCTCTACGTGACAAGTCATGACCTCTGATATGCGTCTTAAAATAGCAGGTTAAGTGTCCATTCGGGGTGTCCATAATCCTATACAGCTCGACTTATACACTTCACTTAAGTGTGTATAGAGGGATACAATCATGCATATAAATGAGTCAAGGATGCCATTCTAATGTCAATGGACAGGATATAGGCTACGTCTCCAGGGTAACTTCTGTCCTAAAACAATTCCCCCTGCTGGCCCAAGAATATTCTGCTTCGGACCCCATTCATCTGTGACGTTTCCAATTTTCACGATTCTTATTCAATCACCATAGGTGCCTCTATTTATTTCTCTACTGGTAATATTGTTGTATATTTACAGTTACATGTATATAGTAGGCCCCTGGTCCCTCAATGATAGCACCGAGCAAGTCTACCGTTGTTCCTTCAACTGCTCGGAGCAGCTCATATTACGTCGTAGTGCGTGCCTGTGGGTTTACCCCTCAGCCCGCCACCCCCGGGCCGCTACTGCCTATCACGGCGCGAACCATGCAGCAAAAGGGGCGTTACCCGCGAGTTGACCGTTCCGAAATACTTTGTGCATGGGCTTATAGCTATTATTTTTAGCACATATATGCACTTGTGACTAAATCCAGTGGCGGATTAGGCCAACATTTACCGTTTTTTTCAATGTAAAATAAGGTCCAACGGTTGAGGAGGAAGATTTTTTCCAATAGCGCCCCCTTCCCTTTCAAAATGCTGGATCCGTCTCACCAAGGTGTAACCTGTCAACGAAGTTCATTGAATGCTTCGCTTTAAAAAAATACATATTTTGGTCGGTCCTAAAAGACAATGATGTCAGGCCCCACTAACGTGAATAGAATAGTATGCACGCGTATTAATGTCATACAGACCTGGGGGTTGTTGACACTTCTGACTTTCTTGTTCCTCAGGTTCTGTGTCTCCTTGAGGTATTTTCTGTCAAGGAGTATGGAACCTTCGCTCAGCCTCCTATTGTTGACGTTGTCTTTGTTGTTATTCTCCATATTCTCAGCAACGGTGAACAGGTGAGTGCACTCTCAGTAGATACTCAAGTCTAAACAGGTGATAGTCTGGTGAATCTCTTTTTGTGCAGCGCAATCAAGGATAGGTCTGTCTCTAAGCCTTCAATTAGGATAATCTGTCGTCTGTTTCGGAGATAAGTCCTCTGCTTGTTGATAATAGAGCGGGTTTCTGGTGGGAAGTGGAGAGTTCGTCCCTTATATAGCTCCTTAAACGATGACGTAGGTACGCTAGCATGCCCCACCCCACCCTCAGCTCCCACCCTGGATACACCCCATGGCAGCTACAAGTACCGACCAGTCTACACCGCCCAGGAGGAATGTAGATCGTGTTGACCCGCGTGGGCTGCTCACGGGAGGAGCTCAACAGGAAAACGGGAAAATCTGATGACGTCATATTTACAACTTTTGCAACCAACAACACTTTCACACCTGGTCAACTAGATCTGTTTAGCTCTGAGCTTATTTGATATCTTAATGACGCGCACACACAGGCCCGTAACTAGCCCTCTTCGCGGGGTGGTTCGTTTTTGGATATGGTGGGATTTGACATGATTATTTCAATGGTGCGACTGGATATGTCTTATATGATGGTGGAACTTTGTATGATAGGAAGCAACGTTTCATGTATATAATCTATCTTTCATGTTTCTCTCTCTAGAATGCTTAATAATTGTCCGATTGACAAGCCGTAAAAAATGGCATGTAGCCAATTATGTCCTCTCTAGAGTCAGCTAGGGTGGAACAATATTCCTCGTTGAGGGAGGTGGGGTGGTTCGTTCGAAACGACGAACCCCCCCTAGTTACGGGCCTGACACATGTAGTTCTAATGTAGTTCGGACACATTTAGACAAACAGATGAGAAACCTTCTTTCACTCTAAATCATACAGAGCTCAATGAATGTGACGAGGCCAAGTACCTGGGCCATATTATTTCCAATACACTCATGATTTCCAATACACTCATGATAGTGATATTTTGTGACAGCGAATGGTGCTATATCATCTTCTTAATGCGTATGCATGTTGGGGGGTGTATACTACATGACAACATGTACATGCATGGGGTGGGGGGAGGGTGTCCCCATGTCACAGTCATGTTAATGTTCTCACATGACATCAAATTGCCTCAGCCATCTCTGACCAGCTAGGCCTATGCATATTTACAATAAACCAAAATAAAAGGGAATTAAGAATCACAGGAAACCACACATCTCCCCGTTCCCTATGCACTTCCTACCCCCCAGTGGGCACAAAATTCAGTTGAATGTTGAATCAACATTGAATCAACATTGAATCAACATTGACAACTACCTATCAATGTTGATTCAATGTTCTGTGCCCACTGGGCCGGGACTTCCTACTTTGTTGCCATGCGCGCATATAGCAGTTCCTAAGCATGTCACTGCCTTTTGCCGAAATCCTGTTCATGATTTACTCACAGCATACTGCAACACAGCCAAATGAATACAGTAGGCTGTATATTTGCCTATGCCAATTCATGAAACATGACTGATGGACTTTCCAGTTTATATATACACTTAATCAGATATACTCCGTTTCAAAATATTTACATCAGAAAGGACGCATAGCATCTATAGTATGCACACTTCTTTTTGGCTGGGCATGTGAGGGATATTGGGGTTGGCACCTAACTCCTGATACGCCCCTTTCTCTGAACTCACGTGACGTAAGCGTTGTTGCTATCACGTGACAAGGATGTCACATGACGTTTTTGGTGGGCATTTCTGGGTCGAACACATGCAGACGACATTTTTCTCAATGTCAACACAGGAAGACTCCATCTGAGAAACACAGTCAGGAGAACCCCCATCGGTGACATGTGACACTGAACACATGCGTAGCGGGTAGTAAGAATAGCCCCCCATTCACTACAGACCATAATATTATGGACCAGCTTAGAATAGACTTGAATTTACATGGGTATATGACCTTGGTGTGGGAGTGATAAAAATGGGTGGAAGCATGTGAGCAGCTCGCCAAAATGCTCATCAATCTTCAAGACTCGGAGATTAGACTGTCCAAATACACAAATAGATTGTTATCTCTATATTTAGTATTGGTCATAAGGAACATTGCTGACATGTATAAGAAGCAAATTTGCCTTGCCAAAAGGCGCTCCTTTAATATTACGAGATGCCACTGTATTTGGGAGATCTGGCAGACCAACTGTTATAGACATTGCTAGATATTATCCTGGAGGGGAACACCCCCCCCCCCCCCCCCACGATTTGGAATTGGATACAATGCGTGAACCCGATTTCAAGGAAAAGGGTCCAAAAGGGACATTGTATGGACGGACCCACGTGGCCCTCGACAAGGCGTGCCTTTTGGCCCTTTTAGGCAATTTTGGAGGGAAAAGGTTATGTTTTAAGACCATTTGATATTTTACAAGGGGATCGTTTTGCCATTTTCGCTATCATATTTAGTGATCACCCATGATTCAGGGTATTTTATCATGGTCACCCTAGGGTATCTTTTTTTTGTTTCCTTGTCCATTTCTCAGGGGCGACGGAAGGTGGATAAAGTTGGGGGGGGGGGGGGGGCACCTCCCAAAACCTCCTGGGTGATGGTTGAAGGGAACAACAAATTGCGGTCTTGGGGCCACAGGCCCCAGGAAAATTTAGGAATTTGACCTTTAAACTGATATATTTAGAGTGGTTTGAAACATATTATATGGTCCATAGAAAAGTTTGGAATTTTACATTTAAAGTGATGTGTTCCAAGGGACTTTGAGCTTGTTTCTCAAAAAGTTGGGGGGGGGGGGGCAAACATACTTTGGCCCCCCCTCCCAACTTTACAGTCGGGGGGGGGGGGCTGCCCCCCCCCCCCTGTTCCGCCGCCACTGATTCTTTGTGAACATGGTCCTATTTTGGTTGATTTGCCTCCCTTGATATTATATGGGAAAAGATAATTCTCATAATCAGGCACCCTCGAGCATGTATACTATCAACGTTGCTCAACATAGCGGGCATATTATATCGACAGTTGTCCTAGAAAAAGGTCGCCTTGGCCTTCAGCAAATCTATCCAGAGACGTCATCCCCTACATACTAGCCCCAGCTAGAGACAAAAGAAATGTCGCCCAACTGATCCAAAGTCCAATGTCACACGGTCATGAGGATGTCTCCCCAACATGTGTGCCAGTAAATCAAGGGTTTTGTTTACCCCCTATCACCTTCCCATTTGGGTGCTCAGGAGCACGTACATACATGAACACATGTGTATGAAGCATATATATGGATAAATTTCCTTAAGCTTGAACTAGCTAGTGGACAAACAGAGCAGGGATTGTCAACATAAGGGCCATATATAGGCCTAGATCTCCCCTTTCTGTTTAACATGCAGACACGCCACTCCCTGGTTGACAAAACGCAGGACATACTGGGTATTATGATTTTGATATATTATTGTATAATTGAAACAATTTTATATAGATTCGGGAGAACCCCCAGGAATTCCTGCAACAACAGGAAACGTGATTCAGAATAAAATGTGTTGCAATGGCAGTGAATTCCACACTCCTGTCTTCTTGTGGACCCTATAGTGTGCGACGAGGCAACGACCCATCCAGGAGGGAATCAATCAAAGTTTGTGTCATAACCTATAAAATAAGATATCATAAGAAATCCCGGTGGTTTTGTCGGAATCACTCATCAAACATGAAAACTCGAAATGGTAGATACGGTTTAAATGCATTATTTCCTATAGTAAATGATGATAAAAAAAAGAAATATCGGTTTTGTTGATAGATAAACAGGGCCGTAATTTATTCTACCTACTACATAAATGCATACAGACGACGTATACTTAAAGCCTAGACGCTATCGACGGCGTATGCGGGGCGTACGATGGTGGTACGCCACGCTGGTGTGAGCGGGGCGTACCACAGTCATCCTGGCGTGGCGTTTTACGTTAATATTAAGCATGGTCAATAAAGGTCACTACAATTTCTTTTAGAGAGGCATAACTTCACTACTAATATAGGAGCATTTTCACTTTTTTCCGTGTATATGATGCTAACGTACCATTTTAGGGAAGGGAAACGTTTGGATTTGTCATGATGTTATTAAAAATATCCAGAAAAGATGAGTAGAGATGATGAATATATACAGGCCGGCGTGTATGTGCTCAGGGACATTCTCTGAATGTGCCACGATGACTATAGTATTCCACCACGCATCGATCCCAGGGGGAACAATTTCCCTTTGCCATGTGTCCTTTTCATCTATTAATGGTTAAAAAGAGTGAACTGACATGCGTCCCCAAATAAATCAGAAAGACGTCACGCCCATGACTTCTGAGAAAGACAACTCGTTGGTAATCTGATGATCATAGATCAAGTAGGAGGAGCAGCTCTGTGAACGTCACTTGAACTCACTATTGGTTAAACGCTTGAGAAGGGAGAAATGGGTGCCACCCTGTTATTGTCATTTGCATTCAATATCTGGGTAGGACTTTGTTTGTGTCTGGTCTAGTAGGCGACCCATGGGTATTGCATCTGGCATTCGCTATAGTATATGTTGGTAAGGTTCAGAAAAAAAGATTCCCATGCATTAGTGCAATGTGTGATGGTGTTCGGTGCCTGTTCACAATAATATGCTACGATATATTCTAATTGCCCTATTGCTGCTTTCATCAACACGATACATTTCACTGAGGATAAATAACCATGTCGTTATGAATTGTCGTTAATGATTAAATAATTGCTACCGCAGGATCCGAGGGCTACTTTCGAATGAAACTTGTGGGCATTATTTCGATTTATGCGAGAGGATTTGGCGAAGAAAATGTTACAATGGGTATGGCGAGTCAATAAGCGAATGTAGGCCTACATCCACCTCTTGAGGGGCGGGGCAGCGATAAAGGACCTATGGTCAGATTTACCACATCCAGGTCATCCCACCATCACAAATGAGCACTGTAAAGCTGCACATATTTGAGCTGCTCCTAAATGGTAATTTAAATGAGGCCAAAAAAAAAAAAGGTGTGTTTCAGGCAACATGGTCCAAAAATTTAGGGTAGGTAGGTCGGATATTTTTTTTTTTTTTTTTTTTTTTTTTTAATGTTGGAGGTACCTTGAATAAGTCGCGGACTGCCATATCGACTCGCGGGTCATCAAGAGGACTCACCAATTCTTACTATAACTAGGAATATAATGAAATTATTGGACATTCTTGTTAATAAGCAATTTCTTGAGGCTGGACAGTTAATTAGGCTTCCTGACCAAAAAATTGATAAAATTTCCGAAAAAAATATAAATATTTTGCCAAAAAAAAAAAAAAATTCTCCAAAATCGGAAAAAAATGCTAGGGTCGGCCCTTTTTTGAAACTAGGGTCGGGTGGCCTGAAACACACCTTTTATTTTTTTTGGCCTGAGTTGTTTAAATGGTATGAGGTGATGGTGTCTCATGTTAACGAGATAATGCCTATAAAGTATAAGGAGGATTGCGAATCCACGGCATCCCAGTATATATTAGGCCTATTAATAGTATATATAGGAGGTTCCCCAAATTCTCCAGTCTTGACATTCCTATGCTTTGAATAATTCTGCCGTGTTTTCTTTTAAATTACTTGCGTCTCTGGTGATAAAGATACGCATAGATGCCTATAGTTATTAATAAATAGATCAGCTGAAGTAGATGCTGCATATTATAGTGTTGTATAGGTAGCAGGGCCCCGTGTGGCAAAATGGTGTCCTTAAAATGATGTCCTTAAGTGATCATCTGGCTACATGATTGTGTGTGCACCTTTCTACAGGCCTAGGTACCTCTTCAGTGCAGGCTAGCCTCCTCTGAGGTCAGCATATATAGGCATACTAGATACTATCAGTGTTCTAAACAAATATTATTAAATCATTCATGTGTTATCACACCATCTGGCCGTGATCAAAGCATGGGGTCCTTAACCTAATCAAAGCTCAAACATACATGATCCAAGATAAGAGTCAGATTAGTATTCGATAATACATAATATACAGTGGCACAATTAGTCGATACATTACATATAAAAAATTTAAGTAGGGTGAGAGAGGCGACTACTTGACAGAGTTATCGATGGTAGGGGAATCACCATTACTATGCATTCTGTTTCTTTATTGTTTGACGGACGATTGTCTCGATATTTATCGGTCAAGAAATGTCATAAATATTTATTTCTAGTCAAAAGTACTTGTTCTTGTCTTACATTTAGAGCATTCTCCATGTTGCCTCACGGGATTACGTAGGCTATCATAAATGTACAGCATATCCATTAATTGTATCTATAAAAAAGGCAATTAAGCTTTTTAAAACAGGTCCCTCACCATACTATTATAGGCGCTGTGCATTACCCTCTCAGGGATGTAAGCCCCAGCTTAATATCAGCTGTTTACCTGTAGACATGAGGCCATACTTTATCTCACTACCCTGGATGGTCTTACCTAATGTTGTATAATCATAAAGCACTGTGGGCTTATACGTGGCCCTTCTACTTATATTTAGGCTATGACAATGTTATATCATAGGAAGAATACGGGTGGAGGCTTTTGGTAAGTAATCATATCTTGCAATGGGTGCGAGCCAGTCAATATATAGATCGCATCCCTTCCCGGGCATCCCTTATAGCTCATGGACTTCAATTATAATGGGGTAGAGACTAGAAGACAGGGTTTACACTGTTCCCCTGATTAAATGTCCGAAGGAATCATTCACTGAAAACTTAGGCATATCTGAATCTAATCACTGCTAATTAGTTAATAGGGTAATCATCCTGATTAGTTGGGTTAGAGTTTTCAGTGTTCTACATTATCATTTTACATGCAGGAAAAAGAGTTTTGCTTCCAAACTTTTGTATTTCTGTTCGGTTTTACGATTATTATATATAGAAGGACATGCTGAGAGTTTAACAATTATATGTATGTACAGAATGTTTAACCCCCCCCCCTCCCACAGCCCCTTATCAAGTTGTTCAGAGTAAATGCCTTACTACTCTAAAGTCTGTAATGATACTTCTAATGTAAGGTGAGTATATATATATGTATGACTTAGGTACTTCTGTTATCAATAGTTACCCTTGGGACCCCCGACACCTGGCTCCGAATACTAGTATAGTACACCCATTATACTATCAGTCCCTGCCCACTTGTTGCAGACATATCAGTTAGCCTCTGTTATCTGGTTATCTAACTGCGATCTTGTTCGGAGGTGATATCAGCTATCACCAGAAAGTATTGTTTTTCTCCTTCGGTGGAGAGTTCGGACCATGGAGATTAAGTGTGCCACCCTGGAGCGCTCTCCTCCTGGGCTTGGTACAATCTATGGGGTACGTAGGGCTGTAGGGCAGTACACATGCACCAGAACACGTGGTCCCCTTATTCCAGTATGGTGTATGGCAGACTCTCATGTCATGGTGGTTGAAGTTTACAGGGTGCGCCAAAGTTGGCAGCGTTCTAGACAAAGGAGCGCATCAGTGACTGTGCTACGCAGTTCATCTGGGCTTATTATATACGATGAATAAAAGTCGGCGCTGCAGATGTTCCACGGTATCAACGTTTATTAATGGTAGGTAGTAGATGTGCAGATGTGGTACAGGTGAGTTGCTGTACATGTGTGAGCGTTATAAGCCAAGGACAGGGTAATTGTCCAAGGCGCCTAAGATAATTACCATTGTCCAAGGCCGTCCAATGCTAACAACACTTATGCAGCTACTCTGATATGTATCCATATATGACTTACATTCATAGTAGGAAAGGGTGCTTACTGGACCACATTGAGGGGGTGCAGAGGGGTCCCCCCCCCCCCTGAGGTCGGAAAGTCGCCAAGATTAAGGGCCCCAGGTCACAAAGTCGCTTTTTTGCACCCTTTATTCTATGGTCAAGTTTGTCCAAAAGTCGCCAGGTCGCTTTAATGATAGGTCGAAAGTCGCCTTGAAAACAGCCCATGTCGCTAGGTCGCTTTTGACCCATCTGGAGCCACCATTGACATACAGCCATCCCGACAGCCATGTACATACGTAATATATAGTCCGGCCATTTCTTAAGTCTTTTGTTCTCCCAACCAACTGTGGTGTAACGTCGTATGCTTTTAAAGAAATGTGGGTAATTCTGCAGGTCACTTTGAAACTTTGAAAAGTGTGTGTTTCAAGGGTGAATATACATGTTAAAATGCTGACAGCCATTGGGAGCCTTGGTCATTATCACAAGTAGCTATAAAAACAACATATAACGTGAACCAATTCTTAATCACCCCAACCCTGCTAAAATGACTTGTCTGGAGCGGTACTTGAGATTGACGGAGGAGTTTGAAAAAAAAGATATATTTCCCACACTTCTTAGCCATACAATATTCATAGTAGTCCTGTTGAATGCCAGAGATTTCTTAAGGAGCATGTGCATGGATACTGGTTGAGTGTATCCTGCTGAAATGTATGAATGGCGTAGTCCTAAATCAATTGGAAGTGCACTATGGAGAACCGCTCCTCAAGGATATAATGACGTGCTTAACACTTAACACCTTATTCTAAGGGAGGGAGGTTGTGCACATGTGGTTATGTTTTTCCTTTGACCTAAAAGATTGTTCAATGGCTTCCCCTTACCTGTGCATTATTGTTGTTCTCTTTACCAAGTCCCATTGTAGAAATCTGGAATTTTAAGTAGATGTATGCAATGCCTTCTTGTTAGTCCCAAATGCTAACTCGCTATGGTGTCAATGGCCTGGAGGGGTATCCCAGTGGGTACACAATTCAACTGAACGGTGAATCAACGTCGAGTCAAAGTTGAATCTACACTGAATCAACATTGGCAATAATTTTTCTATGTTGATTCAATGTTCTGTACCCACTGGGATGCGTGGTCGGGGTGGAAGGTAATGACAGACTAGTTCATTGATTGTATATTTCTATTGCTACTTTGTACATGTGTTGGAAGAGCTTTTATTACAAACCTCTTTAATGCCCATATGCTAACAGGTGTGATATAGCGTTATCTCCCATTACCATCTACTATTATCAACTACTCTGGTGATATGCGTGCTACAGATTGGGACATTGTCCTAAATCGGGGAAATTATGTGGAGATATCAATGATCATTATCAGTACAATATAACAGCGGAATTACATATCTATAGATAAGCTGGTCCTAGGTAGTACTCTATCTAAAGATGGAATATCCAGCAACACAACCATCGTACATATAATTGTTGTATTAAGAGGATGGCTAATCATATGGCAAAGGCAGTGAAAGCTCTAATATGAGATGCCACGATGGGACCCCAGGTCTGTAACCCTGGATCTATAACAGGGTATTTTCAATGAGTGTATTTGAGAGGAATGAGAGTGAATCACATTTTGGCAAGAAATGAAGTAAGGTCTAATGAAGTAGGGTCCATTAAAATGAAGACCTCTAAAGAAATCTGTTTTGGGGATGTTCACGTTCATCATAGTTACGAAGTGGACCCTTGATTCCGGATCCACAACCTCATTAAAGTGCTGAGTTTTTATTGACACAGATCCTTTTTATTGACACATGTCTATGAGAGAGATATCACACGCACACAATTGATATCCAGTTATCAATATGCCCCCAATAGGACCCTCCAAGCTGGACCCTCTGGTCATCATACTTTACATTCACAGAAATACGATAAAGTGTGATATGTGATACGTATTGAATAGATCCATTATGATACACCTGCGCATTATCGCACTTTCTATAGTAGAAGTAGTGTTCTGAAGGTTGTACAAGCCGCTGGTATTGTAATATCTCTTCACATCCACAATTCTAGACATAGTGACATAATGGATTTGCAAAACATCAGGCAAGGTGGACTCTACTCGCCACCACGATTATGATGAGATAACACAGGAACATGTTTGGTGAACTTAAAAGAAGTCATAAATACAAATTCATCCAAGCACAAATAGAACCAGCAATCCCATGTTCTATATGATGCAGAATGATAGAGCATGTCCAATGATAAGTAATCACTTCATCTCAGATTTAAGTAATATTTCCCATTCAGCTTTTCCAGATTCCTCAGATAAAATGCCATTTCTCATGAAAATGTTGATGGGCCTTTTCCTTTGCAATTCCAACTGATAATCCATATCCAAAGTCAGTGCATACATGCATATATATGTATGCATACCACATTACAATGCATTCTGATGCCACACAGATTCACCTCTCAATTATGCACGATGCTTATCCTACCTGTAAGAATTCTCGGTAGTCAGGAGCTGCTGCGAGTCGATGCTAGGGGCGGAATGTATGATGACACTTGTGGACTGCACTTTTATGACAATCTATCACCATGCAGCTGATCCGGGGGCCAGTAGGCTATCACCTGTGAGGTCAGGGCTGAGCTGTAGACCACCAGGAGGACCCCAGGCCTCCAGGGCACACGCTATCGTGTGTTTAACCCTCACAATCTACACTCAACCAATCAGAGGCCTACATATACTCAGGCATCACGTGCATTGGGCATTTTGATTGGCTCCTCAGGCGAAAATGAAATTGGACTCGCCTGCTCGGTCAGTAACTGGTAAACTCAACAAGGGCATTATCAAATAGATAGATCCGGAGATAGATCCATAACATGCAAGGCATAGAAGGTAGTTAAGGGCTTGCAACTCTATAGGTCTACAAAAAGCCTTTTCGTAATACCCCCACTCACGTGTCTTTGCTCGTGATTAGATCATCTAGTGCATAGAGTATTGTCTAGCCCTGTTATATATTTACAATGTACTGAACCTGTACACGTGCTGCAAGCTAGTTCCCGTTTTTTTACATTTTATAGTCCCGATGCAGACAATGTGGATGACATTATGGACAAGATGGGGACAGGAAATTACCTTTGCACCATAAAACACATACATGTAGTATGAGGCACGACTATTGCAGAATAAATGTCTCCTCAATGTACCACGAACTTTGGCGAATACAAATGCATTTTGTCAATTTATGAAAGTAATCAAAACCATATTCACGCAACGACTACATTTGGTGTCAGGACAAGTACCCCCCCCCCCCCCGCGGACATCTACCCCCTAGCCACTTTACCTCCTAGGACTCTTACCCCCTATGACATCCTCCCCTTTATATTCAACACGTTGTCTGTGTATTCTTGTGTGTAATACCAAAACTAATTGGTTGAAAGATATCTACCTCATAGGCACACCTAGCGCCTGGATATTTACTCCCTTGGAATTTACCCCCCCCCCCCCCCCGTGGCTTTTAACACTAGGACATTCACCCTCTTGGATATCTTCCCCTTTGGACTCGAGGACTTCTAACCCTAGGGGCATCCACCCCTAAAAGGGGGTAAATATCCAAGGGGGTAGATGATGGGGGGTGGGTGTGTGTGTGTGTGTCAGGGGTTAGATGCAGGAGGTAAATATCGCTGGGAATGTGAACCAGAACAAAATCTACTTCTTGGACCACAGGCAAAGTACTGAATATGGAGGGGGTAAATGTCCTGGAGGACAAAGGTATTAAGGGGGTAAAAGTCCAAGGGATAGATGTCCTGGGATGGTAGATGGCTAGGGGTAGGTGTCCGGCGGTACATGTCTGGGGGGGGGGGGTACTTGTCGAACAACCCTGTATTAAGTAATGTGTAAATTTAAAGATGTAAAACCCCTAGGAAATGGACTATACACATGTACCCCCTTCTGATGTGGAGGGGTCTAATGTTAATCTTTCTACGAGCACATATATGAATTTTTGTTCTCATAGTATAATGATCATCAATAGTAATGTTATAGAAAAAAGCGTATACATGTCTGGTAAATTTATATCATGAATACACCTTAAAATATGCCCCTATAATGTATCATCTTGATAAATCAGGAAGTGACGCAACTGATAGAAGGGTCTAGTGTTAATTAGGCATTAACTCATGGCCTTCTGGATTATTACACTTTGCTTGATATTCCTTTCTGAAACACAGAATACACTTCTAAGCTTAAGGTAAGCCAACATTGGTTTTTGGATATTGATCGGATGGAGCCACGGTCACCATCATGGTGTGATAAAAATGTGATATCATTCATGATTTATGTATACACAGGTGTATATCTTACTATTCCATTATAGTGTAGCCCTGTGGCGCCAGCTATATCTGTGAAGTGTTGTATAGGTCAAAGTGCCATGACCTTACTAGAACAATGGTAGTAGTCGATTATATACTAAGATACTATATGTACGATTGTATTCACTTGAGTATCTGGTATCGATAATCTTAATGTCATATACTTCAACCTTGGGAGTTGCGATGGTAATAATTATATACCATGCTTCGCCTTGATGACACCATGCAGGGAGGTGTTTCACAAGGTCTGGAGATAGTTCAATCTTTATCGAAGTGGTTATAAAAGGCCACCAGCCACTTATGATCATGCTATTCTATTCTATTACTAGTCGTAAGTCTAAAGATCAGCCGTGAGTGAGCTGTAAAGTAAGTGTTTTACAAGTTATAAATATGAGTGATGACTGCACTTGTAAGACATTTAATTACAACCACAATGTGCTCTTTTCTTTCCTACCCCAAGTCCAGGTATCAAATATGATATCTATTTTTTGGGGGCCTTCTCTTGTCTCAAATAAGCCTTGCATTCTCGTTTTTGTGTTTATATATTTTTTCAATGTTCTTTCTCCACATGTAGCAAGTACATGTATTCAATTTGATAAGTACCATCTTTGGTGCTTCCGCTTTAGCAAATGGATGATATATTTGTATTATTGCAACACATCGTAGAAGGTCCTCCCCCCTGTCAATTCGTTCCATCAAGGATTGATCTTCGGTTTGTCTGAGTAGTAGTTTTAGAATAGTAATTGAACTAATATTGCAGGTGTTTCAAAAGGGTCAATCTATTAAACCCTCGTCAGTTCATTCTAGGATTGATCCCCCTGAAAACCTGAGCAGCATTCCTAATCTAATACTCGTAGCCACCATAGATCAATCCATATTTTCAATTCCTTGTGAAACACCTTCTTGTACAACGCATGTACAACGCATTAGAATCTAGGAGAGGCTGTCAGAACCATGTTTGTTCGTCCAGTGGTTTAGTATAGTGTTATGAAACAATTCTATAAAAAAATAATTCTACAGGTGTAATTGAGCGTGAGGACGTCAGTTTTGAAGGAAGGTTTTCATGGAAATGCTTCACCACTCCCAGTACAAAAAACATAACCTTGACAAACGTGTTGTTGTTGGACTGTTAGTCATACTTAGAACTGGCAGATGTGAACAACTGGCAGGTCCAACAGGAATAATACTGATATGGTGGCCGGGCACCTGATCTAATGTAGTCTAATATGACTGGATTAAGTGAGCTTCTATAACTGAGATTTCAGATGTTTCCGTTGACGTTTCTAGGACATTGAGTTCCAATCATTTCTGTTGTTCAGACTAGACCACCTCCACCTACAATTCGTTCTAGAACAGGGTTATTTGGGACCGCCATTCTATTTTGAAATATCCAAAACTTTGCCGCCCGAGAGCAGTATAATTCAACATTTAAAGGAATGTGATACCCCAAGTTGATGAATTAGTGACAAAACGCTGTTGTGTTGGTGAAACCCTGTTAGGATAGTGAAGAAACTAAAATAATGCCTGGCATGCATTTATGTGTGCACAGCAATAATACAGTATCATCATTTAGCCTCGCGTTGATATATAGACAATGGGCGCCATCCTTTTGAATGGAGCTGTTTTGCTAAGCAAATAAACATGATTATTGCTGGACAACCATGTACTTTAAAAATAAGAAAAAGATAAATGAAGAAAGAGGTTGAGTTTGCAAGGGAGGTCCACCTGGGTTCCCCTAGCACCTTTCTCAGATGGGTTAGGCACACGAACAAAGCAATCATTTATTTTAGAAAGGATTGTTTTGGATTAGTATGGAATTTAAAGAATAATTCCCAAACCAATATAGAATGGCGTAAAATGAATATATCTATGAGTTGGTTCCTCTGAGTGCCATTATGTTAGGTGATTATGAAGCGTGACTGAGCCAAATATCAGAAATGACCATCCGATTTTCAATTTTAGTTTGATTTTTATTGCCTCTCTGGGACTTTCTCAAACATGAATGTATAATACATAGATAAATGCCAATGCCCATTGATACTGTCTCTGTTGTATTTCACGAGTGGGGGCTGGGGCGGTGTCCCACGAAGCCACACTTGTTCTTAGCCCAATGAATACGGCCACATTGTATTCAATGGAGGGCATTGAATACGGCCTTCCAGTGCTGAAGCATAAGAGATCTTGTACACTGAAATAATGAATCTCAAATGTTAGTCCAAAGTTAGTCGGTTTTACTAACTTTTGTACAACCATTAGCGAAAAACATGTGCCCAAAGTTCCTATCCTATCTTTGTGTTTTGCTGCTAACCCAGTAAACGAATGACGTTATACACCATTTTATAACGTTATATAGCGTTATATGTCAACGTTTTTCTACTAAGGCTCTTTAGTATGACATAACGTTATGTAAAGTTTAAAACATTATTTTGACGTAAAATAACGTTTTTTTTGTTAGCTGGGAATGCTTAGCTAAAGGTAAGCATTGCCTTGGTAACTTATTAGACTAGCTACCATAAAACCTGTGTATACCTGCATCTTACATATAACTCACACCCGACTTTGAGAGAATCCCTGAAGTAGCTGCACTGAACCTCTACCTGGGGCTTGAAAATTGTGATTTTAGTACTTTATTACACTTTCTTGTATTGCCCGCCACTAGACCAAAGAATGTTGTATAACCTGCACTAGAGGTATAGAGACTTGAGTCTGTCTTTGATATATGCATTTTTCAAAAACACAAAAAAGGTGTCCCATTCAGAAAACCTCATTGGAATAGGTTCATCCCTCTTTACAAAAAAGTCTGGCTAAGTAGATACATACATACATTAAGTTACACGACATATCATATTCAATATTAGAAAATGTCACCATTTGGATGATATGTTGGCTATTCATTTCCTAAGTTATCATAGAAATGATAATGATAACCCACTCTGATATTTTGATATATATAAGGTATGGATGTCCCCATCCTATGACTAAGTCTGGTGAGGAGTCCATAGACCATTTTGGACAAATGTCATGTCATTAGGACAGACCTCTGTCATTTTCAATGTAAAGATGCCCATTCTGTGGAAGGCTGTGGTCAATCACTTCCATATTTGGGTTGAGCATTGATTATATGTTGTAAACGACCCATGGGAAGTCTCAAGGAGTTTGTATTTTGAGATACCAGAATTTCGCCTTAATGAAGTGAAATATATGTAATAATGGAAATGGAATGTGTATGATGCATGGCAATGATTTAGCATGGCTCAACTAGTAGTAGTTTGATTGCTTTCACTGCAAAAAAGGTGTTTAGATCCTAAACACAATCCTAAACACAGTCCTGCCCCGTATTTGTCCACACAATATGTTCCTAAACATGCTTAGATTAATAATATGTTTAGCTCAGTGCTTAGAAATTTATGTGTTTAAATCAATGTGTTTAGAAGAATGAAGTGTTTAGAATTCAAGAGTTTAGTATATTATTGTGTTTATATCTCAAGTGTTTAAGGATGAAAGTGGTGTGTCTAGAGACATGTGGATTATCATCATGTTTAGATACTGATATTTGAATAAATTCCTAATTTATTTTATTTCCTTATATATATAGTGTCTGGAAGAGACTTCCATCTGGTATGTGTTTAATATACTATGATCTAAACACTACATGTTTACATCCTAAACACCAATTCTCAATACTGTTTAAATACTAAACATCTAAACATATTCAACATAAATGTTTAGGTGTTTAGAATAAAAGCGTTTAATTCCTAAACAGAAGGACTCAATAACACAAACCTAGAAAAATGTTTAGACTTTAAACATGCTTAGACCTAAACATGTTTAAAACCTAAGCACCTTTTTTGCAGTTTATGTGTGACTGAATTGCATATTTGCAAGTTGTAAAGTTGTGTGGGTCGTCGCATAACTCGAGCACATATCTCATTGGCCAGGTATTTCCATGGCCTTCCATGGGAATTGTGTAGCAGATTCAAAGCAGACTGGTCATAACGATGGCATTCTGCGTAAACGGTGTAACGGTCTTTAGGTGTAAATTTGCAATTTCCTGTGCTTGCATAAGGGGATAGACAGTCAGAGAGTCTTTTCATAAGTTTTGCGTTTTTAACGACAGTGCTCAGAATTAACGATAGCGTTTTTAAGGGAGCTGAAATGAATAAAACTGAGTGTATTTCAAAAGCAGCTATCGTTAAAACTGCCTCATATTCAGAATAACGATAGCAGATGTCATTTTAACGATAGCTGCCTTATGAAACACTCTCTATTGTCAGCTAATTCGCTATCGCTAACTCCAAAATTGGCTAAACTATGTCTCAGTTCACTATTTCTTCTGGTTTTGGTAAATCTAAAATGTCTAAATTTTTCATGAAAATTACTCTTATAATATATTGGACACATATCTAGAAGCAATATATAAAGTCTTATATTGAATGCATATAGGTTTTATTCAGGAAAATCTATTTTATATAATCTAAAAGTCTAGGTGTTTGGGAATTACGATAACAAGAAAATGACAGGGTCCAAAATCAGTGGTGAAAGTCAAATAAAATGTTTATGAGTCGATTTCTTTTCACCATATCTGAGATAGAATCTCATTACTGCATGTACTAGATTATCCCATCATCTGTATCTCATAAATTAAATATTTTTTCTTTTATCAGCAGGGGTCAAGGTCTAGATAAATATGGTTTATGAAAAGCTAAATCGCTCTCTTTAAATCGAAATCTCTTTAAATATCAGTTCGCTCTCGTAAAAACGCTATCTTAATTCCTTATGAAATAGACTCAATTTTGCTTTTTAATGATAGCGAATGCATTTAACGATAGCGGAATTAAAGAGAGCTTTAAAGAGAGCTGAAATAACGATAGCGCCTTATGAAACACAAAGTTAACGATATCGTAATTCCTTCTTATGAAATGACTCTCAGCATTCATACTGCACCGAGCCCACCAGTTTAGAATGTTATTGAACACATCTTTTGTATTGATAACCATCATAAATCCAGCTCCCAAGATATCTGCCTGAGTATGAGTCTTGTTGGTAGTCAGGTAACTGTATGTGCGCGGATTTGTAGCAGCAAATGCTGAATGGTAAGTTGTCTCAAGGACTGCAAGACCAGCTGCTGATGCTACATGAACTACATTGTGTAACATATGTGGGCACATTGCCCGGATTGAGGCATCAAAGTAGAATACACCATTGTACTTCAATAATATCTCCTGAAATGCAAAAGACCTTATTAGCCACGTGTCAACACCACAACAAAGAAAGGGAATTATTTCACTTGTTTGATGTACAGCAACATGTGTATATGTTTGGGAAGAAATTTACAATTAATCGTCAACTTTAATTATGTACAGCTACATATATATTCTAATTTGATAATTCAAGTTTTGTTTCACTAGAGGGCTTGAACTGCAAGAGCATATCTTGACAAACAAGGCGAACCGTTTCAACATATTCTGATGATTGGTCATGAATTAGTAAAAGAGATAAACCAACTTGAATAAAGACATGAATATAATCCTTTATGGAAGCAAAAGGTTGTTGGCATCTAAAGGTCACTGTATGTGTCTCAAAACTACATCTGTGCCCATACTGCAGATCTTACTAAATAAGCATCCTTTAATGAATCACATATTAATAGAACTGCACATACACGTTCAGTTCAATCAAATTGAAAGTTTTATTTTGATTCCGTAAGTAAGGGAGTGTTCATTTATTAATTACAGGTGGGGTGGTGAGATTTCGTGCCGAGGGGTGACAACTTTTTACGCCCCCCCCCTCGAAAGCGTGTGGAACGTTTCGCAACCCTCCCTCGCCAAAGGCGGCGAAAAATTTTCGCCCACCCCCCTTTAAACTATAGTAGCGCGCAGGCTTCTTTGCTAAAAAGGGGCTAATTTTTTTATGCCCCCCCCCCTCAAGAGAGGTCAACATATTTTACGCCCCCCCCCCCCCTCAGGAGGGTCGGAAATTTTTACGCCCCACCCCCAAACCCACCACCCCCCCTGTAACTAATAAATGAACACTCCCTAATATCAGGTAATCATACAAACCTCCTTAATTTGCCAATCATCAAGCCCAAGATCATACACATATATCTTGTGTCCGGGAACATATTTCTGCATAGAAGCCACTGCATCCTTTGCCTGTTCAAAGTGGTTACTGCTAATGGCAGCAACTAATGGAATATCACTGAAGATGGCTGGGCTGGTTCTGGGAAGACTGTGGTTCTGGATGGTTCTTAAATCCAGCTCCACTTGACAACTGACAGGGAGAGGGAGTGTCCCTCGGCTGTGCTGTTGACTTGTGAGGTTATACACACATTTCTCACGCCTACCGGTTGCAATATCAATAGAAGAAGGGGATTATCAATGCCAGATAATGCTGTTTTCCTATTCATTTCTATAGTTACTCCTTTGCTGAAATGGCTGTATCATGAAAGGGGCTTAGAAATGCGATTTCGTAGCACCCCTGACAAAACAGGCATAACATGCTATCAAATGACAGGGAAATCCCATGACTATCACCTAAGAGTGTGTATCACACTGTAATGCTACAGACACATAGAGGAAAATGCTGGTCCCCATGGCAACTTGTACTTCTTTACATAACACAAAATAGCTACCATTTCCCTGTTCCCCTTCCATATGACTAGACCTGCAAATTTATAGAGATAGGCATGTGTATGCCCAATCAGTAATCAAACATGTGTCCCATGATATTTGTCCTGTATAGAACCTTCCCAGCCAGCATTGCTTAGTGGGACCCATATGTGTTTTTACATGGGCAAGGTGATTTGCCCATATCTGGGTTATGGTCCTTTTTGTCCAGGGCTACCAGTGGGATTCCAAATGGGCCAGCCCAGATTCAAAGTGCCCAGCCCGAGCCCAGATTAAATATAAACTATAAAAATGTACAATAAAAGGTGATTTCTGGAGGAAAATCAGATATCAGCATGTTTTGAAATATTTACAATGTATTTATGGGAAAAAAGTTTTCCTGGGCTGGCCCATTTGGAATCCCACTGGTAGCCCAGGACAAAAAGGACCATTACCCAGATATGGGCAAGCCCAGTTGGCCCAAGTAAAACACATGTGGGCCCCAGGGACCAATGCTGGCTGGGTTATTTCTTTCATCAGATAAAAGAATTAATAGTACATACAGGTAGTGAAACCACAGGTTAGATCTCAATCATGACTCACTAGTGGCATCTGGTGTTAGGATGTAGCATATTGGCAATAGGTTTATATAGGGATATGGAGCAGTGCCATGGAAACTAGCATTTTACTCTATGTGTCTGTCTGTAGGGTTACAGGGTGATACATACTCTTATCTGATAGACATGGGATTCCCCTTTGATCTGATACCATGTTATGCCTGTTTTGTCAGGAGTACTACTAATTTCAAATCCAGAGTTGTGGGCCGCGGTCGTCCCCTGCACTGTATAGATTTAGCCATGCAGATTCCACGTGGTAGGTCTGGCCATGTTGACCTTATGACTGACAGCAAACATGGACGTGTAGTATACATGTGGCAACATACCCAGCTAGCATTCTGACGTTATACCAACGTTGGTTCAACGTTAGCTGCCGTTGGCATGACATTAGAAATTGACGTTGTCACTACTGCCTTTTGACCAACGTCGCCATGGCATGACGTTGGCTTAATGTTGTACCAACGTCAGATATTGACATTGTGCCAATGTCTACCCAACCATTTCATGGTTGAATCTGACATTTGTTTGTGGCATTGATCCAACTTTGATTATTAATGTCTGACTGGGGAGGTTTAGTGAACATAGTTGGTTCATCATATAGGCCTATTGGCGGTTAACAATCATCATTTATAAGCATTTCATTTCATCTTAATCTCATCTTGAATGGCCAAGAAGTGATACAGAATCATATCCTATCCCTACACCTTATCTACCTGTCATTGCCTACAAAAAGGTGTCCTCATAGGAATATTGCCAGGATTCTTTTACATTACATTATTAAGGTGGTAATAAGGAATACAATGGATTATAAATAGAATATACTTGGTTTCAAATGTTATATAAAACACATGACCCCCAATTATTAGCCAATTATGAGGAAAGATAATGTATCTGATGGGGAAAATTTCGTCTTATAACCTCCAATGCAATCTGGTGGAGGTTGGAGCATTACAGCATTATGCCAACATTGGAACGACATGAATTATCCTCCGTTGTATCAACATTGGCAAAATATTGGGAATATTGCCAACGTTTGAACAACATAAATTTACCAACATTGCACCAACATTGGCAGACCAACGTTGTGCAAACGTTAAAATATTGCTTGCAACCTGCCGACGTTGGCTCAACGTACCGTTGCTTGCCGGGTAGGCACTGTGAGGATGGCGAGGATGGCCTTATGTCAAACATTGCCGCGAGCCACTGGAGGATATTCTCGGTGTTTTTTGTCATTATTGTGAATATTTCAAAGGCAGAGACTTGAGTGAAATCAGCGGATCAGGTATAATCAGGCCTAGCTCATGTAATGACATTGATATCATATATATTATACAGTATATATATAAATATATATATATATATATATATATATATATATATATATATATATATACTTACCTGTGTTAAAACAACAAACAGGATGGTGAGCGTCAGACCCACAAATATATACACCAGTTGGCTTATCCTCATCATGCTCACACAGAATTAATCAGCATTGCGATTTAGGCCTTCTGGATTCTGTTTCTCCACAAATTTGCAGACCTCCGCAAATTTGCGGACACCCGCAAATATATTTATGGAGCTCCACAAATATAATACGGAGGTCCGTATTTGTATGCTTAAGTACTAGAAAAACGATTTTATTCATCATTTTTATTTCTTCTACAAATATATGGAATGTGTATTGCGAATGCCCGCAAATTTGCGGAGGTCCGCAAATTTATTCAGGGTTCCGAACTCACCTTATAACACGTCACTATATGGGGTTAACTAGTCAGAGGTAGGCCTACCAGCCCAAGAATAACGCAAGGTTAATGAGATCCAGTTTATTGTGTAGATGTTAAGGTAATAGTCGACACAGAGCAGCTACACAGGCATTATCCCTCGTCACAGTGTTCTTCATATATATATAACGATATGTATTTCAGTCAAGTTCAGTTTGCTCTCGGCTTGCACTGACAATCATATGGGACGGCCCTTATATCAGGTAAAGTATTCATATGGCTGTCTAGCATGGTCCTTCTATGTGAACCCGGTAAGACTAGTCGACATCCATCAGACCAATAAACATTGTGTAAACCCGTACATTGTGTTCTATATCGTTCACTGTGATCCTACATGTTAACTCCGGATAAATGACAATGAATAAACTTCCCCAATGATATCCTTATGTTACAATAACATAATATCTTAAGGAACTCCAGGGATAATAGACACCTTCATGTGTCAATGCAAACTTCACTGCTCCAGTACACGTATCGTCCTTTACTTGATACAGGTAATCACATTTGATTCAATATCCACACACATACTCCTCAGGAGTTACACAATGATATCTGGTCGTCTTGATCGTATACCAAACACCCACTTGTAACTGCCTACCTTCTCCCTCGCCCCCGGCTTATATTCCCTGTTTGCCACTTCCAGATCTTACCGCTTGTCGGCCTTCCACCCTGCCTCATTGGTCTGCCTACCCGTGATACCTCCTATCCCCATCAGCTGCGCTGCTATTGGTTGGGCCTCATGCGCCTGGCTCTTACCACCAACTCCCTATGCTACTGATTTTCGCCCGATGCTAAAACACCTTTTTCTGACACCTGGTCAGAGACGGCAGCCGGTCAGAGACGGCACCCGGTCAGAGACGGCACCCGATCAGAGACAAAAACATTGTCCCAAGGTTGTGAGACACAGCCATGATATCACTTACTCCCCTCCTATTATGCCACCCCAAAAGTACAAAAATGTTCATTGTGCACAAACGGATACTCCGGCAGGGGTAACTCCCGTGTGTAATCTTCCACTACTTGACAGCATTGATAATTAGGCCAAAAAAAAAAAAGGTGTGTTTCAGGCAACCCGACCCTAGATTAAAAAAAGGGCCGACCCTAGCATTTTTTTTTCCAATTTTGGAGATTTTTTTTTTTTTTTTTTGATTTTTATTGTTTATTTTTCTCAATTTTTACAAATTCTTTCAAGAAAAACAAGCTCCCAGTGACCTCAGAGGCCTGAATAATTGATTAACTTTAGAAAATGGCTTTTTAAGAGGAATATGCAATAACTTCTTGATATTCCTAGTAAATAGAGGAATTATTGAATCGTTCTGGTGAGTGGCGAGTCGATTTGTCGATTCGCGACTCATTCCTGGTTCTCTCTATGTTAAAAAAAAAAAAAAAAAAGAAGAATAAATCCGACCTACCTACCCTAGAAATTCTGACCATGTTGCCTGAAACACACTTTTTTTTTTGGCCTTATGGCACCATCTTGAAACTCACCAAACGAACAAGAGCTCTTGTTCCATGTGACAGGTATAAGGCATGTTTGTACATGTCTGAAGCATTAAATAGGGTATTAAATACTGCTTTCACGTGTTTATGGCCGCCGTCCACTGGGCTCCAATGTCCTCTAATGGGCTGAAGTTAGTTTTAAAAAAAAATTATGCATACGTCACCAGTTTTTATTTACTGTTGTTTTTCCGGATGTCCTTTTGTTCCCGTTCATGTGTTCAAAGTAGGAGTGGGGGGGGGGGGGGGGGTGGCAGGTGACACCGGAGGTGGCAGGTTCGCCTTTATTGGGGGGTGCTGAGGTCGGAAAACGCTTTTTGCAGCCAGGCCGAGTAGGTAGGCTATAACCGGGCCAGGTAAGTTAACCGGGCCGGGTTGGTAACCAGGCATGAACTGCAACTCATCCTATACATTTCCCGTATATCGGCCGTATATTATCGGTTCCTGAGGTGTTGGGAGGCCACTGGGCATGTCAACAATTGTAAAAAGTATGAAGAAAAAGGAAATTTTCATCTTAGGTGACTTCAACGTCAATGTATTAGAAAAAGGTAACAAATCATATTTGCTGAAAGAATTCTGCTGGGTGAATCATGTGAGGTGGCTCATAAATGAGGTTACCAGACCATACCATGGAGGAACGGCCATTGATAATATTTTGACTGATTCTAAATTTGTATCTCAATCTGAGGTCAGGGGAAATTTGATTAGTGATCACCTACCAGTATATATTGTCAAGAAAAAAGACAGAAATAGGACGTTCAAACATTTATTTCAAGGAAGTATAGCAAAGATGAAATGGAGGACATATTAATGGAAATTGATTGGGATAACTTTTTAATGCTCTGGATAGGGGGTTCCAAACAGTCAGCAGTGCGTGTCCCATGCAGCGCTACCACTGTGAGCATGGCCCGACCATGGCACATATTCATGAACTATCATGCAGCAGGCACCTCTCACTTAATGCCAAATCCGGGGAAATCTAGGCATATCTCATTAAATTAAAAGATGTGACCCTGTTCTACACATATATGGCAACATGCCAAACCCACCCTTTTTTTTGTATCATGTTTGGTTCATGAAATATGGTTAAAACTGAATTAAATGTTGCAATATCACATAGACAGAAAAACAAAATGGAAAAAGGGGTATGGTCCACTTATAGTCTAGATATATGAGAACAAAATGCATAAATAAAACCTGACCTAATCATTACCATTTCTCCCGGATTTTAAGCCCAGTGAAGACCATATTTAAGTAATCAATGCACCACAGAATGATAACCAAAAATAGTTCATCGGAAAGATATTGAACCATATTTCATCATGGTGAAATAACATATGTATGTTTACCATAAGGTTACTACATATTGACACCTAAAACTTCATGTATTTCCCTCTACCAGGCACTGTGGCTACACGCAGGGTGATTACTCCCTATGCTGCATGCACCAGTAGGCTATTTATATAGGTGCCATCAGGGTCATAGCCTATGTATAGACCAGCTGGGGTAAAATATCCTTTTCCATCTTGCATTAGCTCTCCAGCATTTACTACTAAATGGTTTGTCATTTTGTTTTCAATATTGGATTAGTATAACATTTCTCCATCATGTCTACATTTTATATATCATGTAGGGTGATTATTTCAATTTCAATGGAACCCCCTACTCTGGATTCACTGAATGACAAATGGAGTTTCATAGAAAGCGCGGTTGTGGAATATCTTAACGAAAAATGTCTGGTCAAGGAATATACATTTAGAGATTCTGGTAATGCATGGCTGACTCCTGACATTGTATTTGAAGCTCAAGGAAGGGTCAATCTGATAAAAAGGTATAAAATAACAAAAAGGGAGACCTTTCTTGTTAGAGCAAAACAACTCAAAAAGGGTGAGGAAGGCTAAAGGTGCTTATGTCAGAAGAAAATTGGCAGAGACGCGTGGAAATCACAAAAAGTTCTGGGCACAAATAAATAAGATTATTAACCCACCAAAAGAAAAAATAGTGGTATCCTTGGTGGACAAAACAACCAATGAAAATGTAGTTGACGTACCAAATTACATAAATAATTTCTTCTGTACAATTGGTGATGAATTGTTTGAACAACTAAATGATGTACAACATCCAATAACGGTACCGTTGGTACACAAAATATGGGAGTCAAACACATCTGCAGAAAAGGTACCTGGTACATGTATCATGAACGTAAACACACAAATGGTATATGAATTGATAAAGGAGATTGATGTGAATAAACCATCAGGTATACACAAAGATTATAAAGGATGTGTTGGGATTCGCTCTTCCACACCTGACTCACATTTATCAGGAATCAATACTAAATGGTGTTTTCCCAAAGTGATGGTCAGTGGCTAGAGTCACTCCTATACCCAAGGGTACTAAATCTAAATTTGTTGGAGACTGGCGCACAATATCGATCCTCCCTATACAAGGGAAATTATTGGAAAGGATAATACAAGGATATATGGTCCAAAATTAACTCCTAACCCATCTTTAAGGCATCATGCCGTCCATAAAGGGTTAAGGAGTGCTATGGTTGATACAGATGATGGTGTTATTACAGATACTACTATATCAAGGTCTATATAATGTGTTCAAAGGGACTACAATGTCCACGACCCTGCCTACCCTAATGTCCTGCCCTACAATTGACCTACACAATGTCATGTTCCCGATTATATCTTGACCTTAGTTGACCTTTCCTTAATTGCCTGGCTCCAAAATGGTATGGTTGATACAGATAGGGGTGTTACTACAGATAGAGACTGTCAGGCAAACCGCTATCTGTATCAAAGTGCTTAAATGCTTGTTAAGGGAGTAGGGTGTCCTACCCTGATGTCCTGCCCTACAATTTACCTACACATGTTCCCTGATTATATTTTGACCTTAGTTGACCTTTCCTGCATTGCCTGGTTTCCCAAAGGTATGGTTGATACAGATGCGTTGTTACTACAGATATCGGTTGTCAAGCTAACCACTATCTGTATCAAGGTGCCTTAAACGTTTGACAAGAAAAAATGTCACTAGCAACATTTTATAGGATTTACCTATTTTGCTTTACACGTTTAATGCCATTCAAAAAAATTGACCTCTTCATTTGACTTTTTACGTCTATTTACCAGTTTCCCACCAAATTGATCAAATTTTGGAAACTTAACATTTTCATAATTTTTTTACACTTTTCTCGCCAAATTGGGCATTTTTAGGTGATTTGACTTTGTATATCATTTTTGACACATTTCTGGCCAAATCAGTCTAGCGTCTTCCAGATTGAGAATGGATAAATTTTATCCTCTTGTAAACTGATCAAATAGCGGCCGCTGGCCGAGGATCGCCGGTCCCTCGTCGGCTTGACGCCTGACTGAAATTGGCCATATAATAACCTCTTTGTTTTAGGGAAATTGACTTTTTCACATTTTCTTACTCTTTTCTACCCAAATTGGCCGTTGTCAAGAAATTTGACTTCTTTCATGTTCTTTACCAGTTTCTCGCCAAATTACCCAGATTTTGGAAACTTGACATTTTTTGGATTTTTGACACTTTTTCAGCAAATTTGCCATTTTTAGGTAATTTGACCTTTTAACATTTTTTCCCCCTTTTCTTGCCAAATTGGCCATTTTTAGGTGATTTGACGTTGCATATCATTTTTGACACTTTTCTTGTCAAATTCCAGGGAAAATGATGTTTTCAAGTCTTTTTTTTCTTTTTGGTCATTTTCCAGAAACTTAACATTTTCATATAAAAAACTTCATCTTTTTGAGATTATAACAATATTTGAAACAAAGTCGCTGTCAAACCAATTTTGATACACTTAGCGTTGAGAGGAACACCTGGTCCACCTCAGTCAGTCCCAATAGGCTATGTTCACGCGTGTGGATTCACAACGTGGACTCGTGGAGGCTGGGTTATGGGACAGAACCAGGAACACCAGACATGCTCAGTGGTGGGTACACGGAATTTAGGCACCCGGTCTTTACCCAGCTAGCACCTTACATAAAAATAACTAGTAATTTCATGATATCATTTTTCGTTCCCAAGATGTCACATACGCAAGAAGTTTTTACGTGTCCTTTTACATGGGTTCTTGATGTAACAATATTTATGTGTATTTTATATAAACATATTTATGTGACGGATTAACTGGTTAATGCTAGTATTATGGCGGGAAGCCGGACTGCACCTAGGGGGCGCTCCAGGTGGTAACCAAGGATGCCGCCACCCTGACGACGCTGTTGTGAGTTGACACTCCCCACAGCAGCGCGGACTGATCAAGACCTATGGGCGCTGCAAGAGAAAAGATCCACTTCTTTGTAATGGAAGTATGATCTGCTGGAAGTGTGGTGAACCACATAGGCCCCCAATAAACGAGGGCTGTAAAAGGCAGCGGATCGCGCGATCAGGATCGGCCCCGGATTTACGAGAGGAGTCGGTGCAGGGGGAGTCACACCGCCTACCAACAGCAATGGCGCCACCGCCAGACGCGGAGGAGCAGGAGTTGTTGAGGGCTCTGGAGGAGGAGGAAGCAAAGCAGCGGAAATTGAAACTCCGGGCGAGGATTGCTGCTTTAAAAAAATAGAATGAGAAGTTGGAGAACCCCGAGGAGGAGGAGTCCCCACAGCCAAAGGAGGACCCCCCGGCCGTCATACCGCCTACCCCCGGCAACAGCAACAACCCACTCATGGACAAAGAGAGTAAGTACTCAATAGCCAGGTACTTACCTAAGGTGAAGGAGGTCCGAACGGCCTCCTTCGAGGAGTTGTTGTTCGGGTCGTTGGAGTGGGCGATACACACTGAGCTAGGGGGGGCCCCTGAAAGGTTATCTACAACACCTGAGCTACATGTGTTTGATGCACATGCCGGGGATATACCCACCGGAGGCGTGGGTCAACTATGACCTGGCTATACGGGAGGAGGCAGACAACCACGGCATGGGAGCCTTCGGACCGGGTAACAGCAACGCCACTATGGCTAACTACAGCCTGTCTAGCACCTGGGAAGGCCGGAGGCTAGCAGGCGCCGACCCGGGGCACGCCGCCCCGGCGGCGGCGGGGAAGAAGAAGGGCGCCGCCCGGAGGCCGGCGCCTGCCTCCGCCAACACGGAGGCGGGTGGTTGCATACTGTGGAACTACGAGGATTCCTGCACAAAAGGAAAAAAGTGTAGGTTCCCCCATGTGTGCCGCAACTGCGGAGGCGACCACAAGGCACCAAAGTGCAGCAAACTGAAATAGGATACGGCGCCCGCCACCGCCGAGGACGAGGGGCCCACGGCGGGAGGCCGGGACGCAGGGGACGCCAAGTGTCCCCCTTCAGCGCCCCGCAACACGACGTACGAGAAGCCCGAGGCGGGGGTTCCGCCAACCCAAGGCGGGCAACACCGGGATTACGGAGCGCGGGAGACGCGGGGGGCCCCTTCAGTACCCCACGACTCCCCGACCGACCAGCAGCAAGATCAGGATCGTGCGAAGGCTGTGATTGGCTGAGAGTCGAGCATGGAAGCGCGGCTCACCCAATCAGAGGCAAGCTACTGGCCACGTTGCGGTTTGAAGCCCAAGATGGCGACGACAACACAAAGTTGGAAGTTTACGAGGATTGTTTCACCGGGTTATGTGCCTGTACTTATTTGGTGGGGGGTTCCCGGGTTCAAATAAGACCCTGCAGGGTGGTAAGCAAAGCTATGCTAAGCGGGGAAGTGGATTCGGACTGGGAATACCTCGTGAAAGGGGCAATCTATGGTTTCAAAGTCATCAATCCTTCATGCACGTCAGAGTACCAGTGTGAAAACTACAGTGAGGTACTAAAAGGCGTAAACTACAAGCTTATGTCGGACAAGCTGAAAAAAGAGATCGACAGGGGGAGCGTGACGGTCGTGGACAAGCCCATGACTTGTACACACGCTATCGGGTGCGTGCCCAAGGCTGACGGCATCCGAGGCATCATTGACTGCTGCAGGCCCGCCGACGTGGCGGTGAACAACTTCACTGACGACGTCTCTGAAAAATTCAAGGATAAAAATGTGAGTAACGTGGCAGACATGTTAGGTCAAAACCATTATACTTGTACGGTCGATATATCTGACGCCTACAGAGCCATACACACGAGTCCTGAGTCTAGAAAGAGGCAAGGCCTATCCTGGGACTTTGGTAAAGGCCGGATATATTTAAAAGACAACAGGCTATGCATGGGTCTAAGTGCCGCCTCCTACTGTTTCAGTAAAATCAGTGATTTTGTGGTGAGAATTCTCGTGCGGGAGGGTATAGACAGGTGCGTCAATTACCTAGACGACTACTGCCTAGTATCAGACACCCAGGAGGAAGGCAGGGCGCAGCAGAGGGCGCTAATCAGGGTGCTTAGGCACCTGGGGTTTGACATTAGCTACAAAAAGTTAACAGATCCCGCTACATGTACAAGGTTCCTGGGCATTTAAATAGACAGTGTGGAGATGTGCCTGCGTCTACCACAGGATAAGCTGGTAAATCTTCAATCTACTGTGGATGGGTTCGCGTCTCTAGACAGGGCAACTAAGCAGGAGCTAGATGAACAAGCAGGCCTATTGGCCCACTGCAGCTCTGTTATTAGAGGTGGGAGCACATTCACAAGAAGAGTCTATGACCTATGTGCCTCAGAGAGTCGCCCATACATAAATATAAAACTGACTGAGGAATTCCAGGAAGATATCAAGTGGTGGCAAGGGTTTGCCAAGATCTTCAATGGATCAGCCAAGATTCTTCCCCCCGACACACCCACTAAAGGGGTGTACAGCGACTCTTCCTTCTGGGGGTATGGGGCCTACTCTAACTGAGACTGGATAGCAGGGCCGTGGTAGGCAGCGCTGTCACCGTAGTTGGTTGGCCCCTACGGTAGCGAGCATAGTTGGGAAAGTCTATTGGATTTGGTAGTACGGCTCGTACTAGTAGACATAAAATCTATTCCTGTGGGTATTTTGCTTCAAAACTTTACCCCCATAATCCTTAAACATTTTACCTTGACTATATCTCCATGACAAAAAGTAAAAATCATCCATTTCTTCATAATCATAAGTTTCTTTTAGTAAATACTGTCATGATTCAAATCCAAAATGGCGGTTATTGACAAATTTCAGAGACAGCTTCTGAAAGAAGTACTAAATACAGATAACCAAAACAACACAATTAGAATTTGAATGGATCAGGATTACAAATAAGGTGTGCCTAAAGTATGTGTAAAGTATTGAGAAGGAAAAAGGATGGCAAGTTAGTTTAAACAGGAATTGATGATTGTCTATGGCCATAACCAACTATGCTGTCTGTCGTAGGGGACGGAGAGAAACGGAGCACGGAGACAGAACAGGTCCGGTCTAGGCCGTGGGACCCCAGTGATGAGTGGGCTAACAAGTTAGGTCACCACTATGCAGGTACTACCCCGGTAGCCAAGGGGAGAAATATCAATGTCCTGGAACTCTTCCCCATTCTGAAAGGAGCCGAGAGGTGGGGGGAGGCCTGGGCGGACGGGAAGGTGTGCTGTGTGACTGACAATACACAGGTGATGTGGGCAATACGCAAGGGAAGGAGCAAGAACTCTTTCTCCATGACCTGGTTAAGGGAGCTATTCTGGTTGTCTGTGAAACATAACTTCACCTTGAGCTCTGTGTACATATCTACAAAAGACAATGTGTTGTGCGACAGTCTGAGTCGCCTAGATCTAGATGAGTCTATTAGTAGGATCCGTGATACCATGTCAAAAGACAGTCTGTGCTGCTACCACCTATTTAATGATGGCTAATCTTGCAGGGAATCTGGAGCAGCTACAGGAGGAATGTGCTGCGCTGCAGAGGAGATATATCTCCAGCGGGTCGGTGAAGACTAGATCGTCACAAGTCAACAAGTACTACACCTTCTGTGAACATTTCACACTGAACCCCCCCACACCAGGTGGCGTGGTATGTGGCATGGATGACAAGATCCTTGAGACCAGTATCAATACGCGACTATGTGACTGCTCTATCAAAATACCTGGAAGGCGAGGGGTTCCCACCTGTGGATTACGGTAATGTGGGAATCAACAGAGCCATGTCAGGTGCAAGCAGAACCCTGGGCAAGGAAGTGAGGCGGGCCGCGCCCATCCTCCCCCTACAGCTGGTGAAAATGTATGAACACCTCACGGAGGCCCCCATACATGTGTCTATTTTGGCGGCTATATTGACAGCTTTCAGAGCAATGCTGAGGAAGCAGAATGTTACTTTGTCTGATGCTGTGTTGAGGAGGAAAAATTTCATTTTCATGGATTGGGGCATGATTGTGGAGGTAGAAAAATCCAAGACAATTCAGAAGAGGCAAAAGGTATTGCAAATACCGGTAGCCTTTGCTCCTGATGAGCGACTGTGTGCTGCCAAATGGACAGCACAACATTTCAAGGAAGTGCCAGCAGGGGAGGACTCCCCGGCTTTCCTGATCCCGGAAAACCCCCCCATCCCCCTGGGCTATGACACATATAACAGTGTCATCAAGTTCTTGGCTGAAAGTATTGGCCTAAATCCGGCGGACTTCAGCACACATAGCATGCGCAGGGGTGGGACAACGTTTATCTGGTTGGCAGGGGCGAGTAAGGAGGAGATTCAGCAGCGTGGAGATTGGTCGAGCGACGCCTACAAGGTGTATCTCACCTCCCCCCTGGAGCACCGTATATCAAGGGACATTCAGGTGGCCGCCACTATGAGTGAAGTGGCAGCTGGTTATACTGACCTGCGGCCGGCTTGATTGGGACCTAACTTTGGGACCAAGCCACCAGCCAGTCGATAATGGCCCAAACACTAGATATAGTATTGTGTGTTATTATTATGTAGTTCATAGTTCTAAGATATCGTTGCTAAGATATCACATATGTATATTGACAGTCAGCGCCCAGGAGATAATGTGACGGATTAACTGGTTAATGGTAGTATTATGGCGGGAAGCCGGACTGCACCTAGGGGGCGCTCCAGGTGGTAACCAAGGACGCCGCTACCCTGACGACGCTGTTGTGAGTTGGTACTCCCCACAGCAGCGCGGACTGATCAAGAATTTTTTTTAATTTATAGATTGATTACAATTAGTAATAAAGGTTGGGGACCAAGCCACCAGCCAGTCGATAATGGCCCAAACACTAGATATAGTATTGTGTGTTATTATTATGTGAGATTATAACAATATTTGAAACAAAGTCGCTGTCAAACCAATTTTGATACACTTAGCGTTGAGAGGTACACCTGGTCCACCTCAGTCAGTCCCAATAGGCTATGTTCACGCGTGTGGATTCACAACGTGGACTCGTGGAGGCTGGGTTATGGGACAGAACCAGGAACACCAGACATGCTCAGTGGCGGGTACCCTACACGGAATTTAGGCACCCAGTCTTTACCCAGCTAGCACCTTACATAAAAATAACTAGTAATTTCATGATATCATTTTTCGTTCCCAAGATGTCACATACGCAAGAAGTTTTTACGTGTCCTTTTACATGGGTTCTTGATAGGGATGTCATTGGTATCACAGGTATCGATACATCGCTATTTTTTATTTATCTGATAACCGAATCGACAAACTATGAGTATCGATATGCCGCCATCTTGGATTTTCTTTTTGCTACATGTGAGTTTTTACTGCATGTAAATCGGACCATTATTAAGGTATTTAGGTGGTAAAAGGTACAAGACTAAATTTTATATTATCTAAAATGTCATTGTCTGTACTTAAGAAATGTTTAAGATGTCCCTCTGTACTTGAGAATTTTTTAAGGTGTCCGTCTGTACTTGAGAATGTTTTGAGGTGTCCATACCCTAAATTATTTTTTCAAAAAGTGCTCTAATCTACCTATCATATTATGATAGTCAATAACTGATATATCAAACATATCGACACCAAAATAGTTAATAACTGATAACCTATAAAATTCGATACCAATGACATCCCTAGAAGATGTAACAATATTTATGTGTATTTTATATAAACATATTTATATAAAAGAGACATATATATTTATCAGTGATACCTTTGGATTTAACAATAATGGCATATATATGACTAGCTGTAAAAGATGTCTAAAACATGTAGATGTAGACACGTCAAAAAGATGTGATATGGAGATATCTACAAGCATGTTCTAGGGATGACATTTATACCAGTTTTGAGTATACCCCCTCCCCAGAATACTCTGAGAGAGATTGTAGACATCATATAGTTATGTCCATTTTATGTCAATGTATGACATGTCCATGGGCATTCTGCATAGGACACAAACACGTGCTCTGTGAAAGATACTTTGCAGGCATTTTCCATTCCTTACAGACACATTTATCCTAGCCAGGAGGCCCAGATGTGATATCAGCCCAAAGCCACAACTTCTTCTTCTACAACTATATCCCATCTGGCCTCCAACAGATAGAGGACAAAAGTAGCTTTAAGTTGCAGCTTAAAAAACACCTAGGGAATTTTTTCAAACCCAGGAGTAAGAAAAAGAGGAAGACTAAGAACCACCATAGGCCTCCTTAAATTATAACTATGGTCAGACTACCGGTCACTGGCCAACTTCTCACATAATACTTGTCATATACATACATGCTGCTGATCTCTATCTATTGTTACTGTATAAAATTGTACCTATAATAGTCTCTAGTCATCACTTGTATAGAATTCCATGTTGTAAATATATAATCACCCCATTGTACATTACCTGACACACTGTAAATACCCAATGTTCTATACAGCGTGCAGTGAAATACTGGTCAACAACGGTCCAACCATGAGTTAACGAAACATTGGTAGGCACACGACTCCGGATGAATGTACTGAAAATCATGGCAATAAACATGTTATGATGTGCATAACGAAAAAAAAGAAAAAAGATCTGCAGACAATTGCCCAAAGGGTCTGCCCCATTACTTTGCATATCCTGGTGTACAGGATGCAACATCTAAATGAATCAAGGATTATACATAATATCCATTAAGTCAGTCACTTGACATCCGAAGACACCTGGCCAAAGGAAGAGTAGAGGAGAGAAATCAAAACAAGGTTCTTCCAGCATTACCTACAGTCTGCTTCTAGTACATATCCGTCCAGTATGTAGGCCCTATTGCCGCTACGCAACAATGCAAACGTGTCTTTGCTATCAAGAACATGAACCATGAAGATCTGGTGAGGATAGAGTATGAGTAGGCCCTATTTGGATACCACACAATGGTGGATCCATGGCTCTAGATTAATGTAAATGGGTCCAGTGCCATCAGTACATCATTTAGCCCACAAAATGAATGGGGGTCGCCCAGTAGCCCTACTGACGTGAGAGGATCGGGAGGCTTAGTTACTAGGGGTACGAGAGTGGCTAGGTTACGTCAAAACGTAACCCTAGAAACGTGGTTACCGTCCGCACGAATATGTAGTTGATACAGATAGCGGTTATGATACAAATACCGGTAAGCCTAGCGGTTATGATACAGATAGCGGTTGTACAGGGGGTCCCAAGCAGCTCTCTTCGGGAGAGGATCGGACGAGTAGACAGAGCCGCTGGCGCCGGTGTTGCATTTGAGAAGTCGTCCATCTCAGAACTTCTCAAATGCGACACCGGCGCTGGCGCCCCCCCCCCCCCCCCCCCTAGAATGAGTATCAGTCTGTATCCGGAGGAGTCTACTGACGTGAGAGGATCGGGAGGCTTAGTAGGGGTAAGAAAGTGGCTACCCCCCTCCCCCTCCCCCCCACACTCGTACCCAAAGACATCAGCGAAGCCGACACGCTTCGCCTAGTGGTGCACTGGGCTCGAGTGTGCCTCCCCCCGTAACTAATAAAGGAACACTCCCTAATGCCTTAACAACAGGGTTCCTTAGATACTAGCCAAGCAACGGAGGTCCATGGAAATATCTCCAACTATACGTCACAAAACTAACGTTACCTTGACAACGTGACCTGCGCACTCAGAATTAGGTCAGTATCTTCGAATCGCACTTCATCATTTGTTTTGTTTTTAGTTATGAATCCGTCATTTATGTCAGGAGTTTTGTGAAATGAAACGGTTCCAAAATTGGTTCACCAGGGAGATTGCCTGCCGTTGCACAGAGCATGACCATGATGAGAGCACAACCGTGCTTGGTAAAGAATCCTCAACGTCGTCGCACTCCAGCTGCCTGGGAAACGACGACAACGTCTCACTCACACGGGTCACAGATATTACTGGAGGCGATGTCGGCCTGCAACTTCATGATAAAATTATTAGGAACGACGTCCAGGGCTGCAAGAAACTTCTGACATCAGGTTTTGACCCAAATAAACCATTCTACATCTACCACAAGGTAGGCAAACTACCCCCGGGAAAGTACCTCAAAGCGGAAGAATGAGGCCATTGACTGAGGGTGGGGTGTGGGTCCCCATGTATGATGTCGCATGTCGTTAAGAAATGGCCCCTGGAATTTTTTGGAATTTGACTAGGCCTACCCACAAGGACCAAATTTGAAGAAAGAGTTGGGTAGCATAGGCCCGCGCCGGCCTAATTTACACAGTAAATGCCCGGTTCCTGCACTTGGAGTGAAAACCAACACCATCCATCCATGTTATGAAAACTTAGTTTCATGTTCAAACCAAACGTAGCGCTAGATGGCAGGGGCGCCGCTTAAGCGGGGGGGGGGGGGGGGGGGGGGGGTACTTGGGGGGGGGGGGGGTCCCCATGTCGCATGTCGATTTAAAGAAATGGCCATGTCACATGTCATTAAGGAAAAGGCCATGTCACTAGTGTCACTAAGGAAAATAATTTAGGGGCATATAGAGAGTTATAATTATAGAATTATACGAGGCTTACCTAGTAAGGTGAAGAATAATTGTAGTTTTATTGAGGACAACCCGTAGTGTTGCAGGGAGTACATGAGATGGAAGTGCGCATGCGCTGGTGACGTCAGGATTTCAAGTCGACTACTCAGGAAACTAACTTAAGATTCTAATCTAACTAACCCTAAATTCATATTTATTAATTTCCCAAATTTTATTAATAATATGTAATTCCCTGCAACCCGTAGTGTTAATATTTACTAAGGGTGGGTGAGGATTGGGCATGTACTCCCTGCAACACTACGGGTTGCCCTCAATAAAACTACAATTATTCTTCACCTTACTAGGTAAGCCTCGTATAATTCTATAATTTTATTTCGGGACAACCCTATTAGTGTTTCCGGTTGTCCATGAGATCTTTAGAGTTTTAGAATCTTAAAGTTTCCTTTCATTGTTATTTTGTATTTTCATTTGCTCATTTTATAATCATTTTATATTCTCCTCTTATACCGTATGTGATATTCTATCCAATAAAATATCTTGTAACGTCAGTTTTACAGAGATTGTTTTTTATTTCACCATAAATCCACTTTGTGTCATACAATCATTGGCAATCAAAATTCATCATATCATTAAGGGCCTCATGCGCCCCTTTTTTCCCTTTCAAATACTTCACAAATATTTTCCCCTATCTGATATTTCCTCCCAACCTACCCTCTCTATTCTTTTCAACAAATCTCTTCCAAGCATGCAGTATTAACCTAACTCGTAACATGTCACAAAACATTTTATTTTTATTTTTTTACACAACTTGTTTTAACAATACATTTACCAGAGGTTCTCTCTCGATTTTCTTGTTGTAGAATTTTGCAAAAGTTTTCGAATTCTTCCATGACGCTTGCTCTAAGATCTGTCCCAACGGCACCCCTTGTATTCTAGCCGCTGATGTGGTTGCCCCTCTCGTCGAGTGGCACCCAAATCCTTCTATCCCAGCATACTGCAGGACTTTCACAATCCATTTACTTAGCGTCTGTCTCGAGATTGCTTCATGTGGCTTCTGGTAGCTTATTAACAACTGCTCCTCCTCTCCTCTCAATGACCTCGTCCTTTCAATGTAATCTAACAGGGTCTCTACTACACACAGTCTCTTACAATGCTCAAATTTCTTGAGAACTACACAATCGAGTGGTTCCCCAACCCTATTATGCTTTAACAAAGTCTTGAGTTTGAATCTCACTCCTCCATCAATCACAGACAACTTATTTACACACAGGCCCATGATAGTTTGGCCCCTCTGCGCTGACGCTAATAATAGTAACATGGCCAGCTTCAATGTTAACAATTTTAACGACAAGTCAATGTTGTAACCCCAACTCTTAAATTCATTGAACATCTCCCTGACATCCCAAAAGCTGTCATATGCTGTACTTTCACTGGGATTTTTCTCGTGGGCTGCCTTCAGCACCCAATTCACCACTCTGTGCTTACCCACTGTGTCTCCATTGACCATGGGCAGAATCAAAGATAAGGCTGATCTGGCAGTGTTCAGAGTGGCATTCTTTCTCCCTTTCTCAGACAAAATTCTTAGAAACTTACAGACATCATTCATGTGCGGTTTCAACAACTTAACTTTTTCATCCACACAGAATTGTGCCCATTGTTTCAAGTATGAGGTGTACACTTTTTTCGTCCCCGAACGCCAACCTACCATGATTAAATCTATAGTGTCATTGTCATAACCTGCTTTAATCAGTTGCTGCCTGAGAAAAGGTATATCACCAGGGCGCATCTGGACAGTTCTGGCCTTGTCGGCTTTCTGTGGGCCTTCAAGTTTCCTTGTGCCTTCCTTATCCTTATCTTGCGCCGGCAGCAATTGTTGACAAGGGCGTACCACGGTTGTCCCGGCCAGTCCGGTAGCACCAATACACATCTTGTCCCCTGGAGGAGTACTCGCTGCAACACTCTCCCGATCACACTGAAAGGTGGGAATAAATAGAAATATTTATTAGTCCATTCAAATGACATTGCATCCACCCTCCAGGCTTCTGGTTCTGGGTGCCAAGATACATAGACAGGCAATTTCTTATTTGTCCTTGACGCAAACAGATCTACTTCTGGTTTGCCAAACACTATACAAATTTTCTTGAAAATTTTTGGTGCTAATTCCCATTCTATGTCATCTGAAAAATGTCTCGACTTGTAGTCCGCCAAGACATTCAATTTTCCTGGGATGTGCGCAATCGACAACCAATTCTCTCTCTGTTCCGCCCATGTCCAAATCTCTTTTGCTAATTGATTACACTTGGCTGAATTGACACCTCCCATGTTTTTGACATATGCTAACGCTGTAGTATTGTCTGTCTTAATCCCTACATGGGTCCCTTCTGCCTCTACCAAACTCTGTAATCCTAGCAATATGGCCCTCATCTCCTTCACATTGATATGGTCTACTTTCTCCTCATCTAGCCACCTTCCTCCAGTAGCCTCCTCCTCAACATGGGCTCCCCAACCCTCACCTGACGCATCAGTGAGGATCTCCACCTGTGGCCCCTCTACTCTTATCTTTCTCACTCTCCCTTCCATATTGTCTATCCACCATTCAATGTCTTCTAATGCCTGACTAGAGATCGTCATCTTCCCATCAAAATCTCCAGCCCTCATTTTCAGTGCCATGTTTTTGTCTATCTCCAGATCTTTAATATGAGCCTTCCCATATTCCACAGCTGGTGCATACGCTGTCATGAGACCTACTATGCCTGCCACTTCCCGGATAGTTATCTTATCTTTATTGAGTGTCTCTCTCACTGTCCTCTTGAATTTCTCTACTTTATCCTCAGTAAGACTCACTGTCATACTTTCTGAATCTAGTTGGAAACCTAGGAATTGTATGCAAGTCGTAGGTTCTAAGACCGACTTGTCTAGATGGATGTAAAACCCTAGATCATCTAGTGCCCCCACTAACCTCGTCAATGTCTCTTCACATTTCTCTACAGTGTCTGCAATTATGAACGAGTCGTCTATATAGAAAAAGCATTCATGACTTTCCTCCCTCAATTTTGCATACACAGGCGTCAACATTTTCGTGAAAAACCGTGGCGCACATGCAAGGCCATTTGGTAGCGCTCCAAATTCATATTTCTTACCTCGCCAGTTCAGTCTGAGTAGTTTCCTCTCATCTTCATGGACTGACACTGAGTAATAGGCATCCTTCAAATCGACTGACCCCATTACTGCTCCTTCCCTCATCATTTCTATTGCAGTTTTCAAAGATGTCATCTTGAAGTGTTCATACTGCACTTTAAGATTCAACTTTGTCAAGTCTAGTACCATCCTAAACTCCCCATCTTTCTTGGGCCTCAAGAACACATTGGATATCCACTCCCCTTCTACCTGCTCTACTTCTGTCAATACCCCTTTTCCTACCAATTTTGCAATTTCCTCATCTACAATTCTGTCTTCCTCTGCTGAAAACCTTAAAGGAAAAGGAGGTCTGTCCTGAACAGGCTCCTCCACTAGTGGTATCCTCACTCCCTCTACTTGACTCAACACCCAAGGATCTGACGTATACTTCGTCCATTCATCAACATACTTAGCAATGTTACCAGCTTTAAAATTCTGAACAGTATTTTTCAATGAGACACCTACCTGTTCTTTTAGTTGCCTCTCTTCTGAAAACCCCCTCGGGTTTTCGGTGCCACGTAGGTCTGGGGCCCGGGTGCCCTGCCTCTACCCATACCTCCCCTAGGTACGAAGGCAGCGGTGTAACCCCCTCTGGGGTGGGCGTGGGCGTGGGTGGGGCGGTAAGCAGGTCTGAACCCCTGCTGTGGCTGAATTCTCTGTGTGTAGTGATAATGTCCATACGTTCTGCCAGCTCCCTGACCCTGTTGCTGCTGCACCTGGTGCCTAGGTTGTTCCATCCTAGGCCTCTTGAAGAAGGCATTTGCAGGTTGGGCGGTTTGTGGCACAAATCTTCTCTTGACCACTTTGCCTGCGATTTTCCTCGCCAACTCACACCTCTTCACTACCTCCTGCACTGACCCACCAAATAGCCATGCCGGGTCTCCTTCCTCAGGCTGTATCCTACTGATAGCCCTAGCGAAGTCCCCAGTCAGGTGGGGCCGGATCATGTCCCTTCTCCTCTCGAGCAGTGACAGATGGGTCTGGGAGAGCATGTGTATGGAGTCATCAACATTGTCCACCAGAGCATCCAGTTCTAAGTCTAACTGGCCTCTGTCGATCATCAGTGTGGTGAGAGGTAGGAGAGCGCGCATACCTGCCACCACTCCATCTTGTAGCTTCTGAAGTTCCTTGTCGGCAGCTTTAATGTGCCCTGGAAGTTCTGTGAAGATCTCGTCCTCCGTCCGCGGCGTCACGAGACGTGGAACATTCTCGATCATAGGGTAGCATTTAACTTTGTCTTCCATACCTTTCAGATCAAATTTCAGCTTTAAACCAGCGGTGATCGACTCTGCCATATTGGCCTCAATAGGTTTTCCGTACGGGCTCTTATCATTAGATAGTTTTCTATTTCTGATCCTATCCGCGTAAGCTCCCTCTCCCATTGTTGGAAGAGCCTGATCCTTCTCGCCCTCCTCCCCAGCTGGGAGTTCCTCCCCGCCGCCGGATTGGTCATCGGCCGCGACGTGTGCCTGTACCACGGAGCCCTCCTCCGTGTCCCCGTATTCGGACATGTCATGAACTTAACGGGCGGCGGGCCTCTCCGGGATCTCTCCTCTGACCGCCTCTGCTGCTGCTCTCTCCTGAGCCCCGCCCACTGCTCTTCTATATCCAGCATGGTCGTAAGCCCCATCCTGAGGTGGTCTATCATATTGACGCATGTCTGCAGAAATGTAGTATCCAAATCCATCATCAACAAACTCGTGTGCTCTGTCACCGTGCATGTATTTGTCTCCGTCGTATTCTGCTAAGTGCGGCTGCTGTTGGTACATCCAATCGCCCCCGGCGACATCTGCGGGGTTTACAAGCCCGCCATGCAATCCCCAGCCTATGATTGGTTCATCACTTCCCGCCATCGCCGTAACCATGGCATCTTGGGCGACGACATCTTCAAACGCCGCCACTTCTCCAACGACCGTGACGTCATCCGTTCGTCGTGACGTCACAGGCCGCGCCCTCTCCATGCCAACTGCCGCCGACGTTGCTTGTCTGACGACTTTTTCTGTCGCCTTTGCCGCCATCTTGTCCGCGCCCAGACTTTTAGTTTTCTGTGAGCTTTTGGGCGTAGAGTCTTTCTTGTCTGACGCCCCTTTTATCACTTTAGATGATGATTTCTCGACCATCTTCTTAGATGCTGCGGTTTTTGTAACCGAATTGGTACTTTTATCTGCCATTGTCAGATTTCTGGTTTCGCTTGAAACTGTTGCGGCCGAACCTCACGGGAGCGCCTATCATAAAACAAAAGAAACTCACATTAGTTTCTTACAAAAATAGTATCAAAATGTGCGCTGATAAAAATGGCACAAATGACACCACTTTTAGGTAAGTGTAAAACACTTTACAACCACAATAATATCGAAAATAACGAGTAGTCGAACCGTACTTACCAAAACGTCTTGACTGGTCAAGCGCGCGTTCCGAACTGACGTCACCAGCACATGCGCACTTCCATCTCATGGACAACCGGAAACACTAATAGGGTTGTCCCGAAATAAAAATGGGGGTATTGGGGCCGAAGGCCCCAGAAAACTTATGAATTTGATAACCCACAGGGACCAAATTTGAGGAAAGGGTTTGGTAGCCTACCTCACTCTATATGAGATTCTTTTTTCATGTCATTAAGCCCTATGTCACATGTCGATTTTAAGAAATGCCCATGTCACATGTCACTTAACTGGCCATGTTCCATGTCGATTTTAAGAAATGGCCATGTCGCCATGTCGATTTTAAGAAATGGTCATGTCGCCATGTCGATTTTAGGGGTCTATACCCATACCCCTAGGCAGTAGGCACTAACCTGGAGGCTAGAAACTCAGCGTTTTTGAAATAAAGGGGTATTTCCAAGGATAGAAAGGTCAGCGTTTTTTGGAAACGGGGTATTTGTAGTGAACAAAAAGTCGGTGTTTCAATCTTAATAGGGGGTATTTTACACCCAAAAGTCAGTGGAAAGGGGGTATATTTCAAAACCCATAACATGGATGGTGTTAGTTTACTATCAGAGTGTAGGGACCAGGAGTAAATGAGACTTTTTTTATTCATGTCACTAAGCCTCATGTTGCCATGTCGATTTTAAGAAATGGCCATGTCGCCATGTTGATTTTAGGGGTCGATACCCATATGAGGAGGGGAGGGCAGACTCGTACCACCTGTCTCCAACTCCGCCACCCTCCGTAGGGTAGCGGAGTTGGAGACTGGATACCCGAGTCTGAGGGGAAGGGGTGAGTAATAATAATCATATAATTGGTTAAGTGAAGGTCAAGCAAGGCCACACAATTTTCTTTTACACCTACAACAACAAATAATGACCAACCTGTCCTTTCTGGCATTTGTGGACAAAAGTTATTCATCTTCAGAGTCAATGGTTTCTCATAGCATAGAATATTTTAAACATGGGTCAATGGTGCTAGCACTATTGCCTCAACAGGAGGGTGTTTTTCCCCATTGGTCCAATACGGAACCAATATGGACACAAAATACGGACCATATAAGGGACCCGTATTGGGAGGCCCAAAAACAGTCTTTTTCCCCCCTCCGTATCACGACCGTATGTGCATACGGGATTGGCATAAATTCTGCTGCATATGGGTTACCAAATGCGGGACTCACCTGTCCTAATTGTAAAAATGTACAAAAACCAGTCTACATTCCAGGAAACCCCTAGGGAATTCCCTCTGTGACGTCATAATATAGAGACACATACGGGGGTAGGCTGGAAAGGGTCCGCATTCTGTTTTGGATGCTAGGGAATGGAGAGGGGAGGTCGGGGAATGGAGAAGGGAGGTCGGGGAATGGAGAAGGGAGGTCGGGGAATGGAGAAGGGAGGTCGGGGAATGGAGAAGGGAGGTCGGGGAATGGAGAAGGGAGGTCGGGAAAGGGACTGGATTTGGAGTGTTTTCTTCACCTCTGGCCCCAGCCAGCTCTGTACTCTGATAGCTATTGTCTACCAGCGTTTATACACAAGGAGTCTATATGCAGAGTTTCAGCTCCATAGGGCCATTATTTACCGAGTTACAGAAGAAAAGAGATTTTTTTGTATAACTTCTTTTAAACTCAATTTTTATTTTTTTAATTTCTTTTATTATATAGGTAGAAGTTGGACTTTACTTATCTATTCATTAAAACAATCCTAGAGCCATTTTTTTACATATATATGTGCACTTTAAAAAGGGAGAAGGGAGGTGGGTGACTGTACTAGCTTACAGAAGAATGGTTTAGGTCCACATGACCTCCAACATTTGGCTTGCGATCTCCATTCCCTCATATACATATGAGAGGAGTTGGGGCCAGCTTGACTTAGCCTCTAGGTGGCAGCACCAACACAGCCCGGAATTTGCAGTCAGTGGCTATACTAATGCTGCACATACCAGTGTACCGGTACCATAGCCTGTTTGGTCAGTAAAACATGGATCCACACATGGGAGAAACCTCTCTTGTGTTGCCTACCATGTCTGTAAACTCCCCCTTTTTAAAGTGCTATATATATGTAAAAAAATGGCCCTAGAATTATTTTAACGAGTAAATAAGTTAAGTCCAACTTCTACCTTCATGATAAAAAATAATAAAAAAAAGAATATGGATTTTCGGAGAAATTAGATGAAAAAGAGTCTTTTCTTCCATAACTTGGTAAATAATGGCCCTACAGAGCTGAAAATCTGCCTATAGACTCCTCGTGTATAAACAGTGGTAGACAATAGCTATCAGAGTACAGAGCTGGCTGGGGCCAGAGGTGAAGAAAACACTCCAAGTCCAGTGCCTTTCCCGACCTTTCATATCTCTTCCCCGACCTCCCTTCTCCATTCCCCGACCTCCCTTCTCCATTCCCCGACCACCCTTCTCCATTCCCCGACCTCCCTTCTCCATTCCCCAACCTCCCTTCTCCATTCCCATTGCCAAGGTCAAGGTCGCTACATTCAATGTGGATCTGGGGTACTTTGTTACCTATGCGGGAGTTAAAATGTCCGTATGTGGGTGTTAAAATGTCCGTCTGCTGCATACGCGCACTTTTTTTGAATTTATGCTGCTCTGATGGCTCAGGAATTGAGGAGACTTATACGGACAGGATGTGGAAAAATAATCCCGTATCCGATGAGGAAAAACGCTATTTTCCCGTATGCGTATACGGGATTCCGTATAGGATACGGGATTCTGCTTTTTGGTAAAAAATATCCGTATCCGATGAGGAAAAACACTTTTTGCCCGTATGGGATGCCGGGACCCTGTATGACACTTACGGACCCCAAAACCAATGGGGAAAAACAGCCTCCAGGCTGGCATGCAGGATTGTTTGTGTCCAATGCATACACAATTATCACAGCACCTATTCAAGCATTCACAGGTCAGGTCAGAGAGAAGCTCAGGGGCACTGCATCCTTGTGACATGTACTTTGCTGTGAGCTGACCAGAGTCTTGGTTTTGTTGCCAACCGTGTTCGCTGGGATTGGGTAGTTCTTTAATTGAGACCAGTGTCTGCTGCCTCCCAAATCATCGGCAGAAATCCTGATCTTTGAACGTGCAGCAGAAAATTCTCTTCAGTCGGTAGTAGTTTTTCGCCCAGGATTTTGACCATGCTACAGCGTATTCTGTTCAGGTTGTCCCAAGATCTTTACTGTCATACATACATATAACAAACATTCTGTAGGCTGATTTCGCCTGGCCTGAGAGGCTCTGGGGATCTCCTCTGCTGCATTCAATCAAACATCTCAGCCTCTTGCATCAAAAGTCTGAAATAGGATGAAGCATTACACATTACGATCATCAGACCATACAGGTATATTCTGGTTATATTGCTTTAACAAGGTATACCTCATATAAACTCCCCTAATCTCTGACTCACCATAACATGCCACTGAAGCCACTGATGCCCCATATCTGTCAGGGCTACTTCCTTGTTTGACAGCAACTCCTGATATTCTGTGTGCATTGCTGATGTTACTTTATGTGTTTTCATGCCATATCCTCTGCTTGTGTATAATGCTTGATGTGGCCCTAGAAATTGGCCTGCATTCTTGATTATATGGCAGTCTTTTTTCTGAGAATTCTTCACAGGTACTGGACTTGGTGCTCTCTTCTAGATAACAATCAAATAGGTGTGGAGTGCTGATGTATATATCCAAAGGCCCCAACTGATCATTAAGGCTCTGCCATTATTAACCAGGTATTCAACTCTTCAAAGCGTGTGTACAGGTAACCGTTAGTAAAGCTTTAACAGTAGCATGATCCCAGCTAGCAAAACTCGTAGTAAATCACGTCATCTCTACATCTTTTCTCAACAGATATTTACTACATTTGGTTACGTCGTATTCTTGGCCTCATGACGTCTTATATGCAAATGGTTTAGACATCATTCTTCAGACATCTTTTTGATGTAATATGAGAATATTAATATGACCTGCTTTGAGAGATTTGAAAGACATCAGGAAGATGCAATATAATGATGTAAGTAAGTGGAATACTTGTAACATTGTGTGAGGTGGGTATATTCCAAAATCATTTTAATTGTGGTATAAATTTATTTCATAAATAAGATGCCAGATGCAAACACATTTTAGACATCATGAAAAGACATGTATCTAAGGTCTACCCTACACCTAGAGTAAGACTTCTCCATCAGAAATAGGTAACATCGAAGCCAATCAGCGTATTTTGCCTGTAGACATCACCAATATTCCTGCAGAGACTTAGCACATTGATCCTAGCAAATTGGCCAAGATGTGATGCCAGCTCATGGTCAGTATTTTGATTTGAATAGTTGTAGCAACCACAGAAAAGGTGTGCTCATACTAATCTCCTGGTTCTCCCTTAAACAATCATTCTACAGGAACAAAAATAACATTTCATACATTCCAGACAAAAGTTGTTTAAATTTCATCTTCTTTAGAAATTCATTGTGTTGAATAAATACTCATTCATGGTCAAAGTATTGCCAATATAGATTGGATTCTATTGATATTGGTTAAGAGAGACATCTTGTGTTAAAAGAGTGAACCACTTGAAAGGTAAAGTACAGATGTGTCATAGACGTCATAATCTGACCAGATAAGGATGTACCACATATATAAACTATACGGAATATTGATGTCAAATCTATCACATCATTTTAGCATGCACCTTAAGTCATGAATTTAACATCAACGTATTACGTGTATAATTTCTCCCAAAAAAGATGTAATATTCTGATCAAGATTAAACCACTTGTTATGCTAAATAGTGACCACATTCAAACGTATGGATGATATCAAATGACTTATGTCTCTTTCACATGGCCATTTAGATGTAAATAATACGTAAGTTTCTTGTCAAACCACCATGTAAAATGATTTACTCCCTCAAGATGTCATTATGGGGTCATTTCTACGTATCAACGTGTACATGACCAGTAAAAGACATACTTTTTACATAAGGTGCTAGCTGGGATGGCTCAAGGCTTCATACTCAGTTATTATTAAGATGCATCAATGCAGCAATGCCAAGTAACAAACCTTTTCAATGGTCAGGTGGATGTGGGCGACAGTTGCAGGCTGCGGGCGTGTACCGCCTTCTGTCCCTATCAAAAAGCGAGTCGATCGGACTATAAACGGTGAAGATATGGGTGGTACAATTTCGCTCTGCACACATTAAGATCTAGCGCAGTACGGGAAGTACCAGTGGCGCCACCATGTGCATGACGGCTGGAACAGGAACTATACTACGCGTGTTCTTTTGCTTTGCTTTTGTGTCGTACATTTAAATCTAAATTAAAGAACCTAGAGGGTTTTTTTTCTGTGTATATGAGGGTATTTCTACTGTAGTAGATGGCATTCCTGTATGTAAAGAGAGAAATATCAGGCAGTGTAGGCTAGAACCTGATTTCTATCTTTGGATTAACATTGAAGTCTATGTAGCTTTCATTTAGAGGGTAGCAATTTAACAGTAGTTTACCTAATTTACTTAAAAGAGAGAAATTAGAACCCGAAGATCGCAGCTCAATATCACATGGAAGGAAAGACATTTTAAATTTCTTTTCGAAGGAAACATTTGTCCCCCGACCTTGCCTATCTGTCCCTTTTGTCATCTCATGTCTATGGCTGTGTCTCACGACCTTGGGACAATGTTTTTGTCTCTGATCGGGTGCCGTCTCTGACCGGCTGCCGTCTCTGACCAGGTGTCAAAAAAAGGTGTTTTAAAAGGAATTATACTCATATATATAAGGATTTTGAAAAACGTTATGGCGGTTGTTATATAATCATAGTTATAATTATAATTAGCCTCCTGCTGCTAGTATTTTGACCTTATCAAGCCAAGCCGGTCAGAGACGGCACCCGGTCAGAGACGGCACCCGGTCAGAGACGGCACCCAGTCAGAGACGGCACCCGGTCAGAGACGGCACCCGGTCAGAGACAAAAACATTGTCCCAAGGTCGTGAGACACAGTCCTATGTCCCACACACACTGAATGACATAGATTCTCCCATGTCCCAAAAACGTCTTAAAACATGGTTTGGTCGTTGTATATTACTCAGTTACCCTGAGTCAATTACAAAATAGCATAGCACAAGAAAAATAGTTGTGATCACATATATCCCAATCCCAGTTATTTGACCTTCACCTTGGACCTATGACCTACAACATCCAAGATTCTATGTCCTTGATTGAATGGTTTTCCAATATGATGTAATACACATTCAGAGAGTTCTAAATGCTTATAATATTATTTATACACTTTTTCATGATTAAAAGCTATTTTCAAACTCTTTTATATTCAATGCTCATTTCCCAAGTTCGTACGACTTTTTTCTTTTTACACTCACCAGGGTTGTTATCTACACAATCACAGCTTTCCAGTGATACTGAGTGTCTGCTATCATTTTTCGGTGCAAGGTGGCAAGGTGATGGGCAGCTTGATGCTGCAGCACTAAAATTGAACTTTCAACCTCGGCATCCACCTAGGCCGTAATACCGGGGCCGTAATATAGCCTAGCCACACAGCTAGTCAGCAGGCCTGACTTGTATATACATTGTAGTAAAATTCCTAATATTTTCTCGAAAGTCAAGCTCAAACTCCCTAAAAACACATAGGGGCCTAGATCTAAATTTAAAGGTAAATGTCCAAAATGTTCTAGAGATCACATATTAATCTAAGAGTCAAATCCCAAAAATTTTCCTGGCGCCTATGGCCCACAAAAGACCCCTACTTTAGACTCCTTCAAATTAACACCCCTCAAGTTTTGAGAGCTGCCCCCCCCCCCCCCCCAACTTTATCCACCTTCCGCCACCCCTGATCCAGCAGGCACGGAACGTTGATTAAACGTTGAAAAATACCGTAAAACCTCGCGTGGCTAGTACGCGAATCAAATCACTGGTGCGGCTTATAGGATCGGCACAGAGTCCAGGTGCGGCTTATACGCAAGTTTTTGCTCCTATAGTACAGTACTAAAGTCACCATAACCAGATCGCTGGTGCGGCTTATAGGATTGGCCCAAAGTGCTAGATTTTGTGCCCACTGGGATAGGGCAAGCCGCATTCGGCCTAAGTCCAGTTCAGGGAAGCGGTCCTTTAATATATGGCTGGATATTTACCCCCTGATGGCTTCAATCTAAATTGATCAAAAGTCAATCTGGCCCAGCAGGTCTATCTGTTAATACACCCAAGAATATAGGCTTTTAGCGAATGTGAAATGGACTTAGGCCTAACAGGGTTCATCACTGATAAACAATGTTTATCAAATGTGATGAAGTCATAAACCCTGTTTATCACCAATTAGCCGCGCCAATTAGGCTTATTTATCGCTGATAAACACATGGTTAGCCTATCAATGGATTGGTACGTGTTTTTTTTTATAAACATGGTTTATCAGATTGATAAACAATGTTTATCAGTTGATTGGTAGGCCTAAAGCTTTTTCTGGAAACCATAACAAGCGATTGATAAACATGGTTTATTGGCATGGTTTATCCATTGATTGACATGGTTTATCAGTCAACCAGGCAATGATTGGTATGGTCATACACAGTTTTCGATTGATCGGTATGGTTACGGCTGATGGTACAAAGAAAGACATTGCTTGTGATATAGGTGGAGCAATATGCCCTGCCCTGCCCTGCCCTGCCCTGGTGGTTCAACACCCCCAATGTTGTAGGTATTACATGCCCCCCCCACCTTTCCCAAATTCCTGGATCCGCCCCTGCACTGCCCTGCCCCGACGTTTTATTACTGTCATACCCATTATGCTGTTGCAGACTCTACCTCACGGGGCGTCAGGACCGACTACTCTGAGAGTGGAGACGAGGTTCCTGCACATTGCCATTATATACCGCCGTCCTGCTGTCCTGTCTGCCCTCTTACAGGCAGGGGCTGACCCCAACATTACTGACTCTACCAACAGGTAAGTAACCACCCCCCACCCGTCTACACTGTAAAAAAAATTCCCTTGAATTCACGGAGAATCTCACGGAGTTAACTTTGACAGTGCATCATCGTTTTTTGGTTTACAGTGAATCACTGTAAATCTCATCTATTTTACAGTGAAATTCTGTAATCCATTGCAGTGAAACTCCATTGCAGTTATTTCTCTTACAGTGAACCTCTGTTTTCTGGGTAGTTCTATCATTTCCTACCAGGTGGCAGCTTAGTTCCTCAGGAGAGTTTTCTGAAGGTTCTAGGTTCTAAAGCAGTATAAATATGCCAATATGCTAATATTTTTCAATATCTTAATTCATTATAAAGTAGATATACAGATGTAATTGACCCAGGGGCACTACTGTGCCTCAAGGTCTTATACGACGGTTCTGCAGAAAAATTAAGACATTTTTCACATCACTTTAACCATCAATAGTTCTGTCAATAAAAATTGCAGGATCACAATTGTTGCCTTCACCTGAAGCTCTGGCAAATGCCTATTGATAGATGCTCCAATGTTGATCAAAGCCGTCTTCAAATGCCTGAAAAATGCATTTGAAAAAGTGTCACTTTTGTGGGTTTTTTGGCCATTTTACTTCAGCACTGCAGGTATAGGAAAAACCTCCACCAACTGCCCTCCCCCAGAGTGTCAGGCCCATTGGTTTCTATGTTGAGCAGCAAGGGAATGCTTTTCTGAGACACTATATGAGACGCTTTGGGATACCTCCCTTTGAGTCTTTTAATTAAAATTTCTTTTTTTTAATTATAAATTGTAACTCCCCATCCCCTGTCCCTCCTGCCCCGTCATTCCTGCCCCCGTCCCTCCTGCCCCCGTCCCTCCTGCCCCTGTCCCTCCTCCCCTGTCCCTCCTCCCTCTCCCCTGGGTCACACATGATGCCAATCGCCTATACCATTAATTTGAATTTGATGAAATATTCACGATCAATAAAAGATTCAATTGTGTGAGACACCAAGCAGTAGTTGTAATACCATAGACACCCATCTTGTGATGTAAGAAACATATATATATATATGCTCAGCACTGTAGTTGGTGTTCTATAACAATTCTAGAGTAATGTTTGCTCATGAATTGTGATTATAAAGTGCTGTGTATGTGCTTCATAATCATTATGAAGTCCCAGCACAAGATGTCTGATGGAACAAAAATGGATATGGTGATAATTATAATGAACTGCTAACTGATATAAACACTGAATAAAACAGTGAAATTCCCCCTGTGTTAGTGGGGACCTTCATGATGGGGGCATGAAGGAATAGAATAACTTCATCAGGAGCCTTCCACAATACCAATGGTCATACCGGATACATAAAAGGCGACAAAACTTGAGGGGTCTTGTGCCTTACTGCTGGGATCAGTCACGTAAGCTGTTTTGGCAGCCGCTGCCCATATGCGCGGGCCCGGGCCTTCTTGGTGGTGGTCGGGCATGGGATCCCTTCTGAGTGAACCACGTCTGAGATATCAAAGGTCGTGGTCTGTCTGGCCCTGCCTACTATGCTAGCCCTGGTGGGTATGACCAGGCAAATAAAAGAACACTTGCTATCCTACGAAAAGAGTAGGGGACGTGCCCCCGTGGCGGTTTTCTCCCTCACCTCATAGATGCGGTCATTCATTTCATCCATTCGATCATCCATAGATGCGGTCACTGTTGTATTGGGCAAGCAGCATATAAATATCTGTCCTACTACTGCAAGGCAGACTACCACTATTTGTGGCTGACTCCTTGCCAACTTGAGATATGTCCCAGGCGTCACAGCACACTTGGACGTTAAACAATTCAATCAATCAATCAAAAAACAGTGAAATTCCGTAAAAATTATGGTGACTTCTAAAAACGGATTTTCCTAAACAAACAACAATGTGACCTCCAAAAACGAATTCCTTAAAAAAAACATGGGTTTCCCGGCTCCTATTGATGCCAGTGCTTCTCTGTTTTTTCTACGGAATATTTTTTATAGTGTAGAGTACTGTGGGGTATTAGGCCTACTGGCAGGGGTGTGGGGGGGGGGGGGCGAGTATTACTGGCACATTGGCATCCTTGTGTTGATTTCTTATGACAAATAGGCTCAGGGCAGCCATTTTGTGGGACCCCCTTGTTCCTGTCAAAGGCAAAAGAGCTTGAAAGTCAACTTTTTAATCAGCATAATTCTCTTTGAAATTACGATGTAAGAGGAACTGGATCTAGATTTTTAGTTTCATCTATGTGAGGGTATATTCGTTTTTATGAACCTTAGGCATAAAATGCCAAATGGTGGGAGTGCCAGTAATACCAACACATTTGTACATTGTGGGTATTACTGGCACCCTGTCTAGCCATCATTCTATCTAGTCAAGATAAACATGATGAGAATCAGTTATTGGTTTTCCCTTTGACATCAGATTACAGATAAATTTATTTGTTTATTATTTTTTACTGTTTGGTTATGTACCTCATAACGATTTATTGCCATCATATTACTACAAATTTTCGGTCCAGACTCTGATGAGCCATCTCCAGGTAATGCATAACACAAGGTATCCAGGTACACAGTCACATAGATAGGGCCTGCTCGTGCCCAGTTTTGCTCCAAGCAGTCTATAACAACAGGTACGGATATTTATACATGGATGGGATATATACATGAGAAACAGAAATATATACAAGTCAGTCCTCCAAGAGGACAAGAATAACAGTATTAGGTGACCTTTCCATTGTCACTATCACAGGTAGGTTTTATCACAGCTAAATATCAATGCAGTAGAAGTGGATTGTTGTGAGATTAGGTTAGGTTCAATTAAGGGTGCAGGTAGTAGCTGGCCAGTACATGTACCTAGTTCATGTCCCTCCTTTTCTTTTTCTTGGATTGTTTTTATGTAGGTACCCATATGGTGCTTTAGATGCAACTTTAAAACCATAGCTACTTTCAGAGTGATTTGGACTCTTTGGGTATCCACAACAAAATTTGCCAATGATATCATTGTACTGGTGTGAAGTCCAGGTCTGTGTTTGAGTGTATTTCAATGATATGTGGGAGTGGGATGTCAGGATGTCTCTGTCCTTGATTCCTTCATCGATGACAATTGTGTGTCATCAACATGGTCAACATATAAAAGAGTCAATGGATTTCACACACTCTTTTAGAAAAATAAATGTGTGTTGCTGTGGGTTCTCTTGGAACTTTTGTCGGAGACTCAGTGAAAAAAAATCCATTGACAAAAAAACAAATCTTAGACCTAGATTTATGAAGAACTGTTATTTCATGTAGTGTCACGGTATGGTTAAGTCCCACATGCTTCCTTCAGATGGCCACTACAGCTTGCCATCACCTACTGGCCACGTGTCCGTTATGCAGCCCCCCTTACGCCGACCGGCGCACCCCTTACTGGTGATGACGAGAAGTTCCAACATTACCTTGATGACCAGCATACCCGGTCACAGCGGACCCTGGCACTGCTGCTGCTCAGTGGGGCCCAGGTGAGATTAGCTTTGCTGGTTTGCTTTGGGTACTATCCCGGGTAATATTGATTATGTTCTGATAAAATAACTGTATACGATGCATCACACTTTATCGCGTTTCTTAATGCTATATTTTCCATGGTGACACCCCATCCCGAGCTTTCAATGCACCATAGGCCCCTACTGTAGATCTCTCCCTCGTGTCTATTTGTCGTGTCAGGCTGATGTGACATGTGGAGAGGACGAGGACACCTTACTCCACCTGGCGGCGCGCTATGGAGTCACAGACTGCCTGGGCTCCCTGCTACGTCACGGGGCACTGCTAGCTGCTGTCAACAAACTGGGCGAAACTGCTCTCATAGTGGCTCTAAGGAAAGGCAATTTGAAGATTGCAGAGGACCTCATTTGTTGTGGAGCTGATGTGAATTGGACTGATGCTGTAGGCAGGACACCGCTCCACTATGCCTGTCGGACAGGTGGTGGAGAGAAAGTGGTGGCTTACCTTCAACTAAATGGTGCCAAGACTGATATCCAAGACACTGATGGAAACACACCACTCCATTTAGCAGCAAAGGTAAGGAATGATGTACAGCCAACACACGCTTCCTCGAACCTTTGCTACTTTGAATCCCTCACTTCCTCAGACAGAGCCCCTTGCAGCTGCCCTCTATATATTCCATTAGATTTGCACTATGATTCTCGGAGCATTCGAGAATTGGTGAGAAAATGAGGGATTACTTTAAAGCTAAGCCCTATTTCTCTTTGTTTTCCCCAGGGTTTAAATAAACTACACAAAGAGACTGGGGCAGACTGAGTTTATAATAATTTAATGCCATGGAATTGATTTAACATTTAAATAGATGGTAACTAAAGCACTCTCAGTGGTTAATTAATTGCCATCTGTAAGATAATCACATGGCCATGTACACATAAATATATGATGTCACTACTCATTGCAGGAGGGGCATGTGGCTGCTATACAAGTTCTGCTGGAGGTAGACGCCGCTGCTGATGTTCAGAACAAAGGCCAGAAGACGCCCCTATTTCTGCTGCTAGACGTTCCCCTAAGGGCCCGGCCCCAGTGCCTGCTTGCCGCCCACAAACTGCAGGAGGCTTCACTCAGTCAGAGACTCACAGACTACAGAGGCCAGCTCCCCACCTCTCTAACCCAGGATGAGGCGCTCTGCAGAAAGTTCTCCAAATGGACACAAGGGGGCGATAGTAGACCAGCGTCTCTACTGCGTCTGGCGCTGCACAGAACGCGGCGTTGTCTTGGTTACACTAACACATGCAGGATACACAAGCTACGACTAGCCTGTCCCCCCGGGCTGAAGGACCTCATAGCATGGGAGTGGCAAAGTAGGACTCAATCTCAAGTTGATTACTAATGCAAGACAAGAAGAACACTATTATACAATAACCTATTCAACCGAGCTAGACACGTATTTATTACTCCATTCTTTCACTGGTTGAGACCGACACTAAATGGCTATTCAGGTAGTAGGCCCCTACAATATGCCCAAGAATCTGTGATAGATGTACGGAACCTTTGCTGTGATTATCAATTATATTATACAACATGCGGTCGACCCGTGTAAGACTTTTCCTTTGCGCCGCTAGTGTGGAGGCTTTAAAATGTTAAAGTGTAAATAAAGAACAATGCCAGCATATGATCTGGAAATTACGAGTAGTTGCATCATAAACTATGTGCACAACAAGCACATTATATTTAAGTATAACATTGCTACATATATGTACTATTTTATGCCCAAAGATCCAACCTCTTTATTTCTCCAAATCTTTGGCATAATTGACTTCATGGGGGGAGCTCTTTGGTATCTGTCGTGTCCTGATTGATTGGTCATATAGGCTCAGGTGTACAAAGGTTATGTACGATATATACTGTACATTGTGTAAAATGCAATAACACAGACTGTGATACTGTTACCGGTATATTGTCGAGTGTATGATGTAATGGCTCAAATCATAAATCCTCATGAATCGTTCCTTATGAATTGGGATATGTGATTGGACAATAACGAACTAAACAAGCAGAATTCGTAATTGTACTTCCTCCTTCATGGAGGGCCCCTACCGCTGACTGCATATACACACTCATGACGACATTTTGGAAAAGAGCAAGAAAGGTATCAAATTTGATTGCTCTGCGTGTGATGAAGATGTGTTTCAAACAACCATTTTTTCCCTAGATAACTTGCTTTTTATGTTAAGAAATATAATAGTACTCAGAATGCTTTCATACATTCAGTGGTCTAATTGACTCAGGGTTACCACCCTGAGTCTTATGCGATGCCTTCTGAGGGGTTATCCCAGCTAACAAAAAAACGTTATTTTACGTCAATATAACGTTTTAAAACTTTATATAACGTTATGTCATAGTGAGGAAGTCTTAACTAGGCATGTCAATCTAAACATGACACAATAATCCAATTCATGCAAAAACATTAAAAAGTAAAGGACTGAACACTCAGGTACATATTACATGCATCAATATGATCAATATTGCATTGCAACACACTTAAATATTGTAACCAAAAGAAAATAATGCTGTGGAGAAGAATTAAACAGTTACCGGTAGGTGCTAGAAGCGATTTTTGTCTACATTACAGGCCATACAATTCTAGTGCAAAGTCAGTGGGAACTATCTTGTAACCCAAGGTGAGACACTTTTCGTAAGACTTTTTTTTTGCGATCTCTGTTATTATCTTGAAGTATATTATTCTGTGGGGTTGGGGTAGGGGTATGTGGGGTAAGGGTATGCGGGGTTGGGGTATGTGGGGTAGTTTTGAACCAGGAATATGTTTCTGCTCTCAGAATTGACAAATAATTCATTGTTCCCAAAATGATTTTGCAGTTTCAATCTTTTAGTCAAATAATTCAATCACTTAATTACCCTGACCCTGAGTCATTTGTGATGTAAATCACAACTTCGATCTTTATTGTCTGACCTCAGGAAATTGCCTTTTACCAACAATTCCGAATCACCCTTCGGCACCTTCCGGTGCCCGAGGGGATCCTCGGGAGATAACACGTCACTTCCGGCAGTACAGCGAACGCACGAATTGGCTTCGAAACGGTTTTAATCGTGCGGGTGAGTTTAATGCTTTTAAGCTATTTCTAAATGGAATTGGAAACTGAAATTCGCGTGAAACTTATAGATCTCGGTGTGGGGATCATTTTGATGTATATTTTATTATGAATTTCACACTAAAACAAAACTTCTGATCGTTTCAGTTCTGAACGCAGAAGATTTACAAGACGCTACGACGTCGCCATCTTGATTATCCGGCTTTCGCAACACTTGCTGGCCATGGATAAATCACAGATCTCCTCAGGAGTCTCAAAGAAGAGTGCTCATAAAGGAGCGGCAAGAGAGGATTCAGAGAGTGTTTCTGTCCCTACTCGCTCAAGAAAAACTGATAAATCAGCAAACAGGAAAAGAAAGCGGAGATCGCCTTCCTCCTCCTCCTCAAGTTCTAGTTCGTCGAGTTCCAGCTCAAGTTCTAGTTCTGGTTCTAGGGAGAATAGAGCCCCTTCTAATGGTGGATCTTCACATGGGAGCACTGTTAAAAGTAAGCCCGACCCCAGTGCTGGGGATAAGGCACAGAAAGCTAAGCGGCGGCGTTTAATACGGGCCGAATATGAAGAGTTCTTAGATTGGAGAAGTTCCCAACCAAGGCACGTCCATGACATGTCAGCGTCTGGATCGGTGGCGGGTTCTGCAAGAGCTGCGGCGCGCGGCACAGAATTTGTGGCCCCGCTCACCCTTAGTAACATCAATGCCCTAAATAACCAACCTCCACCCCCAGGGACTGAGATGGTAGATTTGTATTCTGATAGGAGATCATATGATTCGATTAATTTGTGGGCACGCTCGGTTGCCGAATCGAGACACGACGTTGAAGAAGAACGTTATGACGTCATTGATGACGCGCAGGCGCAAACCGCCGCCGCGCCACAACAACAAGCCGCCATCTTGGCACAGAAAGACGCTGCCGTTCCCTCGGGCGCCCCGGCCGCCACTCCGGCTCCTGCTAAAACCAAGGTAAATCCTTTAGAGGGTTATGAATCTGGAGAACTTAGAAACTTAATAGAGGGAATTACGCTTGAAGATGATACTTCCCACTTGGGACCGCCGGTCGCAGATGCCATGGCGGCGGTCATGAATAAGCTTTTCGCAAAATACAAAGTGGAGAAAGATGTGAAGCCGATGGTCGCTCAGTACCCACCACCGGTTAACATAAAGCCCCTGCGAGTGTCACTAGTGCAGTGGGGGATGTACCAGAATCTGGTTGCCAAGGAAAAGACGGGTGACAAGAGCATGAGAGACATTCTGAAATATCTCCACGCCAGCATGACAGCCTATCTACCGCTGGTTGAGTTGGTACTAAAAAGAGGATCCAAAGACAAAGACTTGGACGCTGCAGGGAAACATGCCCTAGCAGGGATGGCACTCTCTGTGGTTGCCAGACAGGCTATTTCTACTAGAAGAAAGTCTGACTTGAGCAGGATCTTGGACTCAGCTACAGCTGATGTCGTCATTGCCGCACCTGACGTCACTGAAAACCTCTTTGGGGAGGAAGCACAGGCTCAGGCAACCAAGGCAAAACGAGACAAGAAGATGGTTCAACATCTACTTGCCCCTGAATTCCGTGACGATAGAGGGAAACTTGGAAAACAGGGACGGGATAATCAGAACTTTAAGAAACCCTTCAGAGGAAGGGGTGGAGGCCAGCAGCATCAACAGCAGCAGCCACATAGGGGGCGTGGTCGTGGTTACCAGAACTACGCCGCCAACCAGGACACTTACCGCAGCCCTCTTGAGAACGCCTACCCAAACCAGCCTGCCGCAGGTTTTCAAAACCGGGGAGGTAGAGGGGCTGGTTTCCAATCTCGGGGCCGGGGAAACGGCCGAGGGGGCCGGGGAGGCTACAGCCAGAACCGACCCCAAAACAACAACAACAACAACAACTACCAGAGATAGGTGAGGTAAGTAGTTTTGATGAGGTCATTGTTAGCTCCATTGTACACACTCCTGATGGGTTCTATGCAGGTCAAGTAGCCAATTATTTAAAAAATTGGGAACAATTAACCACTGATAATTGGGTACTCTCATCAGTTAAGGGCATTGCCATACCTTTTAAGCAGTCCCCAGTCCAGCTAGCTGTCCCCTACCCATACAAGCTGAGAAGGGAAGAAAGGGAGGCGGTTGATCTAGAGATTGAGAAATACCTTTTAAAGGGAGTTATTGAACCAGTTGATCACGAGTGTGGAGAATGGATTTCTAATGTGTTTGTGAGGCCAAAGCCAGGTGGTGATTTTAGAATCATACTGGACTTGACTCAACTTAACAAATGTGTAGAGTATGAATACTTTAAGATGTTCTCCTTGGACACAGCCCTTGAGATGGTACAAGGAGGTGAGTTCATGGCATCCATTGATTTAAAGGACGCTTTTTACTCTTTCTTAGGCGGGCAGCTACTAGTGTGATTTGTGAGGAGAGCAGGGCGTGCTGGGGATTATACAGAGACGGGAGGGTCGACTGTTGTAGGGGTGTGAGGTAGGAGAGGGGCGGATGTAGACCGGGCCCCGGGATTATAAAGTTTGAGGGGTGTTTTAAATATTTTCCCGCTCAGTGGCCGGGCGAGCAAGCGACATACCAACACTATGCTAAGTGTATCATAATATGCTATGCCGCTATGCCCCCACCCGGCCAAAGGAGGAATGAAGAGTGGTTTGGAGTAATAATATTTATTATAACAATATAAATAAGACAAGTTGTATATGTAAAATGTATATGAGATTTGATGAACACAGTTGTTGTTGTATGACAGGTATAATGATAACACAGACAATTGATAAAATGTAACACCCGGCAAGTATAGAATTACATTTTTGAGATTGACGACACGATTTTAGATTGGAGCTTGGAGGCGCGGTTTGTCTTTATGTATGATTTATACACGCTGGATCTCCAAACCCCTAAGTCCATGATCTCAGCCTCGCTGGCCCCCAGAACTGCTGCCATAGTGGCGGATGTTTTACGTATGCAGTGTAAAGTGTGTTGGTGGTGGGGAAGACCAGCTGCCCTAATGGCATCGTTCCAGATTTTGGAGAGGTGAGTGTTTGTAATAGGCTTATACGTGTCAGGGAACACTAGAAGTGGCTGATCAATGTAGATGGTGGGCACCTCCTGGAGGAGGCGTTGGTAGAAAGTTTCTAAAGTTCAGGTGGAATGACCAGTTGTACCAATTCAGGGTGCTGCCCAATGGACTAGCTTGTGCACCACGAATCTTCACCAAACTGTTAAACCCGGTCTTTGCACAGGCAAGAGAGCAGGGTTGTCATTGTTTCCCCTACATAGACGACTCGTTTATTATTGCTGATTCAGAACTTGAATGCAAAATGTCAGTCACAAGGTTAGTCAGTGAGTTAGACAAGTTGGGACTTGTGGTTCACCCCAAAAAGTCAGTCTTCACGCCTACTACAGTAGTCAGGTTTCTAGGGTTTGATATTGACTCAGAAAACATGTGGGTCACCTTGCCTGGAGACAAGGTGGCAAACATGAAAAATCTGATCAAGGAGGTGTTGACAGGGAGGCCAACTATTAGACAGGTGGCCTCACTGATTGGCATGATGATAGCCTACAGCAAGGGTATCGACTATGGGGGAGCACATGTGAAAAGACTAGAAAAGTGTAAAAACATAGCACTTTTCTATGCCGAGGGGGACTTTGAGCAAGACATGACCCTTAGTACAGAAGCTAGAGAAGATATCACCTGGTGGGCACTTCACTTAGATACTTCAGTCAGACTAATCAGGGGGGATACGCCTGATCTACTCCTCTATACTGACGCCAGCCTGATGGGCTGGGGAGCAGCTTGTGAGGATGCTACTATAGGGGGCCGATGGGTGCCAGACGACCTTTCTCACATAAATGTACTAGAACTTAAAGCAATTTACTTTGCCCTTTTAAGTTTAATGAAAGCTGAGGGGGAACTTGTACACGTAAAAACTGACAACACCACAGCTATGGCATATATAAACAAGCTGGGTGGGGTGAGATCGCCAAATTGCCAATACATAGCTTCTCTGATCTGGGATTGGGCAGAAGAAACAAACAACTGGGTCACTGCCTCTCATATCCCAGGTGTGTTGAATACTAGAGCAGATGCAGCCTCCAGGTATTTCAATGACAACTTAGAATGGGAATTGGCCCCCAGGATCTTTAACAAGATCTGTGCCAGGTGGAGTACACCAGATGTTGATTTATTCGCCACTAGAAATAACAACAAGTGTGAACTGTATTGCTCAAGGTTCCCTGATCCGACAGCCACTTGGGTAGATGCATTTTCATTGCCTTGGACAGGATTTAATGCTTATGCTTTTCCTCCTTTCAGACTCATTCTCAGAGTGGTCAGAAAGGCGTTACAAGACGGGGTAAAGAGACTGATCCTCGTCACGCCAGACTGGACAACACGTCCGTGGTTCTCAGTCATACGTCAACACGCAAGACATCAGATGGTCATCTCTCCAAAGGGAGGCAATCTGAGAAACCCAGGAAGAAGAGACAAAATCCTCCAGAGAACAGGGTTGATCATTTCCGAAATATTCGGGCAAAGCTAGAGGTTGATGGGTGCGACAGGAAAACCGCAAAGTTTTTGTTGAAAAGTTGGAAACCTGCCACCAAAAAGACATATTCTAATTACCTAGACAAATGGTTGTTGTTCTGCGATTTCTACGCAGTAGACAAGTGGAAACCTACCACATTTCAAGTCTGTAGGTTCCTGAGGTTGCTATCTGAATTGAATCTGTCGTGTGGAGCTGTTAACACTGCTCGGTGTGCATTATCAGTACTTCTACTGGTACTGGACAATGGGCTTACAATAGGTAAGAACTACTGGGTTTGCAGAGCCATCAAGACCTCCTACATCATGAAACCCCCGGTACCACGTTACAAGGGCTTTTGGGATGTCACCCCTGTATTCAAACTATTTGAAACATGGGGTGAAAACTCAAACTTGACCCACAAACAGCTATCTCAGAAGTTGGTGACACTCTTCCTCCTCACTTCAGGGCAGCGTGGACAAGCTACCCTGGCCCTGGATCTGAATCACTTAGTGTGGTCAGACCAGGGAGAGGCTGTGTTCACCCTGACAAGGCCAATGAAAACCTGCAAGGTGGGGGACCCCTTGCCGGTTATCACCATAAAGCCTTACAGACTCAAGAGATATGTGTGTGTGGTGGATGTACTCAAGGAATACCTCCGAAGGACAGCACCACTCAGGGGGGATGAGACAGGACTCTTCATCTCCTTCAATAGACCCCACAAGACAGTCACCAGGGACACTATCTCTCGATGGGTTCTACAGCTCCTAGCACTGGCAGGAGTCAACACTGAGGTATACAAACTACACTCTACCCGGGGGGCCTCCACCTCAGCAGGAGCAGCCCTTGGACTCTCATCAGATGTGTTGATGCGCCATGGCTCATGGAAAACACAAGAATCAATGGCCAAGTTCTACAACAAGCCCATTGATGTACCAACAATTGAGGTTGGGGACGTGATTAGGGACCAGTTGGCCTAATAAACTTTGTGTGTTATCTGACATTTAAGACAGATTGGTTACTAGAAATGTTAAATTTGAAAATTGTAAACTTGTAAAATTACCGGTTTACGCTTGTAATTTCCGACAAAGTTGGAATTAAACATGTTAAATTAAAATGTAAGCAAGACATCGTTGTGCAGAATTTTACATATGAGTAGGTCTACGTAACTTTACTCAGTATAATTACGTTATTTGTGCATTAATAAGAAATTTGAACGATTTCTAAGGGTCACTTTGACTTTTCAAACTGGTGTTTTGGTCACAAAAGAATGGCCGGTTCAGTGTTTTAAATTACCAGATTTTATGGAAATAAACAAACACTAAAAGAATTTGCAGTGTTCAAGAAGTTTTATTTATTATAAAAAACCAGAACATGAATTCACAAGTATTGAGACGTAAAAATTGTTCATCATAAATAATAATAAGAACATTTACTCTAAGAGATACGGGTAAAACTGATCACATTTAAAAATAGAACAAATACCACGGATACTTTAAACCTTATTCCAAATAGGGTACAATTACTAAGTAGCTTTGAAAATCTCCCGAGGATCCCCTCGGGCACCGGAAGGTGCCGAAGGGTGATTCGGAATAAATAGTTATCCGAATAACTTACCAGTTGTGAAGGAGAACTGGTGTTCCGAAGAGGCCAGAGGCACCTGTGGTGCCCTGGGGGTCATAGGGCCCACCATACCTCCCAAGGCTCGGACTTATTTATTCACATAAATTAAAGACCAGACAGAGCCTTCTTGGTTAAGATTTAAAGGGAAAAGATTTTAAAAAAATTTAATGTATTAATATTTATTATTCATGCGAGGGGATTATGGGTGTTTTTACTTAGTAATGGTCCCCTTTCATGCGCCCGCTTGATTGTACTGCCGGAAGTGACGTGTTATCTCCCTATGACCCCCAGGGCACCACAGGTGCCTCTGGCCTCTTCGGAACACCAGTTCTCCTTCACAACTGGTAAGTTATTCGGATAACTATTTATTCATAGTTATTGGAGGAATCAGTAAGCCATCTTGACCCGCAAGTCGTTGTGGCGACTTGTGACTCATTTCTGGTACTTTCAACATAAAAGAAAAGAAAAGGAAATCCAACTCTGTTAGTAATGTTTAGGCATAACTTCCATTGGGGAAGTTATCCTTATATTAGTGGGACTAACAGTGCCTCCTGGTGCCTTCCCTTGGAAGCAATGGAACTCTCCACCATAGGAGGGGGTAGCACCATTAGGCAAAGCAAGCAGCAAGGAAGCAGAGCAACAGCAAAGAGACTTTTTTCTTTTTTGTTTTTTTTAATATTCTAATAAATAGGCCGGGTCACGTTGTGACAAACGGTTGACGCCATATCCTAGTCGTGTCAACCTTAACTCACAGACTGTGGTATTCAGTAATATTCAAAATGGTCGTCCAAAGACAGTTATAGACTGAGAGGTACATGGGACTGAATTTACGGTATAAGGAATAATCGGTTTCACCAAAAACACATAATAATATATCATTTGCATTAAGCAGGGAGTGTGGGGCATAAAACAAATATATACAATTGCATCCTTCCAAAACAGGTTTTAGAGTCAAGATGCTGATCAATGTAAGTAGTATACGTAATGTAACGCATGGCACAGGTGAGCTATCAGACTAATGGCGTCAGCATGGTGACGTTTGTTTCTGTCCCTGCCTCATCCTACCAGGCCTGCCAACTGGGCACTCTGCTCCATGAATAGAATCATATAATAGGATCCATGTGTGTGCTTCTTTTAGAATGGAACCCTCCATTAGCACGATAGTTCCCACAGGCTGTGACCCTTTTGCCATGCTGTCATTAACAGCACATAATACTGCATAGATTGTATTACATAAACAACTCAAAGTCAAAAAAATGACTCAACCTGTAAATAGACACCAGAATTCTCAAAAACTTTGCCAGTTTGGGGTTATGTCCACTGCATAATAGTATAACAGAGTTCTGTTATAATGTTAGATGTTTTATAGATGAGGAACTGCTTGGCTGTATATGGAAGTAGTTTTAATGATTCCAACCTGAAGTACAATAATACCCAGCATGGGTTTAATGTGCCCTTCATCCAATGGGGCTCGGGTACCATTGACGTTACAGAGGTTTATGGGTTCTGGGAAGTGGGTTCCCAATAATATCTTTTGGGTAGCTGTAACAGAGAGTCAGCACTACTGCATCCGTAGTTCTGAAAAGCATGTGAAAACACTCACAAACAAGTTTTACATTAATCTTGTGAATGAATAAATACCATTTTATACTAACTGTACTAAACCACTATGGCAATAGCATAACCTGTCCCACCTGCGCATGGCAATGAGCACAGGCAGCTCAAGCGGTTTTATGATAAAGAATGGACATGTTATCCTCACTATATTTACTACTATAAGCAGGCTAATGTCTGACGGCCAAGGGGAGTGATGGCTCCAGTTTGAGTAGCAGCTACCATTCTATTACTGAATGATGACCAGGCTGATGTGTCAGGTAGTGGTTTTCATATCCTAATTGTATAATTGGAGGAGAGCGGGTTGTGTCGAGTACTACTTGAGTTTTTCAGACCCACATTGACTAACTCATTATAAAAACAGATATGTTACAAGGGGCAAACATTTTAAACTTCTGAGATATGTTGTATGATGACAGTCAGAATTGAATACACCTGTAGGTGTAACTAACACTCCTTTGGCCTATAGAACAACTTCTTTTTATTCTGAGAGGTATATTGCCTTTACTCTGTGAAGATCATTTCCATACAACAATAAAGTTAATGAGGTATACATTACAAAAACAAAATCATACGACTATAACCATATAGTTATAACCTGCTTGTTGCACTGGCGTTCTGAGCTTGAAACTTCCGATAAGTGATAATAATTTCTGATGTAGATCACGTGTTCAATCTGTTTTGCTGTATACAATAATATACATGTTTATTTCAATTCTTTTTAAACATTTCTCATGAAATAGGCATTATATGATAATATTATATGGTCACATGGGATGCAAATCACACTATCAATCTTTCTATATTTACTTGGCAGTGCACATGATCATTCTACAGTGAATGTCCCATCTGCAAGAGAGCCCACACGCTGATCGAGTGGTGCTTATGTTCCATCAGAGCAGGCAAAGCAGCATCTCATTGGCATTAGATTCCATCACCTCACACCAGTTAAACAACCCTTTCAGAATATCATCAAGGATATTAATTACCAGGGTTAAGAACGGTTCAAAACAATATCATAGTGTCTTTGGTAATCGTTTTTGACAGGCAGACAGCCCTAGAGGTGATATACCTGATTACAACCCTGTGGGCACAAAGTCCAGTTCAACATTGAATCAACGTTGAATCAACTTTGAATTAACATTGACAACCAATTATCAATGTTGATTCAATGTTCTGTGCCCATTGGGAAATGGGGCTCTCCTCAGAGAGGGTTACAGGATGTGTATAGACCCCTGCCTTTAAAACAGTTATCCCGATCTTTTTTGGCCTCGCTAGATGAGGAACGCCCTCTAGGTACAATCAGATCTATGATTTAAGCTTTACATTTACACTATGACACTTGTAATTTTAGAGGCTGCTTTACGATAAGAGCATGCTCCATCATCCATTAACCGACCTCGAGCCCTTGACAGAGGCGACTTTGTGACCTCAGGCAGCAGGGGAGGGGGCGGTCTACGCCCCCGTCTACACCCCCAGATTTAACTTTTAAGCAATATGACATACATAAATTGCGGGTATTGCAGCCAAATATCTGACCATGACTGGGAATATGCGTCTTGTTTTCAGGCTAAATGACGCCAATAATCCCAGCGATCAAAGTTTACCCTGAATGGGACGCTAAGTGATATGACTGAAACATATGCCCGTCGGCAAGTAACGTGGTGTTATCAGGATGTGCAGGGAATGATTAGGCTCAGTTATGATAACGATAACGCTAATCGTCGTACACAACCTGAAACTCCCGAAGGTTCCGAAAGTAATAGGCACTGATTTTACTCAACCACCTACCATATACTGGGTGCTGTTTCCCTAGGGCAATAAATTGGTATTTCATATTGTATGCCTGTTATAAATTGTGTAGGCTTTATTCTGGTTTCGACTCTAGCTTTAAAGAAAAGCAAAACGGGTCCAATCAACAATTGTTGAATACCCTCTGAGGTTCGCAAATATATATTATGGAAATCGTTTTTTAGTACTTGAGCATACAAATACGGAGCTCCATACCCGGGCTCCATATGTATTTGCGGACCTCCGAAAATTCGTGGAGAAACATGACCCAGCAGCGATAACAAGTTATAGCTAGTTATATAGGCCTACAGGGTCCCGTTTCTCCACAAATTTGCGGAGCTCCGCAAATATATACGGATGTCCGCAAATATATACGGATGTCCGCAAATATATACGGAGGTCCATATTTGTATGCTTAAGTACCAAAAAGACATAATTTGCAGAGCTCCATAAATATATTTGCGGATGTCCGCAAATTTGCGGACGTCCGCAAATTTGTGGAGAAACACCATCCAGGATGGTGTTTCTCCACAAATTTACAGACGTCCGCAAATTTACGGACGTCCGCAAATATATCTATGGAGCTCCGCAAATATATACGGATGTCCGCAAATATATACGGAGGTCCGTATCTGTATGCTTAAGTACCAAAACGAGATGTAGACCTATATTTGCAGAGCTCCATAAATATATGGAGAATGTATTTACGGACGTCCACAAATTTACGGACGTCCGTATATTTGTGGAGAAACACCATCCAGGGGTTATATATAAGTTTTCCTGCAAAGCTGCATGATAACCAACATTGTTATCTGATTATATTCCTACCACAGATATTAAGCTTACAGACTCCCGTACATACTCCAATCCTTCCCCATGTGATACATGTACCATGCAGTGATTGTGTAGGCTGTACCTTAGTTCTCAAGAGACTGATTACCACAGTAGACTGCTGACATACAAAGACGTCGTCCAGCGTGACAACATCAACGCTGACATCATGGTTTGTGTGTTAATAGCAGTGGATGGGAGTGAGCACGCAGACAGGGCATTTGCATGTAGGTTGCGGGTTTTTGTGTTTCTCTACTTTCTCTACATCTCTTGTTAATTAGGAGGCTATTAGGTTGCGTTCTCACTGCAGAAGACGTTGGCCCAACTCGTTCATACTGCCATGCTTAGGCCTGTGTCCACTAGGATTTATGAAGCCGTTTGTCGTCCGCCAAAACGTGAATTTGAATACAAATTTGAAATATATGTTTTGTCTCCCTAGCTGTGGACACAACTTGACTACAAAATGCTAAAATACGAAAATGAAATAGCAAAATGTGGACGTCAAAAATGGATGTTAAAATATCTAACATGTTTGATTTTTTACGCAGAAAGTGGGCCATCTGCTCTTTATTCTATTATAATACCTCGTCCATGTTTGCCCTGGGCAGTCTAGACAGTAATTTATCATTGCCTAGTGGACACACCTTACCTGCAATTAAAGTGGAATATATCTAGAAAGTATATTCCTAAATATGCACATATTACTGGACGTGGAATCGTCCACTTTTCTTGTCGTATACAATCGATATCCAATGTTGGAGTGAGGTCATAATCAAACGTCAAATTTTAGACCCTGGAGTGGTTGGGTAAACGTTGGTGAAACATCAAGCATAATGTTTGGCCAACGTTATGCAAACGCTGATATTGGCGACGTTCGCATTAAGTATAGATGCATGGCCAAAAAGCACTTGGGACAACGATATATAATGTACAACGTCATGCCAACATTGCCTGACGTCATGCCAACGTTGGCCCAACGTATCTTTGCGGGCTGCGTTACCACTAGATGTCATCATTGAGAGTACGTGATATTTCATATCCTATTGAGATTTTCTTGTTTTTATTACAATTAGAGGCATAAATTCACAATTCCTTTAAAACCATTGAAATGAAACAGTTTTCACAGTACGTTCATATTATGTGAAATTGTCTACACAATTTTGCATATGAATAGAGAAACAAGGAGCATTCTGATACTGACACCTTTCTTCCCCGGATATGATCATAGTACATAATCCCAGGACTTCCTCAGGTATCACTATCAGACTTACAGGAACTCTGACTGTGTCATCCAATGTGATCAGAGTTAGTCAAAGGATGCATTTTGCGTCTCCTCCATAAATAAAGTGAAGAGATAACATTAAATGCAGATCAATTAATCAACCGACTGGGATACTTGGTAACTACTTTGAACATAATGGTTATGACTAAGCTTGTAGCTTAAAAAAATTTGTCCGTCCCCCAGCCCCCACCCCCCAATTATGTGTTTTCCAACTAAAGGAGCCCACCTCGGTCCCACTTAGATCTGAACAGGGCTAGCCCACCTCAAATCTGGGCCAGCCCACATGGGCCCGTGCTATCTCCCTGGTCAAAACTGAAGTGGGCCCCAGATGGGCAGCCAGATCTATGTGGCAGCCCATCTGTGCCCCACCTGGGGCCCACTTGGGTGTGTTGGCTGGGTGGGGACCCCCCATCAAGGACCCCTCTAGCAACCTCTAGAGCCTTAAGCTATCTATATGTGATTATGTGTAAATGCTGTGGGAGTCTATGATAGAAAGGGTCCCCACTCCCCAGTCAGTTCCTATTTCTATCCACAATGTTTACCTGGGGCCTAAAAAAAAAAAGTTGTGTTCCGGTATCCCGACCGACCCTCCGTTTTTGGGGCCGACCCTAATTTTTTTAAGACATTTATATGATTTTTTTGTTAATTTTAGGACATTTTTGGTGTTTTTACTACTAAAATTCACCTTTTTACCAAAAAATTAATCTAAAAAAGAAAAAAAATCCGACCTACCGACCCTCTTTTTTTTTGGGCCATGTTACCCGAACTCAATTTTTTTTTTAGGCCTGGTATATCATAGTAATTTTATTGTTCGATGAGGCAATGATTTTCTTTGATAGATTATATACAGTTAGTGCTAGTGCCCCCCCCCCCCCCACCCACCCTCGCAACTGTTGAATGACCACTCCCTAAGGGCAATTGTTACCACACTTCACAGGGGGTGGTAGACAAATAGTTTCCTACACTGTTAATACTATATCAGAACATCAGGCTGGAGATTGTACTCAATTCATGTACTCAATTCAGGCACGTGGTGCAAACTGTATTAGTCGATCAGCATTATGCTGAGCACTCAGCACTATTCCCTTCGCGATTCATGCCCTAAGGACCAGACTCAAAGGTAGATTAATAGTTTCATCGTGTTATGCAGTCAGACCACTAAAAGCAGCATTACAATCATAGCTATGGGACAAGGGCTTAAAGTTGGCACATCTAGAGAATTATTTGAAAAAGGCATGCCTGTCTTTGTTATAAATCACTAATTAGGTGTTGGGTGATGTAAATTCAATACATGCACTAGGCCTAGTGTTACACTTCCGTAGACGTCAAGATTGACATGATCTCCTTACCGTGTTTCTCTTTGGACTTCTTCAAACTCCCTCTGCCCGACATCGATCAAGCTATAAATTTGTGTGAATATCTGAGTGCATTAAATTTGCCATGTGTACCTTATTGTTTTATTGACTCAGGGAGCCATGCTCCCAGAGTCTTATGCGACGCCTCTGTGAGACGTTTTTCAGGGGAAATCTTTTTTTTGTTGTTTTCCAAATTTTGCATAGAAATATTAGGCCCATCGATCAAAAGTACACATAATCAGATATTTGAAGTGTTTTCCTACGCAGGGATGCAAAAATCATTCTTCTACCCCTACCGGAACACCCTGAAAATAATTGTTAAAGTAGACCTATCCAAAAAACATCATTTTTTCCTCACTGTAGACATACATGAACAGTACTAGTGTGGACATTTCGTCAATTTCGGCATTTAGTGTTAAACCTATGGGAAAATCTGAATTCTGGGTAGGTGAGACGCTTTTTGTCAGACCAGTTTGCCATCTGTGGACATAATTGACATGGGGTGGAGTGGGGGTTGGGGTTTGGGGTGCAGTTGAGGTTGAGGGTGGAGCACACTACAGCCAGCACACTACAGACAGCACACTACAGACAGCACACTACAGACAGCACACTACAGACAGCACACTACAGCCAGCACACTACAGACAGCACACTACAGGCAGCACACTACACACAGCACACAACAGCCAGCACACTACAGACAGCACGCTACAGGCAGCACACTACAGGCATGCACCCTACAGGCAGCACACTACAGGCAGCACACTACACACAGCACACTACAGCCAGAACACTACAGACAGCACACTACAGCCAGCACACTACACACATGTACAGCACACTACATACAGCACACTACATACAGCACACTACAGCCAGCACACTACATACAGCACACTACAGACAGCACACTACAGACAGCACACCACAGACAGCACACTACAGGCAGCACACTACAGCCAGCACACTACATACAGCACACTACAGACAGCACACTACAGACAGCACACCACAGACAGCACACTACAGACAGCACACTACAGACAGCACACTACAGACAGCACACTACAGACAGCACACTACAGGCAGCACAATACAGGCAGCACACTACAGGCAGCACACTACAGACAGCACACTACATACAGCACACTACAGACAGCACACTACAGACAGCACACTACAGACAACACACTACAGACACCTACCCTGAGTCTTTTGTGATTAGGATCACACGCTAGATTTTTTAATATTGCAGGGTACCTGGACAATTTGCACAAACCAGGCAACAAGGTGCTGCTTTGCCATGTATCAGAGCCAATATCTTCACACATTAGCTTTCGAGGTGAGCTTAATCCACACATCTTACATTTGATTGTATCCGCTTTCAATTTTGCACCTTGCACAGACCTTTCAGTTTATATATGTAACGTTACATTCAGTATACCCCTGTCTGGGAATATATTAGAAGAAAAAAAGTACATATTATGCATAGATGATGTGTTCCTCATCCTTAGGTGGACTATCATCGAATGAGGCAGAGTGGATGGCCAAGGTTACTGCACAAATGTCGGCCATGGTTGCTGAGCGAACAAGGGAGGAGGAGGATCTCACGGCAAAGTACACCACATCTCTGAGAGAAAAACAAGTTAGTTACATTCCAGGCAATCGTTTATTTATGGGACAGTGCACTCACAGAATTAAAATCTGCTATAAAACATTTTATCTTTTTAACCTACCAAAAGTATTTGACTCCTTCGTCATTTTTGTCAGCGTGCCACAGGGGTCTACACCAGGTGGCGAATTCATATAGACTACAAACCCTTCTGTTTTGTAAATATCATGAATTCCTTCATCTTCAGATCGATTACGAGCTACTACTAGAGGAGGCACGTGAGGCAGGACACAAGCTGTGCGACGTGGCTGAGGAGAGGAATGTGGACTACATTATGACTGGAACGAGGGGATTGGGAAAGATACGCCGCACTCTGATGGGCTCTGTGTCCGACTATGTCCTTCATCATGCCCACTGCCCTGTAGTTATATCCAGGCACTGAACATCAAAATAAAAGTATTATAATTTGGATGCTTGGATGCTTTTGGAATCTTATTTATGAACAGTTAATTGAACCTAAATATAAACCTTTGGTTATAGACACGAGCATTCACAAAGAGTGCTATAGATGAGATACATTTGTACATATACATATGGTATTTAGAGTGCAATGCGCTACCTCAAATATGGCCTAGGAATTAGGTAGTATTTGCCATCTTTTTAGACATTGTAACTTGCATTTATTGTGCATGGCTCACTCTCTTACCCCCTAAAAGGGCCGAGGCCGCCTTTGGCCACAATTTGGCTTCATACGTGGTTAATCCATGGATTGATGATTGTAGCTATCTAGATCTTTAAGGGGGGGGGGGGTCTTCATTACCTATAGCATCGAGCGTCATCACAAATTGAAATACTATTATTTCTTCCACGGAATTGGGCTGTTAGAGTTATCTTTTTTCAAGAGCTACTTTCACACAAGTCTACTTGCTCATTTTACAATAGGTCTACACGTCCTTAAATGATAACCCCCTGTATATATTGGGAGGCATTCTATATAGCTTTCAACACTACTTTCCCTACAGGCATGATGCCATTTGATGATTGGCCACTGGAAGATTGGTTCTGGGAAAGCCTGCTTCCATATTAGTGCTGCAGCACCAAGTGCCCATCACCTTGCCACCTTGCGCCGAAAAATGATAGCAGACACTCCGCATCACTGGAAAGCTGTGATTGTGTAGATAACAACCCTGGTGAGTGTAAAAAAAAAAACAGTCGTACAAACTTGGCAAATGAGGATTGAAAAAAAAAAGTTGGAAAATTGCTTTTAATTATGAAAAATCATATAAATGATTCTTATAAGCATTTTAAACTTCTGAATCATACTAGAAAAAGACATCTAAATCCAAAACATAGAATCATGGATGTTGTAGGTCATAGGTCCAAGGTCAAGGTCAAATAGCGGGGATTGGGATATGATATCACAACTTCCTATAAATAAATTGTAACCTCTATTTTTCTTGTGCTATGCTTTTTTGCAATTTATCAACCACAGTTAATGTTGTGACCTTCATTCCAGAGGTCAAGGTCATGACCTGGCAATAGTTGACATGCAGAGAGCTAAATATGTCATTCTGACATAGGTTTTGATAGACTGGGTTAAATGTAAAACGCATCACACATATGGTAGTTGGTTGATAGAGGGTCAAGCAAGGTCATTCAGTTTTTACACTTACAACTACAAAGAATGACCCATCTGTCCTTTCTGGCATATGTGATTCAAAGTTACTCATCTTCAGAGTAGACAGTTTCTGGTAGCATAGAGTATATGTTTAAACATGGGTCAATAGTGTTTGCACTATTGCATCCACAGTCAGGCACACAGGGTCATTTGTGTCCAATGAATACACATTTATCAGAGCACCCATCCAAGCATTCACAGATCAGGTCATGTAGAAGCTCAGGGGCACTGCATCCTTCATACTCGGTCCAGCTGCCGTCGGCTGAACACGCAGCTTTGGCTGGTGCTGGCTGGCTCTCTCTCACAGGAGTTGTTGGTCATGACCCCCGAGGGCACTGGACTGGCTATCTGGGGCCCTGGAGGGCTTTGTTCTTGGTGGAACACCTGACATCATTTGCATTACGTGGTGCCTAGACACGGGAGTGGCCACTAGTAAGTCCTATGGGCCTGTGGTAATTTCAAGTCTACCCTTTGATCCTTTGAGGGTCTACCTATCTACAATTACGCGAAGGACTTCAGCTCTACTGCAGGGGATGTGGACCTAGTACTACAACGAAAGGATGTTTTGCTACACGGGACCTACTGGCCTCTCACCAGGCTCTACACCCCAGCAAACCTCCCTTACACGTGTGTTCCCATAGACAAGCTGACAACAATAGTTCCGGTTCACCCTCATCCTTCATCAGATCAATCTGATATGTGACATATGCTTCACTATGAGATGACCAGAGTCTTGGTCTCGTTGCCAAATGTGTTCCCTGGGATTGGGTAGTTCCTGGAGGCCAGTGTCTGCTGCCTCCCAAATCATCAGCTGATATCCTGATTGTTGAATGTGCAGCAGAAAACTGTCTTCAGTTGGTGGTAGTTTTTTCCAGGGACTTTTGACTTTTGAGATGAAGCCATGCTGCAGCGTATTCCGCTCAAGTTGTTCCCAAGATCCTTACTGCCATACATATGTATAACAAACTTAACAATCGACATGGGCTGCACGGTCCCTTTAAAAATCGACGGACATGGACACATGACGTAGAATGTATATTAATAATGTGGAATGATATGGGATAAAAATTGACACGGTGACATGGTCAAAAATACGGGTACCCATCTAGAGGCACACCAATGCGCCCCCACCTCCTGTGATTAAAAAAATGATCACTCCCTAAAATATTTCAGTTCATGGACATGGTTATGAATTTGTCCTGTTCTGTCTACCTTCATACCCTATAAATATTATATCTAAATCCACTTTGCTGCATTTATCACCAAAAAGCATTTGGCAATCTAGTCAGAATAAGGCATGCTTTAGCTTGATAATTTCCTCACTGTTTTATCCAGAAAGTGTAACTCAACTAATCTAGTGCAGTACCCAGGTTTGTGTGTGCCTGCACTCTCCTGGGATCCATGTGGTAGAATGGTGTGGTCCTAATTACAGTGAAACTTCGTTATAAGGAACTCTGATATAAGGAGACCTTGCTTATAAGGAGCAGATTTGTGTGGTCCCGATTTTCCCCTATACATTTCTTTAGTAAGAAAACTCTCTTAGAAGGAGGTATATTCACCTTAACCTCTGATATAAGGAGGTAATTTAGGCTCATGTTCTTATATCGCATATGCAAACCTTACCCAGGGAAGTGATCTCTCAGGGTTACAGTCACATACTGCTTAAAATTTCCCACCACTCTAGTCCCGAGAGGTTGGAAGAATACTTTTGTGGTTACCTTAAGGAGAAAGGGAGATGAAAATATCCAGGAAGAGGACCTAGAGGGATTGTTGACTTGAAGTAATACATGCTCCCGTCTGAATTGTATTGGAATCAAGTCTATTAGGGTATAAGAGACACCTGTAGGGGTTAAACTGTTATGTGTACCTTAATAAGGCTGACCTTGCTTATAAGGAGACCTTGCTTATAAGGAGCAAATGGCACCGGTCCCAAGGTCCTCCTTATAACGAAGTTTTACTGTATCACAGAATTGGTCTGAGTGTGTTCTGGTTCATTGGTTTTCTCTGTGATGAAGGACTAGTGCTGGTGTATATACAAAGGCCCCAAGTGATCATTAGGGGCCTGCCATCATCAACCAGGTATAGGGGCCGTAACATGAACTGTATTTGACCAAAGAATTTAATAAATGATGGATGTAATATTGTGATAAAAGATCACATCTCAACACCCTATTTGTGACCTTTGACGTGATGTGATACGGTACTCTGGTATGGAAAAACCAAACAATCATGCAATTTAGGTTCAGATAGAAAGCATTTTTCTTGTTTTCTCATTTAAAGCTCATATTTACCTTTTTATCTTCAATGGTCAACTGCCAATTTCGTACGACTTCTTTTTTTTACACTCACAAGGCTTGTTATCTACACAATCACAGCTCTCCAGGGATACCGAGTGTCTGCTATCATTTTTCGGCGCAAGGTGGCCGCAGAAATAATGGCCCTACCAGCCCAATGCTGCAGCACTATATAGAACTTTATGATTAACTAGACTGCCTCAAGGACATATTCGTTTAGGTGTCCTCCCGTTCGCAATAGCCCAAAGTTGTCCCGGTGTCCTCAGATAATATCATGCAGACATTCGCAGTCAAGTACATTTGTAATGTGGTATAAGCAGATCAGGTTCGAAGTATAGGACGGTATATTTGAAGTAAGTATGTCTGTTGGGACAACTAGAATTACATTTCAGTGACACTTGGTAAAACTGTTGTAAATATGTCTCTAAAGCAAATTGAGTACACACTTCCTATTACAATTATACCTACTAGTAAATGATTCTATGTAAGGTATCTAGTCACAACAATAGCAGAGAGAACTTAAGCCTGGTCAGCCACATGATATGTGCTTCCACCTGTTGTATTTAGATCTCAGGGGCCTTGAAGGTATTGGCAATTGAAGTGACATGGTCCGATGATTAGGGTTCAAAAATCAATTTTGTTAAAAATGAATCAGAATTTTCACTATGGCCATACTTCATGTCCCAGCTACTTAATTTTATCTCATTCCCTATAATTCAGCTTAAAATCTGACTAATTATCAGATTATAGCTCAATTTACTAATTTTGGAGTGCACGCTATAATTCCCCCATTGAAAAAACACTGTAAAATACTACACTTGGGCCATGTCGGACCCTCTAATTGCATGGGTTCTTATTGCCCATAGATAACATTTTATTGGGCCCTATTCTCCAAATATGATACTGTACTAACACATGAAACACCTTTAAGCAGGATTTAGAATATGGAAAAAAATCGGACCATGTCGCATTAACACTGTAGATATAGCAAACAAGTGCCACCTCGTGTGTTGTAATAGAGTGACAGATGATTGGTAAACACCATTAATTTCTACTGCAAAGGAAATATTCAGTGAATCCACTGAATGCATATTTTTGCATTGAAATATTGCTCTCAGATATTTGATACTTTGGCATACATATATGCTTTAGAAAATCACCTTGCTTCTCACAAGCCAAAAAACCCGTTTTTGACGCTGAAGAAGCTGGGATACCAACTTTAATATTATATTACTTTGACACTATACTTGTCGAGCACGAGTTGTCATTTATAGCTGGAAAATAATAGACAATTTCTTTGCACTGTATCCCATAAATAAAACAATTAATTAAGAAGATTTTTAAATGTTGGTTATTAGTTTTGAGTAAATTTCCAAGGGACGAGGACTAAAATATTCCCGATAGAAGCATAGACTTATTTCCATGGTAACTGCAGAAAGTGCAATGCGTACCAATTTCCCATCGTAAACGTTCTTTAGAACCTGGTATTTCAAATTGACCAATGGGAGAGCAGGGTTTGCGGGTGTCTATATGCCGTAGACCCCATGGTCATTTAGGGTAATTAAAAGGTAATAAAAGGGTCATTAAATACCAGGTTCTAAGTCGGATAGATCCCATTAACTCGGGGACTATGTCATTTAGACAGCCTCCCTACGATCGGTGTCTAAATGCCATAGGCCCCTCGTACAGGGATCTATCCTTAACATAGACGTGGCACCCCCTATCAGTTGAAGCGATCCATTGAAATAGTAATTGACATTCATCATAACAAGGAAGCACCAGGCAAGCAAAGCAAAAGACATTGTGTTGTTTTTTTCATTTCATTTTTTCTCTCTTAAAGGTCATGGGTGACGGTGAGACAATGATAAATGATTAAGCGTAGTCAACCCTTTTCCCGTCCATTGATTAACCGTAGACTATAAATTGAGTAATGAGATATTGACCCTCCTGGAAGCCATCTTGAATTCTCAAGTGAGCAATAGGAGGATTTCCAAGGATTTTTGATATGGGATTTATTACCCTTCTGAGAATATGAGAATCAATGGTTAGAAAGTCGGATTGTTGCAGATTTGTCTTATCTTAAATCTAAGGATAATGCTATTTCATGATACAAAATCTGGTTAACATTGCTGTAACTATTTCATGAGGTGGAGGTTAGCTGTAAACTACACCACCAGATGCCATCAGTGCGTGTGTGTAGCGTATGTAGTTTAGGATGTATAAGTATTTATTTAGTAAGGCCACTCAAAACAAAATTGTTTCTCATCACCAATTAAGGTCTGAAAAATATGACGGGGCAGGCTTTTTTTCCCTTTTTGTTCTTTCTTCGCAGGATAACATGTATAGGATACTATCTGTTTTTTCGTGGCCGAACTTTGCGTTTTGCTAGTTGGGAATTCATTAACCTTTAAAAGTGGGAAAATGTAAGTCATTTCTATCCCATTGCAGTACTGGCAATATTGGCTTTCATTGATACCAAATTTGACCACTTTTATTTAACATTTTTTATTAAAAATCTAAAAAAAAAAAGAAAAAAAGTTTTCCCCAAATAACGATTTTTTATGAAGCGGGCGGTAATGAGAAACAGCTTTTTTTTTAGTGGCCTAAAAATATGAAAATTCATATAGTAATTGATAATTAATCAATATTCGAATCAACCATGCATGAACCGTCCGTGTTATTACATATGCATATCTGTAAAATATGGGCGAACAACTATAACATCTTCACAACCAAGAGAGCTAGATAGGAAAGGACATGCACACAGAGAGTCGGTGGGCGATTCAGAAACAGAGAAAGAGACGCATACAGCTCGAAAAACATATTATACTTATCCAGACTATGAAGGCTTCAATGATTTATAGAAGCTTTGAACCTGACGCTCTCTAGAAACCTTGAAGTTGATGCTCTCTAGACATGTCTGGTTAGTTTCCCAATCAGCCGATAGGTGGCAGCCTGGCTGGCAGCTCGTTGAGCGGCTCGGCCTTGCTGTGTGAGCTGCTCTGTATGGCTCTGTATACTGGCCTCTCTGCTGGTTCTGAGCTGCTCCTTCTGGCGCTTCAGCTCTCGGGGCCGCCCTTGGTAGCTCCCCCGTGCTGTGAGTAGTTGGTGCACGGCCCCGACATGGACACAACGCCTCCGAGCTGCTCACTCTAATCTGCTAATCCCCTTTGGGTACACATGGGGTTCTTTACAGTAAAAGGTAAGTGCAGATTCACGTGGGTCTCTTTTCTTATTTGATGATCAAACGGCCATTGCTTCATATTCCATATGTCGTAGATGTGCATACATGAATGGCTAAATATAGCTAAATGGATATATATGTTAGTTGCTCCGAAATGATTATTAGTCAGATACAGATAAGTGCAATTTATATGGCCAAATCTACTCTTATTTGAAGCATCAATGACTCATAAATATACTCCCTTAACCAAGGGCAATGAGAGTAGGAAGGACCTGTTCTGTCTATAACGTCTCCAACCCAGCTGGAACGTGTTAAAGCAGTGGGTGGATCTAGGTAACAATGGCTTGCATAGTAATCCAATAAAACCCACCATGTGGCTTGGGGGGGGGGGGGGGTCAGCTAAAGATAAGTACCTGTTTACAACATGTTCCATTCGTACGTGGGTTTGATAACTTAACGATAACGATGTTTGATAATGTAAATCCTAAATTTGACATTTTCTTTGTGTCACTGTGTGAGCAGAAGACAATAAACTGTAGATACCATTAAAGCACTTTCTGTAGTTCTTGTGGTGCTGCATTACACACCGGCTGCAATAAACATAAAGTAAACATCGGCTGGCGTGGTGGACATCCAAAGGCAAGGTGCATAACAAAGGTCGCAGGGCACGTAACCTATTCTTCGTGTACCATAAACAATGTCGCACCTGCCACGTACCATTCCTTTATTGCCGCATGTGATTTATGCATCCCTCTGTTCCATGCCGCACTTATGTGAGAAGACAAAGCCAGGTATAAATCACATTGAGCAATATTACTACCTGGCCAAGTAGGGTATAGATGTATACAATTAGGGTATGCCCATGTACATCTACCTGCCACAGACCTGATGTGTCATGTGGAGGAGGTTATGCGTGAACCGGATCTTAACCTTTGATGTTTCCTTCATGCGTTCGCTTTCCTCACGCCATCGACATATCTGGTTTTATATATTGGAGGTAGAAATCAAAATTATTGCTAGCTACCAAGAAGTACGGTATCGTTAGCATCATTAAGGGGGTGGTCATTATTTAATTAGAAGGGGGGACTGTTGTTTTTGAGGAGGGAGGACCTTAAAAATGTTGACCCTTCTAAAGGAGAGCTAGGTTATCCCTTTTCAAGGAAAACAACAACATGTGTCTCTGTAGTTCAAAGAAGAGGTCTGTACTTCATGCAATCCACTACCACCCCCCCCCACCACCCCATCTGTTGATGAATAATGACCACTCCCTTACGCAATTTATCATCCCATTAGGTGTACTTAGATCAAAGGCATGTCAGTTATTCGCAAGAAGACGTTATAGTTTACTTTTTGCTTTCAAACTGCTTCTTCCAAATGGGTGATTTCCATTTCAGCTTTCGTCAATATTCTATAAAATTTGGTATTGACATGAGGTCCCAAATTTATTTCGGGCAGGCGGATAGAGGTTACAAAAATATGAATTGTAAAACATACAATATCGACCAATATCAGTCAATGCACAACCATCGTCTAATTTCAAGGAGCGATTGTGTACCGACGAATTTGGCGGAGACCTCATGCTGAGAGCTCCTAATTATAAATTAAAGGTATACTATCACATTATCATGAGACAAAATCACCTCATATCTTTTAAACAACCACATCAATGTGTCATAGGAGCAGCTTACCTCCCTCTGGCCTCAACACTCTCACAGATCACAGAGTCTGGTGCCATTTATGACCACAGGGCTGGCGGTCAATTATATGGCAGAGAGATCTGTCAGGATGTAATAGCACTGACCACAGGACATTAATGATGGCTCCTGTCTGTGAGAGATACCAATAACCTTCTTCAGTCTTGACTGCACTGTGAAAACTATGTTTGAATATTAACACCAAATAACCAAAACACGTTTAAACTCTAAACATTTATGGATTTTAGTAATGCTTAAAGATAATGTTCAGACTTTAAACACATTCAATGTCTAAATACATCACCATAAGTTTAGTTTACTCATTAAACATACTTCTTTAGATATTGAATAGTTGTTGTTTAGCTCACCAGGAGGGCGTTCCTCATCAGATATGATTTCCTTGTGATTCCTTATGACTCAAATGCCGTTCCTCAACTTTTGTGACTTTGCAAAACCCGTTCCTCATGCATTGTGACTGGGGTGAGTCACAAGTCATAAGCCCTTATGACCCCAAAAAGCATCAAAGTTATGAGCACATCTCAAGGGTGAAATAACTTTTCAAAACTGATTAGTGTTTCGAGAAATCATCTGAATAAAATTGACAGCCATTCTCCATTATCCCCTGATAACAGAATTATGGGAGAAAAGTATTTAAACTAAAATAATTCGATCATTATCATACTTGAAAATTCATGCCTAAAAATATAAATATTTCTGAGTGAGAAAGTTAAAAGTTGTGACTTATGACTTGTGACCCACAGCAAAGTGAGCTTGGTTGATGGTGTTGGATCATAGTAAAAGGTTTCCACTCTGTTCCATATTTACCTAACATTGAATTTGATCAATTATGAACTCTCTGCAGATTTGAATCAGGGTTTACCCATAACCTGATACTCCTCTTATTACAACTAGAACACATCCATGACCAATACTTGTTGTAAGCAATGGTAATTGGGGATACATTACCATTGAACCATCTTAATGCAAGTGATAGTAGATGGAATAGACGAAAATTACTTGTAAAATAAAGATTCACCACTAACTAAGTGGACAAGAAATCTTGATTAGCCACTTGTGACTTATGGCTCACTTATGACTCAAATTTTCAGAGTCATAAGTGGGTAACAACAGTTAAGATAGGATCTCTCACGAGGAACGGCTAACAAATCATAGTCATAAGTGCACCTCTAATCCAGGCAAAGAAAAGTCATAACCACCAGTTAGATAAGGAATTAGGTTTATGGACGTACCTTTCCCACACATGTGTCTCTACATGGGTACCCGCAATTTTGACCGTGTTGCCGGGTCAAATTTTAGCAGTAGGGCAGTGGCATTGTGGCGGTTTTTAGCTAAATAAGAACAAAGAGAAAACCCCCTGTGGGTCGATTTTTATCCCCGATTTTCCTGTGTCCGTCTATTCTGATGGGCTATTTTTGAAATTCTTTTCTTTTTTCAAACATCACTCTAGAGTCTTTAATAATTGTCCGATTTACAAACCGTAAAAAGGGGCATCTCAGACATTTTTCTTTTTCAAATGCCACAGTTCTGTTTTGGGTTACCCGATCAAGTAATTTGAAACCAACCTTCTGCATCACATCATTTTGTAGAAAAAGGGAGCGGGGGTAAAAAAAATGTCAAAAATAGGCCCATTTCAACAAAATTCCTTAGTGACACTAGCGACGTGGGTTTTTTCTGAGTGACATGGGACATTGGCTTTTCTTAAAATCGACATGCGACATGGGCACCCCCCCCCCCCATCTATACCCCCCTTGTGTTGACTGAATGGGACTCTCTCCCTAGCTATGATATAGTGGTTATGTTACTGGCCTCTTATTGTAGCAAATATGTACTGGATATACTCCTGGTGGTCGAGAGGCAATATCATTCATATGAGCAGAGGCCCAAGGCTGAGGCTTATATCAATGATATTGACTCGAGACACCAGGAGTATATCCGACATACAGCCCGCTTTCATAGATTGATTATGTTAAATAGGCTAATTACAGCTCTTTTTCCACACATGTGGCCTAGGGGGATATCCTGTATAACCCTCCTAGGAGGTTATATGACCATCAAACATGTACTCTGTGTGGTCTCATAGAAATACAATGACCATAGCCTATGCTTGAAGAGTGTAGCCTCATTCTGGTACAACCTAGTCATACATAAACTAAGCATGAACCAACTGTCACAGCCAGGCTCTGGGGTCAAGATCCTTGAGTACATGGTATATCTGGTTTGGACTTCCAGATGCTGGGTTCAAATCCCATGCAGGGCAGAACTTTTGAAATGCCCGATACACTTTTTTAAAATTTGGCTTTTCTGATATTTTAAGGGAAAAAAAAGAGAAAAGAAAAAAAGAAAGAAAACGGGGGTGCGGGGGCAGAGCCCCAGAATTAATCAACAGCAGCACCAACTAAACAGCACTCTTAACTTTGTCTAATGGGACAATGCCTCACCGCCATAGACCCTAGTTAGCTAGTAGGCCATTCTGATATTTCAAGAAAAAAAGAAAAAAAGAAAGAAAACGGGGGTGCGGGGCCGGAGCCCCCAATTTACACAACAGCACCACCAACTTAACAGCACTCTTAACTTTGTCTAATGTGACAATCCCTCAACACCATATAGACCCTAGCTAACATACTCAGACACACGTGGCTGTGTAGTCCTGCTGCTAAGGTACAGGGTACTTCTTGTTAGCATTGGCTCAAATGGGGTTCAAACCCCTCAAAGTTTTTAGATAGTGTTACTCATTGGGCTCAAAAGGGAGAAGCAGTACATATACTATTTGGTGATGAGTATCATTGCATGAGTCCTGATGGAGCAGTTGGTTAGCTGGTGAGCTCAATAGTTCTGAGGTTGTGGGTACGGATCCTGCTATATACCCTGACTCTCAAAGAGAAAAAGAGCTCTTAAATATAACCACCTCCTAGGGGTGTATATAATTACAGACTTCATGGCTGTGTGGTCTAAGCACTGGCAAATGAGTCCTACTTTCATAGGTTCGAGTCTCATAAGATACACTCTTTTCTCCACATGAATTAGGCCCCAAATACTAGGTTGTTCCATCACCCTTTTCCAGCAGGAAGAATGCCTATATCACCCACACTGTCTGTAACATAGGTCGACACTATGTATTTTATACAAGTCCATGCTAGAGCTGTGGTGGAAGATATAATATATATAGAATTATACACGCCAGTACACGTGAACAAACCTGCTATGTGATGCAGTGTGGCAGGGTGCCAGGTCGGGTCGTGTCACCAAACTTCTCCCCTCGGATTGCACCACCATCGTTCACTGAATTAGCAAGAGGTGACTATGAGAGATTGGAATCCCGAGCACAATTCACGGGCTCCCTTCCTGTGTGTGGGGTTTATTCAACCCCTTCACACCATATGTTGTAATCTAAGCTGCTGCCACAGGTAAACGTAGAACAGAAGGTGCATGGTGGCAATGGGATTATCGAGAATGTGGTCCTGTAATCAGGCTTGTTTTCACCGATTGCTTTATATCTCCGTAAGAATTGTGTCGTTTTAGCTCACATGTCTGGGTGCTGATGAACCAAATTGATATCACTCCAGAACGACATCAGGCCTATTTAGTGGACCTTGGTACTGTTAATTAAAAAGCAGGGACAGAGATTTCGTATTGCAATTAGTTGAGGCCAAATTAAATAAATGTGTGCATGGGCCGACTATTGAAATCTTTCCCAAATTTATTTTATTCTCATTTCTTTATATATTCCTGAGGTTACGTAACTGATAATTATCAACCTTTGATAACTACCGGTTCAGACAATGGCCTTCTGGTTGGTTGCCACCAACAAAGGCACCAGGGACCCTAGCTCCCCCAAGTGGGCAGGTGGTGAACTAGGTAATGCACTTACTCCACCTGGGGAATATATCCCAATGTTGCCGCCCAACATTGGCGTCATAATTCAGCAATTCCTTTGTCAAGAAAAACACATTCACACATTCTAAAAGTCTCGAAATTACCTCATTGAGATAATTGCTTGCGCGTGTGACTTCAGGAAATATTGAATTAAGATATGTTCGAGCCAATAGGCCTGCTCAGTGTATTATTAGTGGGTGCGACTTAATGTGTGCTTGCAAAAAGTCGCACCATAGGCTTAAATTTGACAATTATAACCAAATTTAAGTGAAATCTGATGGAATGGGAGTGCATAAAGTGTACAGTATATGAAGTATGGTCTTTCGGATCACTCTGAAATGAAGGAAAATTGATTTTAGAGGGTAACATTTGAGTCTCCTAGTTTAAATGGGTATTTGTATGGTGGCAACACGTAGTGAAGAATTAAGGTTTCAGCAATATTGGCCAACTACTCTCATGGCAACCAACATTTTGTTTTTGCATAAAAATGCAAATTATAGTGAAAATTCCAAAAATCTCTTTATATCAGCTTCGAAAGGGCATATTTGTCATTAATCTGCGAAATGTGACTATGAAATAACTGGATACAGTCAGAAAACATGTAAGGTAAAACTGGTTTTGGACGTTGCAATTTGGGTGTGGACCTACATAGTCAGAATATTCTAGAAATGTCTCCTACCAACCAATCCGGCAAATCGGTCACTTCACAAAAGCCCTACATGGTCATAGAGACTGAGTGGCAGCTGGTGCAATCATGTGAAATCACTGTCGTCTGGACCAAAGCGGACTGCGTGAGACATAGTTATACATATTGGTAATATGCACTTTCCTAACATGTTATGGCCTTTGCTGTGACGTCTGCTTGATATTTTGCACTTTATAAGAAATTCTGTATGTATATATATATATATATATATATATATATATATATATATATATATATATATATATATATATATACATATATATAAATATATATATATATGTCACGCGCAATATCGGAATTTGCGCTATATCGGAACTTTAACATCTCAATAACAAGTCTTATGAAATAAGTTAGTGTATTGCATAAACAGAAAGGTAGGGTAGAAAAAATATTTACAAAGACATGTTATAGTATAACTTAGCTCATGGGGTATATCCCTGCTAAGCTCTTTGTTGGGTTACAGGCAACTGAACTTCACACCAGAGGGATTACTGCCACACCTTATTCACACCTACAGTGAGGTGTTAGATGTATGGGGACCTTCTACTGAATGTTGTCACACCTCCAAGGTGTGGCACAGCATACTCAAACAACATTGACAAATATATCTAGTGTTATATGTGTAGAATAGCTAGGAATTCTGAAACTGCCCAATGTAAGAAGGGAGCAATTCCAGAATTGCCCTGTGCAGTTCCGGAATTGTACCTGGGCAATTCCGGAATTGGGCTGGTTCCTATTCTGCGCCTGACATATGTCTGATGGAGATGATAGTATGGGGAACATGTGCAGGGATGATGGACCATTTGACATAGATTGACAGTATATGATTATAAAGGGTGATCCCCAATTGGATGTCTTAATTGTTGGTGTTAGTTTAGTTAAACATAAGCCAGTTCTCTATTAATTGTCTTTGCTCAAGAAAGCTACTATGTAGGATAACGCATGTAGTCTCCAGAGCATGAGTCCATGTGGTATTCCAAAAGTCATGACAATGAAGAATCATCAAGACTGTTATTGTTATTTTCCCAATATCACAAGACTTATTTTTTCACTCACGACCTTTAAGGTTTACCAAGGTGATTACTATTAGGAGAAACTGGGTCGAGCATGCCTAGTATTTGACTTATTGAACAAGTCACTCTGCATGGTTTAAATCTAATGTTCTCATGCAACAATATAGAAGTACAGAGGCCTCATAACATGCGCCGTTACATGTTCAGTGGGTCCTAAATTATAAGACGTGCTAAGATAATATGAACAGGTGTACTTAATTACCATTCTCTGAAGGGTCTGTCAGCCTCTGTGGATGTGATCATTAGTCAGATCTGGTGTTTACCAGACACTTAACTTCCATGTCTGACTAATAAACTGAACTATGTAAATACAGCTCACTGACATCTGTATTAGGTTAAGCCTACCCAAGCCTATCCAGGGTAACACAACAATGTCATAATCAACGTGTCAGACTATTATTCTCGGGTATAATCTCAACATTCATAGGATCTTGTTTATCAGCTGTTATCATGAGATCATGTGTCTTAAAAAAACATGTGGATAAGACTACATGATCTACCCATATATGGAAGCATATTTTCATTGGGGGCCAACGTTCTCAGTTGAGAGGCCCTATAGGATTTTATATAGGCTTATATGGACCCGCTCATTACTGAAGGGTCCAGGTTCCTGCATGCCCTTCCCCCTTTAGAATTTATCTATGCCACACTCAAAAAGTAAACTTGTCTCCAGACTCTTCCAAGTGACTGTCATAAAGTAAACGAGTCAAGAACTTGTCTAAGTGACAAGGAAACGGGTCTTATAGCTGGAGATAGATGGATATACAGCATTGGCCTTTTTGGACGAGTCCGAGGGTGTTTCACAATGGCTATTTGTGATCAATCGTAGCCTGAGTGTGCCAGGAGGATCCATTGGTCGTAAATTACCTATAGCTGCATTCGTATCTACTGTTGGTCGTAAATGGGAGGTTTGGCCGTAAGCCACAGTATTATAAAGTGTTTCACAACTATTTATGACCAAAGAATACGATTAATCGTAGTGGAAATACAAATAAAGCACATTAATTGGCTACGAACAAAGTTGAACTGTTGCACAAGCCAAGTTAAGGGGCAGCTAATAGGGTGTCCCTTAATTCTTTTTAATCACCTGGGAGGCGATTCATAAGTTTCTACGACATAGAGGGCCATTTTGCTGCTACGACTATTCCTGATCGTCCAGGGGTCATTTTATGCTATGCCTACGACACCTGGTGAACAGTTGTTAGGGTGGAGAAAAATAAGCACACATACGACCAGCTTATCTCATACGACCAGCTTATCTCAACAAAATTGTAGAATGCTGTCGTACAAAAAAAGGGGTGCATTTCACAAGAAAATTGTAGCAAATTTCTCATCTACCTAATTGTACAGAATACCTGTATAAGGTGGTTTTAAGGGCAAAAATGCCCATTGCACAATAGATGGCTGAGACAGCCTCTGAAGTCATCTCAGCCATCCAAAAAATCTTTAATAATGGTTTATTTTGTACCAAACCAAGATGTAATAGATGGTAATGACATGTATACTAACCTGTTAGAATGAGTGGCTCAGAAATTCGAAACATCATACATATTTTGAAAACAATAGTTTAACTATTTCCTCCTGAATCGTAGTGTGGGCAATATTTTAATGTACTTTGTAATACAAAGTTAAATTTTTAGCTTTTTACTTTACAACAACTTTCTAAGGCAAGTGATACGATTGAGTAAAGGAAATATGTCCTATGGTTATAGTTGTGAAATGCACCACATTTTTCTGTACGACTGCCTTGTAGGACTCCAGGACTACTACCTGTAAAAAAATACGATTTGCCCTGTTTTCCCTATAGACATGTTTTTTTTGTGGTCGTAGCCTTTCTGAGCTGTCGTACATTGTTATGAATCGAGCCCCAGATATTATTATCATACGGCAGGATACTTTCTAAATAGTATACACAAGACCCATATTAATTTGTCAGTTGATATAAAACGTATTAATGGTTTAATCAAACCTTATGTGCACATTATGGTCGTAGGCATTTCCCCCCACTCGTATCTGGCTGTAGATAAACATAAATAATTACTCAAAACTCATCAAAATAAAAACGTATTACCTATGTACATTATAATTGATCTTTTCGTTATAGATTCTTTTAATACCACACAGAAAGGGGTTGATATAAGAGGGGTAGTTTAGCGGTTGCCTTTGATCATCGTATCTCCCTCAATAAAGATACGATCAGTCATATCTGATGTTTCAAAAGGTGCATTCCTATCTTGGGGGACACTTGGTCGTAATTTAGGACTTACAATTGATCGTAAGCTATACATTCTGAAACACTGCGCCTCATTCTACTACGACCATTCGTATCTCATTGGTCTTATCTAGCTACGATTTGAGTTGAGTTTTCAAAAGTTTTTATTTTGCACAAGTTCCATTACAAGTAATGTCTCTCAAACAAGGCCAAAGATAACTGGCATATGAATATTCAACATGGGTAATCACAATATACACAAGTACCAAAACTTCAGCTGTTCAGTACACAGAAAACACATACAGAAAAAACAGGCAGCGTATCTTTTAGTTGGTTCTGAAACACCCTACTGCTCTCAATTGAGACTCCTGTGCACAGTAGGGTGTTTCAAAGCCAACTGATAAATACGATCAATCGTAGCTAGATATGATCAATAAGATACGAATGGTCGTAGTAGAAGGAGGTGAAGTGTACCTTACGATCAATCGTATCTCCCCCCATTGGTCGTATCTTATAAACAAGATACGAGTGCACCTTGTGAAACAGGTAGATACGACTGATCGTATCTTTAAAGAGGCATATACGATCAAAGAACCCCTCTAAACTATCCCTCCTTTATTTGCCTCTCCCCAGGCAGTATCTAAAAAATATACCAATAATAATGTGCATAGGTTACGAGAACTTATTTCATGGTGAATACGGCACTCCCATTGACTTAACCAAGGAAGGCCGTATTTAACACCCCCCGTGAAATAACCCTTGCCCGTATTTAACGGCCTGTCAAATCATCAAAATTGTTGATTTAACCACTATAAAATACTTTTTTAGAGCAATTAAGTGGACTTTTGACAAATATTGTTAATAAGGACATGAAATAAACACAAAGGAACACTCCCCACTCAGGGTTATTTCACTCGGCTTCGCCTCGTGAAATAACCCTCAGTTAGGAACTCTACTCGTGCACCTTTGTCTATATATTTTGATGAGTTTGGACCAATAGCTGAATAGATAATGTAAATTTAAAAGCAGATATGAGTGGGGGGAAATGCCTACGTCCATAGTGTACACATAAAGTTCCATAAAACATTTAATACATGTATGTATCAATTAACAAATGAATGTGATTCATGTCCATAACATCTAGCACTTATCCTACTGTATAAGAATATCATTAGATAATAATTGCTATTAGAACAAATTCAAGGGGCATGGTAAAAGTTCCCCACTTACTCATATTCTGAAACACTTTATATTGATCGTAACTCACTCGTAATTTTTATGATTGGTCGTATTTATTGGTCGTAAATAGCTGTGAAACACCTAGCCATGCCCAAATTTACGACCAACATGTATACTAACGACCAAAAATATATACGAATGTAGTTAAGGGTATTTAACGACCAATGGAACCTTCTGAAACACTTTGGGTACGATTGATCGTAAATCATCATTCTGAAACACCCTACAGACTGGGCATTACGGTATCCTCTACCCATACTCCTAATTGGCCTAGGAAAGTATATTAAGCCATTGGACTGCAAAAAAAAATGCCTCAAAGTAATGAAAAAATGGAGTATTATATACTGGCTGGTCCTTGTTTTGAGAGCACAGGCAAAACCAGTATGACCTTTTTCTCTCTCTCTCTCTATATATATATATATCATTTGGAGGGGCCTTATGAAGTCATTTATTGCATTGTACTTGATACCATCTTGCCAGCACGTGTCATTACCTTTATATGAATGTATGGCCAATAAACCTATTAAAAACTGAAACTCCTCCCTATAGTGAAAATCCCCCGTAGATCTATCTACCTTCGGCTATGAACGTACGTCCAACCCTAGTAGCACATCATTGCCGGCTATTCCTCACTAGCGGGTTACCAGTGGAGCCACAGGGTGAGAGCCCATAGAACTAGCAAATCCTGTAAATGAGGGTACTCAGACTCTGCTTGGAGAGTGAACTACTGCATTCTCTGCATGGTAGGACACCTACACTATGTTTTGTTACCTGTCCAGAATAGTCCAGTGGTCAGCACATTGGACCCATGATCAACAGTACCTAAGTTCAAATCCCTCCCAGGCTATGTCTAGTTTCCATACTATGCACAATTAAATCTCTTTTATTTCTGTTTGAGAAAATAGGTCTGCCCCTGTGACCTACCTGTTAGGGAACATGCCTTTGTGTTGGAACATCTATCCCATTGGTTACTGAAGGTCCCTATTACAGTTCAAATACCTGCCAGGCTATGTGTTAGTTACAACAAAATATGCATGGCTACTTTTAACCTGACGAAAAAAGACTATTACATACTATCAATGAAAAGGGAGGGTACATTTCTTTTATTTTTGAGATGGATGGTCAAATGGTGTGCAGAAATACTGCACTGCCTAAGAATCGTTCCCTGGCCCCTGGCATTGAAAGTGAGGACTCTACCTCTAGACAAAATCTCCTGACTCTAGGTGACCTAACCAATGGCATGCTTATGAAGTGAATGATGAGGTAAATTACATCTAAACAGTGGTATATAATTATTAGCACAAAGAATTTAGGAATACCTGCTCCCCTTTTTCAAAAGCCATTAACATACATAAAAGAGAGAGATGGTAGATTGTATGGGCACTACATATAGCCTGGGAGGGATTTGAACTTGGGTACTCTTGATGATGGGTCCAGTGTGCTAACAACTGCACTATCCTGGACAGGTAAAAAAATGAGTGCAGGTGTCCTACCATGCAGGGAATGCGATGGTTCCACTCTCCAAGCAGAGTCTGAGCACCCCCATCTACAGGATTTGCTGAAGCTAGTAATTGGAACATAAAGGATGTATACTGGGACCAGTCAAACATGGCGCTGTACAGTGGACATCCAGCTAGTGCGGAATATATTGTGCCTGGTGCCTGGTTTTGAACCAGGGTCTATGAGTGACAGCTGCGTGTAATCTCGTTAGATGTTTTGCAGTGAAAGGAAAAAGTGAAAGGAAAGTCTCGTATAACATGAGGAGCAGTTTCTTTCTTTTTTGAGATAATTGAGTTTAGTATCAAAGAAAGGGCAATAAGACACACTGTAAGTAAACGTACAGTGGGACTGCATGAATGTTTGCACTGAGCAGAGTTAAGATGCCCTAAAGGAACACGTTAAGCGGCTTTAAGTTCAGTAATGTTATGTATATGTCCCGGAAAGTTCATAACGATATTAAAGTGGCTTTTAGTGGCATTTACTTAAATTAAATGTGCTAAAAATGTTCGGTTATGCGCATCAAATTCACTGAATTGTAAACATTCATGCAGTGTTCGATTTTAACTAATCTACTATAGTTTTACAGTAAAACTGTAAATCGTGGGTGTATTCTATTCGGGAATTCTTTGTATTGTATTTTATATATTCATTTGACTGAAACATCAGGTAAAGACCAAAAAAGGTGTTTCAGGTTACCCGATCCTACCTTTGACCCTATCTAGCAAAGGAGGGCCGACCCTAGAAATTGTTATCCAATTTTGAAAAAATGTTTATATTTCAAGTAATTTGTGGGCTATTTCAGAGTCAATTTGCTAGTCCATGAATCAATGCTGTTGCCGACGAGTTGCAGCTGAAGTTTGCAAGTCAATTTTTGGCTAATTTCAGGCCAAAGTGAAAATAAAAAACTGACCTACCCTACCTAGATGTTCAAATTATGTAGCCTAATACATGTGGCTGTGTTTCACGAACTTGTAAATAAACCGTTTATATTCAGGCCGGTCAGAAATGGCGCCCGGTCAGAGATGGCACACGGTCAGAGACAAAAACATTGGTCCAAGTTCGTGAGACACATCCTAGTATGTTTTTCAACTAATAGCCAACAGGGCATCTCCATACAGTGAAAATGTGATAGTACAGTTCACAATGAAAAGTCTCTCTTATTATTGATTAAACAGCTTAAGTCATTAAGTCATTAAGTCTACACCATAAGCGCGGTTAGGAACTTTTGATTGTGATGAATATATGTTGGGTAGTTGGGTCCAGTTGGGGTCCAGTGCATTCCTTAGAGGCACTTCCCTGTACAAGGGGCTTTTTTCATACACCCCTTTCTTGGGGCGCATCATCTTTAGTTTCACATTTATGTTTCCACAAAGGTGTCAAGTGGCACATTGTCTGCACTGTTAGAAGTAAGTACTGTAGCTGTACAGTATAAAAGGAGGCATTTTTGGTTTCCAGTATTACATACTGTACATCTACACTCACCTACTGTAGAACACCAAACACAGAAGATCATGGGTTCGAATCCCACCATGGAATAATAGGCAGTACTGCTATTTATCTATAGAAAAACTAAATTATGCACATGTACATATTCAAATATTCATAAGCTAACATTATTTTGTCAATATAGGTGGAAATGCATGTAAACTGGGTTAATGAAAAATGAAAAGAAAAACGTAATTCTCATTGTGCCATGGTTAGACTCGAACCCATGATCTCCTGTGTGTGGTGTTTTACAGTATGTGAGTGTAGTTGTACAGTATGTGATACTGGAAACCAAAAATACCTCCTTTTATACTGTGCAGCTACAGTATATCTCGCTGTGCAGTTACACTAACTTCTGACAGTGTGCGTTCAGGGGGTATTTGTGTAGGTAAGACAGTTAGTTGTGGATTCCGGGCTATCACCAGCTTCGGGACTTTGCAAATAATTAGACACAACCCAGCTAGACATAATTATGATAATATATGATAATTATGTAAAGAAGTCCAGAACATCCATTATTCGGTTTAACCCATCAGAGTATTGATATATAACAGCCAGTAACTGAGTTCTTTAGAGGGTCCTGCAAATTGAATCAAGCAGTGTCTCCGTGTGCAAACAGGACACATCAGCCGCAGGCGCATGTTACCGGAATATTCCCTAATATGACCATCTGTTTAAATAACGACTCCACAAGGTCCAAAGAACGAGAATCAGAAAGAAATACATTTGAGTTCAGTTAACCTCTTTTTGGCAACAACGTGATATAGAGAATCCTTTAGAGGGTGTTATAACCATGGTATCTCTATGCCTATATATGCCATAACGTATACACACTTAAAGTACAATAGCCATTTGGCTCAAGGTTACAAGGGCCATACAAAGGTCATAATGAATTGCAAGACTTGAGATACCTGACCTGATATTTAATGTGTGTCCTTGCCCCATGTCGTTGTAGACTTATTGGGGTTAAAGACTTAAGGCTTAATCACATATATATATATCCTTAGGACTGCCGGTACTTTCTGGAGGCGCACTGCCATAGCGTAGTGTTTCCAATGCAAATGCAAAATCTTGGCTTTCAGGAGGCCCTTTTTACTATACGCATTGGCCCGCTATGGCAGTGCTAAGGATAAGAGGTCTTATTCAAAATTAGTATAAGAATGTACTAAAAGCTTCAATAGCCTTTGCTATATCTACAAAGGTGGCAATAGTAATACACTGAGAATTCAATCCTATAAAGAGTGTGTCAATGAGTAGTACTACTATCGCTACAGAAAGTGCAATATATAAGGGTAGGGACTACAGGGGTTACAAAGAAACAGCCTTCATTGAATATCTGCAACAATATGACTGGGGGAATTATATAGAAATGAAGGATGACCCTAATGTCTTATGGGACATGTTTCTAGTACCGGTACCACTGGAATCCTATCTAAATAAGCACTGCCCTTACATAGAAAGAGTCATTAAAGATCGTCACAAGTGTTGGGTGAATGATGAAATAATGGATGTCATATTTGAAGGGAAACCTGGTTAAGCATTAACAGGGTTGAGGGTTTACCTGAACAAAAAGCAGTCATTAAGGCTTGTAGGCGCAAAATCGACAGGATGTCAAAATCTGCCAAAAGAGGTGGTATAACTGATGAGCTAGATGAAAACTATGCTAATCCAAGGAAGTTTTGGAAGCATATTAACCAGCTGTTTGATTGTGGAGGTGAAGTAATATATCCTGACTTAAAGGACATTGATAGTGGGCTGACAATTGACACTGATAATGCAGCTACTTATGTCAATGACTACTTCACAGGCATTGGTGAGAAATTACACACTCACATAGTGGGAGGCCCAAAAGAAAGTTGATAATGAGACCAGAGTCTCAGTAGATGATTATATTGAAAAAGACATACCCAAGTTAGAAATATCCAAATGGTCTATTTACTATATCATAAAAGACTTGGACAAACACAAATCTTCTGGAATTGAGGGCATCAGGTGTGACATTTTAATTACAGCCTTATTAATGTTTCTGACAGAGGTTACCCACTTTTGCCAAGTAAGTCTTGACACTGGCATATTTCCTAGGAAATGGGGTGATGCTTTAATAAAACCAATTCCCAAAGACGGTGATTTGAGTGACGTCAGGAATTGGAGACCGATTTCTCTATTACCTGTTCCCTCTAAGATACTGGAAAAGGTGATATATAATTTCTTGAGTGAGCAAATGTCCAGATCTGGAAATTTTAGTGATAACCAGTATGGGTACAAACAGAAGGGGGTCAGGCACAGGTGATGCTACCTTCGATCTAGTAAATGACCTATATGGTTACAGAAACAATGGTCTTATTGGGGGAACCCTGTTTGTCGACTTCACCAAAGCGTTCGATAGTGTCATTCACTCTAAATTGCATAATAAAATTGCCCATTTAGGACTTGCCCACTCAAATTACAAATGGTTTGAAAGTTACTTGGACAATCGAAGCCATAGTTATGATTATTGTTATTGCTATTGCCATTTTGTGTCCTACTTGAGCGGAGTAAGGATCTCTTTGTGTGTAAAATAAGATTTACACTCATGGTTGGTACCACACTGTTACCTAATTCATATTTGTATATGGCCTCATCATTAAGCCAAAAGTTTCTTACAAAACTGACCTGTATTCAATCCCTTATGTACATAGACAACAATCACCAAGTGCTTATACATAAAAGATCTGTAGAACACTTGTGTACAAAGCTGGTGTACAAACTCATCTTATTACATAACTCCATGCCACACATATGTAAAAACACTGTTGTTACTTGAAAATATAGAAAATGGTATTGTTTGTAAGCATCACTTAAACCCTCGTCAAGATGGATTGTTGCAAATAAACACGTCCAAAAAAAATAAACTTAAAAAAATAATAATTTACCAGGCAATGAGCGATAATTTTCTTATCATATATAAGATCGGTTATAGATACTGTCCACTGGGGAACAGCGGCCGATTAAAACCATAACTTTCCGATAAAACCTCGGCCGATTAGAGCCCAGTGGACAGGTGAATGGTGCCCATAAGAATCCATGCAGTGGATTGTGGACATCAGGACCTGTATTTGTAGGGGACGAAGCTCTAATGAGCCGATGGTCTGGGTCTGTGTTCGATGGCTGGGTTGGAAACGAATACTGTAGTAATGTAGTAGAGTGGCACCATGCTTTAGATAGGCAATTACGTGGCCTCATTTCCGGGAAAGTCGACACACGCTAGCTAAAGATTCAATACTCTGAAAATAATATCTCCATAACAATCTAATTCATTTGATGAGCTCGTGCCAAATATAGATAGGATATGGCATTTCAAAAGACTGTCCTGTGTCTGATGCAGTTCACATCAATATTAGAACAAGTTTTGGATATTAAGTATGAAATATGAATAAATTGGCTGGTCGTAATTAAACTTTGGGTTGCTGAATTGATAGGGTACATTTTAGAGACAAAGATCACCTGAAGGTTATATCTACCATATCTGCTTTTGTGGATACTGGGAACCTAGCCTGAATTATCAACATATAATATACTATTTTAATGAATATCCTATAGGCCTTTACCAGCAGACTTGGTTAACTGCCCAGTAAGCATGCACCCTATGTAATTCCAATGTATCTCAGAGGTTTCTTCAGTTATCCAACCAAAGGTTTGAGCTATATAATTCTGGAACGTTTGTGGACGTCAAAATGTTAGGGTTATTTAGGTCACTCCAAATAACATACTTGTTTCTCATCACCGCGGAATATCATATGCTATGTAGAATTATATGTTATGTCCTAATATTTACGTAGACCTAAGCTACGTAAATCAGACCCGCAGGTTTGTGGCGAAAATCAACCTTAACGTTCTGACATTCACAGACCTGAAACAAATGTAGATTTACGTCTGAACTACGTAATAATTATTGTTTTTACTTGGTGAAGGCTAACGTAATCTGCAGACTGTTTATGGTACACCAAGAATGGGTTAGACGGCCGACCCAGACAATTGATGAGATGCACAACTGTACCCAATCACTTTCAAATGTTTACACTCTATCACTGCCCACCAAGGTTCCTGGCACCTATATGCGTCACAATGACGTCTCCGGTGACGCTGGGACATGTAATCTAGACTGAGCCGCTCGGCCCACAACCATCAACTCCAAATACTCTATACCACCGAATCTATACTTGCCTACACACAAGTACATAGATAAAGAATGAAATAACATGACTTTCCCACATTGCACATTTCTAAAAATGTAATTTAGATGCACATTTTAAATTGGCATTATGTATAGCCTACCTTTTTGCCAAAGTGAATGTCATCTGAGAGAGAGACTGCTGTATCGTGCCCATGCATGCACTGTGCACTCATCAGCCGAATTTATATAAAAGACGTACAGCTCACTCGTTTGGCCGTATATGGTGCAATGGACTGTGGACGTCAGACAAAAGGTCTCTTCTACTGTCTCCCCTGATGTATTTCCTGTGTATGTTTTCTGATGTTTTCTTTTGTGTAAATATGTACCCAGTTATCCTCTATCCCTGCGACCTGACCATATTGTACATCCATAGAATTATATGTAGGTGCGCACTTAGGGTAACATGGAGAGAAAATGTAGGGTCGGTAGGTCGGATTTTCTTTTCAAAATTGCATAGAAAACGTAGGGTCGGCCCTGTTTTGATTGGGTCGGTCGGTGGTCTGAAACAAACATTTTTCTCTTTTTCTTGGCCTATCTTCGGCAGATTAAAGTCCATTGGACGGTGCATATTAGGGAGCTCCAATGTGAATGGAGTGTAGTGTATATTAGTTTACCGAATTTTATATATGCGTACACAACTTTACTATAAACCCCATTACAATAGATTCAGCGTAATCAACCATTTTAGTTCCCAATACACACTCGCCATCAACCATCTTGAATTGAGTTACTGCGATTACCCTGGTAAATGCCGGCACAGTGGTAGCGGGGTGGTAGTAACCCGAGCATCCTCCAGGGTCTCTCTGGTTAAGAAACAGTGCTGCACTTTGCCCATCTGATAGGATAGAATTAGATGTATAAAGAAAGTCTGTTATACAGACTTATGAACCACAAGCTTGGATGGCGCTATAAAATATAGTCTTGTTGCAGAACTGGCCTATCTACTTGTACCTCGCAGCGAACAACATACGTTGGGTTCTTGGTGCTTCTGGCTCGTGAGACCCTACTGAACAAATTCCCACACGATGCCAAGCTGGCACCGCCAGGGAAATTCAATAAAAGAAGTTTTTCCAAAATGGCTCCCGGGAAAATGATAACATTTTAGAAAAATGGATATCTCTGCCATTTCACACATTTTTAATCTGTCCATATAAAAGTGATTCAAGGTCAAGGTCAATTCAGAAGTAAAACTTCAGTTTCTGGTATTTTTCCTTAAAATAAACTGAAAAACAAGTACATAATGCTAGATACTATTACGGTATTTTTAACAGAAATCCACCCCGTGACATGTTTATAATACTAGATACTATTTTCATAACCATATTAAATGTTGCAGTTCTTAAAGTCAAGGTCAAGATTAAGATAAAATATTATTTTGCACATATTTGGTAAATACTGTATACATATATCATGTCTATAATGTATTTCCTATCCTGATGATATTATTCAGTATAGACCAATGCCAATGTCAAGGCCGTGTTTAAGGTCAGTTGGTCAATATGATTTACTTGCAACCGATGGTATTTTGATAATATGTTGATGAACCTTGGCACCCCATAATGGATTCAATTGACCTAGAGGTTGACAGTGACCAGACCCCGGGGACCAGACCTATTCAACTATGACTAGCTGCAGCTGCTTACACGACAAAAAAAAGTATGAGCCAGCACTCAGTAAATCTGGCAAGTTCACTGTTCCCCAAACCAACAGATATCATCATTGATGTTGTGCGTTGTGCACTAGCCGTCAAATGGGGCTGTTAGAGCTTACATCGGTAAGGCCAAAAAACATAAAAATACCTTCTCTTTTCTATGGAACTGTGCTCAGATTAGCCACATCGGCCACGCATACCATCTATGTATATAATAAGGTGGTTGATATGTACACACACATTTGAGAAGCTGCAGATGTGCTAATCAGCTAATACCTCTCCTAAATTACAGCACATAGACAGCAATGCATAGCACATGGCTCACTGCTTAAGTGAGGACAACTCTTTTTGATACCATAGTTGCATTTGTGTTTCGTTATTCGGACCACTTGCCTATTTCTTAACAGCAATCGTGTATACATTTTGCTGTGATGTGTGTAAAAGGACGTGATGTTCCTTACAGCAGATACATAATACTCTACATCGCTTCACTGCCCATTAGTATGACTTATCGCCATGACTTCATGAGTGATAAAATGGCAGAAATATGATGCTGATTGATAGGCATTTGGATTCATACTTTTTAATGCCGGTCAAGGATCATATTGCATTATTGACAACACATGTCATAACTAAGATGTAACTGACACTCCATATCAAAGTTGTATCTCGTATTTCTTGGGAAGGACACACGCACACACACATACGCACCCCCCCCCTCTCTCTCTCTCTCTCTCTCTCTCTCTCTCTCTCTCTCTCTCTCTCTCTCTCTCTCTCTCCTCCATGAAGCATGACTTCTGTATTCCCTTTATTTCTCTTGATTTAACTTAGCAAACACACTGCAGCCCCTATAGTAATATTTTTAAAGGGTTAATTCATTTTCATAGATTTTTTATGAAGTCTATAAATTAGTTTATTGAGGTCTGCAGAACGCCTTCCCGATCATTTAACCCTTTAAAAGATTAAGGAAGGCATACTGCCTTAATACACCATGTCCTTGGTCGTCATGATACCCTTGGTCGTCATAACGCAACCCGACAGGGCATGACGACGTCATGATGCACCAATCAAGTCCTGGCGAATCATCCCCTGGGCTGCATTGATGCATCATGACGACAAAAGTAACATTTCAGCGATATGCACTCCTTAAATGGTTTTAAAGCCAGAGGCAGAGGCAGCGTTTTAATGAGAGAGAATATGGAGAGACGGTCCCAGACATGATGTCTACTCTACTAGCTACTCTACTGAGATGTTTGTCGTGTTATATAGGCGCACATTTACCGTGAAGGTCTGGTTGTATAGATTGTATACGTATAGCATTATACCTAAGACATGAACACTTAGGGCTAAAGTGGACAGATCTATACGGTGCCTTAACCTCCAGAGACTCCATATCCTCCATGGACGCCTGCAGTATTACCTTTGATGGGGTGCTTGTGTCTCTCGAGGACTTGTTTTTGAAAAGGTTGCATATGATCAGGCAGTATTAAAGACAGGCGGACTGACATATGGATTAGTGTTTAAAACGGTCTTTAGGGAGTGATAACTTTTTAACAACAGGGGGGGGGGTGGTGGGTTTTCCGCGCGGAGCGCGCACATTTTTTTACCCCCCCCCCAGGTCAAGGGGTCAACATTTTTTACCCCCCCCCCTTAGAGTCGAAAATCGGCTCGCGCGCGGGCCCTTTGAAGCATAGTAACGCGCGGGCTTTTTGGCTCAAAACAGGTTAAATTTTTTTGCTCCCCCCCCACAAGAGGGGTCCAAATTTTTTTGCCCCCCCCCGGTCAAGGGGTCCAAATGTTTTTGCCCCCCCCCCCCCAAACCCACCACCCCCCCTGTTGATAATAAATGATCACTCCCTTAATACGTGACACAGTGGTATATGTGTGTAAAATATGTGCTGTACAAAGTAATAGTGGATCATTTTGAGCCTATACCCTGAGTGTCTCAGATTAATCATTCATATAGATGAAGCCTGTCATCATTTCTTACAGGAAGACATGTAATTTCCAGAATAAGGAATGTGCCATGTATGTAAGCCGACTGTGGGATTCTGCCCACGGCCCATCTCCCTTGGAGGCCATAAAGCTGCCATCATGTTGTGGCCCATCAGGGATTTGGGCTCGTTCTGTCAGCCATAATATTATGTTTGTCATAAACACCCTAGGGGGCACTTATATATGTTGTATACTAGTACACATGTCCCTGCAGCTGGGAAGGATGCCTTTCCTACAAAATGGCCCTAACCGTACAAGAATTATCCAATAATAAGGGTCCAGTTTCATCTTTAGCAAAATGTCCCAGCTTTGACCAAAATATCCCAGTGCTAGTCGAATCCTTTGCACAAGAGTAATATTGCATAAACATCGACCCAAATAAAGCGTTATCAAAAGGAGACCTTACATGGTACATGTATCAAATAGTTGGGGATGTAACATTGTAACGGATTCTGGCCATGGATAGAGGGTAAAGGAATAATAAAGCTCTTGAGGGTTGATAGCCCTCTAGAAGTCCATTGTATTACTTAGATTGCCCAAGGGACCTATCCCTAATGGAGTATTGAAGGATAGTCACAATACTTACATTGGTGATGGAGGATGGAGAGGCTGCTCTTTCCTCAGGGGTTTCCTGTGGATGCCACTGTAATATACATAAGGTACAGGCGGTAGGTGCGCTAGTTACCGCGACTAGCACTGATAGGAGCCCCCCTGTTGTGCCCCGTATTATCCACAGGCTACAAATGGTTAGTGTCCACATCACGTTATGGCCATAGCCTTCTATCCCAAAGTGTCCACAATATAGAGTTTGTCCACCTCCTTCCATCGCAAAGTTTCCATGATATACAGTTTGTCCAGACTCAACATCACAGAATGTCCACTAAATGCAATTTGTCCCCAGCCAACCATCACAAAGTGTCCGCAAACACAGTTTGTCCATAAAAGCATTACAAAGTGTCCACACTGCACATTTTGTCCACACAAAAGCATCACAAAATGTCCACAATGCACACTTTGTCCACACAAAACCAATACAAAGTGTCCACAAGGTGCACTTGGTCCACACAAAACTATCAGATAATGTCCACAAAGGACCATGTCACAAAATTTCCGTAAAGTAGGCCACACAAAACTAGCACAAGGAAATCAGTTGAAATGCTGTTCAAAGTAAACAAAACCAAATGAATGTTTTTTACATCCACATTTCACACTTATCAAAACATAACAAATAGACCAAAGGGCAGTTAAACTGTACGTACGGTGAAGAGGAGGAGGAAGAACAGACAAAAGGAGGTACAATGTATGACAATAATTATGTTAATCAGACTATTAGGATGATCTTCTTTGTCTTAACTTTAATGGGGTGCTCTGCCCCCCAACCCCCCTTTTTTCTTCTTCTTCTTTTTTCAATCCTATCTTAAACTATCTTAATTTTTTTTCTTCTATTTCAATCCTTTCTTTCTTAAAAGTATTTTTTGTATGGCTTTTCTTGTAAGCCGAGGGAATATACTAACAGTGTCTCAATACAAAACACCGCTGCCCCAAAATAAGAACTGAATTAAGATAGAGATAATGCTCTAAACGTTTGTCCTCTCACCTGGGAGAACTTACCCGTATTTGTGTGTCACAGTATATTTGTTATAAAGAGGTTCTGTTTTGTGGACACTTTTGTGATGATTTTGTGTGGACAAAGTGCTTTCCGTGGACAGCATAATATGATTTTCTGTGGACAAAGTGTGATTTGTGGATACATTGTGATGGTTTTATGTGGACAAGGTGTGTTTTGTGGGCATTGTGGCACAGAATGTTGTGGACAAATTGTGGTTTGTGGACACTTTGTGGTGGTAAGCTGTGGACATACTGCATTTGCAGACACTTCGTGACAGCTAGGTGGGGACAAACTGTATTTTGTGGTCATTTAGTGATTTTGAGTGTGGACAAACTTTGTGATGGTAGGATGCGGACAAACTGTTATTTATGGACACTTTATGAAGGAAGGCTGTGGGCAGATTGTATTTTGTGGACACTTTGTGATGGCAGGCGGTGGACAAATTGTATTTTGTGGACACTTTGTGATGGTAGGCTGTGGACATACTGTAATGTGGACATTTTCGCAGCATGTGGACAATACGGGGCACACACACACCGCCACCCCCCAGAACCGGAAAACACCCTCTCCCCTCAACCCAACCCCAAGTCTTCCAACTCCTGCTACAGCTGTACAATATACTGTATTTCCCCGTGTACATAAGCTGGACCCCATGAATATAAGCCTGGGGGAAAGATGACTTAGTGTTGTATTTAAGCCGGACCCTGCCCGAGTATAAACACTTTATGCCAGGCCATATCACCACTTCTATAGGCCTACTTGGAGAATTTACCTCATCTATGTCTACAAGAGAAATAAAGGATGAATTGCAAGAAAATATGTATAGGAAATAATGTGTTGGAATAGTGGATACTGCTATGAGAAGGTACCAGAATGTTTCTTCAGGTATAGGAATGACAGCCGACCCCGTGTATAAGCCCGCCCGGTGTGTGAGCCTTGTCAGTTTCAACTTAGTATAAGCCTGGACTTAAAGATGGGGAAATACGGGATAGCTGCCCTACATTGAGGGCTCTAGTGGTCATACAACACAACTTAGTTTACAGCTTAGCAAATCCGACTTAGCTCATTAATCATAGACCTTAGCAACGCTAGAAGCATACACTACATCTGTGTATAAGGCCAAAAAAAAAAGAAGGTTTGTTTCAGGTCACCCGACCGACCCTATGTAAACAGGGCCGACCCTACGTTTTTTTATGCAATTTTGAAGAAATCTTTATATTTTTTACACTTTTTGGGGATAAATTTTAGGTTTCCAAAAGTTTTGAAAAAAATCTTCCCATTTTCATACTTTTTTGGGTCAATTTTAGGGTTATGTAAAAAAAAAAAAAAAAAAAGTTAAAAAAAATCCGACCTACTGACCCTAGAGTTTCATCCCATGTTACCTGAAACAAAACTTTTTTTTCATTTGGCCTAATGAAATATGTCATCGTTTCTAAAGTTCTCTAGTTTTGAGATTGTTTGAGATAGATCTATGGTCTACCTTGAACTACAGAAATACATTCAGCTTTATGATTATTAAAACCCATGTGGCTCTAATAAAGCAATTACATCCATGTCTCTCCCTCTCTCTTTATCTAACTCCCTGGTGTCATGTGAATCCAAAAGCTTATTCTCACAATGAGAATATATGGTTGATTCAGGTAAAGTGGGACACCTAAGCCATACTCTGACTTCATGTACCATTCACACATTTGGTACTTATAGTAGAAAATGTCAAACACATCAAGTAGTTTCACTGTTTCGGTATTTATTCCTTTGAACCAAAATATAAAAAATATATGAAATACCTTAGCCAATGTGGCCTAAATAGCCCATTTGTTTGAGATGACATTTCAAAATTGAAGCTTCCTACTTTACTTGTATTTTTGGTAAAGTGGGACACTTGCTTCATGCAAAGTGGGACAATTGATAAGAATCAACCCCCATGCTTTATAATCCATATGATAAAAATGGTAAAAATGTCAATTTTTGAAGGTGAGATATATATTTTGATGCACTACATCAAAAACATTAAGGAAATGTATGTAGGGTCCTTTAATGAATCAAGTACACAGAGTATAAATGTAAAACTGCCAAAATACTGTGCATCTGGGCTTAACTTTGGGCGAGGCTACACTACATTATGTTACATGACAACATATTTGTACCCTAACTGAATCTCTATCCTCAAATTATTTTACATAGTGCTAAATAATGTTTTGCACAATTATATAGCGCATACTCTTAATTGTAAGCATCTAAAATGAAATGTTTTGTTAATGAGGTAGTAATGCAAGAGCATTTCAGGGGCATATCAATCACTATGAATAACTGTAAATGGCAAAAATTTCTATAAATCGCAAGAAAGTAGTACTGGTTTATGATTTCCATGGTTTTAGCCTCAATGTATATTAAATACCAATTCTAAATGAATTTGCTACAGATTTTATCATTTAACATCATAATGTATGATTAAAAATCATTAAAGGTAAGAAATCTCACAATAATTATCTAAATTATGATGGAAGTCAATGGTTTGCTGATGGAAGTCAATGGTTCGCTCATCTAAATAATGATCATCAGTTAAGTTACTTGATAAACCACAATCTGGAGCACTAACAAAGCCCTATTCTGGCTGTTATACTTAATAATTTGGTATTATTTACACAACTAAGTATTGTAATGATATTTGCTATGATATTTCTTCTCCTTATAAATCAAAATATAGGCATATCGGGTAATGCTACTCTGAGAAAGGGGATTAATATAGTGTCCCATTTAACCTGAATCTGCCTGTCCCCCTTTACCTAACACCTTCAGCTAAAGTGGGACACTTGCATTTAAGGTCTCAGTGTACTTCATTTTCATATCTGACTAATTAAAGAATATCAAGATGTACAGAAGCAATATATGTATCTAATATTTACATACATTTTGAAATATCATGTTACTATTCTTAGTACCACTACTGAATAATTTTACTATTTCTTATGTACTTCCAAATTTATAGCGGCAAATTTAAAGCTCTCCACCCTAATCATGTCAAAATTTAGAAGGTATAATTACCTCTTAACTTAGGTGAGATAGGTACAATTAAGATGGGTCAAATATATATATATTTCTAAGAAAAGAATATAATTTTACACCCAGGAAAGAAATCAACCCCCAAAAATGGCCTTAATGTTAATTGTCCCACTTTACCTGATGTCCCACTTTACCTGAATCAACCCTACAGCCAGCCCGCTAGCTCAGTTATAGTAAAGCAATGGACCTTGGACCTTACTCCTAACAGTGTATGGTAGCAATTTTATTAGATATTTGAACCTACAGTTTCAGCTTGTGGGTAAGCCTTCATCAGGGATAATAGAAGTAGTAGCAAATTGTTTCACTTTGAAGTTTGATATTCTCTGAAATAACAATGTCACCGTGTAAAGAGCTGCCACATCTATTGTCACATCATTTTGGTCAGACTTCAATAGCATAGGCCCTATCCTACACCAGGGGATCCAGGGGATCTTGGGGGTTCTGGGGGTCCTAGGGGTCCGGACCCTCCCCTCTTTTGGAAAAAATCTCTAATGATATTTTGCTGCGCCGCGAGTCGCAGCAAGACGCTTTTCTGTACTTTGGTGTTTGGTGGACCCCCCTCCCCCTTTTCAAATTCCTGGTTCCACCCCAAGGGTTTTATACATATCGGAAGAGCTATGGTATACTATACCAGGGGTGGTGTAAACATTTGAAGTTGTTATAGTGCTTCTAATAAATGTACCCATGATTAAATCAATCTGAGCCGGAAAATTTCTGCAATGAAATAACCTGTAGCGATATGCTTGATTCAAATCACAACAGATGTAACTACAACTGGTCAGTGTAACTGCATGTCCAAAGCATCGGTAGGTAAGCTTGCAGCCAGCTTGTGGGTATATTTCAATGTGTGTTCCCTCCCTTGTCTATATTTCAACAGATATGCTCAAATTGCAGAGAAGCAGTGCCAAATATTTATCGTACAGTGGGATTTAGAGTAATAGAGCCCTTGTAATTTGGTGTAACCACAAGGCTCCCAAATTGCAAGAGTCTTAAATTACCTTATTTCACAATGGTTTAGGAGGCATCGAAAGCGTCGTGGGATATGAGCTTTACATGCAGCACCCATGCACCCGCTCTCCTAACAGGATGGAACTGTGTCAGGAATTAAACCAGTAATGAACCATTGTTGTTGCTAGGCTTCCCACAATGTAATAAGGTGAACTAGACCATTGCTTTAGTTGCTATGTGGGGCAAATGAATGGCTTCACCGACATGACTGCGAGTTATGAAACTATTATCATGCAGCCATATAAGCTCAAATCCCACTATGCACTTATTGCTGGAATGTTTCTGCAATGTAAGAATCTGTTGATATGCATGGGCTGAGCCAAACTGTTACAGATATAACAGCTGGGGATTCATAACTGCTAAGAATCTGTTGCGATTTGGGCCTACTCTAACATCTAAAGTTGATATGTCAGCTAATTAAACACTGTAAAAAAATGTGTGTTGCGGGAACATGGATAAAACGTAACACACATATATATTCAATACACTTGAGCGTGAACACACTTTTCTCAACACAGTTACACACTTTTTTGTCAAATGTGTGTAGGGAATAAAAGTGTGTACGATATACACACATTTCTATTGACACCAGATGGCACCACAAGCACACTTCAAGCTTGTAATTGCACTTTTGATCTTGTTTACTGATTTGATATCAAAGTTTAAACATGTAATTAAGTGTAACTTCAATGGATGCATGAATCTAAGAAGTTATACTCCCTTTGAAGACTGAATATCCTGTCCTATGGAGGTCTAACAAATGTGGAAGGAATAGGACACCTTTCCTGTGTATGCTTTCATAGGAGCTATGATATAAGTCAATGTGTAATTGAAACCTGCATAAGGTCATTCCGTACAAGGCTCTGCTATGTAAGATGACTGCCACAATTAGCCACCATTGCACTGGTGGCTATACATGCTGTGGTTAATGAAATTTTGCCTGTTGGTGCATTAAGGGCATTCCGTCAGCAACCAGTGCCAGGGAATGTTGAATAATACGCTTAATATATTTAAACACTTTATAAAGCAACACACCTATCTATCTCTTACACACTTTCTCCTACACACTTTACATTTTACACAGTTTTTATCTCAACACACTTTAAAGATTAACACACTTTTGACAAAAGTGTGTTAAAAAAAGGGTGTGTAAAATAAGTATACAAAAAAGTATGTTACAAAAGTGTGTTAATTTAACACACACTTTTAAAGTGTAGGTGATTTTCTGCACAGTGGGATATGGAGTAAATACCCTTAATAAAACCCTTGCAATTTGAAGTAAATGCAAACCCTGGTAACAAATAACGAGAAATTCCCGGGATTTTTTGGGGATTGTGTGAGCAAAATTTCCCGTGATACATATCACGGGATTGGACTCGTGAATTTACATGTATAATCCCGTTGAATCACGGTATTTACCCCAGTGCAGCTGAAGGACGTGGGTTCGAATCCTGAGGACAGTAACTATTAATAATGTAAAATCTACCTCCCCTTTTCAATGCATATAGGAAAAAAGATATCGTCTTGACATGTATACAATCTAGACATACATGTAATTAAATGCACACCACTAGTGTGTTTCTGTATAAAACGTTTTCAAATGTGCATGTAAAACATTAGCTCTATAGGGAATCGATCTCTCAATATGGGGATCCAGAGTTCCAGGCCTTGTCAACTGAGCTAGTGAGGCTGGCTTCTGTAGGCTTTAGTATATCTATGTAGGCTAAAATTGTGTCCCCCCCAAATGTCTAGAATTCTCAACAGTGAACCTTCTCACATTCCTTTGAATTGAATGTATGAAGTAAAGCATGAGGACACTATATATATATATAAATCCCTAAAAGAAATAGTGCACCAACCTTTGCAGGAGGCTTTGCTGGGACTTAAACTTGCTTTCTTCTGATTAGGAGACAGTCGCTCTACTGACTGAGCTAGGTAGGCAGATGTCAGACAGCAGTGGCACAGCTCTCATATTCACTACTATATAATTATGTGTGTGTGTGACACAGCCCTCAACTACTCTGCTATACTAGGGACCTTTAGCAAATCAGACGTAGCTCATAAAAGACAGACATAGCAGTGCTGAAAGATTAGGCTACGTCTGGGTTAAATGAGCTAAGTCAGGTTTGCTAAAGGTCCCTGGGTAAAGGTCCCTCATAGCAATACAGGTTATACCCTAGTAGCAAGCCCGCACGTGGCCAATTTGGTTTTAGCTCGGATTGGCTGTTTGAAGTCGGGCAAAACTGAGCTGGGTTTCATGTTGGGCAGATGGCTGGGCTGAAGTGTGGCCCCGATCGGGCTGCCCAGTGCCCTAAACCAACGGGCGCCCGTCGGTTAGCCCACTCCTGGCCGATGAGGGCTGAGGTTGGGTTTGGACAGGGCAACTGGTCTAATAGTTCTGATGATTGACACCAGATGTCACTACTATACAATATCTAGAGTTTTCCAACAAAGCCAGATGAAATTGACATTATATTATAATACAATAAAATGTTTAAGTGATGTAGAATAGGAAACAATAAATAGATGTTCTCACAGTTTGGAAATAAGATAGAATATATATTTGAATGATGAAAAGGAGGTTCTCTAAGCAGCTATCCAGTGTAAACACTATTTCTGTGGCATTACAATCTTAATACAAGACTCATGCGCCCCATGTAGGTATGAACTATGGCTTTGAAGGTCAATGTGCACCATAGACACTTGTCTATGCTGCATGTGGCTCAAACCTGATGATAATAGGCCTGCTTGATACTTCCATTATTGGGTAGGAAGAGTATGATTATGCCTTGGGTTGATTAGCAGGACCTAGGATATCTGGTTCAACAAATACAAGAAATCATTGGAGAATGATTGAATAGATTCTTTAAGTCCAAAAACCGATCTAAGCCCGCTTTCAACCCGTCCAAAAACCGATCTGAACCCACTTTCAGCCCGTCCAAAAACCAATCTGAGCCCAAAGTGGGAAGCCCGTCCAAAAACTGATCTGAGCCCAAAGTGGGCTTCCCGTCCAAAACCCAATCTGCGCCCAACATGGGAAGCCCGCACGGGGCCGGACCAAAGCCCAGTGCCCTAAACCGACGGGAGCCCGTCGGTTAGCCCACTCCGGGCCAGACTTGCAAACACAGTCTGGCCCCGTCCGGGGCCACAGTGTGTTTGCTACTAGGGTAGCTGTATATTATTACATACCATGTAGAAGGGCCTATGTCCACGTTAAATATGAACTACATTTGGTTTGCCAAAGGTCCCTATTTCCTTTTGTGGGGGTCCAGACGACCCCCCAATCCGCTCTAAGACTACAGCAGGAAATAAGTGTGGCCAGGCACATGAAAAGGGATACTGAAGGGGGAATTGACAATTTAAGTTTGTGTCAAGATCTTTAAAGTGTGATATTATGAGCTAAGATATTCCTGGTAGTTTTGTCAGAATCATATCTTGAACATAAGTTGTTACTTATAACTAATTATGACAGATAAGCTCTAAATGCACCGTATACAATAATAACTACTGAAATTGATGAAAAAATCAGATTTGCTGAAAAATATCCATATTAATTTTTAAAGTGTGCATATTCTATCTAAATTTGGTTTCAGTAGGAATTTTCAAGGTCTGTTTACAATTTTGAGTTGCTGACCAGAATGTTCCATTTAGAAAAACAGGAATGGTTTCCATGGCAACCAGAAATTGCAATATGTGCCTATTTCTCATAAAAAACGTTCCATTTACATTCCAAATATAGAACATTTACACCAAAAATGTAATAATTCTCAGACGACTACTGCATTCTTCATAAAAAATTACCTTAGAGCATTTTTGGGCATATCTTTAACTATTTTGCCATTCTTATGCCCCTTGGTGGCCAAAACCAGTACCGTAAATTCTCGCGTATAAGCCTAACTCGCGTATAAGCCGCACCCCTAACTTTGACAAATTATATAAGCCGCAGAGGGGGTCTGAATATTGCGATTTTGGTACTGTAGTATGGTAATAAAAACTCTCGTATAAGCCGCACCCTATATAGGCATGTTTGGTATCAAAAGAAAGCTGAGTCTGACTCGCGTACAAGCCGCGGCTTCTACGCGAGAATTTACGGTACTAAAAATCCCCCACGAAGGTACCCTCTCACGTGTTGAGCCACAATAATTATTTTGTGAGAAATGGTAGCAAAAAATATGGTCTTCGTGTTCTAAACTCCCCTGGAACATTTTTCAGATCACTTTTGAATTGATGTGGTCCGGTACATAATTGAATGATTTTGGATCCTAATACCACCATCTGCAGCACAGCCTCAGTGGTGTAATGGGATCGATGCAGACCCTGCTTGGTCAGTCCACAGTTTTTGCTTAGCATCACCCATTTACATATAATTATTATACAGTTTGAAGGATGTCCCTCAATGGAGTATCTTCCAGTGTTTGAACTCAACCTGATCTATGTCAACTGCACAGAAAACGGCACAATGCATCTGTTTCTGATGAGACATCAGCCTTGATAGCTTAAATTTAATGAGAATGTGATTGACACATTTTCCACATCTATTTGCAATAATATGAATAAACGTTATGCAGAACATTGAATTATTAATCATTGACCTTTAGGATAAATCTATCTTCCTCTTTCCCACTATCCTTATCTGTCTGTCTGTCACTATCTGCCTGTTGCTCTCTCCCTCTCTGTTTGTCTCTTTCTCTCTCTCCTCTCTCTCTATCGCTCTCTCCAGATATGCACACACACATAATTATATAGTAGTGAATATGAGAGCTGTACCACTGCCATCTGACAGCTGCCAGTCAGTAGAGCTCCTCCTAATAATAATCCCTATAAACTCTATAAGCCAAGATGGTTTTCTGTGATAAGGATTGATTTGAACGATTTTTACACTGGTCTGGATATCACAACCATGGAGACTTCCAGAATGCCGTGATATCACGTGAATTAAACCCGGGTTAATCCCGGGTCTGACCCCAGTTCAACCCGTGTTATTCAGGGGGAATTCACGTGGATTTGTTTCTAGAGAAGCTATCAAATCGTTCCCATCTAACAGAAATACGCTATTTTACACACAAACGATATATATATAACGTTTTGCCACAATATGGAGCCATAGAGCAACGTTGTGTAACGTTGTGTAACGTTTTTTCATTACTGGGTATTAGGTATGTATGGTTGAAACACTTCATGATAGTCAGTGTGTGATATACAGTCCGTACTTCATGGTTGGAGGATAACTGCTAAATTCTTGTAGTTTCTACAGCTAGCAGCTGCATACCTTTCCTACTGCATGCAACAGGACAGTTAATGATGTTACTGTAGCCATGGAGATACTGTAATTTTGGTTTAAGGGGGATGAGGATCACGGTGGGACGCTGCGGGAAGACGCTGCCGTGCTGAGGAGGGGATATGCGGAGGTCATCCATTAAGGGTACGGGCACATCTCTCTACTCGGGCTTAAAGGCACAGCTGCATGGTGGAATCACGAACCACTAGGGCCACGCGCAATCGTATAATGGTATATGGAGGTAAACCTATGGCAAGTCTTTTACTGTCCCTATGATTTGAGCCTCCAAAACTGTGGTCTGCCTATGAACTCTAAGGGATATTCTTAATGATCTAATCTTTTGCGAATCTTAATGTTCAAACATTACATATTGAACTGAAAGTCTCTGCATCCGCTTTTTATACCTTTCGGAATTGCTCTCCCTACTTTATCCTATTCAAGGGTTGATGCATTTCACATTTTGAAACCCCAACACAGCCCTGGTCACCATTCCGACGGTTCCTAAAGCAAACCCACTAAATTAAAGCTACCTGTCTCGAGCTACACCATGGCTGCAAACGCCCGTGGATTACAGATCCATAATATATATGTCCTATTCTCACAACCCTGCACTGTAAAAAAAAAGTCGTCAAAATGACGTTGAATCACCGGCAACTTTTGGGACATGACTTTCACCGTCTTTTTAACGGTGACGGTCACCGTTAATTTTATGGAGAATCACTGTTCATTTTACATGAATCACCCTTAATTTTACATTGAATCACCATTAATTTTATGTAGAATCACCATTAACAGATTCAGAGTATTCAAATATACAGAGAACATTCGATCAACCTCACAGGGAGTCTGATTATGGTGACTTTAGTTACTGTTATATACATCTAAACACTTACGGATAAGCCATACTTTGTCTTTATCCTATACGCCACACTGGCGATCTGACTTGCATACTAGCCCTGGCCTATACAAGAGGTTTTACTCTATAGGATTGATACAAGGCAGAGTTTCCAGAGGTGAGGATATATGCATAGTATGTTACCACAAAATAGGTGTATAGATCCAGACAGCTACTTTCTTCTGGATGTTATCAAGTGATCATGGTATTTTGTCAAAACTATCACAGGATTGAATTGTTAAATTGTCAAACATATAGATTACTTGAAAATTGCCACTATTTCAACATGTATACTCCACTTCAAGGGCTCACACTCTCCAGCATTTAACAAGGATCCACTGTGAAATGGCTGATATTTACGATGCTTCATTGTATTCCAAATAACAGTGAATCAGCGTTAAATTTTACAGAGTGAACCTGTAAAAAGTACATCTATTTTTTACAGTGTGAATGGTGCTTAATTATGGCAGTGACGGATGTAATTAACATAATTATATCCATATTCCCTGCTCTACGTTATAGGCTGTACAACGGCTTTGCACACAATGGCCATGTACATCTTGATGGGGCAACATTACCCTTTAGGCACCACTGGGAAATAAACCCGACTTAGTTGTTCTGAGTCAACCTCAAACACACGCAGAGGGGAGGGTGATGCAGTAGCCTGGGGAGCAGCTCGGACACCAGATGAGAACCCCTAATGTTTGTACAGTTGTCTCATGTCCGCTCCATGAAATCCTTTGCAACATGACATAACCTATGGGTGCAATTGCCTATGTTCAATGTAAGAGTTGGATATGTCCAATAATTTTTATGGATAATTACCAATGCTATAAAAAAAGGTTTACTATTGCATAACATAAGATTAATAGTTGGCAAAATACGCTGCAGCTACTTAGTCCATATGAAAGGTTTATTTATAGCCGTATTTCTTCATGAAGCTCAAGCATCTAGTTATTGCCGGTATTGTACAAATCACAGCAAACATGTTATGCTTTTAATTTATTGTCCCAATTCCCCTAGTGCTCCCATATAAGGCGCAGTGGCGGATTCAGGATTTTGAATAGGAGATGCGCGCTGTAGATGCATATGTACTAGGTATCCCAGTAGGCGACTGCTAGCCGTGTCCTCGCACAGAAAATCTCTAAAACACCTACTCTTAGAACTACTGTCATTTCCTTACTATTTGGAGTATCGCATATCTGAAATATGCTCGGGAAGGGTAAATGTATGTGCATCGCCCTGATGCATCAAAATAGATGTATCACACTTTTGGATACCCCTCCTGATGCTGTGAAGTTCTCTAACAATCAAAAAAAGGGACCTTCGGTCAGTGAGTAGCCATCCAGTCCTGGAGGACACACTGGCTATAGATCGGTTTCGCTCCCACGCCATTAAATATACAGTTTCAGGAGTTTTACCATTGTAATCAGAACATTCAGGGGGTCATTTTGAGGTATTACAAGTGGGGATAGGCCTATTAACCCTTTGAGGACGGCCAAATATTGATACAACTAGCTGGGAGGGCGAGATATTTTGCAGGAATTTCCCCTAATGACGAGGCTTTGCTGAATCCCATAGAGTTATGATGACTATAGTCGATGCTCGTCCTGCAATGGCATCGACTATAGTCGATACTCGCCCAGCCATGGCGTCGTCTATAGTTGATGCTCGCCCACAAAGGGTTAAAAGTATTTTATAAAAAAATAAGAAATTTTGGGCAATTTTGGGCACTTTTTCGAAATGTTATAGACACATATTTGGGGTCATTTGAAAGGTATTTTTTTGCTCTATCAGAATCAATAAGTAGTTAGTTGATATCATTAATGGCGTAAGAGCGAAAATAGTATAAAGCTTCCAGCCCTGCAGTGTACACTTTCTATCAACAGCTCTCACACCCAGGCTACTTAAGATACTGTGTCGGGAGTTTAACCTATGACAGCAGGATACTTCAGGCTGCATTTTAAGGTATTACACGCGAGAGTAGACTTATTTTTAGTATTTTTAAATTAAAAAATAAGAATTTTTGGGCAATTTCCGACACTTTCCATCACCTTTTTGAAATATTTGATACCCCTATTTGGGGTCATTTAAAAGGCATCGTTTTGCTCTATCAGATGCACTACCCTAAAACCTCGCGTATAAGCCGCGGCTTGTACGCGAATCAGACTCAGCTTTCTTTTGATACCAAACATGCCTATATAGGGTGCGGCTTATACGAGAGTTTTTATAAGTATACTACAGTACCAAATTAACAATTCTCAGATGGCCTCTGCGGCTTGTAGGATTGCACCAAACTCAGGGTGCGGCTTACACGCGAGTTAGGCTTATACGCGAGGTTTTACGGTAACTACTTTTTCTGGATGATAAATGGTGTCAGAGCAAAGTAGAATAAGTCACCTAACACCCTGTACCAGAGTGTAGGTATGAAGGCCTGTGTTCTCACATATTGACTTTTTCGACTACATAATATGCCATACCTATACATATCATGTATATACACCTCTAATGACTCTCATATATGTGATGTCAGCCAGCCGATCAATTGCAAACCAATTTTGTTCCCAGCATAGAAAATAACAATATCAGGAATTCTAAATCATTATGTAATGGGCCTAACGGTTACATAATAATAGGGGGGCCAGGGTGTCAGATTTGAAATAGGTTGGACTGGGCTGCTATAGTTGGTATGAAGGGCTTATCCCCCTATTTTTGGGCTGAGGAATTCGAATCTGGTGTGTGTAGAGTCATACAGGTGTCGGAACAAGGTCAAATATGAGGTCAAAGGTCAAGGTCACCCAAAAAATAGGTCAATTCAGAAAATCTACTAATAGGGGCAGTACTCGGTTAATATAAATAGCACAGGTCTGATATTTGGTGGGATGATAGAGCTATATGAGATCAACATCCTAAAAAAAGGAACATGACCTTGGCCGAGGTCAAGGTCATATTTCTCAAGGTCAAACTTTGAAAAATTGGAAAAAATGACATATATACCATCTTTCAATACTTTGTACTTGGGGGAATAGCATCTCAGATATGATTTTTCATGTTTACATGATGCTGACATAGCTCAGGGTAAGAACTGACTTGAAATTTGTCAGAAATATGTAATATTGCCATGGCAACTGCCAGCAAGGCACCAAGGTCAAATAAAATGATTGCACCAGATCAAGTCAGAAAATCTACTAATAGGGGCAGTACTCGGTTAATATGAATAGCACAGGTCTGATATTTGATGGGATGATAGAACCATATGAGATCAACATCCTAAAAAAAGGAACATGACCTTGGCCAAGGTCAAGGTCATATTTCTCAAGGTCAAACTTGGAAAAATTGGAAAAAATGACATATATACCATCTTTCAATACTTTGTATTTGGGGGAATAGCATCTCAGATATGATTTTTCATGTTTACATGATGCTGACATAGCTCAGGGTAAGAACTGACTTGAAATTTGTCAGAAATATGTAATATTGCCATGGCAACTGCCACCAAGGCACCAAGGTCAAATAAAATGATTGCACCAGATCAAGTCAGAAAATCTACTAATAGGGGCAGTACTCGGTTAATATAAATAGCACAGGTCTGATATTTGGTGGATAGAGCTATATGAGATCAACATCCTAAAAAAAGGAACATGACCTTGGCCAAGGTCAAGGTCATATTTCTCAAGGTCAAACTTGGAAAAATTGGAAAAAATGACATATATACCATCTTTCAATACTTTGTACTTGGGGGAATAGCATCTCAGATATGATTTTTCATGTTTACATGATGCTGACATAGCTCAGGGTAAGAACTGACTTGAAATTTGTCAGAAATATGTAATATTGCCATGGCAACTGCCACCAAGGCACCAAGGTCAAATAAAATGATTGCACCAGATCAAGTCAGAAAATCTACTAATAGGGGCAGTACTCGGTTAATATAAATAGCACAGGTCTGATATTTGGTGGGATGATAGAGCTATATGAGATCAACATCCTGAAAAAAGGAACATGACCTTGGCCGAGGTCAAGGTCATATTTCTCAAGGTCAAACTTGGAAAAATTGGAAAAAATGACATATATACCATCTTTCAAAACTTTGTACTTGGGGGAATAGCATCTCAGATATGATTCTTCATGTTTACATGATGCTGACATAGCTCAGGGTAAGAACTGACTTGAAATTTGTCAGAAATATGTAATATTGCCATGGCAACTGCCAGCAAGGCACCAAGGTCAAATAAAATGATTGCACCAGATCAAGTCAGAAAATCTACTAATAGGGGCAGTACTCAGATGATATAAATAGCACAGGTCTGATATTTGGTGGGATGATAGAACTATATGAGAACAACATCCTAAGAAACGTAACATGACCTTGGCCAAGGTCAAGGTCATATTTCTCAAGGTCAAACATGGAAAAATTGACAAAAACGTCATATATACCTACTTTTGATACGTTGTACTCATAGGAATAACATCTCAGATATGATTTTCCACTTTTACATTATCCTGACATAGCCTAGGGACAGTATTGTCTTGGAATTTGTCAGAAATATGTTATATTGCCATGGCAACAACCAGGCAATCACCAAGGTCAAACATTAAGATCCCTAGTAGCAAGAACTTCATCTCCAATGACCTAGATATGGGTTAAAATACTTTTTTAACACTGCCTACCCCCACTAATTTGGACCCAAGGAATTCAATGGTTCTAGATATTGGTTTGTTTCTAAGACAGCTAGTTGCTTAGCGACAACTGTTCTTATTGTTTATCTGCCTAGAAACACAGTTTTCCATGGTCCTGAGGTTGATTACAACCATACCTATCCCCCCCCTAAATTAGACCAAAGGAATTCAATGGTTCTATGGCTTTGTTTCCCTATATTTTCATGGTCCTAAGGTTGATTATAATCATACCTACCCCTTTAAACTGGACCCAAAGAATTCAATGGTTCAATTGGTTTGTTGCTAACATAGCTATTTGCTAACACAGCTAATAACAATGACTGTTATTATTGTTTATCTCACAACACATATTTCCATGGTCCTGAGGTTCATTATCAACAAGCATGGCAACAACTAAACAACCTTGATCCAGGCTATTCTATGGTTCGAGGTTGATAAAGAAACAAGCTCTGTGGACCATTCAAGTAGCTCTTGGGACCCCTTCAGCAGCTCCTGGGACCCTGCAAGCAGTTCTCTAAGAGGCTTTGTTGGACCTTCCAGTTGCTCTGGGACCCCTTTAGTGACTCTGCGGACCCCTCTGGCTTCTCTGTGGACATGTTTATTAGCTAGGAGGTATACATAACAGCTAGCTACATGTGGATGTTCTCTAAGAGTCCTTGAGCTTCTTACAGTGGGGGGTAGGTATTGTAATAAAACTTGGTTGATTAGGGACCCTTCCAGTGGTTCCCATCAGCTCTGTGGACCCATTCAGCAGCACTGTGAACCCTTCCAGCGGCTCTGTGGACCCTTTTGGAGGCTCTGTTGACAGCTTCTGTAACTCTGGGGACCCTTCAGCTGCAACCCGGATACTGGGGGAGGTGGTACAGTCGTCTGGTACTGGCGAAGATGATCTAGTCATCCCTGATATAGGGGAAGATGATATAGTCATCCCTGGTATAGGGGAAGACAATAGTCATCCCTGTTAGGGGAAGTTGATATAGCCATCTCTGGTATAACTATAAGGGAAGATGATCTAGCCATCCCTGGTATAGGAGAAGATGATCCAGTCATCTCTGGTATAGAGTCTTCCTTGGTACCAGCAAAGAGATTTTCAGAGCTAGTAGACATCTACTAATGCCAGGGTATGCATACCCAGAGCCCACCTGGGTGTTTCCAGGGCTAGAGGTGGTCATAGAGTCAGCAGAGGTGTTCACAGAATCAGCAAAGATGCACCCACAGCCACCTGAGGTGCCACCACAGTGTACAGAGGTCCTCCTTGAGCCACTGAAGGGGTCCACAGAGTCACTGAAGGGGTTCCCTGACCCACTGGAATGGTCCACAGAGCCACTGAAGGGGTCCCCAGAGCCACTGGAACGGTCCACAGAGTCACTGAAGGGGTCCCCAGTGTCACTGAAGGGGTCCAAAGAGTCACTGAAGGGGTCCCAAGAGCCACTGAAGGGGTCCCCAGACCCACTGGAACGGTCCACAGAGTCACTGAAGGGGTCCCCAGTGTCACTGAAGGGGTCCAAAGAGTCACTGAAGGGGTCGCAAGAGCCACTGAAGGGGTCCCCAGACCCACTGGAGCCACTGAAGGGGTCCACAGAGTCACTGAAGGGGTTCCCGGACCCACTGGAATGGTCAAAAGAGCCACTGAAGGGGTCCCCAGAGCCACTGGAACGGTCCACAGAGTCACTGAAGGGGTCCCCAGTGTCACTGAAGGGGTCCAAAGAGTCACTGAAGGGGTCCCAAGAGCCACTGAAGGGGTCCCCAGACCCACTGGAACGGTCCACAGAGTCACTGAAGGGGTCCCCAGTGTCACTGAAGGGGTCCAAAGAGTCACTGAAGGGGTCCCAAGAGCCACTGAAGGGGTCCCCAGACCCACTGGAACGTTCGACAGAGTCACTAAAGGGGTCCGCAGTGTCACTAAAGGGGTCCCCAGAGCTAATGGAAGCGTCATCAAAGTTTCACCGAAGGGGTCCACAGAGTCACTGAACAGGTCCCTAGAGCAACTGGAAGGGCCTCCAAAGCCTCTGGGAAGGTCCCCAGAGCTGCTTGGAGGGTCACTGGACCCAAGCAATTAATGGTTCAATTGGTTTGCTGCTAACACAACTGGTTGCCTAGCAACGACTGTTCTCATTGTTTATCTCCCTAACAACATATATTTTCATGGTCCTGAGGTTAATTATCAACAAGCATGGCAAGAACTAAACAGCCTTGGATCCAGGTTATTCTGTGGTGTGAGATTTATAAAGAAACAACCTCTGTGGACTCTTCAAGTAGCACTGGGGACCCCTTTAACGGCTCATGGGACTCTGCAAGAAGTTCTGGGGACCCTCTCAGAGGCTTTATGGGACCTTCCAGTTGCTCTGGGACCCCTTTAGTGACTCTACGGACCCCTTCAGCTGCTCTGGGGACCCTACAAGCGGCTCTGTGGACCTTTCCAGCTTCTCTGTAGACCCCTTCAGTGACACTCTGGACCCCTCAGTGACTCTGTGGACCCTCCAAGCAGCTCTGGTGACCTTCCCAGAGGCTTTGGAGGCCCTTCCAGTGACTCTGTGAACCCCTTCAATGACTCTGTGGACTCCATCAGTGGCTCAGGGGACCTCTGCAGTGACACTCTGTACCCTTTCAGTGACTATGGGCACCCCTTCAGTGACTCTGTGGACCCCTTCCAGCTGCTCTGTGGACTCCTTCAGTGATGCTGGGCACCCGTTCAGTGACTCTGTAGACCCTCCAAGCAGCTCTGGGGACCTTCCCAGAGACTTTGGAGGCCCTTCCAGTTGCTCTAGGGACCTGTTCAGTGACTCTGTGGACACCTTCGGTGAAACTGGGGACCCCTTTGATAACTCTAGGGACACTTCCAGTAGCTTTGGGGACCCCTTTAGTGACACTGGGCACCCCTTCAGTGACTCTGTGGACCGTTCCAGTGGGTCTGGGGACCCCTTCAGTGGCTCTTGGGACCCCTTCAGTGACTCTTTGGACCCCTTCAGTGACACTGGGGACCCCTTCAGTGACTCTGTGGACCGTTCCAGTGGGTCTGGGGACCCACTCAGTGGCTCTGTGGACTATTCCAGTGGGTCCGGGGACCCCTTCAGTGGCTCTTGGGACCCCTTCAGTGACTCTTTGGACCCCTTCAATGACACTAGGGACCCCTTCAGTGGCTCTGTGGACCGTTCCAGTGGGTCTGGGGACCCCTTCAGTGACTCTGTGGACCCCTTCAGTGGCTCAAGGAGGACCTCTGTACACTGTGGTGGCACCTCAGGTGGCTGTGGGTGCATCTTTGATGATTCTGTGAACACCTCTCCTGACTCTATGACCACCTCTAGCCCTGGAAACACCCAGGTGGGCTCTGGGTATGCATACCCTAGCATTAGTAGATGTCTACTAGCTCTGAAAATCTCTTTGCTGGTACCAAGGAAGACTCTATACCAGAGATGACTGGATCATCTTCCCCTATACCAGGGATGGCTAGATCATCTTCCCTTATAGTTATACCAGAGATGGCTATATCATCTTCCCCTATACCAGGGATGACTATTATCTTCCCCTATACCAGGGATTACTATATCATCTTCCCCTATATCAGGGATGACTAGATCATCTTCGCCAGTACCAGACGACTGTACCACCTCCCCCAGTATCCAGGTTGCAGCTGAAGGGTCCCCAGAGTTACAGAAGCGGTCAACAGAGCCACCAAAAGGGTCCACAGAGCTGCTGGAAGGGTTCACAGTGCTGCTGAATGGGTCCACAGAGCTGATGGGAACCACTGGAAGGGTCCCTAATCAACCAAGTTTTATTACAATACCTGCCCCCCACTGTAAGATGCTCAAGGACTCTTAGGGAACATCCACATGTAGCTAGCTGTTATTTATACCTCCTAGCTAATGAACATGTCCACAGAGAAGCCGGAGGGGTCCGCAGAGTCACTAAAGGGGTCCCAGAGCAACTGGAAGGTCCAACAAAGCCTCTTAGAGAACTGTTTGCAGGGTCCCAGCAGCTGCTGAAGGGGTCCCAAGAGCTATTTGAATGGTCCACAGAGCTTTTTCTTTATCAACCTCGAACCATAGAATAGCCTGGATCAAGGTTGTTTAGTTGTTGCCATGCTTGTTGATAATGAGCCTCAGGACCATGGAAATATGTGTTGTGAGATAAACAATAATAACAGTCATTGTTTTTAGCTGTGTTAGCAATTAGCTATGTTAGCAACAAACCAATTGAACCATTGAATTCTTTGGGTCCAGTTTAAAGGGGTAGGTATGATTATAATCAACCTTAGGACCATGAAAATATGTGTTGCTAGGCTTAGAAACAAAGCCGTAGAACCATTGAATTCCTTTGGTCTAGTTTAGGGGGGGGGGGGAAGTATGGTTGTAATCAACCTCAGGACCATGGAAAACTGTGTTGCTAGGCAGATAAACAATTAGAACAGTTGTTGCTAAGCAACCAGCTGTCTTAGAAACAAACCAATAGAACCATTGAATTCCTTGGGTCCAAATTAGTGGGGGTAGGCAGTGTTAAAAAAGTATTTTAAGCCATATCTAGGTCATTGGAGATGTAATTCTTGCTACTAAGGATCTTAATGTTTGACCTTGGTGATTGCCTGGTTGTTGCCATGGCAATATAACATATTTCTGACAAATTCCAAGACAATACTGTCCCTAGGCTATGTCAGGATAATGTAAAAGTGGAAAATCAAATCTGAGATGTTATTCCTATGAGTACAAAGTACCAAAAGTAGGTATATACGACGTTTTTGTCAATTTTTCCATGTTTGACCTTGAGAAATATGACCTTGACCTTGGCCAAGGTCATGTTACGTTTCTTAGGATGTTGATCTCATATAGTTCTATCATCCAACCAAATATCAGACCTGTGCTATTTATATTATCTGAGTACTGCCCCTATTAGTAGATTTTCTGACTTGATCTGGTGCAATCATTTTATTTGACCTTGGTGCCTTGGTGGCAGTTGCCATGGCAATATTACATATTTCTGACAAATTTCAAGTCAGTTCTTACCCTGAGCTATGTCAGCATCATGTAAACATGAAAAATCATATCTGAGATGCTATTCCCCCAAGTACAAAGTATTGAAAGATGGTATATATGTCATTTTTTCCAATTTTTCCAAGTTTGACCTTGAGAAATATGACCTTGACCTTGGCCAAGGTCATGTTCCTTTTTTCAGGATGTTGATCTCATATAGCTCTATCATCCCACCAAATATCAGACCTGTGCTATTTATATTAACCGAGTACTGCCCCTATTAGTAGATTTTCTGACTTGATCTGGTGCAATCATTTTATTTGACCTTGGTGCCTTGGTGGCAGTTGCCATGGCAATATTACATATTTCTGACAAATTTCAAGTCAGTTCTTACCCTGAGCTATGTCAGCATCATGTAAACATGAAAAATCATATCTGAGATGCTATTCCCCCAAGTACAAAGTTTTGAAAGATGGTATATATGTCATTTTTTCCAATTTTTCAAAGTTTGACCTTGAGAAATATGACCTTGACCTTGGCCAAGGTCATGTTCCTTTTTTTAGGATGTTGATCTCATATGGTTCTATCATCCCACCAAATATCAGACCTGTGCTATTTATATTAACCGAGGACTGCCCCTTTAAGTGAATTCTTATAATTTGACCTATTTGAGGGTGACCTTGACCTTTGACCTCGTTTTTGACCTTGTTCCGACACCTGCAGCACTCTACACACACCAGATTCGAAATCAGCATACCCAAATCAGTCTAAATAAACCTTCAAACTAACTATAGCATTCCAGTCCAACCTAAATTTAAATATTGATATTTGGCTCCGTTGGCCCCCTTACTATAAGTGTGTTGTTAGGTTATAGGAATAGTATAAATTAGCTGGTATTAAAAGTTGGATTCAGAGGACAAGAATACATTTTGTCCTAAGATGCTGTAAAGTAGCCCCATATGTGATGTTTCAGCCATTTCAGAGAATTTCATGATTTTCATCAGGTCCCTCAGAATTACGTAACACTTTTAAAGGGTAAGGATTGCTTTGAACTGATGTGTACCATATTGACCTATGCCTATGGAAGAATTCAACTTGATATGTGAAATAACAATTGTGTGGTGCTGATTTGGAGTCATTTTCACTGTTTAGGGACAATGAAAAAATTAGTGTTATTCTCATTTTGAAATGATAATTGTGAAGTCAACCTTAATTATCCAGAACAGAAAAAAAATAAACCTGGTCTCCATTACCTATAGAATTAATTCCCTGAGAACCAAAGGTGTATCTGGCATATTGGTGAAATCAGACACTACCAAACTTATGATATTTTGCACATCTCTGTGCAAAAACTAGGACTTACATGTAATATATGACAATTTTGAGGGCCTGTAAAAATAAAACTTGAAGTCTGAAATCATTGGCTCTTCACTGAAATAAGGATATATATGCTGTGATAAGGATCCAACCAGGTTACACAACCTATTATTTTTCCCAGATGTTACAGAATGCTTATCATATGCATACATAATAAGCTTGAGAAGAGGGGCCAAATTTGGCAAAGTCCAGACCTTATTATTTCACTTTCAAATGGCTCCCAAATCTAAACCGCTTGACCAATCTGTATCATATAAAAACAGTTTATCCTCATTCAACAAGGTCTACGAATCTAACTAGTTTCCACATGTGCAACAGTAATATCTTCAAACCTCCTGGGATACCTATATATGTACCCAGCTAGCACCTTATGTAAAAATTATGTCTTTTACTGGTCATATTCATACATAACAATTACCCCATAATTACATCTTGAGGGAGTAAATCAATTCACATTGTAGTTTGACAAGAAAATTATGTATTATTTACATCTAAATGGCCATGTGATAAAGACATTAGTCATTTGATATCATCCATACGTTTAAATGTGGTCACTATTTGACATTACGAGTGGTAAAATCTTGATCAGAATATTACATCTCTTTTTGGAGAAACTATACACGTAAAACATTGGTGTCAAATTCATGACTTAATGTGCATGCTAAAATGAAGTGATAGATTTGACATCAATATTACATATACTTAATACCGTAAAACCTCGCGTATAAGCCTAACTCGCGTATAAGCCGCACCCCGACTTTGTCCCGATGCTATAAGCCGCAGAGCCCCTCTGAATCACCCTTGGGAAAAACTCGCGTATTAGCCGCACCCCTTACTTTACCCTGACTGAGCTAGTATTATGGGCCTCCCGGGTGGGCCTCCTAGTAGCCCTTGCGGCCTCTTAGCGGCCCATGGAGCCTCCTAGTGGCCACCAGCATCTCTTATATTGTCAGCTTTATCCCCGGGGGATTAGCGGTACCGCCAATAAGTGTGTGTGTGGTGGGGGGGGGGGGGGGGGGGGGCTCCAAGGTCTGCTGTCACTGTTAGAATGCTGGCAGGGATTAGCAGCGGTCTGCATTGTCTTAGGGTTGAGGTGCGAGTGGGTTGCATTGTCTTAGGGTTGAGGTGCGAGTGGGTTGCATTGTCTTAGGGCTGATGTGCGGATAGGAAACATTGACACTGCCCACTCACCTTTCAATTCTTTGTCGGACACTTAACCCCCCCCCCCCCCTACCCACCAGTGCCTATAGCTCCTGGAGTCACCTTAATGTGATTCTTTTAAAAGTATACTTTGGAAAAACTCGCGTATAAGCCGCACCCTGACTTAGGGCCGATTCTATAAGCCGCACTGGCGATCTGACTCGCGTACTAGCCGCGGCTTCTACGCAAGGTTTTACGGTACATGTGGTACATCCTTATCTGGTCAGATTATGACGTCTATAACACATCTGTACTTAACCTTTCAAGTGGTTCACTCTTTTAACCCCTTCCACGCGGTAAGCCAATATATTGCACAAAAGTGCATTGAGTTACAGGAAATCCAGTGGTGAAGGGGTTAACACAAGATGTCTCCCTTAACAAATATCGATAGAATCCAATCTACATTGGCAATACTTTGACCATAAATGAGTATTTTTTCAGCACAAAGAATTTCCAAAGAAGATGAAATTTGACCAACTTTTGTCTGCAATGTATGATATGTCATTTTTGTTCCTGTAGAATGATTGTTTAAGGGAGAACCAGGAGATTAGTATGAGCACACCTTTTCTGTGGTTGCTACAACTATTCAAATGAAAATACTGACCATGAGCTGGCATCGGCGTAGCCTTAGCGGCGATATACGCCTGCCAGTCCCTTCGGGACCGGAGTGAAAAGCAAGAAGAAGAGCTGGCATCACATCTTGGCCAATTTGCTAGGATCAATGTGCTAAGTCTCTATAGGACTATTGGTGATGTCTACAGGCAAGAAACCCTTGATACTGTTGATTGCCTGGATGTTACTTGCTTCTGATGGAGTACCACACACAGAGAAAATAGGTGCAAATAATGTTTTAGTTTTACATGTTTTTAACACAATTATGCTGTATGTGTATACGATACGAGGGATTTATTTCAAAAACTAAATTATGCTGAGATCAGATTAATGTCACCCATGACCATCTAAATTACATTGTGTATATATATCATATATATAATTGATGATGATGTCTACATCATGTAACTTATTTATGTAAGATGCACATGACTTTTTTACATGGATATCACATAGTCAAAAGCACATCTTAAAGATTTGCACATAGTATGTAATGGGCGCCACTTTCTGACATAACCAAATGCAGTAAATATCTGTTGAGAAAAGACATAGAGATAACGTGATTTATACGAGTTTTGCTAGCTGGGTATACATTAAAATACCTTCTCGCCTAACACATAGTTTTTAATCATTTTCACTACATTCATGTACGTAATGAACTAATTCAGAAAGGTCCGTTCCAATTAATGTGATTGAAAATAACAGTAATCTTTCATTGTTAGAACGCTGATATCCACGTAGTATTAATGCACATCTCTCGATGCAGTATTCGATACTTACAACATCATGACACTTTAAAACCTATTATCAATGGCATCCCTCTGCCGTAGGTATGTTCGAGCGCAGGGGAATTCACCAGGAAAAGGTCGCCTGGAGGCCACCTGGGTTGAAAGATGATGGTGGTCTTATACTGTCATACCTTGTGATATATATACAGACACCTATTACAAGTAGTTAAAGATACATTACCACCTGAATCGAACCAAAATCAAGTTATGAAATAAACCTAATGTAGACTTCCATTAGTAATTTGACAGGCCCTTTATTATAGAAAATCCATTTGTTACGAAATCTAAATGAAATGCTGAATGGAGGGCTCCCTGACAGACCTATGAATTCACTGTGAGAGCATTATGTGTTTTGATCGTTCATAATGCACCCCTTGTTGGTTTTTATTTGTGTAGGCTCACAGTTATATATTTTGCATGCTTGAAAGAGAAATAACAGACTCCAAATTCCACATATAGACTTACAGGCACTTGGTATATGGAAACATAATGAAAATGAAAATCACCAAAAATTAGCTTGTAATGCATGCTGCTCAGTTTAGGCATGTGCTGTACGGTGTTTCACAACCAGCTCAGATATACGATTGATATTAAGAGGTTTTGGGTCATGAGACACAAATGGCTGTATGTAAATATGTGTAAGTGTTTCACAAGCTGATCAGTCGTATCCCAGCTAGAAAAATACTATAGTAAATAGTATAGTTTACTGTAGTATACTGTATCATACTACAGTATACTATACCCAGGTAACAAAGAACGTTAATCTAACGTTGAATCACGTTAATTGAAGGTTAACCTGTCAACATCAAGTGAAAAACGTTAAATTAACGTTGATTTAACGATGTATTAATAACCTCCATTGAATGAGGTTGATTTGATGTTAAACAGATGTTCAGTGAATAACATTTTTCTGATTGAGGTTAGATAAACGTTCATTGGATAACCCCTGTAAATAACGTTGTTTTAACATTAAAACAACGTTTTTTAAACCACCCTATCCCACCACGTGCTACAAATATTCCCTATTATCGCAAATTGCAATATCTATTTCTGCTATTGGCTTGACATATAGACTATTTTCTTAAATGGAATTTTGATATATGGTTCTCTAACCCTTATATTCTTATGTGTCATATCATCAGAAGCTACATTTATGTACTTTTTCTATAAAACCTTTGGAATGTCATTTCAGTGTTAAACGCCATAGGAAATAGGAAATGAGCATAATTCAATAAATATACCATCAATGAACAAAACATGTTGTCCATGAGGTTCCTTTATATATACATTATTAATCATGACGTGATAGTTTATTTAACTATGGCTTGAACACAGACAAAATATATTTTTTCTTTCTAGTATTGCAAACACTATAACAGATGTAGGGTATCAACTAGTCTGGCTGGTGGTTATGACCTGATTTATACCTGCAATTTTCCCTGTAATCTAATTGATTCAGTAGTATATTTCCCATTTTCATTTAGAAATTCATGATATGATTATCAAAAAAATATTGATAGGGAATTAAATAAACGTTGAAATAACGTTAAATCAACGTTATTTTGTGGTTCCAAAGTATCTCACCAGATGGCATTTTTGTTGATGGTAGGAATAAACTAGGACTACACTTGGTGCTACGGTGTATTAATTACCTTTTACAAGTTATGATAACTATGGCAACATTATTTCTATTAACCATATCATATATATTTATTATTAGAATATGTCTGAGCGAAAATTCTTATTTAAAAAATTATATTATTACCTCTGCTGTGATGCAATGTATGTAAACACCCATCTCATGGAATTGTGAGTTAGATATATCGAACCTGTTATACCCAAAGAGTATATGCCACTGCATAAGCCTTACCAGTGTTTGCTTCTGTAATGATAGTAAATAAATGTTATAGAAGACCCATTTGTCTAACACCTGGGACGCAAATGATGAAAATGATACTAGATAAATTGGGAAATAACCAATAAATTGATGGCTGAATAAAGGTTAAACAATTGACCATGATACTACCAATGTTACTTTCAAGATAAAATATACCTTATATCAACGTTGTATTAACGTTCATGTGATATTAAAGACAATAGTCGAAGGTTAAGCGTAGGTTGGGCGATTAACGTTTTTCTCTGTATAGTTATCCCAACGTTAATTAACGTTAAAATAACGTCGAAATAACGTTAAATTAACGGTGATCTAACGTTGAAAAAACGTTGGTTTGAGTCCACGATTTTCACTGCAATCTAACGTTATTTCCTAACGTTATTCCAACCTATTATTAACGTTAGATTAACGTTGAATTAACGTTTTTTTGTTAGCTGGGTAGTATACTATAATTTACTATAGTACAAAGGGCTATCCTGTACTGTAGTTTACTATAATATACTATAGCATACCATAATATTCCCTAAAACACCCTCAGAATGTGATATACTATATTATTTGTTACTATAGTTCACTATTGTAAACTATAGTATACTGTAGTATTTTCAGCACACCTTCACATTATAGTAAACTATAGTATAGTTTACTATAGTTAACTGCAGTTTAATATAGTAGACTATAGTATTTCTTGTACACCTTGACACTATAGTAAACTATAGTATCTTTTACTATAGTTTACTGCAGTTTACTATAGTTATCCATAGTTTACTACAATATTTCATGCACACCATATCACTATAGTGAACTATAGAAAATTTCACAATAGTTTACTAGAGTATTTCCTGCCCACCTTGACACTAGTTCACTCTATTATTATGTTACGATAGTTTCTTGTAGTATTTATCACACACCTGAACTACAGCTAACTGAAGTATATTTAATAACTTGTAGTTTACTCTATAATATTTCTCACACACCTTGACACTATAGTAAACTGTAGTATATTTTACTGTAGTTTACTATAGTATTTCCTACACACCATATCACTAAACTAAACTATGGCAAATTTCACAATAGTTTACTATAGTATTTCCTGCACATCTTGACTCTATAGCAAACTATAGTATTTCAATACATTTCACTATAGTTTACTACAGTAGTTCATGCACACCATATCACTATAGTGAACTATAGTAAATTTCACAATAGTTTACTAGAGTATTTCCTGCCCATCTTGACACTAGTAAATTCTATTTTTATGTTACCATAATTTGATATGGTATTTATCGCACACATGAACTATAGTTATCTGGAGTATATTTAATAACCTGTAGTTTACTCTATAATATCTCCCACAGACCTTGACACTATAGTAAACTGTAGTATATTTTACTGTAGTTTACTATAGTATTTCCTACACACCATATCACTATAGTGAAATTTATAGTAAATTTTAATTGATTAAACTTGTTTATTTTTTGTTTCAAATAACAGGACTTTGGTGGGTTTGGTGGGGGGAGGGGGTATTTCACTACACCCCTTAGAGTCATTGAATAGTGACTATAATAATGGCTACTATAGTTTACTATAGTATTTCCCGCACACCTTGTCACTATATCATTATACTATAGTGTTTGCTAATTATTTAGCAGTATTGCTTCTAATCATCACAGAATAAAAAGAAACATACTTACATAATGCTCACAAGGTAAAGAATTGAAATATAACATAGTTGCTAACTACTTTCTAATAACAAAGATTATCATTCTAGCTAGGTAACCCCCCCCCCCCCCCCTCAGCTACAACACCTTATCTTCACACCTCCCCCCCCCCCACCTCCCCCACACACCTGACCCAGTAGCACCCACCTGTGAGCTATTGTTATACAACAAGCCAGCCAGGTGAGAGGCTGGCTTCTGACTAACACAGTGGTTGACCTAGATTAGGGTTAGCCCACATTTGACCATAGGCAGCAGAAGGGACTGGACATGCTACACCTATAAACATGTAATGGTAAATATTTTTGATATTACACTTGTAGGTTTATCATTTTAACAAGTTTTCTTTTCAAAATGGAATAGTATTTCTAACTACACTTAGTTAATATTGAAATGAAGTAGTTAGTAGAGCACCAGAATAACTCATATATTACATGCTAGTCACATCTTGTGCAACTCATAATTGGGCAAAATAAACATAAAAAATGGAATCTATGGCTAATTTTGCATCTATACATATATCATTTGTCTGGATTTGACACTTTTTCAAATTCATTTTTCTACAAGTTTACCCGTTTTTCCCAGCCCTCCAGGGGGACTAGGAGCCCAGGAGCCGGCCCTAGGAGCCCAGGAGCCGGCCCAGGGACTCCAGGAGCCAGCCTCACGATTTCAAGGATTCATTACACATCCTACAGATCAGTCACTACAAGGGAAAATCAAATGATGAATAAAGATGAATAAAATATGGTCCCTGGTAACAAACGTATACTGTAGTGCACTACAGTATACCCCATGATGTATGTACTGTAGTAATATAAAGTATAGCAAACAATAGTAAATATTATAGTAGACGAAAACACTATAGTAAATTTACTATAGTATAAATACTGCAGTAAACTATAGTATATTGTAATATACCACAGTAATATTGATGTTTACTCTAGTAAATATACTATGGTTTACTATAGTACATACTATAGTAGACGAAAACACTATAGCAAATTTACCATAGTATACCATAGTGAAAACCATAGTAAATTATAGAATATTGTAGTATACCACAGTGAATACTATAGTTTACTCTATTTAATATACTATGGTAAACTATAGTGGATACTATAGTGGACGAAAACACTATAGTAAATTTACTACAGTATACTAGAGTTAATATTATAGTTTTACTCTAGTATTTTTCTAGCTGGGATGTTACCTTTTACGACCAAGTATGCCCCAAGATACGAATTCACCTTGTGAAACATCTAGATACGACTGATCGTATCTTTATAGAGGTAGATACGATCAAAGGGACCCTCTAAACTGCTCTTCTTATAGCCACCCTTCCTGCATAGTATTTAAAAAAAAGACAATTGAAAGATCAATCAAAATGTACAAAGGCAATACGTTTTCATTTTGATGAGTTTCACACAATTGTTTATGTATATTTACAGGCAGATACGAGTGGGGGGAAATACCTACGACCATAATGTGCACATGAAGTTTGATTAAATCATTAATGCATCTTATATCAACTCACAAATTGATGTGGGTCTTGTCTATACTATCTAGCAGGTATCCTTCCGTATGAAAATAAGATTAGATGATTAAAAAGATTTAAGGGGCATCCTATTAGCTACCCCTTAATTTGGCTTGTGCAACAGTTAAACTTTGTTTGTAACCAATGTGCTTTACTCATATATTTTTGTCGTTTATTCTTGTGAAACACTTAATGAGACCCTGAATTACGCGTAAGATTCATATTTACGAGCAAGACTAGATATGAACGCAGTATGAGTAAGATACGACCAAGGGAGTTGTTGTGAAACACTTTTATTGCGATTGATCGTATCTGGCCATTCTGAGACACCCTACTGGGGCAGGGGAGTTGCTTTGAACCTACCCTAGACGCATGCAACCCCTCCTGTTGGCTTAGGAAGCTGGGACCTCTTTAGACCCCTAGGCCAACTTAGATGTGGGTATTTTTAGTTGAAAACTGCGAAAAATTACGACAACATTTTATCCCAAGAATTAGGTGCCCTAAAGGGTTTGCTGGTACTGCTACCTGGGAGAGGGGGCACTTAATTTTATTTCAACACAGATGTGTAGCTGGGCCTCCAGCAACCCTTTCCCTGGGTGACATGAAAAGTGACCCCTAGTAGGGGAGATTTTTGTGTCTAGATAAATTCTCTGAGGATCAAGTGACCCTTGGTGAAAGGGATTTTTGGTCAAAAGTGACCTTTGTTGCTGAGATCTCCAAAAAGTGACCCTTGGGGAGGATGGTTTTGGTGAAAAGTAGCCCTTGTGATTGCCAGTCGCACATCCATGTATACTGGATCTTGTGTTACCCTCTATAGTGATTGCATGGAACTAAGGTCAGTTAAGCAGATGAAGGATGATGAAAGCTGACCTGTGTATAGTGGAAGGGGCTGGTAGTTGTAGGTTTACTACAACTACCAGCATGTTTTTAGCCTGGAAATATCACTAATTATACAGCATTTATTTCATATAGGCCTAATGGGTTTTTTTAAATCTTGAAAGTGTGACGTCACATAATCCTATACACCCCCCCACCCCTCGTCACACTTTGTCACACAAAAAAAAGACCCCCCCCCCAACCCCTTCGGGCGTGACATACTTAATGGATCGCCACTAAAAGACATTGTAGAGATAAGGTTTTTAGGAAAACCATATTGCAAAAAAGCCGTTGGTCCTATATATATATATATATATATATATATATATATATATATATATATATATATATATATATATATATATATAAATATATACACATATAACGTAATGAGATAATATAAAGTAGGTTTTCCATTTTGGGGCAGTGAGTGAGCCTTTTTTGTTATAATCCAACGTTAGATAAACGTTAATTCAACGTCAATTCAACGTTGATTTGATACCATGAAATGGCGTTAGGCTGCATGCAAAATAAACGTCATTTCACTCTTGGCGTTAAAAGAACATTGAAACACCTTCAACTTGTTACCTGGGCGTATCTAACACTGTCACTAATGTGCTGGGTATCGGCAAGGTGTGGTGTATGTTCCGGCTACAGCGGCACAAGAGCTGCTAACAGACTCAGGTGTATGTGCTTATAATTAGCACCCAGTGACAGGAAACAAATCATCCAAGGGGGAGGCTCGGGGCTTAGGGTAGAGTTACTTGACATATAGGTGAATTTAACAGGTAAGTGGGGATGGAAAGAGGAAGACTTTTATAAATTGAAGGATACCAACATAATTCCAATTCTAAGTATTTTATTAGGATATCATTGTTGGCGATGTTCCTATATAGATAGGGTGCACGAAAAATTAATGTATTTCTGCAATGAAGTAATTTGTATCTAAAACGAAGAACTACCGAATCCCTTAGGTGCAGAACCTACTGGGATATCAGAACCAAAAGTCAGGGCTTAGTCCTGTTTCTCCATTTGCAGGCTATACAGGTTTAGGTTACAGGAAGCACACCTTGATTGGGGGAAGGTGGCCCGAGCTCGTGGACAGTATATCATTAATCTTAATGATGTATTAGTAGGCCTAGTTCTGTCATTAAAGCTGATGCGATGAAGGTTAAAGGTCGGGGATCCGCGGAAACACCTGCTTCCTGTATGACTGTAGAGGACTGGCTGGACAAGAGAAGTGGCTCAGAGAAAATCTGATGAATAGTCAATTAATTTTAGGTCGTAAATCCGCGTGGTAATATCTCATGTGCTGTCCAAAGTCTTATTTTCTGCCCAATAAAGCTAGAAATAATTCAAAATGTTCATTAAGACATTTTAAGTAACGCTGAATCGGGCCATTGTTATCCTTAATCATGGGTTTTTATGATTTCATTATGTATTGCCTGATGGTCTGTTTGTGTCTGGTTATGTTTAATGTCACTCTGAAATGAAAAACCGCGAAAAACTGATGCACTGAGATTATGTTACCATTCACCCGACAGAGGAGTGATAATGGAAATGTCTCCAAAACAACACTGTTTCCAGGGTCGAGTATCTAAACGAGTCAGGCAATGCTGGACTCTAAAGAGTCGTTAAGATATACATGTATGAGATCATAAGGATGTTATGAGTGTAGCAATACCAGATTGCAAGAGACTTTCAACACTCCATGAGTCCAGTGTGGTTGTCTGACTCCTTTAAGAGTGCTCATGTTCGACCATAGACCAGATGAATGCCTGTCTACTGACGAAAGCCTTATATGGGGTTTTCTAACTATATGGGACCAAAGCACGCAACCATTGCTTAGGTAAATAATGACCTCCTTCCTTGTAGCTTGGAATGACATCATGCTCCTTGTTCAGCTTCTTGTGGTGCATATTAAGGTCCCAGTATTTAGACACTACTAGTATATTGTTTGAGTCCTAAAGGGAAGAGCCCCAGAGCTGTTCAACACGGGCAAGATATAAAACGTCAAAGTGCATGGGTCTAGCCTCAGGGGTAAGGGTGGAGTTAAAGCGGAGCTCTGGAAAGAAAATCTGATTTTAAATATTCATACTTAATACATTAGGTGCAACCTGCACAACCTTATAGTTTCCATGATTCTGCATGAAAGACGTCAATTGTGGCAATATATGAAAAATAAAGGAGTCAACTTTGTCTCTAGCGTGGCTCTGGTAAAAATTGAGGGTCAAATAGCTGTGGATTCTGCTTTTATGATTGGTCAACTTGAGTTGACATTAGGGACCTTTAGCAACCACGTAAAAGCTCATTAAACGCAGACGTAGCCCAGGCCTATCCCTTTAGCACTACTACGTCTGCGTTTAGTGAGCTACGTCGGGTTTGCTGAAGGTCCCTACTAATAGTACAGAGTCAACCCTTCATATCAGTTGACCCTTCATATAAGTAGGGTCATTAGCGGTTTGACTCTCTATTATACTAAAGCCACGTGGGAGATACGGTTGACACCTTTCCCAGTAAACAAAAAACGTTATACAACATTTTATAACGTTATATAACGTTTTTCTAAGGCTCTTTACCATTGTATAACGTTATATTAAGTTTAAAAACGTTGTTTTTACGTAAGGCCACTCAAAAAAAAGTTGTTTCTCGTCACCAAGGACTGAAAATTTGACGACGGAGGCTTTGTATTTTTTTTTCTTTTTTACTCGCAGGCCGAAATATATAGGATAATATAATTATGCTTTTCGTGGCCAAGATTTACATTTAAGTAGATAAGAATAAAGCAATATTCGAAAGTGTGAAAATGAAAGTTCCTTTTCTACCTCTGCATTACTGGTAGTATTATCTTTAATTTGATACCAAATATGCCAATATGTGGGATGCATGTATGGCAAGCCATTTGGGTAAAGTTGAAATAAACTGGGTTTATTTCAAATAAACTGGGTTTATTTCAAAATAAACTGGGTTTATTTCAAATAAACTGAGTTTATTTCAACAAACCCAGTTTATGTTGAAATAAACTGGGCTATGCCAAAAACCCTCCCATTTCTAAAATAAACTGAGTTTATTTCAAATAGGAAGGGTTACTTAATGAAACCCCTGCTATTATGAAATAAACCCAGTTTATTTTAATAAACTCGGTTTATTTGAAATAAATCCAGTTTATTTCCAAAACCCCACCTAATTCAACATAAACCCAGTTTATTTCAAATAAACCCAGTTTATTTCAAATAAACCCAGTTTATTTCAAATAAACCCAGTTTATTTAAATAAACCCAGTTGATGTAATAATAGGAGGAGTTTTTTTCAAATAAACCGACTGGGTTTATTTCAAATAAACCCAGTTTATTTCAAATAAACCCAGTTTATTTGCATATTTCCAGAAACCCCTACTATTTCAAAATAGGAGGGGTTTCCACAAATAGCATAAAATATCAGTTTTTTGGGGCAAATAGGAGGGGTTTTGAGAGAAACCCCTTATATTTTTAAATAAACCCAGTTTATTTAAATAAACCCTGTTTATTTCAAATATACTGAGTTTACTTGAAATAAACCCATTTTATTTGATATAACAGGGTTTATTTTGACATAAACAGAGTTTATTTCGACATAATGCTTCATCGCGGCCCGGAGAGGTCTAGCTTGTGCTTGCTTGGCGTTATGGTGGGCCAATGCCAACATTGTGGTTTTGATTACGATCTTCGCAAGAAGGCATGTCCACAGTGTGGGGCGCCACACACAGTAAAGAAGGGGGACTTGGACGCAAGTTTTGATATTTCTACGGAACACCTTTCTTCTCCGAGCAAAGCCGGTGGTAAACCACTGGTGGAGCCCACCTCACCTAGCATGGATCGGACCGGCGCTGTGAAAAAACAACTGGATTTGGCACAGGAGAAGCATGAATTGCTGCTCCACAAGCAGGAATTGCAAGTACTGGAGAAAAGGTTAGCAGAAATCAAGGTCGAAAATGATCGACTTGAAGCGGGTTTGGCTGCCGGCGGGGACGCGGACGTTGCCCAGCAACCAGCTCAGGGCCAACATGGCGGCACTTCCGGTGGTGGCTCGAATGTCAACAAACCGGGCAAAATTCCTGATTTTTCGTCGGTTATTCACAAGAAATTCCTAGAACGACAGGCCGAGCAACAACAACAGGGCAACACGCAGCAGCAGCAGCAACTGTTCTACGCCGATGGCACGCCATTCACGGCCCAGGAGGCCGTGATCACACCTGACGCAGCGCTGGCCACTTCTACACTTCAGGCTGGCCTTGAGTCTGTGGGTCTGGGATTGCAAGCCTTGGGCTTGTCCGGTGCAGGGGCTTCGAGTGGTGCAAGTGGCGCAGGTGAGCATGGTTTGTTGGGCGTTCATTTGAGAAGGAAAAGATCTCGACATTGGATACGCCCTGATTATCATCTCCCTTACGATAAGGCATATGACGAAATGACATATAGGGAACTGGTCTATGGCATGGTGTGTGTGCTCCAGGGTATCAGGAAGTCCGAGGATGCCCGGTTCTCTTTAGATGGCTACCTCGATCACTTCAAGTATATCGCGCTTAAAGAGATTCGCCCCACATATGTGGCGAGGGCGGTGGCGAAGTACGAGTTCGATGTCACTACCAAAGTAGCTGAGGGTGAAATTGGTTTTGGAGCAGCAGAGCATACCGCTAATGCCACTCATTTTGGCATTGAAAACACTAGAGCGTATGTGGACGCTATGAAGATGATGAACGGTCAGCAGGGGCAACATGGTCAGGGGGGACAGCACTCTCGCCAGCAGGGGGGTGCGTCGCGTAACAGCTCGGCACCTAGAGTTTTCTGTCCTGATGATGTTTGTGCATCATGGAACTTTACAGCTTGTAACTTCAATCCGTGTCATAAGAGTCACTGCTGCTGCATATGTAGAGGCAATCATCGTGCCCGGGGTGGTTGTAGTGCCCAACATCAACCCCAGCATACACCTCACCAGCAACAACAGCACTGGCAACAGTCAAGATATTCTCAAGGTCAGTAGCAACCGTGGGGTCAGCAGCAGCAACCGAACAACCAACAGCAGAATTCTCCTCAGCAGGGGGGGAATTTTCGCCCAACATAGACTATAACATGGTGTACGATTTTGAATCCTTTGGGTATTGTGATAGCGAGGATCTGATGTGTTTCTCAAATGTAGATGAATTGTTATCTACCTATGCCAGCTATGTACCTTTATGGGATGCAAAATGTAGTAAAAGGAGTCAGGTCTCAGTTTAAACCCTCGGGTTGGAGACGTATGTTGTTAGACAGTCAAGATGTGAACAGTTTATTCCTGTTAGACGGGGTCCTGCATGGCTTTAAAATTGTGGATCCATGTGTAGAGTTTGATGCTTATGATTGTGTAAATTATAAATCGGCGACTGTAGATGCCTTTAAAGAAATCAATGCTATTGTGACGTCTGAGATTGCTTTAGGTAAACTCTCGGTGGTAGATAGGAAGCCACACTGTATACACGCTATTGGGGCAGTAGAAAAAGGTTCAGGGGGGTTTAGGCCTATAACTGATGCTAGCCGCCCCGAAGGTTTCTCTATTAATAACTATATGTCGGAAACTTTTCAGAGTTTCAAGTTTTGCAGTATAGATGAAATTTGTGACAGTTTGGTTCCGTGTAGTTATTTGGCAGTTACTGATATTTCAGCCGCCTATAGAACCTGCTTGATTCGTCCCTCTGATAGGAAATATCAAGGTCTCAGGTGGACTGTAAATGGTAAAGAAGTGTACATTGAAGATAATTTCTTGTCTTTTGGCGCTAGGGCGTCGCCTTATATATTCAGTTGTTTAACTGACGCTGTGTCTAGATATATGACTAGCTATGGTTATACTTGTTATAGTTATCTTGACAATTTCCTAATTATTGGTGCAACTTATGAGGAATGTAAGGAAGGTCAATTGGCTCTGCATTCTCTCCTACGCTCGCTGGGTTTTGATATTTCATATAAGAAAGTCAAATCTCCGGCCCAGGTCCAGAGGTATCTGGGCATTGACATAGACACTGTTAGGATGAAACTTCTTCTCCCCCTGGACAAGTTATCAAAGTTAAATGCTGAGCTTGCGTTTTTTGATGGTCGCCGCCAGGCGACACGCAAACAGATTCAACGTTTATGCGGTATTCTTGGACATTGTGCAACAGTGGTGAGAGGTGGAAGGACTTTTTCTCACAGAGTGATCGCCATGCTTAGTGGTTTTTCTGCAAACAAAAGGAGAATAACTTTGACTAGAGGTTTCTTTGCCGACTTAAAATGGTGGAAAAACTATGCTACATGGTTTAATGGTGAGGCAAAGATGGTGGGGAGAAGAGTCCAGGACAATGTGTTTTTCTCTACCGATGCTTCTGGCACAGGTTTTGGTGCAGTGAATGGTATTGGTTTAGAGGTAATTCTGATGGTGAATAAAGCACAATACGTTATATGGACTTGGGCTGGATTTAACCTGCCTATTTATTATATACGTATTGACTTCACATAAGCCAATTGAGAGAGAAAAAAAAATTAACTAACCACGATAAATATGACACAAAGCAAGCGAGCATTGAGCTGTCCCACCTCTCTGGGCGGCGCTCTGGCGTAAACAAAGGCGGTAACCAACGTACACACTCCGCCTAGATACAAGACATAGGGGGCGCCCCTTACCGGGTAACAGAGGTTTGGCGCGCTCCTCATCTCCTCATAACTTTTATCTAAAGGTAAATGAAAATCTGGACGGATCCAATGTCGTGAGCGCTTTCTGCGTGCAGACTCACTTGACCAATGGAAGCCAGACATTCCACCACCCTCACCTTGTAGAGGCAATCCTGCGTTGTTGACATCTCCAGCAGCCAACCCTAGAGCCTGAAGGCCTAAACCCACAGACTCCAAGCCAGCTTGAAGAGTTGTCGCCGCTGTAGAATTACCCTCAGGGGCTGAAGCCAGTGACCCGTCTGCGTAGAACAGTTGACGTTGGAAGCCATGCTCACCCTCCAGCGTCGATCCGGTACCCGGGGTCTTAGGCTTAAACCCTGGAGGTGGCTTCTGCGTGTTTGGCTTCTTCCCCGATCCGCCATCTTGGTTCGAAGCCAGTTCCTCCTCCAGTTTAGCGTTCTGCAAGTTGATCGCTGCCAGCCGTTCTTCTAGAGCTTTCATCTCGAGTTTACGCTTCAGTATTGCTTGCTTCTCCTCCACTAGTTTAAGCTGTAAGGACACGTTCTGATCCCTATCCATTGCTGGGGATCCCGGCTCCTCCGCCTTGCGCAACTCGAATGCTTCGTCTTCTTCCTCGTCCAACCCACCTTTAGAGTGTGTGGGTGTAGAACATTGAGGACACGCCGATTTACGATGGTCATAAACAAAAGCACAGCTCCTGCAGGGCTGCATGGTTAATAATTACCAAAAAATTAACTAACCACGATAAATATGACACAAAGCAAGCGAGCATTGAGCTGTTCCACCTCTCTGGGCGGCGCTCTGGCGTAAACAAAGGCGGTAACCAACGTACACACTCCGCCTAGATACAAGACATAGGGGGCGCCCCTTACCGGGTAACAGAGGTTTGGCGCGCTCGAATGACCTGACCAATAGCGGAGACAAGAGACTCGTCTCCAACCATAGACTGGCTAGCTGGGAGTTGGGACTATGACTTGGACTCCCCTGATGATGAGCACACACACCTTTGTCATTCACCTGGCCCCGAAATCCCAGACAACATTAATGTTCAGGAACTGTATCCACTTCTTGAAGCGTTATGGAGATGGGGGCCTTCTTGGTCCAATTGTAAAGTGACCTGTTTCTCTGACAATACCCAAGTGGTGGCGGGTATAAATTCGGGGAAGAGTGAAAATGAAATTGCTATGAAGTTGCTACGTAGAATATTTTGGATGACGGTATTATTTAATTGTCACCTTGTCTGTTTGCATATACCCGGTAAATTAAATGTTGATGCTGATGCCGTTTCTAGATTGCTGGAAAAAGATGTTGAGGTTCCAATTGGTTTGTGTTGCAGATGCAAACCAGTTGCTACAAAGGCTGGATGAAAGAGCAGCACGGGTCAGATCTTATTGTTGGGCCAAGTCCACTTGGAAAACAAAGGCCTCACAGTGGAAAAGATATATCACTTTTTGTATGCTTTTTCTACTACCGGTAATCCCTACTACGGTTGATAATTTATGTCGTTTTGTGGTATATTTATCAGATACACTGTGCTATGTCTCAATTGATAACTATGTATCAGGGGTGATTAGTCTAAACAAATATTTTGGATATGATGTATCTTATATACGCCAGGATTTTGTTTTTTCTACAACTTTAAAAGGTATTAGAAGGGTTTTAGGAGACCCGGAGCCAAAGCGCTTAACTTTAACTTTGGATAATTTGCTACAGATGTCTTTGTCAGTTGATTGGTTCAATTTGAACGACCGATCCATGTGGGCATGTATTGTAACAGGGTTTAGGTCCTTGCTTCGTAAATGTAACTTGGTACCGGGTACCAAAAAATTAGAGGGACATTTTTTGCGCAGGGATTCTTTCAGGTTCAAGCCCTGGGGGGTTCTGTTAAGAGTTTCAAGCTCGAAAACTATACAATTTGGTCAGAGGACTCATTTGATACCTGTAACTACTGCATGTGGATCTCCTTTGTGTGCTGTAAAGTTGTTGAGGGACCACTTTAATGATTTTCCTGCAATATCCCCGGATTCACCGGCTTTCATGTGTAAGGTATCAGGGCAGAATGTGCCTTTAACTTATACGGTACTTCTCAAATATCTAAAGAGACTCCTGCATGTTATAGGTCTAGACGTACCAGGCTCAGGTTGTCATTCCCTACGACGGGCTGGTGCTGCTTTTCTGCATCACTGTGGGGTCCCCCTGGAGGACATTAGACAGTCGGGAGACTGGGCCAGCCTCACAGCCCTGATATATTTAGCAAAGCCTTTGTCTTCAAGAGTGAGCCTGGATCAGCTGGTGTCCGAGACTATTTGAATATCAACACAATCACATTCAACGCATGTGGATTTTCCATTTAAGGACAGTTTTTAGAATAGTATAATTATGAGGGAATTCAAGGTAGGTCATGCTCTTCCAAAATTTTGCCGCGAAATGAAATGTAACTTCACTGGGAGAAGGCAGTTCTGCAAAGCCTAAAAGGTAGAGCACATTAGTTCCAAGGTAAACCCGTGTGATGCCCCGCGATATATTTGTAGACCTTCATTCATTAGTGCTTTAAGGAAAGGGGACGTTTGCTTGGCTCCAGAGCAATAGCAAAAAGAGGTCCATATGTACATTCTCGTAAATTGCTGAATATGGAGTGGCATAAGAACCCCCGCAGTCCATTTTCACAGTGATCCACCCCTACACATGTATACTTTATATGACATGAAACTAGTTATAACCGTGCGAAGTGCAGATGGACTGTAACTGTGCATGAGTATTGGGATGTGTATTGTTAGTAGGGAGTAGTATAGGGAGTTGGCGCATTGCCACAGGGTCATGGTAGTGCAGGGAGATGCGTAGAGGAGAGGGCGGGTCACCTGCTATGGGCCACACACACGGGTGGTGACCTGTGGTGGGCCTCAAGGGAGGGGGGGCATCTGCAGGGACCAATGGGAAGTAAGTAGTAAGAATGATTGATGGCTGCATCTGAGGTGTGGCCTAAATTGTGTGTGGACGGTGGCCGTTATCGACAGTGTATATATAGCTCTGTGGACGGTGCTCATTCACCTTCAGCTTACACCAGGATCCCTTTCCTCTAGGCTATATGCAGGAGTTTTAATATAGTACTGCCCTCCCTGCCTCTGGACATTTAGCGTATGTTATTATAATTATGGGGATTGGCGGCCTATAAAATTGGCAATTAAATAGTCGGGGAAGTAGCACAGTGCCAGGACCAAGAAGATTTTTCAAAAGTTTTGATTTTCTCCGCCGAAGTGGCTTCTGTCAATTCACCCACATTTCCCTTGTAAAAAAAAGCTTTTAAAAAAAGAATAAAGAAGAGTCCACTTGCTTTTTGTGTAAACCATATTGAAGGTGGCGGATAATAGTGAGAACCCGTCGGTTAAACTATTGTGTTTTGCCTGCAACACGACGGTCGGTTACAAATTGGTTAGGCTTTCTTTTTATTCAAAGTCACCAGTTCAAAGCCACCAGTAAACTTTAAATCAAAATGGTAATGCTATTAGTATTGGTTTAGTGGGGCATTATTATCAACATATACTATCGTCATATACTTTTAACGGGTCATCTTGTGTTTTAATTGATTATGCCCTTGCAGTATGATGATTCCTCATCCCACCGCTGTCTGGATGACGTATTGCTACCCAACAGTGAATAATAGGGACCTTCAGCAAACCCGACGGAGCTCACTAAACGCAGACGCGGGACCTAGTCACTAACGCTTTAATTATAGAGAGAAATTGGAGAAAGGAGGACACTGAAGGTAGACTAACAAGCGAAGGAAACAGTACACCAATGCTAAATGTGCACGTGTAGCACGTGTTAGGAATGTGTTTCCCAAGGGCTGAGTTAGAGTGTTAGAGTTTTGGACCTAAATTGAACTGTATTATTTTGTTCTCACGTTTCCTGAAATACTAGAGAAATTCTTGTTATATAATCATCTTTAATCCACAAGTGAGAACACATGTTTGTCCTTAATTCTGTTTCCGAGTTATTGGAAGATTTTTAGCTGACAAAATATGAACATATGAAGTGTCCGAGGACTGGGCCAGTACCTCTGGAACATTTAAACATTTCCATCGTCGATAAAACATGCGAACAATATTGCTTCTGATAATTGAAAGCGTACCATGCTTAAACCAAGACTCAGATGTTTATCTGAGTCAGAGGAATTCAGAATGTATGGTGCTGCCCATTGCCTTTGTCTGCGCAGGTGTGAGGGAATGGATCTTTTATTGGAACCCACCCCTAAAGTCTACTCATTCATGGTACACTTAGTGGTCTGTCTACCCTGCATGATTGAAGGCCACTGGTCCCTGCACCCCAACCCCCGGCTTTCCACATTGCAGCTCACTTTGTCTACTACTGTTTGTGTCTGTAGTGAAGATTTAGTGTACTGCATATATGCTTCGCAAAAAAAGGCCGACCGACTCTGTGTGTGCTCACCTGTACCATCTGACAGTCTTACATATGTCTATGCAGTTGGATATCCAGTTATTATATACAGTCATGTATATTATGGCTGTGTCTCACGACCTTGGGCCAATGTTTTTGTCTCTGACTGGGTGCCAGCTCTGACCGGGTGCCAGCTCTGACCGGGTGCATGCTCTGACTGGCCTGAATAAAAACGGGTTATTTAGGCAGATGATGATAAAAATGGACAACTAATAACTAGTTTAGAGAGTTTTAACATCCATTAACCTTTGCAGCCAAATTCTATCTCCATCTGCCCTAAATAACCCGATTTTATTCAGGCCTGTCAGAGCTGGCACCCGGTCAGAGCTGGCACCCGGTCAGAGCTGGCACCCGGTCAGAGACAAAAACATTGGCCCAAGGTCGTGAGACACAGCCTTATGTTAACCCCCATTAAGAATGCTGTGATTTTCCTGTTAGTGTAACGGAGGGAGCTTGTCACGAGTAAACTCTAATACTGTATGTTTACTGAAAACGTCTGGGGGATCAGTCCTGGCAGGCACATCAGCCATTTATTTGAATTACTGTGTAGCATCCCTCTAGTGCCACCATATACAATTCAAATTTTACAGACAATCCTGTCAAACGTCCATTTGCTATAGTTGATATAAATGGCTTCCCGTTACTGAGGTAACATCTGTTCTATGATCTCTCCTGTAGAGACGCTGCAGCTGTGTGTCTCTCTCATTATACATGTATATACTTTAGGGAGTATAGTATATAATCGAGTAGAGAATTAGGAGTTTTTGATGTGAGTGGTATTCAAAGTTATACTGCATGTTATGAGACTGAATGGGCATATAAGCTGGGACTCCACTACCCGATTCTTTCATCAGATCGGACCTGTTCTCACATATCGGACCCAAACAGATGTAAATATAAACCACCCTTCGGGTAGTGGAGTCCCAGCTATGCATCCATATTGTAACTTGTGCGCACGCGCATGTCCTCAATAAAGAAGTCCCAGCATTTGTACAGCTGTTGAGTGGTTTACCTCCTGTTTCCTTTCTGATTTACATGATCATAATAAATAAAGTGTACATGAGATGAGAATCAGAAAATATGATATAGGCCTAGTTATATATCTTCAAATACTGGCTGCATTTGGACATCTTAGTACAGTGTAGTTATTTAGTGTAAAAGCCTCTTCACATGACCACCACCAAATGCCTATAGGTTGCCGTAATAAATCTTCACTATAGGTGAGACCCATATTCCTAGTGAGTGTAACTATGTAGCTTTGTATGTAGGATCTTTGTTACCGAGATCTTGAAAACTATGATACTTGATCTCCCCCTAGGGTTACATCACCATGGCTTCTATAATTATCTCCTATATAAACTGTAATGATGGCTAGTGGCATCGGCTTTTTAGGTGATAAAAAGAGATTTTACAGAGAATCTGATAAATGGACTACCTTTTTATTGCCATTGCAGAGCCTTTACCGATTTATATACTACACATACTTTGTCATCTCTGGCGTCTGAGACCACGCCCAGAACAAATGCCAATGCTGAACATCTGTCCATAATCTACATCTGAATTCCTCACTTTTTCTATGATAAATACACGTATAGATTCACACCTGAGATTCGTATTACGCTTGATGCATCGCTGGCTCCACTAACCGATTTTATCCATAAATCGGGGCTATTCTGACGAATCTGACTCAGTTATATCCCATAACATTTACATACCTCAGATAGTCAAGTAGACCTACTATAGATTCTGCCATAGGTTTATGTTCACAAAAAACATTTTTATTTATCAACAAATGGAAAATAGAATTGCCAAGGCTATATAGACATGATTAAGGTCCCGATTTATATCCCGATTTTGCAACCCAAGCCGATTCTTGATCCCGATCTTATATTTAACAGGTTTGATTGTTATCGGTCTAAATGGTACAACCTCTAGACCTATGTCTTTACCTAATAAAACTGTATACATGATACATGTGATATCTGACCCGATTGTCTCCCTTACATAATGGGGTAGCTAGGGGTAACAGGGTATGATCGTGTAGTGGAGTCCTAGCTTAATGCGTCGCTGAGTACATAGATCGAACGACAGGCAGATGCCTTTTTGATTGGCCTACTATTTATCAGTAATAGTATACTATACGGCATAATCATACCTTGGGTGTTCCATTAGCATGGTCAGGTATTCCTATGGGTCCTATAGCATTGTAAAGCTGGTTGGATGGAAAAGTTGGATTGGTGTACTATACAGCTGAAATGGCACATATATGAAAATCTCCTCCCATTTATCTAATATTAGAGTTACAGGAACCAATGTAGATGCACAACATCCTTTGCATTGAGCTCCATCAATTATATATTCAATTTTTCCCATATCTGTAGCATAAACCCCTCTAAAAATAAAAAATAAATCAAATTAGATCAAGGTCCCAATGCAAGTAGTTTATGGAGTATGAGCATTGCCACAGGCAAAGTTTATTCACCTGATTAACTGGAAGACACTTAGGATCTAATGCTTCAACACCAACACTTGCTAGCCATGAAACTGATTTCTATGGATTGATTCTGATCCACTGAATAAGCCAGGAGGTAGTAAGGTATGTCTATGGATACCTATATGTCGATATGCAGCTATATCCCTTATTTTAGGTTCGATGATGCTTCACAGTTACTAAATCATACAATCCATCTGAACTATGAGTGTACATTATAGAGGACCTGCACCATATAGCTGGTGGATGGTTGGTCAGAATGGCTTAGTGGGTAAAGGCATTGGTATCCTAACAATGAGGAGGTGGGTTCCAATCCCACAAGATCCTTACCATCGTGCCATAGTCAGCCCTTCTAAGAATAGATTACAGAATGCAAAAAATGCCCTGCAAGCTACCTTATATTCTAAGGGAGATGCTTAGTACTGGCTAGAGAAGAGGCTATGTCACACTTTACCACTGGGATACCTGTGCTTACAACCTATTTTTTGCTTTTACTGTCAAAATGTTTACCTTACAAACGGAAGGCTTCATTTTGTTTGCATTCCACCTTTATTGCAGTTTTTCCCACTGAATAAGGGGCATATTCTACTGTTAATAAGTTTCTTTTGACCCTTATTCAGTGAATATAGCCCTGTGGGGCTAGCTTCTTTTCTCGACCATTTTACAGGGACTATGTATATTTGTAAACACATGCTCTATATAAAAAGGGCCTCAATATGACTATTTCATCAAGTCAGCCCGGCCAAAGTGCTACGATATATAAGGAAATAAATGGAAATTTATTCAGGAAAAATTAGAATAATTAACACCTGCAGGGCCGGTTTCTTTCTATAAGAAAAAATGACTTCAAATTGACTATTTTATCAAGTAAGCCAGGCCAAAGTGCGATGATATATAAGGGAATGAATGGAAATTTACTCAGGACAAATTTGCCCCTGCGAGGCTAGCTTCTTTCTATAGGAAAAATGGGCCTCAAAATGACTATTTTATCAATTCAGCTGGGGCTAAAGTGCAATGATATATAAGGGAATGAATGGAAATTTATTCAGGAAAAGTTTGAATGAATAACCCTTCCAGGGCTAGCTTCTTTCTATAGGAAAACGACCTCACGACCTACAGGGTACATTAATCAGAGAAATCAGCATTCATTCCGTACTGGCTAAAGGACTTATTGTACTTTCTTCAGTAGAGAAGAATACATGGGAGAAGTCAGCATTCATAATCTACTGAATAAAGGATATAACCTGCTTTATTCAGTTCAGTAATGGTATGACAAAAGATAGCATTTAGTCCCTACTGGATAATTGGCAAATTGTGCTTTATTCATTACAGTAGAAGTTTGGGAGCATTGATTTTCTGCTAGATAAGGGTACACTGTGTTTTATATTCAGTCAGGGGCGTGGCAAACGGCGGGGGGGACGGGGGGGACATGTCCCCCCCACTTTTGACCAACCCCAAAAAAGGTCAAACCAAAAAGGTCAAGTAAAAAGGGGTCAAAAAGGGTCAAAATACCCCTCAGTCCCCCCTACTTTGAAACTGCTTGCCACGCCCCTATTCAGTAAAGTAGAATCTATGAGATAATCCATTCCGTATTAAATAAAGGAAATAATCCCTCTGAACATCAACTTGGGCAAATCTGGGGAAGTCACTCATACACCAAATAAGGCACAAGATATTCTTGAGAATATGTTATGCCTTTTCTGGTGTTTAGGTGACTTCCTCAGATTTATCCCAGCTGTCAACATTGAATTCCAGGTTGCTGTTTGGAGGGTTGGGCTTTATTCAGCAGAGTAGATCTATGGGGGAAGTAAGTGTTCATTCTCTACTGAATAAAGGGGCATAATGTGCTTTATTCAATAGGGTATAAGAATCAGACAAGTCAGCATTCATTTCCTACTAAATAAAGAGCATAATGTGCTTTATTTAGTAGAGTAGAATCTTTGGGAGAAGGTAATGTTAATTTCCTACTGAATAAAATGCCTATTATATCTTATTTAGTAGAGTATCTAGAATCTATGGGAGAAGTCCACGGAGAAGTCATCATTGAATTTAGTTTCCTATCAAATAAAAGTCTCTCAGTTAATCAGATGAATAGCATGTTTAATGCATTGGCTGCTACAAACTCACCTTTCCATATATTACTGCCACCAGGAACATCCCACAATTCTTATATATCTCAGTTAAAACATAGCTATAAGATCCAAATCTAGAACAAATTGTGCATTCTGAATTAAGCTAAGAATTGAAGTATTCTATACTTAGTAGTGCTCATCCATGAAGCTGTTTCAGATAGTCAAAACACAGTCTATATTTTACTTAACCTAGATGGGACACCCAAAGTATGATTATGCCTAATAGACCAGAAATTGTGAGTACTAAGATCGAATTTTTTTTTTTGTAAACATTCATCTTTATTACCGGTAGTTGAAATGAGCAGTTACATCTAGGACAAGTATATTCAATGATGTACAATTTGTGCTGTTCCGCACTCCCAGTGAAGAATCAAAGATCCATTTAATATAGTGCAACCATCAAGTTGTTTTACTTACAAATCAACCACTCGGCAAAAAAAGAAAGGTCCCCCTCTTCCCACGCAAATTAGGTGTGTGGTGGATTTTCATGGGGGACCCTTTTCCTATCAAAGGATCAAACATAATTATCACAAAATAACTTAGGCTCATGGGGACTTAGCAGGAACTATTATACATGTATAACAATCCAGTTCATATTAATCAACAAAATTAATGTAAATACATGACTAAATTATAGGTATTTGATTGGCTAGCCAAATTCTTCTATCCTTCTTAAAGTGTAAGTAATTGGGTATCAGCCTCACAGGGGGTGGGATATTATTCCACATCATTGCTCCAAAATGTTCAATGGATCTATAGTATACATCACAGTGGGAGGTGAGCCTATTCAGTATTGGACCCTGGTGCGCTCTTGTTGGGATATCTCTATTTACAGTAAATTCTCTATCAGACGCCCTTTTGTACATAAAATTATAAAGATGAGCTAATCTCTTATCCTTGAGATAGGGAACCTCAGCCTTTGCATGTACCCAATCAGTGTCCGTTAGATGATCCACCTTTAAACATGTTTTCAAACATCTATTTTGGGCATATTGCAGGTCATCGAGAATATATTGGGCTGCTGAACAAAACAACTGGTCCCCATAGTCAAAGTATGGCAAGACTTTGGATGAATAAATTTTCAAGGCCATGGCTTTTGTCATCGACGGACACAGGTTACAAAGGATCCATGTTTTATGTGAAATTGTTTTCAGTTGGTGTTTAACATGGAGGTCATACTTAAGATGTGGATCGAGCATAAATCCTAAATACTTATAAGACGGAACAACCATAAGCTTCACCCCATTCAAAAACAGGTTAATATCAAGTCCCGTTCATTTTTGTTTTGATGCCGTGAAAGCCATGATCTTAGTCTTACCTGTATTTACAGTCAGCTTATTCTGTAGACACCACATTCCAAATATGTCTAAACTTTCTAGTAACCTTTTATACACATTCTGAATATTAGGGTCAGAGTCAAAAATCACAGTATCATCAGCGTACAACTTAACATTAGATTTTGTCACACATTTAGGCAAGTCATTAACATACAGGAGAAATAATAAGGGGCCTAATATCGAGTCCTGGGGGACTTCGCAGACCACCCTTTTGCTCTCTGAGACAATATTATTAGCTTTTGTTACCTGGGTTCTATCAGATAAATAGCTACCAATCCATTTCAGGTTATTTCCTCTGATACCATAATTTTCCAGTTTAGCCGTTAGTTTAAGGTGGTCTACGGTGTCAAAGGCCTTGCTTAGGTCAATAAAAGCTGCCAGAGTGGGTAGGCCTTCATTCAGGTTTCTTGCAATAATATCTGTGAAAGCAGACAGTGTACCTATGGTTGACATTCCAGGATGGAAACCTCCTTGGTTTTTACTCAAAATGTCATGGTGATCCAGAAAATTAAATATGTGTTTATGTGCCAGTTTCTCAATCATTTTACAAGGTGTTGGAGTTAATGCTATAGGCCTGTAATTACCTACGTGCATGGGGTTACCTGATTTGAATATTGGTACAATTATTGCTCTCTTCCAAGTCGATGGTACAATCACAGTTCTAAATGAACAGTTAAATACAGCTGTGATCTTGTCAGGAATATGTAAGAAAGCATCTTTCAATACCATATTTGACATGTTTGGGATGGCAGATGACTTTCTTGTATTTATTAACTTAATAACATCCTTTACCTTGTTCACTGTACAAGTAAAAGCTAGCAGTGAGTCTTCCACCTTATCGTCATATGACCGCCATACATCATACATGTTTTTTGACCATTTTTCCCCTATACCTGCAAAGAAGGAGTTTATGTAAGTGGCAAAATCAGGATCTGGCACAGGGGCATTAGTTACTTCATTAAGTAATTGAATGATCTGGTGCTTGGGAGCATCAGGGATAAGCTTTTGTATTTTACGCCAGAATTGTGTGTTATCATTCTCACACGCTATTAGTTCATCTCTAATATTCTTTCTTTTAGCTGACCTCGAGAGCCTGTTTCCCTCCTTCTTTGCCAAATCAGACCTTGCCCAGTCTTCAGCTTTGCCCGTTCTCTTTGCCTTGGCTAACAAGTTGTTTTTGTCCCTGAGGACATTTACAAGATAGTCAGTAACCCATTCATCACGCTCTTCAGGTATCTTAAAGGTTTTAACTGGACACATGATATTCAGAGAATCTTCTATCAACTTATGTAAAATATTCCATTTAATATCAGGCACATCAGAACTGATAAACTCAGACCAATCATTTGCATCAATACCCAGGAAACTGGGGTGAGGAAGGGTGAGACTAGTGCGAGCATTGCCCATAGAGCAAGGTAGGGTGAGTCCTGTGTATAGAAGCTCACCCTATGTGCTAGACTGGGCAAGCCTTGTGCCTATAGCCTCCTCTGCTCAAACCCACACTGAGGGTGACCCTCTGGTCTGTGTGCTGGCACACCACCTTACCCAAGGTCCCCCAAGCATGCACACCAGTATTTAGTAGGTTGTGTATTGCCATGGTGAATAATTGGAGGTTCCTTTATATGGCCACCCAACACAGATCCGATAGTATAGTGGTCATCACTGGCGCTTTGTATGTGAAAGGTCCAGAGTTCAAGACTCGGCCATGTCAACCTACCCACCATTTTTTTCTTATTATTACTAATGTAACTTTACAATTGTCCACAAAATACATGTCACTGGTCTATTGTTCTTAAACAAGGGGCAACTGGGAGAACTCACATCATAGCTGGATAAAGGCTTTCCTTATGCTACTGAAAGCCCCTCTTGTAACTCTTCCACAGTGCCACACAGTCCCAGCCATCAAGCCTGGATTTGGGCAACATGGCAGAGAGCTAGATAGAGCTAGCACAAGATTCAGGCTTGTGTGAGGGCAATGCTTGGAACAAAAGGTTAAAACATTCCAATGTAATACATATGGGTTCCTTAGATATCCCAACCTTGTACCCACATGGTAGTCTAGTGGTCATCACAGTCACCTTGTATGCCGAAGGTCCAGGGTTCGTGACTCAGCCATGTCAACCTTCCCACCATTTTATCTTCAATTTTCTATTTTTATGAAGAAAAAATGGTGGGTAGGTTGACATGATAGGTAGGGAGTCACGAACCCTGGACCTTTGGGGTACAAGGCGACGGTGCTGACCACTATACTACAATGTGGGTGTGAGGTGTTGACTTATAAGTAACTGATATATACTGCACACTGGACAACCCCACACCTTGTGCAAGCCCTCACCCACCTCTCACCCAAGTTCCCCCACCACTGGGTGGGCTTGGGTGGGCATGTGGAAGGGCTAGGGCACCTCACCCAAAGCTCACACTACCTCACCCCTTGAGCTAGGCACAAAAGTAGTTCGCCCTAGCTGGCACTATAGATGTTCCCACCATATATGGGACTCAACAATCAAGGTGTATTCACTGAACAGAATTATCAGTTTGGATGAGCTTTTGACAGATATTTCATTTTTGATCATACAGTAGAAGCCTTACACATCATTTCTAAGCATAATTGATAAATGTGGACAAATTCTGATTTTTATAGCTAAGTCAGTGATTGGAACAGCCTGAAATGGATGTGAAACAGCCTAAAATGGGGGTTATTTTGACCTGTCCAGGCCTATATGCTGTCAGATTTGTAACTTTCTGAAGCATTATATGTGCCTCAGACAGACTATTAAGACTATTAGCATCAAACACAGAGTTTGCAATTATATTGCTTCAGGAAGAAGACTGTCTCGGCTTTCCAAAACTGTTTTAAGTTTAGGAAACAGGCTAATATTGGTGAAGTTAGGAGGCAAGATGTAAAAATTAGTTACTGATCTTTTAGCACTTTTTGCAAGAAGGCACCACTTAACTCTTGAAAGCCTGTTTTGTAGACCCAATGGTGAGATTTTCTATAGTAGAACACAGTGGGATGACAACAACTTTATTTTGGCTACCAATACAAGGCCCTACTGACCTCCCCACTAGTCTCACCGCCCCCCACTGCTTTAGGATTGTATCTCTAAATACAAGCTTGGATTTACACCTAATATCAGGTCTCTGAGCACAACGGTTTAAGAGATTCTCACGTATTCTGTCCAATGGCAGGCATAAAGCTTGTTTTGGCTCATTCTGAAAACCTGTTTAGAGGTTCATAATTTCATAAGTAAGGGTGCTAGGGTTATCAAAATAGGCTCAAAAGAAGTGGAATTTAGTTTTACTCAATCTGTGAGCTTCCCATGCACACACTGTGATTAGTTATCCTAAAATGGCAGTAAGAGTGATGAAAGGTAGATAAAAAACCCAAATTTCAGAAAAGATTGTCATGGTTTCCATGGCAACCGGTCACATGATTTTCAAAATATGGGGGTGACAATGCCTGAATCATTTAGCTTTTCACCTTAGCTTTCACCTGATACCTGGATCACTATTGTAGGTTGAGGGGTTGCAAAGTTATCAATGACTCTTCAAAACATACAGGGGAAACTTTAAGTTTGGGTCCCATATACAGTGGAAAGATCTACCCCAGTTTCCTGGGTATTGTCGCGTAGGGTTTCTGTCTTGTAGTTTTTGTAAGACCTACCAACAAATTCTACCTTTGGTTTCAATAAGACCTGTTTTTTTTTAATCATATACACCGCCAGGTGATCAGAAATATTTAGATTTAAAGTTCCAAATTGGTGAACAAACTTGCGATTAGTACAAATGACATCAATTCTTGTTTTAGATTTACCGGTACAGCGTGTATAATCCTTAATTACATTTCTTAGATGAAAATCTTTCAGAACCTTGAACATTAAACTCCCTAACCCTCTCGTCATTTTTGGCCAAATTTATATTTATGTCCCCAGTTAATATAATTTCTATTTTATTACGATCAGGAATAGCTTTAATAGTATCTCTAAGTTGGTTAGTAAAAATAATTTTGGATCCCTGTGGCGGTCTGTATGTAACTATTAAAACCATACGCTTGTTGTTGGGCTTTTCTACTCTTATACATTGTATCTCAATATTAATGTTGCTTTGGTTTAAGTGAGCTAGATCATAGGCATCATGGCAAATATCATTTTTTACATACGTACACACACCACCACCAGTTTTGGGCAAACCATCCTCATCTAACTCCAGATCCAAATCAATCCATTTTCTATCAACTCTGTGAAGTACAAATCCAGGAAACCCAAAGTCCCAAGATCTATGGTTATCTTTGAACCATGATTCCGTGAAGCACATTATACCAAAAGGGTTGTTAACCAGTTCTGCCTGTAACCTCGGATAATTCGCTTTTATACTTCGAGCATTTAAGTGGAGTACAGGCAGATAGTTCATTGAATATTGTGTACTGCAGTATTTGCCGTTATGGCGTAGATAAGGTTAGCCCCTTGACAATCGACTGAAGTCAATGTAGATCTGAATTCGAACTTTATGGCATTGGTGGAAAGTTCAGGACATAGATCTTGTTATATTACATGTGAAAATACCCATCTTGTGGAAAGCTGATGTTCAGGCCTAGAGAACATTTTTAGAGCAATTACGAATTTATGTGTTTAAAAAGTTGAAAATTGTTGTTTTTAGGCAGATTGACCTGAAGTTGACTACACACCCTAAGTCAGACATCTGTCAGCTCTTATTCCCAGTTTAGTATGTATTTACGCCAAAAGAAAGAAGGTGTGTTTTAGGCAACATGGTCCAAAATGCTAGGGTAGGTAGGTCCGTTTTTGTTGTGTTTTTTTTTAAAGTTTTTGAGTCGTGAATTGACATGTGAACTCGCAACTCATCAGAATGCCTCACTAGTGCCACCAGTAACTAGGAATATCCTGCAGTTGTTGTATATTCCTCTTAAAAGGCCATTTACTGAAGGCAGACTAATATGCAGGCTACTGAGGTCAGTGGGAGCTTGTTATTCTTGACCAAAGAATTGCTGAAAATTGAAAAATCTTAATTTTCAAAATATAGAAAATTAAAATCTCTAAAATTGCAGCACAAAGCTATGTTGTATCAGATGTATCTTGAATATGTAGAATGTACAAATGTTTGATTGACTAAGGAAGAACTGATAATTCGATGTACCTCGTTCCAGACCAATAGCAGCAGCTGTGTGACTTGTTCCTCCATTTTCTTATATGCAATATGCTTCGTTGTGAACAATAAGGGGGGTTCAAGAAGACATCTTCCTGTCACTTGTGCATAAAATTATATACACGTATACATGTAAGCCTATACATAATTGACAGCATCCATCATGCATCTTGTACTTCTTCAAGCTTTTGGAGAAGGGGTGTTGTGAGCGGACAGATCTGTCATAAAAATTTAAAATGTGGTCCTGTGAGTATCCTCTTCCAATACCTGAAGATCAATATTTCAATAGATTGTAGGAATTATTTTGAGTTTATAACGTATCTTTATTAAATTTTCACAAAGTGGTCTTCTAAAGAATACGATATAGTCCTATTCAAAATAGGTACATCACCCAAAGAGAATAATTATAAATATGCAAATATTCATCAGAGAAATAATATGAAATGTACTCAACCACATGGGCACAGAGAGCATATATAATAAATAACATGCCTATTTAAATGTGGCAGTTCTTTGTTCCAAGCTTAAGTATAATGTAACATAATATTGGAAGGGTGAGAGTCACTTATAGACATCATTCCAAACTATGGTATGTATCTGAAATGAGAAAATAGTGTATTTTGAATGACAATCTCATCAAGAAATATAATGAATGTCCTCATGACCAGATATAAGTGCAGCTCCAGACCTATGCCATGTACCAGTATCACAATCTGTCAAGTGGTGAGCCTTTTGATATAGGTCTGCGCAGTCGTATGTTATGGACGTGTGATTATTAGTTTTGTGACTGAAACCATGCACATATCAAGTGTTCCAGAAGTACATTCGATATGGGTGGAAGATATATTCTTGCCTCTAGTCTGGAGGTTGTGAGCTAGGACCTTGCAGCGAACGACGTACTTAGGGTTTTTGGTGATTCTGGCTCGTTAGACCCCACTGAACAAAATCCCACACGGTGCCAAGCTGGCATCGGCGGGGAAATTCCGTGAAAGACATTTTTTTCAAAATGGCTCCCAGGAAAATGATGGCATTCAGAAAAGTGGATATTTCTGCCGTTGGTAGGTCTAGTATCCTGATTTCAACACCAAAGGATATGTCTACAAGGTCATACATTCATAATCTGTCCATATGAAAGTGATTCAAGGTCAAGGTCAAGGTCAATTTAGAGGTCGAACATCATTTTCCTGCATTTCTCATTAAAATCAACTATGTAATGCTAGATATCATTATTATAGGCATATTGAAGGTCAAATGATTCAAGATCAAGGTCAAGGTCAAGGTGAACTCAATGATTAAGCTTCTAATTTAGCTATTTTTCACTTGAATCATGTGCGGGTTCAATCTATCTCATGTCCATAATGTCCCAGGCTCTCTTACCATACGGATATAACAGGTGATATATCTCAAGGTCAAGGTCATGTTACTGATTAGCTTACTTTTTACCTTTAAATTAGTCGGAATATGAAAAATACATTCTGTTAATTAAGTTTCATTCTTCACTAAAAGATAATTAACTATAAGATCAAGGTCAATATAAGAACAATCAGTTTAATGAACGTTGAAATCAATTTGGTTCTTTATTTGAGAAAGTGTCATCCATCATAACTTTCTCTGGGTACAGTTTTCACATGAGCACTTGATCAGTTTTAAAATGTACTCAGAAGCTAGCAGTGTGTTCTTAGGGGTCATAACAGGCATCAGCGTTTTATTGACTCTGTCCTTGGCCCAGCCATGCTGCTCAGGATCCATCTTTGGGGGATCAAAATCCTGGCAATTAAGCCAGATGCAGGCTTGGAAGTGTGCCCTTTGCACGTTGAGGTAGGTGGAAGAGACATCAGCTGCGGGGATGACACTAAACTTGCTCTTCCTGTCTTTCCCTTCCATACTTTGAATCGCAGAGAGGCTAGCTCGTCGACATCAGGAAGGCCATAGCAGGCTGCCGTGAAGGTTGTTGCTTCCTTTATGATGTCTGAAATGTTTGCAGCTACATTCCCCAGTAAGTCCATTTGAGCTCCTGTTTGGAGAACTTTAACCACCTTGGCCTTCCCAACGCCCCAGCACTGTGCTACAGTGTCACATCCTAACAATGAGTGTGCGGCAGGTAGACTTGGTATTATTTGTTTGTGTTTCTGCACTGTAGCTTTAATGTCAACACATTTCCTGTCCTTTGATGTTTCTTTCATGACTATGCAGCAGTTTAAGCTATACTTTTTGTAATAGTAAAGAAAAAGGACAGACACATCAGTGTCATCAGCAATCACTTTGATGTTGCATGCTTCATTCCCATTGGTGATCTACAGAAGTTGCTGAATCTTTATGATATCCTGATGTCCGCTCTTTGAATGCAAAGGCCATCAGTGAATTCAAAGGGATCACAATTCTGGCCTGAAAAAAGAGCTTCTGTTGACCTGTTTGAAGTTCCTCTTTGCAAACCACAATATCACTCACAATCAACTGAATCAGCTGGACGTTGTTACGTGAAAAGCTGAGTATGACCCTATGAGGAGGTAGCTGCATGTTGCAGGAGAGTTGATGTCTTCTGCTTGCTTCCATGCTCCGCCCACAGTGAGTGGCCAATTTGATGCTGAAGTCAAGGTATCTATCAAAGACAAGGTACACTTTGGCAGTCTTCAGTTTCCTCTTGACATATTCAACAATATTGTTGATGTAAGCTTTTACAGTCCCATTGGATGGCCAGTGCACAACCCACAACATGGCACAACCATCAATGATGATATCTGTTGGTTTGGGAATATTCTCTGCAGGAACTTCCTCTTTGAAATTGGTCTTCAATGTTGCCTTATTTGTTTGAATCCGCAAATCACCAGTTTCAGTGAACAGAGAGATTGATACAGCTGCTAACTCATAGGAGAGCACATCCTATAAGTCTAGATCTCGACCTGAAGCCTGAAGGCCAACGACGCGGGTGTATATGGCACTGCTGTCATAGGTTTTTGGCAAGTTTATTCCAGCATGTGGCTTTGCAGCATGCATTGTTTTTACACGTTTTGGTAGTGCCAAGGTTTATAAACATATTATTAAAATACCATTGGTTGCAAGTAAATCACATTGACTAACTGGCAAATGACCTTGACCTTGACATTGGTTTATTGTGAATGATATCATCAGGATAGGAAATACATTATAGACATGATATTTGTATATATTGTTTTTACCAAATATGTGCAAAAACGTATTTCACCTTAATCATGACCTTGACCTTAAGAATTTTAATATTTAATATGGTTATAAAAATATTATCTAGCATTGAATACATGTCATTTCTATCAAAATACCAAAATTGGAGGTTCAATCTTTGATTTGACTTTGACCTTGACCTTGACCTTAAATCATTTGACCTTCAATATGCTTATGATAATAATATCTAGCATAATATAGTTGTTATTCAGTTGATTCTAATGAAAAATACCAGAAAATGAAGTTTGACCTCTAAATTGGCCTTGACCTTGACCTTAAATCACTTTCATATGGACAGATTATGAACGTATGACCATGTAAACATATCCTTTGGTGTTGAAATCAAAAGTCTAGACTTACTAACAGCAGAGATTCTGAACTTTTCTGAATGCCATCATTTTCGCAGGAGCCATTTTGGAAAAACGTCTTTTACGGAATTTCCCCGGCGGTGCCAGCTTGGCACCGTGTGGGATTTTGTTCAGTGGGGCCTCACGAGCCAGAATCACCAAAAACCCTCCGTACGTCCCTCGCTGTGAGGTACAGGTAGATAGGCCAGTTCTGGCAACTGGACTACTCAGACTCTTATAATCATAACTTGATAACAGGCTACTTCCCATATTTCAAGATTGGACAAGGAAATAAATGCAAAGAGCAAGACCTGTAACCGACTGAGGGTTTCAGTCGAGCATATGGAACAACGTACGTGTGTGATACTATCGTTACAATGGAGATCGTGCTCTGCTTCTAGCGAGAAACCTTTGATAGTGAATACCAACCTTTATGGGATAAACATTTAAAGATGAAAAGAAGGCATAATCTCAAAAATAGTATTGTGTTTTATTTCTTTAGTGATTATCAAAGACGAGGGGTCTGACAAATAGTGTCAGGTGAAAACTCTAACTTCAACCATTACTATCACCTGTCAACTGTCAACTCAAGTAAAGCAACTTGTGACTGCTATCTTTCAACACTACATCAAACCAAAAACAATGCAAATGTCAAAGTTGAAAGTGAAAACTTCAACTTCAGTCACTTACTGTCAAAAGGTATATGCATTTTGAAGTATAGCAAAAAATTACATAATGATTTCCATTGTGTTTTTCCTTTACCATAAATATGGGGGAAGCAAAGCAATAACTCTGCCAGATGAAATATTAATCCCATATTACTCAATAAGCATCCTTGAATTCCATGGGTGGGAAAATATCAAGTTTTCTCAGTATTTATACGAAATATTTATAGATTTTCTATATTGGACAGGTTTAATTGTGTTAAAAGTATAATTATTTCAAATGTAGATATATTGAATATCTTGAATTACATTCAAACCTTGGATAAATTACGCTGTTTGCCATCATAGAAAGGTAAATTTGTCTCTAGTACTTGAAAAAAACAAAGGGAATCCAAAGTGTCCGACATAAGGTGTAATTGGGACTTAAAATTCTCCAACTTTTATGAGAAAAGTTTTATATCATAATGCATATAAACACATTTTTTAGTGGATGGGTATACTTTGGCAGTCTTCAGTTTCCTCTCGACACATTCAACAATATTGTTGATGTAAGCTTTTACAGTCCCATTGGATGGCCAGTGCACAACCCACAACATGGCACAACCATCAATGATGATATCTGTTGGTTTGGGAATATTCTCTGTTTATCCATAAACTAGTACAGTGTTTTTTCATTCATGGTGAATATCACGTTAATTGTTTGCCCACCAGGTGGCAGCTTGCTTCAATAGGGAGACTTTAGTGGAAGCTATCACTTTAAAACATACCAAAATGTGTTAAATTTATAAAGATATCCAACAATCAAAATTGAAGACTTTGGCATATTAAAGATAAAAAATATATAATTTCCCTTTTTGAGACCCTTCGAAGTAGTAAGGATAGTATAAACATCCATGTTGTGATAATTTAAATTATACATATTGAGACTGTTGTCAGAGTTTCTATGTAACAATCCCAGAGTACCTTTTGCTCATGGATTGTAATTGTATATTGCTATGAGGCATTCAAGTATGCTTCTCAGGCCTAATATTCACAGGCCTGGAATTAAAATGATATCATGAAATATACACCAATTAATCAAGAAACAATGATAATCATCATTGAATAGCAGAGAATCATTGTATAATAATGATGAATCACCGTAAAAATACAACAGAAAAGGCTGGTAAAATTTATGGGGGAAAGCAAAATACGGTGACTGTAAAAAAATACACGTGAATGTCTGTCATTAATTCAGTTCAGTTTTCAGTTTTCAATGGTTTTATTGGCATCATGTAGACATATTACAATAAGTTTTTCATATTTGAATAAGTTGTCGTCAGAGTGAAATGCGCATGTTGGTATAACCAGACCGGTCCATGAAGGATGCGTTACAAGTTAGGTTTGATTTGAAACTAAAACTATACATAGACACATATATGTATTAGATTAGATTCAGGTTCAGTATATTTGTTTGCTTTCATGTTAAGTCATCTCTTGATCAATTGTAGTAAATTGTAATAAAGCTAATATGACCAAACACACAAGTTATGCTCTTATATTATATACTAGATCATGATTCATAAGTGTATATTAAGTATCATCACACAGAATATGATTATCACTGAAGTAGTATTATAAGCCAATATTAAGATCTACAGTTACGCTGAACATTAGTGACCTGCATACATTTACACTGTTCATTCAATAAATAATAGACGGTACTACACATACTGAACAATGACATTTTTACATTTTCCGGACACATATTTCAGTACCATCAACCGACACATCACCATTAGTGTAGACTCGCAAGAAAAGCTGCACGAGTTAGTTTATGGTGTTGAGTTGAGGTTAATTCATCCCAGGCACAAACCCCTTGGTACAATGGACTATACCTATACACTTCACATTTAGGCCTCAGCACCTTAATTTTACTTGAGCTTCTAAGATCCCGTACAGGCTCAAAAATGCACTCACCACTTTTGGACCTTTTATACATTAAGGATAACAGAGCATTGTCCCTTCTACCAACTAATTCTTCTATATTACATTGTACATGTAACTGATCAACATCAATGTCTCGTGGATTCCTTATTTTTTCACAAACTCTGAGTTATATAGTGGCTGTGATTCACCATGATTTTACTGGACAATTTCTACAGTGTACCCATAATGTAACCTAGAGTTATGGCTTCAGTCTGATAACTGTATGCCTTGGATTATGATTCTAGGCTTAAGTGATGAGGTTCTAAGGCAGTGGTACAACTGACTTGGTAATTCAGCCAATGTAGAGGTACCAGGAAGGATCCTTCTTATCATGTATTGCCAGGGTTAGGACTGAATAACACTGGGGCACACCACTGTGTATGATCAGAATTAATAGTGCTAATTGACCAGGGCAGCTAGAACCCACCCTGGGAGTAACACATTGTCTTCGAGGATACTGCTATTGTTGGGAGATATTGTGGGTTATTGGGCATACACCTATGTTGAGCCAGATTTTAGCAATGCTGTCCACCCCCAGAACTATAAGGGACCAAAACACCCACCCATTGGTTCGGTATATAATAAGTTCCTTCCCTGTTTCTTGTTCTTTGGGCAAAGCCTTTGTGCTGCCTGTCAAGACAGTTGAATAAAATGTACAGTTCGAGGATTTGACGTTTCAGACACCAGGACACAGCTGATGACCATTTCATATGTTGGACACATAAAGGTTAATCAATACCATTGAATCAAAGTTATAAGAATACCTCCAAACTTTAGAGTAAAATAATTCAAAGGAAATAAGGGGTGGGGGATTTAAGTAACATTAAATAAATCATAAAAGACATTTCTTCATCAAGAGACGCATAATTTCAATTAATGTTTGAAATGTGTAACAAACGAAGACCACACAAGAATAGTTATCTGAATAATTGATACACAAGCAGATTTCGGGATACAAGATACATGTGTGGAGGTGCTTTGTATGGTGTGTCGGTTGAAAAGGTATCTTCAGGAGTAAGGTGCACCTTTAAGAGTGCCAAGTGAACACAGGGATGATACAGTGGTTTTTGACTAGCACGAGTCAACCCTGTCCTAACCCTGTCCATGGGGCCCGACATACTCCTTAAACTGAGTGGGATAATATCCCAGAGCAGGGTACACACATTTAGCCTGCGGGTTGAGATATATTCCCAGTTTTGAGAGTATGTGTCTTGCACTGGGACTACTAGCTAGCCTTAAAACCCCACATCCTCTAAAAAGCCCAGGGTACCGATTGCTCTTAGCTTCGACTGCTACTGGAGGGGCAGCAAGCTTATTGCCTTTAACAGTAACAGACTGATAGAAGATGATTGAGTGATGATTGAGTTGGCTTGGCGGACTCTGCTTCCAGGATGACAGGATTTGAAAGTGGGGCCTAGCCCTGAGCGTTCCTAACAGCCTTTAACCATGACAGGTGATGTGACTAAGAGGTCAGAAGCAAGTCAGAGAAAAATCTTTCCTTTCCCATGTTTACCCTTATAATACTAGTATAGCGTCAAGGGTTTTGTTTGTCTATAAATTAAAATGAATTCGAATAACAGGGGTGCGGCAATTTTAAGGACATTAGATACAGCAACATATATTATGTAGGCACTTGTATTGATATGATATAATGCACTATGTGAATAGGTGTGTAGCATCGGATATCTCATGCGTGTGAACCAATAAAGAAACCAAATAGGAATTAAAAGAGGATAGCTGTAGCCTATAAAGCATAAAGATGATTTATTGTGTGCTGTATCAACTAAGTAACACACAGGAAATACAACTACCCAGTAAACACAACGACGTTTGTCAGACGTAAATCTACGTTGAATTTTGGTCTGAACTATGTAATTTTAGTAGGTTTATCAACGTCAAAACGTTAAGGTTTATTTACCCATCTCAAACCTGCAGGTCTGATTTACGTAGCTCCTGAAGACGTAAATCTATGTTTAACACATTACATATAATTCTACATAGTGGGACTCAGACAAAGACTTGTAATATGTTGCAGACAAATTTACATTTACAAACGATATTCATACAAAGTAACTACTATAATTTTCAATCTCATCTCACTCTACATAGTATATTCTTGTAGTTCAATTGAACAGCCTGACAGTATAGATCTGTTGAATAGTTTTGGCTGCAGAGAGGCTTTGTCTTTCTTCCATCACCACCAATGTGGTGTCCTCACAGTAAAGTGCCTCAACGCACCTATTCATGCACAATACTTTAATCACCTGTCCTTTATATATAAATATTCTATTGAATGCGGTTTATTTGCATGATATTGAATTCACAATTAATGAGAATTTACTGCTTGAATGTGGTAGATTTGTTAAGGAGCTGTAATATACTCTCCATAATTGATAGTGCTGCCACCTAGTGTGACACGGAAAAGTCATCTACCCAATTGAAGTTGAAAAGTTACGTCTTTTAACGTAGATCTACGTAGAATTTTTACGTCTGAATGAGGTAGATCAACGTAAATCAGACATCTACATCTGTTGAACGTAAATAAACCTTAACGTTTTGACGTCTACAAACCTTCCAAAATTACCAATCTCAAACCTTTCGGTTGGACATCTACCTAGAGAAACCTCTGAGCTACGTTGGAACTACGTAGGGTGTTTACTGGGTAAGCAGTGTTGATATCAATATTGTTGTTGTACAGGTTTGTGGGGGCTTTGAAAGGGATATACTCAAAACCTGATAAGGCCAAATAAATAAAATAATAAAGGTTGGTTTCCGGTAACATGGTCTGAGAAAGCAGGCCCGGCCGGTCGGATTTTCTTCTTTTTTTAATTGATTTTTTTTGCTTATTTAACTTTTTAAGCCCGGATTTAGGGTTTTCACTTTGAAATTCCTGATAATTGTCCGATTTACAAACCGTAAAAAAACAGAAAGTGGTAAAAATGAGGGGAAATTTTAACATAGAACAGGGGGACCGAGCACTGTTTTGCGAGACCCGGTCGGGTTACCGTAAACAAACCTTCTTTTAATTTGGCCTAACATGTCATGTAAATGGCTTCATACATATGTACCACATTCTCATGTAATTACCTCTTATATCATCAACACCCACACAGTGTGATCCTTGAGGAGTATTTTCCATGGCCAAATCATCTAGATCACTCTTCAATCATCACATATTACGTCTAACGTACATTCTGACGTGGCCATTCCCCCACTCACTTAACCCCTTAGCCTACTTTTCAATGATGCTGTGATGTATTAAGATAGCGAGGTTGGTCCACCTAGAGGCATTCAGCACAGCCTGTTGGAATGCTGATCATTGTGGTAGTGCATACCACCTTCCTACCCACTGCATGGTCCCTTCACCTACCCAGCCATATGTTTTGTGTGTATATGTATATGATTTTATCCAAGGCCACTCAAAAGAAAGTTGTTTCTCATCACCAACTATCATCATCTACCCTCCCCTCATCTACCCTCTGCCTATCCACGTACTAGAACCTCCACATAGTTGGTTGTGTGATCTACTTCCCAGGTGAAGCCACTTGAATTAAGAATTGATATCTATATGGGTCAAGCCGCTGACTTATGTAGGTATTGAAGCTGGTGAAGGACAAATCAGAAACCTCAGAATATGTTTATATAAGTTTATTTTATTGAAAGGTATATATGTTGGCTCAATGAAACCACCGCCAGTATGCTTCTAACCCTAGCGGTTCAGTTTTTATAACAATGCGAAGATGAGTGGGCATTTTTAGTGTTACTCCGTGCTTTTAAGTACAGGAACACCTTATTTTCCTCTTAAATACAACACAGCAACTTATGATTCCAATTACAGCATGGCACAATATGCATCTTTAACCCCAATAAAGATTGAAATCATAAAATAAAACAATTCTGAGATATGGGCCTGTGAAATTTTGATTTTTTTGAAAAATTGAAAAGTTTTATTGCACTTCCCCATCTTTACTCCTACTTCTTCAAAAGGGGTCAAATACTCTTGTTACTCACTCTGTGTTGTCTTCAACATATCAACTTTTGTGTAAAGCTAGTACTTTAAGCCATTCCATCACCCACCTTTCACAGAACGGGCCTGAAAATGGCTAATATCAGCACTTTAAAGCACCGAGTAACACCAGTTACTCCGTGCTTTTAATAGAATATCACAATAAATAGTAAAAGAAATGTGAAATTCCCACATTTAAGGGTGCAGACTATCTAAGAGGGTTAATAGCAAAGCAATGAAGTAGTTAAAACTTAGATGTATTGGATATTAGCATTTCTGTGAGTCTTTTTTTTTCCAGAGTTACTCCGAGCTTTTAAGTCCGGGTGAATTTTCAAATTACCCACAGATTCTAGATATGTGAGGCATTGTTGATTATGAAGCATTAAAATGATCTAGGAGTGTTGTAGGCACCCTCTGGAGCACAGAGAAGTTGATTATAAGGGAGGATTTGCCTGCTGGTACTTAAAAGCACGGAGTAACCCCGCAACTTAAAAGCACGGAGTAACATCATCCGGGATTCAAATTTTGTTATAGTGAAGCATTTGGCTGTGCATGGGTGAATGGATGATCAACCATAGCTATCAAGCACTAGCCCCCTGTCACCACAACTAATTTTGGAACATAATAACTAAATATATAGCCAGAAATAACCACAGGAGAGAAAGAAATGGCAATTGTTACTCCGTGCTTTTATGTTGTATCAAATATGTAACAGGAAATATCATAGGATTTCATGTGTATAATATGGATGGTCAAGGCGGGAACAGACCGGGTAACATCAGTAGCGCGCATGAGCGAGTATCAACTTCCGTCTTGTTCGGGTTCTGTTCGGCCATTGTGCACCGGCCCTTCACCGTGTTATGAATGTCAGCGCAAATCAGCAGAATTTTTTTCCTTTTCCAGTATAAGGCCTACATGTTACCTCAACATGAGGGGTAAAATAGTTATGCTGTGGTATCTCTTTAGTTACTATGTGAGGACACCAATATAATAACATAGATTGACAATAAGTGACAAATTCACAGCAAAATGTAGGGTCGGTAGGTCGGATTTTTTTTAACATGAATGTACTACCCAACTTTTTTGAATCCCCCAAAATTGACCAAAAAAGGGTAAAAACATGAAAATCTCTTCAAATTGCATACAAAAACGTAGGGTGGGCCCTCTTTTGATAGGATCGGTCGGGTGACCTGAAACAAACCTTATTTTTGGGCCTAAGGGCGTAGGGGTCTTTGAAAATGCTGGAAAGGCGATGACGTCATACTTGAATGGCCCCTAATGGTCTGCAGTCACCAGTCATTACCTCCATTAACTCACCTGTGTTTTCTTTTCCTACCAAACTACCAAATTGGACAAACTGTATCGCTCTAATTTGTCCTTATCAGGGTAGATCAGACTTATAGGAGATTGAACAAGATTTCAGCAGACAGGAAAATACAAACGTGTAGACAAGTTCCCCGGAACATTGATACTGAAGCAGATTTCAAGATACACGATACATGTTTGGAGGTGTTTTGTAGGTCGTGTCGGCTGAAAAGGTACCTTGCTGCACCTAGAGCTGGCACTGGGGCCCATTTCTCAATGGGAAACGATCACATCATAAGCAAAACATTAATATCTGATAAAATCGTACAGAGCAAATTGTCCAAAGCATGGCTTTCATCCAGAGCTTTCGTCCAGAGCTAACTTTCATCCAGATCTTTCGTCCAGAGAGAGGGGGGAGGCAGGGAGGTAGGCAGGGAGGCAGGGAGGTAGGGAGGGAGGCAGGAAGGCAGGGAGGCAGGGAGGCAGGGAGGGATGATTATTTGATAGCCATTTATACCTGGATGATTCAGCTATATGTAAGGGGATGCATGAATTGTACACTGCTATATGTAAGGGTTGCATGAATCGTTCACTGCTTTACTCAGTTGAGCAATATTAAGTAAAATGAACCGTTCAAACTTGAGAAATGGGCCCCAGAGATCACTGGCTAGCCAGGCGAAACGCTTGCTGCCCATCCAGTAACAGTTGGAGCTGAACGACTACCAGCACTAACGTACTTACAAGGAGATTGATCCACGTCTCGGTGGGCTTGGTGGACAGGATGACAGGATCTGAAAGTGGATCTAGCCGTGACGGTACCTTAAAAGCCTATAAGGCAAAAAAAATGTTTGTTTCAGGTCACCCAACCCAGCTTATCAAAACAGGGCCGACCCGACTTTTTTTCAGTGCAATTTTGAAAAAATTTCATATTTCTACACATTTTGGTCAATTTAGGGTTTGAAATGAGGCTAACTACTTTTTTCACGTTTCATATATAATGTGAAATAGAAATGCGTCATGGTACATGCAGGTCTATATGTAATTTTGAAGAAAAAAAAAGAACAAAAAATAACCAAAGTTTTTACACATTTTTGGTCAATTTTAGGGTATGAAGAGGGGTTATAATATATATAGTTATAGTACAATCAATGGAAAAGTTTTTAAAATATCCGACCTACCAAGCCTAGACTTTCTTCTCATGTTGCCTGAAACAAGCATTTCTTTATTTGGACTAACCATGCAAGATGATGAGACTGTGTGGCTGGCCCTTGACCACATCAAGGTCAGAAGAAAACCTCCAGGCTTTCCTGTCTCATTACACATGCAATTCTGGTGTAAAGCCAAGGGGGTTTGTCCATTAATAAATCATAATGAATAACAAGGTGGAAGATCGGCACACCTAGACAGAGCGACCTGTGTATGCATGCTGTTCATCCAGGCCTCTACTAGTGTGGGAACTTTAGATGAATTCTAGCACACTCCTGCAAGCTGAAAATTTCGGGAATGGCTCGTCTTTATATTAGGTTTGACCTCTTAACGGTCCTGGAGTGGCCTAAGTGGATTCCTTGCAACCATTTTAGGGGGGGAGTAAGGTATAAATTCTTCTAGGATAAATATTGTTATCATGACAAATGAGATTTGGATTATCTGGCGGCTATATCCGTTTTTTAATGGAAGCACACGGAGGACTCTGCAGGACTTTTAGCACAGTGATATAACAATACCAAAACTACAACCACAAGAACCTGGAGGGAAGCCACAAGTGCAGTACTCCTGTGTGGGGGGGGGGGAGGGGGGGAGGGGGGGAGGGGGGTCTGGGATTTTTCTTTTTCTTTTTTTGTCTTATTATTTTTTACGTGTGTGCTTGTATTACCTGACATGACTCGAATCTACCCAACTTGTAATAGGCGCGGTACTATAACTTTAAAAAAGGGTTCTCGCTCGTGCATTTAAACGCTAGAAGTATACAGAATAAAACAACAAATATTATAAATGAATTACAGTCAACTCCCTCTATTGCGACCACACTTGGGACTATCTAAAGGTTGTAGTAATAGTGGGGTGGTCGCACTGGGGGGAGTCAAGTTATATATTGGGTTATTGAATGTTACTGCTTATTGTTCTCGGGGTGGAGAGGGAGAGAGGCCACCTCAAACACCTGTACAGAGGCCGGAGTGGTGAGAGAGAGAGAGGCCACCTCAAACACCTGTACAGAGGCCGGGGTGGTGAGGGAGAGAGGCCACCTCAAACACCTGTACAGAGGCCGGGGTGGTGAGGGAGAGAGGCCACCTCAAACACCTGTACAGAGGCCGGAGTGGTGAGGGAGAGAGGCCACCTCAAACACCTGTACAGAGGCCGGGGTGGTGAGGGAGAGAGGCCACCTCAAACACCTGTACAGAGGCCGGAGTGGTGAGAGAGAGAGGCCACCTCAAACACCTGTACAGAGGCCGGAGTGCTGAGAGAGAGAGAGAGGCCATCTTCTGGCCCTCCCTGTGATGTGCGACCACTAGTCAGGTGAGTAAGTGGCGGGGGGGGGGGGGGGGGGTACTGGTCAGGTGGCTGTAGGGGGGTTCATATGATAAATTCACAAATTATATATATTTGGATTTATTCATGGATGACCTATTGATGATATAGAAATACAATGGTTTCTGTCAGTAAAAGGAAAATCAAAAAAAGCTTTAATATGTAACATATACAGACCACCCAGCGGATCCGTAATACATTTTTGTGACACGATCAAAGCACTGTTATTGCATGTTGATGACCTTGACTCATATGATGTGTTTATGCTCGGGGACTTTTATGTTAACGCCTTAGTAACTGGAAATGAAAAAAAAATCTTTTATTCGAAACCATGTCTCTTTTTAATTTCACACAGCTAATACATGATATTACTACCACCTCGGGAACAAATACATATCATCATTTGACCTACTACAGGTTATCTGTGCTCGAGCGTGGAATACCCTCGATAACTCAGTGCGGGCTATAGACAATATGTCTGACTTTAAAGTTAAAGCTAAGCAGAGGATGTTGGACACTATTCCAAAAAAAGACACATTTGAGGCGTAAATTAAGTAGTTTTTTAAATTAAAGTACAACTTTGTATTAAAATCAAAATAAATGTGTATGCCATATTGCCCAAACATGAATGTTATTTCTGTATTATTGATCGAAGGATGATACATGGTAGAGATATAACAACAGCTTGCTGATGTCTCTACCATTCCTTATTCACTCATATTCATCTGGCTAATGAAGCAGCGGTTATATTGAAGGAATCTCAATGTAAACATATTATACAAGCCGGGACGAATTGTAACGACATAGAAACTTTGAGTGAATAAAGATAATTTGTTCTAAAAAAAACCTCTGTACTATAATAATATACACTCTGCCAACACATCAGCCTGGTATGGGCGTGAAAACAGATATAGAATGATCTGTTAGAATGCTGCTTATTTTAACAGTCCCTAAAATCCCTAATGGCCACCGTCCACTGGGGAACTTCAGCCGTTTAAGCCCATACATCTCCTATATAACATCGGCCGATTAGAGCCCAGTGGACGGTGGCCATAATCACTCCTATCTATATGGATACTATTTTTACATATAATAAATATTTATAGTTAAATCTAAAATGTTTTTGTACTATAACTACACGCCACCATCTTACTAATAATATGATAATAAAGAAAACAGCACACTGTAAAAATATTCCGTTGAATATACGGAGAATCAATGCAAAACTTTACGGTGGATCATTGTAAATATGATTACGGTGAGGCAATGTTAAGTCAACCAATTTTACTGTGAATATCTGTAATCCAGTACGGTGAAACACAGTTCATTCATTTACAGTGAATCAATGTAAAATTTAACAGTGGATCATCATTATATATCATTACAGTGGGGCAATGTAAAATCGATCAATTTTACTTTGAATATCCGTAATTCAGTGAAACACCTCAGTGAAACACAGTTTATTTGATGTTTAGTTTTATCACACCAGGTGGCAGTTTGGTTCATGAGGAGATTTTCATGGATGCTAAGAACACCATTTTTGTGGTTATAAGAAAAATATATAGATAAACAGCTGTAATGTTTGCTCTGTAGCCATCCTAGAGTGACTTCTCCTCATGGACTGGCATTACAAAGTGTCATGAAGCATTTTATAAGGCTCTCATAGACTGATTCCTAATGATTAGGCCTGAAGTCTTGACACTATGATGCTATTGCTGATTGAACATGGTACCAAATTTGGCATGGAACCATATTGAGCATACACTGTAAAAAGTTGTTGTTCGTGAACAGCAATATGTGCTGTAACTATACAGTACTTTAGCTGTAAAAGATAATACAGCAACTTTTGCTGTACACATACAATTCTGTTACTGTAGATGCAGGTTCGAATCCCATAACCAGCATCCAGAGGGAGAGAGAGCAGAGAGGTTGGAGGGAGTACCATACTCCACAGCTCAAATATGACCTGATCTTTTCAAAAGCCTATCGATGCAGGCTACATATAAGTGATTGCCCCTCTAGCTCAGTTGGTAGAGCAGTGGGAGATGTAGTCTGAGGGTCAGCAGTTCTAGTCCCGGCAGGAAACTCTTATTTCTCCTGATGCAATTCTAAAGTATAATATATTTTGGTACACTGAAATGTTACTTTTAAAAATATGCAGAGGATAAAACCAATGTATCTCTACAATCTGTATGAAAGACATCTATAGGCCATCAAGATTACACTCCAACTAATGGTAGTTCAGTACTTATTAGTACATTACTGCAATAGGGTAATTTTCATATTAACCCTTAAGACATGAACAGTCGAGTTCTAAAATTGTCCCCAGGGATCCTGTGTTGACCTTGTTACCATTCACACATAAGTAGGAGGTGTTTCAATGCACCTGACAAGCAGAATTCACTGGTGTAGTGGTCATGGTTCAGGACTATGCATTGGAACCTGGGGGTTCAAATCTCCAAGATGTTGAATATGTGAGCCTTTTTAGAACTCAGGTCTGCGTCTACAGTAGATTCTATTGTAAGTCTACAGCAGAATTTACTGGAACCAAAGTTGCCCCAAATAGTTGCTGTACAGGAACACTACTTACTTCTAACAGTGTAGAGTTAGGTATAGGTGGATAAATGGACGGAAAAATACTGGGATAAATAACACAAAATACCATTATAACTATTGTTTAGGCACTGTATTGAAATGACAGTGATGTCCCGTATAACAGTGATTCACTGGCAACACTGGGTGCTGGACTTTCACCGTTAAAATTATGGTGAACTTGAAATAACAGTGACCGTTATTTTTACAGTGAAAGTCCGGCACCCAGTGTTGCCAGAGAATCTCGGTTATTTTGACGGAATTCCTTTTTACAGTGCATAGGATATGTATGATTTGTGAAAACTGGTGCTCTTACACCCTTATTTATTAGAAATATGAGCCAACAGAAAAAATATTTGGCAGCTCCTCTGTCTATCTGAGTTTGGGGGCTAATTAGGTCATAGGTGAACTGTGGGGTATCCCACCCAGGAGACCCCGAGGAAGGAGGCCTGGAACTAGGGCTGCAGCGTCTGTGTATAGCAGACCACTGCACAAGTATAGTATAGTTGTACACTGATGCTTATACTGTTATAATACCTAGACATAATTATAACCTCCGTTCCATGAATCACTATGTTCCTTTTTTGTGAATACTATTACAATTTTTGAAAAAAAAATCTGTTAACCACGTAGCCATGGCATGGACCTGATGTCAGGACCTCAGCATTGCTAGACCAGTGTCCTAACCACTCCCCCAATCCGGAGAGGTGACAAGGAACATTCAACTACCACTCACTGGAACCAAAGGTCATGACCCCTAAAACTCCCCATTTTATACATGCCAGGAACCATCTTCAGCCATAGGTTTTACAAGGTAGAATCATTGCATTCTGCTAGTGCGGAATATAACGTCGGAATATAGGAAATGTATGGGCTCAAACGGGTGAATCTTCGTAGTGGGGGATGGTCATTTACACAAAAAACGGATTTATGTACCATGATAACTAAACAGACCCTGCAGGTGAACATGGGAAGGGAGTTGGAATATGTATAAGGTTCAGCCTACGCATAAGCCATCGTTGTGTTTACATCTACCATCGCTTCACCACCAAAACAGATGTATACATCATAATAAGAGGACCAACCCTACCATCCCAGCAGGTGTTTAATTATTATTCACTAGAGACGCTGGAAATAGTGTCCTGTCCAATTAGGACCCAGAGAAAGGTTATGTACTCAGACATAATGTTCAGCACGAGAAGGGTCTTCATTCCCATTTCCGCTGCCTTCATTACAGTGATTAACTGTAATCCACACCATTCAGGGTATATGCCCGGACAGTGCAATCTTAACTGTGCACAGAGAAAAAGACCAGAGTCAGAAGGGAGTCCAGGCTTGCCTCTAGAATGACTCTCTTTTGTGACTACCTATTAGACAGCACTTGACTCCCTTAAAGGAGAGGTATGTGTCTTTCTAAGAAAGACCTGGTTTTGCTCCCATTTTATTACTTGCGTCAAAAAAATTCAGACGGTCATGCCTTAGAAACCCCCTTCAGAAAGGGAGTCTTCAAAAGATCTCACCGGCCGGGTCTGCTCTTTCATGCCATATTACCGGAACCTAATTCTTTTATTTGGCTTTAGTAGAAGCAGACTACCCAATTGATGAGTCCAGAATGACTTTGGAATAAAACGACCCAAATGCTTTAAAGCAAAAACATGGAGCCCAATCTGTTGCAGAGCTCAAATTGCCTCCTGTTGAAGGTCTTACCCCCTCTTACAATTTGTGAACAGACACTCATTAGCCTGCCTACTTTTAGGAAGGGTATTTTTGTACAAGCAATCCTGCTATTGAGGCAATTGGTTGGACTGTTCTCAATTTAACAAGCTTTTCTTCTGGCAATATTAACCTCTAAAAACGGCAGACACTGCCCCTTTTACTACAAGTATAACGTGTTGCATGATAGAAAACCAGAGCTGTATATAATTTATCGTATATAACATCTGTTTTTAAAAAAGCAGATGAGGTGATAAATACCGTTAACTGCATGTACAGCTAATGAGATGGGTTCACTCCTATATATACCTCAGTTTCCATTATTGATGGAACCAGACACTTTTTGATAAGGACTCACAAAATACAAGGGGGAAGAGAATGTGGCAAATAAACGTACAGTGAGAACAGCAGGGAAGACACTTGAGCAGAGTATGATATTTCATAGCTCCAATACATCATTTCATTTAAACAGTGTGTACCACCTCTGATTCGAAGTGAAAGTAACCACCAGTGCTACCGGTGGAGAGCAGTGGGCAGCTCAAGTAACAAATAACGTTAATTCAACGTTGACCAACGTAATATAATTTGATAGTTAATCTACTAACGTTATATGGAAAACATTGGTTTAACGTTTTCTGAACAACCTAAAATGGTTCATTAGATAAACGTATAGCAAATAACGTTATCTTTATAACGTTAAATCAACATTAGATTAACGTTCAGAGGTTAACTTCCCTTGCATCTTAAAGCAAATTATGATAGTAGGGTAGGAATAATAATAATAATAATGATAATAATAATGATAATAATAATTTTGCGGAAAAACACTCCCCTCCCACTTGGGGCTCGATGCATTACTTCCTCGATGACTTTGTCACCATGTAGAGAGTTGAACATTTGGCTAGTCAGCTTGTTGAGGGTGAGAAAATTCCACCAAAAAAGTACACCCCGAAATCTAGATATGGGGTTTATATGAGAATAGTAATCGAAAATTGGTATTCTAAATGAACGTTGGGCCAATGTTGGAAAATATATGTTGGAACATCATTTGTTTTAGGCTCTAAATATGGTTGGCTAGATTATGGCACAACGTCATCAGACGTTGGCACAACGTAAAAAGCTGACGTTGGGCCAACGTCCTGGCGTGGTCCATGATCCTGTGGATACATCAGTCAGTTCAACATTGCATAAACGTTGGCAACTGATTGAACTGAGCTCGTTGGCCACTGGTAAGGACTATACTAGCCAATCCTTTCTCCTAGTACATGTTTCCATATTTCATATGGAGATAAAACTATTGTTTTGTTATTATATATGTTATATCATTAACGGTTAACGCTACTTAACTGTATTATAGGCTACACGGCACTATTGCTGGCTTAAATACGTATTATCGTGACATATTACATGAACCAAAATAGTTACGGAATAAGAGGGAATACACTTAAAATGGATAGAGTTAAATGGTATATTTGGCATCATTAATTAACATGCATGGATCTATAGTACAGAAAAAAAAGTCATCATAATAAGATAGCCAGTGCGACTCATAGAATATGCCCAAAGTCGGCATGTGGATTATATGCGAGCTAGGCTTGACGGTACCTTAGTATTCCTTTACCATCGTAACCTGTATAGTAATTTTTAATGGTATATTCTGCTAGTGTTTTTTCTTGCTGGCCACTGTGGATCACTGTTCGTATGCTTAAGTACTAAAAAACGATTTCCATATATATTTTCGGACCTCAATGAATATATGGAGAGTGTATTTACGGAGGTCCGCAAATTTGCGGACCTGCGCATATTTGTCGAGAAACAGCATCCAGCAAGTGAAGATTGCATTTCCGTTTTGAACTGTCCAATCAAAATACAGGATGAATCTATCACATGCTAGATCTAACATACATAGTTTCCTGGACGATTCAGGTTTTTCAGTCTTCACAATACTTGCGGACCTCTGTGGTCTAACTGGATGGATATGGGCCGCCATACTATGGGCAGCTAATGTGAGAAGTTAGTCTATTGACCTGTCCGGTCCAATAGCGTATGTCTTACATTTTGGACAACCCCTGAGGGAGCTGGGCCTGTGTATAGGCGATGGGAACGAGGATGTCAGGAATCAAGGTGTGTTGCCCTACGGTCCAATGGGATGACTGGACTCGGCGTAGAGGATGACAGCATCTGGGAGTGGGATCCAGCCCGCAGGGTTTATAATAGCCTGTAGACATGCCACATGATGTGGCAAGATGGCGCCTGACCTTGACAAGATAGGAAGTCAATTTTTCTATAAAGTTGCCGCTTTTCTTCTATAAAGCTGAGGGGGTTCCTGATCGTTCCCTTCCGATAGCAAAAGGTGTTTTTGCAGTAAGAAAATCCGAGGGGAGTCTAGGCAAATGTTTACGCGTAATGTATTCGTAGGATCTTTAGGGCCTATAGAAATATATTACCAGACATTTTTATCAACCCTAAACATATTGAAAACTCAATAGTTACATACCCAATAAGGAGATCTATAGAAGGTTGGATCTATTTTTTCGTCAGGTCGTGTAAACTAATATGGGCCACACATTGTAGACTATTATATTATCTTATAATAAGTACCATCGGCATCTCCTTCTTTCCGTAATTCATCTTTGTCTATTTCTATGACCCGCTGCGGAGACATTTTGAAATTCTATTTCCTCTAAGATATTTTGAGATTTTCGATGCTTCCTTTTTGCAGTGTTTGGATCTGGACGCTGGGAAATGTTGCTTTCCAGCTGGTAGAGGGGCGAAGCTTTTCTTACCCTTCTTGGCTCTGGCCGCTCGAATAAATTTCTAAAAGATCCAGTAATCCAAGTTATTAGAATAGGTTGCCTCACTTGGAAACCGCATCATTTGTACCACCTGCTGCATGAGAACAGTATATTGTTGCTTACTGAGTAGGGTTTCCTGTTCAATATGATATACCAAAGCCAACTCATAATTATAAGTGACCTATTACCACATTCCTATGCATCCATTCTTGTATTATATCATCGACATCTAACATCCTTAAAAGCTCCAAGCATTTCTCCTTCCAGCCCCTGATTTCATGTATGATGTGTATCTCTTCCGTCATACCATTTTATATATATATATATATATTTATTATACGATCCTACGACTCATCGTGCTTTTTCTGGGATATCCCCGTGCTGATATCTAGTGATATCGGCACTCTTCCGTTGGATATCGGCACTCTTCCGGTGGATATCGGCACTCTTCCGGTTGACGGGAGGCATTCCGAAATTTCGTCACCCATAAAATCCGAGGTTTCATGGTAATATGACTTGGACCCCAAGAGTTCAAGTCAGATGCTCTACGTGCTACGCCATGGAGGCGCTGGTAGTAGAAGGGGGCGAAACAAGGAGTCTATAGGCAGATTTTCAGCCCTGTAGGGCCATTATTTACCGAGTTACAGAAGAAAAGACAGTTTTTGATATAATTTCTTTGAAATTCAATCTTTTTTCATCTTTTTTTTTTATTATAAAGGTAGAAGTTGGACTGGAAACTATGGGACTGAGAGCTTATTGGGATTTTGGATCGGGCAATACCCACACATATTCATGAAGCCATTTCTCAAAAACTAGAATTGCTATCTTCTAGTGTAATATATCTTTGGAAAGCTTATGACATAAATTTTAAGTTGGCTTTTTCCCTGGAGTACTCTTTTCCCTTGCCTGTACACACACACACATATATATATAGTCACAGACACTACAGTGGTGTTAGTATGTATAACATTATGTTGTCATAATAACATGAGGTCTGCATGATGCAGTTCGGCCGATGTTCAGCTTTATGTTCACCCCAGGTACACTCTGCCCTGCTTATTAGTAGTCCACCTCAGGTACACAAAGAATTGACCAATCACCGCCGCCAGCTTATAAGCATCTGCCTGAGGTACACATTCTAACCTTACTGTACCGTAGGTACACATCCCTACTGTACCCCAGGTACACATTCACACTCCTAGGGCTACATGCTTACTACACATGTGTTTTCTCTTCTAGGAATTTAATTGCAAGGACTGCTCTAGTATGACATGCTGTGTACCTAGGGTACAGAAGGATGTGTACCTGGGGTACAGAAGGATAGCCACTGTGTACCTGGGGTACAGAAGCCTACGGTACAGCAGGTACACAGCAGCCAACCAAACCCAACCACTAAGAGACACAACACATGCATCTGCTGCGGCAGCAGGTCGATTCTGATTGGCTGATTATATCTTGTGTACCTGAGGTAGACTGTGGCTTGTGTACCTGAGGTAGCATCTCAGGCGTCTAATGGTCAAGCTGCCCATCTGCTGGTGGGGCAGCGGTACTAGGATTCTAGGCCCTGAGGAAATTAGGCTCCCTGAGGGTCGGCCCTGAGGAAGTTTGGCACCCTGATGATAAGCCCTGAGGAATTTCGGCCCCCTGATCATAGGCACCCTGGTTTTAGGCCCCCCGGATTATAGGCCATTTATGAGCAGTTTATGACTAGCTATACCATCCAAACAGCCAACCATCTAACGTCCAACAAGTAAATGGGTAAAGCAGGTTATGGAAACGTCCATATACCCAACATCCTAGTATGTTTGGGCTGTTCAAGCACCCAGCAACCCAACATCCGAGCACCTGACCATACCCAACACCTGACCATACCCAACACCCGACCATACCCAACACCCGACCATACCCAACACCTGAGCATACCCAACACCCGACCATACCAAACACCCGACCATACCCAACACCCGACCAAACCCAACACCCGACCATACCCAACACCCGACTATACCCAACACCCGACCATACCCAACACCCGAACACCCAAACACCCAACACCCGAACACCTAACACCCTACCAAATGACCAAACATCCAACACCCGAACACCTACCCAACGCCCAACACAGATAACACACTTACCCAACACCCAACACACTTACCCAACACCCCATATAATTACCCAAAGCCAAACACACTTATGTTATGGTGTATTCTGGCCAATCTCCCGCCAAATCAGACAATAACTTCCTGTCTTCTCACATCCATTAACCCAACATCCGAGCAGGTCGTTTGGTAGGCCTATGTTTGGTCATTTGCTAGGCCTATGTTTGGTCGTTTGGTAGGCCTATGTTCGGTCGTTTGATAGGCCTATGTTCGGTCGTTTGATAGGCCTATGTTTGGTCGTTTGGTAGGCCTATATTTGGTCGTTTGATAGGCCTATGTTCGGTCGTTTGGTAGGCCTATGTTTGGTCATTTGCTAGGCCTATGTTTGGTTGTTTGGTAGGCCTATGTTCGGTCGTTTGATAGACCTATGTTGGTCGTTTGGTAGGCCTATGTTCAGTCGTTTGATAGGCCTATGTTCAGTCGTTTGATAGGCCTATGTTCGGTCGTTTGGTAGGCCTATGGGCGGTCGTTTGATAGGCACAGGATCACTGGTAAATAACCTGCTTAGACGTTGGGGTACTGGGTGTTTTAAATCGCAGAAATAAATTAAAACATACCTGATTAGACGTTGGGTTAGTGGGTGTTTGAAAAGCCAGAAATAAAGTAAAACATGCCTAATCGGACGTTGGGTTGCCGGGTGTTTGAATAGCCAAAAATGAATTAAAACATGACTGGTTGGACATTGGGTTACTGGGTGTTTGAATAGCCAGAAATGAATTAAAACATGACTGGTTGGACGTTGGGTTACTGGGTGTTTGAATCGGATAACCTGCTCAGGTAATCTATACATAACCTGCTTCTATGGTTGGACGTTTGAATATGTATGTTATGGCCTATATTCAGGGGGCCTAAGATCCTCAGGGCTGAACATCAGGGGGCTGAAAATCCGGAGGGCTGAAGCTCAGGGGGCTGAACATCAGGTAGCCAACCATCAGGGGGCCTAACTTCCTCAGGGCCTAGATGCCGCACACCGGGGCGGTAGGCTGTTCTGTGATTGGTCAATTCCTTGTTCACCTGAGGTGGACTACTAATGAGAGCGTGGAGTGTACCTGGGGTGAACATAACGCTGAACATCGGCCCAGCTGCGTCCAGCAGAGTATGTATCTTATGGGAAATCAATTACTTTGGATATGAACCTATACCGGGCAATCAAAATACTGTGGATATGAATGATAAATTATACTTTATTAGCATGCACGTGCATGAGATGAGAATCAGGAAATATAATAACCCTGCAGACTAAACAGGAGCTGATGTTAAATCTGAATCTATTACCTCGCCCAAAACTGATAGATATATACAGTACCTAGGCCTGCATGCTAACCAGAGAAGCAATCGGTAAGCTGAAATAGCCATCACTGCTTCATATTCTCCACAGGAGACCTCTGATACCTTCCAATTAGGACAAATCAGGTTATGCAATCAGGTTCGGACTTAGTGTTCAGCTCAATCTAATATGCATGACACACGCCTTGTATTACCCAAGTATGTGGCAGGGCATTAATGCGCCACAGGTTAGGTACATCCATGAGAGGCATCTTCATTGCTTTCCGTAGGTACTGTATACACTCATTTCATCAGCCGTATTCCACCAGGGGGCGCCCCTGTAGACCAGCCCGACATCAGGGCAACCCACACACCCAACCCCAGGCCCCATAGGTTTACCATGCATGGGGGTGGAGACACCTCTCAAAATGTTGCCCTTTTCTTATAGAAACCTCCCCTGACTTACACATCACACCTGTGTAGACAGAAATTGTTGATGCACGCATGCATGTGATATTGGGTACACAGCTTATGTCAAAATGTTTAGGCCTTGATAAATATGAGTTACAATTATTCAAGCTAAAATCAACAAGGAAGAGGGGGCAGGAGGCTGGAGTAGGGGGTGCATTGGGATGGAGGTGGTCATTGTAATATATACAAAGATAGGCCCATTGGGGGGGGGGGGGGGCATCTGACTAATGAAAGACAATTTATACAGAGTATAAACATTATCTCTGGCTGTCTAGAGGGGGTGGTTTCTGTGATATGTATTATCCATTCTCCAGTGCCCACTTTCTTTCCTGACCATCAGAGAAATCAGATATGCCCTTGTAGGGGGACCAAACCTGGAAGGTCTATACTCGAGCCATCTACTGTATATGGTTGATGACAGAAGTGTACATAGAGAAAGTCCAGAAGACAATCCCGGGGGGGGGGGCACTTGAATTTTTTTGACAGGGGTGTGCGGCTGGACCTCTGACAACCCTTACCCTTGTTAGGGCGATTTTGATGCCAAAAAGTTACCCTTGTTCGGGCATTTTCGGTCAAAAGTGCCTAGGTTTTGGTAAAATACTGATAAAATAGCCAAAAAGTTACCCTTGTTAGGGCATTTTCGGCCAAAAGGGCCTAGGTTTCGGAAAAAAAGAGATAACATAGACCATGTTTGTGTAAATCTGCTGAAAAAATAACCCTCGTGCGGAGGTTTTACTCAAAAACTGTGATATTTTTGGCGAAAACTGGCAAATATTGGTGAAAACCCGGACATTTTTGTGAAAAATAGACCCTTGTTAGGGCGATTTTCAAGAAAGTGCACCCTTGTTAGGGCGATTTTTCCTGGAAAAGTGGAACCTTGTTAGGGCGATTTTGTAGAAAAAGTAGCCTTCCCAGCCGCACACATGTGTATACAAAATATACTAAGTGCCCCCCCGGGAAGACAATACAGCGATTCATTAGTAAATGAATTAGTATTGAGATCGTGTGAACTGCTTAATATTCCGTCCAATTAGTATTGTGGACAGTGGTGGAAGGGGTTACTTATTCTGAGATAACACTCAGCCCCTGGGCCTCGGCGCCATCTACTATTGCGGACTAGCGAGATGTAGTAATTCTACCTTGTGCGACCCTTGTTGCTGTCATGTCCACAATTGGAGTTCTGAGGGTCATTATTACTCATAGACTTTTGAAGCAATTGGATTTGAACATTCTTATATGTGACCTGGTCAGAATGGGGGAGTTTTGGAAACTTGCCAATCAATCCAGGGGACGTGAGTTCGAATCCATGCCAAGGCTACATGTTTTTCTCCTACATCTGTATAGTAATAGTGTTATTGTGTGAACAAAATAAATAGCCTAGAGCTGGATTTGAGCCATGGAGTAGTAGGCCAATGTGCTATCCACTCCCCCAATCTGAACAGATGACATGAGAATCTACAATAGAGGCATATAACGGAAAGGCTTATGACCCCTAAAACTCCAAATTTCCGACATGACAGGAACCAGCTTCAGCTAATCACCTTGCTGCTATAGTTAGCAGAGGAAAGAGCACTGGTACCAGACAAAATGGCGCTGTGCAGTGATTATCTTGCTACTGCGGAATATATGACACTCAGCCGTGAGTTATGTGGCAGAGCATAATACCAGGAGTAGGTGAGGTCGAGGTAAAGTGAGGCTTAGGCGTCTTCATTCCCACTCCCACTGAATTCATTAGATGCTGCAGAAGTGCCATGTTATATCATCCGAGTTCTGTTCAATGTATAATGTATGTTGCAGCAAAACTGTGCAGGACGTTCGGACTATTTGTATTGAGTGCAGAAGAGTGGCGTGTTTATGCAGAATAAATAGGTGGAATCTTAACTAAAAGAATACTGGAGGATTTGTAGCTCTAGCTCCAGTAGAACCATTTTAAATTATTCTTTCTAAACAGAAAGTAAGGGATTTTGACAGGACAGGAGGATCCCCTCATACCATGTAGTCCGGTCATTCTAAGGACATGCCCTCTACAAATTGAAACAATAGGCTCATCACCCAGGCGGAGTATACAATGTATGTACGTAAGCAATAAGTCGTCGAGAATAATGGAGGAAAACAAGAATTACTACCATGAAGTGTGCTTCTTTTTCATATTTGACAATATAATCATGCACAAGTGGACACACTCACGTGGGAACGTCGACAAGAAAATCTGTCCAATCTGTAAATCTTTCCAACCTTAAAATGGATAATCTTAAAATGGATAAGCTATGGTAAGCCTGCATCCGTGAAGCTAGAGGTTTGGTTATGGACATGTTGTCATTTTCAAAAGCAAAGAAGAAGCAATAAAATGGGGTTGGGGTCAGACTGGCCAGTTTAAGATTGGACAGATTTTCTTGTTGACGCTCCCACGTGAGTGTGTCCCGACAAGCTATAATCATGGCCTATATCATAAATATTGTGTCATGTACTTCCCTATTCTAAGGACACATAGATATTCCATTTCCTCCCATCAAGGAACTGTCATGAGTTTACTACAATACTATATGTATCCTGGAAATGGATGGGAAATGAGGCGCGACAGGCACATTACCCATCCATCAGTATTGCTTGGTGCCTCCCTGTGATTCACATGAAGTGTCCAATATCACAGACAATTCGAACATGAAGAGAATATCGGAGAAAATTCGGAAAGAAATGCAATTGCTATAGGTCCAAGGATGACATCAGTGGCGTAGGAAAAGGGGGGGCCTGAATATGTTTGGGCCCGCCAAAATTTACCAAGACCCTATAATGTAATACACAAAATTTGAAAAACATACCTTTTCCACATAGCGACATTGGCGCCTGGCACCCAATCAGAACTAAAGTGGGCTCAAATACTACTTGTCTATACAATTCCTATGTGAGCGTGTATATGCCCTACCACGAGTGGAAGCCGATATTTAAAGATGGTGTATCAGCTAATAGACTTCTGAAACTTTTTCTTCAAAATGGATATAATTTTAATGTCAAGGGTTTTGTTATTATTTTAGCTGATATGCAGTACTCAATGTTAAATATATTTGTCTATAAAGGCATGATTTGAGATAGAAAACAATGTTGCTTATTCACCTCACTGACTCAGTCACTCCCCCAAGTGAGTACAGGGGAAACTAGCCTGGTAGAGAAAGCACTGAGCCATGAAGTACCACAACATAGAAAGTTTTAGTGTCGACCTACAGTAAAAATGATTGCACTGCCTGTGCTACTTTTATAGCTTTAGACATTATCAATCATTTTAAAAGTCAGGGAGTATTTATATGAGACTCTATACAAGAGCAATATGACATTATTAAAAATTCACCGGGTTTTAGCTGATATACCATCTTTAAGGCTGGTTGGGTTGGGCCCCCCTGCCCCCCCCCCCCCCCCAATGAAGATTTGCTTCCTACGCCCTGGACATGGCGTGTAACACGTTCCTCTGAACACTACAGTGTGCATTGTAAGTGTGAGCACGCGAATTATAGTTGGCTCCCATCACATTCTGCAGTCTGTTCCTGGCAAATCATGCACTGTGCGAGTCAGGTATATACTCGCCTAAATCCTGTATGATCATACAGTGCTTAGTTATAATCTCAGAGCCCGAAGGATACTTTAATTTTCTGTTTTTCAAGTGACATCTACTTTACGATCCATAGTTTACGAGATATATCGTAGATACGATATGAATGAAATAAGATTGATCAGAAAATAAGTAACTTAAACAAACACTCAAATTTTGGTGCAAGACAACGGTGTGATATTGATGTTCTTATCACTAAGCCCAATGTCGCATGTCTGAAATGACCATGTCACTAGGATAGCCATGTCCCATGTCCATTTTAAGAAAAATCCCATGTCACCATACTGAATTTTTGGGGTGAGGCTCATCCATTTGCCTCCTCGTGTTATTGTCTTCATTGATATGAATATAGCATGACAAAAATGAAGGGAGCTTTCATAGAAAATATAATATAAAGGTCAAATCCCACAAGGAGAAGGGGCCTCAAATCTCTTTGAACCCTTGCCTAGTCTAGACTTTGATTATAAAAAGACTAGTGCATGCATGTCTAGCGGGATGACTAGCACGAGGGCATGGTTATCCACGGCTAAGGCACAAGAGTGTTCACGATGTATCAAAGCAAACTGCTACCATCTTGTATTGATGCACTATGGCATCGTTCACAAAGGGAGGGCACAGCAGATATTTTTAAGGTGGGTCGATCGCATTGAATCAAAGAAATCATAATTTAACGATTCTTTTTCTGTGGGTGCCCTAAATCATTTGAAAATGGAAAATGCAAAGTAGTCCTGAGCTACTTTTTAAAATATGAAATTTTGAAATAATCAAAGAAATTTTAATTCTACATTTTACACGAAAATAATTTAAAAATTCCCATGGTTTATTTTCTATCAACCAATAAGCACAGAATTCTGAAACATCACTGAGCACAAGGATATATACTTTTATTCTAAAAATAGTTTCTGTTTTGTCATTTTGCATTCTGGGGGAAAATGTCATATTTCGGAGAAGAGTATATATTTTTTTAAATATCCGCAACAGGCATATGTTGTATTTCTTTCAAAACGCAAGGGTTTCAGACACATACATCATACTGTGGAGTTTGGCTAGTTGCTTGTCGGTGTTTGTCCTAATGTAGACATGACATGCATACATATTATCAGTTTAAACCCACTTTGGAAACCCTAAACATGAAAGGTACTCCAGAACAGGAAATTGAGTCTTCGACAATAAGCTTCATCCCTTGGCCCAACCCAAGGATAGAACCGATGGCTCGGTAGATGAGGCTATGCTTCACCGGAACCGTACTCCTTCACGAGCCTAATATAATTTGTAAGAACCAAGCAGGGAGGTGAGATCAACGCCAAATGCTCGCAGGATGAGCGTGTATAGCAGTCTACACATGCTGACAGTGGGACCCGGTAACGTAATAGACACTATAAAACATTGTTGTTCCTGAACAGCAAAATATTTGAACTATACATTGCTTTTGCTGTAAAAGGTAACACAGCTACATGATGGCACATGTTATTACATGTCATCATTGCTTAAGGCATTTGATTGCATAGGTCTACGCAATGTATACAAGGGCTTTATACAATTAGAAAACATTTACATTTACATTGATAAAAACCCAGATATTAAAAAAAATATAATCAATCAGTTAAAGGAGCACTGAACCCATGACGTCATTTGCGTACTTATACTCCGCTCAGGTGTTTGTCCTATTGTTCTAACTGTAGGTTTATTCTCATATTCTTTTTCTGACACCCTGAGCGGAGGTTTTGTAGCTGCTGTCCGGAGGTTTTGTGAGTGCTGTCCGGAGGTTTTGCCACATAACCTCCTGAGGAGGTTTTGTAGATTCTCTCCTAGTTAAAACCTTGCTTCTTTGGGGCTCGAACCCAGGTTGGTAAATTCTCCCAACCTAGAGTCCTACACTCTAACAGGTCGGCCACTGGGGCAGACCTGCAAGGTGCATGGTAAAACACCTACTGTATTGTTAATGGCATGCGCTACCCATGTGATCTCGATTTTTCCATTTGTATTGATACACAATAAATGATATTATAATAGTAGAGACCTTTAGCAACCATGTAAAAGCTCATTAAACACAGACGTAGCAGTGGATAGGATACATCTGTTTTTAATGAGCTTTTACGTGGTTGCTAAAGGTCACTAGTACAGAATAATAGTGTACTTAGTAAATGGTTTTCACAAGGAGGAGGGGGGGGGTCACGGGAACGTGCACTGCACGAGTTGATGGATTTACAAACATGGAAATGTCAGTAAATCAATACCATATTTACTAAATTTGATAAATCTAAGTAAATCCCAAAGCCATATTTACCAGCCTGTTTAAACCACAGTACATCCCAAAGCCATATTTACTGACCTGTGTAAATCCTAGTAAATCCCAATAACCCATAATAATTCCTAATTCATCAAAATAGATATCAGTAATGTCTTCTATGGTTATTTTTACATTCAATGGTATGTCATTTGTTTTTATCTGAGACTATTAAATTCTTATTTTTCTACAAGTTCACCTGTTTTCCCAGCCCCAGGGCTCCAGTAGCTGGTCCCAGGGCTCCAGTAGCCGGCCTCAGGGCTCCAGTAGCTGGCAACAAGCCACCCCAATGCTTCCTATCCGCCCTACAAGTCCCCAGGGCCAGCTAAAAGCCACACCACTGCTTCCTACCCGCCCTACAAGTCCCAGGGACGGCTACAAGCCACCCCACTGCTTCCTACCCACCCTACAAGTCCCAGGGATAGCTACAAGCCACACTAGTTCTCACTGCTCTACTGTAGTATGTAGCCCCAAATTGCCATACAATTTAATGGATTTTAGTAAAACATAGAATCCCTGCCTTTGATGTTTATGTCAAGTAAATTTGATGTTTATGTCATGTAAACATGAAGTAAACATCACGTAAATATGAGGTAAACATCACGTAAACATGAGGTTGCACATGAGCACACCATGGTGGTCAATGCAATACTGATGTCTCAGCCAATCAGAAGCAAGTCCCGTTCTGGTCACGTGACCAGCACTGCAGCTCCTATATAATGAGGATGCAGTGTGGGCTTCTCAGTCCACTGCTGCCTGACCATGGGAACACACACCCTACCTGCCTCCTGCCTGCCTGCCTGCCTGCCTGCTGAAGAGCTGCCTGACTACAAAGCATCAAACCCATAACTTATCTTTAAATGATGGAAAGATAATCCCCAGAATAAAATATCATCCCAGAAAATATACCCTTATATTTAAGAGAGAAATATCCCTAGTTTAGTGAGATATAAGTAGGTAATACCCCCTGTTGAAGGGGGGTTTACATCAGTAAATATGAGGTTTACATCGTAAACATGAGGTTCATGTCATGTAAACATGAGGTTTTTTCAAATAAATTTGATATTTATGTCAAGTAAATTTGACGTTAATGTCACATAAATATGAGGTTTATGTCAAGTAAATTTGACGTTTATGTCATGTAAACATGAGGTTTATGTCATGTAAACATGAGGTTTACATCATGTAAACATGAGGTTTTTGTAACTTAAACATGAGTTTTACGTCATGTAAACATGATGTTTACATTGAGATTTACTTGGCTTTATTGGCACGTAAACTAGATAGTTACTTGACATTACGTTTGCGTAAACAGGGACGTTCCGTTGTATAGTGAGTCTGTAAAAGACACATTTACATCATTTTACTTTTTCAGACCAATATCACGTAAATATATGTAACTATATGTAAATTGAAGGTTTACTTCAAAGTAAATGTAATGTAAATCCAATTTTTCGTGCAGTGGTGTGAATATAAAAAAGGGTTTTTGTTGGCTACTTTCTTCTTGAAACCCTGCTCTTAGAGGGGTTCGAAACCAGGCATAAGTAAAGCATGCCACTTAAAGACCATGGCTCTAACCACTGGGCCACAGCGGATACCACATGGGGCATAGTAATGAGAACTTACTATACATGACAAGAGAGGGAAAAGAAAACGACATGAATCTTGCTGTAGCAGGTTCAAATCCCAAACGAAATTTGAAACGAATTGCACAAAGAAATCTCGAATTTACCATTAAAAAGACACCTTGCTATTAGGAAATTCATGCAGTATGGAGTATAAGCTAGAAAACCTCCTTGGAGCTGTAGTATTTGCTCTAAAACCACCTCGGCTACGCCTCGGAGGTTTTACAGCAAATACTACACCTCCAAGGAGGTTTTCCATCACAAAACTCGGCAGGGTTAGGTCCTGGGTTGAGTGCGCCTTTAAGAAGTACTGGTTCTAAACATCAACACATATTTTGCTGTAATTGAAGTTGTTAACCGTAATAAAGGATAAAAATTAGCCTAGAGGTATATCTCAATATGACTGTTTGTAAGACTGGCTCTGTGGCGCAAAAGATCAGGGCCCATCTCCAACACTGCAGGTTGTGAGTTCGGTCTTTGTTCAAGCCACCTCTCTTTGTTTTACCTACAGCCACTTACAAAAAATGTTTACCTCTCACATGGATGATTACATTGCGAGACAGACACCTGAATGGCTATGAGCCTAGCATTTCCTGATATTTAGGACATTTCCCAGCAAGCAATGATACGTTGGACCAACGTTGGCATTGGTCGGCACGTCGCAAGCAATATTTTTCCATTGATCAGCCAACGTTGGTACAACGTCAGATAATCTATGTTCTACCAATGATGGCCCAACGTTGGTCCAACACTCCCAACTCCCAACTCCCAGCAGAGGGCATTAAAAGTTGCCTGAAGATATTTTGACCAGCATCATGGTCCATTTATGAAGTTCCCTCTGTGTTGTATAGGTGTTCAAGTAATCATATTCCACGTTGGCCTGACATTGGCACAACGTCATGCCAATGGTGATGCTGCAGATAGCTCATATTCGCATCAGACAATTTCCCCCACCGTAGTGATTTTTAAAGAGTTTGGTCATGCCGTGGTGTACTAAGCCTTAGTAAGGATAGATCGTGATGCTGAAGTCCATGGTAGTTGCAGCATACACAGTTTCCTTATAGGGGCCTAAGGTATAGGTGAACTAATTACCGACCTACCACCATAGGGCGCCCGCCTTCTGCATCATTTTCCCTTACAGAGAATCAAATACTTATATCAAGAAAGGAAAAGAAGTGTTGCTATATCAGATGGTTTCTTGTACTGATACCCGCTTCAATAATTTGATATGCAAAGATGGTGCTGAAGTGGACCTGTTTTGGCATGAAGAAAATTAGGATTTGATCAGGAATGTGTGCATTTGGTGCTTATTTGTAACTATTTCCTCTCAGCAATACCGGTATACTGCTTTAGCACACAAGTGGAATTGTAAAAATGCAATTACTACTTTGCTACTTGCATTTGGTTGAGTATATTTTGAAACTTCTGTATACTTGGTTTGATGGAAAGAAAATAGTCGACTCTAGGCGAAATGTGCATGCTGGGACGAACTGCAAAAGGTGCCTGGACAAGTTGAATATCTCGTGTAGTCTCAAAAATTTTGAGGGTAAGGGAAATAACCACAAGGCTGGGCACTAACTGTCTGAGCTTTGATATTGGCATCTAAATTGATGTATGTGGTCAACACTTTGCAGCTTGTAGTGTAAGGCAACCTGTAACCTAGCCCTCTCACACAAGGAGAAGTGGTGGATATGACAACATGTCTTGTTATTGACTTCGCTTGAACAAATAACTTCCCTACTCACTTATCTTTTACATGCCTCACCTGACCTGGCTACTTATTATATACACATGTTGTCCCCACTCTGCCCTGACCGTAGGCTACACATCCCACCTTATCTGCATGCCACTCATGTATTTAAGTATCGATTTTGACTCCCCCTCTTTTGATGGGTCAACTACTGTTGACTCTTCGGGAACACAGGATCAAACTCATCTGACTCTCCTCTACAGGTGTCACATGGGAGACAAACTGAAATGTGTACTTTTCTTTGTGTGCATTCCACCTATCCTATGTTTTGATATCGCGAGCCCCAGAACCCCCTTTACTTTTCTTTTCTTTTCTCTTTTTTTCTGATGCACTGATAATACGCAAAACGAATATCACAACTTTAAGTATACGAGAGATATACCTACGTATACGGGAGATGTGATTAAGATCTATAATCATTAATGAGATCTTTTAAAGATATGCGATTTGTCAAGGTAGCTTTTTTAGCTTGTCCCTTCTTGCATGAAGTTTGGTCGACTCTAGGTGCAGATCTGGGTCTCGCCGTTGTCACTTCCACTACTCACCAATAAATCATTAATCTAGACAATCCGAATATTTCGTACTTCCATGGAGATAAAATATAATGAAATAAATCAATAGAAAAGAATGGACGATTCATCACGACAACAGGTGCGGGAGTATGTCGTGTTACTTTTCCTCTATCCCTAGTATTTTCATCTGCTTAGGATGATGTTTGTATATAATTCGTTTTTATCATGGCAGCTGTCTCCATTCCCAAACTGCCACTAAGGTGTCTCTTGATGTCCCTGACAAACCCTGATAGGTGGCCACGCTCTTTTATAAAATTCACATGAAAGCTGCAGGGCTATGCATATATATATATATATATATTACTACTTTGCTACTTGCATTTGGTTGAGTATATTTTGAAACTTCTGTATACTTGGTTTGATGGAAAGAAAATAGTCGACTCTATATATATATATATATATATATATATATATATATATATATATATATATATATATATATATATATATATATATATATCACTTGATGGTGTATGCATACTCACTTTATTGGATGGCAATCACTAACTACAGGAAGCTAGATTAGACTTGAATCAGTTTCGATTCTTAATTAACCTATTCGCGGTAGTATAGATCTTATGATTTAGTTTATAAGATCTTTCACTGCTTTTACCTAAACCATTTAGCAAGTAAAGAAAAGGTTTCCAGTTAAATTAAATTCCAGTTGAGTTAAGAGACGAGTTTAAGTTAGCCTTTTAATCAATAGTCAGCTTTAATCTGATGGGAATTCATCAGGCAAATTAAAACCTCGAAATCTACCCAGCTGAGTTTAATATTTTTGTGTAATTAAATCGAAACGTCTTAGGGCACACAAAGGCTGGAGGAAAATGATGATCGAAGGTTTTAGAGACTAAACCTGTTCCGGACCGGTTCCATGCTAACGGATGTGTGTTATTTCCAAACTTAAATTGTATGTGCATAACAATCCAGGCTGAACCGATGACGTCAGAAGGTATCAGCCATGGTAGGATGGTAGATACCAATAGGCATCATTTGACCCTTAAATCTGGTGAGAGGTAATTAGCCCTTGCAGTTTTACTATAGAATAATAATGTTACAGAAATATCACCAGAGGTAGTGATCACATTGAAGGGCTCCGGTGGAATAATGCAGAAATCCGAGGCACTGATCAACCACACCTATTGATCACCTAAATCCCAATAACCTACGAAAAGGGACAGTCGCTATAGCTAGGATGGTTTTCAGAGTTCTACACTGAAGACCCAGGCCAGGATTAAAGTGCTAATGACTTTAGGTGTTCATACCCAGTTCACCCCCTGAGGATATTATCATAATGAACTAAGGTGATCACTTTAATGACATCATTTTGTCACTATAGAGGGCCCTATACAAAAATGCAATATACAGCACCTACTGCATGCATGTAATCTGTTGATTAAAACCTATGAATATCTTGATCATAGGTATTAAAATCTTATGAGTGGGGGGGGGGGTATCAAAAGTATTTGGAATAATAGAGATTCCAGTATTTTGGAAGAAATAATGGCAAAATCATCAAAGGAAGAGCTATGTGTAAACAGAGACACCTCATTTGTGTTTCTGAAACCATAGGCAGATGAGTGGCCGTTATTATTATTATATTTACACACGTATAAGGGAGCGTTCATTATTTATGGCCGGGGGGGGCTGAGCAAAAAGGGGGGGGCCACTTTGTTTAGGGGTATTCGAAGGGGGGGGGGTCATTTTTTTTAAGCCTATTCTTAGGGGGGGGGTCATTTTTTTTAGGGGTATTCCTGAAAATGTCGCGAATTTGGTTCGTGAAAATGTCGCGGTTTTGGTAATAGTCTGTGCTATATTTCACCAAATTATGTCCAAATTTTCCAAATTTTCCTGCTACCTAGTAGTGACGTCACGTTTATTACTTCCCAGCATGGACACGACCTGGCATCATCATTTGACAAGGTGCTGGTTATAAGATGGGATTTTGTGGTGTGATTTGTACAATTGGTGTGGGTAGGTTGAGAAACCTTCTGGTAGGCAGAGTTGAGTGTAAGCTTACTTTATAAAGAATTAACCCAGATGATCTTCTGGCAAAACGACTGCAAATAGAGACAGAACCCCACCTGTCAGTGCATCACTTTGGATTCGACTTGAACTTAATGTTGAAGGATAGAATGCATCCAATGCATCCCCAGCTAACAAAGAAACATTATTTTACGTCAAAATAGCGTTTTAAAACTTTATATAACGTTATGCCATAATGAGGAGCCTTAGCGAAATGTTATATAACGTTATAATAATGTTATAAAATTTGTATAACGTTTTTTGTTTACTGGGTCTGCAGGCCAGTAACCCACTGACCCAGCCCCTACATACCTCTCATCCAACTTGAACCACACTGAACTAGTCTCAGGCTAAAGTTTTTTTGACATGGGACTACCTGACCTAGCTGATAAACCAAACCCCTGGTGAGATGACCGCTTGGCCTGTGCCACATCTCTGCCTACACGTGTATACAGCATTCTCTCAAGTAGAGCTAATGCTGGGTTTCTCCTTGGAACAATTCGTCTTTCAGTAAATTCAGTCATCATTTCTAAGGCTAACATATCTTTCAAGATTTACACCATACCTTGTGGAAGTAGTCTCACTCTCAGTTTCGAGTTTATCCCACATTCTCCCATCAGCAAAATATGACCAGCAGTTTTTCAAAATATCCTTGGGGGAAGCCTGCCTATACTCCCCTCTTTTAGTTACAGTGCTGCACTTTGTAACACTCTGGTTAAATCTCACTCTTTAAATTTATCAAAAATTGAGGTCTGGGCTCAGGCTTTTAGAACTGCTATTATCATGGACACAGTAATTTACAATGATTTGCAGCATTTCCTGAGTGGCCAAATCTAGAAGCTATACCATTACAGGAAGCTACTGCACCTACAAAGTCAGACCCCGAGAATTGAGATCTCAGTCTTGAAGGGCAAAAACATTATAGATTGTCTGAAGTCTGAACAACCAAAAGAGTATCTCATCAATAGTTCTTTTGTAAGTGTTGTTGGTCTACTTGCAATGAATGATCCGTTGGATAATTAAGTCAGACATACATTTGGGTGCAGTGTCACCCTTAATCTGAGATTCCAATTCCTCACTCATATAAGTTAGCCTCAGTTCCGCAAATTTCTTATCTACCACCGTGCAACAATGTGGCTAGAACAATCTATAGTTGACCTTCTATAAATTCCTGTATATAGCCTGCAACTTGTATGTAAGGCAAAGACTCATGATCATTGTTCACCATTGAGGGTTATTTCATGAGACAAAGCAGATAAAATTCATTTCAACGATCTATCGGATTCAACATCAGAGCAGCTTCTGCCTGCAACGGGACTGGTTTGACTAACAAGGCCTCACTGTACTGTTGTAATATTTCTAAAAACCCTTGTACAACCGGCACCCCCAGCTTGGTAGAGGGTATAACGGCATGAGGGGTTATATGCACCAGGGGATATGTAAACACCACAGTATGTTAATCTAAAGATTGTGAGTGTCTGAAAGGCCAGGATTACATACATTCAACTAGTACAAGCCAATTTCGTTTTTTGTTAAAAAGTTGTAAAAAGCAATCTATGGTGGAAGCGGGGGGGGGGGGGGTCACTTTTTTTTCACCTATTCCGAGGGGAGGGTCACTTTTTTCCACCTATTCCAAGGGGGGGGCCACTTTTTTTTTACGTATTCGATTTGAAAAATGCTCGGCCCCCCCTGCCATAAATAATGAACGCTCCCTAACCTTACTGGACCTATGATGGGTGTGGACCACTAAATTCGATACGGCGACATGGCCGTTTTTGGGCTTAGTGACATGCAACATGAGGAAAATCAGATATAGTGACATGGGACACGGCCATTTCTTAAAATCGACAGGGTGACATGGCCATTTCCTAAAATCGACAGGGCGACATGGCCATTTCTTACAATCGACATGGGAAATGGGGACCCCCCCCATCCAGACCCCCCTATGGACCTATGATGAGGACTATCAAGTGCTCTCACATGAGTCTTTATGATGGGAGGAGGGAAATTATGTTATACAGATAAAAACACTAGTCTAAGAGAATTGTCTAGGTGATAAGGGTGTTCAGTAGTGAACGCTTTAGCCCCTATTGGGGTTTCACTGTATTCGTTCCCGAAGGATATTATCATGCTTGCTAAATGTACCAGCTCATACTGTAATCTATTCATTTGACACAATATTGGAAGTTGTACAGTTCATGGAGTACATCATTATTCATTAAGCATTATAGACTGATATCCATAACCGGCTCATTACTGTTGGAGCAGTCCCATAGGCGGTACTATGTCCAGTATCATGAAATCCCCCTGTTATATAAAAGTGATAAAAGCCTGTGTCAAATGGTTACTGGGTTATGTACATCTACCTCGCAGGGCAGTGTGCGTGGACATGATTCTGGCAGTGGGGAAAATAGTGTTACCTAATAAGCTCCTTCCAGGCTATGTCAATATTTATCCAACAAGCATCGCTATGTAAGCTGTACTAAGCTGTGAGGGTACACGGACGTGCATCTGTGCATAGTTAATGTTCTTTAGACAGTCGACTCCATCTCCCGTTCTCAAGCTGCTGCCTGATACACAAGTACCTATGTACATGCTTATTTCCCATTTTCTTTAGAGAATTATAGATGGTAAAAGTATGGTCACCTCGGCCAGATCTGTAAAAACTTGACTAGATCATGTCTGAGCTTACCATCCAGTTGATCAACATGGGCTGCGAGGCTAGGTAGATGGGCACCAACTCAACTTCTATGTTAAAGATACATTACTACCTGAATCGACCAAAAATCAAGTTATGAAATAAACCCAATGTAGACTTCCATTAGTCATTTCCTTATCAACTGACATGTCCTTTATCATAGGAAATCCATTTGTTATGAAATCTTACTGAAATGCTGAATGGAGGGGAGGGCTCCTTGGTAGACCTATGAATTCACTGTGAAAACATATGTGTTTTGATTGTTATAATGCACCCCTTGCTGGTTTTCATTTGTGTTGGCCGCTGGAAGTTATATATTTTGCATGCTATTATGGTTGTATTTACAGATTAAAAGAGAAATAACAGACTCCAAATTCCTCATATAGACTTACAGACACTTGGTATATGGACATATAATGAAAATAAATATTTATTTGAGAATGAAATATATTTAGCAGGCCCATGTTTCTGAGTTTTAAATTGTTTATTATATTCTTCAAACCATGGCGAATCACAGAGTAGCCTGGCACAGATACTAACACTACATTGACCAAGAGATCTATGGCATGTCTGCAAGAGGAATGGAATTTCCCAAGTCATTTTTAAAGATGACATTGTGTAGATTTTTAACCACTTTCTGATGGTTATATGATTGCTTGAGGAATGGACCAAGCCTCTTTCTCTGTATTGCTGACTAGCATGACTTTTTGTACGAAATCTAGTCATACATCATTGGTTCGGACCTATTATCATTTTGTGAATGGTGCATGTTTACTTAACTCTTTGAGGGTTTTAAGTATTTTAAATGTCAGAACATTGAGGTTTTCAAATAGAGAACAGAGCTTTAGGTTGTGACACATCTACACTTCACAAACTGTGCTGACTTATCTTCCCTCAGTCCTTTACAAGTCATCCTCGTCTAAAACCATCTACCCATATATTATGTTGACGTTATCAAGGTACACGGACATTCAACCCTGGCTTTAGAGGTTCTATGGGACAACCGTCTAGGAACAACCTATTAAATCTTAATTACTACCAAATGGGCACAAACATGACACAACGTTGAATCAACATTGAATCAACATTGACAACTATTTATCAATGTCGATTCAATGTTCTGTGCCCACTGCAAAAACGTCAGAACCTCTAGATCTATCTCAATTATGACATGATACCCTTTAGGACATACTCGAAAATGCCAATCCTGTGATTTCAGGGCTTGAACATGGTAGATCACGTGTTTGTATGCATTATGAATGCATTAAGATTATTTCCTTTCCTGCGAACGTGTCAGTTAAATAGTGCATCCTTTTCCGTTGCAGCACTTAGACCAAGACATACGGCCCCAGTGTCATCATGTAAGCCCCGCACTAGAACCCATCTGCTTTGATGTCTGTAAGGTCATGTTTGTTAATGAGGTTTGAGTCCAGCACTATATGCTAGTCTCATCAGGTCTGCTCGTTATGTTGTCTCCTTCCTCTGATTTCCACTGGGAGAGGAGTTTTTCTCTAAGCAAGCAATAAAGTTCTTATTCTGGGTTCCTACTTGAAATTCGCAACGCCAGGCATTTTAGGCTGTGGGGATTTCTTTCTAACTCTTTGATGTCACACGATGATGAACATGTACATTTTTATCAAGAAACCTCTGATACTCAGCACTGGTGTCGTGGCACCATTTAGTTAATTCGTATTTATATATTTATATAAAATAATTGCGTACAATAATGGTAAGTGGTATGTACCTAAGAATAGGTTGGGAGAAGGTGCTTACAATGTCAAAAATAGGATTTCAATCTGAGGGAGTGGTATAGCAATAATACATATAATTTGAATTGATAATGATATAGGGATACCAATAGCAGTTTTCTGTTATGGAATGTTTACCTATTATATAATATCTCTATTACGGTATATCGGGTACAAACTACACTGCCTGGCCTAAAATGCTGTTTATTGGTGTGAACTGACCTTTCAAGTTCCCCAGTCCATCTCTTTTTTCTCTTTTCCGTGCTGCACTGGGTAGTTCTGTAGAGGTACTGAATGCTGTTGGAGTCTATGGCACAGCTTCACAGTATTGATCACCATTCCCTCTTAGAAAGCAGGGCAGGAACACACAGGGGTATACACAGGGGAGGTACCCTCAGGCCAAACATAAATGTTGCCTGTTTCAGAGTACTCCCGACAGTGATCAGAAAATGAATTAGGACACGCAATTATTTGTTGGAAATATTGAACAGATTGGACAGACCGGAAATAGGGATTTCTATTACTTATTACTTATTCATAATTTGTACGCAATCCTTGGCACTTGTAGCATAGTATTTAAAGTATAATTACCGTATCAAGACACCATAGATTCTCTCATCATATGCATGCGACAGGAAATACACATTTAACCATGAGGAAAGTACATAGAAAGAAGAATAATGGCCTCGGCACTCCCCCGTGCATTCATCAGTGTCTACATTCCCTTATCGGACATGACAGAGTTAGAAAAAAATACAAGCTTTAAGGCACTGAAGCGCACATGCCTTATCAGGAAGAAACACCAAAGTGATGAATCACAACCCTTTTCTAAGACCCATACAATGTACTGTAGTCAAATAAATCAGAGGATGCAGTAGGCTCGTGTTCTTATTCCAATATCATTGCCTGGCCTGATTTATTTTGACACTATAGGATATCTCACATATCCAGATAGTTCAATGCTCTTCTCAAGTAACTGCCATCCCTCGTACCCACATGTTTCTGATTCATCGATTATCTGATGAGCACATCTGATGTATCATATATGGTATATAAGGTCCTAAACTAGATCGAACATAATTACCATGTTATATTATATCAGAGAGAAGTCATCTTCTACTATAAGTTGAGTTGAATTGAATTGAAAATTCTTTTATTTATACTGTATGGCAGGTAGGTCGAAGACCTGTATTCTCCTCTATACAGTCAATGGAGTGTTTGTCATAATGAACATTAAAGCACACATTCGGTATGTAGATACAAAGGAAGAGAAAATAAAAGAAATAAATGTAGTGGCATAGGCGTAGAGTTATGACTTAGTATAACAGTAAAGTGGTTAGTATGTCTTGTATTTGTATAGGCAGATGGTATTGCCTGAAGTAGGGATGATGTTAAATCCCAATGGGGACTGGTGTTATTGTCCAGGTTGAGTGATGGTCAGTCATTCAACAGTAGTCAATGGCAGGTTTCTGTGTCTTAAAATTACAAGTAGCTTGTAATAAGCATACGATTAATATGTAGATATTAATCATATGTAGCAATAAGGACAAAGTGATTTTTCTTGTTCCAAGAGGAGAATTTATTGCTCTCCCTAATGGCCCTATCTTCCGCTGTCAGGGCGTTCCATGCCCCAGCTAATCTGTATCTCAGACTCCTGGCATAAGCCGGATTTTTTGCTCTTTTTTGTATTAATAGTCTTTGGTCCCTTCTTCTTGTAGCAACATTAATTATGTGTATTTCAACTTCCAAAAGTGATTTCTTAAAGGTTTGTTCCAGAATATGCATATGTCTTCAATCTTTTAATTAGTTTAATTTGGCTTTCCTATGAAGGGCTGCTGTGTTTAAAATTCCTGTCCTTCTATAAGCAATTCTGAGACTCCTGTTAACTACTCTCTGAATATTTTCTAGGCTAGTCTTAGAGGCAACATCATGAAATACATCACAGTAATCAACAATGTAAAACCATGGTCTTGACTATTTTAACAGATGTAGATTCGGGTAAATCATATTTTACATAATTAAACATAAATACTTTGTGTCTGACACTATGTACAACTGTTGGAATATGGTGATTATAATTTAACATTAGGTCTAGAGTGACTCCTAGGTATCTGTATGAGGGGGCATAGCTAATGGCATCAGTGCCAATACTTAATCTTGGCCGATTGAGACGCTTCCGTAGTGCTTTATTGGCAAAGATCATATATTTTGTTTTCTTATTATCAAGGGATAGCTTATTAGCATTGCACCATTTGGAGAAATTTACCAGGTCTTCATTGATTAGGTTAGTTGTGTTAAGTTCTGGTGAGTGATCTATATATACAACAGTGTAGTCAGCATAGTGCTGACATTGCAAATTTGTTAGTGATGAGTGTATGTCATTAATATAGGTTAAAAATAAGAGAGGGCCTAAAACCGACCCCTAGGGGACGCCACAGGTAATATTATGAAAGTCTGATAGGATACCATTGGCTTTAGTTCTTTGTCTTCTGTCCGAAAGATAGTTAATTATAAGTAATATTGCTGGATTTTGTAGGCCTAAATCTTTTTTAATTTAATTTGCATAATATTATGGTTTAAAGTATCAAAGGCTTTGGAGAAATCTAGGAAAACGGCAGTGGTGCAATGTTGCTTATTCAATGATTCAAAGATATTGTTAGTTAACTTGTGAAAGGTTGATCTATTTGGTCTGAATCCATCTTGATTTTCATATAGTAAATTGTTAGTAATTAAGTAGGTTAGTAATTGTTTGTGCAGTACCTTTTCCATTATCTTAGCAGGTAATGGTAATATCGAGATAGGCCTTAAATTATTAACATCAGCTCTATCAACCCCCCTTAGGGAGTGGTGTTACAATTGCTTCCTTCCAAGCATGAGGAAATACCGAGCTTCTTATGACTAGGTTAATCGGATGTAACAGATGATACGGCCGGGTAATGAATGTATCTTTAAATACTTGTGTTGAAATATTTAGTATACAGTTATCTTATTTACAATTATATACTGAATTTCCATATCAATGTCACATATGTTTTTATCTTTCTGCTCAACATAAGAAATGTCGTCTGCAATATAGATGACCATGCCCCCCCCCCCCCACACACACAGGTCTTAGCTCCCGGTAGGGTCAAATCTCTATCCAACCTGCAAAAGTTGTATCCATCCAGTACAAAAGTGTCATTCCCATGCATTTGTGTGAGCCAGCTTTCAGTTAACCCTATACAGTCTGCATGTGAGTCATTGAACATGTTCTAATATTATAATTAATCAAATGTATGCCTCATAGCCTATCAAATTTCAGATTATGGGACATAAAAAGTAGACTTATAAGCCCTCAGGGAGAGCAACCCCCACGGAACAGCATCACAACTTGACCAGAAACCCTGTATTAGTAGTATATTTATATCAAATATATGCACATTTGCACTTGTGCAAGGGTATGTGCAATAAAATGCTATCCATGCGTGTTTACGATATATACCTAATATCATGGGTAGATTTAGCCTGTAGGCTCCGTATAATTATATGTGATCTTAGATAGATAATCGTCTACTAGAACCAGTACTAGAAGGAACACTGAGGTAGCTAAGATACTTCTGAAGACAAAACATTGGTCTAAATCAGTTAGCTGACATGCTTTTCTGATTTCGATATTAATTGGGTAGTATCTAGCTAACATTGCTTAGTGGGACCCGTATGTGTTTTACTTGGGCAAGCTGATTTTCCCATATCTGGGTTATGGTCCTTTTTGTCACTTTAGTACAAACTATAATAATGTACAATCAATGGTGATTTCTGGAGGAAAATCAGATGTCAGCATGTTTTGAAATATTTACACTGTATTTATGAAAAAAGGTTTCCTGGGTTGGCCCATCTGGGCTCCCAATCATATCCCTGGACAGACAGGACCAAAACCCAGATATTGACAATCACAGCTGGCCCATGTAAAACACATAATTATGGGCCCCAGGGTGCTGTTTCTCCACAAATTTGCGGACCTCCGCAAAATTGATTTGCGGAAGATGCACTAATAAAGAATCTGTTACTTATGCAAAATGCCCCAGAGACAAAAAGGCCGCAGTAACCCATATACCTGAGGTCTCTTGCAGAACACATGACCATATTATTTTGTTTAGCAATGCAATTTTGAGGAGCACTCGTTGGTATTAGTTGAGTGTGCATTGCTAAAGTGATGATAGATGAAATATCATTTCGACGAGAGTCTAAAAAAGGTAAATATCTATTAAAGATATGTTACACAAGATTAAATCGAAAGGAATATTATATCAGAATGATAATTTATAGTTGAGGATGATTATTTTCACAGTTTTTTGTCTTTAACTTGAGGTGATTGTTGGCTATCGTTGGTAATCGTCGGTGAAAACTTGTGTATTGCTTAATGCACCGATGGAACATTACTGGTGTAATCGTCAGTATTCCAATGACCCCCAACGACCAGCAAAGAGTGGTTGTTAAGCCAATTCTGTCCTTTGCTTAAAGTTCATTTTAGACTGATTTATTCAAAAATAGTTAGTGTGTTTTTATCGCATACTGTTGGACAGATCAAAATACATAGACAAAGGTGCACGAGTTTTTGGTCTGTTGGAGGGTTATTTCACGAGTTGACCCTCGGGCCGTATTTCACGAGGCTGCAGGCCTTTTTCGATTCAAATTAAATTATCAGGGCCTCTAGGGGGGGTGAAGGGCTTAAACTAGTCTTTTTCTACATCGTTCAAATGTAAACAAACCGTCATTTTGATGACGTCACAAGGCCGTGAAATACGGACATGGGTTATTTCACGGGGGTGTGAAATACGGCGCTCTTTGGTTAAAGCAATGGCATTGCAGTATTTCATAAAAAATAAATTGTAATAGTACCATTAGTTTCATGTGTCAAGTATTTCTAGTAAGGAATCCAACAAAGTAATAATAAGAATATAGCTCATCTCGTTATGGATCATTATTCCTAATTACCACCCCATTTTAAAAGATTAACAACCTCTTTTTAAAGGTCAAATCAATAGTAAAACATAAACCTTGGTTCAATGTTATAACTTATCCAACTAATAGTGTCGTAGCTAAACCCTAATTAGATACATTTGATACAACTATGTGTCTATTCTGCAAAGCACACTCTGAACTTATTAACGATCACCCATGGTCGTCAGAAGCACTTGATTGACGATCACTCGTGGGTCCTACTGATAGACTGTTGCTAAAGGCACTTTTAACAAGAACATTTCAAATTCATAAGAATAAAGTTATGATTGATCCTATACGGAATTCAATTAGTAGGAACATATATATATATATATATATATATATATATATATATATATATATATATGACAAGTTGATACGTAAAGTTGATACGTAAAAACGACCCCATAATTACATCTTGAGGGAGTAAGTCAATTTACATAGTCATTTGACAGGAAACTTACATATTAGTTACATCTATATGGAAATGGGAAAGAGACATTAGTCATTTGATATAATCCGTACGTTTGAATGTGGTCACTATTTGATGTAATGAGTGGTTAAATCTTGATCAGAATGTTACTTTTTTTTTGGAGAAATTATACACGTAATACATTGACCTCAAATTCATGCCTTAAGATGCATGCTAAAATGATGTGATAAATTTGACATCAACATTACGTGTACTTAACATGTAGTACATTCCTATCTGGTCAGGTTGTGATGTCTATAACACATCTGGACTTTAGCTCTCAAGTGGTTCACACTTTTGACACAAGATGTCTCCCTTAACCAATATCAATAGAATTCAATCTACATTGGCAATACTTTGACCATTAATGAGTGTATATTCAGCACAATAAATTTCCAAAGAGGGTGAAACTTGATCAACTTTTGTCTGGAATGTATGATCTGTTATTTTTATTCCTGTAGAATGATTATTTATGGGAGAACCAGGACATTAGCACAAGCACACCTTTTCTGTGGTCACTAAAACTATTCAAAACACAAATGCTGACCATGAGCTGGCATCATATCTTGGCCCATTTGCTAAGATCTCTGTAGGACTATTGTTGATGTCTACAGGCGAAAAAAATTTGCCTGGATGTTACTTGCTTCTGACGGAGTACCACACACAGAGAAAATAGGTGCAAATACTGTCATAGTTTTACATGTTTTTAACATAATTATGCTGAGATCAGATTAATGTCAGCCATGACCACCTAAATTACATTGTGTATATACATCATATATATTATTGATGATGATGTCTACATCATGTAACTTATTTATGTAAGATACACATGATTTCTTTACATGTATATTACATAGTCAAAAACACGTCTTAAAGATTTGCACATAGTATGTAATGGGCGCCACTTTCTGACGTAACCAAATGCAGTAAATATCTGTAGAGAAAAGACGTAGAGATAACGTGATTCATACAGTTTTGCTAGCTGGGCAATGTCTGAAGTCTTGACAGTCGGTCTGGCTTGTGGTTCCCACTGGTACCGGAGAGTAAAGCTACCAATGTTTCTGCTGTGGGCACTGCACGTGACTCACTGCACTGAAGAGACGGTCAAGTTGTACAAGGGTCAAGGGGTATGACTGGAGTAGATGTGACCCTACTACCATAGTCAACCAGAGTTGATCCTGGCAGAGGAGTCATGGCGACGCCTTTACTTTTCTCTGTGTGCAGTGAGACGGATCCGAACGGATCCTCAACATGAGATGAAAATCCGCCCAGGGAATGTGGAATTTTTCACCTACCTGTCAGATTTGAGTATAGTGGCCAAGGGGTAACAGTTCCTCGTCTATTCAAACATGATCCTCAACACCACTTTGATTACTCATCTACTTATTTTGCTACTTCCCTCTAGTTCAGGATATCAACTTGAATTATATGACATGGTATGCAGCGACACGAATTGAAAATCTTCACAAGAAGCTCCACGCTTCAGAGACATCTGGTCCAAACAAGCTGGATGGGGGAGGAACAATAATAATCTAGTCGGTACCAACAGTTATCAGGATTCCAAAATAACATCATGGTTGCTCCTAATTATGATACTCAGTATTACTATATAACGAAGAGCTATTGGAAAGAGTGCTACCAATAGTATCTGCACAGTGATCACAATGATAAGCTACCTCTAATAATTATTGTCAGTTTGGCTGTGTATTACATCCATGTAGCCACTGTGACTGATGTCCAACAATTTGGGTAGTGCTGAGGCGTGGTATAGCAGCCAGGTCTTGACAGATCAGAGCCCGTGTGTATAGTACCTGCTTCATTCTAATTAGCATAAGTATCATTGCATCTGAGGTTGTCCCACAGGAGTTGATGGCCCTGGGGCGACCTGCCTTCTCCAATACTGCACTGCAGGCAATTAATATGTGGAATCTCGGTCCCTGTAAACAGACTTCACCTGTATTCTCTGTCTTATTAAACATCTCCAACGATTATTATTCCAGAAAGTAAACATGAGTTTTTATATTCTAAAACTCTCCGTATCATAGAAAAACAGGGGGATTCTTAAACATTATGAAGATGATCGACCTCTTTCTCATAGTCCGCAGAGTATCTTGAGGGTAAAGGACCCCTTATTAGAGTTTGCTGGAAAAACATTTACTTAACAGGAGTTCCACGGACATTGAGATGGCATGGAAAAAAGAGCCTTATTTCGCGTTTTTTAGAAGGCAGGTCGCGTACCTTTTGGGTGTTTAGTTCAGTGGCCGGGATGCGTAATGCTTTGAAATAAAAGAGCTTTTCTTTCCACTGAAACGAAAATAAAACAACACACAAATATTTCCAATTTGATAGGAGTTCCTGAATAAGTGATAGACTGTGAGGGATCTGGACACTATAGGGATAACTTTACTGAGTGACCTTAATGGGAGTTATCGTATATCTTCGTAGTAACCAGAATAGGTACAGACCTCGTTTTAAGCTGGTGTAAGGCCTTGGATATATATCATATATCGATTTTTTTTTCTCTCACTTTCTGTACATACGGCTACCATGAGATCTACCAGCATTTGACAGGTTGTGAATTATATATGTAACACTTTATACTGAGAGATGCATCAAAGTATTCTAGTATGCCTACTCATTCAAAGGATTTACACTCCGTCCAACCCCGCTCAATAATTTAATGGCCACGGTGCTGGTTTTTAGCATCCTTATAATTACGGTGGATTGATTAGAATTAGCTTTGGTTTGTTTTGGTGTGGTTTTGGAATATCATATTGCAAAGACATCAAGGTCTGTTCATTATGCCCTCTAATGAGTTATACGTGTATTACGAATACTACACATGTACAATTTGCATTAATGAAGAATTAGCCAGATAATGCATACCGCAGTGGGACAAAAGGCTCCCTGATTAATAACACTGTTTCTGAAACTTTTAAAAAGTATACCAACAAATAGATTGCAAGCTTATTACTGAGGGAATAATGTTATCAGAATAGGTCCAGACAACTACCGTCACATGTCGCTGTCAGTGAGGCCGAGGTAATTTACAAAGGATTCTAATCATAATCCATGTATCTATAATATCAGGCTTTTCATTTAAAGGCTGTCTAATTTGATTGGATATATATATAATGCAGAATCACCACTGGAGAGGTGCGTTCTTCCATTAATTACGCCTTTGGTAGGGAACATGCATAAAGGATTTATTTTTTAAGGGCTAACAAAGGCTACCCACGCGCCGCCCAGTACCGTATTGATGATATTACCGGTAGACAAAAGTCACCCTTTACCACACCCTAATGTTAAAATTGTCATATGTTCACCTAAACTATTGAGTATGCTAGTCTAGTCATGTAACCTTATCATTGTGATCACTGTGCAGATACTATCGGTAGCACTCTTTCCAATAGCTCTTCGTTATATAGTAATACTGAGTATCATAATTAGGAGCAACCATGATGTTATTTTGGAATCCTGATAACTGTTGGTACCGACTAGATTATTATTGCTCCTCTCCCATCCAGCTTGTTTGGACCAGATGTCTCTGAAGCGTGGAGCTTCTTGTGAAGATTTTCAATTCGTGTCGCTGCATGCCATGTCATATAATTCAGGGTGATATCCTGAACTAGAGGGAAGTAGCAAAATAAGTAGATGAGTAATCTTGCCTGATGAAGAGTTATTAAATAACTCGAAACGTAGCATTAAAAAGATCAAACTACAATTACTTCAAATGTACCGGTATATGTCAACCTACAAATGACTTGAAAGATAAAAACTCTATAATTAAAATTCCCTGTGTCTGGTTTTGTGTGATACATTATTCTACTAAAAAAAAGGATTTGTGATATCTGAGTGGAATATATATACCTGATTAATATAGTCATGTCATATGCCATTAGGAAAAGGAAATGGGGGAAAATTGGGCATTTCGTTCAATTTTAACATTGATTAAGCAGGATTCGAGCTACGGGCCGGGTGACCCAACCCCGCGAATGTGTCTACACCTGACCACTTACATATCAGTACATATCACGTAAACCATATAACCCACAAATCTCGCCCACATTTGTCACCCTCAAATTTCACTCAAATCAATAGATCACACATTTTCAACCCACCCAGTATGGGAAGCACCATATTTTGGACTCATTTTAAACAAAAGCCTTCCAAGAGATTTCAGAAGCTTCCAAAAATCTTTTGAATTCCACCATAAAGGCCAAATCACACAACGCGAGGGAATTTATTTCTATTAAATTGTATACTAAGCATTCTAAGATTTTCTGTTAATATTGCACTGAAATGATGCTAGATTGTACTGACCATTACCCCTCTCATATGGCATCATTTTAACATTCTAATGTTTCCAGGGAGTTGAAAAGAAAAGAGAAGGAAAAAGTGGGGGTGTGGGGCGGATCCCCCATCTATACGATAACTGCCAACTAATTCCAGAGGGAAGAACACCTACCAATGTAGTAAGCAGCCTCAAATCTACACATGGCTCTAAGGTGCTGCTGCTATGACACAGCGTACATCATACATGTCATTTCCATTGGATTAAATGGGGTTCAAATACCTGAGGAGTTATTCGATTTTTTACTCATTGGTTCAAAAAGTCAGAAGCAGCACATGTACATGTAGTATTAGGTAAGGTTGTGGGTACGGATTCTGCTAGAAACTCAGTGTACCAAAGAGAAAAATAGCCCTGAACCTCCTAGGGGTTAGGCCATGGGCTGATGGGACCCCTCGTGCACCCCCCCCCCACCACTCAACCAAATGACATTTTTTGGTCCCTTAGGGTCCCTAGAACAAGATTCAAGATGTTAACATGGAATATCTTGGGATGCACTACCGGTTTTGGCTCATTATCCATGTGCGGGTTCATACCAGTTTTCGGTCTGTTTTTACCTCACAAAGTATTGGAGGTATGTGTACATTTTGAACTATAATAACACCTTTCAGTAACAGGATCTCTAAGCTAAAGGGGCTCATCTGAAAGAGGACATAATTTCCTATTTATTGATTCCTATTATATGCATCAGAGTTGAAAATTGACTGTCCCACAGGCCCGGGAACATCAGAGTTTGAAACCACATATCGCAAATTTTTTCCCAAAAATCTCATTAGGCATGACAAACAAACATATAACAACCCCTTATCCCACATCTGACCACCCAATCTACCATGGGATTATAAGAATAGATCCTTCTGATTAATTTGGGCCATAGAACAGCTTGTTGTGATGACCACAACTAGATTTATTGCCTTAGGTGCACCGACGCTTCCTTGATCCAAGAGCCCTTCATTTCATGTTATTTTGGATTCCACTCAAAGTAAAAGCACATCTTCTTATTGTAGGCTGTTTAAAATGGGATGGAATCTGACCTAAAAAGTATGCTGATTAAGAATATTGCTATTGCTATTAAATAAGATTATGCAAAAAGGCGGTTAATGGTCAAAATCCAAGATGGCGGCTGATTAATTCAAATGTTGCTTCTCAATGTATAAATAATGAGCCTAGAAAGATTCTAATGACACCTACCCCCAGTAAATCCCCCCCAAGGAAAACAAAAGGGCATTTAGGTTGATGGTAGGACCAATGGTTGCCTAGCAACAGTATGTTTGCATAGCAACAAACCCAAAAAGTAGGCTCGTAGACAGCTATCACTGTAGTATTTCATAAGAAATGGACAAGTGAATGAAAGTATAAACCCAGTTCATATCATCTTGTTAGGGAAACATGGTTCAGAAAATACATCCATCACAACCAATTGTTGCCTAGAAACAGCTGGTTTACATAGCAACCAAGCCCATAGTTGCACACAAATATAATTTGTTGAGAATCAACAGTGTCAGTGTCTAATTATTACAATATCAGCAACTATCCATATGAGTGTACATGGATATGCTAACTGTGTACAGGGCGAAGTCATGTAACCACCAGAAGAAGTGGTTGCTTAGAAACAGCAGATGCACTGTTTGAATACAGATTACAGATCCCTCCCAGGCATTGGTCCAAGGTCCAAGCAGTGACCTCTAGGACGGGATGGTTAGCTCCTTATAAATGCCATTGACCTGACCATGATTAGCCAGTACAGAATACTGTGGGCAGGTCTGCATGCCGGAGGTCCTATAGAAGGGGCACCCTGAGCAGTGGAAGATTGAACACACCAGTGCAACAAAGTTATTAATCTAATGAGGATTCGCCTAGCACAACTGAAAGAAATGAGGTCAACTATAGACGAACCTACTGCGCTAGAAATCTACAAGACTATGATCAAGCCAATACTGGACTACTCTGACTACATCGTGGATGGAGGCCCATGGTGGGTACCAAGAAAACTACAGAGCTTACACAACTATGGACTGAGAATCTGTCTACAAATCTGGGACGCCCGGGACATTCATGTTGATGAACTACTGACACTCTGTGAATCGGAACCCCTGGTAGACAGACGCAAACAGCATCTACAGTGTCTGATGTACAGAATCTCAAAAAGGCCAGACCGTGTAGTCACAGCACCCAGATACTTGAGGGGTCATGACAAAATCAAGTTACGAATACAGAACCCAAAAGGTGATGTATACTTAAAGGGACCCATATACAGATGGAAGACAGCCTGGGACGAGCTCACAGCAGAACAGCAAAGGAAACCCAGCTTGGTCAGCTTCAAACAGTCCCTAGGGACCTAGTGATACTAACATTCATTTCTCGGTCAGACAGCCAATCACCTCCTCACTCTAACATAATCATAAACACACTAAAGAATAGTGCGGCTCAGGTGAAGACACCTGAATAAGTGATACTCATAAAATTAATCAAGTCATGATATTGGAGTGAATTGTAAAATTTTTATTTCTTTATGTTCTACATTGAACGAATTGAAATGCATCAGAATTTTCATATTGTATCACTATAAATACTCCCTAACAGGAGATGTCGGTGCAATAAAAATATCCAAAACTCAAAACTCAACTCAGCTGGTCCTGTGGCCAGCACACATCCCTTTTACAAACCTGTGCTAGATGGACCTACCATCTACCTAGGCCCTCTCCCACACATTAGGCCCCAACCTATATTGGTCCTGCCCCCGCCCCTGTCATTGATACCTCTCAACCCCCACCTTATGTAGGCACCTACACTAACTGCTTGTTAACATTTTTTTACCAGAATTAAACACTGTGCCACTGACACCTAGTCACCTCCCTAGTTATCTAGCCAACCCCCACACAAACCTGTTATGTGATACTATTTGCAGCTTCCTGTTTTTTAGTTTAAACCTTTTAGATATATTCATTACAGCTTCAATGCTGCCTGAGGATACCCATGGATGAAACCGCAGAGGTTGTAGCCCCCAGAAGCACACAAACAACTTGCAACTACTCACTATCAACTATCTTGGAAATAGTCATAGTTACAGCCTTGTTACTAAGCAGTTGTTAACCTAGTAACATGTTTGGCATAGGTATTAATAGCAACTGGTGGTGTGGCATCATAGTAGAATGATCAGCTTTGAAAGTTCAGTTTCATGGTGGAGCTCTTCACTGCAGTATGTCCTTGGTCATTATGATGCATTCAACGGCATCATTAGGAGCTATGGGAGGGTTGTTAAGCTCATAAGGTCCAATTGATGCAACATTACAGCCCTAGGAGAGCTTTCACAATTTCTGAGGAACTGCACATGGTTGGGTTAGGTTTCAAGCATTTCTTCTACGAGCAGTAAAACATCAAGCTTTCACATTCTACTTTCTAGAAAACACTCATTGAATCCCTACACTTGTTAATGATATAAAACATGAGGGATATGCATGCGCCTGGGCCTTTATGCTGGTGGTCTACCTTGTGATCTCTCTTCCGTAAACCATATCTGAGATATCAAAGGCCATTGTTTGTCTGGCCATGCCTACCATGACATTAGCCGAGGCATGTAGGGCCAGACAAATAAAAGAGCACTTGCTATCCTATGTAAAGAGTAGGGGATGTGCGCTGGTAGCGGTTTCTCCCTGCTGTCTTGGGCAAGCAGCATGGATATATCTGTCCTACTGCACAGTAAGACTGCTACTATTTGTGGATGGCTACCTTGCTTACCTGAAATAAGTCTGCATACTTGCATGACCATAAGGCCATTAAGTTCTGTCCAGGTACTAAAGCACCATTATATATATTATATCTGTCAGTGCAACCTTCTAACAGGACCCAAGAACTGCTGCCCTCAGGTGCATGGCTATCTCCATGCGCACCCTCAGTGCAGAGGATACTTAGTATAGCCCGCAATACCCAAGCCGAAGCTCACTGCTGTGGGTATAGAAGTTAAGTGTGCAAAATTCACTAGGATTTGGGCCCAAATGCGAGGTTGGTTTGATTTGCACTCCCCTGGGCTTAATAAACGGATTTCTGTGAAATTACATAGGGTGATTCTTTTAACTGTCCTCTATGTTGCTATGTTTTTAGAATTTGCCATTTGTTATTCAATTCTACGCATTAGATAGAGGGTAGTCTGTGCATGTATAAACTCTTTACAGCATGGATGCCACATTTTGATTCGTCTAGACATGACTATAATTACCAGTTTGTACATTTCACTTCATCCAATTTAGGCCCTAAGTAGCATAACAGCCACTCATAGTCTGTCTTGATTGGGTGTAGAAATCTACATGATTGTTAGGGATAGGCAAAACCAGTAGAAAACTGACCCTTCTCTCCATAACTCTCAGACAGCCCCGGCATCCTACTGAGAGTTACAACTCATAACTAAGGATAGTTGGCCCTCAGTCATGGCAGCAACCTCATGATTGATAGTCATTGCAGTCTCTTTATAATAAACCTGGTCTCTGCACCCCGAGAAATCCATGTGTGAAGCTGTAAATTACAGGGTGGTTTGGGAAGGGAGTAAGTGGATGGGGTGACAGCAATGAGAGCAGACTTTTCAATCCATTCAAACTAATAGTTTGGTTGCTATGCAAACCAGTTGTTGCTAGGCAACAATTGGTTGTGATGGATGTATTTTCTGTACCCTGTTACCCTAACAAGATGATATGAACTAAGTGTATACTTCCATTCACTTGTCCATGATTTCTTATGAAAAACTACAGTGATAGCTGTCTACGAGCCTACTTTTTGGGTTTGTTGCTATGCAAACATACTGTTGCTAGGCAACCATTGGTTCTACCATCAACCTAAATGCCCTATTGTTTTCTTTGGGGGGGGGGGATTTACTGGGGGTAGGTGTCATTAGAATCTTTCTAGGCTCATTATTTATACATTGAGAAGCAACATTTGAATTAATCAGCCGCCATCTTGGATTTTGACCATTAACCGCCTTTTTGCATAATCTTATTTAATAGCAATAGCAATATTCTTAATCAGCATACTTTTTAGGTCAGATTCCATCCCATTTTAAACAGCCTACAATAAGAAGATGTGCTTTTACTTTGAGTGGAATCCAAAATAACATGAAATGAAGGGCTCTTGGATCAAGGAAGCGTCGGTGCACCTAAGGCAATAAATCTAGTTGTGGTCATCACAACAAGCTGTTCTATGGCCCAAATTAATCAGAAGGATCTATTCTTATAATCCCATGGCAGATTGGGTGGTCAGATGTGGGATAAGGGGTTGTTATATGTTTGTTTGTCATGCCTAATGAGATTTTGGGGAAAAAATTTGCGATATGTGGTTTCAAACTCTGATGTTCCCGGGCCTGTGGGACAGTCAATTTTCAACTCTGATGCATATAATAGGAATCAATAAATAGGAAATTATGTCCTCTTTCAGATGAGCCCCTTTAGCTTAGAGATCCCGTTACTGAAAGGTGTTATTATAGTTCAAAATGTACACATACCTCCAATATTTTGTGAGGTAAAAACAGACCGAAAACTGGTATGAACCCGCACATGGATAATGAGCCAAAACCGGTAGTGCATCCCAAGATATTCCATGTTAACATCTTGAATCTTGTTCTAGGGACCCTAAGGGACCAAAAAAATGTCATTTGGTTGAGTGGTGGGGGGGGTGCACGAGGGGTCCCATCAGCCCATGGCCTAGGTGTATTTATACATATATACGCTCACCAACTCATCTCAGTCTCCAAGCACAATCCTAGTCCTGCCGTATAGGTAGGACAGTCTACGCCACTCTCCTTGCTACACTGGATACTTGTGCACCGACCCCTGTCCTCCCCTGCTCCCCTACAAGGTTGGGGCTATATATGTATGACACAGGCTTGCAGCATTGTTGACACCTGGGGGAGCTAGGTCCCTTGGTGCCTTTGTTGGTGGCAACCAATCAGTAGGCCTATGCTCGTAGTATGGAAGGTTGAGATATTTTTTTAATGTTTTTTCAAAACAATTAGATAGTGTCTGCTTAAGGTCGAAATCCACCAATTTATGCTGGAAGATCCCTGCAGATTAGCAATCTGTTGCAAATTGGGAAGCTCCTTCTGAACTGCAACAGATGTAATACTGACTTGAGGGGTCTAAATAATTGTCTGACCTCAGGGAACTGCCTTTTAACAAGTATATCCATCAATTTTATGATATTTCTAGTTGCTGGAGGAATTAGTGAGTCATCCTGATGACCTGCGAGTCGATGCACGATTTCATATGCCATTACTCGCATTATCAACAGTAACACGAGAAAAGAAAAAGAAATCGACCTGCCTACCCTCCTCGGGACCATGTTTTGGCCTCATCTAAAAACACATCAGCAATTTGAATTCATGCTCTATGCAGGTCTCAAGATGCAGGGGACGGGGCCAATTCTGATTTCCTTAAAACGTATTCACAAGGGGATTCAAGATGATATTGAAATACAGTCCAATTCAATATTGGCTCACAACAGACCCTCGCGTTTTTCGAAATAGTAAATATTGCCTTTTTGACCGTTCCTTCTGTGATTTGCACAGACTCAAGGCAAGAAGTATGGAATATACCCAATAATACCCTTGCTATCAAGGTCAAATGCAGAGATTGTCAGGTATTTTGATGTTTGACTCTAAATTGCAAACCCTATATCTTACAACGATTTATATCGGTTTGGAACCATGGAAACTATTCAGCAAAAAATGCATTGTGGGATTTAAGATTTGCATTCATTCGTTATCTCAACAGCTTTGTGTTAAAATTAGCTATCCTTATGGGCAGGTTATACCAGTCCACAAATAGATTTCAAATCGTGTGGGATCATGTTATGGAGCATTAATCGGCTTGAAGTCTGGTGATGGTCCACTTTTCAGCGGCAGGTTATTAATAAGAGGAATATAGTCGAGAAGTCTCAGCAATGGAATGAAACCCCACCCCCAACCTTTCACATCTGGCCACGAAGGGAGTCTTGTGAACAAATTAATGCATTAATGCACTGTTCAGGTAGCAGTGGGAGGCATAGTTCTACAGGGAATAGGGAGAGTTGGACAGGGACCAATTCTGTAACCTGACACGTTTGGGAAGAACATTAGCTTAAAAATCACTTTGTCAGATTCACTTTGCAGAATTAAAAGAATGCACACTACATGGGGAAATCTCCCGCGTTGAAATATGCATACCATGTAAACTGATATGGCCATAGACTTGAGAAGACTGACAGGGGACGTGTGGAGTTTTTGAAGATACCACTGGTTTTCTTTTTCAGGGGGAGCAGGTTCAATTTTCAGTAAATGTACCGTAACATAACAAATGCCCTGTCACCTTGGATATTCCGAGAGAGGCTTATGGCTGTCTCACCAGATCGAGCCAATGCGTCTTTGACTGGGTGGCATTTTTGACCAGGTGGCATCTTTGGCCGCCTCACAGAAAACTGTTTATTTAGGGCAGGTGAAATTATACATGAAGATATAACCACCACCATTAATTTTCTTAATTTTATCCCTTTAAATCTTTTTTTTATGGTGGCCAGTCAAAGATGGCACTCGGTCAAAGATGGCACCCGGTCAAAAACGTTCACATTAGCCTGATCTGGTGAGACAACCTTATTTAGGACCATTCACACCAGTTTCATCATATTCTGCAAAGATCAGGTTTACCCCCTTTATGCCATACTTCTTTTTATATTAGGCGTCAGAAAAGCTCAGACTATGCACGGCACTATACACTCAAACAATGGTTTAATAATCATCGATTGATCTTTGGGTATCTCAATTTTCCTATATAATAATCACAAAATAATAATCTTTTACACAAACATCGATCCCCCTCCGAATGCGATGTCACAGAATTCTAATCATCAATATAGTCAACCACCAATATATCATGAACATTTTTTAAGTGGTTGAAATGGTTAGGACAAAATATAATGATGAAAATCTCGGGGGGGGGGGGAAAGAATTATATATGGGATCGACCAACATTGACTACCATATTTCCCCGGGAGTCATATCCAATTAATTGAATGGTAGCCTGGGATTCCGCTAGACACTCGCCAAACCCCCACCTTTGAGGTCATTATGGTCCACATCAATAATATCAATTTAAGTTTAGACAACACCTAACTTAAGTATCATTTACAGGCACTATCGATGTACTTTGCATCCTCCTGGTTACCACATTTACCACCAGTTTTACAACTTACAGTGGGCACCCTTGAAGATAGCATCAGCCCCAACCCACTTTTTATTGCCCTGCTAATTTCTCAAAGACATTGGGTGTGTAGTCCAGCTGTGAGCTCATTAGGGAGGCCCTTTGTCGGCCTCGCCAGCAGGTCCCAGATTCAGTATAACATGGGAAGAAAGTGTAGGGTCGGTAGGTCGAATATTCTTCTTTTTTTAACATGAAGGTACTAGCCGACCAAAAATGGGTAGAAATATAAACATTTCTTCAAAATTGCATAAAAAACGTAGGGTCAGCCCTGTTTTTTTATAGGGTCGGTCGGGTGACCTGAAACAAACCTCTTTTTTGGCGTAATGTTACCCGAATTGGCTAATTGTGGTTGTGGGACTGTTTGAGCTTGTGGGAGGGGGTGGGGGCAGAGGGGGTTGTGCGATGAGGGATAAGCCTTAGAATAGATGTAGTTCGAAAAGGATTAGGTTAAAAGCGGTAGGCCGGGATCAATATGAATACGGGGACGGGAAAAAAAACTGGACCGGACAATTCCCTGTTCTTAAAGGAAATTACCACTTCCTAATATGTAAAAAGGTATGGCTATTTGGTATACAATTTGACTAATCAAAATTTATACAAATTAACCAAATTGACTAATGGAAAGTCCTAGTCCTAGCGAAATCCCAGCAAGTTGCTTCTTGAATTAGTAGAGTTCACGAGTTCGATCTTGATCTCAATTTTACTGAGGCACATACCCCTACTCAGACATTCTTGAATCATGCATTTATCAAATGTAATAATAGCATCAACGCTGAACTGCTGTAATATAGACGTCTAAGTATTGAATGCCACAGACAGTATAGGTCAGGATCAGTCTACTTGTAAAGCGTACGGAAACCTCTAGTCTATTGTTTAACACACTTTGTTTTGAATTGTGAATACATTTGACATGAGAGAGCTGCTCCCAAGTTAGATTATGCTCAAACTACAGAGCATGGATAAATACAGTCATCTCGTGTTTCCCCTTTGACATAGACGTGTTTGTGAGCAGCTGTCACGTACAGTCTGCTTCTACATCAGAGAGATTTCTCTATGTGGGATGTGCCTTGCTAGTCTGTGCAGAAAGTATTCATTAGAATACTAATGCCAATAGTCGGAATATTGTTCACAATCCGGGGAATAAGGTAGAACGTGCTTCATACTGTCTCGATTACTAAATTAAATTGTGTACAGGTTGAGGTTTACAAATGATTCACTAATATACATTCACGTTTTTTGTCTTTTCAGAAAAAGAGAGATGGATGATATATGCGACATTCACGGGCCTGCCCAGTGATATGCAGTGTATCACTATTTAGGTACTATCATATTGTATAGACCCATGAGGCTTTTCGCACGGGACTACCTTCACAAAGACTCCTATACCTGCGTTACCGACACATGGATTTGCAAGGATTGCAAGGATTACCTCTCCTGTGTTTTTGTCTATCCATGGTAGTAAGTATAAGGCTGCTAAAAGTGACCTTATTATATACCACTGATTGTGATGGTTATATACTACTGATTGTGATGGCCATTACCAGTGCCCCGTGGGTTGTCTATGTTCTCCTAGATGTTCCAATCACTGGGTAATATGCTGGCCAATTCTCCCAGTACATTATAGGCAAGTGAGTGAAGCCCAGCACTGATTGAGCTGACAAGGACCTGGTGTGCTGCTGTCTGTGAGATTAGCCTGTTCTATTGGGACCTGGTACATAATACGCCATACAGATGTGGCTGAATACCTCCTCATCCCCAAAGGGGCTGTTCAACTACGTCAGCTCCGAGACAGCCTCAAACCCATATGGATTCTCAGAGGATGAGCTCTTTAACCTCACACACACCTCAGGAGATGTGTTCAATATATTCGGCTCTGGAGATGAGGAAGACAAATCCCCAGCTAACAACGTCTTCCTGCGGCCACCCATGGATAGTGTCACTCTGAGGCTTACCCATGTGACAACCTGGTTAAGACTCTACTACACCCCGAGTGTCATTGCCTTAGGGGTACTTGGCAATACCCTGTCTACTGTGCTACTGCTCAACACCATGCTGGCCTCCCTGCCCAACTCCCGCTACTTGGCAGGCTGTGCTGTGGTTGATGGCCTGTATTTAGTGAACCTGGCACTGACATGGATGTCAGAGCTGGGCTACCCAGTGTTTAGCATAGGTGTAGTGTGCCATGCTACAACCTTTGTCAGTAAGGTATGCGCCTTCCTGTCTGTGTGGTACACGGTGAGCTACTCGGTGAACGCGCTTATTGTCATAAAGTACCCTAATGCTGAACGACAGCTGAGCACCATCTTCAAAGCCAAGTTGGTGTGCTTGGTATTTGCTATAGTGGCTATTGTGGTGTTTTTGAACATCAGTTTGCTTGTGACCGTCATCAATCTGCAGCAGCACCAGGCATGCATCCCGCTCAAGCACTTTGCCCGTGTCCTCAGACAGCTCAACCAACTGGATGTCTTCATCAACTTCCTGCTGCCTTATTTCTCCTCTGCCTGCATCTGCCTGTCCTGTGCCGTGCAGTGCTACAAGGACGGTATCAGCAGGCGGCGCGGCCCCCATCGGCCCCCTCAGAGGAGCATCCATGTGGAGTGCGATGTGGAGGCTGGGCTGAACAGTCTCTACTTCACCTTTTCCCTCACTCACATCTTTCTGACTCTACCCATGAACCTGATGAATGCTGTCTTTGTCATCAGTGAAATGACCTCAAGTCCTGTCGTCATCACGCTCAAGCGCTACTTGGTCATGGATATCATGCGTCACCTTTACCACCTCAAATTTGCAAGCAACCTACTGGTCTTCTTATTAGCCTGGAAAGGATTTCGCAGAACAGTACTTGTGACTTTACTTCGGAGGTGCAAGTGTCTTTTGGTACGATGTAGAAAAGAAAACGGCAATGGCCAAGAGACACGGTATGTAGACTATAGCCTAGAGGACTCAGATGGGATGGTGAATAATTCTGATGAAAAGGTAGAAACTGGTAACTTACAGATGTCTTCGTGACTCTGACTTCCAGGTCTCACAGAGGTCACTCTAGTGTGAGGCCTGTATTAACGGTTAGACATACAGACATACAAGATAACACATATAGTTACCGCATTTATCAAAGTATGTAAATAAACATATTTTTAACAGACAGTCTAGAATAGTATTGGCCTTAGGATGGGTGTATGCATAACCAAAAACTGCTGTATCTAACAGCTGTTAGATATTAAAATACTAGACCATGGTAGAATCTATGAGGATGTATAGTTTTCTTGGGAACTTCATTTCATGATGAATGTTATATTGTAGACATGTTTTATTCTGCACGACGGGTAACTATTGTGTATGTGTAGGTGTAAATTTTAACTTTTCTGGGTGGTCGGTTTTATACAGGATGTAATGTGGAATATGTGTGTGATAATCTCAGTTGATTTATTCGAAGACATTCCTATTCTAAATGTGCAGATCATCACCTATGTCAGAGGACAATATCTCATCATTGTCAGCAATAACCCTAGACATACACACCTTGCACAGTACCTATGTGGTGTTCTCAATTATGTACCCCCTTTGCCTTACATGGTCCAATCGACTTACACATTCTGTTATGATAATAGTTTCTATTTTGAAGATTTAATTGGATACATACATGTACCTCGGGTATAGATTCCTTGCTCTGGAGAAGTACCGGACACTGTGATGTTATGTACATGTTATGGACGGGTGATTGCTATTACGTGGATATAATTATCTTATCTAATTATGTAAATCATATTATTATGTACGTATGTGCTATAAATAATGTTATACCAGGTTGTATACATTATTGTAATTGATTGTACGTGAAATATCATATTTAATCATGGATTTGAATAAAGGCCCTCCACAGCCCAAGACAAAGAGAATCTGCTGCATTTGTTTCTAAATCGTGTAAAAGGATTTTGTACAACATGGTCCCGGAGGTTATAATCAGTTGCCCTCCCTTATGCCCCTGTATTGTCAGTTGGGCTTTGCTGATGACTCCAATGGAGTGGCAACTCATAGCTGCCTCCACCCCCTATGTGTGACAAGTCCTTGTCCTCTGATATAGCCTGTAATATGGCCTCTGATGGCATCCAGGTCATTGTGACGTCCCCGCCCCTTCTCCCCTTCCTCTATACTCCATTATACTTCTCATATATTTTGGTATAATACAACACCTACAATGAACAGAAAAGCTGGTACTAATCTTAATTGTATAATACCACCATTTGCTTATGGAATGTTGATTATATGGGTGTTGCATTAGCCCGTTTCTTGGTTATTGCATTGGTTTTACAATGAAATTGGTATTGGATGGGGTATTTAGGGGGAAAGTAATATTATTTCCAGGAAAATAAATAACATTTTTTATTCATATTCAGGCATTTTAACTTGCACAGTGCGGCATTCACAGGCCAGCTGCGTCCAATAATCCTGCCCATCATATGATGAATTGTAGTTTTATTGCTCTTTCCAGTGAGTAGTTGGATGTTTCTAATTTATCATCGGATATTAACACCAGACATCCTTTTTGACATGCAGCCGTAAGTATGATAGCAGCACTAACTTGCAGATAATGAAATTGGATTTAGGTTGACAGAAGTAGGCGTGGAGACTGTGATTACATTGAAAAGAAGGCAATCAAATTAAAACTGGATATTCTTCTGTGTACTGTGTACTGCAGGTATCTGGGAGTGTTGTGACCAAAGGATATGGTCCAGTGACTCTCCAAGCAACCCCCTCTCCAGTGTTGCTAGGCTGTGCGTGTTGTTGTTAAAACACACCTTCTCCTGGCCTCACCAACACCACTGCCGGTGGGCTATTGGTCATTCTCTTTTGCTAGATCCATATCATTACTTTTAACATCACTTCTTTTGATCAAGAGGTCGGAAACCAGGGTATAATAATTATTGTCTGCTAATAGCATAATTATGAATATTGGTATAGTGATCATTATAGCTTAATATTCAATCTCGTTAATAATTACGCAGAATTTTTCCATACATGTGCTGCCTACTTCAGTTAATAATCAATTTAATTAAAACCAATTATATCATCATTCTATGGCCTTTCGCCTTGTTCAGATATTGGATCCCTGAATTCAAGATTGGCCAGTATTTTTGCTGTGGCTCCACCTTCAGCCAGGAACTCTGCTATTATGAATGGGACATTGATTGCTGGCAATAAAGTGAATCTCCCAGGATTTGGCGAGGCTGACAGAGAGCGAGATAACTGATTAAACTGCAGGGGTCTATACACAAACTGTAACACTCTCAGAGGAGAGCCCCTGTTGTGCCCCGTATTGTTCACAGACTACAAAGTGTCCACATCACACTATGTCCACAGCCTTCCATAACAAAGAGTCCACAAAATACAGTTTGTTCACAGCCTTCAATCACAAGATGTCCACAAAATGCAGTTTGTCCACTTCCTTCCATCACAAAATGTCTGCGATATATACAGTTCAGCATCACAGAATGTCCACAAAATACAATTTGTCCCCAGCCAACCACCACAAGGTGTCCACAAATGCAGTTTGTCCACACCCAACTAGTGCAACATGTCCGCAATATTCCATTTGTCCACAATGAAACATCACAATGTATCCACACAAAACACTTAGTCCACCGCCTGCTATCACAAAGTGTCCACACTGCACACTTTGTCCACACAAAAGTATCACAAAGTGTCCACACTGCACACGTGGTCCACACAAAAGTATCACAAAGTGTCCACACTGCACACTTGGTCCACACAAAAGTATCACAAAGTGTCCACACTGCACACTTGGTCCACACAAAAGTATCACAAAGTGTCCACACTGCACACTTGGTCCACACAAAAGTATCACAAAGTGTCCACACTGCACACTTGGTCCACACAAAACCATCACAAAATGTCCACAGAGGATACAAAACTATGTCACAAGATGTCCATAAAATGTAGGCCACACAAAACTAGCAAAAGAAAATCAGTTGAAATGATGGTACTTATGCTGTTCAAAGTAAACAAAGCCAAATGAATAGTCTTTTCTCATTCACATGTCACACCTGTGAAAACATAAAATATACTATCGTCAGTTAGGTGAAAAGGAGGAGGAAGAACATACAAAAGGAGGTGCAATGTATGACAATATGGTGTCACAGTATATTTGTAAGAAAGAGATTGTGTTTTGTGGAAACTTTGCGGTGGTAGGCTGTGGACAAACTGTATTTGCAGACTCTTTATGATGGCTGGGTGTGGACAAACTCTATTTTTTACGATGTTTTTTGCAATGTTGAGTGTGGACAAACTGTATTTGTGTACACCTTGTGATGGTAGGATGTGGACAAATCATTATTAATTGACACTTTGTGAAGAGAGGCTGTGGACAAATTGTATTTTGTGAACACTTTGTGATGGTAGGTTGTGGACATACTGTGATGTGGACTATTTGCAGCATGCAGACAATACAGGGCACAACAGCTCCCCTCCTCACATTACAGTCCTGTGGTCAGGTCTATCACCTCCAGGGTCATCTGCCTGCCATAAGTGACCACCACAGATACCAGGGAATATCGTTAACCCCTTATTGCTGTCAGAGATAGGGCCCCCTTAATGAGATTCTTAAAGGCTCTCAGTATGGAATCTCATGCTAAATGAGATGCAGCTCTTATGGGATATTAGAACCATACAGCGCGTGGGCTCGCCGTCAGATGGGAGACTCACTATAGATAGCACCATTAAGAAGGCTTACAGTGGTTAGGTTGGCCTAATAGTCAGCACTCACTGAGGGGTTTGACTCAATATTGGTGACTATAATTCAGAAATACGAGCAATCTGCCCAAACTAGGCTATACAGTGACTGCATGGTAACTGACTCATTGATTCTGCAGCACCACTGCAGTGGAATAGGAAAAAGGAGAGCAATAAAATCACCCCTTCCCTAATGTTCCTCCTACGCCTCCCTTTCAAGTTTCACTGAGTTACAAGTGTGCTTTGACACTGTTTCACGATGAAACAATGTTATTCGTGTTGTAATCAATAACGAACCTGGTCATTCCTTACCGTTCTAATAGAAATCCCTCTCTCATTGTTTAATGTGCTTAAAATTGACTTTGCCACATAACCTCTCTTTTCACTTTCTACGTTTTCTCATTCAGAATAGTGCCAGCCATTATCATACATGATTGAGAATCCATCTTCCCACATGTGCATCCATTTTTTTCTTCTCATCCTTTCAAATGTCCATCTCACTGACAAATGAGCACAGATTAAATGTTTCCAATACAGATAACTGTTGGTGTTTGAAGTTGAGTTTTGATGACCCAGCCCAGGCATGGATCTACTTTTAGCAAAAAAGCCTGCGCGTTATTATAGTTCAAAGAGAGGGGGCGAAAAATTGTCGGCACCTTCGGTGAGGGGGGCCGCAAAACATTCCACGCCCTCTCGATGGGGGCGAGGGCTAAGAACTGTTCACGTGAAATCTCACCACCCCCCCCCCCCCCCGGTAATTAATAAATGAACACAGTCCATCGTGCACAGATCCAGCCCAGGTGAGCCCCACTTTGAAACATCAGCATACTAATGGTTATTTCTAAGAATAATCACAGATGAGTGTGATTTAAAGTCTTTGCAATTAAGAAAATGAGCCAGTGATATGTGGGGTGTTTCACAAGGAGAAAATAGATACAATTAATTTTACATGTTTTCTAAGACCAACTTAATATCACCCAATGTTAATCTTATCTTGGTGTTTCACAAGTTTCAATTGTATCTATGGACATATACTTAGATACAATTGAAGATAATAATGCGGCTTGTGAAACACCAACAAAAGACTAACATTTGGTAAAAGTAAGTCAACCTTAGTAACCATGTAGCATTAATCTTAAATACCCTCCCCTTGTATAATGACCACATAGGATCAACACAAGTGTTGTTTAAATGTGTATAACCAGTTCATTTTCATCCTGAATAAACAGATATTTGCAGGGATTCTTGTGTGTAGTATGACACATATATTGCATGAAAAAAACATAAAAAAATATGTAAGGAAAATATTAGCCGGCATGGTATGAGCTCCACGCTAATATCCATTGTGAAACACTTATACAATAGTTGTATCTAGATTGTAGGCCAAAGACCCTGACTTAACATCTTGGTTGCAGACCTTTGTGAAACACTTTTTATAAGCAGTATACAATTGATACAACCAAATGTCAGTCGTAGTGGTTTTATACAATTGACACCTCCTATAGAAACACTTATTCTACAATTAATTGTATGTTCCCCTTGTGAAACACCCCACTGGACTCGCCCTGGTATCCCTGAACAATCATGATTAAATCTCTTTGATCGTGAATTGACAGGGAAATGCTCTCACGTCAGCATTTACAGTAATTAAGCAAACAAAGAGGTGGGGAGTATAGATGGTTTCAGACGGAAAGTAGTTAAACTCATAGTAGGTTAACAAAACAGCATCAGTTTCATTTTAGGGGAACTTTTTTTAACAATTGTAAGATCATTCCATGCAGTGGATGATGTGAGCTCTGTGATTCGGGAAAATACTTGAATAACGAGATCTAATTCCTTAACTTAAAATGTATAATAATGAGAGTGTCATGGAAATGCAAAACGTCTACCGTGTTGTGATACATCTGCATTATCTCCGTCCCTCCACAAAATCTTCGTCATAGCCCCGTCGTGTTGGATTTTGGTCTCTTTAGTACTGTGGTATACTCCTGAAGCATGTTAGCAGCACTAAGTTGCAGATCAGGAATTGGATTTAGGTTGCCAGAAGTGGGCCATGGAGGCTGTCATTGCATTGACAAAGGAGACAATCAAATTAAAACTTGATATTTTTATACGATGTTGCAGGTTCATGCATGGGGATCGGGAAATTAACGCTAAGGGTAAGTTACCTGCTAGAATTACCCGTTGTACCCATTGGCGGATCCAGGGGGGTGGCCCGACGGCCCCCCCCCCCCCCCAAAAAAAAAAAAAAAAAAAAAAAAAAGGGAAGTAGAGAAAAGAAAAGAGAAAAAAAAAGAGGAAAAGGGAAAGAGATGGAGATGATATCCTATAAGAAATTTCTTTCAGTGGAGTGGAGTGGGGGGGTCTTAAAACATTGTGTCCTAAAATGCATGAGAATGCATCATTTAACGTCCAGACCATCAAAATTCTCTTGAGGGGCACGCCCCCAAACCCCCCTAATATGGCCCCTGCGCTTCGCGCGCCGGAAACAGATGGTCACTCCAAGTTGGCCAGGTTTGGGCCCCCCCTTCTTGACAATCCTGGATCCGCCACTGGTACCTCACGACGATTGCTCCACCATCCCTATAAGGTCAAATCCCACAACGCGAGAGAGGGCAGGAAAATGTAGGCAAACCAGGCTACCTTAGCCGATTGCAGGGTGTATATTGGCTAAGGGAAGCTCAATATCGGCTAAGATGGGGACAATATCGGCAAGGAAGTGTTGTGTTTTGCATAGTAGCAAAGATCAAAACACTTGGATTTCTTCTCCTGATTCTGGTGAAAAATGTTGCTTATTGAATAGGTACCTGATGTCTGGAAAAGGAGGGAGGCCACTCCTGATATCTTTTTGATATACGGCTCAAACCTCTGACCTATGTTGTTTTGGCTATTTCTAGCCCTTTTCAGGCTTATAGCCCTACAGAATAACCAGTTTTGCACCAATCCTTTCAAAGATTTGGTATATGTGAGAAAACATCCCAAAAATTCGGGATTTTTTTTTTTTTTTGTGTATTGGCCCAATATTTTTCGTTTTTAGGCCCTCCAAAGGCCCAAAAACCCTTAAAAACATCAAAAACCCTTTAAATGACATGTTTTACATGTCTCCCATGTCTACTAAGACAGTAACAGCCTATCCCTAATATCATTTTCTATTAGGCCCATGGTATAGTCAATTGATTCACAAGGATTTCACTAGATATGTACCGTATTTTTTTCTCCACAGCCATTTAAGTGTATATTGTCAGCAAAATTTTCAAATGTCCTTTCATTTTGATAACACTATACAGTAAATAAACAAGATCCAAACAGTATTCCTTGTACCCCAGATCGTGAGGTAACTATTGTGTCTTTTGCCAGAAAAAAGAAATTTCGAAAAAAATCTAATAATTATTCCAGCCTCCAGGACCAAATATGTATTGTGATACTTATTTTGGTCCCGGAGTCACCATCTTATTTTAGTCTCAGAGTCACTCGCCTTGCTGATAATAGTAAAACCCACACAGAATTGTTAATATCCTATATATTTTAGTTATCTTTAGTGCCACTGCTTCCTATCCACACCCTCTAATACTCTAAACCAGAAATTTGATGATTCCACTAATTTAACCTACATTTATACAATATTTTATTTTGGTCTCGGAGTCACCCAGGTGACTCCAAGACCGAAATAAGGTGAAATAGCCGCTTTGTAGGCCAGTACTGTGCCAAGTAGGTTCAACGAAGGATCCTAATGGTCCATATTTCCTAAAGTATATACCATCAGGATATTGTAGAGTGATTTTGACCATTAATTAAACCATTTTGAGTGAACTAGGGTAAAATGAGAGTATGTTGTTAAAATTTTAATATTTTTGATAAATCTTCAATATTCATCGAGCTGTATCTCAAAAACTATTTTTCTGAGGGTATCCATTCTTGGAATGCCTTAAGATATATGTTGTCCCAGTTTGTAAACAAAGTTATTAGTTGCTGTTATGTACTTTAAGAGATTATGTACATAATCACCTTATTTTGGTCTTGGAGTCACCCAAAAACGGACAATCGAGTTTGTGAGGCAATAAAAAATCAACCGCTAGGGTTAGAGATGTATCAAAAAGTGTTCCAAGGAGCCGAGATATATACCTTTCAATAATATGAACTTGTTTAAATATATTAAGAACTTTCTGATTTGTCCTTCCTCTATCCTAAAACAACATAAGTCAGGAGTTTGAGCCATATATTGACATAGAACAGGTATATTATGATATATTAAATGGTTTAATTACACCCCAGTCACACCACTGCCCCTACCTCACCATAGGTAAGTCCTATGCAACTTTATACTCACTAACAATTTACACTAGCTATAATTGACCACTATATCACATCTACTTGTTACAAGTAGGCCTAGATCGTTTGGTTATTAAATATCTACTCTAAGTATGTGTATAGAAGCTCTATGACTATTCCCTGCATTTAAGCCACTATCTGATTTAAAATAATATACATACATTATTATTAGTAATGTAGACCATTCAGCGAAGTAACTCCCCCTAAATACAAACTTTAATCCTTAGAAATTGCAACATTACAACCTGATACACAGCATTTCTCCTGTCTATATCGGCTATGGTGGGATTTGGAGCAGCCTAGCTACATGAGAAAAGTGTTGCGATTTGCCATATCGGCAACGGTTGCTCCTTGTGATTATGTGGGATTTGACCTATACCACCACTCGGGCTAACATTTTCACATGAAAGGATTATCATATTTGGCGGTTTAGCCTGTGCGACAAGGGTACCATATGTGGGGTTGATGTTCACAGATAGTCCCCCCCCCCCTCCTCCCACGGCCCACATACCTTATTCAAATGACATGAGATTGTCAATTTATTTATTTAGTACAGGATGGAAGGATTTACAGGACATCAAAAGACATGGGTTCAAATGCAGTCAGCCCCTTTAATACTTCCCCATTAAATCTACTGTGGCCTAGCTATATGTTTTCTATTCAACAGTAAGTGGAAGAGCCTTTCAATCTCATGATTAATACGTGTACACACGTCCTACTGAGGTCTTTTGTCAGGGCCGTACTTTCCTCTATGCCACGTACATCTCTATCGAGGTTGTCACATCTATTCATCCATTAATTTCTAACAGGGTTACTGCATTATCCAAGACATATAGTGACATTACTAAGCATACCTAAGTCCTTTCCCTAATTCTTGGGAAATGCTATTGTATCTATGTTACTCTAAGATGGATGTGGGCTTCCTACTTTCATAATATAATCAAAGGGTGGTCGTAATAAAGGGAGTGGTCACAGTATAGGGGGTGGTCGTGATTAATGAATTGCTGCCAGTTACAGAGTCAGAATCTAAAAACAAAGCACTCAAAACTCATTTAACATTTTAAGAGCAGCAAATTGTGTGCAACATTGTTTAGATGATGGAGTATAAGCTAGAAAACTCCTTGAAACTGTAGTATTTATAGCTAATTGATACTAGTATATATAGCTCCGCGGAGGTTTTCCATCACAAATACCACTTCTTTGTTAGGGAGTGGCTGCTATGTAACTCCGTTGCTGACTGACAGCTGTATAGATCCCTATGTGCCTTATTTCTACTCCATCTGACAAAAAGTTGTCTTGAAATAGCTACTGAAATCATCTACCACCAGGAAGTAACATAGCTATACAGACAATTCTTTCTGTTTAAATATATATAATTATGGGCTATGTGAGTAACGTGTGCCTTAATAAAGGCAGGTTGCTCAGACAAGTCTACAGGTGATGTGACATTATGGCTATTATCATTAGAAATGAAGTGAACCGGCTACCCCCAGATCCTTAGTCCCGTGCTCTACGCCCTGACCTACTGGGACTTGTATTCGGAGAGGTATATGATCTGTGATCAGTGGTGACTGTACCATAATACATAGAGTAGTTATTGACAAGGAGGAAAGCATGTTTAATGAGCTAAGTTAGGTTTGCTAAAGGTCCCTAATGAGTCACTTAGGGTTTGGTGAAGGTCCCTGTTAGGTACCTCATTAAACACAAAGGTAGCCTGTTTTAATGCTAGGGAAATCTGAACGTGAAGTACCTAAGATAGCCAATGCCTTTAAGGTCAAATCCCACAACGCGAATGAGGGCTGAAATATGTAGTTTATTGTGAAATCCTGATCACTTAGCCAATATTGGTTGGTTATATTGGCTGAAACAAGCCCAATGTTGGTTATAACCTTGTCTAAGTCTTGTGATTATGATAAATAAGATATCAAAACATTTAGATATTTTGCTCTGATTATCCCCAAATATGTTGCTTATTAGAATATGCCAATGATTTGGTTAATACAGGGGGGACACTCCAGATATCTTTAGGCTAGTTGAGAGAGAATATTCAAGACAAATCATACCATGAAGTAACTCCCCTCAACTAGATCTATTAACCAGTCCTGTAGGCAACACTTGCTTGCTTATTATTGACCACAGTGGGATTTGGAGAGCCATAAGATCATGGGGCAAGTGTTGCGATTTACAATATTGGCAACAATTGCCCCTTGTGTTTATGTCAATAATCAACACTTTCTCACCCATTTTTCACGTTGTGGGATTTGAACATTAACAAATGGAGCTTTACTCAGTGTATATAATTAAATATTGAACAAATAAATGTATTCCACACAAAACCAGACAAGTTAAATTGGGTTAATAACATTTATTGGGGATTTTGTTACATCGAGAAGTGGGACAGGGTTGAGATGAGGTCGCAACGTTTCGTCTTATTCATAAGACTTCATCAGGCGGTGGTCTGATTTTTCTCAGAATTAGCAGTACTGAGGTACCCTTTAGGGATTGTCTTTGTTTACATTCCTTGGTGTTGCTATGATACATAGTTCATTGTCTCTGGCAGTGAATTATTTATCCTTATCTGATTGGATGATAGGGCTAATTAATTAATTATTGGTTTTTTAACTAGATTTTTAATCTAAATGATTAGGTATTGATATAATATTACAGTGTTACCGGTAATAAATTAATTATATTAAATATATTTGATAAAAGTACTTCTTATACGGTACTTGGCGTATATAAAAATGTACATGCAAGCATGAAAAAAGTTATTTGTGGTTGCCATAGTGGTGGTGCTGAAGGAGATTGAAGTAGTCATTGGCGACACGTTGATCAATGTCCTGTAGCATCCTGTAGATGTTGAATAGAACAGCACGGCGGAGGTGATGCTCAGGATGGCGTCCTGATTGATGGGTTGGCCTTCTTTCAGGAAGGCTGTGTAGTGAGCGTTCACTTAGGAACTGGGAATGGTATCTCCTATAGTCTAGGGGTAGCTGGAAATGAGGATTTGATGGCTGTTGTCGGCTTTCTTTGTTGGTGATGTCGTACCGGTGATGTCTGTCATCAGAGATCTTCTTAGCGGGTGCCGGGACGTATGGTTCCCGGTAGTCTGATTGTTTCTTGATTTCCTCGATTTTCTTTTTTATGGGTGTTGGTGTAGGTGATGGTTGGGTTTTGGTTGGAGTCTTGCTTCTCTTTGTGGCTGTTTGAGTCTCGGCGTCATCATCAGAACTGAGTTCACCATCAGAGGATGATGAGCTGTTGCTGTCTGATGTGAATGATGTCTCCAGGTCTTTATAGAGTTGATCTTTGATGTTGATTTTTTCATCATTTTCCACAGCTGGTGGGCTAGTAGTTGTGACTGAAGTGTTTGATGTTGATTTGATGGCCTTCAATTCTTTCTTGGTGAATGTGGCGTCCACCACTGGAGTTGATTTTTTCTCTTGATGTGTCAATGGCGGAGGTTTGGCGTTGATTATGAATCGCTTTTTCCGGGGATTGCTAGGTAGGGCTGGTTGACATCGTTTGCGACTAGTAGGATCTGTTGTAGGATCTATGAGCTTGGTGCTTGGCGTTGACTGATGTATTTTTGTCACTGCATTTTTGAAGTTATTGAAAGATCTGTCCTCCTTGCTTTGGGTTGATGACTCTGCGCCAATGTTGATTGTTGATTTGGACTCCGTAGAATTGTTGATAGTCGATTCTGGGTCCTTTGTGGACGTCTTTTGACGGCCTGAAACAAAGGGGACACCTTTGTAAACTATTCTGAATTTAACTTTGGAGAGGTCCATTGTGAAACGTTTTTTTGGGAGTGTTGGTTTGTCGGTGAATACTAGCCGGGCTGTGGGCGTAGATTTGACATAATTCGTTGTTAGATGAATATTACGCTGGTGACGCCTTAAATTGCTTTTATTTTTGCAGAAAATTCTGCAGTCTTTAAAATGACATTTAAACTTACCGTCATTTTTGACGTGCGTGTCTTTCTGGGAGATGACTCCACTATGTGCGTAGCTCAGATGATGGTTGATACTTTCATTGTTGTTTTCAATTACCGCTGAGCAAATGTCACAAGTGACTTTGCTAAAGAACGACATCTTGTTGGTTTGTAACTCGTGGTGTGATCGGTTTCACGTGTCTTTGTTTGTAAACAACGAAACCGTTGGCTTTATATAAGGTTTCGGGATCGATGACGTCACTCGTTCTGTGTGGTTGCTATGGAGATGGCGGAAGTGGTTGCGGGGTCAAGGTCAGCGCTTCGCGGAGCGCCATTTTGGATCCTGGTTGTTTACTTTATAGTTTGCCGTTGATTCCTTCGGGCCGCATTGTACGCAGGATTCGGATGTATGCTTCTTCCAATCGTTTACGGACATTATCATTGTCAGGTGAGGAATCTAGTAGAGTGAATCTTAGTTCAGATGGGTCCACGTCATGGTCTTTCATGTGTCTTTGTACTTCGGTTGGGCGGCCGGCACGGATGTCCCCTTTGTGTCCTGTAATTCGGTCACCAGCACGGAGGCCGGTTTCCCCAATGTATTGTTTTCCACAGGCGGGGCAGGTTAAGCAGTATATTATACCGCGGGTTTGGCATGTGATGTCGCCTTTTACTGGGACCCTTTTTCCAGTAGTGTGGGACCTGAGGTATTTTGTTTGAACTATGTTAGAGCAGTGTTTGCAGCTCAGGATGTAGCAGGGGTGGCTGTGGTTTGTTGTGGGTTTGTATGGGAAGGCCGACTTCGTAAGTAGGTCACGCAAGTTTGGGGCCTTTTTGTAGGCCATGGTGATTTTGCTTTTTCTGATACATTCAAGTTGGGGGGATGGTCCTATCATGGGTCTAGCGATTTTCATGTATTTGTGTGCCCTGATGTTGTTTGGAGTGTGTTGTATGATGAACGGTATTACTGCTTCGTTCTGCTTCTTTTTCTTTTGTAGGAGATCTTGTCGAGGGACCAGACCTGCTTGTTGGATGGCTGACTTTACCTTCTGATGTGGGTGTCCACGGAGTGTCAACTTCTTCAGTAAGTATTTGCAGGCTATTTCAAATTCATTTTGTTCTGAGCATATTGACCGGTATCTGAGTGCTTGACTGTATGCAATGCTGTCTTTCTGTGTGGTAGGGTGGAAAGATGAGTGGTGCAGGTATAGGCCTGAGTCGGTTGGTTTGCGATACACTTTTGTGTGTAGTTTCTGGTTTTTTGTGTACACTGTTGTGTCTAGGAAGTTTATTGAGGTTTGGCTATATTCATATGTGAATTTGATTGACCTGTGGATTTGATTGATCCTTGTCATTTCAATTTTGAGCTCCTCTTCTGTGCAGTCATAGATGGCAAAAATGTCATCTATGTACCTTTTCCAGATGCGTGGTCTGACTGGGCTGGTTGTCAATATGTCCTCTTCCAAGAAGTGCATGAAGATGTTGGCATAACTCGGGGCTACCTTTGTTCCCATAGCAGTGCCTTGTATTTGGTGGTAGTGTTTGTGGTTGAAATCGAACACATTGTTTTGTAGTACAAGTTTGAGTAGTGTTCTTGCTGTGTCAGCATCAATTTCTTTGTTGGGGAAGTGGGTTAGGACAGTTTTAACTGCCTCTAGTCCATCTTCATGAGGGATTGATGTGTACAGAGCACTGACGTCGATTGTGACTAGGAATTCTATGTTTCTGATTTCATTGATTTCCTCTATCACTGAGAGGAATTGTTTGGTATCTTTCAGTAGGCATGGTAGGTGGGTGAGGGTTGGTTTCAGAATGTTGTCTAGAGTTTGTGAGATCTTCTCGGTTGGACAGTTTATTCCTGATACTATGGGTCTGCCAGGATTCCCATTTTTGTGGATCTTTGGAAGTGAGTAGAACTGGGCTGTTCTGACATTGTCGGGTAGTAGATTCTTGGAGGAATCTTTTATTAGTTTTCCTGCGGTTTCTAGAATTTTTAGTTCTTTCTTGAGTCTTTTTGTGATGACTTGTGTTCTGTCATTCTCGTTTGTACGGTAGTATTTGGTATCTCTTAGTTGTGATTCACATTTTTCAATGTAGTCTGGTGTGTCCATTATAACAATGGCTCCTCCTTTGTCAGCAGATTTTATGACTATGCTGTCGTCGTCTCTCAAATCTTGAAGTGCTTCTTGTTGTTTGGTTGATAGATTGCTTTTTGGTTGGATTCTCTCGTTTTTTAGCATGTTGTTGAGCATGTATGAGTTGTAGGTGATGATGTCTTCATGGTATGGTGGGGCTGGTTGCCAGTGGCCGGTCTTCTGTGGGTATACAGTTGCTTTTGGGTTGTATGGTGGGTAGTCTCTAAAGTGGTATTTCAGGTAGATTCTTCTATTGAAGAGGAGGGTGTCTCTTACACTATGGATGTGGTTCGAGGTTGTTGGTGTTGGAGCAAAGGATAGGCCTTTGTTGAGTAGTGTTAGGTGATCTATTGTGAGGTGCTTGGACGAGAGGTTGCAGATTGCTGATTCATCGATTGGTTCTTCCCGGTATTTCTTATATCTGCGGTTTTTTTGTTGGCGTTGGCTTCCTTTCTGTTGGCTATTTCTGTCTGGAGGTTGTTGATTAGTTTTTTGATTAGGTTGAGGATTTCTGGGTTGCATTTTGGTGTTATTTCAGTCAGGATTTCCTGGTATTTGGATTCTAGTTCAATTCTTCTATCTGCGTAGTAGTTGTTTAGTAGATCCCTTAGTTCCTTTCCACACTTTGACTGGGCTTCCTCCCACTTGAGTTGGAAGGTCCAGTTAGCCTGGGGAACTTGGGCTGTGACGTTGGGTTGGAGTCCTTTTGGAATGATGTTCTCGATTATACATTTGCCTAAGAAATTTTCGTGTTGTTTGGCTTTCGTCAAACTAATTGCTACTTTTCTGGCTAGTTTGTAGTAGGGTTGGATATCTGCTGGTATTCTCAGATTCTCTTTTTCTTTATTTTGATTTGTAGGTTCTCCGTCTACTTCGTCGTAATATTCTTCTGCGTTGTTATCTATGAAGTTTTCAGGGTTGGCTGCAGATGGATCCATTTATGATCCTTGTGGTTCAGATCCCATTTAAGGATACGTGTGGCTATGTGGTCGCGCTGACAGTGATTCTGGTAGGTTAGCTCACAATTCGCCGGGTGGGCCTTTTAACTTGTGGTGATCCCAGGTAGGATACTGGTGTGGTGAAATAAAATATTGAACAAATAAATGTATTCCACACAAAACCAGACAAGTTAAATTGGGTTAATAACATTTATTGGGGATTTTGTTACATCGAGAAGTGGGACAGGGTTGAGATGAGGTCGCAACGTTTCGTCTTATTCATAAGACTTCATCAGGCGGTGGTCTGATTTTTCTCAGAATTAGCAGTACTGAGGTACCCTTTAGGGATTGTCTTTGTTTACATTCCTTGGTGTTGCTATGATACATAGTTCATTGTCTCTGGCAGTGAATTATTTATCCTTATCTGATTGGATGATAGGGCTAATTAATTAATTATTGGTTTTTTAACTAGATTTTTAATCTAAATGATTAGGTATTGATATAATATTACAGTGTTACCGGTAATAAATTAATTATATTAAATATATTTGATAAAAGTACTTCTTATACGGTACTTGGCGTATATAAAAAATATGTATAATTAAATACATCTCTGACACCCGGTCTGCAGTCTTTGCCAAAACACGCCGGGCAGTGGCAATGTCTGCCTAAAATGGCTCCGGTCCGGCAGAATGACTAGTGTTGCAGGACCAGATGTCCTTCACATTCTGAGCTTTTCAAAAGTGAAGGAATTTTTCCTGATGAAGACTTATCAATAAGTCGAAACGTTGATATCCACATGCATTCCTACATTAACTACCAACATTGTTGCTTGTAGCAAAAAAATAAACGCCAACTGTGAACTTTACTCGACTGTGTCTGGTTTTATGTGATTCTAAACCCTTTAAATTTTTCAAATATTCCAACTAGAACTAAAGTTAGAAGTTCTATAGTGCACACTAATGTTCTAGGCAAATTAAAGCATTTTTCAATATCATTTTCTTATATAAATGCTATTCTATTCTAAATATTATGCAAAACTTTGATTTTGGTATCCGGTCCTGCAGAAATCTATCCGGTCCTGCAAAATTAGCTAGTTGCAGGACCGACTGTCCTGCATGCCGAAAAAGTTTTTGCAAAGACTGCGGTCTCTACTCTGCTGAATAAAGAACAATATGCCATTTTTTCCAAGAGGGAATGAATGCTAAATAAAGCACAATATATACCCTTTATTTAGTGGGGAATGAACACTGACTTCAATACTACTGGATAAAGCACAATATGCTATGAATCTTTAGTCATTTATTACTGATTCAAAAGGACTCTGGTTACTACTTTACTAAAGAAAGGGCCAGCTGTCCTCTTTATTCAGTAGGAATCAACTGGAGAATAATCAACTGGGGACTACTTAACAGACCTTTAGCAAACCCAACTTAGCTCATTGAACCTTCTTTCCTCTTTGTCACCTACAACCGTACCGTCGCGTTTAAGCGCCGGGGCACTCTTCAATTTGGTGGGGCTCTTACCCAGGCGCTTATACAAGACAGGCGCTTATTCAAGGTCGTGATTTCAGTGCTTAAGAAACATTTGGAAGCCCCTATACCCCCGGCGCTTATTCAAGACCGGCGCTCTTTCAAGACCAGGCGCTTTATCGCGACAGTACGGTACTCTATATGTATTATGGTACAGTCACTACTGGTTACAGATTATATACCTTTCCCAATACATGTCCCAGTAGGTGAGGGTGTAGAGCACGGAACTATGGATCTCTGGGTAGCCGGTTCAATTCCAGGTCAGGACATGCATAATTATGTAAGATGGTTAGTTGTTAAAAGGAATGTATGTGGATACTTTTGTGAGAATATTTAGATAAATCACACTAGACAGGTTCACTAGAACCATTCAGGTCTACTAGTATGGGATTTGAACCCATGCACCCTTCTTTACCAGAATCCCGTGATATAACGGGAAATTTTGCTCACAGAATCCCGTGATATCACAGGAATAGAACCCGGGTTAATCCCGGGACTGACCCCAGTTCAACCCGTGTCATTCAGGGGGAATTCGTTTCCAGGACATACTTGAACACAAACTAAAGATAAAGCCTAGTTTTAGCTGAGTTAATTCCGCATGAACAGATTAGCAAGCCGAGCTATAATGAAATATAATTATACTGGTGTGGCCAAGTACTATCCTTCCTCCCCTACAATATGTGATTCTTAACAATACATATGTTTAATTGCACCATAATAATTATCATTGACCCTCCCTTCTTCTCGTCTATTGTCTGATTCCTTTGTTCAGGCTACCATGGAGCAGCACAGAGAAGTCCCCACCACTTTGATATAACAATGCACCTTGTCTTTGCCGCTGCTGTATCTCATAACGTGTATGGCCTCTGATCGGGTGTTCTGACAACACCCACGTCGTCATGACGCCTGTGCCTCCTCCACCATACCCCCAAGCCTCTTATGCTATAGGATGTGTGTGGTATAGAACACTCGCAATGAATAATATAAACAGGACCAAGATATATCGCGCGGTACACCGTAAAAAGTTGTTGTTCGTGAACAGCAATATGTGCTGTAACTATACAGTACTTTAGCTGTAAAAGATAATACAGCAACTTTTGCTGTACACATACAATTCTGTTACTGTAGATGCAGGTTCGAATCCCATAACCAGCAACCAGAGGGAGAGAGAGCAGAGAGGTTGGAGGGAGTACCATACTCCACAGCTCAAATATGACCTGATCTTTTCAAAAGCCTATTGATGCAGGCTACATATAAGTGATTGCCCCTCTAGCTCAGTTAGTAGAGCAGTGGGAGATGTAGTCTGAGGGTCAGCAGTTCTAGTCCCGGCAGGAAACTCTCATTTCTCCTGATGCAATTCTAAAGTATAATATATTTTGGTACACTGAAATGTTACTATTGAAAATATGCAGAGGATAAAACCAATGTATCTCTACAATCTGCATGAAAGATAGTAAAATTTACTTTGAAAAACATCTATAGGCCATCAAGATTACACTCTAAAATTCTAAAATTGTCCCCAGGGACCCTGTGTTGACCTTGTTACCATTCACACATAAGTAGGAGGTGTTTCAATGCACCTGACATGCAGGATTCACTGGTGTAGTGGTCATGGTTCAGGACTATGCATTGGAACCTGGGGGTTCAAATCTCCAAGATGTTGAATATGTGAGCCTTTTTAGAACTCAGGTCTGCGTCTACAGTAGATTCTACTGTAGGTCTACAGCAGAATTTACTGGAACCAAAGTTGCCCCCAATAGTTGCTGTACAGGAACACTACTTACTTCTAACAGTGACCAGTGTTAACTATGTATTTGTGTTATCGCATCTTTAGTCCACACGTAAAATATTGCCACATCCTTGGAAAGAAAACCCTCCATCTGACTATTGCGTTCATTGCGTCAGTATTATAGCTTTTAGATGTTTATTATTCATCATCAGTTATCAATTTTCTGTTACTGGATGTCTCTAATTCATCATCAGATGTCAACATAATAATTCAAGTTCACAGTAGTAGGTAATGTCTAATTCATCGTTTTCCATGGAGGTTGTAATTCCCTTAATTGATAGACAGGCTACGATTACCTGAAGATGAAACAATGTGATACATTAGCAGTACTATGGGCATTGGGATTTTATCTTTTGATGAGGCTTCATTCAAACATAGTGGTGTCATAGGAAAGAGTAGCTCAGATACATCGAGTTCGTGAGTAGTATTCCTGATAGCTTTCTGTATATTGCTTCTTGAACATGGGCCACAAAATGAAAATGTCAAATGAGCTCTAAATAATTATGGTGTCACATAACAATAATACATACCCATAAAAGGTCCGATTATATCAATGCTTTTCTATCAATCTAGGTAATCTAGCAAAAACATTAGCACCAAAGATCGAATATTTAACTGAGAAGTACCATGAATTATTCGGGTGCCTTCTTGGCTAACAATAGAGAGTCCAGTAACAATTCAAGGCTGGTCCACCTGGTCACATTTTGTTGAGTTGGTCAGGCGTCCTTGTTATCTGTGACAGCACAGAAATGATTCACCTTCCTCCCCATTATTTAACGCCGTCATTCTAAAGTGTAGATTCTGATATACTGAACAGGATGCCGCCGTCCATGGCCAACTGCTAAATAGCGGTAAGTCTACTGCCCTTCACCTCGACCGGATATTGGAACCTGCATTAAAAGGAATCTAGATTGCCAGAAAGTTGGTGACCTTATTAAGTAAAGGGTGAATGGCATTCAAATGGCTTAGAGTGGTGAATCTGGCTAATCTAATAGTCAGCACTACTAACTGGGGGCTTTCTGTTCACTATAGACCACATGTGGTAGCAGTGACAGGATGCAGGAAAAAATCACTCTGGTTCAGAAATACCAGCTGATAGCAATCTTCTAACAATGCCAAATTAGTTGTGCTATGTTGCGCTATTGTTGTCATTAAGGTGTCAGGATAAGGTGTCCATGGCCTGTATGGAGGGTGACATGAAGGCCATGTATGGTCATGCATAGAGAAAATAAAAGGAGTCAAAAGAGCGTCCGGGGTTGCCGCCATAATGACTCTCTTTCTGATGGTCTCTAAGAAGGGCGCCAGTACCTGAATCCATAAAGAAAATGAATTATGATGGCTACCATTGGTGAGCCCTGGCTTTGCTTCCAAATTGACTCATTTACGACTCTCTTCAGAGTCTATGTTATGCATTCAGAAAGGGACTGTACTCCTTTTGTAGAGAGGGTCCTTGAAGGATGGCTCTTTGGAATAGTCTAATTAATTTAATTGATAATTTCAGCTTTACAGTATATTCTTTGTGGATGGTTTTGACATCGGGCAGAACGTTAAATTTAACTGCATTCCAAGGAGAAGATAGTACTGAAATTGGAGCAGACTGTAGCAATTGCCGCCTTGTACCAGGCTTCGTGGGATCCTTTTAGAGAGGTCCCAATAACTCTGAATGATGCAATGGATGTAACCAGCTTCCATAAGAGAATTGCTTCTAAGAAGTGCATTTATGAATACATGACTCATACACTTTTAACGAATTGATCATTGTTACTACCTATTATTAGATTATGTAGATTATATATCGGACAGAAGTTACCTTGTGGGAAATTGCTAGCTCCAAAACATCCAAGACAGAACTCTAAAAATAATATCTGTGATGTAACTGTGTGTTAAAGGCCCCTTTACTGTACAGCCTCAACAAGAAGGCAAATGTTAAACTCTGAATGAGAGAAGAGATGTACACACTGAAAACCTAAGGGTCGTCATTTTGACAATACCTAAATTGACAACTTTAGGTCGTTAAGGTGACGACCTTAGGTCATCATTGTGACGACCTAAGGTAGTCATATCTGATCCATATAGACCAAAGTTGTCATAATGACGACCTTAGGTAGTCACATGGATTTGGTAATGACTACCTTAAGGTTGTTGATTTAGGTATTGTAAATTTGAAGACCTAAAGTCATCAGTAATGACAACTCTCAACACCATTGGGTAGTCATTGGGACAACCTAGGGCATATCTGGGTGTTGCAGATGGGACATGCCCTGTCACGGCTTTGGTTTGTCAAACAACAGTACTTAGCTAGAACACCCACTAGGTACAAACCTGGCACATACCAGCTATGACTATGTGGAGTACAAAATTAAAGGGCACTACATCCCAGTGGGCACAAAACCTTGATTCAACGTTGACAACTGGTTGATATAGGGTTACAGGGTAGATCAACCTGTTTTCAACATTGATGCAAAGTTATTTCATTGTTGTCAACCAACACCTGTTTCAATATTGATGCAATGTTTGGATATCAACCTTAGATCTATTTTCCCTAATTGTAAGCTCTTATTATCTCATCAATGTATATATTTGATCAAAATGTCATTCATTTTCATTGATGACTATGGTGTGTGCATTTGGTTGGAATTAGGAATTAAACGACAGGAATACATGCATGGTTTCAGTAAGACACCCTTTATGTTACTAAGATCAGGTCAGTTTGAACTGGATATGAAAGCCTCTTAGTTTGATCATCAGAGGTCATTCATGTACCCCTACTCAGTCAGGTGCTAGAATTAGTATTTAATCCAGGAGAAATGAGGGGGAGGAGGTTGCAATGAAAATATATAAATTGCAAGAATCGCATCTACATAAGAATACTGCATTTAGGTTGAATACATGACAATACACTGAATCTCAAATTATGCATCAGCGTCAATATCAAATGTAAATCATCATTTATAATGTTTATTTGTTGTTGATTCACAATGGCCATATCAATGTTGAATCACTGATGAATGATCAACGTTGATGACCTCAACAATATCAACCAAATGACATCCCTGTATCAACTGTTGATATTATGTCGCTACACACATTGAATCAACATTGAATCAACTTTGCCTACTGGGATATAGGCCTGTGTCCACTATACGACAAGGAAATTAAGTGGATGATTTCACCTGCTTGCCGTCCAGTAGTATTTGCATATTTTCACTTTTATTCTTTTTATAGGCCCGTGTCCACTAGAATATATAAGACAGTTTTGACATCGAAAAACACATTTGGTCGCTGACATCAAAACAGTCTTGTGTATCCTTACTTGTGGACACAGACCTTATGGTGTGTCCACTTGGCGTCATATATTTCCGTATTGCTCCCCAACTTATGTCCTTGAAGAAGGTATAATAATAGAATAAAGAGCTCATCGTCCAATTTCTGCATAAGAAATCAAACATGTTAGATATTTACATATATATATATATATATATATATATATATATATATATATATATATATATATATATATATATATATGCATGGAATTCCTCTATATGTATCCATTATAAGAATTTGGTATCACCTCATATTCATCTCCCCTCCCCCTCCTCTTCCCCTTGACCCCAAGTAATATCACCATAACTGACTTTTTTGTAAGTTCTCATGCAGTTATAACGAAATGGAGGTGCTGTAGTAAAAAATGCAAATGTAATCAATCATTCATTGTAAGAATCAACCTTCTCTGTAATTCGATTGAAACAAATATAATTGTATGTACTTTTATATTTTTCGTGATTGCAGAATAAAAACCTTGCAAATTGAAATTGAAATTGAATTGAATTGAATTGAATATATATACATTATGTGACTATTATAGTTTTTAGTATACCGTCTGGGAAATATCCAGATAAATTACAATGAAATCTCGTTATAAGGAGGGCCTTTTGTCAAAGCAAATTTGCTCCTTATAAGCAATGTTCCTTATTCCTCTTAATAGGCCTATTATATATATATGTCCAGTAGCATATATCAGGCCGTTTGTCGTCCGTCAAAATGTGAATTTGAATACAAATATGAAATGTATGTTTGCGCTCCCTGTGGACACAGCTGGACGACAAAATTCTCAAATACAAAAATGAGATAGCAATCTGCAGAGGTCAAAAATAGATGACAAAAGTGGGCATTTGAATGTCTAACATTTTTGAATTTTAGTGCAGAAATTGCTCTTTATTCTATTGTAAAACCTCGTCCATGTTTGCCCTGGGAAGTATGGGCAGTAGTTTATCACGCCTAGTGGACACAACACACCTGCATTTAATAGAAAATATCTAGGAAATATTTTCCCAAATATGCACATATTACTGGACGTCAAACAGGTGAAATCGTCCACTTTCCTTGTCGTATAGTGGACACACACCTTATATCAGTCCTCCTTATAACGAGATTTCACTGTATCCATGCACTCATAATTATGTCTGCATATTTCCCAGACTGTATGGGGTCAGCTGCAAAGCTGTCTGACGTTTGTTTGTAACCAGAAAAAAGTACTGCTCAGTTTCATAATGAAGAATGTGGTGGTTTTTAAATACTTTCACAGTAGAGGATAGGCACCATGTTTGTCGGGAAATACACAGCGGGCTGGGTAATGACCATTCAAGGTATAATGTCTGGCATTAGTAGCCACTTCATGTAGATCTATGACCTTTGGTCAATATACCGGCAACTATTCAGCACTTGTTACCTCTAGTTTGGTTCCCCTTCTTTTAAGGGGTCAGCTGCAGTTGACTTCTGGCTGAGTGTAGATAACAAGTGCAATTCCTAGAGGGACTTGTGAGCAGCTGAGGAGAAATGGTACTCCTCGGAGACTTGTTAGTACTGTGCTTAGCCACCAGGGAGCGAAACAATTGCCAATAATGTAAATACAATGTATGCCAAAATGTTGGATGAAGTAGAAAACGATCGTTTTCTCCAAGACATTATATTTTAATATACCATGGATGAAATGCAAATGGAACGGTTCAACAATAGAAGGAAATATGATGCAGGATGATAGAGGAACTCACACGGATTTGATTATTATACATATACCATAATTATAGCCAAAGGATTTCCCAATTCTTTAATTAGTTTTATTGACTAATCACATTATTAAAGGTATCACGAATCTCCAATTCAGTCATTGGGAACGGATACAAACAATACTATATTCTTATATTTCTAAGTTGTAATATTTCAGAATGATATAAGGTATACATGATGGAAACTGCATTTCTAATGGGATTACACAAATTATAATTCGATCTGTCTATACTAGCTCCTTCGGATGTTCACGTAAGACTTCCAGATTTACTAGCAGGAAATTAAAGTCTCCAGAGAGACTAATCATCCTGGTAAACGCTCATGTATGCATCTCAATAATCCGAAATGAAAATGCCAACATTGGCCAAGAAAAAAGGATGTGTTTCAGGTTACATGGTCTGAAAATCTAGGTTAGGTAGGTCGCTTCTTTTTTTTTTTCGTTTTCTTGATTTGTTTTTTTACTTTGGTCAGAAAAGTGTCCAGAAATTGACTCGCGGACTTTAGCGCTGACTCGCAACGACAGCCTCGATTCGTGGATTATCAAATCAACCCTGAAATAGCTCCAAAATGACCTAAATATTAATATTTTTCAAAATTGGATTAAAATGTCTATGGTAATCTGAAATACACCCTTTTTTTGCCATGTCATTTATTTTTTACATATATTTATGCAACATTTTAACCTGCTGTGCCCAATAAGTAAAACTGCTTTGATTGCTGAACGAGTACAATTGGTGACCGTAGGAATAACAGGGCTTCCATGGTACATACAGGTATAATATCTAGCTCTCATGCATCCCGAACATCCCACAGGTTGCAAGAAAAACGATAGATGTTTGAAACCATGACATTTTACAATGACACCCGTTTTCACAACGCCCGTGCATCCTTACTCATGATCATTTATCCACTTCTGGATATAGTGACACCTTTGTTAATACACCATATCCCATGTCTGCTAGAAATCAGTTGGATGGGGAATGTTAAATGAGGCGAAGTATAGAAGTAAATGCATGTGTGCGGGCGTGGAGGGGAACCAATATATCATGCATGCAAATAACTCTCGAGAAGGATTGTTCTCTTTCTGTTCCACCCTGCACTTTAGGTCAATGCTATATGAAATGAAAGTATTGATAAATTATACAAATTTAAGTGGCAAACAAGGTGATCTAAACCCTGGTTGTCTGGTTCAAGTGTGGTTCAACGTCCTTATGGGCATATCCCGAGGTGTATGGCGACCTGAGTTCACCATAGAGCAGAACACTATACTGATGATCAGGAGCAAAGTTCTAAATATGGGGATCCAGGCCACTCAACCTGAGCATCCAATAAGAGCCACACCCAAGCTCTGAGCATGATTGCCAATAAGCAAATGGCAGACTACTACATGACTGTCAGCATGTTACTCTAGATCTAGTCAGACAACGTGGTGACAGAGTCATCGTTTATATTCCCATCTACATGTAGCTATTACACTCCCTTCTAACACCAATCTCCTCTCAGACTCGTCAGTTCGTCACAGATAATCAAAGGGGCACCATCCTCGGGGGAGAGGGAGGGGGGGGGGGTCTAATAATATAAACGGAGGGCCAGGTATACTGATGCACTAACAGGTTGTTAATGAGGCACTCCTTCGGTATATGGCTAGATATGGCACAACACTGAAGGCGGAGTGCCATATCTAGCCATTTACCGAACGAGTGCCTCATTAACAATCTTTTACTGCATTTATCCCACCATTTCTTCAAATATGTGAATATTATAACGCATAAGGTGTGAATATATGTGAATATTATAACATATAACCCCGGGCATATAACGCAGACCACCCTCGCAGTGTGCACCCCAGACTCGCTCAACCAGTACCTTTTCCCGCCACAAGGGCTGCAAATGGGACTGGTGGAACTGCTATATTTAGATTGTTACTTCCTGTCAGGCAGTGCACAGGAATCGGTGTACAGGATTTGATTGCTCAACTGCTGAGGGCAAGTTAGTGAAACAAGTTTTTTTATATGAGTTTGCCCAGGTTGTATACCATGCATTTATATTCTTATATATCAAATATATTTTGCTTTGATAGGTAGAAGTGAGTAACAACCTTGAAATTATATCAAAGAAAATTAATATCAATAGTGTTTGGACAAAATCTGTATTCCTATTTCTTCAAAGGAACCATACGTATAAATAAGAATATAAATATATTTTGCTTTGATAGGTAGAAGTGAGTAACAACCTTGAAATTATATCAAAGAAATGTCAATAGTGTTTGGACAAAATCTGTATTCCTATTTCTGCAAATGGGACTGGTGGAACTGCTATATTTAGATTGTTACCTTCTGTCAGGCTGTGCACAGGAATTGGTGTACAGGATTTGATTGCTCAACTCCTGAGGGCAAGTTAGTGAAACAAGTTTTTTTTATATGAGTTTGCCCAGGTTGTATACCATGCATTTATATTCTTATATATCAAATATATTTTGCTTTGATAGGTAGAAGTGAGTAACAACCTTGAAATTATATCAAAGAAAATTAATATCAATAGTGTTTGGACAAAATCTGTATTCCTATTTCTTCAAAGGAACCATACGTATAAATAAGAAGAGTTATTTCATGGTGAATACGATCTATCAAGGTTAAACCTATGGGAGTACCGTATGCGAGTGAAGTGTGAAATAACACTATGTCATATTTCACGCTGTGGCCGTATTTAACGCTGCTAGGGGTCGCAATGGGGTTGCCATGGGGTTGCCATGGGGTTGCCACGCTACCGAGGGTCACGTGACCTGCGCGGAATTCAAAATGGCGGCACTATGGATTGTGTATCTATTTTAGACTGAAATACCCTGAAATAGATACAGAGCGTCACTTAAAAGTGCCCTCTTCACTGGTTACTTGCCGTGTTTGGGTCGTATAGGGCTGTAACGTGTGTTAACTTGTTCCCGCAACCTCTGTTTGTACACTGACACCAGCAATCTCGTGAGACCTTGGTTCTGCTCTCGTATTGTAGCCTGTTCCCCGGAAGCTATGGTGTGTGAGTGTCTGGTCACTGCCTAAGTCTCACGATAGATTGCGAGGTCAGAACTAACATGGCCGCCCATACGGAGAAACCAGAGTCATCGCTATTGCACTAGGCCTACTGCCAGCGTGCAATACGACCCAAACACGGCTCGTGCAGTAACCAGTGACTCAGTCACTTTAGCGTGCAGCTCTGTCTATGTATTGGTTGTTAATGGTATGGCCACCAAGATATGACTTGACAGGGATTTGACCTTAGGTCCTCTGCATCATGAACCAACCATGCTAACCACTACTCTATGAGGGACAGGTGACATAAGGAATGCTCCGGTACAATCAACTCACAATACTCAGACCCTGTTTGTACCCTAATCTCGGACATGAGATTTGGCTGAGCTGGTTGCTGGTGACTAGGGGGATACAATTATTAGCAGTATCTCGCTAGTGCCTAATAGGCCCCCTATTGAAAAGGATCTTCCAAAGAAAAGGTCAATGTCATAAGTGTTATCATGAGCTTTCTCACTCGCTTTCTAGTGATTTATTACATTAGCAGATAGCCAATGATAATCTCGATTGTCAATTGATAATACTTTCATAGTTTTCTCAGTTTAGGTTTTCTCTAGATTAACAACCCCTTCCCCAGTGGGCACAAAACCTTGATTCAACATTGAAAACTGGTTGATATAGGGTTACAGGGTAGATCAACCTGTTTTCAACATTGATGCAACGTTGCAATTTCAACGTTGTCAACCAAGACCTGTTTCAACATTGATGCAATGTTTGGATATCAACTTTGAATCAACCATGGGTTATCCCACCTTTCCGACTAGGTGCCTCCACAACCTACTCCTTAGCAATTCTATCTCCATGCTACATCAATTTTCCCGTATTGTAAGCTCTTATTTTCTCATCAATGCATACAATTGGTCAAAATGTCATTCATTTTCATTGACAACTATGGTGTGTGCATTTGGTTGACATCTGGAATTGAATGACAAGAATACATGCATGGTTTCAGTAAGACACCCTTTATGTTGCTAAGAATGATGGATAAAGCCTCAGTCATGACCAGGTGAGTTTGAAATGGATGTGAATGCCTCTTAGCGTGATCATCAGAGGTCATTCATGTACACCTACCCTGGATAGTGCTAGAATCAGCATTTAATCTTGGAGAAATGGGAGGGGGGATGTTGTAATGAAAATATATAAATTGAAGGAATGAGTCTACATAAGAATACTGCATCTAATATACTGAATCTCAAATTATGCATCAACAGTCAATATCAAATCAATGTAAATCATTTTATTATGTTTATTTGTTGTTGATTTACAATGGTCATATCAATGTTGAAGCACTGATGAATGATCAACGTTGATGACCTCATCAATATCAAGAAAATGACAACCCTGTATCAACTGTTGATATTATGTCGCTACACACATTTAATCAACATTGAATCAGCTGAAGTTTGCCCACTGGGTCCACCCTTTACCGCAATGTATGCCCCTATTGTACAAATTGCATTGAATTACGAGAAATCCAGTGAGGAAGGGGTTACACAAGACTGTTGACTGGGGTATTTCTGGCACGGTGTTTCTGGAGTTGAACATTGGCTATATTCCCTGCGGCTGTGGAGCACTGGTAGGAGTTTGACTTTGACTTCGAAAAAGATTTTATTGTCTGAATTTCTCATATGAAGTCTTTCAAACGAAGCCAATTGTTACAATACAATCAGCAAATGACCAAAGAAATACAGTCCTTGACTGTGCAAAGCCGTGACTGGACAGATGATTTTCAGCATTAGAATAAGGGGAAAAAAAGTTATGTTTCAGGCAACATGGTCAGAATTTCTAGGGTAGGTAGGTGGGATTTCTTTTTTTTCCTCTTTCTTTAGATAGAGAGAGTATCACGAATACGGATACCGTATTTCCCCGTTTACAAGCCGGGCCTCGAATATAAGCCTGCCTCGTTTATAAGCTGGGTCAATACCCCATTTGAGATCAGTATAAGCCGAGCCCCGAATACAAACAGGGTCAATAAAGGAAACTCAAATACAATTTCTTCAGAGGGGCATAATTTCATTTCTTATCAGAGTAGTTTCTCATTTCTTTCATGCACATCATGTTAATGTACCACCCCTTAAGCTGAGTATAATTTCGAGAAAGAAAACCTTTGAATTTATCATCTTATTATTAAAATGTCCTAAAGAAATGTGCAAAGATGATGAATATATCCGAGAATTTCAGACAGACTGCTAGAGTAGCTCTTTAAATCTAAGAATTAGAGTAGATGAAAATAATATAGGCCTGCCTCGAATATAAGCCTGCGCCATTTATAAGCCGGGTCAATACCCCATTTGAAGTCAGTTTGAAGCCCGGGCTTATGAACGGGGAAATACGGTATTCCTCTTAAAAAGCCATTGCCTGAATTTAATTAATTATTCAGGCCCCTGAGGCCACTGGGAACTTGTTATTCCTGAAAGAATTTGTGAAACTTGAGAAGAAAATTTAATGACAAAAAAGTAAAAAAGTAAAAAATCTCCAAAATTGGGGGGGAAATGCTATGGTCGGCCCTTTTTTGAATCTAGGGTCGGGTTGCCTGAAGCACATGTCCCTTTCTTTTTTTTGGCCTAATTGGATTCGAATTACAAAATTAATGGAATACGATATAATAACCCGTCTCTATCCCTCAATGCCTTTCCGAAGCCAGCACACTGCATTTGTCTGCCGTAATAGTATTTTTGTCAACCTTCGTTATGGTAGTCAGTCATCTAGAAGACATTGTTATTATAAAACAGTGTAGGCTAGTTGATTGGATCTCAGTGGACACTGAAAACCTAGGCTTGGGTGAAGGTCATCAGTGCAGATGACTCAGGATATTCACAGCCAGTTGATGACTTATGATCATCATAGTGAGTACCCAATGTTATCATTTTGAGGATGTAGTTTTGCCACTACCCAGTGGGTAAACTTCAGTTGATTCAATGTTGATTCAATGTGTGTAGCGACATAATATCAACAGTTGATACAGGGTTGTCATTTGGTTGATATTGATGAGGTCATCAACGTTGATCATTCATCAGTGATTCAACATTGATATGGCCATTGTGAATCAACAACAAATAAACATAATAAAATGATTTACATTGATTTGATATTGACTGCTGATGCATAATTTGAGATTCAGTATATCAGATACAGTATTCTTATGTAGACTCTTTCCTTTAATTTATATATTTTGATTACAACATCCCCCCCCCATTTCTTCAAGATTAAATGCTAATTCTAGCACCATCCAGGGTATGGGGTACATGAATGAACTCTGATGATCACACTAAGAGGCATTCACATCCATTTAAAACTGACCTGGTCATTCTTAGCAACATAAAGGGTGTCTTACTGAAACCATGCATGTATTCTTGTCATTTAATTCGAAATGCCAACCAAATGCACACACCATAGTTGTCAATGAAAATGAATGACATTTTGATCAATTGTATAAATTGATGAGAAAATAGGAGCTTACATTTAGGGAAAAGTGATGTAGCATGAAGATAGAAATGCTAAGGAGTAGGTTGTGGAGGCACCTAGACACCCTGGTGGGAAAACCTGTGGTTGATTTAAGGTTGATATCCAAACATTGCATCAATGTTGAAACAGTTTGATCTACCCTGTAACCCTATATCAACCAGTTTTCAATGTTGAATCAAGGTTTTGTGCCCACTGGGTAGGGGGCCTTACTAGATGAGAATGTAGTAGACAATACCTTCTCTTGGAGATCTACTAACTCATATATGATAGCCTTGATCATAGATACTTATAAACTAAGCCATTGTAAAGTATATTATCACAATAGACACTGAAGTAATTTAAATGAATTGCTGAGCCAGAATTACCAAAAGTATACATATATGTGTATACTTGGACACCTTTTCTGTGTCTAAAGCTATGTTATAAAGATATTTGACTCATCATAAAGATATTTGAAAAGGATACCTTTTTTTGTAAAGGATTTATGATGATTTGTGATGACCCTGAGTCATCACATATGATGATCTAGTGATGACCGGGTACTCCCCCAGAGCCCCATCACAGTGATCACCCTAAAGTCATCACTATTGATGAGTTTCTAGACGCATAACACTTTCAGTGTAGCTGGTTGTGACTCATACCGATAATGAGGTACAGGTTTGGGTGTAGGTAAATATTGGTCAGCTGGCCAAATCCGACTAGCGTTGGGTTAGAAATGGATCACAAATACCATTTCATGAAGAAACCATCCATTCATATATGAGCGTCTCTGTCCTATTATAGTAGGTGACTACAGTTTGTTGAATGCACTTGTCTGTGCTGGGGGAAGGGGATGTCATGGGCATTCTACATATTGGCTGCTTTCGACGGTTAGGGTATTCCTGGTAGATTAATTTATTTCATTAGGCGCTAGTAGCTCAATAGCATACAGCTACATCATGACACACCTACATGCCCACACGTCCACAAGACCACACACCGCCAACCACACGTTCCTGATGTGTCCTGTAATAAGGACGGGTGTAGTGTTGCAAATCCCATTAATCGACAGTTATAAAGTAGAGCCTGTCAGATGTATGACAAAGCTGGAGATGGGGGATGGTAAAATGTAATCCTTTTACACTGCATTTTCAACAATAACCATTATTCATGGGGTCTCAGCGTCTATATAGTACCATATTTCCCCGTTTATAAGCCCAGGCTTCTTCTGATTTCAAATGGGGTATTGACCTGGCTTATAAACGGGGCAGGCTCATATTTGAGGCAGGCCTATATTATTTTCATCTACTCTAATTTTTAGATTTAAAGAGCTACTCTAGCAGTCTGTCTGAAATTCTCGGATATATTCATCATCTTTGCACATTTCTTTAGGACATTTTAATAATATGATGACAAATTCAAAGGTTTTCTTTCTCGAAATTATACTCAGCTTAAGGGGTGGTATGTCAGCATGATGTGCATGAAAGAAATGAGAAACAACTCCAATTAGAAATGAAATTATGCCCCTCTGAAGAAATTGTATTGGAGTTTCCTTTATTGACCAGGCTTGTATTCGGGCCCGGCTTATACTGATCTCAAATGGGGTATTGACCCGGCTTATAAATGAGGCAGGCTTATATTCGAGGCCCAGCTTGTAAACGGGGAAATACGGTATACATATACTTTGTTTTCAGTGCATTAAGACATCAGCAGGGGATCCTGGCAGGATATTATTTAGCATAAAAATAGCATTGTGGGAACTGTACGCCTGCCTGATATAGTTTTAAGTAATAATGGAATGATGTAATTATTTAATATGTATGTGCATATACAGTAACCAGAAACCCTATTGTGAATGCAACTAACTTCAGACAAAGTCAGACAATTTCGCAAATGCAAGGATATGTTTCTTTCAACAGCGCCAAGCCATGAAACCAGATAGTCAAGGGCAGGCAATTCAAGATTACAACTGAACCTTTTTATGTCCCGGTGTATGTTTCAGTCGAAAAAAACGATTACCTTTTCCTTTGGAAATAGAATATTGAACATCTCCTCGCTTGTTTTAATTGTAGCTTAAAAGGAGTTCTTGCTAAACACTATTTCATGCAGGACAACGAGTATTTTCACTATCTGCTGTTACGCGGTTGTACTCCTGGGAATCCCTTTAGAATCAGTCTTATTCACGTTTTCCCTATATAGGGAATTAGGTGCAGCAAAGCTTTCATTCTTTATCTAAGTCAGTGTAAACTATTGACGATGACTTTGAAGTAAAACATAATATGTTATAAAGGCATTATCTAAGTCCATATCACAATATTGGGACTACACCGAGAATGAGTGTTCTGCTCTCGATTGATGTGACTAAATTTTGAAACTCTGTGCAGTAAGAAATATCTACATATTTTGATAATTTCCCTTGCTAAAGTGAAAAGTTTCTGAAATTTGCCATTTCTCTCTTCCAATCTAGCATACTGACCTAAAAGCATGGGTATATTGCAATGCCTGTTGCCTCCAATGTCTGCAGTGCAACAGATATGCCCAAATTGCAGAGATGCAGTGCCATCCCAGTAAACAAAAACGTTATACAACATTTTATAATGGGGTGGTGTAGGGGCATATTATTGTAGTTTCTAATCGAACACCTACTGTATAGTTCGTCTGGCCGGAACCAGGGGGCAACCCTATCCGAGGCAACCAGTATAAATACTGCTTCCCTACCTCTGGCTCAGGCAGACCTCTTCAGGTCTCATGCCCCGACTGATTGTATGAAAGCTACATGTATATATTGAATGATCGAAACGGATTGAAGTCCTATTAGCATTACTGTCCAGGTTAAGACCGAAATAAAAACCCTTCTTCGCATCTCACCAAGAATTCCGCGGTTCGTGTCTTCTTTTCGAATCCTATCAAAGACGAACGCTACACTTTTGACGTAAAATAATGTTTTCTTGTTAGCTGGGATATAAATAGTACAGTGTGATTTGGAGTAAGGCTCCCAAATCGCAAAAACCTGCTAACTAGTATCCTATAAGGTGTCTTAACGGGTGTTACCACTATGGTAGATAGCATGTTCTTATACCTGTACAGTGCTTTATTACCTGGTAATCTAGGTATTATGACCTTGACACAGGTATGAGGCCACATCATCGATAAGCCCATTTGATTACTTCCCTATTTAAGGTCGGAATTACATCTGGAACATGCTGGGGATATCAAAGACAACAACAACTGTCTTGGATGTCACATCCAATCATATAATGAAGTAACGTAGATGTTTATAATGACTTATAAAATTAGTTTCAGTCGTTGGCTAGACCTACACAAAGTATTGCCAGTTCGATAAACAATCTAGAAAATAAATCTAGTAATATGGACGTTAGCACATCCTGTGTTCTAGTCGGGTGTCATTGTTAGAAATAAATGTGTTAGAACGAGTGTCGAACGCCAAGTTAACCCCCCTGAGCAAGAGCCCCCATTGATATCAACCTATGACGTTATCTATATTTGGTGGGTATTATAACGATTTTAAGATTAAGAATCATTAAAATTTGATTTAGAATTCCACAACTTTAAACTGCATAGACTACTGTTCAATGATCCTGGGGCATCGTGCATTTCATTGATTCCCTCAGGGCATAGCCTTGACTTCTATAACCTGATAAACTTTAAACTTGGTAGGTTACTGGTCAATGCCCCGGGGTATCGTGCATATCATTTATTATCCCAGTGCTTTCTGCCATCTATAATAAACAAAGCTATGGTATTTTGTGGATGATATGGGTGATTCCCTCAGGGCATAGAGCAGTAGACTTAGTCCTATAGAAGGCAGTGCCATGCCCCCAGGGCATAGAGCAGTAGACTTAGTTCTATAGGGGGCAGTGCCTGGGGGCAGCGCCGGGGGGCAGCGCCAATCCCTCGGGGCATTGACAAAACTGACGATTCCCTCAGGGCATAGAGCAGTATAGGCTTAATCCTATAGGCGGCAATGGTATGCCCTGAGGGCATTGACGGTACTGAGGATTCAGTGGCATGCCCTTAGGGCATACAGCAGAATGCTACAATTACGCACAGGCGGTAGGCAGAGCAGCGCGGCACGCGGCACGGCCCTCAGGGCATGAGCGAACGTAACAAGTTGTATCCTGCCCCGGCATGCTGTGGTATCTCTTGGCAATACGCCTGGTGTGCAAGGCCGCTTAATCCATTAAAAATAAATAATTTTAATCATTCTCTTTTGTACTTATGGGTGACGTTAGGGTAGGTAAAAGGGTTCGCCAATCGCAACCGGAAGCGGAACCGGAAATGAAAACCGCGACCTTGACCTTTGTAAATAGGGGAAGATGGGGGAATACGGGACACCTAAGGGTTTTCATGCAATTTCTGCCTTTCTGGTGACCATAAGCAAAATATTTTTTTACCTACTATTTAAGCATTCCTCTTTTATATTTAACTGTGTTGAAGAAAAATTTCCTCAAACTCCCTGAGGTACAATGGTTGTAGTTAATAATTTCAAAGATTTTGTGATTTTGTCGCCATTGTGGGGTAAGACGGAACGGAATAGGAATCGTCAGTGAAAATGGCCAAATATCTTTCACACATGGGTGGAATTCTTTGAATGGGAAGCCTTTGAGGTACCTTAACAAAATATATGATGATTTAAACTGTCCCAAAACATTATAAAGATAGGGCCTACTTTGTTACCTCAATGAGTGCTATATGCATATTCTTGTCGAGAGAATTTGTCAAAATATTAAACAATTAGCAGAATTTGGCAAAAATGGAGTGTTTACATTGTTTCCATGGTAACCAGGATGTCATGATATACCCTAAACCCTATCTATTAGATGGGGCTCCTCTATAGCTTTAATTCAAGCTACTTTGTGACCATTTATGTTGAGATGCACACTAGAAACAGCAAAAATTGTAAATTGTCCGTGATGTTCAAATTTACCCTGAAATTTCTTGTATTTTCACACAAAGCATGCAAATTTAAAACATGAAAAAAATCTCACAAAGAACTATGTTTATTTAGATATCTTGAAAAAAAGTAGTTTCTGCAAAGGCACTCTTTTCATGTGGAGGTTTTAAATAACATCAATAGCTTAACATTTTTGTAGAAAAAATACATACAAATTGCCATAGGGATTGCCTTTGACCCGTATTACCCCACCGAAAAATTAGGTTGGGGTAAATCGGGACACCACAGAAATAGTGGTGTCAATTCCTAGACACTTCACAGAAAATAACCAAACCATATTTAATTTTATAAGCTATTGGGTGTTTTATCCTTAGCACCTGAAACCAGAGAAAAGATTACCATTTTGCTCAAACTAGGGGCTTACATGAATAATGATATGTCTAATTATGCTGTACTAATCAAGATGTCAGCCCTCAATATTCCAGGTATTCAATTTTATTTTCCGCATATAATTCAAATAATAATTCCTGCAACAACATAATAAATGCTGCAATATATATGATCTGATGTCTACCTTTTATTATAAAACCCAAACTGAGTTCTTAGTGTTACCTTTCAGTAAGAAATATCAGTCTGAAATGACAGTGTCCCTTATTACCCCATGGCCCGTATTACCCCATCTTCCCCTACGTCAGGCGTATTGCCAAGAACGTCGACCCGCAACGTTGCTGTGTTGTAACATTGCTGCCCCCTTGTGTCACGCCATTAAACTACATGCTATTGACATACACCTATTCCGTCACCACAACGGTCCCACTTGAGTTTCCACCACAGATTGCAGTTTTCGGGTCTGCCGCATCATGAGAGGGTAGATGGTCGCCATCAGAATTAAAAAAATTGTTACTAACTTCCACGTAAAAGCAACATTAAACAAATGGGAGGAAGAGAAGTAATGCTGGAGATAACAAATAAAATATTAGGTCTTCATTCACATGCTGATCTGTATGAAATTTTATGGGCAAAAGTCACCAAAACCCCTTTCCATTCCTTTATTATTCCCCTTTTATTTTCTACTTCTCACAATGGAATCACAGTGGCAGAAACAGACAATGTGACCCAGACATCCACCCCTATGAGAATTACCTTAACAAGCATTTGAACCCATCATAAATATGTACTACCATCCTCGATATAATAATTATGTTTTTAGCACTTTCTCAAGCTCTGATGATATCTATTGATCATTTGAGGATCAGTAAGCCGATCATGCATAGCAATAGGTGTGTGTCCACTATACGACAAGGAAAGTGGACGATTTCACCTGTTTGACGTTCAGTAATATGTACATATTTAAGAATAAATTCCTTAGATATCTTCCACTTTAACTGAAGGTAGGCTGTGTCCACTAGGTGTTATATATTGCGACCCAGACTGTCCAGGGCATACATGGAAGAGGCATTATAATAGAATAAAGAGCATGTCGCCCAATTTCTACACTTAAAATCAAACATGTTAGATATCTAAATTCCCACTTTTTGTATTTGAGAATTGTGTCGTCCACCTGTGTCCACAGGGCCTTATAAATGCTAGTGGACACAGGTCTATTGATGACCTACTTATCTGGTATCCTTTAACAATATTCAGGTAATAGGGTAAGCTCACCTATCCCCGACCTACCACCATAATATTAAGTCGACCACCTTATGCGCCATATTGTCAAGTATATATGCTATGCAGGGTATAAACGCTGGGATGGCATGTAACTTGAAGTGTTATTGCCTCCTGTTACACCATCATCTTCTCCATATTTACTTGTTTTCATATACATATAATGCCATAAAGTGAGGCTGTAAGACCTGTTTTGAGATGAGAGAAATTAGGAAATCTCCAAAAATATCTGTCTCATGTGCTTGTTTGCACGCACTTGGTGCACCCAGTGCACTGTATAATGATTTTATATGAATGGATGTATATCTAATAAACATGAATCCAAGGTAATTTCACAAAAATTGTCATATTCATAATTCTGAGAGGCTACCCATTTTAACTGAATAATTTCACCCTAAATCGACCTTAATTTCACCATAAGACGACCTTACTCTACAAGGTGTTAGCTGGGTCCCACAGTACGACTCATTCTGCAAGGTATACTGCATAATAAACCCACTTTGTAGAGTCGCTCACATGTGAAATGCATTCTTAATGGGAACATAACAAACCAGCAGGATTCTAATATTATTTTACTAGGTAAATCCAGTTGGTCTGGATATTAATTCAGAATGTTTCATAAAGTTTAAAATGATAAGATACTGGTCGACCCTATGTTAATTTTGGTCGACATTGAGTGAAATTAGGCTATATGAAATTCTCTGATATATGGCCAAAGATATATAGATAAAAGTGTTTACTGCAACACCAAAAATAGATAGTTTGTACCACTGAATCATTATCTGATGTCTGGTAAAGCAGGTATGATGTCATAATGATTTTCCATGTAATAATGAGGAACTCTCTAATGGTCATGAAAAAGTGTGACAGGAAGGGTCTACTTATAGTGAATCTACCCTAGTCTTATTCAAAGAGAATCAATGGGAACTTATCAGTGGAAATGGGGGCCCTATACACGTAGAAAAGATAAGATAAGAGTAATAGGAGCCTATGAGATATTTACCTTATTATTCCCCATATCGTCGGCATCTTTGGTTTCTGGACATGTTGACCCAAGGCTGGCTAAATCAAATAGTCGCCTGACGCTATGAATAATCCATTTATTTTCCCTCATGAAACCGTCATGCACGTGTGGGAACCGTGTTCCTCTTTTAATCTTCAGGGCTTTTGATCTTGGTGAAAGGGAACCCGTATCTGCATAATTATGTCGGTGCAATATTTCCGCATCATGTTTAGGCCTATGCAGACGTTTGTAATAGCAGATGATATTATTGCCCTGATTAACATGACTGATTCGTCATGCAATAAAAGTCTATAATGTCAAACTTATGGACTAATCTCGCCCGACAGACAAAATCACGGCCGATTCTGTCAGTGGAATACTGCCTTTAAGGCACACCCAGATCACAAGACTGAGAAGTATTTTGAACTTGTACTTAAAGCTTAAAGTTAGTATGTTATACACACGCAGCATGCGAAATCCTACATGTTAAAGTACAGCTATAAAATCTTCTTTCTATTTGCATAGGTCAGAAGAATAATGCTTACCTTGGACAATTAAATTGATCCACGTCTGCACAATATCGTTGATACAATTCGGGAAAGCTTTTTCATGGAAGTTTCATAATGGATGTATGCCTAGCCTACACACCTTTGTCTCTGCTTACAAATATATGGTTAAAATACATTGAAGTAGTTATTCCGACAAAACTGAGCTAATCATAACATTTCATAGCACTGTACATGCACTAGTAGGCCTACTTATTCCAACCATTTTAGATATCTTACACAATGTATACTTGCCTTGCTGGAAACGATATATATGGTTTCCCATTGGATCTCAAACAGAACACACATAGTAAATGAATGTGCACTACATGCGTCATATGAGAGCAATGTTTAGCACACAAACCCTGAATATAAAAGGTTGAGTTTGAGGTTTTAAATATTTTACTTGCAAAACAATCATCTCCCGTTAGTGAGAATGTATAGTTCTGCAATATCAAGATATAGCAGTGCAAATTAAGTATCGAGCTGACACACGGTTCAGGGTTCTAGGTACCCCAGGTAGGCGAAAATCTTTTGCTGTGAGTTGCAACGACCGTTAGCACTGTAGAGTGCACTGAAGAAAATGTGACGGCGAGATATACCATCCAATGTTGCATGTAAGCCGCAAAATGAAATGTGGAGGTACATGGCTCTTTGTAATTATCAATATCACATAATATTCAAACTACTGACCACTACACACACCTGATTAGAATGTCTCAATAATTGTTCACCCGGGCATTGTTCAACATCCATTATAAATTATGGTCTTAGACTAACACTTTATTACTCTTTAGGATGGCTTCATACTAACAACCCTTCAGTACCTGTTTGCACCCATATGGGGTCATCTGAATCTCAGAGCTCTATTTCCCTGCTTCATATATAGTATAGTTCATTTCAGTATAGGGATATATTTGCATCACATAATAATCATAACAAAGTATACGCGGGAACATACCAAAGGTAATGATAATACATATATAGTGTGTTTCTACTATGTATAGCGCCTGTCTATTATGGCAAGTCGCCATAGCTATCCACAATGAAGGTTCACTTTGATATCATATTTGGTCTTGCTTCTCTCCTTGAGCAAACACTGAGGGTAAATGTGCATCAATACACTTATATAATCTACGACTTATGATATTAAAAGTAGAGACCAAAAGCAGTGCTTAATTTGTCTGTTTGTACGTCCAACTTGAAATGGATCCTGATTGAATTACCACCGCACGTGCTCCATGAGGTGTCTACAAATTTAAGTCCTAATTTGTAAAGGAGACATTGAAGCAGTATTTGAGCTATAAATGTGAATTTCCACCGTGGGGTTCTGCTGGAGAAGATTGTGTTTCTTCCCCCCTCGGGTCCCGACCTCTAATGAAGCCATGCATCAGATTGTAGATGAGTTCGGCCACCTCAATAGCAGTCACAAACGATATACCGATCCACAGATTCAGTATTCCGCCAAGACTACCTGATACAGAGGAGGGTGTATGTACAGGGGTGTCCCGAAACTGAACCACAGTCCTCCCATCAAAAAACACCTTCACTTTTACAAAGTTCCTGGTGATAATAGAGGTCGTCTGTAACCGCTCATAGCTGTTCTTGGGGTCTGTGGGAAACTGCTCCTGGATCTGCTCATAGGTATTAAACTCGGGCGGGTAGCCTCTCCCTTTGATGTATTTATTGTAGAAGGCCAACTGCCTGGATTCATGAGGCCAGGGGGCCCCCATGGCATGGTATTCTAAAGCCAGACTGTGGCATTTTTCTACACACCTAGCGTCGCAGTCATCTCTCCTGCTGTCACTATTGTTGTACACACAGAGTAATTCTTTCAGTAGCGCTTGTTTCCGTGAGCTGCTCATCTCGTTGGTGTTGTTTAGCGGAAGGGCCCCACAAAAGTCATACAGGGCCCTCTGCATGGTGAAAGTTGGGGCTCTGGGGTCCAGGCAGTGGCACTCTTGCATAGCACGGCGCTGAATACACTTGTGGCGACAACTGCTCTCTGTGTAGCTGCAAAGGAGTCAGATAGATATATATGATGATATCCAAGTTAGAAATGTAGAAAACGACGATAGTATTCTCATTGTGGGAATGCATATCTAAATTTTGGCCTAGGTGTAAAACGTATGTGAGTAGGCAATTATTATTGTTATAGTAAAAGACCAGCGTTGAGAAAATACTTGTGAAATTCAGGGATAAAGGAAACCAATTATTTACTGTGTATTATTTGTGAAATGCCAATAAGCCTTTGTGTCAACAAGACCATGCATGGTAAACACATTGTGTACAAATAGAGGATTCATGACAATACCACATGCAAAATAGTAGACTCTGAAGACGTGTATCAATCTGGCGCAGTCCATCAGATTCGAAAGTGTGTTCATTCAGTGTATTCAATAAGTTTGGGTCCTTATCGTTAGCTACATATAACATTATTAATAGTATAATAGTCATACAGAATGGGAGGGGTACATTGTTAACGATGAAATTAGCAGCAATGTAATTAGCCTAAAACAATACGCCGAGCCTTCATTAAAAAAGGCCCACATGCCTGCGGATAGCTGCAAACATGTTGGTAGGTGGGTTATGTACTGAATATAAGATAATTTGAATTGTCTATAGGGTAGAGTGCCCATGAGATGACTAGCTGGTCTGTTGGTACATTGAGTAGACTGGTACCCAGCTAGCATGGTTATGTTGGGCCAATGTTGGCAATGGTTGGCACCATCGCAGGTAATAATTTAAAGTTGTGCCAATGTTGAAATGCCAACGTTGTACCAACATTGGGAAATTTTGGCATACCAACTTTGCAATGTTGGGAGAATGTTTGCACCTGACGTTGGTACAACGTCAACATAATGACAGTTGGCATAACGTTGGCACAACGTTGGTATGCTGATGTTGGCTCAAATGGAATGCCACCGGCCAAACTATGTTGTGCCAATGTTGAAATGCCAACGTTGGCACAACATTGGCATAACAATGCTGGACCAATGTTGCATGTCCAACCTCCACTAGAGGGCATGGATATTTTGCCCAGCAGATCCTATATCTCTCATCATAAGTGGCGATTAATTGGGCCCCATGTGTATTATAGGTTTTAAAGCTAGGGATATTCCATTCATATGCTATAACATGCTTAATTACCAACTTTCCCAGTGACTTAACAAAATGCACTAACATTTCCATGCGGACACCTTTTTTAAGGTAATGATAGGTATATAAGGTCTAAAGGATGGGATGATGGTCTATCACCTCTTGTCTCTTTAAGCTGATATCAAGGTGAAATGCAAAGACAGAAATGGCTATAACATGCTTAATTATCATGCTGACGTCAGTCCAACCCTCGACTACGTTGAGCCAACGTTGGGCCAACGTCAGGATGCTAGCTGGGTACATAGATCAAGAGTCCTGTTAATAATAGGTCCTATGGCGATGGGCCCTGAGGATGATCAGCCCATTGTCTATAATAGACCTGTTTAAGATTGTCCCCATAATTAATGGAACCCTGATTGAGACATACCAGTCTACTCATGGTACCAACAGATCAGCTAGTCATCTCATGGGCACTCTACTCTACCTGAAGTCTGCGTCGGTGTCCAGTTGCTCATAGGTAGTACCACTGCAGTCAGTGTAGGGGTTATTCTCCTTCACACGTCTTACGTCCACCACCCGAATGGAAGTCTCCTGCCCCGGCGCCGCCGACACACCCGTCATCAGATTGGGGAAGGTGTTGGGCGCATGTATGAACATCGCCACACCAGAAGTCTGCGGGTACTCGGCATCTGAGCCGAAGTTGGGCACCAGGAGGCCAGGGTGAAAGTCATCCAGGTAGAAGATAGCCGACATGGACTGTATCGCAGTGCGATCGGCGAAGTTAGCCGGTTTGAAGTTGATACAGGCGGGGTAGGCAGGGGTTAAGAAGCGTGGTTTAGTGTTCATGGATTTGCTGCAGTCCACATCATCACCATTACGGTACCTGAATACACACTCCACAGTAAAGTTAAGCGCCACATCCTGACGTAGATGGAGCATAGAGCTTATATAGCTGTCCGTCACCGTGCGGAAATACCCCTCCAGACTGTGCAGCATCTCCAGGGTGTCTGCCTCCTCCTCGGTGGCCTCCTCCAGGAGGTCAGTTACCTGCTGGAGGTACCCCTTTAAGGTCAACCCCTGGCTGCTTCCCGGAGCCTCTACAGAGAGTATCGGGGGTGGGTTTGTCTTACATACAGTCACATCAGGAAAAATGGGGTTTTTACCTTCTAGTTCTTCTATAGATGTGGATGTCTCATATGCAAAGTAGGCCTGCATGATGTAGATGATCTGATATAAGGCCACTGCACTGCCGAATATAACACATAAGGCCCACATGATCCGCAGGCACACGTCTCCAGCACGTATCATACGTGGGAGACCTTTGATGGAGGTGGTCTGACAGAATTGTTTCAACGCCTCATGGGCACCCATGGTTGTATATTCTGCCACAATATTTGGTCACCATGCTAAATTACTCATTTAAGGACAATGATAAAATGGTTTTAATGTAGCACAACATATCTAAGTTGGGAATAGACCTGAAAACACGCCTGTTTTTTTTAAAAGGGACCACATCAAACTATATAATATATGCCTATATATGTACAAAGTACATACATATTGACATACTTGATCATGTACGGGTACCTACGCCTAAAATTCAATGGGTGTCTGTTGCTTTGATACATGACAGGGGTAGTTATAATTACACAAAAACTATGTTGAGCTTAATACATCTTCCGTCCTGATAATTCTACCACTCTAGTACATATTGTATCCTACTATGTGGAAGGATCCCAGCCATGTCTTTTTTGTGTACAGTATTGCCGCTGCAGCACTTTGCCAATAATGACAATCAACTTCATATGTCCCCACAGGCATTCTGATATTGAAATAATGTATTGCTCAATGCACCACATAACAAAATAACTCCTCCTACCTCCCTACCACTGCCCATGCTCATGGTCCAAGGTCTTTTACTGTAACAGTGTTGTGAGCCACATGGGACACCCATGTATGCATACCTCTGCCTGACCAGCATATATCCAGTTAGAAAACATCCGCTGAGCACACATCATCATCCAGTATAGGTGCCCATCCATAGAGGTACCACCATGGCTTCATACCCTGAACTATATGCCCTGTAGTAAAACAATGACAGTGTAATATCATTAGAAGGGTAGATCATTATTGATAGGGTCAGATGAGTAAATATTGTACAGCTCTGCATGACGTTTTTTTTATGCGACCTTCCATTGTCAGAGCGGGTTATGTATAGGGATCTATTTCTAGATACATGTGTGTGTATAATATATATATATATATATATATATATATATATATATATATATATATATATATATATATATATATATATACATATATATATATACATATGAGTTGAGTTTGAGTTTAAATAGCCTTTATTTTCTCATTTGTAACATGTTTACATTATTCTTTGTTTTGACAATTTCTTGAAAAATCAGGCAGGCTGCTTTTAGGATTACACATCCCATTTGTGGCAGCAACCTTTAGTTTGTAAACTTTGTATTCCATTTGCTGCTTGTAACAAGTTAGTACAAAAACTTAACTCTAGGCAAGGTCATGTATTACAATGCCCTAGTTTCGTGATTCCAGGTGCAAATATAGCAATGTAATAGCTACCTTTCATAACGGAGGAAGAAAAATAATCGGAGACTTACACCTCGGTGGCGATTATTAAGAATTGCGACGGAGGGAGAGGTCAAGTCTACTCGATAGACTGTGGTGAGTGTATGGGATGGAGAACTGATTTCATTTTAATATGTCTAAATTACCTGAGGTTACGAGAGGAACGGGCAGGGTGAGAGTCAAATTCATGTGGGAAGAAAAGTCTAAGGTATTTCTTCGTTTATTGGAGGAATTGGGATTTTATGCCATAATTTGGTTTTTTGATCAGATTTAAAGAGGTCTTTGCTAGCTGTCATTCTTATCTCCACATCTAAACCATTCCATATTGTCGCCAAATTGTATTCTAGACTCTTCTGATATAGTGTTAAATGTGGAAAATTAACCTTTAACATCGGGCCATCCCATAACCTCGTCCTCAGCAACCTGTGATCAATGTACTTATCGTCTCTTGACCTTATATATGCTGCCATTTCCAGGTGTGACTGTCTTCTATCCCCAAGTAGGTTTATATTTGCCTTCTTGTGAATAGCTGCAGTGCTTGTCATGTATGGTAATTTCAGGGCTATTTTTATACATCTGTTTTGACAACGCTGAAGTTTTTTAAGAGTGGTTCCTCCCATAGAGGCGTATAATATGTCACCATACTCAGCTACCGGTAAGATATATGCTTTGTAAATCATTATCATACAGTTACTGTCTAAATACCTAGATATTTTACATAAAACGTAGGCTCTGTAGTTGACATTTCGTATTTGGCTACACATAAATTTCTCATAGGATAAATGTGGATCTAAAATAACACCGAGATATGTATAACTAGGAACTTTATGTAATCTTACACCATTTAGCTTAATATCGACTACAGTTTGTTTATGCTTGAAAATCATATACTTGGTTTTCTTCACATTAACGGTTAGTTTGTTTTGAACACACCAGTTAGAAAATCTATTCAAATCGTGCTGTAGCAATTCCGTCACGTTCCTTATATTATTGCCCGAGGCATATAAAGCAGTGTCATCGGCATAAAGTGAAATTTTGGTCCCAGTACAACATTTTTCTACATCATTAATAAATGTTAAAAACAACAATGGCCCCAAAATGGAACCTTGAGGTACACCATATAGGACACTAGCTTCATCTGAGTGGGTGCCGTTCACAAGTAATCTTTGGGATCTATTTGACAAATAGTTTTTTATCCATTTTAAAAGGTTGTTTTTTATTCCATATTTAGAGAGTTTTGCCAAAAGTATATTGTGGTCTACCGTATCAAATGCCTTTTTAAAATCTATAAACACTGCTATTGTACTATTTCCCAAGTTTCTTTCCCTCATTATATCATCTGTTAAATCCCCTATTATTTTTACTGTTGAAAAACCTTTCCTGTATCCTCCCTGCTTCCCACTCAGAATCTGATTTGTTTCATAGAATTCCGTTATCTTTGTGTGAACAATGCGCTCTAACATTTTACCAGGTAACGGTAGTAATGATATAGGCCTATAGTTGGATACCTCTTGAAGGTTGCCCTGTTTAGGGATCGGTATTACAGTAGCACATTTCCATCTCTCTGGTACAACACCTTCTCGCAATGATTTATTAAATAAGAACACCAATTTGGGTACCATTTGGCTGAATGAGTCAACCAAGCATTTTGTGCTTAGACCATCAATGGCACTTGATTTACTCAATTTTACACTGCTCAAGATTTTGGTTACTTCCTCCTCATTAGTAACAATCTCATCAAGGAGACTCGTCACATTTTCATCCCCCCAAAAGGACCAATTGGAATCAAAATTTTGTGCCAGCTTATTACCTATTTCGGCAAAATATTTGTTCATGAAATTTGGAACATCATCCACAAGCACCCCATTTTCTTTTAACTCAACAGAATTTTCATTTTTATTTTTACCCGGTAACAATTTGTTTATTTCATGCCAAAATTTCTTTGAATCCCCATCAGCTTCCTCAAGTTTCTCTTGAATGTAGTTTTTCTTAGCTGATCTGCATAGTTTTGTGTTTTTATTGCATTCAATATTGGCCAAATGTTTCCAATTGTCTCTCTTTCTGCGCCTTAATTTAAGACAAATCCTGTCTTTGTTTTTGATTTCAGCAATCAAAGCCTTTGTCATCCATGGCTCTTCTATTTCCTTGACTCTGTATTCCTTGAAAGGACACATATCATCCATGATCTTCAACACCTTATCATTTATGAAATTCCAGCATTCATCAATATTGTATCTGTTGTCATAGTCTTCCCAATCAATTTGGCTTATCTTGTTAGTCAGGGTATCAACACTATAATTCTTCAAGGAACGAGCAACAATTGTCTTTTTCCCTTTGTGTGTGACTCTATCACTTCGATTTGCACAGACAATATTATGATCACTTAGACATACAGGATTATTTGAACATGTAAAATCACAGTCCTCATTTGTAAAAATGACATCCAACAAGGCTGGGTTATCACTAAAACGCGTGGGTGTTGAAATTAGATTTCTCATACCATATCCAGTCAGACCAGCAGCTAAAGTTTGTGTATCGGCATCTTGCATGTTTAACATATTTATATTAACATCACCAGTGACATACAAATTACGTCTATGTCTATGTCTAATGTTACCGATGATGGATTTTAAACTATCCCAAAAATTTTGAAAATTACCTTCAGGTGGTCTGTACACGTTTATCAAAATCATTTTCTTTTTATGTGGTACCTCGATCTGCAATACATGCACTTCAATGTCAATTGTCGACTTGTTTAAATGTGAATATTCAAATTCGGACACTTTAATGAACTTGCGGGTATATACAGCTAGTCCGCCATATATATATATATATATATATATATATATATATATATATATATATATATATATATATATATATATATGACATTGCCTACACAGATAACAGACAGAGAACTTCATATATAACTCTTACAAAGATATAGAAACAAACAGCAATTATTGGTGATACTAGCGGTTATTGTTCAATATGACAGTGTATCAGTCATCTTAGTGCTATAACAAGAAAGATAACGAATGGTGCTTACCTAAATCTTCCAGTTGTTCTTCGGGACATTGCCAGAGTATTCAAGAAGAGGGGTAAAATAATCTCCCTGTAGATATCTCAATAGTTTTGAACCACATCAATCTCTTACTGCAAGTTTAAGTTTCTGACACTTGTGCATCTATACACTTATACATAGATGAGTCTGTAGGTAGGCAGGTGGAGGCTGCTGGATATTGTATAGGTTGCTGGCTACTGTCCAGTCAGCAGAAACACAAATAAACTCCAGCAGTATGGGATCCTGCATACGATCCAGCATGGAGTACAGTACTGACGGCACTGTCCTGTCTGCAGTGGTCTCTCGCCTCTGAGGGTGTGGGCAGGGCGACAGAGGGTGGTAGGGATGGTGTAGGTGAGGTCGAGTGGGGCCGTAGGGACCGTGCCCGATCCCAGCCATTTAATTAATTACAGCACGTCAATGAAATTGGTAGATGGGGTGTGCTGATTAAGAGCCTATATATACAACGATGAGCATTTTTACCCTTGTCCACTCTTAGGGGCACTCTTTTTTAAACAGCGGGGGGGGGGCGAAATGTTTCCGGCCACCCTGCCAGGTGGGTTGAAATTTAGTGTAGCAGACCCTTTTGGCTATAGTAACTCTTTTTTACTAGAGAACATATACCACATCCCTCTAACATGTAAATGTTTAGCCCATCCGATTCTCTTTTTGTAATGTTACCTTTAAAAAGAGACATATATAAAACAGGGATTGTGAGGTCTTAGTCAAGAATACTTTTACCACAAGAGGTGATTGGAAGTTAATTTGTAAAGCATTTAGCCACGACGACATCTTACCAGAAATCTCCATATCCATCTATCCATATCCATCTATATATTGCAAGAGGTCATTATTTGGGAAAGCTTGACACACGGTTCACAACTAAGAATTAAAAGACAAGTTCAAGACGGCAATATCACACTTTTGATTGATGATATTACTATGAAGTCGAACTTTTAGATACAGATATATTTCAACACTCTTTACATTATTGCCACATTATGTCCTTTCATGACTAACCTTCTTCATCTTACGTTTTAGGGCTACTGCAAATATAGTACTACTCTTGAACCGAGAATGGTACTCACGGGTAGTAGACAAAGTTAAACTGTTAAAAACTAAATATATATTCACACAGTACTATTCTGTGACCTGGTTTGAACGACTGTCTGGGTTTTGTTATTTTTCTCATTGACACCTGTGTTCACATTAAGTCAACACTGGTTCTATATTAGTCAAGTGATATGACTAGAATGATATACCAGTAGGCTGTTTCAAAATGCCAATAGCGGTCTCACTCTCCCCAACACCAATAGGCTAAGAATGCTTTTGGAGATAGTTCATATAATGTTTCCAACAGTGAATTCCCAGGATCCCTATTGGATCACTGTTGGGGTCTCTGTCGGGAATGGGGATCGTGAAACACTTCTCGTTGTTGGATCTTTTCGGGAATATTTTCAATAGTGACTTCCCAAGTGCGATCTTGATTCCCAACAGCGAGTTGACCTAAGATCGCTGTTGGGCATCTCTCACCTTTGAGTCGCTGTTGGAAACACTTTTTCCAAGTCACTATAATGAAACAACCTACAGCACACATAAAGACAAAACTTGTAAGGTGGTCATGAAGTTGTCCTATAATAAGACCCTATAGGGTCTTCTAAGTGACAGTCATAAAACAAATGAGGCCAGACGTATATTGTTACTTCCTTGACTATGCCAAAACATTGCTTCTTTTACATATCTTAACTACCATATTAGATGATCCCTATAACTCTCCATACTCTGGCTTGGTATGTCCATAACTTCGATTACCATGAACATAGAAATAGATCCGTGTGAAGGTTCTAGGGGGAACTGGCAAATTCATGACATTCTGGTGAATGGTACATGAGACAATAATTATTGTAGTTTCTCTTCTTTTACTATTTATTATCGGTTTTTCATAATGATAACTCTTGCTTGACGAACCCCATATACTTGTAAATTAAAAGGAGCGGGGTCTGGATTATTCTTGGATCATTTTCAGATGATCCCCGCCATCTTCATCTTGCCATTAGAGGCTAAACATGAAACACACCTGCATGTGTATGGTGTTTGCCCAAAGCACGGCGTAACCTTGGAGTCTGTCTGGTCTTAAATGAATAGGACGCTGTTTAAACACTTGACAACGAACACCAAGGAAATATACGTGTTAAATGTACCCATGATTAACTTCTATGCGTTATTATAATCTTAGAGCCTCGTAGGTGTAGCCGCAAGCCAAAAAGTATACATCTGGTTTATTCAGGTCCGCTCTATCAGACGGACTGCACATTTAAACTGACATCTGTAGATTCTCTCACACCTTTTACCCCGTGAACAACTTAGATAACGAGGAACGGGAACAATGCTATATAAGTATTACTTAGTCTCCAGATTCAGATAAGACACGGAGACAGCTATAAAGTAAGAGATTGTAGCGATTTGAGCAGCACAGGGTGAGTGGTATCCTACTGGCAGCAACAGTAGGTCTACAAGATGTTCAGGACAATTCTGTTCGCCATTACGGTAAGTGCACATTCATATATATTATGATCAAGTTCAATTTCCTGAAAGCAGAGTCAAGCCAATTCAAGACAGTCTTTGGTATTTTTTCGCAGATTGATTTAACTATGTTTGGCTAGCCTATATGTTGTTATTTATGTATTTACTGTGTGGCATATGTTTCGTGGTTAATGTGAATGATATATGGACCTCTCCTTGAGGTTCAATGTAGTTATACTGACATGTATAATATGTGTGTTAATGAGTCGTGTTGTGGTGCTCCTCCTCCAGGTGGGGCTGGTGGTGTGTCTGCCTCCAGGGCGGTCCCCGAGACCGGCGACCAGGGATGCGGTGAGCAGTGTGGATCAGCTCATGTCTGCCCCGGGACAACGTGGCAGTGAGTAGCGGGTATCAAACCTGTTGGCTTTCTCAATCCGCATTTCTAAATTAACCCTATTAGCCCTCGCCCCCCCCCCCCCCCCCATTTTGATGATAACTCTTTTGTACGCACATTACCATTGGTTACCAAGTTGTCATTTGTAATGTATTGTTATAATTTATTTTGAACATAATAATTATGCTACGTATTGTGGGAAAGGAGAAATGCCGAAATATGTATGACTGGCGGGACGGCCAAACAAAGAAAAAATAGCAAAAATTGAAGGCTTCAATCCCAGTATAGAATACTAGTATCTGGCGTCCGACGATACAGCTGGTGGCTACCCAGGGCACAAAATGCAGTTCAAGGTTGAATCAACATTGAATCAACATTGAACAACATTGGTAACCAGGTTGATTCCATGTTCTGTCTCCAATGGGTATTGCCCAGGCTGTTCTTATTAAGTGGTGATCACAATCTTCTAGCAAAGCATTGAATTTCGGATTTTTAAAATTCCCAAAGTGGTTCCAGATGCTGTTGCATATTGGACAGGTTAAACTCGCATTTATATCAAGCTATTTTCAACTACCGCATGTGCACATAATTACTTTTTTTACTGTATAACTCAGCGAAAGAGTAGACTACCCGATGAGATTCATGGCATCTGGAAGGCTAGACTATCGGTATCATAAATCACCCTTCAGATGCATAGATTCTACGAGTTATTGTGGGACCAAGATAAGATTGATAATTAGGCGAGTGTTAAGCAGATGGTGATGGCTCGACCTTATACGCAGCGGTTTTATAAATAGAGCTGAAACCTACAAGACCCTTTGGATATTGAATTGGTACCATGACTGGTCCACTTGGTACCTTGAGTGGCCCACTCCGATAAAACACTGTTTACGTATCTGTAACTTGGTAAATGTGGTGGCAATGCTATGTTCCATTAGAATGTGATGAAATATAGCCTCATGCACATTGTTATTTCAAATAGCAAGCCTATGAATATGCTTTAGGTCTATTCTCCTATCTTGCCTTCTTGGGGGGATGCCTTTTGTTCTGTTAACCTCTATATAGGTGTCTGCCCATTTCTGCTTCTAGGGGCAGAGCGTACCACTGAAGAAAAAAAACATCATTTAACATTCAGGAACTTTTCTATGTATAATATTATTTTAAGTTCTTAGATGGTTCACCAAAAAACATTTAAATACTCACAACGTCTACATTTTATGAGGTACAGCATGGTTGCTTAAGGTCTCAACTGTGAGGAGACCGGAACCAGGGACCTTTCACATTAAAGTTCTATTAACTTCTAAGCCCTGCCAATGTAGCCACGGAGGCTGGACAAGTGTGGGGAGTGTAGAAGTACCCCCATTTTTTGTTCACTCAGCACTAAGCTGTGGCTATAAGGTACAACCTATCCAAATAGGGACCTTTAGCAATCCGGACGTAGCTCATAAAACATACACATAAGGTCTCTAATTCCCAAGGCACATACTCACACAGTCTCAATGTTGTACAGTGATAGCATTCAGCAGGTCTAACACCATATCCGCAATAGAGCAGGGGTACAGTATTAGCCTAGCACACAGAAGATCCTGGGTACAGAAATCAGGTTGATTTCCATGTCAATTTATAGTCAAAATAATGAAAAAGAAGTTTTTCCCACATTATATAACATCTTTTTGTTTTATTGGGTTATAGGGGGGTCATCCTTTTTTTTTTGATCTTAGAATAGATCTCACCCTACACCTAGCAAAGCATAGCCTATACTGTTGGTGGTCCACTCATGGTTGAGCCCCTAGGCCACTTTAGGTACTCCTGTGGTGGTGACAATCAATCAGTAAAAACTACCTAATTAATATAGGATTTTCACCCGATGAAGATGGCATGTTAATGTAAAGATAATTTGTGTGGAAAACATGGTGAAAGTTTGGATCTTACTGGAAAACTATAGGCACACTGTTGAGGTATACAAAGTCTTTTTCTTGAAAGCTATCAATGAAAAAAGGGCTACATGTCACAGAAACATGTCTTGTTTGGCACTCTGTAGAAAACACTGTGGCTACTATATGGAGAATATTTATAAACTGTGATATTGGTAATAATTGTTGAATAGCAGGACCCTTTAGTGGCAAAATTGTGTAAAATGATCACCTCACTTTATTAAACTTAAACTTATGAGCGAATCTTGTCTGACGGACAAGATCACGGCCGATTCCATCAATGGAATACTGCCTGTAATGAGTAGGCCTACCTTCATGTACGCCTGGGTGTTTAGTGTTGAGCCACTTCACTTGTCTCCTACTGGTTTCTGATAATGGTCCCCACACTTAATGACAGGATTTGTCTGACATGACGCTACTAACACGCCAATTATACCAGAGGCAATTTAGTATTAGGGGTTTATGAGGTGTCAAATTGAAGTTATTAGTCTGCAACTATCTATAAGCAGATAAGCGGGTTTACTCTGAATGGAAAACGAATTTTGTTACGAATTTGGTTAAATCATTTTGTCGTCGCATTATCTTAAATGAGAGCCCCCATCGGAAATGATAGGATAGATCATGGCATCAATGTGTTCCTGTATGTTATGAGCAATCAATAATGAAATATAAAAAATTATGGCTGAGGATGGTATCCAAGCAGCCAGTGTCTACAGGAAAATGAATACGTTTTTAACCATTTCAAAAAAGAGTACTAATAGTCCTGATGAGTCAGGTAGGGGCATGCAGTACTGCGTCGGGTAACATGAGGTATATATCACTTGGTCCTAGTTCTATGTGTCTTATGTATCATACTGTACCTATTCATTTCCTCAGACACACACAGGGTTCGGGAAGATCGTGGACCGAGGCCTTCCCCCAGCAAAGACGATGAAGACACTCTTCTGGTGGAGATGGACATGAAGATGAGCAAAAGCTATTACGACTACCTTCATGGGAAGTGAGTAGCCATGTATGGCTCGAAATCACTATAGATTGTACTAGGAAAAATGTTAAAACATGATGCCAATGTTGGCTGAGGTAGTTTCTTTTGTTCGGAATGACATCCACAAATGTTAACCCCTGAATCCACAGGTCTAGTTTAAAATTGTCCATCCCATTTTTGTACCTTTTAAAACTCTTACAATCACTCTGCGTGCATTACCTCAAATATAAGAAGATTCGGAGTCTTACACCCAAAGTCTGATTTTGGTCACTCTTCTATGCTGACTTATTTTGCAATCTTAGGACAAAGGTTGAACCAAGGAAAGGACTCAGGGACGAAAACTTCCGATGGACAAACAACAAAATCCCGTATAGTATAGACGGTTACTTCGGTAAGTAAATAATCTATATAACTTTCTTAAAGCGTTACTCTCACCAATAATAAAATCAACATAAAATACGAAAACTATGATTTTCTTGTCTCATAGGATTAGGGATCAGAGTACATATAAACAAAGTGAAATGCAAATGACTAATATGTAAATAAGAGTATGGTCTTAAGATTATGTCCATAACGTGTGTCCGTACACTCCTGTGAGAGCCACAGTATTTGTGTGTATTTGAGAGTGTAATAAGGGATATATCCCTCACCCACGTGATAAACTGGCTATGTGCATCAAATATGGAACTATCGTATGTATTTCTACTTCAGAGGATTGGGAAAAGCAAGCAATGAGAAAAGCTATGGACGAGTGGGAGAAATACACATGCCTGAAGTTTATTCCTAGGACTTCTGAAAAGGACTATCTTTACATCATGCCCGGTTATGGGTAAGATACTAAGGGAGCATTCATTATTTATGGCAGGGGGGTCGGGTGTTTGGCAAAATGAATATGTCAAAAAAAGACCCCACTCACCACCCGAATGGGTAAAAAAAGACCCCCCTTCGAATAGGCTTTTAAAAAAATGACCCCCCCCCCCTCCGAATAGGTTGGAAAAAAATTACCTCACCATAGACGTTTATAAATACTTAATGATAGCATCAAGGACATACAAAGTGTACATAGTCCTATACTATAACCCATTATAGCATGTTTTTAACCATTATTTAAGGGAGTGGTTATATAGGGTATAACAATATGGTGAATATTTTTGCGCCTCTCACAACTGGAGAGCGCACATTTCTCTGGTTCCGTAGCGCTACAGGCGTTGAATTTTTTTGTGCTAAAAATGGGTGTAATTCTTTTGGTCCCCACCTGAAAGTCCTGCTAATACTGGTTGGTAGAAATACCATAAAATGGCCCAGCTTAAAAAAGAGATCGATGTTTGATGAAGGGATACTCTTAATGGTATAATAGTGCCAAACCTGAGGAAAATTCTAAAAATCTATAGAGGTCAATTGGCCCATTTTAATGTATCCTGGTATATATAACTTGTAGTTAAGATCACTATATAAACCTAAGTTGGTTTTCCATAGGCTGGGATCAGTGAGAAATAGGGAGCTCAAGGTGAGAATTTGAAGTTGAACAAAGAGTCACTGGGGAATGTGTCTTTGGTATATAACTACACAGATCAATTATAATCGCTTAAGTCATCAATGGTATGCATGGATGTTACGTGCACCATAGTTGATAACCTTCATCTGAGGAAAGGCCAGCCATGCAGACATTTCATTATTTCATGTGCCTTTATACTTCACCCACTGTTAATTAAAGTCCTCCACTACCACTAGTAATGGCCACCATCCACTGAACTTCGGCCGAATGACAGGGGTGGGCAGCTGTCGTCATGTCGCCAGATAATGGTGACATTGACCTTGAAATTGTCAACAATAGCCTCCTGACTGAAAGAATTCAGTTCCCAGCATATGAGGAAGAAAACCTCCCCAACTGGGATGGAGGGGACCTGCCCCCGACCTCCTGTGGTGGCCAGGGTTGGCCAGGAGGCTGCATAAACATCTGGTGGTTATGTAACTGTGTGTCATCACTCTGTATGGAGTGGTTCACTTGTCATCATTGTTTCTGCTACAATTTTTGAATGTCATCAGGGAAACTTTACATATAAGATCTCAATATGTATAAGTATATGTAAATAAAAAAAGGTAAAAATGACATATTATTTATATGGTTATGATAGTTGGATTGACCTAACTCAGCTTCTAATAGGGATATTTGAAAAATTCTTTCACTGTTGGAAAGCTGAAGTCAAGGAGATACCAATACCCATTTTCTTTCAATACAATATTGGATTTTAAGAAATATCAATACATCAACACCATAGTCCATAATATATACAGGCAGTAATCTGATTATCTCTTTGAAGTTGGCCCTCTTGTGGAGTCCAGAGATTTATCTGACCACATCATGTGGTACCAATTAGACCATGGGGCCGAGGTGACCGGGGGCCACCTGAAGCACCAACCTCATATACCGTATACTGAATTTTGTAAATAATCAAACTAGAACCAAATTTATGATACATTTTTAAATTGCACCGGAATACATTATTTGACTTCAATATTTTCTAAATTTCCAATTACTCAACTGTTCATTGTGGTTAAAGTGGTTAGCCCATTTTGAAGAAAAGGCATTTTGATGAAAACTAGACTCTTGCTAGGACCATATTGGTGAAGTGAACCCCTTCTAGGGCAATCTCTTCTTAAAAAACGGCCCAGTGGCAGATTTAGTGGGGGGGGGGGGAGGGACACATAGGCCCCCCCTCAAAAACAAGAAAAGATGAATGAAAAGGAGAGGGGACAATCTGACCCTTTCTGATCCCAAAGCTCTTTCTTTCTGACACCCAACCTTGGCCCTTTCTGATGCCCAAACTTAGCTCTTTGTCTCGACAAACCCTGGGCCTGTCTGGTATCCAAAAACCAAGTTTAGCTCAGCTTCTCCAGCCCTACCCTTAAACCCTGATTATACATGTATCTGTGTGTTTTTTTCAGGTCTATATCGTGTATCATCTATCAGCGTTTTTCATTGGTCTGTCCCTCCTAAACTAATTTACACCCCTATAGTAGAGGATGCTCATAGTCATCTAAGCCATAGTACTATGCGCCTAAATGCATCAGGCTGCACCATTTTAGGTAAAGATTTTCTTTTTTTTTCAAAAACCTTTTCCTCCAAAAACAAAATCTTCCATTCCCAACAAAAGAGGACAAATACAGAATGGAGCAATAATATATGTTGTGCCAAAATGCACCAGAACACACCATTTCAAGTCTTGACTTCCAAAATGTTCTTGTGGGGGGGGAGGGGGTTAGGGGCATGTCCCCCGCTGCGCTTTGGCATAAATGCCCACAGTGGAGGCCCTTTTTTGCATGTCCTTTCAACACTCGTCCATACCATGGCTACAACCTGTCCTCTATTGGCTCCAGGGTGTTCAGATATGCCCACCCCTGGAATGAGCCCATACATTCCCTATATAACTTCGGGCGATTATAGCCCAGTGGATGGTGACCATGACAAAATTTGATTCTGGGACAGAGCAGGGATTCAGGCATTAGTTGTCGTTCTTCCTAGATCTCTATTATGTCTTGTATTCCCCTGTTATAAAGGTGCTGGTCGTGGGTAGGAATGAATGGGAATGAACAGGAGCTTTCACTGGATGTTAATGGATGCATATATGTAAGTTATATTGGTTCATGTCATAGATTATCATTAATATGATACTGGATATGCTCCTTGATATAGCAATAGCATATTATATATCACATATATATTTAATTTGAATGAGCAGTAATATGTGATGTTGATGTCACATTGAAGTAAGATATGCAATATTCACTGTATCACCACCTATATGTATGCTAGATAAGCACATTAAAATGGGATTTCCTATGAGAAGGGTATCTTACATCATAAAGGATTTGCTTGAATCTGTGTTGTAGAAGAATAACTATTTGCTACCGTTTCTCTTTACCATTGGCATTAGCACCACACCATTGTACATGAATTGGGACATGCTGTGGGCTTCCACCACGAACAGACAAGACCTGATAGGGATACCTATGTCAAAATCCTGCTTCAGAACATCCAGTCTGGACAGGAGTACAACTTTGACAAATACGATACAACACTTATTAATGATCATGGTGTTAAATATGACTACTGGAGTGTCATGCACTACAGTGCATATGTAAGTAAATTTGGGCTCTACATTTTGCATTCTATTGGGAGTTTCTCTGAGAATGTCATAGTACACTGTACTTCCTTTTCAAGGAGGGTTATTTATTTCATTTCATACACCAACATGCATCTATATGCCTCATGACACAAATTCTGTGGGTTAATTTTGATTAAATGTTTTATCTTTGAAGGCATTCAGCATAGGTGGTAAAACCATTCAGACAGTAGATACAAGTTTTGAAGATGTGATAGGGACTGTACCTGGTCTCAGTTTCAAGGACATACAACTTGCCAACAAAATGTACAAGTGTGACAGTGAGTACTACTGCTGAACTTTTGTATTTCTTCAGTTGTATACAATCATAGGTAATGCTAGTTAGAAATATATTTACGAGTGTGATGCATCCTATGCACAGAAAATGTTGAATACAGAACAGCAGCTATGAAATATGTACATACATGTATTTACTGATTGTACTTTTTCTGTTATTAACACTGTTATTTCTGTTATTAACACTGTTATTTCTGTTATTAACCACCCCAAGGGCGACGGGGAGATAATCACCTTCTCACAAACTTTTTTCTCTTGCTTTTTCACACTAAACTAGTGCAGTAGATGCACTTATATCTATTTATACTCATGTATGGGTCTCTACCCTTTCCTTAGTCCAGGAAGAAGCCGCCAATTGAATTGTACTTTTTGAGTTTAAAATAAAGGTTCGGCAGTCACATAAAATCATGAAAATGATGTGACCAAGTTGAAACAAAAAAAAAACAAAAAAAAAACAATTCTTCATCAACAATTATATTCAGAGCACTGCACCAATATATGTCCAGCGAAGGCTATCCGTTCTAAAGATTGCAAATGTTGGTGCAATAATCTGAACCCAGGCGATCCTGTAGTTGAGTGGGACGGGACAAGTGAGTGCAAGGGTGGAGACGATTTCACAGGTAGGTGCACTGCCTCTCATGGGCATATAATTGTTTGGGGTTAGGTTCCATAGTAATCACTTAGCTCATGACATTTTTCCTAATCCAATCGAAGTTGGTGATTGATACAATGTTAATCATACAACATGATTTAGATGTTGACTCTATCAAGTATATTCCATTATTATCCTCACTTAACTGCTGATATCAATATATTCATAAGTACAGTATATAACACTTTGGCGTATCTCCCAGTACCAATGTTATGGTAAGTAGGGTTCATATAGAGGAAGACATCCTGTTCGAAAGCACTCTTGAAATCATACAATCTTGAGAAATAACTCCCAGACACCGAGCATTAAAAGCTTATCGTACTCAAGCATATGTATATATACATCAGATGTCACATTGAATTAAAGAACTTCGCACTGAACCTCTAGTTTCGCTGTTATTTAAAACGTTAGGGATTATTAGCTTTTGTTCCTCAGAAGTATTCTCCATTGTTGTAGATGCATGTATTGACTATCATGAAACATGTCCTCAATGGGCAACCGAGGGAGAATGTTCTTCTAACCCTTCATGGATGCTCATCAACTGCAGAAAGTCGTGTGAACTCTGTGGAGCAAGTGAGTGCACACGTATTTTAAGGCATTCTAAATGTAATGTGTGGTACAAGGTGGTTGTAGACCATGTATAGAACTGAAGTGGTGGTTGTTGTTTTTTTATAACGTATTTATTGGGCATGGTCAATTTCAAAATACGATATGTTTTCAAAATAGCTCAAGGCTCACAGGTACATCAACGGTGAATAATATCAATATACGTGCATGTATCAGACAATATAGGTATGTGTATATATACACCCTTAGGTTTAGCCGACGACAAAAGTATATTTCCGGTTAACCCTATGAAACTTGCTAATCTATAGACAGAGATCCACGATGATCTGTCTGAATGACAAGGTGGTGCCTTGGATTATTATCACACGAGGCAGAGCCTCGTGTGGTATAACCCAAGGTACAGCAGGTACCTCATGTAATTGTTAATAAATCATACTTAAAAACGACATTTAAAGATTGGTTTAATAACTATTTTAGTGATGTTATCATGGAGAATGAGCATCAGTTTCTTCACGGTGGTGTGGAGAACAACGATTCTAGTACTTAAGCATAGTAGCTTCGTTTCTCCACATGAAATGAATACTGGATTTGTGTCATGGTCTGGATGACTTGATATTTATTGAATTTGTAATTTACAACTTTTGCTGATACGTAGATACGAATATATTTTTGTGTATGGATATAGAGACTACAGTGGCATGGTATATAACATCAATTTTCCGTTGTATGGTATCTAAAGATCCAGCAGCCAAATTGCAACAAATATTTTCATAATTTTCACACATATCTTATTCAAACTCGTGTTTCTCTGCAGTAACTTCTTATAAATTAGGTATCTATACATCATTTTAAAGATAAGATAACAAGGTATTCAATAATTAATTTTTTTGGGAAACGGAATGCATGTTGCCATGGAAACAAGTATTCACAGATAGCTTGTATTTTTCCCACCTTTCCTCAATCAAATTGTCATACCAATCACAACTCACTCATTATAACCTCTCCAAATGTTGCAAAACTAAATTATCTTTCCAACGAGGCCATTAAGGGTACTGCATCTTATTTAGTTCCAACTATATATAGGGTTGAACATGCAACTTGATTGTTTTTCATGAAATATTGCCATTGACTGAAGCTAAAATGCTGAAAATCACCATGCCTACAGAATAGCACTAATCAATATTTTAACACATGACATAATAGGAGCTTAGTCATGAAGGCTTAAAGTTGGCCAGGTTCATTGTTGAGGGCATCTAAATTCATGATAATTTGGTATATCTTGAACGGGATGTACAGCAGTACCTGTTATTAATTCAGATTTTCCACTTAATCTATGTATTGAAGCGTTATTAAATCCTCTATTTCATTGTATTTGATATATCAGAGCTGCCTCTGATGACAAATAGGCATACTTCAAAACAGATTTCGCCTAAAATAGGGTCAGCTCTAAAGGATATATTGTGTTAAAATTGTCAAAAAATGCCTAGAAATTGACTAATTGCCATGAAATTATCATATTTTGACCCAAAAATACTGCAAAAATGCCTTTCAGTCAAGAAATCTGACTAAAACCTTGACTAATATAATGAGTCTGGAAATAAAGTTCAGATATTCTACATTTTGCCACTAAGAAAAAAATAGGTGGAGAAAATACATAAAGGTTAATAAGATCCTTCACTAAAAAGATGTATTCAATTTATTGCATCTTGGCTGCTGGACATGTAGTAAATAAAGAATCACTTTCTCCTGTTTCAGATGCTAAATGCCAAGACTTCAACGAGAACTGTGATTACTGGAGGGTTATAGGGGAATGCAGTGCCAACCCAGGATTCATGACTCTGCACTGCCGTAAAACGTGCGGTGTGTGCGGTGGCCCAGAACCTACACGAGGTAAATCACAGCTGTACTCTGTACAGTGATGTTGACTGGCCTGATGAGATAGGGTTAACATTGGCTTTGTAACTCGTTTTAGTATCCAATGGACATTACATCTATGGACGTATCGATGGTTGATAGACCTATAAGATGGAGGAGAGATGTGCAAGCGCAATGGTTATCAGATTGCCTATCATAACTGACTAAATTATTAATGTAAAATTATTCATGATAGGTGATTTTTTTTAAAGAGCCAACCCTAGCACATTTTCTCGATGATGGGGATTATAATCCTTTTGTGAAATATTCTTAGTTTTCGAGATTAAAAAAGAAATCAGGAAGAACAAGCTCTCATGCCTAATTATTGTCTGACCTCAGGAAATTGCTTTCTTAAAAGGAACATCCAACAACTTCATGATAGCCCTTGTTGTAGTAACAATCAGTGATGACCCGTGAGTCGGCGTGGCCATTTGTGACTCATTCTAGGTATTTTCAATTAAAAAACAGCACGACCTACCAATCCTCCTTTTTTTGGACCATGTTTACTGAAACACACCTTCCTTTCTTTTTGACCCAATTAGATGAACGGGACGTTACTTATAAATTACCATTTCACCCTAGGTCCCTGCGACAACAGGTACGACGATGTGTGTCAGAAAGCAGCAGGGTACGGTGACTGTGAGACATATGCTGATTCTATGCTCTGGGAATGTCCAAAAGCCTGTAAGGTGTGCGGGGATGGTGAGTGTTCATTTAGTTTATAGTCCCATGATATGAGACTTGCTCGCCCCCCACCCGAGAAAACATATGTTAATGGTAATCTAGAGAGGGATTTTAACTAGACAACATGCACATTGGATGGGGGCAGCCAAGAAAACAGTTTTGCAGTTCATATTGTGGTTGAATAACCGTAACCTTTTCAATATAATTATACCTGTAACCATAGATTTCTATTTATCTTCATCTAAGCTAAGAAACCGCTGTTTATATGCAAAAATGTAAAGCTCAGTCTGTATAGGTCGCATAGCATAGTTTATAATGTCACAGTCGGCATTTTCATAGCTGACGTATGGTTAGAGGCGGAAGAGGATACGTATTCCCCAGGCCAGCACCTGCATCTGCTGTACTGCACCCTTCCCCGTTGTGGACACCCCTGTATGTACATGCATGTATTTAGATATATGAATGCAAATATTGCTTCTGTCACAGATGCTATATGCAGAAACTGGAATATCGTGTGTCCGACTTGGAAGGAAATGGGGGAGTGTGAAAAGAATCCTGAATGGATGAACAGACATTGTGCCCGTGCGTGTGGACAATGCCAGGGTGGGGACATACCAGGTAAGCAAAAGCAATAACAATAGGCCTGTGTCCACTATACGACAAGGAAACTGGAATATATGGCAGTTTTGACTCCCAGCAATATGTACGTATCTGGGAATATATTTTGTAGATATATTCTACTTTAACTGCAGGTAGGCTGTGTCCACCAGGCGTTATAAATTGCTGCCCAGACTGCCCAGGGCAAAGATATTATAATAGAACAAAGAGCATATCGCCCAATTTCTGCACAAAAAATCAAACATGTTAGATATTCAAATACCCACTTTTGTCGTCCATTTTTGAACCCTGCAAATTGCTATCCCACTTTTGTATTTGAGCATTTTGTCGTCCAGCTGTGTCCACAGGGAGACGAAACATATATTTCATATTTGTATTCAAATTCACGTTTTGACGGACGACACACAGCCTGATATATGCTAGTGGGCACGGGCCTATTGGTATTAAAGACCACATCGGGAGGTTTTTAATTGGCAATTTCGATATTGTAATCAGGTACCTAGGTATGTTAACTGACTTCCTATCTAAAGGTAACTCCTGTAGAGCTATATTAATTCATTTATTACTTGGTTTAGTTGGGGGCCAATCCATGAGACCTCATATCCTAAATATCAGTGATTGTGCTGTCCCCAGTGAGAAGCACATGAACTACAGCCCAAATACCCAATGTGATCTCATATTGGGTGACAACCAACCCAATGGGGAGGCCACCCCATATATTTTCTATAGAAACTACATGCATGTGCAAATATCACTTCAAACCTGGTATTCTTATTACAAGAGGTAAATCAACAAACTAGCACCAATTTGATGAGAAACCCCTCCTAATCCCTATCTATAAAGGGCCCCAGAAAGTACCCTTTCCCTTGGAATCATGGTCACACATGCTAGCCAAAACTGTGGGAGTGGCCCCCCTGGGCCCCTGCAGTGGTCAGTCTGCCTGAAGCACTTACCTCCCACTGGCCGTCCCTCCCTCCCCCACCCAATCACTGAGCACTGGCCCTGATCACTCACCATACTTCAATACAGAGTGTAACAACGGGCAATCCATTGGGTAGTTAACAGTTGTTAGTTTAACAGGTGTGGGGGGGGGGTATGTGGGTACAACTACACCCCCCCCCCCACACACACACTCTCTCTCACACATGTACTTAGCAACGGCCTCTCACAGCAGACCATGTACAGCAGTGCCCCCTTGTGCAAAGTGAGGAAAGCACACATTGACCAATTCAGTATTTGGAGGGATTTACTATTTTTGCTAAAAACACCACTTTATTCACATATTTATGTCACATATACTAAAGGATTATTCAAAACAGTATGTCTGCAGTGGTATATTCTGGTTTTCTCATATTATTCAAAACCTCCGGAGGTGGTCTTTAAGAGTAAAATACAGAAAGCGAGATGTGTGATCGGGAAGATGACTAATTGCCCCTCATAGATAAGTTTGATGATGATATTCCAACTAGAATTATAGTGTGTGATGTGTATGTATTATGAACAACGTATTTGATTATTTTCTCGACTGCATAAAAACGGAATACATTACTATATTTGACCAGATTGCAAGAACTATCAGAAGGATGCCGACTGCGACTATTGGGCGGCTATTGGAGAGTGTGTGTTAAACCCAGGATTTATGCTTTATAAATGTGCAAAGTCATGTCGGGTTTGTGGGGATAGTAAGTCTCTTTTCTCCGATATCACCCCGTCAATACCAGTAACATATAATTGAGACGTTTAAGACCTGTTTTAGTATGTTTCATAGTTATCAAATAGTCACACTTATATAAAGATGGAGCATTATTTATAACTTAAGGAGGAATGCATTCAATAATATGTACGGTTATATGTTATAAGGTCATATATAATGTGTACCAAGATCATAATAGCTTTGATTACATTTTACGAAGTATATGCATCGTTATTTTCTTATTTGAATAACACCTCAATGATTCATAGTAATAGAATATATGGACATGGCTGATATCTTGTCTAGATTCAGACTGTCTAAACTACAGTCCGAACTGTCAGTATTGGAAGGGTGAAGGGCTGTGTGCGACAGACAAGCCAGGGATGAACTTCTACTGCCCCCTGGCGTGTAGTCTGTGTACAGGTGATGGAAAGGATAAAGGTAATGTTGATGTGATACCTGCGGTATATGGTTTATAATGGTTAAGTTGATCTTCATGCAGCCCCCCCCCCTCCGACTAAATCATACACATATGCATGCGTATTAGCTCTTAAACACATAAAAATGCATAATCTTAAAGGTGAAGCCGGTATTCCCCGAATACTAAAGGGAGATTAGGCTTCCTACAAAATCACAGATTGTTCCTTACATACTATAAAAGCCATTTCTGTACTGTATAAATAGCAAATGCGAGTGTTTGTACATCTTCGCTCGTTTGCCCACTTATAAGATATATTATTATGATTCTATTGAACGATAGCATTAGTAGTGTTTATTGAAAATGGTTCATAGCGTTATTCTGGACATAATAGTTCTATAATTGGTCCTATTCTTCGATTTTAACAAACCAATTCTCCATTCGAATAGAGGGTGTACATATGGAATTCAGGTCTCCTGTATTTTGGATATGTTGTACCTTATAGCCAGAGCTGTAGACTACCACACATATATGGGTATGAAGCAGTAACACCTTCCTGCACTTGTCAGGCATAGCTGCCCTAGGCCAAAAAAAATAAAAGGTGTGTTTCAGGCAACCCGACCCTAGTTCCAAAAAAGGGCCGACCCTAGCATTTTTTTTCCGATTTTGGAGAAAAAAAAATTTTTTGCAAAATATTCATATTTTTTCGGAAATTTTAGCAATTTTTTGGTCAGGAGGAACAGATCACATGCCTAATTAACTGTCCAGCCTCAGGAAATTGCTTATAAACAAGAATGTCCAATAATTTCATGATATTCCTAGTTATAGTAAGAATTGGTGAGTTGTCTTGATGACCCGCGAGTCGATATGGCAGTCCGTGACTCATTCAATGTACCTCCAACATTTAAAAAAAAAAAAAAAAAAAATCCGACCTACCTTCCCTAAATTTTTGGACCATGTTGCCTGAAACACACCTTCTTTTTTTTTTGGCCCTATAGCAGAGCTCTGGACTACAGAGTGATCCCTAGTTCCGGTCTATAGCCGAGGTATCACTGGTGGGCAAGGATCTTTTAAAATGTGTATTGATTAGCCACAACATTAGGACTATGGATAAACTTATATTGATAAGTGGGGTGACTAATAAAGTCCCATGAACCCCTCATCGAAATATGGTCACCTATATACACTCCATGATATTGTAAATTTGCACATCTCAAAAATGTTTTCTGATTATTGTCCTTTGTTGTCATAGCGGACTGTGAAAACCATGACTTTAACTGTGAGGCGTGGGCGGCGAATGGGGAGTGTGATGCCAATCCTCTCTTCATGCTGACTTACTGTCCACGGTCATGTCGTATGTGTGGGGATAGTAAGTACTTCTTACACATTTTTCAAAACAGATGTTTAGATGAACTGTTCAACAAGATTTATACAAGGAAATCTATTAATACTGCCTGACAGGAGATGTATTTTCAATTTCTTTAAACAAATCAAACCTTAACCTCAAGTAACAATCATTAGATACACCGGCTGACATTTCATCATACATCCATGCCTGCAGTGGGCTTACTATGCCCCTCGATCGTTACACTATTGTAACATGTGTAGGGGCACGATGTCACCGGGTGTGTCCCGAACCCCGCAAGTGGTGCCATAACCGGCTGTCATAGTGCATCATGCCCTATATGTCCGAGGGACTTGTCAATGCAATCCAGTAAGGCAGGGAGCGGAGAACAGTAAGACAAGGGTTGCTAGTGTAACAGCTAGCACGCTTGTCACCGGTGCGGGAGGTCTGTGGTTCGATTCCCGGCTGATCCAATGACTAAGTTTTCCGCGACCCCTACACATGCATCATATTCACACATTCTTTACAAAATACACCAATTGTTCAACAAAGGACAATATAATCGAATGCATCTGCCTTTGTAAACCCCCTGAAATATATTGCCCGTGTTATTTTCAAGTATAATGAATAACCACAATGGAATAGCTAATGATAAAATATTTCATGAGTTCCGATGAGCCTCATTTTACCTTTGATATTCAGATCAGGTTTGTAAGAACTTCCATACGCAATGCCAAGAGTGGGCGGATGATGGTGAATGTGAGGCAAATCCTAATTACATGAAGCTGCACTGTCGGCCAGCGTGTGGAATATGCACCCCCTCTGGCGGAAGCAGCACTGGAGGCCCGACCCGAACCACTCCCGGCCCTGATACTCCCACCACCACCACGCCTGGAGGTGATGGCTCCACACCTGCAGGGTGTACTGACGTACTACCAGGTGATACTTGCACGTAGCGATACTAAATATGCAGGGGTGATACAAAGGGCGAAGGGAAATTAACAGGCTAAACAATACAGTTAACGGTGGTTCCTTAATTGTGAGAATAAAATGCAGCATTACCCTTCCCCTTTCACTAGCCCTGTTAAATAATATGACTAATATGAGGCATTAAACTCGGCAATGTACCATTATTGTATTATTCTTAACGTTATTATATAGGTTTAACTTTTAAAAGTTTGCACAGCTTAATTGTGTTCTTTTTCCTTGATATGCACGTAGACACATGCGAGGATGACCCCGGTCATATTGATGATTGTCCAATAAGGGCAGCAAGTGGGGAATGTGACAGTGACCCAGGCGAGATGTACCGAGTCTGTCGCGGATCTTGTAAAATGTGTGGAGATGGTAAGATCTCAGTGGATCCACTTGTACTGTCATTGCACACTGATTTATGATATCGATCAAGTAGAATACATGAGTTCACCAATACAGTCTATGCTCACCAGCCTAATCTGACAGAAATAACGGGTAGACATATTTCTGGAGCCGTATTCAATGAACATCCTATATCTGATTTCTGCACTAGAGGGGTCGAATGTTTTAGATATAGGTACGTATATGGTACTGTGGCTTTTATCAATGTATAGCTGTGTTTCCCCCCTTTTTCAGATGTGTTGTGTAAAGATTACAACCCGAGTTGTCCGTCCTGGGGCAGTACTGGACAGTGTACAGGTAACCCTGGCTACATGTACATCTTCTGTCGTAAATCCTGCCAATGCTGCTGATGACAAAGACGCAGCCTCAGATGGAAAGTAAAAGAGGCCACATACCTTGTCTGAATAAACTTGTCTGAAACAAACAAAAAACATTTAGTGTAATACTTTCAGATAAATTGTAGCTTTTTTAGGCAGGGAGCCTTTATTTGCGTTAGGGATTTCATCTGTATAGATTATATACCCGATTTTGACTTGATAATATTTTGAGCATTGATAGTAGAGACAATCAAGCATTGGAATTTGCATTGGAAAATGTTGTGTTGTAATTTGGTTTTAAATGGAGATGAAATGTTATCATGTATATTATATTGCCTAAAAATCTTGGGCAGGTTGACCGGAATTTTAAAAGGAAACATAGTTTCCATAGTTCCCAGCGATCGACGCGTGATGCCAATTGGCACCACAAGTGCATTTATCATATGTGAATTAACTCTAAGGAAAAGTGTGTTTCAGGCAAAATGACCGGCCCTAGCGTTCTTTGGCAAATCCTTGGTGTAGAAAGGAAGTGTACACTTTCTGGGAATATCCAAATGATTATTCAACTGGCCTAACATCTCAAAAATTAAGAATTACGGAATAAGGACCAAACAATTATGAGGAAATTGCTGTGAATCCTTATAAAACAATCTAAACATTCGTTATAAAAGTCTACTATCTTGTCCCTTGATAGTTACCCTCGCATGACATTTAGCACACTGGCTACATTTTGATGACAGGACGGAAATGAGGGTTCGGGGGGCGGGGGCAATAACCGACAATCAGGGGCGTGGCACCTGGGGGTACGTGGGGACATGTGCCCCCCACTTTTGACTAACCCCAAAAAAGGTCAAACCAAAAAGGTCAAGTAGTAAGGGATCAAAAAGGGTCAAAAGCCCAATAGTCTCCCCTACTTTGAAACTGCTTGCCACGCCCCTGGACAACTGATACTGAGCCGATGCTATCCGTACCCCAGGGGCGTACGAATAGCGGCAGTCACTGGGGAGGGTGTGAATTAGAATCCTTATTCCTATTCCCACACTGTGTGGGGTGTAAATTAAAGGTGTTATTAGCACCCTATGTAGGGGCAGGATTCTGTTTCTCCACAAATATATGGACGTCCGTATATATTTGCGGGGCTTCACAAATTTATCGAATGTGAATTCCACAAATTTGTGGATGTCCGCAAATTTCGTTTTCTAGTACTTAAGCATATAAATACGGACCTTTGTATATATTTGCGGACCTCCGTATATATTTGCGGAGCTCCATAAATATATTTGCGAACGTCTGCAAATTTGCGGACGTCCCCAAATTTGTGGAGAAACAGCATCCTGTGCGAATAAGAATGCCTATTTGCACACTGGGGAGGGTGTGGATTAGAACTCTTATTCCCACACTGTATGGGCCATGTATAGAAGCTGTTATTGCCATACTAAGTTGTAGGACTACATTGAGGATTCCATGGGTTATTTGCACCTGAAGGGCCTACACGTAGACTTACAGGGCCCCTATAACACATGTAATTCCCACCCTATATAGTGTGGGAATAAGAGATATTGATCTCATTTTCACGAATATAATATATATATATACCTTTTATTCACACCCTCTACCGGGTGTGAATAACCACACCCAATCCACACCATATAAGCCTATAAAGGCCACCAACAAGACCTGTAATGCACACCCTATATGGTGTGGGAATAAGTCTTACATTTGTATTATTCAGACCCTACTGAGTGCGGTAATAAGAACTGCTATTCACACGCCATGGGGGGTGCGAACAACGGTGCCTATTCGTACGCCTTTTGCGTGCGGATAGCGCTTGCCATTCAAATTTTCTTTTATCCCATTCGAACCTTTTGTATCGTTGGTGAAAGAATACATAACTGTAACTATAGACTGTTCAGAAGCAAATATATTTCAATGAATAATCCTTTGCCGAGTATAAATAACAGGGGGCTATTTCCAGGACTATAATGATTATGCAGTACTAAAAATGCATTATGGTGTTGTGCCTGATAGACATAGGCTAGTCGCCAAGATAACATCCTATGTAGCATACTCCATTAACACTAGATGATTATCAATAGCAACATCGCTACTGCGTGAATTCTCGCTGAAATCAGGTTTGTGTACCGACGTTTTGAAATGTCACCCTTTTTGTCAGGTTAACTGTTCATTTAAGGTGAAGCTTGCCGATGTCCTCATTATTCTGACCTCCTTTTATGCGCGATACCCACCCCAGCCCTAGAACGCGGTACTGATATCGAGATAAGCACTAGATAGCTTACACATGGACTGTTGGAACTATATAAACAGGGTCTATAACTATGAAATATACCAATACTGCTTGGGGATAGTGAAACTACACACTCTACAAGATGCGAAGGATTCTGCTTATTGCGTTCTATGTAGGTATACATTATTGTACGATATTTAACTCGAGTTTATTTGCACTCTCAATTTATCCTCCTGTATCTTTTATCTCATCTTTTCAGACCATTTCCTGGTATATCCTAACTTAGATTAGTGTAATAATATGTGAACATGTATCCACGTATTCTGGAATCAGGTTGGGCTGGCTCTTGGTTTGCCGCTCGCGCCTTCTCCAAGACCAGGAGAGAATGACGGCACCGTGGACCAGCTTATATGGGCAGCCAGCCAGCAGGGTTGGTATAACATTAGTAAGATACATTAATCTAAATAATTACATAGCAGTATGCACATTGCTCATAATACAAATGGCGTATCAAGTCACCTTTGAATATCGTTTCCATAATCTGTACTCAGAACTTAGAATGGATGTTGTTCCCGAATAAGCAGCAATGTAGAGTGGTAATGAGATTAAGCTAACTGGTCTCAAATAAAAATTGATTCAATTCTTCTGAGGTGTAGATACATCCAGAGGTGGCGACATGCCAGCAGGACCATTCACTGACAATGGTGACGATGATGACACTGTCCTTGTGGAGATGGACATGAAGATGGAGAAGAGTTTTTACGACCGCCTGCGTGGAAAGTTAATATCTATTATATCATTCTCAGTACTCAAAAAATATGACCCTGCTTCAACTCGTGAAGTATGATGCACATGTATGTCAATGGCCTCCCGTATTCACTATGTATAAATAAATGAATATAACTCCCGTATTCACTATGTATAAATGTATGCATGAAAAAATATCATGATATTACATTTGTATATTATTTTCTATTTCATTCTAGAACCATCGCTGATAATTGGAAGGGATTGAGGAATGAGACATACAGATGGACTAACAACATAATTCCTTTCGTCATTGACAATTACTTCAGTAAGATAATTCTCATTATAATGATATTGAATTGAAAAGGCTAGTATTGAACTAGATCTAGTATGTTGCTATAAGTGATCCTGTTTCAAGTTATATTATGTTAACAGCCAAGTCGCAGAAGGATGATATTCGGAAAGGTATGGATGAGTGGGAGAGATATACCTGCCTGAAGATAACACCGCGGACAACGGAGAAAGATTACATCAGGATAATCAGTGGCAATGGGTAGGCACAGCTTGTCAATGTCAGTATGTTGGAATTAACCAGACTATGTCACTGACAACTTGTCCCGAGGGATTATGATCTAATCCAGCATGCATATAAAGTAGTTTTTGAGTATATGTATATTAATAACCAAGAGATGTAATTAAGTAATATGACAAGAGTTAATAAGGGTAGTTCAATATTTGACCATTTCATGCTTCAGGTGCTGGTCACGCGTCGGCATGGAAGGAGGTCAGCAACAATTGTCTTTGAGTGTACGCGGCTGTTTGTATGTAAGCATTTTCAATAATTATGAACGTCAATTATGAACATGCTTAGAGCCTGTGTTGGCATAATAGAAAAGAGCTCTGTCACTCTAAATAGTTATTTCAATGCTTCCGTCCCGATCGCACATGATTGACATACACCACACAGTTGCATACTACTGTGACTTCCGCTCTGTGACATTGATAAAAGAATTACTTAATTATGTTACAATTGAGTTTAGCACCACACCATTGTACATGAGTTGGGACATGCTGTGGGCTTCCACCACGAACAGACGAGGCCAGACAGGGACACTCATGTCAAAATCAATGTGGAAAACATCCAGTCTGGACAAGAGTACAACTTTGAAAAATATGATTGGAAACTCATCGATGACTTTGGTGTTAAATATGATTATTGGAGTGTGATGCACTATGGCGCATATGTAAGTAATTCTGATGAATCCTCTATAATTCAAAAAGAATTGCAGGACTGAAAGATTACCTATCTATTGCCAGTACTCAAATCACTATGTTTGTAATCCCTTTCTGGACATAATTATATATATATCGTCTAATAATCATGGACAGCATTCTTCAAAATATATGTGGATTCCCTTGACCTAAATTCCCTATGTTGTATTGCTTAAGGCTTTCAGTAGAGGTGGTGTCACCATTGAGACATTGAATAAAGATTTTAAGGAAATCATTGGGAGCGTACCTGGGCTCAGTTTCAAGGATATACAAGCTGCCAACAAAATGTACAAGTGTGATAGTAAGTTCTTTATCCAAGTAGATAAGGATATGTTTAAAGGTGATGAAATGGTGTCTGATAAATCATTGTTCCACATATCAAAGTACAAATATGAACATGTATACAATTAGGATATAATAATGTTCAACTGTGCAATTGAATTGCACATACATAACTATAATGTCTAGACTATCAAACTATGCATGCATTGGTTTAATGCTGTAACATCTCTAAACAGGTCACTGTACAAACACATGTCCCAAAAAGGCAATCCGTTCTAAAGATTGCAAATGTTGGTGCAATAAACTGAACCCACAGAAACCAGTGATAGAGTGGGATGGAAGTAGTGAATGCAAGGGTGGAGATGATTTTACAGGTAGGTGCACTCAACTAATCAAAATAAATATTATTTGTGGCTGATAAGTTTGGCGTATAATAGTGAGGAATGAAAGAGGTATGAGTTCATGTGGTATAGAGGACAAAAGAAATCTTTGAAATATCAGAAGGAGACGTGTGATATACGCAGAGGGGCAAATTTTATATGTTGAATATAGAAGTACAGTCACTTGCTCATGTGGTGGTACCAATAGATGCCTCTATACTATCAGTGGTAAGCAGGCTTGACACAGTGGGCTGAGTGAGTCAACTGTGAGAGTGGGCTGAGAGTGGGCTGACTGACCGGTATCCGTGCCGGACGCCGCACTATACATGTGAGCTGACTGGCCGACTACCAGATGCCACACGGTGCATCTGGGCCGAGTGACGGCGTCCCTGCTGGATGCCGAGCTTCTGACTCAGGTGCTGCGCAGTTGGGCAGAATAGCGACATCCCTGTCAGACCCCACGCTTCCGCACGCCCGAGATATCTCTCCTAGGTGCGCGAACAAACGTTAACAGCGCAATCTTAAGAAAGAATTAAGATCGTCTTAGATATCTTAAATTTAGTATTCTAATTTCTCCATAGAGTCTTAATGTTAAAGACTTATACCCACCAAATATAGATAGTGTCATATGTTGATATCATGGGGGGTTCTGCCCCCAACCCCCGTTTTTCTTTCCTTTGTACCATTACATTAAGACATTAAGACATTTTAAGATGTAAGATTAAGATTGCGCTGTTAACGTTTGTCTGCGCACCTGGGCGACCTATCCCGTATTTGCAAAGCTTCTGGCCCAGTTGCGCACAGGGTATATATGGCTGCTGCCTGCCACTACCCAGCCAGTTGGACGCTGGCCTCACTGGGAGCCACATGGTGGTGTACTGAGAGACCTCTATCTTACCAGCCCTATCCCCACCTATTGTGCTCTAGATATACACTAAGATATGTACTTTGTGAACACAAGGAATTTGCCACATAATAAAGAGGATTATTCTTACTTGCTGGAGTCATTTGTTTGTAGTAACATCTACACTCGTATTTCAGAACACTGAACACTTGAATTGTTTTTTGAGATAATCTACTTTACTCTCACATCCTCTATGAAAGGGGGTGTCCTGTTGGGTCATTAATGAAAAACATCCATTGTATAGAGATTCTCCAGCCAAATAAAAGATATTCAAATATAAAATAGTTTCCTTCCTCGTAGATGCATGTATTGACTATCAGGACAAGTGCTCTGAGTGGGCTTATTCTGGAGAGTGTGATGCTAATCCTGCCTACATGCTCAGAAACTGCAGGAAGTCCTGTAAACTGTGTGGAAAGGGTGAGCTATTTACTTATTTAGATATAGAAAAAGTGGCAAATCTAGTAACCTGTCCAGCAAAGTTTTAGATGTTGGAATTACATATCTCTGCTTGTTTCTGGTTGAAGGACACGTGCTACCCATGCCGTGAATTATCTCAGCATATCTTCCAATTGTATTACAGATCCTGTTTGCAAGAATTATAATAAGAACTGTGAATATTGGAGGGTTATCGGGGAATGTAATTCTAACCCAGGCTGGATGACTTTACATTGCCGTAAAGCCTGCAAAGTGTGTGACGGAGGTGAAAAAGAGCCAGGTAAGACTGTTTTATGTAGCTGACTCGCACCAGGGCGCCAGGCCAGCACAAAGGAAGTCTGTCACTGATAAATCCCATAACCTTGGCATACGTGAAATGTTCCTGAAAAATATGGCCTCGTGCTATGCATTTGGCCCCATCCCGTGTATTTTCATTGACTGCTACTTTTTCATAGCTCTTGTTCTTTATCAGAGTCATAGGGAATGTGATAATCATGAGGGACAATATAAATGGATTTAATTAAATATCCTACTAGTTGATATTTATTTCTATAACCACAGGACCTTGTGAAGATACATTTGATGTGTGTAAATCAGCAGCGACCAATGGTGACTGTGAGAAGTATTCCCAGTCCATGCTCTGGGAATGTCCAGCATCGTGCAGGGTGTGTGGGAACAGTGAGTATAAAGTGACCATATCAAATACCAAGTTCATGTATAGTGCAAAAGGTTACGGCGATCAACCACCGTGTGTTGAGTGCATGCATTTCCTTGCTTGTTTGTTATTGTCACATATAGTACTTCAAGATAAAGTCAGATATTTTCAGACCCAAGAAATGATTGTATATTTATCATAGACGCCATATGCAGAAACTGGAACATACTATGTCCTACCTGGAAGGAAATGAACAAGTGCACTACAAGCCCAGAGGTGATGAACAGGGTGTGTCCTCGTGCGTGTGGAAGGTGTGAGACTGAGGATGTGCCAGGTGAGTACTGCCTAAACCAGGAGAAGAAAGCTCTTTATTTTTTATCAAATACGGCTGTGCCATTGATTTAACCAAGGAAGGCCGTATTTAACACCCCCCGTGAAATAACCCTCGCCCGTATTTCACGGCCCTGTGACGTCATCAAAATGGCGGTTTGTTTACATTTGAATGGTGTAGGAAAAAGCTATTTTAAGCCCTCCATCCCCCTATTAGGCCCTAATAATTTTATTTGAATCGGAAAACATAAAAAATAAACACAAAGGAACACTCGTTTTAGTCTTTTGACTGGGTTATTTCACTTGTTGCATGTCAGGCCGCATTTCACTCGGCCTACGGCCTCGTGAAATACGGCCTGACATGCAACTCGTGAAATAACCCAGTCAAAAGACTAAAACTTGTGAACCTTTGTCTATGTATGAGGCATTTACTGTAGTTGTTCTTTTAGATACGACAAATACTATGCTCAAGTAATAGAAATCACGTATTCAACACCTCCATTGAATACAAGGTGGCCATATCCCATGGTTGGGGGAATTTCCTTCATTTTACATTATAAAACAAAAGAAAGGTCAACTCCATGAGTTGAGCCTGTGCTGTATATCACATGAGGCCGTAAGCCTCGTTTATGATACATAATATAGTTTCAAAGAGTGACAAATTAAGGATGCACAACGTTCATGTATCCCAAATGTGTAACATACAGTGTGCCTTACCGATGGGTTTTAAGAGAAAACTCGTCTTTGTTTTGTAGATTGCAAAAACTACAATAAAGATGCCGAGTGTAATCACTGGGCTGGGATGGGAGAGTGTGCGAGAAACCCAGGCTTCATGCTTTATAAATGTGCTAAGTCGTGCAGAATCTGTGGTGACAGTAAGTATATTGTATGAACTTGCTTTCTCTTGGACGTACATGCATACAAGCCATTTCATACTTCACATTCATGTTTCACGCATTATTCCCATAGTTTCAATAGTATATGCAATGTTTATAATTATATGTAGGCCTATACACGAAATATTTCCAGAGGCACGCTGTCTGAATTACAGTCCTAACTGTCAGCACTGGAAATCAATAGGAGATTGCAAGAAGAATAAGCCATGGATGAACTTCAATTGTGGACTTGCATGTGGCCTGTGTAAGGGTGATGAAAAGGATACAGGTGATTGTACTATCTATGTTGTTAACACAGCTGCTTCGATCCTCCTATACTTTGATAAAGGTAGTTGTTGAATACTGTATTCTCATTTCGTGATGTTGCGAGCACATGGTATATATGTGTCAGGTCAAGTAGCGGATGATGCACCAACACCGTGATGACTAGATACAGCAATGATACTGAATTATTGAATTCAGCTGGAATGGAGATTGCCAAATAATATTATGCTTTCATTTCAGAAACGTGTGAAAATCATGACTTCAACTGTGATAAATGGAATGGGTGGGGTGAATGTGACAAAAACCCATCGTTCGTGCTAAACTATTGCCCAAGATCATGTCGTATGTGTGGAGATAGTAAGTCTTATGAAAGCACAGATTATCACGAAACCAGTGGTCGATATATCCTGACATGATATCTTTATAGGATCAGCACAAGCTATTTTTGTGTTCAGGTTACAGTAAACCCAAAAATCTATTCATCGGTTCAAAAATGGAATTTGAAAATGTAGGGCCGGGCCTTGTTCCCGACCTTTTTTCTAAATAATGTCTGGCAAACTGAAATACATCGTTTTGCCTTCGACGGCAAACCAAATAATTATTTTTTACAGATCTATATGTTTTCAATCAAATCAGTCTCATAAAATACTAAATGTCATGTGTGTCTTTACAGATCGGATCTGTAAAGATTTTCACGAGAAATGTGAAGAATGGGCTGGTCAAGGAGAGTGTGAGAAGAACCCTGGTTACATGAAGTTGCATTGTCGGCCAGCGTGTGGGGTCTGCACCCCGGTCAGCACCCCCACCCCAGGCCACAACATGACTACACCTAGTGTCAACACCACCACACCAAGCCCCAGCACCCCCACCCCAGGCCACAACACGACCACACCTAGTGTCAACACCACCGCACCAAGCCCCAGCACCCCCACCCCAGGCCACAACATGACCACACCTAGTGTCAACACCACCACACCAAGCCCCAGCACCACCACCCCAGGCCACAACAGGCCAAAAGGGTGTGATGATGAACTGCCAGGTCGGTATCTTACTTCATGTTTAAGAAGCATCCCTCTGAAACTGGATCTTAAAACCGTTCCTTATACGCAAATAACACGTAAATAATTGGTTTGCATTCCAGCGACCAGACATAATGTGTGTGTGTGTGTTGATTAGTGGGGGGGTTATTCTGCCAGGTGACGAGACGTATGAGTTCCAACACCAGTCCCATTTTTATCATTATTCATTTTCTCTTAGTACGTATTGTTTAACATGTTCATCTTAAATCTTTGGCATTAGCTCCGGGCATTAGCTCAGATACATATCTCCTAGCCGACAATATAAAGTGGTATTGTCGATTATTTCCGGAGGGAGGGGATGATTAGATAGGGTGTAATATTGTAGTTTTTATTTATTGTTTTGATACAGAGGTCTGTAACGATCACAGAGGTGCTAAGAGTTGCCCTAGAAGAGCAGAAGCTGGTGAATGTGACACCAACCCAACTGAAATGTATCGTTTCTGCAGGAAGTCTTGTGAGATGTGTGGGCCTGGTAAGTGATTTAAATAAAACATATTTGCAGAGGCACATATTTCCATTTTAAATGATAGATTGGTATGCAACTTTGCACTATACGCAAGTGGCTGGACGCTCTGAGAAGACGGCAAAAGAGGAAACCGCAGCAATCCAACAGCAGCAGAAACTACAAGCACACAATACAATAGCCAATAGGCCTCTCCCGGGATCGGACTTGTTCCCGCAGCCACAGTGTTTACATTGACATCAGCAATCTCGTGAGACCTTGGTTCTGCTCTCGTATTGTAGCCTGTTCCCCGGAAGCTATGGTCTGTAAGTGGCTGGGCACTGCCTAAGTCTCACGATAAATTGCGAGCTCAGAACTAACATGGCCGCCCATGTGGAGAAATCCGAGTCATCGCTATAGCCTTCAATGTGGAAATCATTAAGCAGCCCATTGCTTCCCTCTGGAGGGTTTAGGCAAAACTAATGCCCACGCAGAAGAACCAACTAACATCCGTGTAGGGAAGTCATTGACATCCAATTCATGTCAATGATGAAAATTGACATATAACATAGTTATCGGCATGGCAATGTATTGCAACATATTAACGTAGAATTATTCAGCTAATAGAGCACACCTGGAACATTGGATATTGGTTTAATGACCTCAGAAAACGAAAGGTAATGGCATTCAAAATGCGGTTTAATTAAACATCACGTGCCCCCCCTTACTTTATATTACTCTGTTTTAGCAGGACAGTGTTGTCGTAGTTTGGGATATTGTGATACAAGAACAACATTTTGTGTCAAGGTTAATGTCCCCCCCCCCCAGTTCTTACTACACGCCCCACCAGCAGTAGAGAAACCCCCACTTGATACTGGAATAATTATATTGACATATCTAAAACAGGGGTGGGCAACTGTCGCCATGTCGCCAAAGATTGGCGACAATACTCTCTTTAGCCCAAGCTTTCCAAAACTAAAAGAATTTCGTAAATCATCCAACTAGAACCAAAGTTATGATACATTTTCTAATTGCTCTAAAATAAATCATTTGACTTCAATATTTTCAAAATTTCCACTCAACCCTTTTTGATCCCAAAGCTTTTTCTTTTTGACATCCAACCCTGGCTTTTCCAAAACTTAGCTCTTTGTGTCTCCAAGCCCTGTGCCTTTCTGGTGCCCAAAGAGGCCAATAAAAAAAGAAGATGTGTTCAGGTATCCCTAGCGACCCTATTGTTTTTGCCCTACCCACATTTCTTTTGGAAGGCATTTTTGACTTTTTCTACCAAAAAACACACTTTTTATTTACTGAAATTGGGAGGAATTTTGCCTCTAAATCCAAAAAAAAAGAGGTAAAAAAAATATCGACCTACCTCTACCCTATTTCTTTGGGCCATGTTATCTGAACACACCTTTTTTTTTTGGCCAGAGCATATTTAGCCCAGCTTTTTCAGGTCCATATCCTGTATCATCTCTCTAAGTTTTCTTTCATTGGTCTGTCTCTCCTTAAATAATTTCTACCATCAATAGTAGAGGATGAATACTGATCTGAGCCGCAGTATTATGTGTCAAAATGCATGAGATTGCACCGTTTTAAGTAAAGATTTTCAAAAATTTCCAAACCCTTTCCCGCCAAAAACTATGTACCAGTCCCAATAAAAAGAGGACAGTTACAAAATGGAGCAATAATATAGTTTGTGCCAAAATGCACAAGAACACACCGTAGTACGTCTAGAATTCCGAAATTTTCTTGTGGGAGGGGGTTAGGGGCACATCCCCCACTGCGGTTCGTGAAAAATTCCCACGGGGGAGGCCCAGCTTATTTTGCATGTTCTTCCAATACATGTCTTGGCTTCAACCAGTCTTGTATTGGCTCCAGGGTGTTCAGATATGCCCACCCCTGTGGAATATCACACCCCCTATAGAAAGGAATGAATTTTTATAAAGAAAATGAAAAAGTGACGGGCCACCATTGTGTATATTGATAGAATTTGGTGGTTGGTGGGTTCTTGAGTCGATATCTGATTCAAAACCCACATCAAGTGGGATAAACATATTGCATGGATGAAATGGGTTTCCTCCTATTTCAGATGTGAAATGCAAGAACTACCATCCCACATGTGAGACCTGGGCCAACACAGGACAGTGTGCATCTAACCCTGGTAACATGTACATCTTCTGTCGTAAATCATGTGGCTGCTGCTGAACTACAAGAATCGAATCTGTCCTTACAGTGGGTAGATTGCACAGTGAGTTGGTTGCTTGGCCATTACATTCCCACTGGCACGCTGGCACGTCTGGCACGCTCTACAGGAACCTATGAGGGATATCTATTGTATGATAAGTTATTTGAATAAAACAATATTTATTGAGTGAAATCCCTAAATAGTTGGGTTCATCTTTTATCAAAAAAACGTTTTTTAATAAATCACTATTTTTTTCAAAATCACTTTTTTATGGCCCTCCTGGGCCACTGTAGTACACAGCTATATTATCTGCAATGTCTGGTGTACATGTATATGCCACTAAGCTCAGGTATGTGAAGTGAGTGACCTAAATAGATCAGTAGAAGCATTTCTTTGTGCTGGGACGGATGAGGGGCGGAAACATGTACAGAGGCAGAAAACATGTTATAAACGATAACCTTTTGTGAAACAGTGTTTTATTGTTTGTACATGTATATGGAATTGGATTTGCTATTAAGATATAACAAAATATAACAGACGATTAGACAGTCGAACAATGTGATGGGTCTAATTGTAGTACGTGCATGGTATCAACATCATACACAATCAAACCGAATATGGTATAAGCCTATACATGTTATTAAACATTTTGTCAGAAGATCATTGTTATCTTCCCTGTCAAGAAAACACAAATACAAACACGTTAATGTACATAGTAACATTCCAAGTACAAGAGGTACAGTAGAAGTGCGCCATCCGGAAGAGTCGAGTATTGTCTTTTTTTCATGAATATAAGAACACCATACACCCAGGTCATGCGCCCGGGTCATGGGTATATTTACAGTGATGCTATATTTCCTGAGGAAAATTGACGGAAGCTGGCGATACTCTGCAACCAGCAATGGAAGCTGAGTTTCTGAGCCTCAGAGAACCAGTTGCTGGCATAGGCAGTAGCCACTAACATGTGGACATCGTGTTCATACTCATCACCACTTCTAGAGAAGTTATCATAACACCGCTTGATAACAGTGAAAGTCCTGTCTCTGCTTACGTATGGTGGCTTCTTAAGCAGAAACTTAGCGATAACACAAGATAGCTGGCTGATGGTGTTGGGATCAAAACCATATTCATAATCAGGATCAAACTCCACGTATTGCTGCTCCAGCAGCTGCACTCGCTTTCCCTCGAGTTCCTCCTTGGTGCGTTTTAACTCGCGATCCAGCTTGCGATTCTTTATATCCGCAGCCTCGAGATCACGCTTAACCCGCTTCAGCTCTATCTCCAGGGTTGCAACCATACAAGCCAGATCAGTGACTTCACAGGGCAGTGACCGATACCTGAATGACCTTTCAGGCTGTGACTCGGTTCTTGAGTCATCGGCACTGGTAGTCAACCTTGAAGCTATCTGGGTGGTGCAGCAGTTGAAATCCCTGAGTGGTGTGGTTGCATGCAGGTTAACACTTGTATTGAGGTTTGTTCCAGGAGTAGCTCTAATGTCTGGCAAAGGGTCTGCACTGATGCTAGAACTAACATCCATTCTGATACCTGCTCCGGGGGTCCTCACATCTGCTCTCATGTCATCAGCAAGAGCAGAGAAGGACGAACCCTGGTCTGTTCCCATACTTCTCCTGAAATTGCCATTCTCACTCATGTTTTCCTGAAGGAAGCTAGTTCTTGAGTGACCTCTAATGCCTTCCTCAGAGTTGGTCCTGATGTTATTCCTGTGTTCCATCCAGAGGTCATTCTCCAGGCTGCTCTGATTGCTGTCAGTGTCAGCAAATGCTGCACCAAGGACCTCACAACGTGTATGGTGTTGGAGTAGCTCTGTCCAAGTCACACAGATCAGCCCACACCCAACACACTCTGGTACTGCAGTTCTGCCTGCCCTGCCATCCTCAGAAGCCACGCCTGCTTCTTGCTCAGCTACCAGCCTCCTGGGTGAACCAACACGACCTGCAGACGACGGCTCCCCATTCTTGGTGACCAGGTTCTTGATGAGATTGCGGACAGCATGTATCGGTCTGACGTCACGGACGCTGACACCTCCGCGGCACTCGGGGCAGGTACTGCGTGATGACGTCACACAGTCACGTGATAGCCATGTTCTCAGACACAGGTGGCAGAAGGAATGTCCACACGGTGTCAGCACAGCTTCCTGTAGGAGCCCTCCACAGATGGCACACAGCAGATTGGGGTCCACCGTCCCCTGGGCTTCTGCAGTTTGGTGGACCTGGTGTTCCATGATGATCAGAATGCCAGACTTGTTCTATGGCCCAAGGTTATCGGCTGATCATCCTAGAAGAAATGGGTTCTTTGACACTGTAAGTGAGAGAAAATATGATAAATTATTAGAATAATTACGTCGGGAGGTTAACAAGTAGAAAAGCCACCTAGCCAATTTTAACGGGTCCAAAACTGTGAAAACGGCCTATGTGAAACCAGACCGTTCACAAAAGCGTGTTTTAAACTTCTGAAACGTTTGAAATTTGTTTGCACAATCAGTGTAGCAGGGAAAACGGCATTTAGACGTTTTGAAATGCTTTCCAAGGAGTTGGTTTAAAAAAGGACTTTTAACGATTTTAAAGACTTATTTGGAACTCTTACAAACGTTGTTTATTTGCATGCTCATGCGATGGGGGAGTTCTAAGTTGCACCATATCGATCGTCATTAACAACTTGAAAGTGATACTTTTAATAATAGAACAAAGGCCGCGCGTAAAGTATGCATACACATGGGTTTCTTGATCACCTCATAACCACTCAGTACTAAGTAATGCTAGGCCTGTAGGGGTACTTGTGTCCCCTTGTGTTGTCCCCACTTACCCGTCTTTCATCTTGTGTTTGTCCTATGTATATACTTATGGTGGAAATACAGGCCTATACGATTTTTTGGTTATTAAAGCTACACTGGCGTGTACTGGACATACTCGCTCACATTGACACCCCCTCTAGTGGGTGGAAAAGACACTAAGATTACTATGTGTTACACAATCTTAGCTCAATGTCCAAGCACAAGATGAAAGTTATCTACAATTATTTATGCTCAGTAGGGGTCACAGCAGGTGTTTTCTGACCCCTGACCCCATATGAGCAGCTCAGACCTCCTGCTGTGATGTGGTGTCACAGGGAGTGGTAATAGAGGGATGTGTTACAGCTACAAAGAGATAGAGAGATTACCATGTATTTATATTATGTAATGTTATGGTTTCACATATGTGGACAGTAAAGCAGCCAAAAGATGGGGGATGGGGCAGGGAAGAAGGAGGGATGGGTAGACTGGACCTGTATGAGTTCTATTTCTTGATTATATAAGGCCTGCTAACGGCGGCGCCGTTAGCAGCAGAAGTGAGTTCATGCCATAGCAGCTTTAACAATGCGTGGGGTGCACCAAGTAGTATAAGGAAATGGGATTCTGGAGAAGGCGATGGCAACTTTCTGAACTATGCATAGGCCATGGGTAGATTTATAAAAGTTGTATGTATACCTGGGACACAACAAAGGCTTTCATCTGGGGTAGAGGGTGTCGACTATAATGTATTGATCACACTGTCTGTCGGTTATTGATTTTGTTTGCGTCAGGAAGTGCATTCTACTTTTGGCACTATCATATATTATTACAGAACCCAAAAGAAGACATTCCATATTCAGGTGCTGTGTAATTTAAGAGGCTATATGAAGTTAACGGGGTATAGAATATAAAACAGAGCAGACTAGAGGGAAGCAAGATATTTGGGGAAGGGGAGTGGTAAGGAGGAGTGTCACCGTGTGGGAGGTTTGGACGAGAGCCAGCATGTGACCATCAGTGACAGGGCGGAGTCATGAAGGATCTGAATGGATGTGCAGAGCGGGGTGGATGATACATGTCCATGAGTGTGGGACATCAAATAAACTAACGATACGGGGTGGATTCAATTATATAGCTATTTCACGCAAGTGTAGTGTAACAATGCAGCTCAAACATTCAAATTCATTCTACCATATTATAGTGACATAAAAACAGCTGAATGGGTGACTGAATGTAATGGGATATAGGCCCATTGACTGTTGCAGTATGAAGGGGAAGAGGGGATGTTTTCTTTCGTTTATAAATCAAATGTATTTCATTCGATGGAGTCATCTTCAAAGACACAATTGCAATATATCAAAAAGTGTAAATGTTTAAATACGGGATGTGCAATTTAGAAGACAGTATTATAGGGGCGCTTTCTAATTTAGGAGGGGGTCCATTGATAGGCCTATAAGTGGAAGTGACACCCTGGGGAGGTAGAGGGACAGGTGAGGGAGGTGTGCCAGGTTTTACCTGTGTACACAGACCCCTATATGGAGCCTGTTACACCTGGCAGCCAGCTTGATATTACAGCTGTATAGTTCACAACATGGGCGGCGTCACCTATAACCCCATCATTAAGCACAAATGGCAGACCAATGCTAACCAGTAGTGTAGTAGTCAATAATCCAAATATATTGCAAAAATAACATTATACTTGCAAATAACATTATACATGTACTACAGGTTATATCAACGTCCAATTTCTGAAACACTATAAAATTAGATCCTCATATAATCAATTACTTCACCTGTGAAGTTGACCTTCACATGCGATCATATACGTTGTAGTCATTAACCTCTCTTTATTTTCTCTTTGCTCTAGCGTTGATCGTGAAATACATGTATATGTGGATTGTGTGGTTCATGCGGGGATTGTAATACAATGCATTTTATCCAACTCTCATCCAGGGGCGCGGTCGTATTATAACGGCCAATGCTGTTGAAATTCAAAGCCGTTACAGCAAATGTAATTAAATATTTAATCGGTTATGCATCTCACGCAGTCCTCTTGCTTTAATGGTCCTGGTGGTATGTAGCGAGGCTGGACCTTCATAGCTTAGCCAGTCATAATGCTTCATATAAAGCTTGAAATGCCGAACTATTGGTACCCCTACGTTAAAGATGAGTTAGGAGCTAATTTGGGGTCGATTTTTATTTTTCAGTTTTCAACGTATTTGTGTTCATAATGTCCATACAAATACGTGTGTGGCTTTTTAAATCATTCTCATATATATAAATCCATAAAAAAAGTATGGCAATCATGGTCAAAATAGGTCAAGGGACCCGACTCTGTTAGAGAAAGGGGTCCCCTGGCCTGGTTTTCTCTATATTTTATGCATTTACAAGTATCAGAATGATTCAAATGACATTATGAACACAAATACATTGAAAACTGAAAAATAAGAATCGACCCAAAATTAGCTCCTAACCCATCTTTAACAGTCGGGGTGGAGCCGACATAGGTAATCAACCCTATATAGAGAGGGTGGGTGAGTTTGAGTTTTGAGTTTGATTTGTTTTTATTGTAAACACATCTCCGGTTAAGGAGTATCAATAGTTTCACAATTTGCTGGAATACATTAATATTTTACTTTCCATATACATCTTATGTCCACATTAATGTTGTAATAAACGATACTTTGTTTCTCTATGATATTGGTAGAGTATCAATTAAAGAACAAAGTCGACACAGTTCGGATCAAGTGTTACAGGTTGCAAATCAGGTTTATTCAGATAACCTAGACAAGCAGTATCTATGTGTGCGAACTCCCTATAGAGTTCGGAACGGGTCAGTAGGCTAATCAGCCGTAATGATCACGGGGTCTCCTCACCAGCGTGGCTCAGAGTAACCGACGAGTACCGTCAGATGCTGGGTATATATAGGCAGCCAGCCTGCGCGCGCACACGCAGACCGGAAGCCTATAGCGACCTCTGTCCATACCCCAAGCCCGGGGTAGGTGTCGCCACCTACCGTCGGACTGAAGGGTTCGGACTGAGCTCGCAACACAGCATCCAACAGCACTCGTCATATAACAAACCCGTATAACCCCAGCCCCTACAATGTCAATAGATCAAATTAAAGACAAGTCAGTTCTCATGAGTCTTGACCCCTATCTTCAGATAGGACAGGTGACTTCACCTGTGAAGCAAAACTTGGGTCTAACATCTTCAAGCAGTATGTTGTAGTCTGTTTACAACAGATTGTGGGTGTGTGTGTGTGATTGTGGTAGGGCGCGGCAGTGAGGCGGAATTCGTCAAGAGAATTCTGTTACTTTTGCTACTAGCCTAATCTACATCAGTGGCATTTAGCGAGATGAAAAGAGCTGGCGCGTTAAACGAAGCCTGTCCAGAGGAGATAGATTTGCCTGTAACGATAACTCCTAATGTATAGTCAAGAACTAACATATATTAATTCTTCAAAGCCGTCTTGAATTTTGTCACAGTAGGCATTCTTTGACTCTCGTGGGTGGGGGTTTAAAAGTTAACCACAAGAAAACTATGTACTATAGCTATTAATCTAATTTACAATGACTTAGACATCTAGAAATGGAGGAGTACTTTAGTATATGGCTCTACTCTCATCAGAGTACATTAATTTAAGAGATAGTGGATTATCTATACGCTTCTACATAAGCACCACATGACGATTAATAATGCATGGTAGTGTGTCATCAGCATCATGATTATCTCCTCCATGCACACTAACCGTCACTGACCCCTTTACCCGCCAATGTAGCCTACTAATGGCACGAACACGTTGACCTTACCTGCTGGACGCGTGTACTGGACAAAGCCTAATGATGGTCACTTTGTGGCCATTTATGGACTACAACAGGTACGGGTGCTCTAACCAGGTGCAGAGGTGAGGCCACCTGCCAAGGCTGCTGCATACATAGACAATACACCTGCTCGTGGCATGCAATGACTGTGCGGACATGGCAAATCTGTTCCTCCTGATCGTGTATTTAATTATGGTTCGAGTGTATGTTGTATGGTTTATCCCGCCGATTGTACACCCCTATTCTACACAGATATTACGACAAGGGAACATATCAGCCTCTGAATCCCATCGCTGCTTTCCGTTAGAAATGCATTGTCAACACATAACCCAGTCAACATTGCTTAATGGGGCCCACATGTGTTTTTACCTGGGCAAGCTGATTTGCCCACCCTGGGGTTTGGTCCATGTTGCCCAGAGTTACCAGTGGGACTACGCACCTGCGTCAAAGTGCCTTTTCCATATTTCTCTTACATGTATACGGGTGAGTCCATTTATAAGCTACCAAAAATGGAAGATCCTCCCGGGTGACCATCTTCAATTTGCTCCCAAGTCATTAGAATGATTGATATATATGTCCCAAGTATCATTAGTAAATATGGCTTGGATAATTTGAGCGGTTCCAGAGATCTGACCCATTATATGCAGGGTGGTGAGTTCACCAAATGGAGTTCTTAGAGCTGGTCCATTTTCAGAAGTCTGTTATATAAAAACTATGACAGCTAGAAAGTCACATATATAGCAACTAACTTATCTTTATATTGACAATGGATATAAGGAGCAAGATGGCAGATAACCTTCACCTTATAAGAGTAGGAGCACTCCAAAGTCAAGTGGAAATGATGTAAATATGGAAAAGTACAACTATTTGAAACTTCACTACAAGTAGAGAAATGAGAAAACTACATGCTTATGTCTTTAATTAATCATGGGATATACAGTACTATAGGCTCTATGGACTTATACCCCCAAATAAGACAATACAGGGGGCGCTGGGGGTGCTCAAAGTAGGCTCAGTTGTCTAAGTGTCCCAAGTTTGTCAGCCATTATGGCTATGTGGGTCAACTTTAAACAATGTAAAATAATTTTTCCTGGACAAAGTACATCAGTTAGTTTAAGGTTTGTGTAGTGGCTAACTGGTTCCGTGTTTTTTTCTTATCAAAATAATTTCTTGAATAAATGAAATATTGGCTAAATCATCAAAATCCCTAAACCTTGGTGGCTATCTTGCCATGTGGAACAACTGTAAACATTGTCTTAATTTTTTTTTCCAGAGAAAGCACATCTATATGTATCAAGAACATTTGATCACTAACTGGTTCCATGTACTTTTCTTATTGAAATGTTTTTTTGAAAAAATATTATGTTGGCTGTGTATCAAAATGTGCCAGTTTTGGTAGTCATTATGCCCATGTGGAACAACTCGAAAAAAAGTGTAATATTTTTTTCTTGAGGCTGCATATGTAGATATCTCAATTGCATGTAATGCCTAACTAGTTCTGTGTACTCTTCTTATTAAAATGTTTTTTTGAGAACATATAATGTTGGCCCTGCATCAGAATAGTCCAGCTTTAGTAGCCATTATGGCTATGTGGAACAAATTTAAACAGTGTGTAATATTTTTTTCCTGAGAAAGCACTTCTATATATCTCAAGTGCAGTAATGCCTATGACTATTTGCAACAACTTCAAACCAGGTTTTTTTTCAGAATACTGCTTGATGGGTTGCATGTACTCACCTTAATTTAAATGGTGGATGGAATTAAAAGATGTTGGCCCAGTCATGAAAATGACTAGTATTTAGTGGCTATCTTGGCAATGTTGATTAACCTGAACATCCCTAAACAATGGTATAATTATTTTCTACTTTTTCCTCCTTGTTCACGCATCTTGTTTACACAAAAGCAAAAACACCAACACTGTTTTGCAATTTTCAGGAAAATGGCACCACTTAGCTGTTACACACACTTGAAACATGATGATGTCTGAGAGAAAATATTGTACATTAATATTGTTTAAAGTGACATATTCATCATGGCCACCAAAGTTGGTTCATTGTTGTATGGGCCAAATATTTTATTCAATTAAATGGACCATTTTATTCAGAAAAAAGCTTGGAACCATTTAGGCATTATTTGCATTTTGAATATGATGATGCGCATCTTTAAGGCAAAATTACTGTATTTTGATTAAAGTTGTTCCACATAGGAAAAATGGCCACCAAAGCTGGAACATTCAGACGCAGGGCAACAATTATATTTTTTCAAAAAATCTTTTTAATAAGAAAGGTACACAGAACCAGGTAGGCAGTATGCCCACTTGATATATACAGATGTACTATCTTAGGGGAAAAATATTTCATATTGTTTCAAGTTGTTCCACATCGGCATGATAACTACCAAAGTTGGCATATTCTGATGCAAAGCCAACATTATATTTTTTCCAAAAAACATTTTAACAAGAAAATTACATAGAACCACTAAGGCATTATATGTACTTAGTACATATAGATGTGCTGTCTCAGGAAAAAAATATAACACATTATTTAGAGGCTATTCACATGGCAAGATGGCCACCAAGGTTTGTGGCATTTGATGATTTGGCCAATATTTTACTTATTCAAGAAATTATTTCGATAAGAAGAAATCACGGAACCAGTTAGCCACCACATACAGTTTAAAGTTACTGATGTACTTTGTCCAGGAAAAATTATTTTACATTGTTCAAAGTTGACCCACATAGCCATAATTACTGCCAAACGTGGGACATTTAGATAACTGAGCCTACTTTGAGCACCCCCAGTGCCCCCTGTATTGTCTTATTTAGGGGTATATGTCCATAGGGCCTATAGTACTTTATATCTCGTGATTATTTAAAGACATAACCATGTGATTTACTCATAAATATACTTGTAGAGAAGTATCAAATATTTGTACTTTACCATGTATACCTCATTTCCACTTGACTTTGGAGTACTCCTGCTCCTACAAGGTGAAGGCTATCTGCCATCTTGCTCCTCATATGGGCTGTCTATATTAAGATAAGTTAATTGCTATAGCTGTGACTTTCTAGCTGTCGTAGTTTTTATATAACAGACTTCTGAAAATGGACCAGCTCTAAGAACTCCATTTGGTGAACTCACCACCCTGCACATAATGGGTCAGATCTCTGGAACCACTCAGAATATCCAAGCCATATTCACAGATGATACTCGGGATACATTGGGCTATCAGAATACCAATTTAGAATAAAATCAAAGGTGGTCACCCGGGAGCCTTTGGTTGCTTATAAACAGCCACCCATACGCACACGCTGCTGGTAGGACTACGCACCTGCTTCAAAGTGCCTTTTCCATATACCTCTTACATACGCACATACTGCTGAGGTAAGACTATGCGCCTGCCTCAATGTGCCATTCCCATATACTTCTTACATACATGTATGCACACAGACGGCCGAAGTACTTCGGCCACCACACCTTATGAACGCCCGCTTCCAATCTCATCAAAAAGTAAACCACTGACATAGCGCCTGTTGTGTTGTTATCTAGGTGACAGCCGACAGCTGTAAATCATATATCCCCTGTGGCTACTTCCTTTTATGTATGCTGCCCGGGGGTCCGAGTCTAAAATAGACTTTGGCCGCAGCCTGAGTTAGGGTGCATTTGTCACTTGCCAATGAGGGTCTGAAGGACGAAGTGTTACCCTTGACATCCCTAACTAGCCTGTGTAGACCTTGTATTCTAATGTATCCAACAGTGTTAGAAAGTCATCAATATGTATAATTATCATTTTAGACTGTAAAGGTTGTCTACAGAATGGTCTGAATTAGCCAATGTGCCTAACAGGCATGTTCCACTTTAATCAATAAGTCGCCGACGAGGTCAATAAGACAGCATCAGACCTTATCCCAACTCTCGGTTATCATAATTAGAGGAGTGTTTTTTTTTATCTCCTCTTTACTTGTTGCATAGATTTATATGTGTCCACAACGAAAGTCTGTGCCATTCAAACATGCCTCTAAGAGAAATAAGAGCGTTCTCTTGCTACATATAATAGGGGTGAGAGATGGAAGATGTCCTCATAGCAAAATCAGTGCTTCAAAGCGGCATACTTCCTCTCCCTGTGTGAACAACACAGGTGCACGATACCATACCTCTCACACCTGTTGGATTATTTGTGAACCATCACGTCCTTTTCAAGTTCATGTCAGATAATACGTAGGATATCTTACCAGCATACGTCAAGTCTCGTGCAGCTTAGACCACTTTAACATGATTTAAACGTCAAATAGTCTCTGTAGGGTCGTATACAATGGAGAGCATACCTGCTACAGCGTCCTTTTGCCATACCAGGGTTATCCTAACAAGTATGTGTATTTTGGTATATGAAATTAACGATTTTGCATATATTTGTGAGAGATTTCGTCTAATATGAGAGTCATTTGGTCTCACAGGTTTTATCTCTGAACCTTTTAATCCCATCTTGGAAGACACAGCGCCATAAATTCAGTGCTAAACCAAGAATATTCCAGTGCAGAAAATGCAAAACCATGTTGTAAGACACCATAATATCTACCGCATATATAACACATTGCCAACAAAGGGCATATAATATAGTTCAAATGCCATATGAAATAAGCTCTGATTCATTGTGCAATGAATTAATTTGATATCTGGTGATTGCTGGTGTACAAATGGTAATCAAGTAGACCTCTGTGACTCACCTCATCTCTGCCCGCTCCTCTCTCCCCTTCTGCTACCACTGGGTGAGCCTGGTCCCTGGACCTCTCCCAGACCACACCCACACACTGCATTCACCCACAACGCTGCACACACACACACACACACCTGCACACACGTGCCATATACACACGAGGGTGGTCTGTGTGTGTGTGTGAAGCTAACTGCATGGCACACACACCGTCCGCTGCCACAAGCTCCGTGCACTCACTCTACCCAAGTCACCGAGCAGATTCTGTCCAATGTCTTTAATTGGTGTAAATTCACAAGCAGTCACATCAGAAGCATAATGCAATAATGGTATAAATGACAACACCGGAGCTTGAACAAGTGCACCTGCGCTTATATATTTCGATGGTACCATTTACCCTGTGCTTAAACAAGACCTGCCCTTATTCAAGATACAAAAATGGCCTAAATTTTAATTTCAATGTACCCTCATTTACCCTACGCTTATTCAAGATCTGCGCATATTTGAGACCCTTGCGCTTATCCAAGCCACTATGGCACATGTAATATCGCATCCTGCTTATTACCAATTGCATTTCCTCACATTGCATGTCAGTGCTCTAACTGTATAAAACCCCATAGGCCTGTAGCATTACATTCTGGCCGAGAAATTACATTACTTGCGATTCCTCTGAGTGTAAAACACTGTAGCAATAGCAGAACATGTATAGCATTATATGCTACATAGGAATTATCAGCTACATTTCCTACCCCTGCTGTAGATACTACATGGTTACATGTGTAGATTTTGTTTATTTGCTCTCTTGAAAATGCATCAAATATTTAGAGGCAGACGATACTTGGGATCATAAATGTCAATCGGTTCGAAAGTCATGTTTGGACGGTCACAGCTAGACACAACACCTTTCTGTCAATTATATACACGGTAACAAAAGTGTCTAGAATTTAAACACTTCTTGTGTCCGTTATTTTAAACACTTATTAGAAGTGTTTAGATTCTAAACACATTTCAACTAACACTTTGAAATAAGTGTTTAGGTGTTTAGATTTTAAACACTTACCGTAGATTCCTGTGTATGACCCGCACCTCACATATAACCCGCATCCCAACTTTGGGAGAACCCTATACCTAACCCGCACCAGAGTTACGAAAATTGCGATTTTAGTTCTGTACTGTCAAAAACCCTTGTATTACCCTATCTAAACCTTAGCAATTTTGTAGAACCAGCACTGAGGGTTTGGTTCGCGTATAACCTGTGGGTTATACATGGGAATTTACGGTAATTGAGATGTGTTTAGGTTCTAAACACTTTTTACATAAAGACTCCAAACGTGTTTAGATTGAAAGTGTTTAGAACGAAAGTGTTTAGATGAGTGTTTAGCTAAACAGAAGTGTTTAGATTTAGATTTTAAACGTATTTATAGAAAAGTGTTTAGAATCTAAACACTTTACAAAAAAGTGTTTAGAATTTAAACACTTTTACCTAAACACTTGTATAGGCCTATACCTTACTATAGACGTGTTTAGAATAATGGACACAATAAGTGTTTAGATAGGTGTTTAGGATCTAAACACTATTTTAACAGTGAAGGTAAACATGTATGCTACACATATTTAATTAATATGTATACGTGTCACTCCTTATACAATGTAGCCAAACTCCAAACGATGGTAGAATATCAAGGTAGCCTTGTTGTGGATATTCCAAACTGCAAAACTTGGGTGCCTTTGTTTGACTACCATTGCTATTTTGAAATAGACATTCTGGCCCTTATTCTATGGTTTATCTATACATGTACTACCCTAGTTTACCTATATAGACACATCTGCACCCACTCACGCTAGATGTATTGATGACACAGAGGGGCGGGGGCATATGAGCCAGGTGCACTATAGGATACTATACCAGAGGGAAGGACATGGATCAGTTATATAAGCAGGCATCAGGTTACACCCTTCGCTACTTTTCTGGACATTCTTTATGTATCTGGATTCCCAGCATTTGACACCCATTCCAATATTGATTTGCAGTGGAGAAACGGTTGGTTCCCTTTCATCGTTCTTCACTCGTTGAGCCCTATCACCTGAGGCTGTAGTCCGAGTAGTGTGATGTGATCCCAGGCTGAACTCACGACTGACAATGAAAATGAAATCCATGGTAATCCCATGGTAGTTGGTCTGTGTATGAATCATTAACTTAGAATGAACTGCTCTAGCGTATGTCATTAGATATTTGCTACTTTTAATTCTAGTCTCAGCTTATATATTGTCTCCCTATATATCCCTCCCTCACCCCTATTGTATCCCTCTATATCACATCATCTACTCTCCTTTTCACCCATCTTCACGCTGGCTCTTCATTTCTTAAACTTAATTAGAACTACATGTACTGGCACAGTCACCCACTTACTAAATTGAGAAACAGTCCAATTAACCATCATGTGGCGGCATGCATTGAGCTCGTCACGCCTCGTTAAACAAATTGTGCGCATGCTCAATGCGCAATCTCCCTGCTTCTTGTGGTGCCATCTGGCGGCGCTGGTGATATGAATATTTAACTATCACTAGTAATTGTCTTGTGAGGATCTCATTAGTTATTCATAACAAGCATCCAAGGAGATGGGTCCGTTATTGCACTGTTTACACGGCCCGTGCCTAACAACATACCCAGAACAACTCCAATAATCATGGACAACTCTACAGACCCATTGCTAATTAACCACGGAGTGTGATGTATACTTTGACGGCTGAGCTTCCGCTAGACACACCAGTGACCAGGCAATGGAGTAACTCTATGGTCACACATGACTACACTGCATGGGCTTAATACCTATAGTCATACATGTATAATATCAGTTTTGGATCATATTGTTTTATCTAAGCAGTTTACATTGATGGGATGGGGGAGGGGAGCTGGTGGATTCCATCACTAGAGCGGCAAATAAAATCTATTGTGAACCTCTGAGAACGTACCCAACTATAGCCTCCTATAGATGTCCGTGTTCTGTGTTGCCCCCGTTACCAGCCCTTGTTAAAACCACATCTTTAATTAATCTGGAACAGGCTTTACAAGACGATCAAGCCAATATCTTTTCTGAATAATCCAGCACAGACAGTCATTTGGCAATCAACAGGCGATAATAAGGTGAGTTTAGAAAGTGTTGTTATGGCAACCCGACTCCCCAGAGGACGGTACTGGTGGCAGGTGATTACCCAGGGGGGGCATATTATAGGGGGCGCTGACTCACCCACACACGCCACCCACCAACCTCCAAACCGTGAGTAACAATCAAACATACCCGGTAACAGGGTTACTCCATAGGCACCAGATAACCGCTCAAAGTGAGCTCTTATTCATACTCATGTTTACATATGCATGCATGCATCATGATTGCAATTTATAATGACACTTAGTCCATACTTTTGTCATATTTGTATTTGAACTTTATAGGGAGCTACCAGGAACATACAACAATCAAAAAAGTCATATGGGAGGTTTCGACAGGGGCGAGGCAAGCAGTTTCAAAGTACAGAGCAAATTTGCGTTATACAAGCGTGAAAATGCGTGAGCATGCGTGAATGAATTTTGCGTTCTAATGCAATGTGTGAGGATGGGTTGTCTTTGTGTTTAATAGCTGATGCAGCACTCCCGCATCCCCACTCAACTGACCCAAACAATGAGTCAGGTTTGCGTGGGGATGCGTGAGATGAGAGTATTCTAATACAGGTCTCACTCATCCCCACTCAGATGTGGAATCGAGACAGATCTTCTCTGATTGGTCAAGTTTTCATGTTTCAAATCTCTTTGTTCAGAGAGGTGACAGTTAGCACAAGGATGTACTGGAGGAACGATGTGTGTATGGTAAGCAGTTGCCCGTTTCACTAATCATGTGGTGAGAAGTCACTCTACCAAAGCAGTGAAGCCTGGAACACACAAATACTCGCTTACTGGTACCTCATAAGCAGCAAAACAATCACATAAAACCCTTCTATTATTACCAAAATTGTCTGTGCGTTTTTAGTTGGCATAGTTTGTGGTCTCACTGCATGGCCAGAACCAAACAGGAGTGACGTCACTAAGACGCTAGCAACATCCATGTTCCTGCCCTCTGAAAGTGCCAGATTTGCGGCTGTCAATGTGTGTGGGGCTTATGGGGGGGCGCACAATGTTTGTGTTACGGGACATCACTAACACACACTATCTGCATGGTACGGGCATCAGTGTCAGCGTGTTACTGGACATCACCATGAAATGACTCCCATTATCTCACTATTTAATGGCAATTACACTTAACAATAAATGTATATAGCCCAGGAATATATGGTGTAAATTTAAATGTTGAAAACTCACTAGAAGCATGGGAATATTACATTCTCTGTTGGAGTAATCACAACAGGTCCACCATCCACGTCCACGTCCACGTGGTGGGGACAGTGTTGGCACCCCGGTCCCTGCACTTGGGAGGGAAATGTACACCATCCATGTTACGAAAACGCCGAGATAGGGGTGCTTTTTAACCCAGTCTGCACGTCCGTGAAATTCATAAATAGGGGGTCTTTTTCAGCCAAAACTCAGAGAAAAATAGAAAAGGGGGGTTGATTATAGATCACCTCCTTGAAAATGAGAAAAGGGGCCAAAATTCAGACCCCTCTTTTTCCATGTAAGGCCTCCTAACATATATTTATGTGGTAATTGTGTTGTCTTGTTAATGTATAATTCTAACTAACAAAACATCTACAGTAAAGAACTTGTCACGATGAGGCAACGTGGTCTGTAAGAGAGTTGTGCGCATGCATTTATTGCGGACATCCGGTCATAACTTTTTACGACAATGGCGATCTTCGTAAACAACATCGGAACGGTACAGTAATCTCGACAACATTTTCATTAGCTTAACACAAAATGGGAGTGTTTCCTGATGGAGAGCCGTGTTTCATTTGTGTGCATTTGTCCATCAGGGAACACCCCCTTTTACAGGCTAAATAAGACTTTAAAAAAAGTCAGTGTTTTAAAAAAAGGGGGTGTTTTGAAGAGCCAAAAAGTCAGCGTTTTTATCCTAATAGGGGGGTATTTTACACTCAAAAGTCGGTGTTAAGGGGGTATATTTAACAACCCATAACATGGATGGTGTTGTTCAGGTATTAGAGTGCAGGGACCGGGGTTGGCACAGTGTGTATGTGAGGTGGGAGGCACGGGGAGGGGGGAGGGTGGGTGGGAAGAGGTAATCAACTGGGCTAGAGATTGCAGTGGGGAGAAAGGCTGATCACTGTTTGTCCTGCCCTATGTCTAACCATGGCCCAAGTGCCACATACTGGTATAACCCCCCCCCCCCCTACTCCCTGTCATCCCTCTCACACCTGCACATGGCCTACTATACCTCTCCCTAGCAACGGGGTCATCGATCCATGTACATTACCATTCACTGTAAGGCCCCCTTGTGTGAAATGGGGAAAGCACACATTTTTCAATGCAAATTTTGGGAGGTTTACTAGTTTTGTTGAAAAGACCACTTTATTTGTATATATATGCAATGTCAATTGAAGGATGATTTAAAACACTATGATTGTAGTTTCTTTTTCTGCCTTCTTCATTTTGTTCAAAACCACTGGATATGGTCTTTAATTTATGTGACATAATGGTCTGTGGCAGAGGTATTCCTGGAGTGGTTGTGTTGATTACCTATGCACTGCATATTGTGGTGGATGATGGTTGTGTGTGTGTGTTGAGGGGGGGGGGGGGGTCGACCCAACAGCTGAGATATTCTGATCAATTAGGGTTAGGCATAAATGGCTTTATTTTTGTGTGGGGAAGTAAGTACAGAGGTAGTGGACATACTATTGAACATCTCCCTTGTTCCAAAGATAAAAATTACTCAAATGTGTCTTTCTGTTTATATCTGACCGAAGCAAATAAACCATTTTATAATACACTTTGACCAGTTTTATACTACAAATATATACCCCTAGGAGGTGGTTATATTTAAGAGCTCTTTTTCTCTTTGAGAGCCAGGGTATCTAGTGGGATCCGTACCCACAACCTCAGAACTATTGAGCCCACCAGCTAACCAACTGCTCCATCAGGACTCATGCAATGATACTCATCACCCAATAGTATATGTACTGCTTCTGCCTTTTGAGACCAATGAGTACCGTAAAACCTCGGGTACAAGCGTTTAAACGTTTCTATGTAGTTCATAATACAAACGTTGCTATTTAGAATGTTTAACATTTCTAGAAGGTTTAGAGAAGAATGTTTGTTTCTATAACGTTATTTAATGTTTCTACATGGTTTAAATGAAAACGTTAGTATCTAAAACGTTATTTAACATTTCTGTATGGTTTAGATGCAAAAGATTGCATCCAAAACGTTATTGGACATTTATACATGGTCTGAGAAAAAACGTTTGTATCAAAACCGTTATTTAGATGTTTATTAACGTTTCTATTGATTCCTATCTGCAACCAGGAGTAATTGTGAACTTTCATATCAAAAACATTTCTCATAGAATAGCACCAAGATGAACGGTATGCATGCAGTCAAAGATCTGAATATATCTGTACACACCCATTTAGTGGGTATTTAAAAAATATATAGTCACACCACCTCAAATGATTATTTGTCATACCCACATGTATCAAAGGCTTCTTTGTGCGGCCTACTGAAGGTGGTATTTGCTAACTGACGGTTGTATGAATGGTTAGAAAATACCAGTAAATAGAGGATTTACTATCACATGTCCAGAAGAAAGTCTATATGAATCAATAAAATGAGAATAATATAGGATAAATAAAACCTAAAATATATAATGCAGGTATGCCCATTTTGCAGCTGGGTTCGGTGCCCTCTGGTTGATAGAAAAAACATTATTTTAACCAATTAAAAATATTATTTTGATCCGTGAAAAACGTTATTTAACATAGGAATGAGGTTGCACTTGAAAACGTTTGTACAAAACGTTTATTTACGTTATTTGGAGTCACAGGTTTTACGTATATAAAACGTTAAAAACAGACGTTTTATAAACTTTTAGAGAACGTTTATTCCTGGGCAAAATAACGTTTTTTTGTTGAGTGGGTGCGGCTTATAGGATCGGGCCAGAGTCGGGGTGCGGCTTATACGCGAGTTAGGCTCATACGCGAGGTTTTACGGTAATGCTATTTAAAAATATTGAGGGGTTTGAACCACATTTGTCCCAATCCCAACAAGAAGTACCCTGTGCCCTAGCAGCAGGACTACACAGCCACATGTGTTTGAGCCTGTTAATTAAGGCATATAGTGGTGAGGCATTGTCCCATTAGACAAAGTTAAGAGTACTGTTTAGTTAGTGCTGCTGTTATATAATTCGGGGGCTCCGCCCCCGCACCCCCATTTTCTTTTTTTTTCTTTTCTTCCTTTTTCTTGAAATATCAGAATAGCCAAAGAAATAAAAGATGTGTATCAGGCATATCAAAAGTTCTGCTCGACATGTTATTCGAACCCAGTTTCTGGAAGTCCAAACCAGAAATACAATGTACTCAAGGATGTTGACCTCTATGTCTGGCTGTGAGTCTTGGTTCATGGTAAGTATTATATATGACTAGGTTGTATCAGAATGAGGCTACACTTGCTATGGTCATTGTATTTCTATGAGAACACACAGAGTACGTGTTTGATGATCATATAACCTCCTAGGAGGGTTTTACAGGATATCCTCCTAGGCCACATGTGTGGAAAAAGAGCTGTAATCAGGCTATTATATAGTAGTTATAGGACATGTACCAATCTGTACGCGAAATACAGTGAAGGAGCCTTATCGGATATACTCCTGGGGGTCGAGAGGCAATATCATTGATATTTAAGCTAAGCCAAGCTGTCGACGGCCTGTCCTAGGATGTGATGACGATAAATGATATACAGGGGCGGATCCAGAAGATTTGGTCTAGGGGGGCCACAGGCAGGGTCCTGTACCATATTTCCTATAGTTAAGAGTCATACCAAGGGTCCCTTTTCCGGGGGTCGGGGGGCGTACGTGCCCCCGCCCCCCCCCCCCCCCCCCACCCGGCCACCCCTTGGATTCGCCATTGATATATTACACAAGTATATAAAAAGTTTACTGCAAATACTAATAAAACGCACCTAACATTATGAAGTTATTATTAAATATGTGAGTTGATGTCATTAGCATATAGATGTTGATCTTGCATAGAGTAAGGACCATTATACACATAATGTTTATAATCATGTGTAGTGATACTATAGGCATGTAGCCGGTTGAATTATCAACCAATGAGATAACTCCCTGAGCTTCACTGCAGAATTCTTAGGGGGCATTATGTAACAGCCTGTAGCCATTGTGATTGTTGTATCAGAGCTTATCTCGCTGGTTACCAGATCAAGCAATGGTGCCCCCTTCTAAGGAACCTGCAACCTCGGTATAGTAACCGTGACCCACCCGTGCTTTCCCATGTAAAGAATCCTATCTCACATCGACCATATAGGGCGTTCAGACCATTTTTATTAAGTGCAGAAAAGTTGCGTTTTTTGTACAGGATAGATAGACAGGATCTTAACTAAGAGAATTCTGAAAGAATTGTGAATCTACCACCACTAGAACATAGTTAAATTGGGTTTTCTTTGCAAAAAGTAAGGTGTTTTGGCAGGACAAGAGAGCCCTGTATAACCATGCAGTGGATTGGTCCTGAAATAGCACTCCCCTGCTACAGTGTGAGTGGCAGGGGTCCAGGTGCAGTGGAGGGTGACTTACATAGGGAATGTACTACTCAAAAGAAAAGGTAGATCCACATAAGTGTAAATATGGGGGCCATTGCCTTTCCAATCACTTTGTTCTTCAGACAGGAGATAGTAAACACATATGGGAATTAAATGTATGATCCCACATTTTTATGCCCCTCTATTTTAAAGGTGATTCCATGACTTTTTTGCTAAAAATGACTAACTTGTGTTAGATATTGATTCTATCCCGGTCTCACACTTACACACCCGGTGGTAGCCGTGGATCGCCACTTGTTAAAAGCATGGTACATGTAATTTTCAATTACCTAAATGTTTGAAAATTTAATAATAATATTCAAACTTATAACAGGTTTGACAAAATACACCTGATCACCTTTTAACTTCTGCGGTGTTTGTTTACTTTTGCGGGTCCCCATTTTGAACTTTGCGCATGTCACGTGACCTTTGGCAGTGTAGCGAGCCCATGGCAACCCGATAGCAAACTCCATGCGCTTGACGGAGCATGCAGTATGGCCAGAGTGTGCAGAAACACCAAGGGTTACTGCCGCTGCCCTTGGGAAAGACCCTCCTATTGCTTTAACCTAGTCATTCCGTATTTACCATGAAATAATACAGAGCTGCATGCTGAGATGACCTCGATAGTGGTTACTGCACAAGCGAAGTATAGTAGCGATTATCAAGATCATTTTAAGGTGGATCGCTACCCTTTGATTTCTTCAAATTCTTAAATCTATCAGAATGGGCTAATATTGCCTAGCTAGATACATGTATACATTCCCTAAACTGTGTTAAGAAAATAGATCATTTCAAGCAAAATTGTGCATTTTGTAATACTTTGAATATCTGATATATTGGTTACTGATGATATTTCTTTTTTTTAAACATGAGCTAGTATATTGCAGATATTTATTATTTAGAATACTTTAGATGGTATGATGTTGCTCAAAATAACCAAGGGTATAAATCATGACAATGTTATACATTGATTTTTACCACTTACCCATCATGCAATGCTATATATATTTAATTTAGTCATTTTTTGGCATTATTTTTCATTTTCAAAGCTCCAAAACCCTAAAAATATGCCTGGGACTCCCTATCAAAATTACTTTAATATGTTAGCAAATGATCTGAACTATTTTCTGAGTGAGTTTAAAAAAATTCTGTTAATATGGAATATCATTTTTAGCCAATAAGGCTACAAATAATGACGATTTTTTTTTGTACTCTTTCCCGAAACATCATATTTTTACCCAGAATGCCATTGTGTAAAACTGTAAAATTAATTTTGCAGTAACAAGGAACATATAGGCGTTTCACAGGTGATGTTTTACATTTCTGCACATAATGGTTGATATGAAAAAAAATAGTGGAAGTTTTCTTTTTTTTTTCTTATTTTCAGAAAAAAATTAAATACTTAATTTTTTCAAAATTCTATATTTAAAAAAAGATTCTATATGATTTAAACTGCCTGTGAAAAAAAATTGGGAGATTCTGTTAACTTTCAGTGACTTTGACTCAAAGGTAGCGACCCACCTTAACCAAGGAAGGCTGCATGTATTTAACACCCCCCTCCCGTGAAATAACCCTCGCCCGTATTTCACGGCCTGTCAAACCATCAAAATTGTTGATTTAACCACTATAAATTAGCTTTTTCAAAGCAATTAAGTGGAGCTTTGGCAAATGTTATTATTAATCCATGAAATAAACACAAAGGAACACTCAGAGTTCCCCACTGAGGGTTATTTCATGAGGCGAAGCCGAGTGAAATAACCCTCAGTGAGGAACTCTACTCGTGCACCTTTGTCTATTTATTTCATGGGGAATATGATGTGTTAATGTTAAACCTATGGGAGGGCCGTTCCCTAGCTGAGTGTGCAGTAACCCTAAACGATACTGCACACTCCAGTCATACTGCACGCTTCCGGGGGTTGCTATGGGGTCACTACGCTGCCGAGGGTCACGTAACTTGCCCGAAATTCTAAATGGTGATCCCGCAGAAGTAAACAAGCACCATAGAAGTAAATAAACATGGACTGCATAGCTTTTTTAGGTTGAAAGACCCTGGAATAAATACAGAGCGTCACTTAAAAGGGATCTAGTCAATGGTTATTACACTTGCACATCTTAGGTCATTCTGCACCATCATGCAGAACGGCCTAGGCTGCTCAATATAATCCTGGCTGTTCAACATAATTCTGGCTGCTCAATAATCTTAGCCTACGACAGAATAAGTATCTGCTAGTATAACACACAAAAATGCCTCCTTGCAGAAACTTTTTGAAAATCGTAGTTGATTGGAGATGGAATAATTTTTATTTTGGTGGGCATCTTGTTTTTTGGCTGGTTACACCGTTGGGGTAAATTGAAAAATTGACGACGGCAAAATTCGTAATTGTCAGTTTTTTGGAATCAGATTTAGCCCTGTCGTCAAAATCAATCCCCACCCCGAAGAAAACGCGTTTACACATGCCTGTAAACTAGTAGTATTGGTTTGGCTTATTACGGATGATCTGTTATTTATTGATGTAGGCCCGTTTCTATTATTTTATGCTAGTGCTTTGTTCATTTCATTGGCTAAGAATAAAGATGCACACACGCCAAATGGTTTATAACATTTGTATTTTATAGTTTGCAAATGGTACATATATAAACTAGCATGAATTAGCAAAATTACTATATTGCTAATATCATTTCATAAAATTGTCTTCCTATACAGGATTGGGGTGTTCAACATTTTGAGAAACATATTTACATACCCAGTTTGTACAAACACTGAGCAGCCCATCTATTTTGGATGCTGCACAATGCTACCCGGATCATTGTCTACTCTACTACGAAATCTGCACGTAGTATATATGTTTATGTTGTGCTTCTTAATATTATGATGAGTTAAGAAAAATAGATTAAGAGACATCAGCTTTCATCAACCGCCATGACCGAAACATAATCCTTGTAGAAAATGGTGCCCTTGGTAGGATCAACGACTGCTGTTAACATCTCCTCCAACTCCTCAGACGTAAATGGCTCACCTGTTAAGAAGTATGTACGTTTACTTATGTATATTCAAGTGTGTGGATAATCTCTAATATCAGAGAATAGATATATAAATCAGAATAATTATTCACTATTGCGTTCAAAATTAAATATACTCTGAGCTCCCTCAGAATTATGTGAAATCATGAGAAGAAGAATTTGAAGAAAACCATTGAAATTTACCTTCTTCCGTCATGTATTTACTGAGATCTTCCGCCATCAGATAACCCTTGCCCTCTGTGTCAAGTACGTGGAAAGCCTTCAGGAGTTGGTCTTCTGGTGCTGGTTTGTACCTGGAGAGATGCATCAACTCAGTTACGTTGATGTATATAATCTATAGGGTTTATTATAGCTATAACCCCAAGTTAACTGTGGCGTGGTCAGCAATTTACTTTCTACCACACACCCTCCTTATTAACAAATGACCCCTCCCTTATTTACGTTTCATTGTTTGTACTTTCTGATATGTAGATATAAACCTATGCGAAGATGCAGTTACCTCCTCTCTAATAGTACTTGTGTCATCATAGGTAAGAACTTCTCGAATCGTATGTAACCTGTTGGTTCTTCTTCCTCTATGTCTGCTAGCATGTCGTGTAGTTCAGCCTCACTTGGACAGCAGCCGAGTGACCGCACTATAGTGCCTACCTCCCTGTAAAAAGTTATAATTTCATACATAGTTGTGCTAGATATCAAAAAAAGATTTTAAGATTTAAAATTTTAGAGATCTAAAGCTATAAAATGGAAGATTGACCAGTTGTGTTTGTACTCCTAAAAATGGCCTCTAAAACAAAATGCATTATTGACCATATCTAAATAAATATATTATAGACCCACCTTACATCAACTGTTTTATTTGACTCATGATCAAAAATATCGAATGCTTCTGTTATTTTCTTCTGTATATCAGCAATGAGAGATTCTGAAAGGAGAAATAATAGATATTTAGGCAAGTAATTCAGTATCTCTCACAATCTGAAAGCAAATGTAACTATAGGTCCAGTCGGCAAATTATAAGCTTAAAAACTCAATACATTTCTTGCAAGCAGCGCCATTTGATCAATATTTGGAGTAAAATAGAACTTAAAATACCATGTCAAAGTAAACTTTCATTTTATTTTTTGGAAATACAAGATCTCCTATATGCTTAAGCGATGGAAGGCCGCATTCAATGCTCCCCATTGAATACAATGTGGCTGTATTCAATGGGCTAAAAAAAAGTAATTTTCCTTCATTAAATGGGTTCAACTACATTGATACCGCTCTGATGTATTTCACTCGTGGGGCTGGGTGCATCCCACTCAGCCTGCGGCTTCATGGAATACTGCCCCAGCCCCAACTTGTGAAATACCATAAAGACAGTATCGATTCAATGGGCGTTGGCATTTGTCTATATACTATTTGCTTTGTGACTAAGGGAGTATTCATTCATTAATTACAGGGGGTGGTGAGGGGCGCTGACATTTTTATGCACCCCCCCCTTAAGCACGCCCCCCCTCCCGCACTACTAGTCTATATTGAAGGCCACTCAAAAAATGCTGTTTCTCATCACTGTGCGCACCATAAAAAATGTTTACATCTTTTATAACGATTATAGAATCTTAGTCTATATGTTAGAAATGAACAAATATTGCAATCTCCCCGGCAAAGACTTCCGTTCGCCCGGTCACTTCTCTCTCTGCCAAAACCTAAGAACTCTTCTGTGGAAAAAGTCTAGAAAGGGGTACTGCTTTTGTAGTTTCCTGTCCACATCACACAGCAGCCATATCCCTACACCAAAAATAATCCCTAGGACTATGTCGATTTTCCACCTTTAAATCATGATTGATAAGTCCGTAATTTACAACATCTGCAGTTTGTGACTCTATTTACATATTTGAATCGAATGGTACATTTAAAATTGCTTATTTAGCTATATTTTAACCAAAGACAAAGTGTGCAATGGACAGAATCTGTCCATTTGCGAAGCACGGAGTAAGGTTTTGGCAGAGGGGAAGTAAAGACCGATGTCGCACGAACTATCTGCCGCGGGAGATTGCAAATATTGGCATATTTGGTTTCAAATTAATGCTTAGCCTTAGGCTGTCAACAATGCAGTGCCAGTGGCAGTGGGCTAGAAATCACGTTTGACATCTACATTTTTCCAGGGAACATTTTTCCATGCCTCAATTCAATTCCCAGCTACTAGGACTGGACACTGGTGACCCCCAGGGCCACACTTGGCACAAGTCTTGGGCAATTAACTGACAGATGGCCCGAAATAGTAACTTTATTTCTTAAAAAGCTGTTCTTTCACTAGTCATTTGCGGCATTCCATGTACTGGAATGGTCATTTTATTCAGTATAAATATAATGATTTTAGGCCAATATTAGGGTGTTCCAGACACAGCGCACCTCGCGTAAGTGTGAGCGCGATTTCCCTTTTTTTTTCTTCCCAAGTGTATTAGAGGTACTTCTAGTGCATATTTTTTTCACAAATGAAGCAATTTTAGAATCGCCTAACTGTCTAGTGTCATGTCCTAAAGCAGTGAGAAGCCATCTTTCCTAACTGAGGCGCTAGAGGCTTGGATGTGAAGTAAGGTTGAGGCAAAATGCTGGGTAGCTGGTGGACAGCACCTCTGGGTAACACTCACTCAGCATTGCTTCACACATAAAGCTCTCCTATGCAAGATATCTTTCTTTTAGTTAATATGAGAAAATAGGAAGATAGCTTACATGCTGGCACTAATTATAAAATAAGTGGTGAAATTCTACCCCAAGTAGTTCAGAAGATACAGCAGTTTAACCCATTTGTTTTTTATTAATAGATTATTGATCACCAGGAAAAGAGCTTTCAGAATATATATATACTTTCACTTGTTTACACTGGTTCAATTCTGAGTACGTTGAGCTTTTATCCATGAAATAGCAATAACAAGGTCGACCATGGCGGCCATTTTTGGTGGCCATTTTGAATTTTTGACGGGGGTAATTAAGGAATATTGATCACCAAACTATGAGTTTTTAGAAAATGTATATATTTATATGCTTATTGCTTGAATTGAAGTAGTAAATGCTAAACTATTGTCCTCTCTGTCTCAATTTCCTGGCTAATTAGGCTTGATTGGTGCCTTCCATTGTATAGCTAATGTATGGCCTTTGACTTTCAATATTCCCTATACTTTTCTGTGTTCAAATACTGCTGTAGCACTTAATAATTGTCCGATTGACATAATTCTTTTTTTGATCTTCTTCTTTCATAAAGAGCTTTTAGGTTAAGGCTACAGATCTGTTATAACTACATGTAATTGATTCTATTTTCGATGGAACACCCTACCAATATGTTGTTTTGTTGGACTTGTGTTGGACTTGCACTTACTCTTGCACTTGCCTTGGCTTGGACCTGTCCTAGTCTCAGATGACTGCTGACAGTGACAGTGTTGTGTTGAAATCTAGCATTTTTTTAATGTTATAGGTTTATAAAACCACTAATTATCATTCATTTACCTGCATTTTCTTTTGCCTCTTCTGTACCACCTGTGCCCGCCATGTTTGTTTTGCTTGCCAACCAATGATGAAAACTACCTTCGGTTCCGGAGAGTGGTAAAGTTTCGCCCGAGAACCAATCAGAAATGGTGTAACATGACGGGGTGTTTCAATCTCCAAGCAGATCTAACCCCTGTACTGTGCAGTCTCAGTCCACACGCAGTCCGCTTGGCGAGTGATAGCGTGGGACCGACGCGCTCGGCGACCATCTTGGAAAAATTGGGAGTCCACTCAGCAGATCAGACCTACAATCCATGTGAGATTTATCAACAATACACGGTGATATTTATGCAAATTGTGTATTAATGCATCTGGGAGTTCAATAAGGACACATTGAAGCCCACAAGATGAGTGATATCGAACCAAAGAAGTTAAAAGTCGCAGAATTGCGCGATGAACTCAAAAGCCGTGGTCTCGACACAAAAGGGAACAAGGCTCAGTTGGTGAAGCGGCTTGAAAAGGCACTGGTTGCAGAAGCCGGTGAAGGTAAAATATGAATCAATTTACTCTATTAAATACCTCCGTCAATTCTGATTCTAATGTACCATTACTTATTGGGTTGAAACATTTAAAAGACTCGGCATCATCGACCCTGTGGAGGCGGGGTGCATATACGAATACACATTAAATCTAGGTCACCGAATTAGGTCAACACGGCCGCGTGGGGCTTTGAGGGTGGGCACGAAAGCCGAAACTTTTTTTTTAGGCACCACTCACCTCTCTTTTAAAAAAAATCATCACTCCCTTAATCCCGTTAGGCTAATGCAGTGTTGCCACTTAATACTTTAAAAAAGTAAATACTTTATTTCAGCAATTTTCCAAATTTATACTTTATTTATACCTTATTTAGATAAAAAAAATTAAAATACGTTATTTAGATAAAATACTTTTTTTATAGTTTATTTTCAAGAAGAAAAACGGAGAAATTTGCCCTAAATTACAGTATTTTATACTTTTAATACGCATGGGGGCCAGAACAAGCATGCACACAATTTTTATCTTTCGAGGGAAGCAATTTAGCAAAATATCGGCCCGAATTTTATCTTGACCTCTTGCTCGTGAAATTGCCAAAATAGAATGCCCAACTAAGATTTCATAGAAATGAAAGTTTCCAGGGACCGTGATTATACTTTATACTTTATTTGAGCTAGATTTTATACTTTATTTCGGTAGTGCTGATACTTTATTTTCATGAAGGACCGATGGCAACACTGCTAATGCTATTACAGGAGTAGACACTAACATTTTCAGCTGTGGGCCACCCGGGCCCGTAGCTCCAAAAATCTATGGGCCCGGACTTTTAGCTGTGGGCCAGGGAATATATTTTACTTTTTTCAAAGAGAAAATCATATAAATTCCTGATTTACCAATGTTAAAATGACACCAGATTGCTTCATTTCCTCACATTTTTTTCTTTCCAACGGTATATTACATGTCTATACTGATCAGTTATATTCCTATCAAATATCTTGCAAAATTTCCTGAGGGCCACCCGGGCCCATGGGAAGGTAATTCTGAAGAAAACTACGGGCCCGGACCCGAAATTACGGGCCATTGGCTCCCGGGCCAGCGTTAGTGTCTACCCCTAGCAGCTATGTAAACGGATTAACCGGCATGCTCAAGGTGAGGGGATGATAACATTAGCTTTTATAAACTAGAAAACAACCTGTCTGGATCTTCCATATATTTGTTTGGGGGGGGGGGGGAGGGAGGGGGGGGGGCATGCATGGTCTGGCAGCGTCTGTTTGCCTTGCTTAAAGCCCAACATATTATCAGATGTTAGATGAATACCCAATCTGACATGTCTGACCTACCTCCCTGTTGTGGGGGTGGGGAGTTAGCTCAGAGGTAGCACGTTTGTCTCGCATGCATGACCTCATGGGTTCGAGACTCAGTAGCACCCAGCTGTTTGGGCTGAGGCCAAAAAGAATGAAGTTGTGTTCAGGTAACATGGCCCAAAAAAGTAGGGTAGGTAGGTCGATTTTTATATTTTTTTACCAATTTTTTTAAAAGGATTTTGAGACAAAATTCCTCCCATTTTCGTATAATTTTATGGAAAAAGAATTCAGTAACAAAAAATGTTTTTTTGGTAGAAAAAAACACAAAAACTCCTTCCAAAGAAAAAAGAAAAAAAAAGATTTGGGTAGGGCCAAAAAACTTCTTTTTTTTTTGGGTAGGGCCACACAACTTCTTCTTTTTTTGGCCTGATGGCTTTCCCTCTGCTGTGGTAGACATACAGCATATCAAAGGCCTGTCCATTTCACACTAGAACCATTGCCTCGGTAAAAGTGTAGGGGCATGCTTTCTACCTTAACTCACTCATAGATTTGATCACCATCACCGCCCGGCCTTGAAATGACCATACCTGTTAATTAGGGCATAAAGCAACTCAACAACCAACCAACCTCCCTATTGTTAAAAAGAAATGACCACCCGGCATTCTTGAATGTGTAGTTTTGAAATTTGGATAATCTGAACATTTCAGCTGAGGAAGCAGAAGTAACACAAGATGAACCAGAAAGCCATGCATCAATCGTTCCACCAGCAATGGACTCTGACGAGCCGGAGATGTCTCCAGTCAGGCAGTCTGAGCCTGAACAGGATCCAGAGCCTGTGCCTGAGCAGGAGCCAGAGCCCGAACAGGTACCAGAGCCCGAGCCTGAACCTGAGGCAGAACCCGAAATTCAGCAGGAACCGGAACCCGAGCCAGAACAGGTACATAACTTGAAGTTTAACAAGTTTCAGGTGTTCAAAACCAATTAGATAAAAATCCGTGTACAAATACATGGTTGCCAGCTTTGTTAATTCATACTATCAGTGATTAAGTGTAACTGCGTTATATGATTTTAAAAAAATATCCTCGAAATATTCTCTCTCAGATTCTCCTGCAGTGAAAGTAGATCTATTAAATGTCAATATATACCAAAGCCAAGATTTACAAATTGTCTTTCAGAGCCCTGAACCCATGAACGAACCAGTTGCAGAACCAGAGCCAGAACCGGTAGCACAAGAAGAGCCAACACCAGAGCCTGAAGCAGAGGTAAGTATAATAATAAATAACTGAACATGTAAAATAGTTTCGTGTTTTTGCTTCATACATCCTATAACGTCTGAACTTAATTTCAATTCTAATTTTGCCATAACCAGAATAGCTTGATTTCCCCCTTTCTTCTATTTCACGGAAACGGCTTCTTTTTTAACTGCACACATTTCTGCTTTCTGTGTTTCTTTCTATGTCTTTGTGGTGTATAGCTAGCTGACTTGCATGTTATAACAGGAACAAACAGAAGAACCTGCAGTAGAGAGTAAAGAGGAAACAGAAGTCAATGAAGACCTCCCAGAGAAAGCTGAAACGGTATGAACGAAGACAAAATTCTGAAAATTTAGAATAAAATGATCTGGAGTTTTATAGATTTTTAAATCCTGGAGGTGATTTTCAATTTAGTAAAGGCTATGTATCAACATTATGACATCCTGACAAATAAGTTTGACTTTCCCACACTCTTCACTTTTTCATCTCCTGTTAATTAAATTCTCCTCTCCCTCTGGCACATTCATAGGTGTGTAATTTATTTGGTTCTATAGCTTAGTGGTGTAAAGCTAGCTGTCTTGCATGTTAATACAGGAACAAACAGAAGAACCTGCAATAGAGAGTAAAGAGGAAACAGAAACCAAAGAGCAAGCCCCTGAGCAAGTTGATACGGTATGGAAAAGAAAACTGAAGATAAAAATTTAAATTTGAAATTTAAAAAGTTAAATCACAACTTGCTCTTGAAAATGAATTTTTTTTAAATCAAAAATGAAAACCAGAAAATTGAGACAACACGTTTAACTTTGGTGCGTCCTGGGCCTTTTGAATACGTTTCCTTCATCCTGTTTGCTTATGGGCTATCTTGCGTTATAACAGGAAAAAGCAGAAGAACCTGCAGTAGAGAATAAAATGGAAACGGAAATCACAGAAGAAGTCTCAGAGCAAATTGAAACGGTATGGAAAAGAATATGGGGAAAAAATAAAATAAAAATATATAATTTTGAAATCACAACTTGCTTGCTCTTTTTTTTTTTTTTTTAAGTCAAAAATGAAAAAAAAAACATTTCGATAGTCAGTTTAACTTTGGCTCGTCCTTGTCCCTTGAATTGAATTCCTTCAAATAGAAAAACCTCCAATAGAGGAAACAAAAAAAAAGAAGTCATTTCGTGACCTAAGCATAATTACTATATTCCAAAAATCAGATTTAATCAACGATGTTCCTCTTGCCATTTCATGGCTTGGATTTGTGGTATAGTCAGTTGCCTTGATGTTATAACAGGAACAAACAGAAGAACTTGCAGTAGAGAATAAAGAGGAAACAGAAATCAAAGAGGACGTCACAGACCAAGTTAATACGGTATGCAAGAGGAAAGAAAAAAAGACTTGTTGGTTGAGCTAAAATAGCGAGCTAAGAAATTTTGAAATATTTACTAGGAAATGAATTGAACGTTTGTGGTTGCAGCGGGGCGGGGGGGGGGGGGGTCATAGCTACGGTTTTGTAATAATAGTATTGTAACCTTGAGACAGACACACTCCAACTTTGTCCAGCGCTGCTACTCCATCTCTGTTGGTCTTTGTTATGATGGCGGAGTGCTGCTTGTTGTGTACCGCTAACAAACTCTTTAACAGCTGGCACCTTCATACAGCCTGGGTATTTGCTGCTTTCTTCTGTGTTTTATAGCTAGACGCTTTGAATATTGTAGCAGGAAGAGTCGGAAGAACCTGCAGTAGTCGAAGCTGAAGAGCCCAAAGCTGAAGCCGAAGAAGTAACGGAGCAAGCGGTTCAAATGGTATGCATGGGGAAGAAGTTATTGTAGAAGTCTGCAATAGTGGAAGTGTGTCTAATGGGCTGCTATGCTGGAATACATTCGCAAAACAGAGAGCGGCACAGCAGTCTCAGAGTGTCCCAGGCTGGGATGTGTATTGTGACAGCCAGGGCGTCTGTGGTGACCGGGACACTGAGAAAATGAGAGGTACAGGGCCCCAGTGTAGGTTACATAACAGGCTGACGTCAGAGATGGGAAAGATAGGCTGCTGCTGTGCTCTGCACTGAAAATATCAGAGCTCTAAAATTGTACATGTCCACTAAATACAATTCCACTTTCCTGCTCAAATAACTTAATTTGTAGAGCTAGACTTTTCTTAGCTTAATTTCATGATTTTTCAATTGTTCTGTATTTTCTGTTGCTTTATAACATAGGCGCATGATAACATCCACATTATGTGTTTATTTTTGCCTTTCCTCTGTGAAGCCCTTTGTTGGAGTGAGTTAATATTTTCCATACTGTACTTTCTTTGCCCTGCGCGTACAACTAGTTGCCTTGCATGTTACTACAGGAACAGACAGAAGAAGCCGCAGTAGAGAGTAAAGAGCAGACAGAAGTCAAAGAAGATATCCCAGAGCAAGTTGAAATGGTATGCATGAATGGTGTGAGCTTTACTGTGAATGCAGACCACCCATCAATTCTTTATAATAATAATTAATTTAGTCCTTTCAGCGCAACTGCAGAACAGGGGGAAACGTCAGTGTTGTCTTTCCTTGAATATATTTACCGTTAATTTGATTGCTTTCTTTTAAATCTTTTTTTAAACATTTAGATATTACTACTTTTTTTTGTATTATGTAAATGCCATAAAATACGTTGGTTATGTTAGTAATGTAGCTAAGCCAGTATTTACATTTCCAGTCGGCACAAGATGAGGCGGCCCCAGCTGAAGAGGCTGCCAAAGAGCCCACAGAAGAAGCAACAAAGGAAGAGCCAATGGAACAAGAAGGTGAAGCAAAGGCCACAGAGGACAAACCAGCAGAGGCTGAGGAAAAATCAGATACATCCAAAACACCTGATGGTCAGTATTAAACCTAGTGGCTTCCAGAGTATCTGATATAGTGAGTGAGTAATGGATGTTTAACGCCATTTCGACAACTAAGGTCATATTCATAGATGTGCACATTGCTAAGTCCATAGATGAATCTTACCCCATGACATATGCCTACTTGTAACGTGTCTGGCAAGGTGTAGTCTATTCGTCAGAATTGTTCTACCGTTACTACAAGTACGAATAATAAACACTACTGTATCGATGAAGACTGAAACTTAATGAAAATTTATTTCCATTTCACTCACAGATAAGAAAGCGCAGAAACGGAAGCATTCACCAAGCAGAGAACATGAGAGCCGCGACAGCCGTGACCGTCACCACAGGTTAGGAGATTGCATGTGTACTCTAAGAATATACAACTTGACCAAAGCCAGCGCTTACAAACACATTACACATCTGCTCTAATAGCAAGTGAAAGGGTCGAAACATTGATAGACCAATTAAAATGTGGCGGAGAATAAAAGTAAGGCGATAATTCTTAAGACTCCTGCTGCATCATTGACGCAAAACCAGACATTGCAAGCAGATTTTCTGTATGTTTTTCTGTCAAATCAAGTTCTTGTCAGGAGTATATGCTTATGTGTTTGTACTTGGTGGCCAAATTCATTTGTTGTGATTGTGATAAATATATTGTTCCATACAACATTTGGTAAGTACAATGCCCGCCTTGTCAAATCTCGATTACTTGTGATAAATCAAGATGACTAGTGGAAATAATTCTTTGATGCCTGCATAGACCGAGCAAACGAATTATTTCTCACACATTGAAATGTGTCTTACTGAGATGTAGTAATCTTAGTGATGAATATGTGTTTTAAAAAGATGTTCGCCAAGCGTGAACAGGTATGTAGACTTTACCATCAAAACCTCGATAGTAGCTCATGTATGTGGCAAATGGAATAGTGGGACCAAACTGTAAGTAAACTTAACAGGCTCATGTATGCGCAAGTCGAGTGATGAGAACACGTACAGTTTTAGCGACAGATGTCACTATTGTTTGGGAGGGTGAGACTATTATCGTGGAGCAAGGACAGAGCAGATAGATCAGATGGACGTGGTGTTCGTGCACATTTAACGGTGATAGTTAGACATCTGTAGCAGGAGCTATGCTGTTAAATATGGATGGACGAAAAACTTTGTACACTGATGTGACCACAATGTTTTGCCACTCAATATGCTGAAGGTCACGGAGGAGTAGATCAAGGTCCAGGTCGCCACGGCGAAGGCGGTCTAGGTCTCGGTCGGGCAGCAGGTCTCACCATCGGCATGACAGGTATTGTGGTGCTGACTGTACGGTGCTTACGTGGCATGGCCCTGACAAACTAGTAAAGAGACAAGCCACATGAATATGTTATATTAGCCGTTATTGTTTAAAGTTTAGTGTGCTGTTTCAGACTGTAATGTTGTCCATAATACTCCTATGTTGCAGGGTTGATATGTTCCAACTTCTCTCAGCTTTATCCAGTATCGACGATGTAATTCTTCGTAGATAGTATTATACAAAATCTTTCCTTTACAGTCAAGTGAAACCCATTTCTTGGGACTATCGTAAGTGATTACGTAATGTCTCATGCCCCAGTCGTATTGATATCACCAAGAATGTTATTTAGTTGTGTTCCTTCAACGAAGTCATTGCATATGAGCATACTGCCATTGAATATTTGGTTAGTACTTTGTTACTTAGACTATTTTGGAGGGGGCTGAAACTCAAAATGGTCGTTCTTTAAAATGTTGTTACTTTAAGGGATTGTTGGTTTTGTGTTAAATAGGTCAAGGTCTCCATATCACCACAGAGTTCAGGAGCCTGAAGAAAATGAAGATTGGATCTCATCAACAAACTTCCTGTTGGACAAATGTAAGATACTTTCAATTTGCTAGTTTAAGCATGCGCTGTTGGGGAATATAAATATGTCACAGATTTATAGAAAGCCTCAATAAAAGTTTATAGGGATTTACATGATGTAATCAGAAGGGGAGGAGGTAGACTATTTTAAAATGCCCCATACTCTTCGGAGGCATGTCAATGTATGAAGTAAAATACATGTAGACATTTAGTTCTTCAAAAGCCTGAAGAGGCAAGACATGATGATATATGATGGGTCATTAGTTTTCCTGTAGATGGCTGGCATGTAATATATCTGATAATGTAGACGTGGGTATTGAGAGGACACAGGGTTCCCACGTGAATGTCATGGAACAAAATCCATTCGATTTTAGAAATTGTTCTTGTAAATTCAAGACCACCCGGCGCTATATTACGACGTTTAAAGGCCACTTAAAATTGATTATCAGCTTTGCGGACACTTTTTGGAAAAAAATCGGTGAGGGAGGGAGGCTTTTTTTTTTATTTGATATACTTTTCTTTGGAGGTGCGGGAGGGCCTTTTTTCTTTTTTTGCATAAATTGATGGTCTGCACATAAAAATAAGGTCTAAAATGCCGTTTAAACTTTGTTTCTACCCCTATTATCAGCTGAGATATTTATATTTTTGCAACATGTCTCCTGATTTTTTCTAGATGCGCCCTTTTTTGGCTTTTTTTTTCTTAAAAGGTGAAAAAAAGGACCAATGCTGCCCTTTTTAGAGGATGCGCGCGGTGTCCTCAAAGCTGATAATCAATTTTAAGTGGCCTTAATACAGTAAATATTGTCATGGATGGTCGGGGAATTTCCATCTGAAAAAGCTGTGGGACCCAGTTTGAATAGCTATGACACTTGTAGTCGCCTGGACTTAATACCTTTGTCGATTGTTTACCTTGTGTTTCCTGCTTCTATTATCCAGACAACTCAGATTTGAACCTGCGAATCTCTGATGATGGCTTCAGAGCAAACCCCATCACAGTAGAGGGCTTTGGCTTCATGTGGGCGGGCGCTCGTGCCAACTTCGGTGTCAAATCCGGCAAAGTTTGCTACGAAGTGAAGGTTAGTTCTACGTTCAGTGTACTTTTACAATCGTTTAGCTTACATCTTACATGCATTAACTTCACCCCAGGGAAAAAAATAGAGCATTCTCTATATCTATTATACAATGATATAGCTACGATGTATTGAAACATCAGATTTCCAATGGAAGATATGTATGTATAAATATATACACATTAATAAAAGGTTTTGTCATGCTTCAGGTTATGGAACACTTGAACGTTGACCATTTGCCGCATGAGGAAACAAGTCGACATGTTGTGCGTATCGGCTGGTCAATGGACAAATGCTCTACACAGCTGGGAGAGGAGAAATTGTCGTACGGATACGGAGGCACAGCTAAGGCATCTGTAGACTGCAAGTTCACAGACTTTGGAGAGACCTATGGAGAGGGAGATGTCATCACAGCTTGTCTGGTGAGAAAACGAAAAAATAGTTTCATTTTAAATCAGAACAATCTGCAAGGCAGTTATCGTTTGAATGATGGTTCAAAGACTAAGTAGAAAGTTCTCTGACGTCATAGTTCCTATTTACCATGATATATACAGTGACCTTTGCAGTGAATCTAATGACTCAAGAGGCTGCACTTAACAGTAGATTGTTAATATTTTGAAAGTCAAAATATAGTACTGGCATGTTAAAAACAAGCACAAAATTGCTCTTCCTTAGGACTTCGAGGCCCAGCCACATGTGATCTCATACTACAAAAACGGAGTTGACCTCGGGAAGTGCTTTGAAGTTGAGGCATCTGACCTAGAGGGTGGAGCCCTCTACCCACATGTTCTCACCAAGAACTGTGAGCTGACGGTTAACTTTGGACAGCTGGAGGAGGCGCAGTTCCCAGTCCCAGAGGGATTCACCTTCATTAACAATGTGCCCGCTGAAGAGCGTGTCCGTGGGCATGTGCCACCTGCCAAGAAGGAAGACTGCCAGGTATGTATTAACGCTTTCAGGGCAGAATTATGCCCTTAGTCGTCATGATGCATGAATGCAGACCTGGCGAGTAACTTGCCAGTGCTGCATTCAAGCATTATGCCGACCCTACAGGGTTGAGACGCCCCCGAAAGGTCGGCATGATCCACCAATGCAGCACTAGCGAGTAAAGCTGCTTCAGTGCCTTTTACATGAATATCCTGATATAAATAACACAAGCTTGAATGATGCCTGTTCAGAGAGTTATCTTGAGAGATTTAAGAATAACTTGTTTCCTTGTGTTAAATTATAGATCGTCATGATGTGCGGTCTGCCGGGTGCTGGAAAAACGTACTGGGCCGCCAAAGAAGCTAGTAGCAAGCCTGAGTTGAAATACAATGTACTTGGAACAAATAACATCATTGACAAAATGAAGGTTGGTATAAATCGTTTTAACATCATTAAAGGTTTATTATGCCATAAATCATTGTAACTGTAATGTTGGAAAGGTATTCTCATCGCCCTGTTTAATACTTACTGTATGACCTTGGCGTGAGAGACCGGGTTCGCCACCTGGCAAGACCAACTGGCTAATTCCTTGGTGCCCTACAGTAGCATTAACTATTAGTTTGAATGTGTAAAAAGCACTTTGATACAAATAAGCATGTTATAGTGGACAGTGTTGACCATTTGCAGTCCTCATAATTGTTTGACCTTTCCATTTAAGGTGATGGGACTCCCGCGTAAGCGCAACTACTCCGGTCGCTGGGACATCTTGATTGATAAATCAACCAAGTGTCTGAACAGGCTCCTTGAGATTGCGGCCAAGAAGAAGAGGAACTACATTCTTGACCAGGTAAGGTTGGGCCACACACTGGGTCAAACATTTGCTCAGCGGACCCCTAAAGATCTAGCTAGACCAAAGTAGCTTTGAAAGCCGAAAAGTAAAATCCAAGGATAGTACAACGCTCTGTATAAAGAACGTGTCGTGACTCAACAGGTAGGTGATTTATCGGATGTCCTGCCACTCTGACTGCTGACATCGGAAAGCACGCACGCGCAGGTAGGTAAGACCAAGGTAGGTAAAATGGGCCCCGGGGAAGGGGGGGTAGCACCCTATATAGAAGACAAACACCCGCTTATCAGGTGAGTGCCGTTGATATTTTTGATAAAACTTTAGTATCGAAAGGTGAGTCGATCTACAATCAAAGGAAGCCCTCACAAAGAAATGGTACTTGTCACATGGGTTATTTGTCGTGGTTTTTTTTTTGGCCCCTCTGAGAAATGGTTGTGTATAATCTAATGTTAGAACATATATTTCTGCACACAGCTACCAAGAGCGCACACATGAACTGTATATCCACACACGTATAGTATTACGCGACAGTGAAATGGTATCACAAGAGGAAGCATAATAGGTACAAATGACCACTCAATGTAGCTTTACTTTCAGTGCTGTAAGATTAGTAAGTACACACGTTAAGATTGTCAAGGATGATGGTCAGCTGTTTATATCAGGCAAAGTTTGAGAATGTATTTCAAAGCGGATACAAAATCTTACTTTCATTCAGCGTCATGATACACTATGTGCTATTTTCAACCAATGTTCAGCATTTATTTGTTACTAGGCTTCCGAATATGGCAGATGACTCATTTGTGTATATAACCGTAATAGGACATCTTGCGATAATTTCAAGATATGATTATAAGTATTGACAGCATTATACACACTAAGGATATAATCATGAACTTGGTATTTATGTGACCATGATAACATTTATTTTCCGCGTGGCATGTCCTCACTGTATGTTTATTTCTGATATTTGATGTAGCGGCTTGATTCCCAGTGTAGATGTAGTAAGATTATGAACTTCTTGAATCTGAAGATAATATATCAGGTGATTTATTTATTGAGACGACTAACCCTTGTGACAAGTACCACTCTTTGTTTGAAAGACAGCAAGCATAAATATAACACCATTATCATTATTATCTTCGTTATTCCCTCTGTAGATAATGTATGTGAAGTATGTATGTCGGAAATAACCGATATCACCCAATGCTTACGAAATGTTGATCTGTATTGAAAGATTTCTCAACAGCCCCATTGCAGAAATAGAAGCGATTGAAACCCGCAGCCTTCTATGCTGTTTTTTTGGGGATAATCGCTATGTCTGTGCTATCGGCAGCACATGACACTTAATCTCTATGTTTGTAGGAACCCGCAAATATAACTAGTTAACCACCCGGTTGGGCTAAGCCCTGGTGTGTGCGCTGACAAAGGTACCCTATGAAGGTAAGTGGTGAGTACTGCAGGAGGCCGAAGACTTCGGCCTCCCTGCAAGCTACTCATCGGCCTAACATGATGCCACTTTAGTTGCTCTTTCAGGTGCTCATTGGGGGCAAGGGCCGCCCAATATCAAGCCAAGCGGGAAACCTCCTGTAACAAACCCCCAAACTCCCCCCTGGGACAAGTAGAAGCCCAGTGTATGTATAAACAAAACAGAATAATAACAGAGTTGTGTTCTTGTTCCCGTCGTGGCAGACAAATGTGTATCCCTCAGCCCAGAGACGTAAAATGCGACCTTTTGAAGGTTTCCAACGCAAGGCCATTGTGATAGTACCCACAGATGAGGAATTCAAAAGCCGTTGTGCTCAGCGCGAGAAGGAGGAAGGCAAGGAGGTACCCGATTCCGCGGTCCTTGAGATGAAAGGTAGGATGTGCCGCAAAGTGCACACAAAATGAGGATATAGGAAAAACATAAAAACAAACTTTTGAATTCACGACATGCTGGAATTGGTCACCCTGTTATTCAGCCACTTTCTCTCATGGTTCTTTTTGTTTTGTCTAAAACTGCCAACATAGAAAAAGATAGATAAATACTGCATGTACCTTTGCAACATCGAAAATGAATTCCATTCTTCAATATAGATATCTCTACTACTGACAAAATGAATGATTTGTTACGTTATAAAGTTATTTTCACAATTTGTATTTCTTTGCATATAAATGCACATTTTTTTTCATGAAAGTATAGAACAGTGCATGTGTATTCAAATTTCTTGAATGAAAATATCCTCCCATGTTTTAAAAAAAATCAAATGGCAGAAGTCAGAAACTGAATTTTATCTATAAAGTGGCGATAACAGGAGTGACATTTACTCTAATTTCGACAGTGACTAAACTTGTTCTGGATTTTGTAGCTAACTTCCAGTTGCCGGTAGAGGGTCCGCTCTTCGACAAGATAGAATTTGTGGAGCAGCCTAGAGAGGAAGCCGCAAAGCTCATCGAACAGTACAACAAAGAGGGACGTGACGCCCTTCCTCCACCCGACAAGCGCTACAGAGACGGTGGCTACGACAGAGGTGAGTCATCCTAGCAAAATCGCTGAAAGTCTCTTGATATAACCCCACCCCACCCTCCCCGCCTCCCACCTTGCTTAGTAGGTAGTGTCATGGTACATTTAAGGTCGACTGCAATCAAGAAGAGCGATAACCGGACAATTCAGCTGTATGAGAAAGTATGTACTTGCTTTCTTGTTGTGCGATTTGTAGCTGGAGATAAAATCGTTAACACTTGATTGCATTGGTCTGTACTTCACGCGTTCAGGTGGACGGGATTATCGTGGACGCGACTACAAGCACTATGACAACCGCGACGGTGGCCGAGGAGGTATGCAGCTCACTTACGAGTTGTTAAAAAGTACATCATGGTCGAGCATGTAAATTTGCAGGCCGTTGTCACATGGTCCACCGTCAACCCTGACCCGAATTGTCAGCAATAGCTTAAGTGATAACATAATCCATATACTTGTTTGTCATAAATTCATCCAATGTTACAGTTACAGAGCAAGTCACAATGATTAAGACAAAGTGAATGATGAAGTCCTGTCATCTTTCAGGTGGCCGTGGGGGTTACTACGACCGTCGCCGCGGTAGCTACATGGGTTACTCCAGTGAGGACAGACAGCGCGTCGAACATTACGATGGCCGCAGAGACCACAGATACGTAAGTATCAACCCGATTTTTTGAATATGTATAGGGAACACGATTCCCTACTGTCTAACGGTGATTGTTCTTTCAGCTGTTACAGTATATTTCTACAGACACATACACTTGCTTTGCGCTGCCCTGAGTGCCTGAGAGGATATGACGGAGAACATTATCATAAACAGTTACCATTATCATATTCTCACAAATCAGCAATTTTTGTGAAGTCGAGGTAAAGAGACAAAAGAAGGCATCTATTGAGCAAACCAGTCATATTGTCATATCTGATACATTTTAGCGAGATGAACATCGGAATCGACGTGAGCCTGCCAAGGCTTCCAACCGAGACTCTAAATCGCCTCGCATTCCTACGATCATAACCTCCAAGGTATCCGAGCCAATTCATAGCTCACAGAATTGTTTATCGACCTAGGTGTCCAGCTCACATGCATGAGTACACATGTATATGGATTGTATATGCTTTGTATAGTTTGTGCTGCAGTGTGTATGTAATCATCTCTATACTGGACAATGAGTAGGACTAAGACGAGGCTATAGTTAGTATTGTCACTTATCTGGATGTAAAAGCCAAGGAAAGGCTTAGAAGATTTGAAGAATGTAACATGGTGATGAAGCATTGACTACTTTGTACTATGGAGACTTAGGAGGAAGGGAGCTGTAGACATCTCGATGTTATCAGATTAACTGCTCTGCTCATGGCAACAGGGTTATGTGTTGACAAGTACTTGTAAAGCGATGTTGATTCATGGCAAGGACACGGGAATCGTAACTCACCAGGGCTTATGACACATTTCTAATTATACTTTCCTCTGTTTTGATAGGATAACCGAAACCGTAACTGGGACAACCACCACGGTGGTGGCGGCTGGGGTCGGAACCACGGCGGCTGGGGCAATCATCACGGCAACTGGAACCAAGGCGGCTGGGGCAACCAAGGCGGCTGGGGAAACCAAGGCGGCTGGGGCAATCAAGGTGGATGGGGCAATCAAGGCGGATGGGGAAATCAGGTATGTGTTTAAAGGACTATACTTACCTACTGATGTGACTTATCGTTTTCAGTGTAATGAGCGCATAGTGCACGTAGCAAATTATTGTTAACACCTTTCTAGTACTTTAATAGAGTTAATAGGACTCTTATAGTCTTGCGCTTGATGCATCGACCACAGTAATAGTATAACAATAAATACAAATGGTTTACAGTACAGTACTGCCGCAGTGTTGGAATTCAGTTTCTAATTAATGCCAGTTGTTCAGGATGTTGTTGGTTTAGTACTGTACTCGTTCACAGAAAGTCGCAATGAAATCGGACTTAACCGTCTGAACAGAATAAAATGTATTTATTCAAACAATATTTCCCTATTGAGCGTTAGAAATAGACATGGCCTGACCGCAGATTGTATTTATTCATATCAGAGCTGGGGTGGACACGGCCAGAACCAACAGTCTAACGCACAGGCCTGGAGCAACTACTACAACAACTGGTACGGCAACCAAGGAGGCCAACAGTCCCAGCAGAGCTGGGGAGATTACTACAACAACTACAACAACGGTGCCAGTAGCAGTGCGTCTGGAAGTACCACCCAGCACAAGTAAACCACTGTCAAAAAGGCTTACATCGCTTTCTACAGTGTTCTCCCAAGTGAGACTCAGGCGGTTTGGTCTAGGCGAGGGCACCCAATCCTTGTTCAGCCTCAAATCATAATGGACTAAACCAAAAAATTCTCTTACTGCCGGATATTGCAGCAAGGCAGCTAAATGTAGAAGAAGTCTGTTGTTCTTTCTTTTTCTCCGTCATGACTTGGCGGCGTAGGCTGGATTTGCTCGCGTTATAGTAAAGCAGTGGAAGTTAGCCCTTGGCATAGCCGTGTATATAATACAGTGTAGACATACCCAAGCGGGTAGAACATAGAGCTGCTCATTGTACGCCGAATCTCGAGGACCCACAGGAGTCGTTACATGTAGGGATCGGCGTCTCCTACTGCCTATTTTAATACATTTGTGTATTTAAGGCTACTATTATTGTGTCGCGACAGTGGCAAGTGCCCACGTTTTTGTCTGGACTTCTAGTACCAGTGTCTAATTGGCTTTCAGTTCTATATTAATCAGATTAAAATCCTGTGAAGTCCATACGTATTTAATGTTATTCGAGTACTTTTTATTGTAGCTGTGTGGTTATATAGCCCAGCAACTTTCTTGTACATGTGCCACCTACTACAAATAGAAGTATAGACACAGTCTGTTTTTTCTAATTCATTTTCACGGGTAATTACTTATGTGTATGTCCCTCTTTAAAATCAGGGTAATACCCAGGGGTTTTCCCTATAATATACAAATGAACAGAGTGAATTTCATTTCTTCATTACCTTATTGTCCTTGTAAACAAGAAATTGGCAGCAACCAGCTGTAGATAAAAACAGAAAGCTGGTCTTATTGTGACTGTAAAGTGTGGTAATACCATAAAATAAATAAACTATACAAAATAATGTTGCGAGTTCAGTGATCCTTTTATACTCGATAATCAAAAATGAGAGGTCATTTTAAAGAAAGAAATATTTGGCGGGGGTGGGGGTGGAGGATGACATTTTATTTTTTTGAAATACAAGATCTATGCTTAAGCACTGGAAGGCCATATTCAATGGTGCTATTGAATACAATGTGGTAGTATTCAATGGGCTAAGACAAAGTTGTTTTTCCTTCATTAAATAGCTTCAAATAAAAAAATTAAACACAAATGCCAACTACATTGATACCGCTCTGATGTATGACTCGTGGGGGCTGGGGCGCATCCCACTCAGCCTGCGGCTTTGTGGGATACTGCCCCAGCCCCTACTCGTGAAATACAACAGATACCATATCAATGGGCGTTGGCATTTGTCTATGTATAGAGATGCGGCTACATTTTTATTGTGCGTCACCAAACCGCCACAGTAGAAAAGGGCGAGAACAGAAAAATGTGTTCCAGAGAAAAACTATCAGAAAAAGTGAAGGGTCTATGTAACTTTAATTTTCATAAAACATTAATTCAAATCCCTATATTTGTTGAGGTTTAAAATTGTGAACATTAGTTTATTTGCTTTGCTTTATCAAAGCAATTTGATAAGGGGATGACTCGTAATGCTTAAGTACTGGAATCGGTCTGAATACAAATCACAATGCTGAAACAGTAGGTGAGTTCGGGGAGGACCAAAATAATCACTTTGGTGATTACGAGAACCAGCGTGCCCGTATCTTCCGGTAGACCCTCACAAATACCCAGCTTCAGCAGCTGAAGCTGGGTCTTTGCAGAAGTCTACCGGAAGGTACGGGCACGCTGGTTCTCGTAATCACCAAAGTGATTATTAGAGTGTGCCATGTCTGTTAATACGATACAACGTTATAGACAATGGTCACACTCTTTCTACTGGTGCGGTGGCTCGCGTTTCTAATAACCTTTGGGGAATAGGGCGATTTTAAGACATTTTGTTTGCCGTTTTTTTCCATGTTTCCTTGCTTGTACAACCTCCTTCATCCTCCTTTGGGTGCACAACGTCGGGGAAATTTTTTCCACCGTGAAAATAATGACTCATTTCGTCTATATTTACAGCAAAACCTGAGATAATAATTGACGTTGAAGCCACCGAGAAAGTTCGCCGCAATCTAACATGGCGGCGGTCGAGTTGAACGATCAAAAAATCTCATTTTAGCTGCTTGGGGGGCTATTACGTGGTGGAATCGATGAATAACGTCCCTTTTTGGTGAATATTAGTTAATTACATTAAAGATTACCAAGTAATTCGATAGGTCTAACCCAATTGATCTCCTAGATCTCGGAATACGCATTTGCGAGTTGCCGCCCCGGACACTTCGCAGAACAAAAAAGTTAGAGACCTGCATTGGTCAATATCAATCAATATTAATCAATACTATATTGGCGAGATATATAGATCTAGTTGCCTTTGTAAGGCTCAATCATCAACTTATCAACGAAATAGAGCCCTCCGCCAAAATCGAACAATCGGCGATTTTGAACATGGCGACGGTGGAATCGAACGATCAAAACATCTCAAAATAGGCCGTAATACCATTTTATGCACTATTCACTACATGACTAACATCGATTCCACCTCTAATTATTAACATGTCAATGTTGTGTTTAATCTCCTGTGACGCCAGCTCATATTGCCTCAATGGCAACATGACTAACGTTTTGAGAATGAGAGCCACTATTTTCATTTGCCATTTTGTTCACATGGTTTTCATTTCCTTGCCGCCTGCCGCCCAAATGGTGGCGGCTGCAGCGTGATTCTGCGCCGTCCAATCAGTTCACAGCTTAGTGGTCACGTGACTTGCTGCCTGATGCAGCTGACAGATTACTGCGGCCACTGTAGTCCCTACGACGTCAGTGGGGGGAGGGGGGGGGGGGGTGATATTCAATGTATAAGGGCCTATTCTGATCAATATGGATGGTAGCCTAGACTATTAAAATTTCAGACCCCTCCAGGAGGGGTCGGCGTAAACTATTCTGACCCCTCTTGAGGGGAGGGGGGCATTGTAAAAAAATGATGCCGCTTTTTAGCAAAAGAGCCTGTGCGTTTATACTATAGTTCAAAGGGGGGGGGGGGCGGGGCGAACATTTTTCGGCGAATTCGGCGAGGGGGGCACACCAAATTTTCCACACGCTCTCGAGGGGGGGGGGGGAAATCTCACCACCCACCCCCCTGTAGCCTAATTAATAAATGAACCCTCCCTAAGTTACTCTAAGTGCGAGGGCCTAGGCCTACTAGCACTGGGAAGAGGGGTGCAGCTGTCTGCTAAGTGCAAGGGACTACTGTAAACGTATTATATTTCGCGCTGTACACATTTTCGCGGATTTTAAAATCAAAAATATGTACAGAGTGAAAATCTATCCAATATAGCTCTATAACTACCCTCTTTCAAAACCCGTGAATTTAAATCCCAGCGAAACTATATTTTCTAACAAATCCGCGAAAATTTACACCAGCGAAAATATCTACGTTTACAGTATAGGCCTACCAGCCCTTGGAAAAGGGGCCAGGGAAGAGGGGCGCAGCTGTCAGCTAGACTCAGTGCAAAGGCCTAGGCCTACTAGCACTGGGAAGGGGGGGGCGCAGCTGTCAGCTCAGTGCGAGGGACTTTATAGGCCTACTAGCACTGGGAAGAGGGCAGAGCTGTCAGCTAAGTGTGAGGGACTATAGGCCTACAAGCACTGGGAAGATCGAGGGGCACAGCTGTCAGCTAAGTGTGAGGGACTATAGGCCTACAAGCACTGGGAAGATCGAGGGGCACAGCTGTCAGCTAGCAAGTTGAAGTGTTAGGGCCTAGGCCTACTGGGAAGAGGGGCGCAGATGTCAGCTAGTCTAAGTCCGAGGAGCTAGGCCTACTAGCACTGGAAAGAGGGCCCAGCTGTCAGCTGATCATGTGTGAGGGTCTAGACCTACTAGCACTGCATGGGGGATGGAGGTGGGACTGCTAAATCAACAGGGTAATAAATATAGGGCCTATATTTCCCCTATATATAAAACGGCAATATTTGGGACCAGCGAACCACCCCATTGAATTAGGCCTTGGTGGTCGCCGGGAACAGATAAACCAAAAGAGGCTAGATGAAAACATGTATTTTTTTCAAAGTTAACTCGATTTTTCTTATTAGTTTCATTTTACTTAATATCTGCATTCCTTCCTATGTCATATACGTTCTGCCTAGGAGACTTATGCTCAGATTACTATTGTATTTAAAAGAAAACAACATAGATAATACAAAAACTCTCGTACTGTGGGCCTAGCAACAAGAGGCAGAAAATCCAACTAAATTCCGCCATGTTTTGCTGCAATAAAAGTGCACAAAAATAATGTATCTATCATAAAATATTGATCAAATACACCAGCATTCGACTGTAAGTACTGATTCAATCTTCCTCTATAAAAATAGTATCATAGATCACTTAAATGAGAGAGATAATCAGTCTTAAACTTTCCAATCGACAAACCTGAGAGAATATGCTTGGAGAGTGTGGTTGCGTCAAATCACGGCCTGGTAGATAAGGAAGCGCGTTTCCAAGGCGATATCTCCATGCGCTATCTGGGGCAGAGGGACGCCCGCCTTGCCGCGCAGATTAGCGCCAGGGAATGGGTGGGGACTGGGTAGGCCTATCCCCATGTGTGTGTGTGGGGGGTGGGGGTAGTATCACGGACGATAGGCCTAGACTGTATTTAAAACATAATCACCAGCTGCCGAAGGCACTGGTTTGTATCAAAAACTTAAGATTGTCCCCAAAAACTTAATATTGTCTGATTTCCTTGTATAATACATGGTTTTTAGGGTTATCTAGGATGTAGAATTTATATTTTGGGTCAAAATTACGATTTGGAAAATTCCAAGATGGCTGCCAAGATGGCCGCCCAAAACTCAAGGTTGTCTGATTTCCTTGTGTAATACATGGTTTTTAGGGTTATCTAGGGTGTAGAATCTATATTTTGGGTCAAAATTATAATTTCGAAAATTCCAAGATGGCCGCCAAAAACTCAGGATTGTCTGATTTCCTTGTGTAATACATGGTTTTTAGGGTTAACTAGGGTGTAGAATCTATATTTTGGGTCAAAATTACAAATAAGAAAATTCCAAGATGGCTGCCAAGATGGCCGCCAAAAATTCAAGATTGTCTGATTTGCTTGTGTAATACATGGATTTAAGGGTGTCCTAGGGTGTGGAATTCATTGTTTTGGGTCAAAATTACAATTTGGGAAATTCCAAGATGGCTGCCAAGATGGCCGCCAAAAATTCAAGATTGTCTGATTTGCTTGTGTAATACATGGATTTAAGAGTGTCCTAGGGTGTCGAATTCATCGTTTTGGGTCAAAATTACAATTTGGGAAATTCCAAGATGGCTGCCAATATGGCCGCCCAAAACTCAAGATTGTCTGATTTCCCTGTATAATACATGGATTTTAGGGTTATCTTGGGTGTAGAATCCATATTTTGGATCAAAATTACAATTCAAAGAAATCCAAGATGGCTGCCAAGATGGCTGCCCAAAACTCAAGATTGTCTGATTTCCTTGTGCAATACATGGATTTCAGGGTTATCTAGGGTGTAGAATGCATATTTTGGATCAAATTTTTTAGTTAAAATGGAGAAAAGTAGACATAGAATTACTGTTATATTTCTGACTTTAAGACATTGACACATTCCTTTGTGGTTTTTAGACACATCTTTTTTGCCTCTATACTTTACATCAAATTGCCTGCTTGTATAAAACTACATAGGCCTACGTATATACGTTGATTAGCCCTATATTTGCAATATAAGATATAATTATTTAACTTATTTAGGCCTAGGTGGCATGTATAGATCTAGCCCCCCCCCCCCAGGTTACTATAAACCAAAGTATATATGGATTAAAGTAACATTTCTGACTGATGTAGGCCTACTAACTGTAGCCTAGGCTATTGCGAAAGAAAGGGGGGGGCGCCAGTGCTATAGTCAATTTTATCAATGTAGGCCTACTAACTGTAGCCTAGGCTATTAAAAGAGGGCTCATTATAGAGAAATATAACTTTAGAGTGACATGGCACACTCTCCCAGTAGACAAGTATGTCACTATGCAGTCGATATAGAGCTAAATGTTAGATTTTTTTGGCCCTCCCCGAACTCACCTTCTGGGCAGAAATAGGCTATTTTATAGACTGCAGGGGGCTTTTTTTCCAGGAAATCGTATTGCTCCAATAGAGAAAAACTCTATTATAAAATATTTTTCAACTCTTTTTTTATTTTATTTGGTATCCTAATTATCAAACATGATTTAAGAATGCATAATTTGAATAAATAATCTTTAGGCACATTTTTGTGATGTGCTCTGGTTTATGCAGCGGATTTATTGGGTCTGCTGTATTAGAAGGACCTGCAGTCCAGTGCCCATGCTAGCAGGCTAGCTTATTCACTGTCAGAACACTGATGTGCTGACCACGTTTTTGATGTGCTGACCACGCTGGCGGTAACAGGGTGATAACTGGTGATAATAGGGTGTTCCTGGGCTATTTAGAATGTACACTTCACAATAGATAGCTACAATATCTATTTACACCAAGTGGATATTGATTCAACAATGATAGGAGCCTAGATATGTCAGTATTGGGCACCGTACAAAACAATGAGTGATGTGCTGACCACACTGCTTGGTTGTTGTAGTGATGTCCCGTAACACATTTCTGTGATGCCCGTAACACGGTTCTCTGTTGTACATAATACATATACATTTAGTTATAAAATTACAAAATATACAACCATACATAAACTAAATGAAAGATTTAATGACTGGTCTGGGGGGAGGTGGGGAGCAGGCATTTGGGGTTGTGAAATTAGTGATACAATTTTGAACTGAGGAGGCTCTTTATAAGTTATACAGTTTAATGCAACTTCACAGCACAAAATCCTGTTTTAATAATGTAAGTTGAAGTGGTCAGGTTACCACCCCTCCCTACTGCAGGCAGTAGATGAAGGGTAGGTTCCTAATGGTCAAGCCAATTACATAACTCTGAAATATACATGGTGTCACCATGTTCACTGAAGCATGACCAGCCACACAGTCATGCTAGTTTAGGGAGTGCTCATTCTTTAACAAGAGGGGGGGTGGTGGATTTGGGGGGGGGGTAAGAAATTTCGACCCCTTGACCGGGGGGGTGGGAATTTGGACCCCTCTTGGGGGGGGGTTGAAAGAATTTCAACCTGTTTTGAGGGAAAAAGCCCCCCGCTACTATGCTACAAAAAGGGTCCACTTTTGAGAAGAATTTCCCTAGGCAAGGGTCAACTTTTGCAAAATTTCCCTAAGCAAGGGTCAACTTTTGCAAAATTTCCCTAAGCAAGGGTCATTTTGGCCTAAATTCCTCTGAATCAACACCATTTTTACCAAAATCTCCCTAAGCAAGGGTTCATTTTCACCCAAATCTCTCTTAGCAGAAAATCATTTTGGCCAAAATCTCCGTATGAACTGGTTCATTTTGGAAATCTCCCTAGGCAAGGGTCAAGGGTTGCCAGGGGTCCAGCCGGACACCCCTGTCAAAAAAAAATTGAGTGCCCCCCCCCGGGGTAGTGCCTCTCGTCCTAGAGACTTGAAAGTTTCAGAAACCATTGAATACACACTAATTAACCTCACTATAGGTCGGAACATGAAAGAACTCTATTATATCATTGCGTTTCAAACAACTTTAGTTACCACAACTTGCCACTTGCCACGTGCGTCCCCGCGCGTTCTTACATCCCCTGCCCTAACTCCCCACACTGCTTGTGACTGCAGAGGGGTTTTCGGCGACCTGGCGACCTGGGCCTTTTTCCAGGCGACTTTTCGACCTGGGGCAATAATTTAAGCGACCTGGCGACTTTTACACAATTGATTATAGGATAAAGGGTCTAAAAGAACGACCTTGCGACCTGGGGACCTTAATTTCGGCGACTTTCCGACCTGAGGGGGGCCCCCCTCTGCACCCCCCTGCTTGTGTTACGGGACATCACTAGTACACACTACCTGTGTGTTACGGGCATCAGTGGCAGTGTGTTACGGGACATCACCATGAAAAACACAAACTCCCTTTTTCTCAGTAATTACTGGCAATCACTGTGAAAGGTGAAGGGATATAGCCTTGTTACAGGATTATGAATATATGGTGTAGATTTCAATGTTACAAACTCACTAGAAGTATGGAAATCTTACATTCCCTGTTGGAGTGTCCACCATGTGGTCAGCACATCAGAAATGTGGTCAGCACATCAGTGTTGCGACAGTGTTATTGAGCCGTGTCCCACCCGCCCAGGCTAGCAGGAGAGTGTTGTGACGATCCTATAGCTATACCTCTCAGGCCGCTCAGGTTATAATTATAGGCTCATTCAGTGGGACGTTAAACTACACAAACAAACAAACAAAATATAGGCTCATTGAGCCGTGTCCCACTCGCCCAGGCTAGCATGAGAGGGTTGTGACATCTCTCTGTACTTGGATGTGTATTGACCAATACACACCCATTTGCGCCACCAATCTGGCGCAAATGGGTATCAAATGAGATGCAGGTCTGCTCCCATACCATACACAGCAGAGGAACCCGGAGCAGTGTTGGTATGGGAGTCTGGGACTGCTCCCAGGCCGCTCAGGTTATAATTATAGGCTCATTGAGCCGTGTCCCACCCGCCCAGGCTAGCAGGAGAGGGTTGTGACGATCCTATACTAGTACCTCTCAGATCGCTCAGGTTATAGTTATAGCCTCATTGAGCCGTGTACCAGGCACCCAGGCTATAGCCGCTGAGTATAGGAAAGGGTTGTGACGATCCTATACCTCTCAGGCCGCTCAGGTTATTGACCCAGGGGCACCCTGTGTCTTAGGGAGACAGTTTTGGCAAAAATGATTCGTCGATTTGCAGTCAAACTTTGATGTGGATGTATACATTTCCTGTTGCATATTTTGAATAAAGAATAACACTGCAACTAACTTACAACCTATTTCTGTCTGGCCCTTCATCCAAAAATTTGGAAAAAATGGTCTCTCCTAGTGAAAAAGATGGGAGAAAAAAGGTCGATTTGATGTCAAAATACACCTCTCTGTGAACTATGCTAAAGAATAGCAGAGTAACCTTGAATCCACCCTTTAAAAGAGTCACGTTCACACAGACATCCATAGAGCTTAGTGTTAAAGGGAGGGTGAGATCAAAATATGAGACGCTTTTGAAGAGGTATGGGGACTAGGTGATCTGTAAAGGCCGAGTGTTAGATAGACTACAGCTGGACACAGTTCTTCCATATACCCACTGCCCCGCAGGGTCAAGACGAGGTGTTATACACCGAGTCAATGGAATGGGCAGGGTTCCCACATGTCATGGAAAGTCATGGAATTTGAAAGTTGTCTGGAATGTCATGGAATTTGAAAGTTGTCTGGAATGTCATGGAATTTTGAAAAAAATTGCTGTGTCATGGAATGTGAAAATAATGTAATTAATATTACAAAATCTCCTAGAATGTACCAATTGCTTTCTAGATTTTAGAAATTTTCTCGGGGACCAAGCCCCTGACCTCCTCAAAAATGTCATGGAAAAATGAGATTTTTGTCATGGAATGTCATGGAATTCAATCAGATTTTTTTGTGGGAACCCTGGATGGGACCCTGGTGGATGGGACCTTGGTTGGGAGATTGGCTGGGACTTTGGCTGGGACCAGTAATTCCCCCAGATCAACCAATAAATATTTATGTTAGAGGTCCACCAAGAACTTTTGTCGGAGGCTGGCTTAAAAAAAAAAAAATTGTCGCTCGCTCCAGTTTTCCACCGACAAAATCCATTGACCAAAAAAAAATCTCTAAAAAAAATAATAAAAAATTTCGCTCGCTCGCATCATTTTTGGAAAAGTGAAATCCATTGACCAACTTTTTTTTTGGGGGCCTTAAGAAGAAGGTGGTAAAATGGCTGTGCGCACGCGAGGAAATGCAGACCCCTCAGGTTAAGTGGTGACCACTAGCTAAGTAGATGATAACTTGAAAAAGATTGCATAGTCATAGTTGGAGGGCATTTAAAGTGAGTACCGGTATATCCGATTTTTCTTCAAATTCTAAATTTTACTTAAATGTATTCCGAACACTGTAAAAGTATAATATTTAGAGAATAGAGCTTAATTAAATGTCATCAATGGCTGTCAATAGGATTGGGACTGTTAATAGGATTAGAGATTGGGACATGGGACATTTCTCAAAATCGATATTGCAACATGAGCGACAGGGGACATAGGACCCAATAGCGACTTCTGCAGTGTCCATCCCCTTCAGGTTCTTGCTGCAGTACAGAGAACAACACCGGACACATTTATTGATGTATCAGTTTATTCATATGTGCCTATTTGGCAGGCATTTATTTTCCTCAATTTACATATGCTATAAACAAAATAGTTATAGATCCACTCGAACATACTGGTAAAATCCGAATCATTCATACAATAAATTTCCGCATTTTAAACCTTTTTCCAAACATTCCTTGCACACAGCTAAAAGATATCAGATGTCTGTAGGTCACGTTGGCTGCTGGACAGTGGGTAGTGTAACCGTCAGAGTTCCCACCTTTCGGCTGAATTTTGCTGATGCGTTATCGCTGTCCACTTGCTCCGTGAAGGTGAGAGTAAGATCATACCGATCAGCAACCAGCAAGTGTAAATCATCCTAGAAATAAAACATATGCATATTGTTTTATCTTTATATTTAAAAAAAAGAAGTTGTTTTTCCATGTCATTCAGTACACAATTGATGAAGCAACCAGCAAGTGTAACTCATCCTAGAAATAAAACATATACTAATTGTTTTACCTTTATATTTAAAAACAAGTTGTTGTACCATGTCATTCAGTACACAATTGATGAATGTTCAACAAAAACTTTCCAATGAAAAAAGTATCTGACTATATTAAACCTGACTACAAGTATATACCTTTGCACAGATTCACATATCATATTCAGATATTATAGTTTGAATACAATAAATTTTGATTCACGGGAATATTCAGAACATAGTAAATAGCGCAGTAAAAATAAAGTAGTATAATGAGTTTCACAAGCGGCTTAAAGTCTTGGTGATTAAAGCGGTCATGGAGTAAACCATATAGGGTATTGTTCATTACCTTGGTAATATCAAGCTCGCATTCCGCAACGCTCCCAACATCTGGCATCTGTACACGCAGCACCAGCCTCCTTGGTCGAGCATCATCAGCTTCCTTCTCTGTCAAACTATGCTCTGGCTCTGGCAGACTAGGTCCTGAGGCAGATTGTCCCAACTCCTGAATCAGACCTTTCTTGGCGGGCTTCTCATCAGGAAACAGTTTGATATCCTGCTTCCCTTTAACTGTCTCTTGTATCAGGGTTGGCTTGTCTCCGAATGCAGGCCTATCGGCCCCTGATCTATCGGACATATTTGTCATCTGTAAGATGGAATCCTTCATGGCAGGTCCAAATGCTTTTTCCAACTCAGATTCCACTGCATCATCTGAGTCTTTAGTCTTAGACATGAGAGAAGACTTGAGTGTTTGAAGGTTGCCTTTGTGTGTGTCTTTGTGAGGGAGGACTGAATAGGCGCGTGCAGCTTCCACCTGGTATTGTTTGTCGACAAAGTCTAGGCACAGGTTGATCAGCAGCTGCTGTTCCTCTCGCATACCAGCGTCACGGCCACACTCCTCCAACACCTTGGGATTTAAGGCTATTCCTATGGCCTGCGCTCCAGCTGAAAAAATATTTATGAATCAGAGTAAAATAACACCATGATAGCATAGCAAATTAAGAAAATATTATAACACGTAGTAAGATTATCAGAATCCGTGGGGCCGTGTCGCCCGTGTCGTTTTTTACCCATGTAGGGGCACGCTTATGGGATCGGTCCAAACTCGGGGGCACAAGACTTTACGGTACCGGATTACTCAAACGGAGAAGATGAACCTGCTTACCCTCTATGTTGTACATTGCCCCACCGGTGATGGGAATAGGATCTTGATCAGTCTTGGGTGCTGGAACTCTTGGCCACTCACAAATGTTTATATACAAGATGATTCGTTTTCCCTGATTCTTTTTCTGAAGAGAACCAACAATTTGAAATGAGTGATCTGATATTGCAGTAGGCTCGTTTCTCCACATGAGTCACTGAACGGGCAACACGTGGCCACCAGCGCAGACTTATGATTAAACCAAATCAGATCAAACGTTGATTCTGCATAGATTAAATTTTGAGTTATTATAGTTGGGTTATCACAGACCTATTGACACCTAGTGCAGTTATTATTTGATATTCAACTCACTAACTATACATTTTATAGATGCACATACAGGTACTTACCTTAAAAGAAGTTTGCACACACATATGGGGTTCAGGGGATTTCATCAGTTCCTTCCCCTCAGTGAGATGCTTGTCAATGAACTTTCGATATGCGGCAGGGTCAGACTGTGCCATGTCCTCCAGCATAGACCAAATATGCTGTGCCTTGCCTGCCATATCCTCCTCTCCGGATGCATTCTCCATCTGGAATAAAGCAAAGAAAGCCTATATTATTACAGTTTAAGGGGGAGGGCGAGGGCACGTTCGGTGAGGAGAGGGGCGAATTATTCTGCCCGCTCTAGAAGAGAGGCATAAACAATTGTAGACACTCCCCGGGAACACTCCCTAAGGGCCGAGTCGTTAATTGCCTGGGGGCGATTGGTGGACTCCCCCCCCCCCCCCCACCCCCATAAAAAAAAATCCAACCCCCGGTCCCCCCCCCCCCCCCCCCCCCAACAATTTGCCAAAAGTAATCTCCCCACCGGGCGACCCACCGCCCACTATGTTTGGATTTTGAGAATTCCCCCACCAACAAAAATCATTAGATTCACATATTCCCGTGGAACCGCTTGTTTTACAAATTACAGTTAGGCACTTTAATAAAATTTTAATTTTATACAGATTGCAATTTTTTTTATCATATTTGATAAAGCTCACTGAGATCTTTCTAAAACTTTTAGAATTAAGTTTCTACCTGGTCTAGAACTGAAACTACAAGGTAATTAGTGATCGAAATAATGAGCCAACTCCCAATATAGAAATGGTAGAAGACTGATTCAGTTTTTGTGATGTGAATTTAACAGATAAAACTAAAGGACATACTATTTCATCCATAATATCTTCATTTTTCAATGCATCAACTTGAAATTTTCAGGGCATATCCATAGTGAACAGTTAAATACGATAAGAGTAATAGATGTCTCGGTGTGACCTTCAAATGACCTTTTAGGGCATTTCACCCTTGTAAAGGTATATATATAGCTCAATACAGAACAGTTATTATAAATCGAAACATCATCACTCATTTAAATTGAAACATCATTACTGTGTGATTACGATTGCTGACCTTCTTATTTCACCCACTTCTCAAAAAGGGCCTTTAGGATCTTGCCATAGGGTCATATCTAGTTCAATACAGAACAAATTAATCACTGCCCATGGGTCATTATACTGAGCTTGCAATTCATAATGATCAAATCATATGAATTGTTACTAAGTAAACTTGTGAGTTGACTTGCTTCTTTGAACTACTTACTAAACTGAAAAGCCCTTTTAGCGGGCCTTTGGACCTAAAATGCCCTTTGGGGGCATTTGTAGGCTACTTACCAGTCATAAAATTCAATACAGAACCATGGGTTTTAGTGTCATATGAATGCTATCATGATTATATGTAAACAAGTCTGTTGATGCATTTGATCTAATTATTGAAGGGCCCTTTAGTGACTTTTAATCTTGCCATCTTGTCACATATAGTTTACCACGGAATGGTTGATCACTCCCCATGGATCATAATGCTAAGCCTTATTAATTCTTTTAGATCAAATCATGGAAATTATTACGTAGTAAACCTGTCAGTTGACCTATGAAACTGAAAGGGCCTTTTGGAACCTTTGAAATTAAAAGGCCCTTTTCGGACAGGGGCTAAGATAGGCAGGGGCCTAGATCAAGGCCAGATGGTCTGGGGTGCAGGTAGGATGGGGCCTAGATAATCAGGGGCCTAGATGGGCAGGGGCCTAGATAAGCGGGGGCATGGATTGATAGACTGGGGACCAGTGGGGTCCAGATTAGAAATAAGAATGGGTACCTGTCTCTACTGACGTGAGAGGATCGGGAGGCTTAGTAGGGGTACGAAAGTGGCTAGGTCCAGATGGGCAGGGGCCTCAATAGGCAGGGGCCTAGATTAGTAGATAGGCTAGGGTCAAGATCAGCAGGGACCTAGATGGGCTGGGGCCTAGATAGGTAAAGGTCCAGAAGGGGAAGGACCTAGATGGGCAGGGGCCTATACAGACTGGGGTCCAGATAGGCAGGGGTCCAGGTGGGCTGGGGCCTCCAGTGAGAGTCATGCAGGTGCTTGTACCACTGCCAGTTCAAGTGCCAGTTGTACCGGGGTAGGCCTAGGACTAGGCCTAGTTCACTAGTTCTTTTCGGCCCAGCATGACACTACCCTGATCTATCCAAGGTCTATGCGGTGAAAAACGTCTATACTATTCTACTCGTATCCTGGATTTAACAGAACGGGCCAATCAAAAAGGAAAATACCTTGATAAATATGACGAGATAAGAGTTGTTTACACTGGCAACCCGGCGTGTGGGAAACGTCCGATGACGTCATCAATCCTTGTGCACTCCGAGGGGTGGTGTGCTGGAAAATAAGTTCTACTACAATATTTATGGAATATCGCAGATATATACAGTTCTAGAACGTTGATACAACATATCGGATATGAATTATTCTATAAATATATTAAGCTTCTTGCTATAGTCAGTATACGAGAGTTATTGAGCGTTATATTATAGATTATTTGGGGATATGTTTTACTGCTACAGAAATTCCTCACCCGGCTTCCCAAACGGCATTTTGTCGACAGAAATCTGTCTTCCAATGGGATTTATTTGAAGGAATCGCAGGAAAACGGATTCATCATTTTCCCACTAAATGTACAAGTAAGTAAGGAATGTATAAAACTGTCCTGTAACTACCTGTATATATAGATCTAGTCGGAGAGATGGACAGATTTCACGGAGAAGTCAGACCTCCACTGCTCCACTGCTACTGCCACTGGCACTTGCAGCGGTGGCACTGTGACTGTGTAAACTCAAAACTGTAGTGTAGGGCCTACTGTAGACCTACACTAGAACACTGCAACAGGCTACACGGTCGCCTGATGTCCTCTAGCTCTACTGCTCTCGGTCAGCGTCTATCCTACCAGTTGGATAGCCTGAGAGTAGGCAGCGATCCTACCCCAATACACATCTTTTATTTACTTCTGTCAATTTTTTTTTCTTCATGTAGAGTAATGGGGGGTATTTTCGGCCACTTGAGCTTTAATTTGCTACCACACATGGAAATATTTATCTAACGCAATTTTATTGATAGATGAAGTAAGGGAGGGTATTTTCAACATATTTGGACAGGTAGCTCCACAATACCAGTTTTACTGGTTTTGGGGGGGGGGGGGGGTATTTTCGGCCAGGGGGTGGTATTTTCGGCCACTTTGCATATATGTGCCAATTGAAAGTTGAGGTAGATGCAAAATGGGTACATTTATTTAATTTGGCTCCCACAATCAGATTTTTATTCTGATCTCTCTCATAAAAAAATGTGTGAAAAGGCTCCAACCCAGACTTTCAGGGTCTGCCTTAATAATAATTAGAGGCTTAAATGTGCCATGGATGATGGTGGTAGGTCTATGTGTCTTAGCTCAACCAAAAATGGAGATTTAGGTCTGAAAATCTATTCAAAACTAATATAGGGGGGGGGGCTAACCCGGGGGCCTACCAAACAGGAAAGTATATATTTTCTATGCAGACTGCTCCATAAATAATTATGAGGTTAAATATGCATATTAAATGTGTTTGCCAGCTGAGAAAAGCTGTTACCAGTGTTATGGGTGCTTTTTTACAGCATGAATACTGGCTGGTGGCCGAAAATACCCCCCACAGCTGAATTATGGCACCTATTTCTGGCCACCCCACTAAACTAGGGACGGATAATATAAAATTAGAAAATTTCACCTAAAATATAAGATAGAGCTATAATATACTTAGCACAACCTGAATTTTAATGAAATTTCACAATATGAGTACCCCTAGGCAACAGGTGATTCTATAATGATCTATTAACTGACATGTTAAGGCTACAAGGCTATGGCCAACAAATTTAATGGTCTCTCTTAAATTAAGGGAGTGGTCATTTTTTAACAACAGGGGGGGGTCGGTGGATTTCCGCGCGAGCGGGTCGAAATTTTTTTGGTCCCCCCCGCGGGAGGGGTCGAAATTTTTTTGGTCCCCCCCTCCAGCAGGTTGAAATTGAGCGCGGCCGAACCCTTTGAGCTATAGTAATGCGCGGGCTTTTCCGCTAAAAAGGGGTGTAATTTTTTTGGTCCCCCCCCCAAATCCACCAACCCCGCCCTGTTGTTAAAAAATGACCACTCCCTAAATGAGGAAATTAATACCGTATTTCCCCGTTTATAAGCCTGGGCTTGTATTGATTTCAAATAGTAAATTGACCCGGCTTATAAACGGGGCAGGCTTATATTCGAGGCAGGCTTATATTCTTTTCATTTCCTATAATCAAAAGAGCCACTCTGGCAGTCCGTCTAAAATCCTCGTATATATTCATTATATTTACATATTTTTTCTGGTAACTGTTTATGATATCATGACAAATTAAAAAATTGCCCCTCCCTAAAGTGTTCTCAGCCCAAGGGGTGGTACGTTAGCTTCATTTACATGAAAGAATTGTGAAAGTATTCCGATTATAAGTGAAGTTATGCCCTTCTGAAGGAAATGTATTGAAGCTGCCTTCATTGACCCGGCTTATATTCGGGGCCCGGCTTATATAAGACCTAGTACCACTTTTGGCCCGGCTTATAGATGGGGCAGGCTTATATTCGGGACCCGGCTTGTAAACGGGGAAATACGGTACTTGTTTCGGATGACCTAGGGTCCATTTCACATCCAGGAAACAAAAACAATGCTTTCAGCTTTTTTTTTGTCTACTGAAATAATTACATAATGTTTATTTCAAAAATATAATTTGGTAGGACAAAGATTAAGCCAAAGTGGCCGAAAATACCCCCTGGCCGAAAATACCAGCCTGTACTCTATTAGCATTGCCTCATTCAAGTCATTGCCCTGTGACGATGTGTATTGATGTATTAAGCCACGAGTCCACCGCCATAACTCAGCAATTGCACTGATTGAAAACTGTATTGGTCTCATATATTCAAGACGAAGCTTATGACATGCAGAAAATATATAATACATTGTATTAATAGGTCTGACCCCGAAATGTCAGCTTAGCCTTAGATTATTATTTTTTGGTCATGCAATGTGTTTGTGTTCATTATGAACAAAATAACAGTCTTAAGAGTTTTTAATTCATCTGTAAAAGTTGTGAGAATGCAAAGTCAATATCTCAACTGACTGCATTATTGACACTATAGGCCTACGAATTAATTTGATACTAAATAAAAGTATGCCAAGTATAGACGGATTTTTGTTTGGAGGAGGGCGATTAGCCGCTTTCCTTTTTGATTACAAACACATTTGTAATTTCCCCTTTCATAAACTGATTTCATTGTCTTTTTTTTCTAGAGAGTACATCAGTGAAGTTTCATCATGTTTTCAAATAAAACGAAATCCCTCATCAAAAATGTTATTCGACACACAGATACTCACAACAGGGTTAGTATTTACTTCAATTCTTTATGGGGCAATATCTAAACTGCCTAAAAATAAAGGTGTGTTCAGCCTCATTTGCCTTTGGCCCCATAATTTGTTTGGCCCGTTTGGAGAAGATCTTAAATGGCTCCACATTGTACTAAAATTTACGTTTTAACCCTTGACTTCTTGCCATTTTATCGAGATTTTTTTTCATAGCCCAGTTCTCAAACTGTTAACAGAACTTTGCTATTTTCAAGTGTTTGATTGGGTCCTTAACATAAGTACAGAATGTGTACCGGTAGTGAGAAAATACCCCAAAAAATACCTGGGGAGCACCACCAGGACCCCTGTTTTATCAGTATAAAATAAAGTCGTTATGACGAACTTGAAAGATATATGTTGGGTGGTCACTGATCCGTAATGTACTGTAGTGAATGTAGAAGAATTATCGTAGAAGAATGAGCGCACTTATTTAATAGGCACATTTTCTCTTAGATCCTTGAGCAGGATGACATGTGGCGAAAGCATTCCCAGTATAAGGAGGAGTCATCTAGCAGTGGACGTTCACATGCGCACATGGATCGTCGTGACCACGACTTGCGTGCATCAGATGAAGAACGGGACCGTTCTCCAAATGACTGGAGACGAAATGTGCAAAAAAAACAGGAACCAGAACCTGGCAGGTAAGTACAGGCCATCGTAATGCCCCCCCCCCCCCCCTCGTCAAGTTCACGTCAAAGATTATTTGGAGAACAGAGTACATCAAGTTTGGCATGTAGCCATCACAAGGAGTACAGTACTTACTATAATATAGCATGGTACTTTTAAGAACTCATCCGATGTCTACAGAGAATACTACTCATTAGATTTTAAGTCCCTTATCATCTTTCATATATTCATATTTTTGCTGTTGTATAAGACTCATTAAAATTGACAGATGGGGACACGGAGGATACAGAGAGTTGTATCCGGAAGAATTCCAAAAGAAAAGGTCACGGTCACGGTCAAATTCACGGTCAGAGTCACCTGTGAAGAAGAAAAAAAGGAAGAAAAAGGATATATCACCTGACAAAAAGAAGTAAGCTTGATTTTTATCACAAACACACCGTCTACCCCGACAGGCAGATATAGAAGGCATTCTTTTCATTGCAAACGATAAGTTTATAATTTTAATTATTTAACAGTGTATTGTATCATAACTATTGAAAAAAATACGTATTTTTGCATCCGTTAATCATTTTCACAAGATTTTTTTTTATCGTAAGTGTAGGCGTCAAATTCGGGCCAATTTAATTACGATAAAGATAACAGGATACATATACATATACTTTTTTTCTTTTCTTTTTTTTTCGCCAGTGAAATTTAATTAAACTGGATCTACATTACATTGTATTCCAGAAAGAAGAAGTCTAAGAAGAAGAAAAAAAAGAAGTCTTCTAAGAATTCGGGGTCAGGCTCTGATGTGGAGCCTGAGGATCGTAAACCACAAAAGACAAGCGTTACAACCACCCACAAGAGACGCTCTCCAGAGGGACTACATAAGGTTGGACATGATAGTTACAGAGAGAGGCAAGAGGAGGTTAGGAAGCCGCATGATGACGTCAGCCACAGAGAGAAGGACGAGGTTATGAAGCCATATGATGACGTCAGTTCCAGGTTAGAGCAACTGTCTAGACAGACAATCAAAGAAGACCCAGGTGCGAGGCGTGCCCCTGCACGGTTTGCTGGTACGGGAATGTTCAGTCGTGCCCTGCGAGCAGTAACTGATGAACATGCGAGGAACCCTGCTCCGAGGAGAAAAGAATCCGAGAAAGACCGCTCTAGGAGCCGTGATCGGAAATCCCGTGACAGGCGGCGGCGTTCTGGGAGTAGGGATAACGCAAGGTCCCGTGACAGAGGACAACGTTCCCGAAGTCAACACCGCAGCCGATCTCGTGACAGACGACAAGGCTCCAGGAATCGGGATCGAAGTAGGTCCTATGATAAACGACACCGAGACCAAAGAGACTCTGCCGCTGCAAAAAACACACGGAACAACTGGTCAGCTTCGGCTGGCAGGAGATCTCCGAGTGGCCCGAGAAGTCGGTCCTCTCCAGAGAAAGGGAACAGAAACTCTAGTGGAAGAACATGGCGAAAACGCAACTACAGTAGCAGCAGTAGTAGTAGCAATAGTAGTTCATCAGATGAGAAATCAAAGCGAAATAACAAAGACAGGAGAAAGCGCTCTGCTTCTTCTGATAGTTCAAGCAGCTCAGATTGAAGTTACTCAGATACAGAAAACTGCCTGCTGTGCAGCGGCTGAAATCATGCGGTATGTGTCTTGTTGGAATGCTTCAAACCTTACATCAACAGTACCGAGGTACGCTGTAAGGTTGGACTGCCGCCCATAAGGAAAACATGCAGAATAAAATATTCCGATAGAGGGAGGCAGTGGTACGATAAGTGTGTCGCCGCCTACTGTCTGTTACAGCATAGCCATTTTGATTGGGGAAGAGAGATCACGTGGTTAGACTGTCATGGCGGCATAATATAAACTTTGGCATGGCGAGGGCTAAGCTACATTTTAATTCTCAATATTTCTTAATCTGCAATGCAAGAAAGCCTGCAAATCGTCCCCAGACCCCTAGAATAATATCTAAGGTATTTGATAATACAATTACCTAAGCAAATAAGTCTTATTTGTAGCTGCTAAACGGGTGCGACGGCAGAGAGTCGCAAATGGCGTTTTTGGCTCCCAAAATATTAAATCTAGCTTATGAGCGGCAGTCCAACCTTACAGCGTACCTCGGTACTGTTGATGTAAGGTTTGAAGCATTCCAACAATATGTGTCTAACACGTTTTATATTCAACGCAAATAGTTAATCACAGCAAATCGTGTCTGCAATCTATATTCATAAATATCTACAGTTCATATTGAACTATATCACTTAATTTGATAATGTTTTCTATGGGCTTCCAAGCTCTTCTACCAATGGCATGTCCTTTCGAATACCAGAAGTATTGAAAATATGGATGGGTTTGAACTACAAGTATTGCAATATATCTTCATTCCTTAGCACATCTCTGTTCTAATCAGTAACACGTTGGGTGTGGTTTGTTGATGAATAAAAAATACCGGTATTGGTTTGTTTAAGGATACATATTTAAATCACACATAAAAAAATGTTTGTATGGCCATAGATATGGCATGGGGGCCAATACTGATTAAGGGTAGTAATAGTATCACACTAAAGATTAAGTCTCAGTTTGATTCAATTGTCGACGAATGTACTTCACTAATTTTGTATGTCTTGAGTGATTAGCCAAACAGTGCAAGGTGATAGCGGTCAATCAGCCGTGGCCACCCATATAGAGTACATCTCTGATCAGGAGACTTTTCAGCAAAGGTCCATGATTATATTATCTGTGTTACCGACATCATTTCGGAAATACTGATACTATGTTCTATGGATGTGTTTGTTTATCACCAAAATTATTGAAAATAATTCATTGATTTGCGATATATTATAAAAGTCGTCGGCTAGGTCAGGCACAGTTTGCTTAGTTACAGGTGGTGTATTGCAGAACCATGTTCGATGCTACATCCGTCCGACAGTATGTCACATTGCATGTGTCTATAAAAGATGTATGTTTTAGCGAGTTGAGAATTAAGTTTGTGTAAACGTGATGATTGATGGAGGGATGTTTTGTATTGGTGTTGGTGACTTAATCATGTGTTCACCTCAGCAGTTAAATTAGCCACAATAGGGTGTACACGGTTTAATAGTGCCTGTACATTTGCATTCACATAGGATTTACCACTGCAGTTCTGGTAATTGTTATAATATAGCTTGCTCCTACTTTCGTAATCATATGTAAATAAATGCATTTTATACAAAACACGTCTCCCTTTCTCTGTCGAGTTTTCCTGAACTGTATTCTTCACACAATTAGTAGACAGTAGTATTCTGGCGAGGTTAGCACCTTTATTTCTCCAAATGAGTACAATGGCAAGTTACAAAGATATGAATTATAATAAAGGAAACCCCTACTTTTAAAATAATGATATATAGCTATTATGACGCAATGTTCCAAACACAAAGTGCAGTCAATCTGAAGAAGATGTATGAATATTTGTTTAGTAAAAGACGATGATAATGCATGATGTATTCTTATGTTATACTTGCATTTTACAAACCAAAAAACAACTTTTGATATTAAACTTTAGTTCAAGCCTTAATCGAAAGAACGCCCAATAATTATATTACATTATATTATCTGTTAGAATCCACGCAAAAGGATGCCTTGTGCAAGAGTGTGCGGATCATCCTTTCTGCATGGCTTCTTATAAGTGATGACCTGGTAGAATTTACAGATACTATTCTGGTTAATATTTAAGGACAACTGACCATTACTCGTATCTCAGATTAGACATCTACTTGATGAGATTTATTGATAATGTGTTATAAACAAACATAAACTACGGGTACAATAACGAAGAACTTCAATATACTGAACTGTCCTGTTTTAGTAATAAAGGACAAGTCATTTATTAATCTTACCCAACTAAGTACTTATTTTGAGAAATGGTCCCCCAAAAACCAGATACGCAGGTGAAATGATACATGGTCGCAAGTACATTTTATGTATACCCCCCTCCCATATCCATCACGCCCCATTCCCCAGATGGCTTAAAGACGACTCGTCCCTATGTCTGGAAAACTCAAATGCATCAGGTTATAATACACCAAACCCAGATGGCGTCTTATGCACCTCTTGTGGAATTATGATGGTCATATATATGTGCGTTATACATGTACATATGTATTCTGGTCCATAGACATTGAGATGACTTGTACATTATTGATGAAACATTACAGCTAAGAATTCCGTTGGTCTAAACACAAATAGTATAGTAGTTACAGACGCCTGCTATATGCAGCAGATATATGCACAGCTTAGCTACAGAATAAGAACATTTATATTTAAAGACGTAGTGTCTTTGTGTTTGGTGCATAGTTTCATTCTACAACATTCTAATCATATACTTCCTGCGACTAGTTTTGGCATCGTCCATGTGATAACAAAGCCCAAGCTATTGATTAATACACTTGCGTATAGCTCCATAAAAGAATCATCTTCTAGGTAACAAAAGCTGTGCCAAGCTTATAATATGCCATCCTCATCTGCAGCAGACGCTAATCACACGCATTTTGATAGTCAGGTGCACAACCCTAATAAAACACATGTCATGGGTTTTTACACATTTATCCAGTATCCTTCACACTTAATTTCCTAAATCTAAGTCCACATTATAGTCGCACTATCCGATTTAGACCAGGCTAGAGGGAGCATAAACAATTACAGTCCTTATCGCATTGCCATGAACATGTCCTATCTTTTAAAAGCTTCAGACAATCGATTACAGCACGCATGTTTTTTTTTAAATATCTTTGCATACTTATCACCCCAGTGGGGGCAGGGATTCTAACAAGATATTAAACCGGGTGTGAAAGTAACCACCGTAAATTCTCGCGTATTATAAGCCACAAGTCAGGACCAGCTATAATTTAACTCTAAAGATGCCTATTTTTAGTATATAGGGTACGGCTTACAGGAGCATTTTTGATAACCCCTTTGCATCTTGTACAATGCGTGAACGTTGGGGTGCGGCTTATACGCAAGTTAGGCTTATGTGAATTTACGGCAGTTGAACAAGATACATATTGACATCCAAGAAAAGATGGAAAAATGCATAACATGGAACCTGGAAAGGCAAAATAACTATACATTTCTTCATATGTTACTATTGTGAGCAGCCATGCAGAAAGGTTCACATGGAGCATCCTTTCTACTTATCTCAAGCCATCCCACATGGGTATTGACATACCTGCCACAACGTGACTGAGGATCTAGTTTTGGCATTGTTTGGCAACTCTGTCATTTAACCTACCGGGAGTACATGAAGAGCAGTTGAATGTATTATGCTTGCTTGAATCACAAATTTCACATTCTATAGTACCGGTTTTCAGGGTTTTATAGCTCCAGCGGAAAATAATTATTCTCTTTGCGTACAAACAAGGTTGGGATAGACACGATGCCCACATACTCTCTTTTACCAGTTATGGCAGACCATTCTGCATTTAGGGCCAGACCAGAAAAAAGGTTGGTCTATAGATTCACCACACCTTTTTTCTTTTATTAATACAACCGCGGACAATTTTTTAAAATCTTTTATAAAATAATTATTAAATTTCGCTGGCTTTCAAAGGTGAAATCCGTAGACCAGCTAATTTTCTTGGATGTGGTCTATTAAATGAGCGTTTTTTGTTTGTTTAAAAAAAATCCAAAAGTCTGTCAACACTAACATGGAGAAAGTTTTGATATCGCCGCAGTGCATGCAGCACCATAACTCTCCATATACAGTTGTCTTTTGTATTCACATATCTCAGCATATTAAAATCACCGCTACACCTGGACAGTCTAGTAGAAATACTAATAGAAGTTCCGGTGGTGGACCCAGGAATTTGAAAAGTACCGTTTTCTGAGGCGTGTGAACATTACATGATCCAATTATTATGGCGCCTTTTCACACTTCTACAATGGTATACCAGTATACATGAACATTACATGATCCAATTATTATGGCGCCTTTTCACACTTCTACAATGGTATACCAGTATACATATACATATACATATACATATACATATATATATATATATTGTACTGGTATTCGGTGACAATCGATTTGCGACTAGAATGATCATATATTATTACATAGGTATGTATATATCAATTGAAAATGTCCTATAATATATATATATATATATATATATATATGTATATATGTATATATATGTGTGTGCGTTTAAATGTTGGTCCTTTTTTGTTTGCCAAAATGGCTCGATTGAGAACACCACAAGTATTCTGGGACAAATATGATAATCATAGGACACTGTTCACCTCACAATACTGGTTGTACATTACTATATTTCTTTCAGTTCTTTGTTTCAAGCAATTAAAAAGTGAAACTAAAGTTTGCGATTTTCGGTTTGAATAAATCAATTCAACGTTATCAAACGCATCTCTTTTTGATTCAATATTCCAAAACCAGCTGCGGTGATGCTTGTGAATAAAATCACAGTTCTTTCAAATGATTTATGGCGTAGACTGGAATGATACGTGATCTGCCAGAGTTTATTCTAACAGTTTTACACCTGTGTTGATTGCTGGTGCTGGAATCTAAACCTCCGCTGTGCTCCACCTTGATTATGTGATTTCACAGAATGGTCCCTTTTAGGCCTTCCCTCTTGTCCTCGTTCTGATTTAGCACGCTTAGCCTTCTTCCGTCTGCGTTTTCGGCGTTGTGCTTCCCGCTCTCGCTGGGATTCCCGCAGGGATTCCCGCTGGGATTCCCGTTGGGATGCCCGCTGGGATTCCCGTTGGGATGCCCGCTGGGATTCCCGTTGGGATGCCCGTTGCTCTTTACGCTTAGTTTTCTTGGCCTCAGCTTTGCTCACACACACCCCCCTGTGGGCTACTCTGATCTTCTGGTTATGTGTGCACTCAGCCACTTTGAGGTAGCACTTGGAGGGGTAGGTCCGGCCATCCCGCCCGCACACCTCGCGCCGGTCCTGGCGACGGCACCAAAAGGGGCTGGGGCATCGGCAGATAGGTATACCCTGTATGTTCAACACACACATCTCACTCCCACGACAGTTGATGTCTGCGCACGTATGATCTGAATATCAAAAAGAGGCAACATAAATATTTAAAGTCTGATTCGTTTTTTGTCAAATAATATTTACAATTTGCCAAAGAACATTTCTAGCCCCAGCATTATCACAAGTACGCAACGGCGCTTTCAATCTCCACTCTATCATTGATCCCTGCGTGTTTGTCTTGGTTTCTTTCTTTTTTGTAATAAGAAAAGGCCATGGTTGTATGATAAAGGAGTGATTTTTTTTCATAAGGACAATCAGTCTGACACACTATTCATTTCAGACAACTCGTACCATACTCCTTCTTGAGCTGGTGCCACATATTAAAGGATTGTACAAAGTATTCAGAAAAGTTACCGTTGTTTGAAGCGAAATGTGAAAGGCATATATCGTAACACAAAAATCTGGAACAAAATCTCATCTCATCCTGATGATTCGAATCTTCTAAAAAGATTTTCTTTTTTGTTTGAGATGCATTTTTCCCAAGACGATTTGTACTAGTTTTTCATTGTAGAGGAGGACCTTATTATGACGTATAAAGCGTCTAGATGTTAGCTTATGATAGAAATACCAATAGTAGTGTTGGCAGGGGATACTAATCGGGCTGGTAGAACACATAGCGTATAAGAGGTTATTGGGGACATGTCGGTATGTAGGCTATAGGATATGGACTAGGATATTACCCCCACTTATAGTACTGTAGACTAATGTGGGTCTAGCCATCAATTATTGGATAGGGAATGACAAATTACCCGCCATCCCCAATGTTCATCTAGTGATCCACTGGGATAAATAGCTATGATATACCACTATTCATCACATAATATATCATGGTAATCTAAACTGCTATTCAGAATAATACCGGTTGAGTGGACATGTGTATGGAATTGGCAGTTGTTAGTCATCTAGGAAATTCATAGAATGGTTGTTTCTTTTTAACATGTGTACACTGCCCTCGTCCAATCTAAACACACATGTTATCAGACAAATCCACCCACATCCCAGTAATGGGACACTGCTAGTATGTGTGTGTGTATATGTTTGGAATGAACATGGCGTATCTACGCAAACAAGTAATACACACATGTGGTGGTGGTGGTGGGGAGGGGGCATCGTTTGATTAGTCACCGACCTGATCATGAGGCTGTATTCGTTTTTAGAGTTCTGGTGGGAGCACGTGTGTGGTAATGGGTAGTACAACCATGGACCTACATATGGACGTTGATGGTACAACACTTGGAAACTATATACATGCATCAGGCATGTCAATTTTGGCAACAGTGGTCATATCAAAGAAACTGAACGACTTCCTAACCCCCCCCCCCCCCCCCACCCGTCAAAAAAGAGAAGAAAGAACAGAAGTCGGATATCTGAGCTAGTAATATACCGGTAGATGGGAGGGGAAGTGCCCTGGACGGATGAAGGATCCTGTGCAAATCGCGGAGGAGTGTGTGTACCGTGTGTGTGAGTGGGGGGGGGGGGGGGGGGGGTTGGACTAGACTAGAAGAGGGGAGGGTGGTCCTGGGGGCCCTTTATGAGGGGTCTCCGTGTCCCATGTCGATTTCAAGAAATGGACATGTCACAATATTGATTTTAAGAAATGGCCCATGTTGCTATATCGATTTCAAGAAATGCCCCATGTCACTATTACTATCTGATTTGTCCTCCTGTCCGATGTCACTAAGTCCCACAATGGCCCATGTTGCTGTATCGAATTTAGAGGTCTAGGGCCATACCCTGGACGAGGGACAGCTGACGTTCTATACTGAATCTGGGACCTGCTGGCGAGGCCGACAAAGGGCTTGCCTAATGAGCTCACACAGCTGGACTGGATACCCAATGTCTTAGAGGAATTAGCAGGGCAATAAAAAGTGGGGTGGAGCTGGTGGTATCTTCAAGGGTGCCCACTGTGAGTTGTAAGAAGGGTGGTAAATGTGGTAACCAAGAGGACACAAAGTTTATTGATAGTGCCCGTAAATGACACTTAGGGTAGGTGTTGTCTATATCTTAATTGATATTATCAATGTGGACCATAATGACCTCACAGTTGGGAGCTTCGCCAGCAGGTCCCAGATTCAGTATAGACTAGGGAAAGTGAGCCCCCAGGCAAGGTAGCCCTGGACAAAACTAGGAAAGAGGGTCCCAGGGAATAGGCTGTCAAAGGGCCGGTGATATACGCACATCCTTGAGGTGCGAATATTAAAGCATTTCTACTCGCGGGTAAGGTTTACTATCCGGACCTCGAAGAGGTGTAGCCTATCAGGCGCGGATTCAGAGGAGGGCGGACCCGGCGTACGCCCCCCCCCCCCCTATTTTCCTGTATATTTTAATGTAAACATGTCCAATACCCCCAGAACATTGCCTATTTCACGCCTCCCCTTTCCAAAATTCCTGGATCCGCCCCTGCCCCGGGGCCCCTGCCTATAGTATAGATGAAGCATTAGCAGGTTCTACTATTCACACCTTCTTGAGGTGCAGATGCAATTTTTTATTCACACCTCGAGGAGGTGTGTATCGTATTTCTTATTCACACATCAAGGAGTTGTCAAAAAGGATTCTTATTTGCACCTCAAGACGGGGGGAGGGCAAATTAAACATGTTAATATACTTTTGTTGTTGTGATCCCCCCCCCCCCCAAAAAAAAAAGGGCATGAGCCTCTAACCTACCCCTCGCCACCGCCCCCCCCCCCCCACCGACAGGACAGAAATTGTGCCGTCTCAAAACATGTGGATTTTTTTTTTTACCCCACGGGGGAGGGGGACCTCAAAGATTGGAGGTATACAGACGGAGAGGTGGGGGGGGGGGGGGGGTTGAGATGGGGATAAGGAACCTATATTTATAGGAGTGTATGGGGCCCAGGATGATGGCGTCCCGGTCCCTGCACTCTTATACCTAAACAACACCATCCATGTTATGGGGTTTGAAATATACCCCCTTACCGCCGATTTTGGGTGTAGAATGACCCCCTTTTAGCATAAAAACACTGACATTTTGGCCTGTGAAAACACCCCCTTTTTCAAAACGCAGACTTTTTCAGCTTATAAACACACCCCTTTTTCCTCAACAAATAGCACCCTCCAGGGAACATCTCCATTTTCTGATAAGCTAATGAAAAGGTCGCCGAAATTGCCATGCAAATATATGTTCAGAGGCCTCACACAGACATAAAGGGGTCAGAATTTGGCCCTTTTTTGTTTTATTCATTGAGATGATACCCCCCTTTTCTACTTTCCGCAGAGATTTGGCTGAAAAAGACCCCCTATTTATGAATTTCACAGACTTGCAGAGTGCATTAAAAAGGACCCCTTTCTCGGCGTTTTCGTAACATGGATGGTGTACATTTCTGTACCAAGTGCAGGGACCGGGGATGGCGTTGATGGGGTGCACACAGCCTCGGCCAGCGTCTATCCTACCAGGTACTTTAGTATTGGGCTGAGAGTCCGAGACTGGGGTGCATGAACCGAAGGCATGAACCGAAGGAATGTCCCGGGCCCTGGAGAGAGAGTAGGACCATGGATTGAGCGTGGGGGTGGAGGGATTCTGATACCTGCTTCACTCACTTGAGATAACTGTAGATGTGTGGTTGGTCGGCCTCTGGTTATGATCACAACGCGGGCAGCATCCACAGTCATCCTTCACCAGCGTCCCGTTACAGAGTTCAGGTGTGATGTTTGGGCACGATCTGATGTCACACGGGTCGCAGTAGGCCTGTGGGCCGCTCGGCACCTTGTACGGGCTCACCCCCGAGCTGGCCGCTAGCGCCGCGCCCCCGGCCCCGACGGCGGGGGGCAACATGAGCCACACGGCCCCCCCGTAAAGCAACACCAGGGACAGCATCCTCCGGGAGACTGTCACTCTTTCTAGTTTTATACTGTCACTGTCGGTGGGCGAGCGATAGGATATTCCAGTTGATACTATGTCTAGCCTCACACTTTAATATAGGGGAGGGAAAGCTCCAATTCCACCACCTCCCACTGGGAGGGATGGACGAGAAAAACCCAAAACCCCAGTTTCAGCGTCACTGGGGCAGTAGCATCGTCCGATGTGTATCGCTGCTATGCTGATAGGCCACTGCCCACTGTCACTGGGCGAGCACCACTAGCTGCCTTCCAGAGGAGGTTCCTAGCCCGGGTTCCTAGCGGTGTGACATCTTTCGTTGTAAAGGTGAAAGGGGTGGTGCATTTGGGGAGGACCATTCCGAGGTACCCCGGGGAGGTACCATTATGGGTAGGCCTATAGACCCCTAAAATCGACACGGCGACATGGTCATTTCTTAAAATCGACATGGCGACATGGTCATTTCTTAAAATCGACATGTGACATGGCAACCTAAGTGACATGTGACATGGCCATTTCTTAAAATCGACATGTGACATGGCAACCTAAGCGACATAGCGACATGGGAAAGGTGGTCTGAGGGTTAGAACCATGGTAGGAAACATCAATAATAGCACCAGAATTGACCGTTTGGCTTCTAGATTTTCAAAATTTTCCAGGGGGTCAAAAATATGTCTATTTCAACAAAAGACATTAGTGACACTAGCGACATGGCTTATCTCTTAGTGACATGGGACATAAGCTTTTCTTAAAATCGACATGCGACATGGGGACCCCCCATCTATACCCCCACCATTGCGTTGGGGCCATACCGTGATGGGGATGGGGTCTGGGGTGTTTAGAAATTGCTCCTCTCCTTAGTCAACATTTGATAACCCTTATTTGTGTAAAAGCCTGCTCGTTAAAGACCATTTGAAAGGCACTTGGCCATAAGAAGTCTGGTATTTTCGCGCAAAAATTCAGTCCCCGGCCCCGCCTCTGGTCTAGGCCTACCCAGTAAGACTAAGGCCTACATGTATTACTATTACTAAGTAGGCCTAGGCCTATTAGGCCTACATACCAAATCTAGTTCCTCTACTTCCATACGATATGACATATGTCTCTACACTGTCTAGTGCCCCACTGAATGCTCTCTTTGGTAAACACTGAAGTTCTAACCCGGGTTTCCGCCAGGTGTCCGTACACTGGGTTCCTCCTCTGACAGGTTGAGTGTGTGAGTCAGTGTGCTGCCTGACCTGAGCCGGTGGTGCCAGGGGGGAGGGCGGTAGGCCTAGAAGCTATAGGGTATGGGGGTAGGAGTATGAGGAGGGGGTGGGGTGGTGGCTGCTGGAGGGAGGTGTGGTTGCCTTTCCTAAACAAATAGGCCTATGTCTAGTTAATTGAGGGAGTGATCTTTTTTTTAAGAACGGGGGGGAGGGGGGGGGGGCAAAAAAAAAAAGTTGGACCCCTCTTGGGGGGATCAGTGGGATGGGGGAAACATGTTGACGTTAATTGACCCCTCGACCCCTTGAGGGGGGTGTAAAAATAAAACCGTGCACCCCCTGTTGTTAGAGAGCACGTGGGATGTTTTGTGCCCCCTCCGCACCAAAGGCGCCAACAATTTTCACCCCCCCCCCCTCTTTGAACTATAGTAACGCGCAGGCATTTTTGGTAATAAGGGGCTTACATTTTTACACCCCCCCCCCTCAAGAGGGGTCAGAATCTTTTACGCCCCCCCCCCCCACACCCTCAGGAAGGGTCGGAAATGTTTATCCCCCCCCCCCCCCATGTAACTAATACATGAACACTCCTTAATTTACATCAACATGGTAGCGCCATCTGTAGTGAATCACCTGGATGGTGTTTCTCCACAAATTTGCGGAGCTCCGCAAATTTGTGGAGCTCCGCAAATTTGCTTCCATAAATTTGCAGAGCTCCGCAAATATATATGGAGCTCCGTATGTGTATGCTTAAGTACTAAAAAACCATTTCCATATATATTTGCGGACCTCCATAAATATATGGAGAGTGTATTTACGGACCTCCGCAAATTTGCGGACCTCCGCAAATTTGTGGAGAAACATCATCCTGGATCCTGTTTCTCCACAAATTTGCGGACGTCCGTATATATTTATGGAGCTCCGCAAATATAGGCCTACTAGTATATGTCTTTATGGTACTTAAGCATACAAATACGGACCTCCGTATATATTTGCGGAGCTCCATAACTATATTTGCGGACGTCCGCAAACATGTGGAGAAACAGGACCCGTATTTGTATGCTTGACCAAAAAATGATTTTATTCATAATTTTCATTTTCTCAACAAATATATGGAATGCGTATTGCGGACATCTGCAAATTTGTGGAGGTCCACAAATTTGTGGAGAAACAGGACCCAGGTTGATAGGCAGCAACCAATGTAACACTTTCTCCATAAATTTGCGGACCTCCACAAATTTGTGGAGAAACAGCACCCAGGTAAGACACTACTCAGTGCTGCCACCTAATGTCCTTTGTCAACTCTAAACAATCAAACCTCACCAGAATGAAAATAATAGTTGGAACTGGAGTCTTGTATTGCACATTTTAACCCAGCTAACACCTTATGCCTACATAAAACTCACATATAATTGACTGAAACACCAATCAACGGGATTAATTATTATCTATTATCCTGTTAAAAAATTTGGAAAAAGTGTCGCAGGTTCCTGCTCGGCCTGTGGGTAAACTCCAACTGTTTGAGTCTCCGCCCGGAGTGCCCTTTTCTAGTGACGTAACAACAAGGGGCCGTCCATTAATTACGTACGCATCAAGGGGAGGTGGGGGGGTCAAGCCAAATGCGTACAGATGCGTAGGGGAGCCCTGGGAGAATTGGGACACCAAATTAAAATCATAACATGTTTGCTTGTGATTCCTACAATCCCAACAATAACCAAATGCCGTTGTTTCATGAAGAAAGGCTACCAATAAACCTTTCATTTGGACTATTTAAATTCATCCTAGCCTGTCATGGTTCCCGTCTAGGACCTTTAGAAATTTTGAGAAATTCCAGGGAGAACTGGGACACTTCAAGGAGAACTGGGACACTACCTGGGGAGAACTGGGACACACCAGGGAGAACTGGGACAGTGTAAATAGTGTGATTATTAACCAATGAAACATCATTTTGCTTTACTTTACGTTCAATATGATCATATGTAACATATTAGCTTCAGTCATAGGTCTGAGAGAAAAATAATTAAAGCACAATAAATCTTCACCCGGAGTGTCCCAGTTCTCCCCAATAGTCAAGAGTGTCCCAGTTCTCCCTGCAACGAGTGTCCCAGTTCTCCCTGGGTTGAGATTCTTAAGCAAAATGTTAATACAGTTCAAAATATGCTAAACTGTGTTTTTGTAAGTAGCTGGTCATTTTGCCATCTATCAATGCTACATAATGCAACACTAAAATATTTTCTCATCAAAAGGTAACACTATGTAAATTTAATTGTCCGAGACCTAAAAAAACACTTTTTTCCCTTAAAATGTTATAATCTGTTATAGTTCTAAGTATAATAACATCACAGTAATTTTTTTTATCATAAAAAACTTAGATATTATTGGCCCAAAAAAATGGCATCGGTGGTTATGCATTAAAGTTATTGGTTATGGGCAGAAAACAATGTCCCAGTTCTCCTTTGTCCCAATTCTCCCAGGTCTACCCTACAGGGGGGTGGGGGGGTCTGTGGTCATTTTGGCATACGCATTGTGTACGCATTAGGGAAGTTTTCCTGATTATTTTGGACTAAAAGAGGTATTTTTGGGAACATAAACCCAACCAGAATTCTAAAAATGTCCAGGGGGAAACATACCCTTATACCCCTGCATATCCTCTTGTAGGAAGTCTAACAAGTGCAATTGCCGTGAGGCAGGCTGTACCTTTATTTAATAAGATTTTCACCATCATCTGGATTATTATGAACATTAGAATTTCTCTATTTTTTAGTTCGGGGGAGGGGGGGGGGGGCAACTGAACCCCTTGGAACTACCCCTGTAAGAACAATGATATCAACTTTGGGGGGTATTGTGCACATAAGGCAAACTAATTTGCAATGCTTGAGGGGGGGGGGGGCTCAGCTGATTTTCTCACGATAGCAAATTTCTTGATACCCCCTCTGGGTAAAATTTTGACTACCCATACAAACGACCTACTTAGGGACTCTCAGCCAATCAGAGGCCAGCATTCTGGTAACCATGGTAACGTGACCTAATAAGTGACCACGTGACTCTTTTGTTTGTAAACAACACCACGTGCCACGTGACATGTCACGTGACATGTTTGTTTGTAAACAAAAGTGACTTAATTAGGGGATTAGTGAGAGCACGTGACTCTATTTTTTGTTTTGTAAACATATCGACGATGAGCTGATTAGTTTTAAATAACTTATGTATGAAAATAAAAACACAACAAAATAATTCATTTTCATTTCTTTTATTCTCATTTCAATCAAAAACATTTTTTTTCACACACAAGTTTATGTCTTTTTCTTCTTGTTCTTCGATTTGCAACCCAACAGACCGCAAAGCTTCACCTTGCCAGTCTCACACCCACCACCCTTGTTCTCCAACATACATTGCACCACTTTGGATAAATCCAACACCATTTCAGCAAGGCAGAGAACCTTTGCCTGCATGAAACTACCACCATCGCAACACCCCGTTTCTGTCACAGCATCATCATCGCGAGCCTCTGACCGATCGCTCAGCTTTGGATTTTTGCCCATTTGCATAAGGCATTTCTTCGGGTTTCTTGTTTGACATGCTTCAATTAGGAAATGAACGTAATGAGGTCCACAGGTGTCAGCAGAAGTGTCATGGAGTTGAACACGGTTTCTTTGCCACTTGAACGGAGCAGAGCAGTTCAGGAAAGACAAGAAATCCCCACTCAGCGGCAGTAAGCCGAAGGAATCAAAGTAGTACACTTCACCAGTCCTCGACACGTCAAACGCCACCCAATGCTGACCTGGTAAATGTTGAGGATCTGTGTTGCTCACGAAACAAGTGTCCTTGATAGGGTGCTTCGGAACAGTGTCACAAGAGAAAACACATAGGAAACAATGTTTTGTGTGAACGTTTTCCTTCAACACTCTACTTATTTCAAGCGTATTCATACGCTGCCAACACCACCGTGTCTTCAGTTCATGTGGTAGTCGGTGATGGGATGTTGATCTCTGGTCAGCTCGATGACGTTGTCGTACACCAAGTAGAGTAGCACCGTTGTTGTCTTCTCTAGCGACGTGCGGAAACTGACCTCCACCCTCAGCTTACCCGCCCTTATAAGGTTGACGCGACACCCGTCGTGCGACCTGTCTGGGGTTAAATCGAGGGGGAACACAGTGTAACCGTTCAGGAAATCGTCGTATGAAATACCACAGGAGCGCATGCCCTCGTACATCCCCGTTTCCATGTGTAGTGCCAGGTACTCTCTCACGGCCGCCTTTTTGTTAAAGTCGGGGACGTAGGCATCGTTCGGCACCTTCTGATCGTTCACTATCACTTGAAGTGAGCTGATGTCGTAATGCTTCATCTGGAACGGGTTCTTCAGGTAATTACCGTTGAAGGCGTCGTGGTCCAGGAAGCAAATCATCATTGACTTGGGTAGCTGACCTGTGTTGGAGTGCGTGTAGGTGTGATCTCTGTTGCCTCCAGGGATGGTGTACGTTGTCACCTCCACTCTGTTGACCGGGTAGTCGAAGGGTCCGTGTTCTATGGCAGCTCTTTCATGCGTTTCCGCCACAGAATCCGCTACCAGCACTCGCCGCACGAAGAGCTTCGCTTTGTAGATCTTGAATTTGAAGCCTGCGTCAGCGGCGCACATGAGATAGAAAGAGGGGGCCGCCTGTTCGAGAATGAGATTGATTTCCGTCTCTCCAACGATCAGCTTCGGTTGATGAGCTAGGTCAAAGTGGAGTAGTGCCATCAGCGAAAAGCGACCGTTGGAGATTAGCTTTCTGCGCACAGCTTACCCGGCATTCTCATCAGTTAACTTGTGAAAGTGACCGGGTGTATCTTGATGCCAGCCCTGGAAGCTCATGATACCATCCTTCAAGTCTTTGTTGTAGTTGAGTAACCCTTCCAGGTAAGCCCGGTAAGGGTAGGTCTCGGTGTTACCAGACACTTTGAAACCGCCGATGGAGACTTGGACGTCTTTGAAGAGCGAGTGAGCCAAGTTGTTCACCGAAGCCACTGCGTTGGTAGCCTCTATCACCTCGCCGCTCGCTCTCAGCACCTCACTTTCTAGATGAAGGTAATTCTTGTTGAGGTCTGTGTACTCTTGCGACTTGTTGATGGTGAAATTGATGTTACCCCCATCCTCTAAAGGGTTTTTTGTTTCTAACCCGACAAAAGACGACTTTAAGATAGTCGTCTGAGTCGGCGCTACGGTGTGCAGGTCGAGCTCAGAGAGCCCACACTAGTTACTGCTTTCGTGTACGTAAGCCATTGTGTTCTCTCTTCACGCCGATGATAGACTGACGCTGACATTGTCTAGGTCTTTTTATTTATAGGTTGCCCGTCTGTCTGCTTGCCTGCCTGCCTACCTGCCTACCGGTCGAAGACGTCCCCTCTGCGCCTCTTGCAAGAGCGACCACCCGTCTGAGGAGAGCGCCAGCGTCACTTGGTCCCCGCTCTCTGTGCTTTCTTCTTGGGCGTGGTGGTGGTTTTTTTCCCCCCAGAGAACGCTGTACTCGCCAGACTCTTGAGAGCGCCTGCTCCTCGGTCTTTCACGCTGTTCTTGAAAGTCCGCCCCTCCATCACATCTTTAGCCACACCTACACCGGCGCGGAAGAGCGTTTTTCCTACCGTCTTCAATAGGGGACCGCTCTGGAAAGAGCGCCCGCTGTACACGTTGATGCCGTTGCCCAGCTGCGCATTGTAGTAATCGCTGTACCCTTGTCCGGTGGTGCGCATTGGTGGAAAGTACGGAACGCGTATGAATGGTATGGGACGACCGGATCTGTCTCTTAAGTAGACGCCGACCTCGTCCAACCTCTTGGATTTCAAGGGGAAATAATCCAAATGCGGAAAACTGATAGCTTCCATCCCACCTCGACCCTTTCCACTTCTGTCCACCGCGACGCAGCGTAACAGAGGCACTTGCATGTCACCCACACGTCTCTCCTCAATGATGTCGGTTTATACGTACACAGAGTACACGTCCCCGAAGGGGTCCATCATGTAGACGCCGGTGGTCGACGTCTCGAAATGAGACTTCTCCCCGACGCAACACCTCGTCTATCAGGTAACTGTTGTCGTAACGACTCTTGTAGACCTTCTGAACCTCCTCTGGGTAGAACATGCCCTTTATCTCCTCGCCGCTGTCGTCTTTTAGCTTGAACCCTCTGCTTCCCAACGTTTTAGCAACGTTCAACACTGCCTCGCGCCAGTTTCACTCGTAACCCTTTGTCAAAGGCGCCTTTAGCTCTCAACATCCTCACTCTGTCACCCGGAGCGATGACGTCAGCGGTGGACGTCTCTTTTTTTTTTTTTCCTTTTCCATATTTTATCGATTTGTTTCTTAGTGGGGAGATCATGTCTGTAGAAAACCTTTTCGCTATTTTCCGAGCTGACGTCAGCATGCGCCATTTTCAACGTTTTGTGGTGAGTGCGATTGTAAGAAGACACTACATCGTCCAGTACGTCTAGGTGGGGATACGTGTGCTTGTGTGTGAAATAGCGCCTCAGCTTCTCCTTCAGACCTCGGTTCAAGCGCTCCACTAGACTAGCTTTGATGTCGTCGTTCTCGCTGCTGAAAAACTCTATGTCCTCGCTCCTCAGGTGATCTTGGAAGATCTTGTTGAGAAACTCTTTCCCTTTGTCTGTCTGAACGGAGCGCGGTTGTCTCACCGTGGACATCGTTTGGAACGCCTCGGTGACAGCTGCGCCGCTTTTGGATTTGGTGGGAGCGGCCCACGCATAACTGGACTGGAGAAAACGTTGATTGCCATCACCACGTACCGGAAGCCGCCGTTGTGAGATGCCAAAGCTTGCATGTCCATCAGATCTAACTGACACTGCTGATTGATTGCGCCGGTTATCGTCTTGTTCCTTGCTAATTTTCTCCGAATGGGTTTATGTTTAGTGTAGGCGTCCAGCGACACTAAGGCATCTCGGATGCAGCTGGGTTTCGGTCGCAAAAATGATGTTTCTGGAGTTTGGTGACGCTAGTGAACCTGGAGGGCGCTTTGACGTCGGTATATTTAGCTATTACGAGCCTCTTTTCTTTTTCCTTCTTGGTCAGTCTCTTCACTGACTTACCCATGGGTGTGGAGTAGCGTTGGGGTTCGCTATGCGACTGTGCGCTTTCCTTTTCTTTCTTTGGTCACTCGTCCTGACGGTGGAGGGGGGGTATACTGCTCCGCGAAGTAGAGCGGCGTATTTGATGCTGATCTGTTGGTAGTCGGAGTTTGGAAAACGTCGTCGTTGTCGTCGGAAGCGCCGAAGTGGAAGGGGGTGGCCACCGCACCGTACTCTGCTGTTTCTTCTTCCGCGTCGGAACTCGCTCGTTTCTCTCCTCTGTCGACAGCTCTTATGTCCGAAGGTCTCTTAGCACTGCTCGCTTTATACAACGGGTTGCCAATCAAGGAGCCGGTGGGATCTTCCACGCGCAGCACCTGTTTGAACAGGGTGTAGCCCGCCGGTCTCCACGCCGTCTTCCTGAACCTGCTGGCGTTGTTCAGTAAGTCCACTATGTTAATTCGATGGACGGGATCTGTTCTTTTACCCAACATCTCGCGCACCGAATCGTTCCACTTGACCGAGGCGGCGTTTTGCAATCTCTTATACAGCTTGGTGGTGGCGACGTGTTTCCTCTGCGGAACTTTTTCGAGCAACCCCTCAAGCAGGGGAAGTGGTGTTCACCAGTCTGATGGGGTGGTGGCGAGGAGGAGTAGGATGTCGGGATGGTGTGGTTGTTGGGATTCACGAGAAAAAATTGCAACCTATTCAACAACTTTCGGTATTTTAACATTTTCTCGCGCGATACCAAAGTGGGATCGTTCAACACTAAGTCCAAGTCCCTGTAGATAAACTGTAGCACCTGGTGTAATGCCGCGTTGGGATCAAGGGATTGTTCTGCCTGTCTGTAGCAATAGGGCATATTGGAAGGTAGGCCAGCTGCAGCGGCGGCGGTGGCAGCGGCGGTGGTGGTGTTAGAGAGGGTTTCACCACGCTCATCAGGAAGAGGAGGAACACTTGGAGCAGTAGAAGTGCTAGCAGGAGCGACTGCAGTAGCACCAGTAGTAGGAGCAGCAGCGGCGGGGACATGATGAAGCGGTGCTGACGCTTTCGCTTTCGAGAGCGTGTCAGGATCCACGAGCGCCAAGCGTTTGTAGTGTTGTTGCTGCTCTGAGTCCATCATGGGGGTAGTGGTGGTGGTGGTGGTGGTGAGGTGTGGAATGAGGTGTCTCATATACGGAGAATGCTTTTTATAAGCGGTAAGGCCATCCCTATCAGAGATGGAATGAGGAAACCTCCCTCTTGTATCAAGATGCTTCTCTTTCTTTTGATGGAAGTAGTTTTTTTGCTAACCTCCCTCAACACGTCAGCGGATTCTCGAAGACTGTCCAGTTGTTTGTCGCTGAGCGGAATGTTTCCTTCCAGTAAATTCTGACAGATCTCGCTCAACGCCGTGATCAAATCGTCGCTTCCAGAGCCTATTAAATGCTCGCAATCCTCTGGCGAGCACTTAGCTAAGTGCTTAAGAGTGCCATAGTGTCTTCCGAGTCGATGAGAAGCCATTGCTACTACTTTCTCTTTCTCTTTTTTTTGTCTAGCGGCACGAGTACGAGCTGATCGTTAATGGATGTCAAAGAGTAGCGTATTCTCAGATCGTCAGGTGTTGTCTGCTTGAAGTCCAGAAGGAGGTATGAGTGAGGTCGCTTGAGTTCATGGGTAAATATACTAGAGAGAGCCGTCGCGTTGGAGGGAAACACCTACCGAGACAGACTCGCTATTTGCCCCATGTCGCGCGGGTTCTTGAAAAAGATCATGTAGTGCGCGTTCAGACTCATAGTTCGAAAGTCGGGCAATTTCTGGAATAGGTTCTGAGTGATATATATGACGCTCACGTTCCAGTGATGGGAGTATTTGGTGAAGATGTCAGCTACCACTTGCTGATTGGAACTGCTCATCAGATCGTCCAATATCAGTAGAGTATCCGGTCGTAATCACCTTCTGCTGCTGCTGCTAGGTCTCCCATGTCTCCCGCTATAGACTCTTTGCTAGGAAGACCTTCTCTGAATTCCACTCAGTACTGATTTTGAATTTTTTCAAACAGAGGTTGCCACTCGCCGTAATGGTAAAAGATCTTTTCCACCGGTGGCGTGGCCAAATTCTTCACGTCGCTCAGAAATTGATTCACCAAGCGCGATTTTCCACAACCCGACGGACCGCTGATGATACAACTGAAGGGTCCTTGTAGTCGAGGGTAGAAATGTATTTCTGTGAAGGGTACGATTTTACCACTCTACTTTTTTTTCTTCAGCATGCGTTATGGAGTCTGCCTGTCTGTCTGTCTGTCTGTCTGTCTGTCTGTCTGTCTGTCTGTCTGTCTGTCTGCCTGGCTCCCCGTCCGTTGTGTTTCTCACTCGAACGTTCGGTGACAAGTGGTTGTTGGGGAACGCTGGTGGTGCGTTTTATTCATAGCGTCACAGCACCACCAGCACCAGCAACAGCAGTCTTTTCTTTATTTTTCTTATTTTGCGATATATTCTATTTTCACTCAATGTCCATAAAAGATTGTATCAGACTCCTAAGGCGTTTTATTCATAGCGTCACAGCACCACCAGCACCAGCAACAGCAGTCTTTTCTTTATTTTTCTTATTTTGCGATATATTCTATTTTCACTCAATGTCCATAAAAGATTGTATCAGACTCCTAAGGAGTCTGATACAATTATTTATTTTAAAAAAAAGGAGGAGGAGGGGGCGCAGATCAATCTTTTTTTTGATCATTTAGGCAAAGCTTGTCGCTTTGCTGCTTTCTTTTCCTTTTCTGACGCGATCACATCTAAGAAGCAATAAACTGTGCGAATGCGGTGGTGACAATCACAAATTGGAGCGTATGCTTTATACGGGGTGCGTCCCTTTCTTCAATTCGGTTGCAATGTAATACGCGGGATAACAAGTGACGACGTCGAAACGTTTCAAGATCCTGTTCACGTTGACCACCACGCTGCTCAGAGTGGGAGCCGCGGTCACCCCCAAATAACCGATGTGGTCGTCGAATCGTTTCATAGTGCTTATTCTCACTATATTATAGGCGGAGGAGGAGGAGGAGGAGGAAGAGCGCTCTTTGTTTTCATGAAACGTCCAACGAGTGGGCGCACTGAGGGTGGCTATCAAGCATCGCCGGACTAAAGACTCTTCTTTGAGGACGGCTCTCGGCCATTTCGCTATGTTTTCCTTTTCTACTCTTCTTGTGCCTGTGCTAAAGACGTTCCCACGTTTGCTTTTCATGAGAATCTCATACGCTTCAAGACAAGCGTGATTCTGAAGTACGTGACGTTCACTACTTTCAGATAAAAAAATAGCTAGGGAGTCGAGGGGTGAAGGAGGAGAGGAGAAAGAGAATTCTTCACGTGTCCGTCTTTTAAGAACTCGCCTCCTCTCGAGTGCCATATTATTTTTTTTTTAAAAAGAGTGAAAATAAAATAACAAAGCTCAAAAGAAAAATAAGAAATAGGTGGACTCAGCTCGAATTTCCTCCTGGAGTGTAAGTGTAGGGGGCGGTGGTAGCGGCGGTGGTGGCGGCGACGGCGGTGGTGGTGGTGACGACGGCGGCGGTGGTGGTGGTGATGGGTGTAGTAGTAGTGGTGAAAGCGGTAGTAGTAGTAGTGTCTGTCGAAAGAAAGTAAATCCAGGCCTTTTATATGAGTGATGAGAGTGTGATCTAATCCCGTTTTCACCTGCTGCATGGTGATCAAAGAGAAACAAAACCCTAATCCCACTTTCACCTGGATCCCTCCACCTCTGATCGATCGGCATGAGAGGAGTGTACCAACTGTAATAATTGGTGTAATCGAATCACCTGTAGAAAGGATTATGGGATCATGGGGTGTGAGTATGTATACAATAAACTACAGGGGGTGATGAACAAAGGGTGAAGAGTGTAACTAACCCCTCCCCTCCCCCAAGACGTGTGCGCGTGTGTGTGGTAAGATCCCACTTTCACCTGGATGCCTCCACCTCTGATCCATCGACATGAGAGGGTGGTTCAAACGGTGTACCGACTGTGATAATTGGTGTAATTGGTTTAATGCGCATCAACTGTATAAAGGATTATGGGATCATGGGGAGTGAGTGTGTATACAAAAAATAAAGGGGGTGATGAACAATGGGTGAAGAGTGTAACCCCCTCCCCTCCCCGAGACGTGTGCGTGTGGTAAGCGACTTAAGTCTAAACAAATATCACCGAGTTAATCTCCTCCTTTATGTGATTTATGTAACACGTGATCACATCAATATTCCTAAACAACCAATAACTTTCACAGGTAGAACAAATAAGCATCATGTCGCCCTGCGACCCCAATCCGCGGGGAAACACTGCATATCTACTACTGTGAGTGTTGATAGTCTACGCTGCCAATCCTTGTCGTAGGCAGTTGACCGCGGTGACTTCTTCGACAGTTGGCGCAGGTGGCAGTGGGCGTCGAAGCCAGGTGGGAGGACTTGATGCAGGCACTCAGTTGTTCTGTAAGAGGTCCTAAGGTCTCTCTTGTCTCTTTCGGTGCCGGCTGCCAGCAGGGCTGCCAATACACGCCAGTGCAGCAGGCAGCCCTCGCTTGATGGGGGGTTCATGATCCTTTTCGCCGGAGCTGTGAGCCCCAGCGCCTGATCATAGTGCGCGTTCAGACTCATAGTTCGAAAGTCGGGCAATTTCTGGAATAGGTTCTGAGTGATATATATGACGCTCACGTTCCAGTGATGGGAGTATTTGGTGAAGATGTCAGCTACCACTTGCTGATTGGAACTGCTCATCAGATCGTCCAATATCAGTAGAGTATCCGGTCGTAATCACCTTCTGCTGCTGCTGCTAGGTCTCCCATGTCTCCCGCTATAGACTCTTTGCTAGGAAGACCTTCTCTGAATTCCACTCAGTACTGATTTTGAATTTTTTCAAACAGAGGTTGCCACTCGCCGTAATGGTAAAAGATCTTTTCCACCGGTGGCGTGGCCAAATTCTTCACGTCGCTCAGAAATTGATTCACCAAGCGCGATTTTCCACAACCCGACGGACCGCTGATGATACAACTGAAGGGTCCTTGTAGTCGAGGGTAGAAATGTATTTCTGTGAAGGGTACGATTTTACCACTCTACTTTTTTTTCTTCAGCATGCGTTATGGAGTCTGCCTGTCTGTCTGTCTGTCTGTCTGTCTGTCTGTCTGTCTGTCTGTCTGCCTGGCTCCCCGTCCGTTGTGTTTCTCACGGCGACGGCGGTGGTGGTGGTGACGACGGCGGCGGTGGTGGTGGTGATGGGTGTAGTAGTAGTGGTGAAAGCGGTAGTAGTAGTAGTGTCTGTCGAAAGAAAGTAAATCCAGGCCTTTTATATGAGTGATGAGAGTGTGATCTAATCCCGTTTTCACCTGCTGCATGGTGATCAAAGAGAAACAAAACCCTAATCCCACTTTCACCTGGATCCCTCCACCTCTGATCGATCGGCATGAGAGGAGTGTACCAACTGTAATAATTGGTGTAATCGAATCACCTGTAGAAAGGATTATGGGATCATGGGGTGTGAGTATGTATACAATAAACTACAGGGGGTGATGAACAAAGGGTGAAGAGTGTAACTAACCCCTCCCCTCCCCCAAGACGTGTGCGCGTGTGTGTGGTAAGATCCCACTTTCACCTGGATGCCTCCACCTCTGATCCATCGACATGAGAGGGTGGTTCAAACGGTGTACCGACTGTGATAATTGGTGTAATTGGTTTAATGCGCATCAACTGTATAAAGGATTATGGGATCATGGGGAGTGAGTGTGTATACAAAAAATAAAGGGGGTGATGAACAATGGGTGAAGAGTGTAACCCCCTCCCCTCCCCGAGACGTGTGCGTGTGGTAAGCGACTTAAGTCTAAACAAATATCACCGAGTTAATCTCCTCCTTTATGTGATTTATGTAACACGTGATCACATCAATATTCCTAAACAACCAATAACTTTCACAGGTAGAACAAATAAGCATCATGTCGCCCTGCGACCCCAATCCGCGGGGAAACACTGCATATCTACTACTGTGAGTGTTGATAGTCTACGCTGCCAATCCTTGTCGTAGGCAGTTGACCGCGGTGACTTCTTCGACAGTTGGCGCAGGTGGCAGTGGGCGTCGAAGCCAGGTGGGAGGACTTGATGCAGGCACTCAGTTGTTCTGTAAGAGGTCCTAAGGTCTCTCTTGTCTCTTTCGGTGCCGGCTGCCAGCAGGGCTGCCAATACACGCCAGTGCAGCAGGCAGCCCTCGCTTGATGGGGGGTTCATGATCCTTTTCGCCGGAGCTGTGAGCCCCAGCGCCTGATCATAGTGCGCCATCAGAGCCTCCTGACTGGGGGACACTGAGATCTCTCCCAGTGCCTCTTGGTCCAGGAGGTCTGGCAGGTTACCCCGCCTAACCCCATGGACCTGTGCCAGATCCTCGAGCATCCCCGCACACAGCTTGGTCCAGAGGCCGAGCATTTCATCATCGAATGATCTCGCCTTACGGCACCTGCTCATATGGTCTTTGAGGGAGCTGTGTCTGGTACACTGCTCTTCACATCCCCAGCAGGCTGTTTCGGGTTGAATGTAGAAGGGCATGTGTGACTGAATCACATGCCGGTGGATGTGATTCGACGGGTTGCATGCTTTTGACACCGGACACGAGCTGGTGGTCCTCCGGTGTTTTGCTGCTGGCCCCCCCTTATTACCAGGCCCCTTGGGCTGGTTTTCCTTTGGAGCTATGTCGCCTCCGATGGTCACAGTCCTGACCTCCTCTTCTTCATGCTCCCTCTTCCTCCCGCCGGTGGCCAGCTTGACTGATCTTCTCTCTCCTCCCTCTGTCTGGCACTGGTCGACTCCTCCCTTGACGGTGACTTGAATTCCCAAAGGTGCTTCCTTAGGTGGGTCCTCTTTTTCCTTCGCCGACAGCACCATTCCAGCTGCTGGAAGGTGCCCTTTATGCGCTGGGACTTGTGGCATTTGGCTCACCACACTCTGGGCTGCCAGTGCCTGCCTTGGGTTACCCTGCAGCACCGGGAATCGAGGCATCAATCCTGGGGGCTGTCCCCATGGTGGCAGGGGCCACGGCGAGCCAAACGTCCAGGGTGCCTGGCCCATGCCTAACACTGGGGGTGGTGGGAGGGTTATAGAAACCCAGACAATGCCATTCTGCTGGGGGAGCATCTGTACTGGCGGGGTGACATATCCACCAAATGGGTCCATGGCCTGTCACTAATGTCTGAAAATGTGGAGCAGAGATGGAAGTCTGTACTATCTATCATGATGTGCTAAATATGTCTCAAATGCCTAAATGCTACATGCTTATGACTACTTAAGGGTTGCTAGGGTTAGTCCAGTAGATGGGGACGCCGAGAAAAGCGTTGGATAATGCTGAGCAGCCTTGCCGGAAGGCGTATAGGTCTGCCTCTTCTCGACGTCCTTTCTTCTCCCCTTGTGGTAGGGCCATCAGTATTCACCACTGGTTTTGCCCTTTTGGGAGTTTGTCTTGTGGGGGGCGGTCGGGTAATGTCTGTTCCCATCTGTGCGGCCTGTATTTTCGGGTCAGTTTGACATGCTACAGCTGGTGGGTCGCCGGGCCTCGTGGGCTGGTCAGTAGAAATCTCTGCAGCCTCCCTTCTCTCATCCTGAACCTGAGTTACTTCATCCTCTCCTACCGGTTCAGCATCCTCTTCATCCGTGGCATCCTCCGCCTGCAGCAGCATGTGCCGCCTCCGGCGTAGCCACATGGGAATAGCCCGGTCCCTACAGATGGTCAGCCTGTCATGGTGGACGATTTCAGGCTTCTTCGTCCCTCTTATTCTCAGGAGTACAGGGGAAAGGGCTTTTTCTACGAGGAATGGGCCTTTCCAAACTGGTTTGAGCTTTGGGCTCTCGCCCTTCTTGTTTGCGGAATCCCGCTTGTACACCAGGTCTCCAGGCTCATACTTTGTATGGCATAGCTTTTGGTCATATGTGCGCTTCTGCAGCTCTTGTTTTACCCTTTGTCTTTGTCTTGCCAAGTTGTGGACTTCCTCCAGTGTCTTACGCAGTCTCTGTACATACTCTGGAGTGGATTGCTCTACTTGGTTATTTACAGCTGGCAGTCCAAACACAATATCCTCTGGCTGGGACACCTCCCTACCAAGCATCATCATGTTGGGACTGTAGCCGGTTTGTTTGTGCGGAACTGTGCGCAGCGCGCCAGCAAGTACTGGCAAGTGGCGGTCCCACTGTCTTGCCTTTCCCTCCAGGAAGCAGCGGACCATCTGCAGGATTGTTCTGTTATAGCGCTCCACCTGCCCATTGGATGCTGGCCTGTATGGTGTTGTCCGAGTCTTCCTCACTCGGAGCAGGTCGCACACGCTCCGGATGAGATTACCATCAACATTGCGGCCCTGATCGGTGTGCAACTGCTGTGGGCAACCCCAGTGGGCTACAAAATCGTCCACAAACTTGGTGGCCAGAACCTCTGCTTTTTGGTCCGTAACCGCATAACACTCCACCCACTTCGTGAACTGGTTGATAATAACCAATATGCAGGTATTTCCTGCCTCGGATGGTGGCAGTGGTCCAAGGATGTCGAGATGAACCCTCTCAAGTGGGGCACCCGCATGATATGTCCCTAGGGGTCCCCTCGCTTTTTGGCAAGGTTTTTTGTTCAGGGTGCATAATGCACAAGTTCGCACAAATTCTCGACAGTCACCCAGCGACTGGAACCAGATAAACCCTTGTCATAGCCGCGCATGTGTTTTGTCTTGCCCCAAATGGCCAGCTGCTGGGTGGTCATGGCAGAAGCGCAGGACCTCCAGCTTATGCTCCTTGGGGACAACCAGTAGGTAGTTGGGTTTATCCACTGCCTCCCACTTGTAGTACAGCACCCCTTTTTTGAGCGCTAACTGTGACCTGTGTACCCAGAAATACTTCGTAGCTGGGCTGCAAAGCGTGAGGGTGGCCTGTGATGGCTCTTCTGGTTTTTGCAGCCACTTTATTATTGGGGCCAGGTCAGAATCCTCCATCTGTTTTGCTCGTAGTTCATCTGGGGAGTACCCGCCGAGCCAGATCTCGAGCATGGGCTGATCGTCATCCAGCACGTCTGTATCAGGCCCGTCTGTGTTCAGCATCCTGATTTCAGGATGTACAGTGCCCCTGTCCTCTAATTTCTCTGGATCCATTTCCAGACTGCGCAGTGCTAAGGGTACAACATCGTCTACCTCTGACTCGAAGCGGCTCCATTATTTGTGAGCTCTTTCACAGAAGTGGCATCCCCCACATGGGAGGAGTTCAGGAGCTGACCCAGCTCTGTAACAGTCACAGTATTCCGCTGAGTCAGGTATACGAGAGAGGGCATCTGCATTGATGTGCTTCTTTCCTGGACGATGCACGATTGACATGTCGTACTCCGACAGCTCATCCAGCCACCTGGAGAGTTGCCCTTGGATGTTTTTGAAGCCCATAAGCCATGTCAAGCTGTTGTGGTCAGTCCTCACAAGAAATGGTCTGCCCAGTAGGTAGTGACGATACTGTCTGGACAGTCTCACGACCGCAAGAAGTTCTTTCCTGGTCGTGCAGTACTTCCTTTGCTCTGGTGTTAGGACGAAACTGTTGTAGGCTATGATCTGAATTTTACCATCCACAATCTGCCCTAGCTCTCCAGCCACTGCTACATCTGAGGCATCACAGTCCAGGATGAACTTGTGCTTCACGTCTGGGTATGGCAGGATTGGCGCCTCCAGCAGTGCTGTTTTCAGTACAGAGAGTGCTGTATTGGCCTCCCCGGACCACTCAAATTTGGTTTTTGGGCTTGTGAGAGCATATAGAGGAGCAGATATCTCTGCATATCTCGGGATGAACTCCCGGTGGTAGTTAGCGTAACCCAGAAAAGTTCCAACATCCTTAACACACCTATTTTGTATGGTCTCTCTACTGTCTGGGTTGATTTGTATGCCTTCGGCTGTTACTTGCCTTCCCAAGAATGTGACCTTATCTTGGAACAGGTTGCACTTTCTTGGCTTTAGTTTTAGATTATACTGTCTGAACCTTTCTAATGCCTCAACCAGATTGTCCCGGGCCTGGTCGAAACTGGCTCCGAAGACTACCACATCATCCAGATACGAGAGAACTTTATTCCATTGCATTCCATGCAGGACTAGCTGTAAGGCCCTTTGGAATGTTGCCGGAGCATTGCACAAGCCAAACCCCATTCGTGTCCACTCATATAGGCCGTACTTCGTTATGAACGCCGTCTTGTGCTGGTCAGCTTTGTCTAGTTCAATCTGCCAGTAACCTGAGTTCATGTCAAGGGTGCTGTAAAACCAGCTACCGGCCAGTGAGTCCAAGCACTCCTCGATCTTTGGCAGAGGGAAGGCCAGTGGCGGATTTAGAGGGGGGGCACGGGGGCGCGCGCCCCCATCTTTTGGCCTGTAGTTAAGAGTTTAATTGTGTTTTTTATAGCCTAATTTTGACCAAAAATAGGGGGTGCGCCCCCTCCTTTTGTCTAGAAAAGGGGGCGCGCCCCCTCCTTTTCCAAATCCTGGATCCGCCACTGAAGGCATCTTTGACTGTCACACTGTTCAGGCCTCTGTAGCCTAGACACCATCTGACAGAGCCGTCTTTCTTTCGCACCAATACAGGGACTGCCGCCCATGGTGATGAAGATGGTCTGATGACACCAGCATCCAGCATCTTATTCAGGTGCTTTTCTTCTTCCTCCTGGAACCCTAGTGGGGTGCGGCGCATTCGCTGCCTGATGGGTTTGGCATCCCCAGGGTCAATGGAATGTTTGATGGCAGAGAAGCACCCAAGGTCAGTGTCATCTTTCGAAAATACTGACTGATACTCAGTAAGGATAGTGCGCAACTCCTGGGCCTGGCCCAAGGTTAGCAATGGAGCAGACCTGCGGAATAAGTCTTGCAGGTGGAGTGGCGTCTGCCATGCCAGGTCTTCAACATCTTCTGCTGAGACTGGTCCTCCTCCCTGTACTGGTTTTGTCTGCTCTACCCGCCTCAGGCTTGCCGGCGCCATTGACATGTCAGGTGGCGAGTCCAACACTCCGGCAGGCTGTGATGACCCTAGGACCTGGCCTGCTTTGATCTTGATGTACTTATCACCAAAATTACAGAGTTCCACAACAGCCGTGCTGGATTCACTATGCAGTACAACATGTGGGCATAGAATATCTGGCCGGAACTCTTTGGGGCAGAGAACTTGATCCTGGTCAGGGGTATTGGGTTGGCATCCGGTGCGCACAGCTATCTGCCGGGAAGAGTGTGGTGGCAACACCACTCTTCTCAAACATACAACAGGTGTGACCTCATATGTGTCACAGGACCTGCTCTGCCGATATTTTGCGCTTATTACGTGCCCATTGATTTCGACTGTGGCCATGGTGAGGTCAATTGAGGCTCCCACCGCTTTTAGAAAGTCTAGGCCTAGAATAGCTGAATCTGTGATCGAGGCTACATACACATGCCATTTGAAGGACAGCCCCCCAGTTTTGATGGTCACTCGGTCTGTGAACTGGCCTGTCATGAAGCTAGCGGTGCCAGCCCCTTTTAACTTTACTGCTTCTTTACACTCTCGGGGGTGTCTCATGCTTTCCACAAAAGTGGAGCTGAGCACGGATACTTGTGCCCCAAGGTCAATCAGCGCCTCCACTGATGTCCCGTTGATCTGTATTGGAAGAATAAGGCTCTCTGGGGTGTCTGTCATCGCGTTTGTTGTGCGGAAGTACACATTCCTTATCAGACGATCCTCTGGCTGCACATCCTCTTTCACAGTGTGCACCGTGTCGGATTCCCTGGGGCCGCTACCTTCAGGTGGACGGCCTTTGTGTATCTGGCTTGTAAGATCCTTAACAGTTTTCACCGTATGGGATCTTACATTTTCCACGTCCTCTTTCACAGTGTGCACCGTGTCAGATTCAGTGGGGGGGCTACCCTGAGGTGGGCGGCTTTGGTGCATGAGGCTTGGGAGATCCTTATCAGTTCTCACCGTTTGGGATCTTGAGTTCTGGCATTCTTTTGCTTCACTCCAAGCCTGTCCACCCTCACTATGCATGAGCTCCGGTGGACGACCTTTGTTAGCCCGGAACGGAAGCGGGTCTGCAGGTCCGTCCCTGACTAGTTTTTTGCCGCCCTGGGTTTTTGGCACTCCCGGGCGAAATGTCCAGTCTCGCCGCAGTTATAGCACTCTCCCGACTTACCTGGGGAGGTGCCGCGTGAAGGGCTACGGCCAGGGCTGCGGCCAGGACTCTGTCCTGGGCTTCTCCCTTGGTTTCGGCTTGGGTAGGGGCTGGGGGCCCTAGATGAGCGCTGTGGCTGTGCTTGGTCCGCGAGAATGCTAAGTACCAGCTTCTTGATTTCATCCTTGAGCTCCCCCAGTTGGTCCTTCTCCAACCGTAGCACCGATGGCTGCTTGGCTACCCGCAGTTCTTCGTCTGTGGGGAAGGAGAAGCTCCTCACCTTTTTGTCGCCCAATATGAACCGGGCGTTGTGGATGGAGTGCCTAACACTCCTTATGGCCTCCCGCATGGATTTGAGGCTCTTCTCCCCGGCTGTCAGTGCAGCCTTCTGATCCGCGCAGCCATGCAGGAAAGCGTCCATCGCTGCACGCTCTATGGTGCGTTCCGAGTCTCCCTGGAAACCTTCCCGTGCAAGGTCCATACACCTCTGCGCGAAGGTATCCAGTACCTCTTCGGAGTCCTGGCGCAGATTTTGTAGCTCCCTACAAGCAGTCGCCGGCTGGTTTCTCGTCCCAAAGCGCTCCTTCAGGGCCTTACAGACTCGCTTGTAGTCTTTCCTGGTCTTCTTTGGCAGGGAGCCAAAGAAGGCCAGAGCTTCGTCTCTGAGGTGTTGGACGAGGCCATCCAGTCGTTCCTCACGGCTCCACCCACACCTACGGGCGGCCCCCCGGAACTGTTCCTTGTAGATCCCCCATTTTAGTTTACCATCATACGTGGGAATCTTGCCTTGGTATGGCTTTCTATCATCCCTGGTGCGGTGTGGTGGGACCTTGTCTTCGCTGGAAGACGAGGAGCTATCATCCGTGTCTGAAGATTCGCTTTCCTCTTCTCGTCTCGACTTGGTAGAGCTCTGATGGCGAGACACTGAACGTCTGTGGGATTGGACCCCATCGACTGGGCCAGTTACCCGAGGCCCTAGATGTGCATCGGTAGGCTCTATGCGGCTTGCGGGCACATACACGGCGTCCCGCACCTCCCCTTGGCGCACAGGTGTCGAGTGACGTGGGGACGTGGTTGGTAGCCAACTGTCCTCCAACTTAGGGCTAGCCATGTTAACTCTGCTAACCCCTGCCAGGGTCCCTTGCAACAACTGGGGATTCTGCCTTATGAGGGCCTCCAGTGTCGAAGCTAGCACCTCCGGCTGGACCGGTAGGGTAAGCTCGGCAGGTATGGTCTTCGGCTTGGCACCTGGTCCTGGAGGCGGTTTAGTTGGATCAACCTCTTCCTTCTTCTCTTCTGGCCTACCTGCCTCTAGTCTTCTCTTCTCGGCCTCTAGCTCCTTGATCCTTGTCGCTGACTGCTGCCAGAGGGCGTTCAGCGACTCGTAGTCCTTGGCGGCCTCGATCTCCACATGGACAATTGTCACGTCCTCCTCACGCTCCACCTGCGTCTCCCCGGTGAACACAAACTGGCCTGCGATGAAGGCCTCTTGTAGGAGCTTGCCAATCTCCCCGCTGACATGTCTCAGCATCTCTGCAAGTGCGTTAAAGGGCCCATGGTCCTGTACGCACTTATCGACGTCCCGAGCGCGCCCGGGCCCGATACTCTGTATGGTTCTCAGGTCCTCGCTTTTCGCGGCATTGATATTAAATGGTCTCGCAGACGCCATGTTAAAGTTAGATGCAGGGTATAGAGGTAGAGTCTCAAATAGGTCTCAGCAGAAAGCCGAGAATTTATGAGAAATTGTCAGTGAGCTTGTGAGAATGCTGTGAGCAGGACTGCGTAGTCACTGAAATCTCCTATGTTATGTTATTATATCCCTTCTCCACTTACTTTTCTGGATTCTCTGCAACAAGGGGTGTCCTTCTTGTTATTATGATAAGGCACATGCAGACCGGTTAGATTTGTTATCTGAGTTATGAAATTGCCAGGTGACATGCATTGGCTTGGGAAGGTCTTATGTTGTATAGCAGGGAACTGGCTAGGCCCAATTCCCAGGCATGCACATAAATTTTGCCAGATACTTAAAGGGGCATTCTCACCACTCGCACTTACCACATAGCAGACTAGAACAGTACTAGAATTGTGAGTCGGAAACGCTCGGTGAGAATGCCACTTTAAGTATTGGCACAACAAAAGATACACTCCTGAGACATGCAAGGGAGGGGGGGAAGTCTTCCCTCTTCTATCAATATTATTCTAACATATACTTTTTTCTTTTTTTTTAACAATTTTTTTTCAAAATTTTCCTAATAAAAAAAAAAATTAATTTTTTTTTTATTAAATTTTTCTTTTTTTTTCTTTTTGGTACCCGGTAAGTTCAATGTAAATGTTATGCGTCCCGTGCCAGATATTAAAAAATATTGGCTGGTTGATACTCCCCTAGAATCTGGAGGAGGGGGTCAATTAAATTTTATTTTAAAATTTCCCCCTAGTTATTTTCAAATTTTCTCCTCAAAAGTTCAATAATTACAGGTCCAATGTCAATGTGATGTGCTCCTTGTGCCAGATATCAAGAGAATATTGGCTGGTGAACATTCACTGTAATTCTGTAAAGGGAGGGGGCAAAAAAATGTCTATGATACGCTATGTAGATCTATACATAGGGTATCCCCCACAGAATGGCCAAGTCACAGAAATTCACAAGTTTTCCAATACACAATGCCAGATATTTGAATATATTGGCCACACTATTATCATCCAATGGAAGGGAATAGTAGAATGTCAATGGAGTGTTCAAATACAAATCCTTGTCTTGTCTTCACTTTTCAAATCCAAGATGGCAGCCATACACATGTATATAGGCAAAGGGGTGATTGATTATACCCCCAAATTAATTATTGATGCCAAGGAATTTTCAGAAAAATAATTATTGCTAAATAAAGTCTCAATATTTTTCAGTAACTTTAGAAATGTTGGAGGCCTCAAATACTCCAGCAGGGAATAGGATGGCTAAGATTGTCAATTAATCTGAAGGGGTGGCCATGTGCTAATTTCCTAATCCAAAATGGCTGACTCCCTTAATCCAGATTACTGGCACTAGGCCTAATTTTCTCCAAGTCTGGGGTTTTTCACTTCTAACCAACCAAAATTAATGAGAGATATATCAAAATAGTGGCACAGACATGTAGAACACAATAAATCCAGTGGTCAAGGTAAATTCCTATGGAATCCTAGTGTGGAGAAGGGTTCCTCCATTGGGTGGTGGGTACAGTACATACACTGGAGGAGGCTGCAGGCCATGTGGTTCCTCCAGAGTCCTCACAAAAACACAAGTAAATATGGCCTATAGGCCTATATAAACCACTCCAAAGTTCAGTCCACACAGGTAAGAATCACTCCTGGCACCAGATGTAAGACTATTACATGTAGAACCTTAATATCAAAGGGGCTTACCTTGTAGGTGGAGAACACTAACTTAGCTGCTACTGTTTAGCACCAAGTCCTGTGAATCTCTGCCTGAATTCCGCGCGCAGCGTGGGGGGGAATCCCCAGGTAGCTATGGGCGATGTGATGACGTCATAGCCGCTGGGGAAGCCCCTGCGGCCGCGTCCTACATTACTATCTAGTTCAAAGGGGGGGGGGGCGAAAAATTTTCGGCGCCTTCGGCGGGGGCGTAAAAAATGTTCGCCCCTCCGCGCGAAATCTCACCACCCCCCCCTGTAATTAATAAATGAACACTCCCTTAGATTGTATAAATATGATGATGTTTTGCTTTTATCAGATTTTATGGGACATAGGCCTAAGAATAGTAAGATGTCTGCAAAAAAATAGAAAAAAATAGTTACCAAATCGTTTTCTGTCCTTCTGTGTGATTCCAACCAATATTTAGGCTTATTTTTAGGGTTAGATGCATGATATTGCCCCAATTTACCCAATATCATATTGACTCAATACATGGGTCCATTTAGGCCTAAGGGAGTCTTCATTATTTATGGCAGGGGGGGGGGGAGCATTTGAGGGGGGGCAATTTTTTTTAGGGGTATTCAAAGGGGGGGGCCTTTTTTTTTTTACCCTATTCTTAGGGGGGGCATTTTTTTAGGGGTATTCCTAAAAATGTCGCGAATTTAGTACGTTGAAATGTCGCGAATTTTGGTAACAGCCTGTGTTATATTTTACCAAATTATGTCAATATTTTCAAAATTTTCTAAAATTTTCCTCAAACTCCCAGCAAATTTCTCACTGCATCACTTTTCACACTCGGAATAGCCTACCGTTTTGTCAGTCTTCAAAAAAGTGCCGGCCTCATGTAAGCACTGAGGGTATGGGAGCTTCCAATTTATAAGCTGAGGTTTGACTATTATCACTCACTAGCGAGTATCATGAGACGTTAACACTAAAACACCTTACGAATGGATGTATTTGTTGCAAGGTAGTAAATTGTAGGTAAAAAAGTGCCCAGGATTAAATGCATACAATTAGTAGACACCAACATCGTTTTTGTAATAAAGTTGAAAATGATCCAGGGTGAGGGGGGGGGGGCGCTTTTTTTTCAACCTATTCCGAGGGGGGGGGGGCTTTTTTCTTCAACCTATTCCGAGGGGGGGGGCAATTATTTTTGACGTATTCGATTTGCCAAACGCTCACCCCCCCCCCCTGCCATAAATAATGAACACTCCCCAACTGTAGGCCCTACTATTAAGAAATTCCCGGGCCCACAGGTTTAATCCCGGAAGCTGCGGGCCCGGGTAGCCCATGGTCTCAAATACTAGTGCCTACCCCTGGGCCCTGGGTTTGCAAAAGCGCGCCTACAATCCACCAGGGACAAAAGACCCGCGAATCGAGTAAAATCAGTGTAGCACAATCACTCATATCGGCCATCGTACGCGTCCATAACCAAACGCCCGCAGCGCCATCTACAATTGTCCGCCATTTTTGAGCGTTCACTTCGTCGAGACGTGAACTGGCGCACATTCGTTATGGATAAATGGCTCTTTCAGGTGGTGTGCAAGCATTTTCTTCCTGTTAACATCTACTGACACGCTAGGAGCTATGCTGAGTGAGATTTAGACAAAAAAGAGGAAAAAGTAATCTAATCCACTCCGCAGAACAACAGTCATGGCGGACACCGAACAGCAAGTAGCCATGCTCGACGAGCCTCCTGTCTCGCATGCACAGTGTGTAACAGAACATGGGGAAATATTAACAGTAGCACAAACTCATGAGGTCGATAATGGTGATATGGGGGAGGATATACTGCAGCAGGCATTGGATGAGGCATCAGGGGACTATGAAAACACCGATGTAGAATACACAACAGAGGAAAACATGGCGGTTGTAGCAGACGCCAATGGTACTCTCTCAGATGCGAATGGAGTTACCTACAGCTATGTCAGTGCTATCCCAACCGAAACAACACAAACGTTACAGACTTTTCAGACAGCACAGCCCGGCCAAAGCCTCATAAGAATGACCCCAACCTCACAAGTTGCTGGTGTCAACCAGGTAGTTACTTTACCGAGGACTGACATGCATATGGTGACAGCCCAGCAGCAGCAGCCGCAGCAGCAAGTCGGCCTCCCCCAAGTTGTCCAAGTTATTAAACCCCCAAACGTAATCCAACAACAATTAGTCCAAACCCAAGCACCTGCAGGGACAACGCAAACTAATATCATTGAGAGCATATCTGGGCCACAGGTTCAACAAACTCATGTCCAGCTTAGCCAGACTGACTCTGGGACCCCAGGTGCAATCACAGTTCTCACCAATGCAGGAGTTGGTGGAGAACCCTTAGGTTCCAGTGCAAATCCGATTAGGATCATCCAGCAAGGGAATAAGTATACATCCGTGCAACAATTAACACCAGAGCAAGTGGCCCAGATTATGCAGGTGGTCCAGCAACAGCAGCTAGCTCAGTCTACAACACAGGGAGGGGGGTCTAGTGTGCTTTTCAACCCTCAAACCCAAACTAGAATAGTGTACAGAGTCATATACCCCTCTGAGCTTCACTCAAAGACTACTGGATCAACAGGCAACACAGCAACTACTATAGGTTTAGCAAAGGCAGCACAGCCAAAAACAATCACTGTCCCAACACAGATGGTCACTTTAGGGACTATGCGCCGGCCATATAGAAAACGCCTCAAGGACGATGAAGCTGAAAAGGTGGATGGCCCTGAGCTGACAAGGGAAGAGAAGGAGATGAAGAAGAAGCACAGGCCAAGGACGAGATCTGGTCGTGTATCCCGCCCGCCCAAACGGATGGTACAGGACTATAAGCATATCCACCATTTAGATTGGGAAGAGGAGATGGATGATTCAGATGGTGGATATTCGGATTATAAAGTAACAGATGACGAAGAAGAAAAGGACATCTCTCGAGAATCAAGCTTAATTGACACATGTACGTCCATTGATAGTTTCTATACAATATTATTTCATACACAGTGTTGCCGAAAACTTTTAATGCACACAATCTGGCCTGTGTAACGAGATCATACACAGTTCACATGAAACTGCTGTCGGGTATTGATGTCATATGGGTCATTTAAAACTCAGTTTTGTTGAATAATACAAACTGAATGCATTGTAAAATGTGTAAATTAATTGATAATGGTTACTTGGTCATCACTTTGCTTCTAGATCTAGTACTACTATCTGAAAAATTCTTTCACTTTTGGAAAGCTGAGATCATGGCCGGAGATTGTGGCCGGTGTCCAAGGCCCTTACACTGGCCATTAGGATATTACATCGGCAAAAGCCGATGTGCCAATGTTATTTCGGTAACACTGCATACATGATATATGTCATCAGTAGCTGAGTAGGATATAGCAGCATGAGATAATTCAGATATGCCACTTTTCCTACTTTTGCAGGAATTCCTACTTTTTCACTGGGATTTCTGTCATTAATTAAATTTCGACATAAAATTGACCAGAATCTAATGATTTCCTACCTTTTGTCTACCAGGAAGTAGCATCGCTAGATAATGAATTTATCTTGTTCGTTCTGCTGTTTTGATGTAGACTTTGCAGTAAGTGTGACCCCACTTGATTAGTCTTGAGGGGGGGGTCAGGTCTTAATAGTATGTCCTTTGATACGGTAGTCCTGTTCTGACTGTATTAAACATTCTCATACATTTGGATTGAAATGCGCTTTGATAGTCCGTCAGATTTGAGATCTGACCGCATTTTGCCTGCAACGGCACTGGTCGGACCATCAAGACCTGACTGTATAGTTCAAAAGGATGGGCGAAATTTTCAGCACCTTTGGCGAGGGGGGGGGGGGAGGTACACAACAAATTCCACGCAATGTAGAGAGAGTGTGAAGTAAAAAAATCCTGGCCTTTACGTGTGATTTCACCACACCCCGTAATTAATAAATGACCACTCCCTAAAATAACACCGGTAGACCTGTTTATGCCTAGTCAAATTTGATGAATTACAATGCATTAATGGCAATAACTATACTTGTTGGTATAGCTCATGCTATCTGCTAAATGTACTGTATTAATATTACTTTTCGTTCTCACATCATATTATAGCCATCACTTCAACCAAACCAAAGCGGTTTCCCTGTGACAAATGTGCAAAGGCTTACATCGGAGCTGCAGGATTGGCAAGGCACTATCGTCTGTACCCTGATCACGGTAATGCAGAGGATGTCTTACCAGGATCCTTAGGTAATCACTGATTGAGAATTGCAGATTTTAGTATAACTTATTAAATGTAGCGGTATAAATAGTAGTTCTCAGATGATATAGTGTATATAGGCCCCGTATAGAATGAAGTGGATATAGTAACTAGGCCCTGTAAATCAGAAAATTAAGAGGGAAATGTATACTGGCATTGTGGTGGCTGGGTGAGACAAAATAACTCGTACCTCGTTAATGGTAGTACTCATACCTCGGTTTATGTAATAGGTAGACTATGGTTATGAGAGGCTAACTCAAAATAACCACTGTAAACTGGCTGGCACCCTTATAGATGCACCTAGCTTACAGCTGGGAGGTTATGTGAGTCTAAGTATGAGATACCCTACGAGTAACTGAGTGTATGTCAAAATAACCACGGCAATGAGGCCACCAGTCACTTTACCATTGTTATTATTACATAACTCAGTTACGAGGAGGGTATCTACTGTAAACGTATTAATTTTCGCTCAGTACATATTTTCGCGCATTTCGCGTGCGAAAATATGATGTGCGCGAAAATATTGCACAAAAAATCAGCTTTCCAATGATGTCTGACACTCTATATTGCATTGCAGTAGAGACTCAATTACCACATCTTTAAAAAAATTTCTTAAATGAACCTCATTTCCTTTATTGATGTGGTTTTACGGTCCACGGTTTTGTGTCGCTTACATAGTTTTGTATGATGTGCTATTATATATATCCTAACAACTTGTATACTAAAAAGACTATCGATATGACCTTACAGGGCTATATACTAATTTATACTTCCAAAATAGAAATGGACACCCGCCAGAGAGGCTCGAGGGGCAAAATATTTGAACAAAGAATTTAGGCTGTAAAACTCTTAATAATTGTCTGATTGGAAAACTGTAAAAACTAACATGTAGCTAGAGATCACCTGATTGCAGCTGCGCGAAAATATGATTGCGCGAAAATGCCTTTAAGAGCTAGGTGCGCGAAAATTAGGCTGCGCGAAAATATCTACGTTTACAGTAATACTTAAACCTCGGTTATGTAATAGATAGACTATGGTTATAAAAATGTATGTAATAGATAGACAATGGTTATGAAAAGGTATACAGAATTAACCACGGCTTTCTGGTGGGGCCAGACGGTATGCAATATAACCAATGTGTGAAGTCTATTGTTCTAACCCACCACCGTGGGTTAAGTAGAAATAACCAAGGTGTGAAATGCTTTGTCTTAGCCCTCCACCGTAGGTTAAGTCAAGGATAACCAACCCACTTGTGGCTAGGGATGTCATTGACATTCCGTTTTTGTCGATTTCCGATTATCACGATTTTTGGACTCGATTTTCCGATTTTTATCGATGTCAAAATAAGAGTAAATCAAATGCAAATCAAAGCAATAAATCAGTCCAATAAAGGTATATTCTACTGCATATGAATTTGGAGGATGGTATTCTAAATTTCATAAATCCTGTTCTATCCAAAGTGCCATATATTTTGTGATCAGGGATTGATATGTGTTTATAGGATTAATTGTAAAGCCTTCTTAAATGAATTGTTAATCTATGTCAGGCTCGATTTGGGGATTGCAATACCTTTTGAATGATATCTTTGGTTCTATTTGGAATATCAGCTTCTCAGGGGTGAAAGAGTGTATCGATATAACGATTTTCTCAATGCGATAATCAGTGGATGTAGTTATAGGCATGGTAGAGTGTCCGGCTCCCTCAGCCTGTCGTAGTTATTGACCTGCTGGCGAAGCCATCCAGGTCATACAGTGGGACACGGACTGGCCGTAAGCTCAAGGAGGGAACGAGCGCGTCCTATCCTACAGCACTGACTCCGCGAACATTAGATTAGTATGGAGGGGCAGTGGACCGGGACGTAGCAGTGGTCTGGCTGTATTCGCAAATTTTAGGTTATTCTGCAGTGGACTCGTTCCCGGCTGGCAGGAGGGAGTGCATTCGTAAACTCATTTATACATCATACCTCACCTATACAGTGATACACTCCTGCATCATGACTCCTTACATTAACCCTTTAAGGACAGCACACTGATCCAACTACACAGTGATACACTCCTGCATCATGACTCCTTACATTAACCCTATAGGGACAGCACACTGATCCAACTACACAGTGATGCACTCCTGCATCATGACTCCTTACATTAACCCTTTAAGGACAGCACACTGATCCAACTACACAGTGATACACTCCTGCATCATGACTCCTTACACTAACCCTTTAAGGACAGCACACTGATCCAACTACACAGTGATACACTCCTGCATCATGACTCCTTACATTAACCCTTTAAGGACAGCACACTGATCCAACTACACAGTGATACACTCCTGCATCATGACTCCTTACATTAACCCTATAGGGACAGCACACTGATCCAACTACACAGTGATACACTCCTGCATCATGACTCCTTACATTAACCCTATAGGGACAGCACACTGATCTAACTACACAGTGATACACTCCTGCATCATGACTCCTTACATTAACCCTTTAAGGACAGCACACTGATCCAACTACACAGTGATACACTCCTGCATCATGACTCCTTACATTAACCCTTTAAGGACAGCACACTGATCCAACTACACAGTGATGCACTCCTGCATCATGACTCCTTACATTAACCCTATAGGGACAGCACACTGATCTAACTACACAGTGATGCACTCCTGCATCATGACTCCTTACATTAACCCTATAGGGACAGCACACTACCTCACCTGCACAGTGATGCACTCCTGCATCATGACTCCTTACATTAACCCTTTCAGGACAGCACACTGATCCAACTACACAGTGATACACTCCTGCATCATGACTCCTTACATTAACCCTATAGGGACAGCACACTGATCCAACTACACAGTGATACACTCCTGCATCATGACTCCTTACATTAACCCTTTAAGGACAGCACACTGATCCAACTACACAGTGATGCACTCCTGCATCATGACTCCTTACATTAACCCTTTCAGGACAGCACACTGATCCAACTACACAGTGATACACTCCTGCATCATGACTCCTTACATTAACCCTATAGGGACAGCACACTGATCCAACTACACAGTGATACACTCCTGCATCATGACTTTTTACATTAACCCTTTAAGGACAGCACACTGATCCAACTACACAGTGATGCACTCCTGCATCATGACTCCTTACATTAACCCTTTAAGGACAGCACACTGATCCAACTACACAGTGATACACTCCTGCATCATGACTCCTTACATTAACCCTATAAGGACAGCACACTGCCTCACCTACACAGTGATGCACTCCTGCATCATGACTCCTTACATTAACCCTATAGGGACAGCACACTGATCCAACTACACAGTGATGCACTCCTGCATCATGACTCCTTACATTAACCCTATAGGGACAGCACACTACCTCACCTACACAGTGATACACTCCTGCATCATGACTCCTTACATTAACCCTATAGGGACAGCACACTGATCCAACTACACAGTGATGCACTCCTGCATCATGACTCCTTACATCAAAGCCAACTGACTTTTACTATCGCCCCTCAACCTTAGAATGAAGCAGGTCACCACAGCTATGCTGTGCAATTCCTTAACAATTGCATCCTCGTATTACATATACGAGGTCACTCGTGGGTTAACCTATAGATCTAGATATCTGGGTTTGGTGAAGGGGGTTCATTCTTCCAAATTGTAACATTTAATTCAATGAATGACACTGTGTGTTCAAAAGTGTAAGGAAAATCAGGGCTAGCTACAACTTTTGCTTTTTAATGCCTCGAATCAACATTGAATCTGGTGTACATTATATCTTTCCAGGCAGAGGGAGACCAAATGGCAATGGTGTCGATACCATGACAAGTTTTGCAGATGACTCAAGTACTCAGGATTCAATTAGTTCTACGGCCTCGCTTCCAACCACCGCTACATCCACCCCTCTATCTACATGTATCTCCCCTGTCACCACACCACTAAAGATGCCGGGGAGTACGGGCACAGAGAGGACATCTAGGGATGGAATACCAGTAGAAATAGCAGCTACGGCTCCTGCTCCAGTTGTGACTGCTGTAGCTAGCACAACCAAAAACACTGTAGTGCGAGGTGCCCAAAAGGCTAAGCAACAATACCTCCAAGAAAATACACCAACGCGCCGCAAAGCCAGATTAAAAGAGGTACGTACATCTCAGAGTGTTCATTTTAGAGATAAAACGTCAAGTCTGGAGTGACGGGTGAACGGGCTTCCTTGCACCTTGACGCTACCTAATCAAATGAGCTGCTTACTTGCCCTGGTCCACTACGTTGCTATGGAGATAAAACGTCGCCCTTAGTTCTTGCAAAATAGGACAACAGTATGTAGTAATAATAGTTGTACAAATTGAGAGTGCAACGCGAAGTCGCGAAGTAGACGAGTGCAGTCACCTGTACCGTTTCTCCCTAACTGTAAAATAAGGGGTCTGTCCTCTAAGCCTATTATTAATTTAAAGACCAGTGAACAGGAACCAGAAAGTGTGCCGGGAGAAGTCAGAGAGAAGTTCCACCACACTTTCTTGTTCCTGTTGTGTGTAGAGGATGGTGGGTGCAGTCTGCATGTTGGTTACGGACATTTCCCAGCCCCTAGGTGCGATCAGTACAGGGGCGGAGGCTATCAGCTATCAAACCACATGTGGAGTGCCTAGAATGTCTTGAACCCTGTCACTGCCTATGCCTGAGGAGTCTTGGCAGCATACTTTAATACCCATATTCATACGTATAGTACACACTCCCACCCTTCAATCATGACCTGTTCGGGGACACCCACATCCGAGTCTGAGTATAGTTCACAAGTAGGCTCAGAAACTAGTCAATAACGACATTATATTCGAAGAATTGAATTTTGATTTAATCGGACGAGCGGTTGCTGTGAAATGATTGCATTTTTGCGTGAGGAGGCAAAAGTGCTCTGTGTTTTTTTTATTGGCGCATAGAACTGTCTTGACACAATTAAGCATTGCACAGGAGATTTATTTGATACTAAAATATCAACCTTTATTTCAGCTGGTACGGCAATGTACAGATGAAGAGTTGATGGAGATGGTTCTACCTCGCTTGACTCGGGTCATCACGACATGGGAGTTTCTCCTCATGAAGGTACGGCCACCAACTACCACCAGAAAACCATGTCAATGAATGAAATGGGCTTTCTTTTTTTTAATTGCTCACTTTTCCTAACACATTCAGATTAATTTCAGATTAATAGATGAAATATATTAGGTTTAAGTCTTATATTTGAATACCAGTAAACATTACAAATGAGTCTGTTTTGAACTGATTAAAGGTTGAGCGCGGCCGGCCATCCCGACCCCACATTGGAGACATGCTCAGCGAGTATGAAGCGTTGCACAAACAGGTCGATAAGACGTGCAGCGAGTACCTCCATCCACTGTCTGATACTGGGGAAGGCGTGGAGAGGCATAGCAGTGTCCTGCAGGTAAATTCCCTTCACCTTGTATAGATTCCACACAAAGACATTTGCATAATGGTTTCTATTAAATATATGTAGTCAATGTTTACCATACTACAAGAATATAGGCAAAGCAATTCATAACTACCCGTGTTGATGAGAAAATTGATCTCCTGAATAAACAAGCAAAATCAAATGAGTAAACAAAATCTTCCTGTTTCCAGCTGACAAATCCTGTTCTAGCACAGTCATTGGGTATGACGACTGGGAAATACGGTGTGCGGGAATTGCCCAAACGAGATGACTCAACGTTCCAGTACAAGCTTCTGACAACAGAACCTGCTGCAATGAACACACACAACGTTCATGTTGGCAGTGGGAAAAGAACAGTGCAGTTGGTCACTCCAGACGAGTTAGTTGCAGAAAGCCCTGCCAAGAGGGCACGCCACAACGAGCCATGTATCACCTCTGTAACACAGTCGTCGGGAATAGTCACCGTGCAGATGGGCAACGGTGTCAGCGATGAGCAAATAGAACAAGAAGTGGTAGAGACCCCGGTAAACGTTCAGCCTAGTAGTGATAATGTGGAGGATATAGCCGAGAACACAGCCCATATGCAGGTGGTAAGCGCAGAGGTTGACCTCGCGTGTCAAGACGCAGTGTTGGAGGAGGAGAATAACGAACACGTAGAGGGGTCTCTTATCATGTCAGTGACTGAAGAAATGAACGGTGTGGATCAGGATATTAATGGAGGCAATGATCAATTGGAGCCTCCGGAAGCCAACATTAAGTGTGAGGACGCAGAAACGATCATATCCATTGCGACAGAGCACCACAACGTGCCCATAGATTCTACAATATTGAGTAGTGAACCAAGTAATGGCCAAGTGGTGTTGGTGTCAGCTGAGCACCCGGACAGTGAGGTGGCCACAGAGGACCAGATAACTGGAGACCCGTTAGAACATGTTGTAGAGGAGCCGCAGCAAGTAACCGAAGCCTCCACTCATGAAACTGTCATGGAAGTACAAGACAGTGCAGCAACAGAGATACCAACTGAAGTGCTCACAATCGAACCATTGTCCAACACTAGTAACAGTGAGGTTCAAACCCAAATTGTTACAACAGACCAACATACGCAGCAAGTTCTTAGTCAGGATGGTCAAACTGTACTCTTTACAAGTGATGGTGGACAGACCTTCTACAGCCAAGCCCCTGAGGTTGACCCGACGCAGCCACAGCAGTTGTCTATGGAGGTTGGTCCCCAGATTGTGTCGATGGAAACGCCTGAGGGTTTGGTGGAAGGACAGCTTGTGACTAACGAGGATGGCACGCAGTTTCTCATCCCTCATCAGGAAACCCAAGAACAGGCCATCTATCAGACACCTGAGGGCCTCATGTTTATACAGAACCCGGATGGAACATTGCGCATACTCAGTAACGGAGACTCGCAGATCCCGCTAGAGACTGCGCTACTCGCCATCGATGGTGAGGGTCAGATCCAAGTGGACAGTACTATGGAGCAAGCAACGTGACCAGTGGATAAGGTCCTCCAGACTAGGTGTAAATAATTAGTGAATATTAGAAGTCGTTGATTAGATTTCTCTCAGACTGGTTTTCTGTATTAATACACACATGTTGTATACCGGTAGGTGCTGAGGGATAACATAAAATTGACTAATGGATCCCAGCTTTTATCTTCGAAACTGATTCAGTTCAGACCATAAGGTTGACAAATCTGAATGTTGCATTTCGCTCAGTGGTGAATGTTCCGACCGCTTCTATGCCATTTCTCATACTTAAAGACATAAAAGTCGAGCGCTTCCTTTCGCATGAATTGTGTCACACTTTGTTTACGTTTCACAGTTTTGTCAATGTGCATGTCTCCACTGCTAATGAACATATCAAGGTACCTCCATTCCACCTGCTGTCTCCATCCATAGACAGCCGTTTAATTGTTTAATGAGTTATATATTTGGCGTGTAGGAAACTTAGAATGTTAAATTAATAATAGACAACTTAGATGTAGTGTAAGATTTTCCAAATGAAGAATGTGTATTTATTTTGAAAAGGCTTTCCTGTTTGAAGCAAAGAGCAAGCTTGCAGCATTTAATTAGTAAAGGTTTCACCGTTATATGGCAACACGATTCCCGTCCCTGCCCGGACGTACGTTATAATAGGGCGTTAATGTAGCTGGAATCGTTGTTCAGCTTAATTTCTTTCAATTTGTAAACTTCGTGTAGACCTACTGCCCTTCTTCTTGATTCTATTTTGTTAAGCATGAAGAAGTGTTACAGGTTCTTTGGTTTCTAACTACCATAATGTAGAGTGCAATACTTTAATTTCCCAACAGTGGTCAAACATTGTTTGGATTACTAACACATGAATGTAATAAAATCAAACTGCATTTAGTAATTCGGACTTCAAGGTAAATTATGTAATAGTTAGACTATGGTTATGAAAGGGTAAATAGAATTAACCACAGCTTTATAAGCTGTGGTTAATCCTACCTACCCTTTCATAACCATTGTCTAACTATTTTAAACCACAGCTTGAAGGTTATGTGAGTCTAAGTGGAAATAACCAAGGTGTGAATTCCTTTGTCTTGGCCCTCCGCTGTGGTTTAAAGTGCAAGACCAAGGCAGTGATTTTTTTTGCACCTTGACGCGCGGGGGGGGGGGCAAAAAAGATTCTCCTGTATTCCCCTGTTCAGCCTCCGTGTTACTATGCTTCTGCACGAAATGTCACCTCCCCCCACCCTACTCCCTAAACTCAAACATCAAGGTACTATAGTACTTGAGATAAATAGACAAAACTCCACGCCATTGACATACATGCACATCATACTTCACGAGTTGAAACTGGGTCATATCACACAATGCTGAAGGCTGAGTGTGATATGACCCAGCTTCAAGGAGTGATGTATGATGTGCATTTATGTTAATAAGTGGGGTTTTGTGTTTATAAAATGGCCCTACTGTCTCAAAATGAAGAAAATCAACAAATTTGGAGGCCATGGAGTACGGCTACACCGTACTCCATGGGGCCATGGCGTATGGAGGTCCCATAGGCTTAGCAATGAGAAGGTCGTACCACCATGTAATAAATGAGAGAAAAACGTTAGAAAATGCACCCCAGTGTTTCTTAGTCGAATTGTTCACATGTCTGCGTTTTGGATTTGAGGTACTCAACGTTATATCTTAAATCATACCACCTATACCTCGTATAAGAATACTGTATATTTGGTCATGTGCATTATGACTAGTTTAATCGCGATGGTTCGTAGAAAAGAGTCTTGATACCGTATTTCATGTGACTGAATTATATTTTGCCAGAGATGCTTAGGCCTTAAATACCGTTATGTTCGTTCATGTATAATTATTTAGGCGTCATAACTTATTTTTTAAACACCACCAATCCCCATCCATAAAAGAAGGTACCGGTTATTTGTTTTGTAAAGAAGTATTGGCATGACTCGTCAACTGCTTTGGTTAATATGATGGCAGGGTTCTTGGATTTAGTTTACTTACTTTGAACTGGCTGTATCATATGTCAAACTAGATATGGTTTTGTGTATTCAGAGGACGTGAACTTTAATATCTTGACTGCAATTTTTACTGATTAAAAGTGTGATGTAACATAAACCTGCAAACCTCCCTTTATAGCGGGCATGGATAGGCCATCAAATAACCGCATTATTTTGTCACGTGAAAAGGGTTGAGGTGGCATCATGACTGGTGTAACCTTTCTTCACCATGCATATTACAAATACCAAAAGCCTCCATTAGCCAAAAAAATAGCCATTTTCTCTTCTTTTTTAAAAGCACATGAGCACTAGTCCGTTGGTTTCACGAGATTGGAAATCTGTCCACATCTTGACACTTAACGGACATGTACAGTTCCATATCTGTATTTATAACAAAACTTCGCCATATAGTTGGTTCAGTTAGTGTTAGGGTTTGTTGCCCGACGTGTAGTTCAATTAATAAATATGACAATGTTAAACATGTACATAATGCAGCGTAAGCTCAATGTATACTACTAGACTGAATTTTGTATGTACTTTATTCGAGACTACATACATTTTTAGATGAGCGAGCCCTGCGTATATAACGCAAATTTGACATGGTGCAGCTATTTTATCATGCTATGACAATAGGTTCCAAGTTGAACGTTTATGCAGCAGTGTACATAAAGAACAATTTGATGTTGGACCATACGTAAGTTACGAAATCATCATCAAAATGAATAATAAATGTATTCACATTTCCTTTTCACTATTTAATGTATTCGAAATAAATAAAAGTAATTTCAAAATGTTTGTTCCGAGTGGTAGTAAATCCTATGACTTGTAAGCTCAATGACCACGAATTTAGAAATTGATCAGTGGCGTCGGATTGGAGGCTGATGACGTCGGAAATAGGAAACAAATACCTTAATTAAAGGAGTGGAATGGTTCCAATTGGACATCAAGACGACCAGCATTAAGTTTTTTTGTTATATGTTCGGTATAATAAATATTTAGGGATGCCACTCTCCTGTCAACACATTGTAGGAATTCCTACGATTTTGGTAAACAAAAAATTCTATGAAGTTAAATAAATTCAAAACAGAGAGTCCAGCAAAAAGCAAGAACTCCTGCAAAAGGTAGAAATGAATAATGATTAAAAGAAAGGTTTTAAAAAGTCTAGTAAAGTTCCGATACTTGTGAGACGGCCATTCAGGTAAGAGAGTTCAGTCAGGTGGGAGCAGTGCATGTTATCTGTGGCCTGTTTCGTGAAGCATACTTTCTATAATAAATCCCGCCTGTTCGTCAATATAGGGTTCATGTAGCCATGCTGCAATCATGGTCATGGCCAGGTCACGATCTGTCGTGTGCGCTATGTTATTAACAACCTTCTCCTTTAGCGCAAGCTCTTTTTGATACATCTGCAAAACTTTCTCGGAAGCTTCATCTGTGGAAACAAAAGCCATGTATTTATTTGTTTGGGGAAAGTAAATAAGTAATATGCCTTATATGGCAGTACTCCCCTCCTGCATGGCATGCAAACATGTATTTTAATGGTTGGAAATTAATCATAATCTTAACATCTACATTTTCGTATTAAAGCTAGTCACTACTCTCATGTTAAAGTTATAACAAAAATGTTACTTTATAGGCATGGTTGTCTTGCCTCAGTGGATATAACTATTAAAACTTTTAAAAAAAGCACTTACAGTATTCATTCGTGCACCATGTCCGAAACAGAGGCTCCTCGTACAGCGAACCATTGTTACGTTCCATCTCCAAACTGCCAGATTGTTTCAACTGTTCTGTGAGCTTTTCCATCTTCCGCACAATCTCTGTCTGGAAAACAAGTCATCCAATAAACAGAATTAACGTATTTGAAGAACCATCTCAGTTAAGATTTTAGTTGGAGTCTGCTTCTCTAACACAAAATCATTTGATATTCAAACCCACCGCAGACAAACCAATTCATTCGGTAACTCAGCCACAGCCTGATCAAAACGGTCATGTTCGAACGGGTGTCCTGCTGATCGAATCTGCAATTTTGCAAATTCCCTGATCACAGCAGTCAGTCAATTAAAGATGCTTACCACCTCAATCGACCCAAAATCAAGTTATGAAATCAACCCAATGTAGACTTCCATTAGTCATTTCCTTATCAATTGACAGGCCCTTTATAAGTTTATTATAGGAAATCCATTTGTTATGAAACATAAATGAAATACCAAATGAAGGGCTCTCTGATAGACCTATGAATTCACTGTGAGAGCATATGTGTTTTGATTGATCATAATGCACCCCTTGCTGGTTACCATTTTTGGTGGCTCGCAGTTATATGTTTTGCATGCTATTATGGTCATATTTACAGATTAAAAGAGAAGACTCCAAATTTCTCATATGGACTTACAGGCACTTGGTATCACCCAAAATTAGCTGGTAATGTACCTTTAAGATGGGTCCCTCTGCAGTAACTGGGTATATATTTTAATGTTTGTGACCCCTGTATCAAATACCCCGGTATACACATGTTGAAGATTAACTAACCATTGAAGCAAGAATTCTAAGCAGCTCATCCGTATGTCCCTCTAGCGATAATGGGAACGCCCGTTCTAAGGCAGAAACTTGTTCTTCTGCATCATCCTCAGTGTCCACTCTGGGTCTGAAAATTTTAAATTTCAATAGGGCATTTACCAACAGTGAAAACCGAGCCACTTATAGTACCTGAATTCTCGCGTAGAAGCCGCAGCTTGTACGCGAGTCAGACTCAGCTTTAATTTGGTACCAAACATCATAGACATATATAGAGTGCGGCTTTTATGGTTTTTTTTCAGTATACAACCGTACTAAATTAGACATTTTCAGACCCAACTATTCAACCAGATACATAGCCTGGTCACTGGTATTGGTCGGGCAGATTATCTTTTTGCAACGTTTTCTACCGCTATTTAGACTTCAAAAGAAACCCTTATCAGCTTTAAAATACAACTATCAAAGCCTACAGTCAACTTTCAACCTTAAGGTTAATCGCTACTCATTGAATATGGACTCCGGCACAGCTCTCTGCGCATATAGCTCAAAACTGTCAGAATGGGCTAATATTGGAGAGATATATACATATATATGCACACTAAGCCATTTTCAAAAATTGGACAATTCCGAATAAAATTGAGCATTTTATTGCACTTTAAATATTTGATGTATTTTGAGCTAGTGATATTTGCTATTTTTAACATAAATCAGAATATTGGAAATATTTACCAATAAATCATTATCAAGATTGATATAGATCTCATCACTGTGCTTAAGACAACCAAGGGTATGAGATGTATACAGAGCTGCCAACCTCAAATCTTCCAAAATCGTATTTTTTGGGTCATTTTTTGCCTGAAAAGCGTATTAAGCGTACTCCCTCCCCCCCCCAAAAGCGTACTAAAAGCGTACTTTTGATTTAGGGTCCCTGCATTAATATCACATTAATAAAAACATGATAATTTGTCTGTTCCATTATAGCAACAGCACAGACCGGAATCTGACAAAACTACAGATTGGCTGAGAGTATGAAGAAAATTTAATCTTCATCCACAGACAAACAAACTCTTTTGCTATGTGCAACAGATTGAACTGGCTAAAACCCTAAGGGAGTGGTCATTTTTGAACAACAGGGGGTTGGTGGATTGGGGGGGGGGGGGGCAAAAAAATTGGACCCGTTGAAGGGGGGGCTGGAACCAAAAAGGTTTGGACCCCTCTTGAGTGGGGGGGGACCAAAAAAATGCACCCCTTTTGAGCCCAAAAGCCATAGTCCCAGTTGAGACTCTACTCACTGGTAGAGAGCACCTGTCAGACTCTATGCGATTATTGGTTGGGTAGTCCAACTAAAAAGCCAGCGTATTACTATACGGGTGAGAGCCTATGCAGGTTCTAGAGGCATGTACCAGGGGGCTCAGGTAGTCGTGTGTCAAGCTTCCATTTTCCCTCTTTGTGAAGTATAATTTGGAGGGTTCTCTCTCATTTACTATATGTTTATCTTCTGTATAAATTAGATCAATCTTTTCCCCATTATATGGCCTTTAATTAGATAAGCTTACAGCAATATGAACATCTTAAATCTCAGAGACATAGAGCATTGTAGGCTCTCCTCCATATAGCTCAAAGGGGTCGGCCATGCTCAATTTCAACTTGCCTGAGGGGGAGGGGGGGCCAAAAAATTTCGACAATGACAATGATTTCCCTTTCAGAACCGGGCTCTATAAGCGAGAATAAACTAGGACTAAAATGTGCACTCAATATATATGAAATAATAGCCAATAAAAGCCAAAAAGCGTACTGCATACCTCAAAAGCGTACTAATTCGTACTCAAAATGCAAAAGCGTATTCTGCCTCAAAATGAGGGCAAAAAGCGTACTAATACGCCAAAAGCGTACTACTTGGCAGCCCTGTGTATACAATTTTTACCCCGATCCTTGGTCTTTTACCCATTGCTTTGGCCTTTAAATATGAAATTTAGACCTTTTTTGTCCTATTTTTTAACTTCAAAGGCCCAAAACCCTAAAATTATGCACGGGACCCCCTATCAAAATTCCTTTAAAATGTTAGCTTTTGATCTGAACTAATTTTTGAAAAAAAAAAAAAAAAAAGGTCATGGATTTTTTTCAGTGATATTTGGATATTGCTGAAGAATTATGCATTAAATTTGAATAATCGTCATAATACCATCACGTTTTTTCATACAAGGGTACATTTTGGGACCATAATTTTATTTTTCCCATTCAAGGACATAACCTAGGACAATTCATGTGCAATACAAAAGCAATGTGGGCATTGCTTCACTAAGAAAAAAAATCATGAAAATTTCCCATTTTTTTGAATTTTTTGGCAAAAATAGAGAATACTTTTTTTTTTCAAAAATCTGTAATAAAAAAAGTAGCTCGGGACCCCCCCTATTTTTTTTACATTTTCCATTTCTTAATGATCTAAACTACCATGAGGCAAAAAATTAGGAAATTCTATGGATGAAAAGTTAAGAGTAGCGATCAACCTTAAAGCGTACTTACACTCTATTGGTTTTTGTTGTGAATATTTGTTCTAGTAGCTCCTGTCCTTTCCTACGGCACCTTATCCATTCTGCTACTTTATTGTGCCAGTTAACAGACCCGTCTCTCACTTTGCGAGGTATGTCAGTTAGATTGTCTGCACATGGACTGCGACCTGGAGTCACTGTAATATTGAAATATTTTCGTAAAATAAAGATGTTTATTTAACTTATTGTAGAGTCGTGCTTTATAACCAGCGGGTCGTACGAGAACCAACCCCATGGTGGGGGTTATCGGTATATTTTTTGGCTTCCTCAGTTGGGGATGCGGGTTAAACAAGGATTTTTGGAAGTATTGTGTGGTACAAAAGCAAAATGTTCAGACCCCAGGTGTGGATTATAGAACTCGGACTATTTGAGAAGGATTGAAAAGGCCTGTACGTTACTTTCACTGCGCCCACGCGAAAATGCACCTGCTTTATATATAACCAGTTTCTGAAGTAAAGTACCATGATAAAAATGGACAAATATTTGACATTTGGTATCAAATTATTAAAAGGTAATACTGCCAGTAATACAGCAAGATAGAAATAAAATATATAGCGGTTTAAAACTATATCTATTTAAGAGTAACACCAATGTTAACTAAGGGAGTGGGCTATGTCTGTATAACGTGTTATTTGATTATTGTATTTCCATTACATCTTGTGTTCAAATTTTCCAAATTGTAATTTTGACCCCAAATATGGATTCTACACCCTAGGAAACCCTAAAATCCATGTATTACACAAGCAAATCAGACAATCTCGAGTTTCTGGTGGCCATCTTGGCAGCCATCTTGGAATTTCCCAAATTGTAATTTTGACCCAAAATATGGATTCTACACCCTAGGAAACCCTAAAATCCATGTATTACACAAGCAAATCAGACAATCTTGAGTTTCTGGTGGCCATCTTGGAATTTCCCAAATTGTAATTTTGACCCAAAATATGGATTCTACACCCTAGGAAACCCTAAAATCCATGTATTACACAAGCAAATCAGACAATCTTGAATTTTTGGCGGCCATCTTGGCAGCCATCTTGGAATTTTCCAAATAGTAATTTTGACCCAAAATATGGATTCTACACCCTTGGAAACCCTAAAATCAATGTATTACATAAGCAAATCAGACAATCTTGAATTTTTGGCGGCCATCTTGGCAGCCATCTTGAAATTTTCCAAATAGTAATTTTGACCCAAAATATGGATTCTACACCCTAGGAAACCCTAAAATCCATGTATCACACAAGCAGATCAGACAATCTTGAATTTTTGGCGGCCATCTTGGAATTTTCCAAATTGTAATTTTGACCCAAAATATGGATTCTACACCCTAGGGAAACCCTAAAATCAATGTATTAAACAAGCAGATCAGACAATCTTGAATTTTTGGTGGCCATCTTGGCAGCCATCTTGGAATTTCCCAAATTGTAATTTGGACTCAAAATATGGATTCTTCACCCTAGGAAACCCTAAAAATCCATGTATTACACAAGGAAATCAGACAATCTCGAGTTTCTGGTGGCCATCTTGGCAGCCATCTTGGAATTTCCCAAATTGTTATTTTGACCCAAAATATGGATTCTACACCCTAGGAAACCCTAAAATCCATGTATTACACAAGCAAATCAGACAATCTTGAGTTTCTGGTGGCCATCTTGGAATTTCCCAAATTGTAATTTTGACCCAAAATATGGATTCTACACCCTAGGAAACCCTAAAATCCATGTATTACACAAGCAAATCAGACAATCTTGAGTTTCTGGTGGCCATCTTGGCAGCCATCTTGGAATTTCCCAAATTGTAATTTTGACCAAAAATATGGATTCTACACCCATCCTACATCTCTACCAGAAGCTCTCATTTGGCCTGTAACCTGGTGTACTGTGTTACCCCTCCGCTGACCCCCCCCGTAGCCCCCCCACCCACTTCGCTACACTGCCCTGTCACCTTTTGCCGCCTGCCAGGTGAGAGGTGGTGGAGCGGTGTGTATCCGGGGGGGGGGGGTGGTGTCCATAAACGGGAATGGTCAACCGAGGTCAGTAAATGAGGTAGGTGTGTGTGTGTGGGGGGGGGGGGGCGGATCCACGTGTGGTATCCACGTGTGCCTGTCCTGCCTGCTGGACAGGGGTGACGAGGTACAGCCCACTTGTCCACCGCCTGCCAGACTTGCCGACTCAGCGTTCCGGCTCAACAACCCTGACTTTTGCACAAACCAACTAGGCCCAAAGGAATGGTGAGCTATGAATTTTGGAAAAGATCGGAAGAAATGCCACACTTTACACCAAAATATTGCTTAGATGGAGAGTGTTTTGAAGAAACTAGTGACATATATCATCACCATTTTTTGTATAGAATACAACTGAAAAGGAATTAAAGTGATACAGATGTGCAAACATGTCCAAAATTAGCTTCTCCAAAGGTTCACTTTTTTTTGGCAGAATCTCAGGTTTTTTTCAGTTTTTCAAAGAAATCTCTTATTTTAGGTGATAAAACTTATTTTTTTCCAATTTCTTTTGACAGATACAGATACCTGAGGTGTTTTGCAACAGAATGATATAGCTCAAATAGTTCACATGATATTGCATAAAGGTGTAATAGATGAGAGAAAAGACGTCTGCACGAAAAAAGAGGGTGACTATATAAGAGTGGGCTTGACCTAGTTTCACAGCGTTACAGAGAACATAGCCCACTCCAATTACATTCTCCCTACTTTTAAAGATCAATAAAGTCTTAACTACGGTACTAAAATGTGAATTTTGGTCACAAAACACACATTTTCCTATACATTTTAGCCCACGAGTTAAAATTTAAATAACAAAAACACATTTTTCTTGATGATAAAACAACCACTCTTTTTGAGTGGCATATGAGTGCCACTTGTACGCGAGGTTGTATATTAGATGGAATGAAAGATTGACCCGTCAACATTGAAATCTTCAAAGTGAAAGATGTAATGAAGCTCATCTCCAATGTCGTTGCTTTTACAGAGAGGGCACTTTCTCAACGTTGCTATATCTCTCTGATACGATTGGGAAACTGTGATTCCTAAACGAGAATCAGCCAGGCTTGTTGTATACTTTTGTCTATTGACATTATTGACGTATTGACATTGTTGCCTGTAAATTTGTTTTGGCTATGAATTGAAAAGATTCTTGTCATAATGTGTCTCAGCCAATAAAAATATTACTTCAAACTTCAAACTTCCTCTAAAATCCATTACAGTAGACTTACTCTGCCATTCCTATATTACAATAGTATTATTTTAACTGTTGATTTTTATGAAGCTGTGTGATGTGGTCATAGCCTCAGGCTCAGTCTCACGACTTTGTAACAATTAGTCTTTGACCGGGTGACATCTTTGACCGGGTGACGTCTTTGACATCAAGATATTTTTCATGACAGTAAATTGTTACTGAGGATATTTCTCAGGATCCTATATGTAGTTAGCACATTATATCTTACTAGGGTTGAAACTATTGAGTTAGATATTGGGGACTTGCTTGAGAATTGCAAGATAATCCCTTCATTAAAAAGAATCAAACCATAGATCCTTCACCAAAGTCTGTCAGAACATGGTTTTATTTCATGGTGGATATAATGATCACTAGAAATCCTGTACCCCATGCCCCCCATGGGATACAATGTTCCCATATCACATGGCCAATGACGTCATCATTTGTTCAAATTATTATGGCCATTTATATGCAATTAAAAAATGGAGCGTGTGAGTGGCCTCACAGATGACTCAGGGTAATATGTCAATTCTGGCATCAGAAATGAATTCGAATGAGTGATCTAATTTGAGTACAATACGTTATTTCTCATTTCTGACGGCAGAATCGTAATCCCCAGAAAAAGCTACCCTAATTTCATATATTGGAAGTCATATATAATCAAATTCCAGGTGGTGGCTGTAGGTGAGCAGGTGGTTGTGGGAAAGCAGGTGGCTGGGGGCGAGCAGGGGGCTGGGGGCGAGCAGGTGGCTGTGGGTGTCAGCGCCCAGCAGTGCGTAACCGCTGTTTTACGTCTCGGCCAAAAAGCGAGTCGATCGGAGAGTCAGCAGCGACACCATCGCCGTTTCTGTTTCGCCGTGTCGGTCGGCTGCGGGGCGGCGTGTGCTACGCGTCCATGCCTTTGCCGTCCATCCCCTGTCCCCCCCCCCTGGTGTACAACCGCTATCTGTATCATAACCGCTATCTGTTAACATAAAGATATAGAGTGGATGTGACTTGTTGCATACTGTGAAAGTACTTATATTCACGGCTGTAAATTTTCGCTGAGGCGGCAAAAAAGACTAATTCGCGGATATTTATTCCATACTGTAGCATATAAGAATTTCGCGGATTTTTGATTTCCGTGAATATAGCGAAAATATATACCCAGCGAAATAAAGTACGACCACAGTAGGTCCTGTCGGTAGAATGTGCCCAGTTTTTGCCCGCTTTGGGGGTAGAAAGAGAAATACGGGCAAATTCGCTCAAAATGTCATTTCTATCTTCTGCTGAAAACGCTTATGCCTTGAAGTCTATGGGTGTCCGAAGCGGGTGGTAGCTTTTTTTTAGTACATTTCCATAATAGCGAAAGAGAGAAATAAATTCGTGAAGATCACAGTTCAATATCTTTAAGAAAAATTGAGATTTTTAGAAAAAATGTTGAGGAAAATGCTGTCCCCCGATCTTGCTGTCCCCCGATCTTGCCTATCTCCGCATTTCTCTATCTCGAATGATAACCGAAATACAACGATTCTCCTATGTCACAAAATTGTCTTAAAATGCAAAATTGGTAGGTGTATATTACTCAGGGTTAATTAAACCCTGAGTCAACAATGGCTTTGTGGGATATGGCCCCAACCCCACCTTGGGGGGAACGATACCAAAATATCCTCTGGCCATGGGCCTTTGTCTTTATATATGATAGGTGCAATATATCAAAAGAATAACACCAAACATGGTGCCAATGCTTAGAAAATGGACAAAAACCACATGACAGGCTACATCATTAGCTGATATTCCACTGGCAGTCATCAGATCCTATCACAGACACTTGCCCGGTTAGCTCAGTCAGTAGCATGGCTGCCTGTTGATTCATAGGTCGGAGCAGCGATATTAAGTACTATACCCCATGGTCGGAGTTTAAGCCTCTCTTTGGGAAAACTAAAAAAAGTCTTCCTAACTGAACATGCTAGCCCATAAAAGTGGGCCCTCTCGATATTATGGCTCGAGCGAGGTGTCCAGCTGATAGCCAGAGCAGTGGACCGTACAATGGTCTACTGAACATGCTATTACTACTGACCATAACAATTAACATTACTAGTCCTCACGGACACTTGTCTGGCTAGCTCAGTCAGTAGCAGGGCTGCCTGTCAATCCTCGATTCGTAAGTTCAAGGCTCTCTTCAATGGAGAAAACTACTAAAACATCTTCCAAATTGGTGTTCGTATGCACATCGGATGTAGATTGTTTTTACCTCTCCCCCCTCCCCCGTCAAGGGGTCTAAATTCTTTACCCCCCCCCCCCCAATCCACTACAATTACAATTACTGTAACTGTTGTTTAAAAATGAGCACTCCCTTACAGCTTAAGTTAAATATCAGTCTAATCAGAGTTCTCTCGCCTTTGATTACTATCTTAATTATTAACTGAAAAAGCTGACCTGTTTAGTTATATATTAGGGAGTGCTGATTTTTTAACAACAGAGGGGGGGTGGTGGATTTGGGGGGGGGGTAAAAAATTTGGACCCCTTGACCGGGGGGGGGGGGGGGTAAAAAATTTGGACCCCTCTTGGGGGGGGGTGGCAAAAAAATTCAACCTGTTTTGAGGGAAAAAGCCCGCACGTTACTATTCGTGCGGACGGTAGCCACGTTTCTAGGGTTACGTTTTGACGTAACCACGCACGGACGCCATACTGTGCCGGGTACACTTTTAGATGCTTCAGTACGGGGGGCGCCGTTCAAGCTCTAATTTCTTCAAATTTATGACAGGTGGGGGCTTTATTTTGATACCGCAGAGGGCTACGGTACCCCCGGCCATGGTGTGCAAGCCATTAAGCATTTAGAGCAATATCATGGCCATAATCGGACATTATCTAGGCGCAGGGTGCCAGTGTTGAGACTTCATAACGCAGAGCAGAGAGCACAGGCGACAACACTGTACCCGGGCCAATATGGCAGCCGTGCCTGGTAACGTCAAAGCGTAACCCTAGATACGTGGTTTTCGGCCCAACGAATGCTACAAAGGGGCGAGAACGCGCGCAATTTTCGGCCTGCCGGGGAGGGGGTAAAAAATTTCGACCCCTCTAGGAGGGGGGTGAAAAAATTTTGCGCGCTCCGCGCGAAGTCTCACCACCCCCCCCCTGTTGTTAAAAAATGAGCACTCCCTTAGGTGAGTTCGGTATCAGGTTTTTATTGACCGGATCTACCAGCCTGCCTACTCCCCCTAGCTCATCTAATCTGAACTCGTCGATGCAGGCCGATCTGATGGGGCCCTGTATTACACAGCCCAGTACCGTCCGATTTTGACAGCTGCTGTTAATAGTCTGGCACGAACAGACTAACTCCCCCTAGCTCATCTAATCTGAACTCGTCGACGCAGGCCGATCTGATGGGGCCCTGTCTAGAGCTCAGCCAGCTTGCCACTAAGAACCCACTGAAGTCTTGTTCACCAACTCCGGTGAACAGAGTTGAAGCACCTTTTTCGGCCACTAATACTCAAGATTTCTCAAAAATTCCAACAGCATTGGGTAGCTGAACAATTTTACTCGGTAACTCACCAGGTTTTTTAATCTGATGGCTGATATTTAATAATTAAGAGCATATCTCCTACACCCTTCCCATTTTTTAGCCCTGTCAGTGCTGTGTGCGCGGGAACCACTCTCCTGCAGTGGAGGAACAGAAATAGCCTTGGCTTGACCCCGTTTTTGCTGTGTTACATGTGTGAAGCTGTTGGTACCAGCGATGGTTTTTCTCCCTTCAACCCTGAAGAGTTCTTCAGTGGGTCTGCCAGTGTAAGCAAGCCAGACCATAACACAGCCTCGCTGTTGTCAATGGTCTGGCACCACGAACAGACTAAACTCCCCCAGACCACCCCTCGCAAAGAATAAGCTTCAGTAAAACTTAGCTGGGTGCTTGCGAAGGATGGTCTGGGGGAGTAGGCAGGCTGGTAGATCCGATATATAAAAACTTGCTACCGAACTCACCTAGTGCTATTGCCATTGGATCAACTTCCCATTATTAATGGCATTAAAGTTGTAACACATGTAAGGGATAGACCCCTATTATCGCTCAGTAGCATACTGTTTGGTTAGCTAGATTGTGCCCTGTGCGTTTGACAACTTAAATTGGAGCATTTATATAACCTACCCATAACCGGGCTAAATACATCAAAGTCGGGGGTAGTTGGTGTTGATGGAGTTCCAGGCGTTTCCTGGATATTCCTTGGTTTCTTTGGAGTGCGATTTGCCATGTTGTTGTTGAAACTTTAGCCCGTTCCACTGCCTGACGCTAGGTGGCCAACAGGCGAAAAGCCGAAGGTTGACAGATATAGTTATTCTATTTGTATATGACGGTAAAGAATAGACAAGTACAATGAGTATTGCCATTTCTGGTGTCTTCTGATTTCTGTGAAAGTGTAAGGCAGTGAACAACAACAATTATTAGCTCGCTGAAGCCAACTGGTGCAGACAACCCGCTACAATATGTCAAAATATTCAGCCGGTGCGCGTTTTCACTATGTCGCTCGAGGCCGTCAACAATGCATATATTATCGCTCACATAAAATGAAGCATGTATATGCAATGCAGTGGTGGGACGGCTTAAATTAGGATTGGCGATGACTTGGCAACCTAATTAGGTCAGGTCACACAGCGGCAGTAGTGATGATACATTGTGCACACCATGTACACAGTTGGCATCTGAAAGGAAGCCAGCATCACTGACACTGCACACACTGAGTCTGACACAGCACAGCCACAAGCACCCAAGGCCAAGCGGGCACAGGACACACGTCGTGACGTGTGACACGATTCACATGATTGAGTCATTGACTTGCCAACTTGGTCATGGACACGGAGTCATTGCCATTGGTGATTCAATTTCAATCACTGAGTGAGAGGTGGGGGTATGGTATATAAAATCCCTAGTTATAAACTGGACTATTGTGTTGTGATACGGTGCTGCAGCTCTCTAATCTCTATGCAAGCGGAGTCCTGTTTTGTCAGGCTTGTTACGCCGTGGCGTGTGACGTATATTTGTAATACTCCCTTTCAACTATATACTAGTATCGAGTAGGTCCTATACAGTTAACAAATAGAGCCTATCGTCATATTGACGAACTAGTGACCTTCTACTAGTAGTTTAACCTGACTGGAGTCTGGGTGTAGCCCACTTCTATGGTCGTTCATATTTTATCACAGGGAGGTCTACAGCCTACTAGTAGTTGGGAATCAGCTACACCAACTCCCAAGACCCATCATGTCAAGGTTGTGGCCATTCGATGATATCTTTGATATTTCAATCCCCACAAGTGGTGGGAGTGAATTTGACATTTTGATCACAGCTTTCCTGAGCGCCATAGTTCCGTTTTTGGTTCTGACGTGTGCCATCCAACTTTCCTGTTGGTTGTGCTGTTCGGGGTCATCTAAAAAGAGGGAACATTCCAAAAACTGTGGTAAATCTGCGAAGCCTGATCCGAAGATGGTGGCAGAGGGCCGACGTTGGTTAAGACAGGCAACCCACGATCGTCAGTCGGCAGCCAATGATTTTAATTCCGACTACCCAGCATATGAATGGGTCTGCTTCAAATGCCAACAAGTAAGTAGGTCTTAGTCTTCATAAGCAATATCTAGATGGGCCTATGTCTTTATCTCTTATAATGTCATAAAGTATTATTATACTTTAGTATTCTACACATGTTATACTATCAAAACTACTCGGTATCTTCATTTGTAAGAGAAAGTTCGTCTACCGTATTCGACGTAATAAGCGCCCAGGGCGCTTATAAAATTATTTTCATGGCGTTTTTAGTACTTAAGAGTTTAATTGTTACCAAAGTCGTGAAATTTGAGTCTTTGTTCTAGTCTAAAAATGCCCCAAAAAGGGGGGGGGCGCTTATTAGGGGGAGGGCGCTTATTACGTCGAATACGGTATATGTAATTCGATTAAATAAGGACTCGAACTGCAGTTTTCATGTAGAGATGCAAGAAAACAGGGTTTATTTCGTTCTCCTGTACAACAATGCTAATCCTTGAAGTATATGAGGTTCGATCAATGTATATTCAGCTTTCAATAACTTTCAATATATGACACAGTCAGAGACCTGAGAAGGTCTGCCGGAGCAAGGGGGTGAGGACAGCTTATATACTGTCCGCCTCCGATAGGGGTGCCCCCTGGCTCTGGCCGCCCGAACTACCTTGTAGGTGTTCGACTATAATACTAATATTAGTGTCCCTACACCACCCCCCCCAGACATTACATACGCTTACTCTTTTAAATATATATACAATATAATATAAACTCATACAACTGAGTTTATTTTAGTAAAGCGTTATGTTACGTCGTGAACACAGTAGGGTATATAAACATATACAAAACTAATATTATTTACACAGGTGGTAATACATCCGAACGGCTAGACACATTTCGAATTATTAAGGACACAGATATAGTATACATACAAACATATACAGATTAGCGACTAGAACAACTTGACATCTCTCATGATTAAAAAAAAACAGGAACAAAAAAACTGAAGATCCGGGCAGCCATCCTAACCTTTTTGAACATTGGTTAGGCACGAAGTACCATCCTTTCGGAGGGACTCGGGTGTGTGGTGCTCTCCTCTTCAACAGCCGTCCTGTCCCAAACTGGACAGGCACGTTCATTCGAACGGGTTAGTGGTGCTCTCCTCTTCATTTTTCGTACTGCTGTCTCTGTTCTGACTGAACAGACACGTTCTTCCGAACGGGTGATTGGTGCTCTCCTCTTCAGATGTCTGGTCACCGAATTCATCCTGCGTACTCCTGTTACTGCTGTTCGATTGTTCAGTAGACATTCATACCACACTAACTCATTCTCTTTCGAATATCAATTCACTCATATCTTCTCACTCCCGAATCGTGGGCTCACCCTTCCTCACTCTGGTTCTTTAGTAGTTCCAGAGCGGATTCGCGGGTGCCGTCCCACTCGTCCAGGAACACACCAAATACCTGCTGGAACTTGACGTTCATAGCCTCGTTCCGGTCATTGGACTCCTGCAGTCGTTTCTGAGCCAAAGCAGTCCTTGATGCGGCTAGCTTGGCTTCGTTCCGGATTTTGTTAGTTTCGGCGGCCAATAGCGCCTCGTTCTCTTTCTCCAGGGACATTCTTGTATTGGCTTCCTGTTCAACCAGAGAGCGGGCGAATAAATTCGCCACCCCCTGATTGTATCGGACAGCCAATTCCCTCTGCGACTCTTGGAAATCGTCCACCGCCTGCTGGGCTTGGGCGCAAACCACTCTGTCACTCGGATCAAAATACAGATCCACCGGTCTTGTGCTCAGTCGGGGCCTATTGTCCGGAATCTGAGTCATTTCAGGTTCGACACGTTGAGGAACCTTCTGTCCGCCCAATTCTGGGAAGTCACCTGACTTCGGCGCAGGGGTCGGATCTTTCCGGTCGAACCAAGCAGGTGGGTTATCACTCTGCGAAGCTGACGCTGCTGCCGATGATGCTGCCGAGGAAGGACGTGAGCCCGACCCCCCACTCATGGGCGACTGATACTCAGTCGAATCTTTCCTCTTCTGCTGAGTCGACCTGGAGTCCCGAGCCACGGCCAGTGGCTTCTTGAACTCCGAGGTTTCAGGCGAATCGGATCGATGTTTCTTTCCCCTACCACTCGCCGGGCTACGGCTAGCCCGCCTCTTCTCATCTATCTTTGACTTGGGTGGATCACCCCTCCATTCACATACTCTCGAGAATAGTTCGTTCGTCATTTGGAATTTTCCCCGAGCTCTTACTAGTGCAATCCTCGCACATAGCTTGCCTTTCGTGGATTCATGCACATTACAGAATGAGTCGGTCTTCACGTTGATGTGTTTGAAGTCCGAAGGGATCATTCTGTTATAGTCCAGCATAACCTTATCGTGCAGAGTCATAACTTTCTCACGTGCTGCACTCAGTCCGGGGCTGTGACAGTATTTCAGATGGCGAACCATCACACCCCTTCTCGGAGTAACGCAACCGTCACAGGTTGCGCTATCCCTCTGTCCTTTGCAATTGGCACATTCGTAGACCACCGTGTGGTGGAAGTGCCGTTCGCAGAGATGCCGCAGGAACCGCATTGCTGTCGGGTATGTCCTGCCCCTTCCCTTCTCTTCTATGCAAATGGTGAACGGGCAATACCGCTCACCGTCTTTCAGATACCAACATAAATAGGCCCAGCGCAACTTTGACTTCTGGTCTCTTATGTAATAACTTTCGGGATACTTCATTATCTGTTGAAACCATTCGTTATAGAACTCGGATGGCAAGGGATCCTCCTCGGTTTCCCGAAGCCAATCCTCGTCATCACTCTCGCCATTCATGTTTCGGGGTTCGGGGCAACCGTATGATTTCTTGCCCTTCGCGCACTCTTCAAACGAACCTGGAATGAAGTGTGCGAACTTCGCCTCACTATTCTTCCAGATTCGTTTTACGCTTTCCTGGTCCCCCTCCTCTTTCTGCTCCTCTTTCTTCTCCTCCTCCTCCTCCTCCTCTGGTCCTTCCTCATTCGGAACCTCCATCTTCTCCTCCGGATCCTGTGTAGTTGGATCCGGATCAGTTTCTGGAGGCTCGCCATCCGAATCTGGTCCAGACTCATCGTCCGGACTGTCTTCGGATTCCGTCACTTTAGTGGCTTTCTTAGCAGTTCCTTTACTAATAATACTGCCCACCTTAGCGGTGGCAGCAGCCTGTATGGCAGCCATACGTCCTTTCAGTGGATTATCACTCGAAGGATCTTTCTTACCTACTGCCTCGGTGACTTTAGCAATCACCTTCTTGGGCACAGTCACTTTCGTGTCTTTCTTTGATTCCTTCAACTTCTTTTTGTCTTTCGCTGACAGGACCGGTGTGAAGGCACCCTGGTCACTGTCGGATTCGGTGTCGGTTAGAGTTTTTTTCTTTCCTCTTCCCTTCACACTTTTTACTTTCGTTTTCTTGGTGTTGTCCTCTCCGTCGGTTTCGCTCTCCGTCGACAGGCTGCCCTTTTTCTTGGCTGCCTTCAGGATCGCTTTCCCCTTCCGGATGGACGCTAGCCGTTCTTTATGTTGGGTCGAATTCATTTCTTCCTCCAACCCGGGTACGTACGTCCTAGTGGCGTAGGTTCCCTCTCGAATCATCGTAGAGATGATTTCGTTCAGTCTCTCCTCCGGCTCCGAACACTCATCCAGTCGACGAAGCAATTCGTCTCCATTCAGAGTATAGAGCCGCGGGACTTCTGGATGTTCTGCTCGTTCGACCCAGTCTTCCGCAGTCCTGGGTTCTTTCTCGGTATCCGGTTCCCGGTACAGTACATCTCCTGCGATGTCCATTCCGGTCACCCCCATCCCCGTATGATCAGTCAATACATACGGGACGTTCGGAAGGCGATGTTGTCGATGCGCGATTTCGCAATCGAACATGGCCCTTCTGAACGACTGACTCACTTGCAGTCCAGCCTCAGTCTGATTATAAAACAGCAGCCATTCGGATGGCAGGGCTGCATACTCGGTCGGTGATAGGAAGTGTCGAACACAGTCTCTGGTGGCTGCGTTCCAACACTTTCGTTCCCCTTCTAAGATTCGGTCGTGAATATGAATTTCCCGGCCGTCATACCTAGACTTGAATCCGGCCAGATTCGGTTCGAGCAGCGGCACGTCCGATCGTTCCAGGATTTCGTCCAGCTCCATTCCTATGTTACTTTCCTCTAATTCGGAATCAATCAGTACGCTTTCTTCGTTCTTTGTAACTGGCGACATCGCCTCAGTCTCCATGAATGCTTCGGACACCTCGTCGAGGGCCGATCGTTCCGAATGAGAGCCAGACGCCGAAGCCATCGTGACACTCAAGTTCTTTCAATCGATATAAAATGGAATGACAGGTACCAGGACCCTTTCTACGGGCTCCTGGCTACTTCACCCACCTGCTATACACCGATATCACTTGAAACAGTCTTTATACCCTCGCTTTTTGTGCTCTGATACGCTTCCCCGTGCTCTGTCCGGCGAACCGTAAACAAATATGGCGGATCGTTGACCCGCGTCGACCTTTGCGCACACGCGTTGGTCTCGCGAGACGCCGCGCATTCGGCGAGACTTCAGTTTTCCCGCGCTTGCAAGATATAAACAATCATTCACTCTTCCCGCGCGTCACGCATTACGATCAGGTAATTATAGCACTGATATCCTCACCGCCCTGTCGAATTCATCTCGAGTCATTATGGATTTAAATACGGATAGCAACTACTAATCCGCCGGATTATCCGTCCATTACCCACTGGCACATTCACAGGTAAGTTTGTTGGATTTCTGACTTTTATCGTGATCATTCCTACATAGAAGACGAATTACCAGGTTACCCCGGTAATTATGACAATACTTAACTGATTACATCGTTGTGTTTCAGGCTAGGTGACAACACCCCTCACTCTCAACCTAGGGCTGCGACGAACCCCCACTGGATTTTCTTTACACCTGACATTCGGAGCGGTCTGCTTCCGTTCCCTCTTAGCCATTGAGGGAACAGTCCTTCTCTTCCTGTCCACACCTGCCGAGACATTCTTTGCTTTCTCCGATCTTTTTGGAGTTCGTTTAACTTGCACCGTTTCCTTCTTCACCTTCCTAGGTCTCCCCGGACCCCTCTTCTCGACTACTTTATCTAACTCCCTTTTCATTTCCTCCTTCTCCTCTTGTCCCATCTTAAACATTTCCGTGGAGTACTCTCTCCCCTTCCACGGTTTCAGCCGGGCCACATTCGATTTCTGATTCCTCCCGAAGGTATCCCTCATCAGGACTGTATCATCACTTACTCTCTGGGTAATCCTCCACGGACCATCCCAATTATCTCTCAGCTTGATGCCAACCAGAGGTTCGTGGTATCTCGCTACTAAGTCCCCTACCGCAAACCGCCGAACCTTTAGATTAGTATCATAGCCCACTTTCTGCCATTTAGCTGTCTTTCCTAATTCCTTTCTTACTAATTCATACGCCTTCCGGAATTGTTCCTTCAACGCTTCCACAAACATGATCTGACACGGGACATCTGGATTCATACCAACTACTCCGAACACTAGGTCCGCTGGCATAATCAGATCCTCCCCGAATACTAACAGATTCGGAGAGCAGTTCGTACTCGCATGTACCGTGCTATTATAAGCATGGCAAACAAAGTCGCACTGCTCATCCCAATCATCCATCTCTTGATTTACTAAACTCTTCAGGACCTGTATTAGGGTACGATTGAATCTTTCCACCTGACCATCACTCTGTGGTCGATACGGATTGGTTCGGGTCTTGCAAATGGCCAATTGGTGACACATTTCCTGCCATAGATTCGATTCGAACTCTCTCCCTTGGTCGCTATGCAACATCAGAGGCACTCCCAAGTATAGGATCCATCCTTTAACTAACATTCTCGCACAAGTCGCTGCTTTGTGATCCTTCATCGGAAATACCTTCGTATACTTCGTATAGTAATCCGTTACCACCATCATACATGTATTTCCTTCCGGAGTTGTCACAAATCCTGTAATTATATCTACTGCCACCCTCGCGAACCTTACTCCAAACAATTCCTGGGTCAAGGGCATTTTACCTAGCCCAGGACCTGGCTTGCTCGTACAGCATTTCGGACAAGTGTCTATCCATCTCAACAGATCCGTACTCATACCTGGCCAGTAATACATTCTAGCCAGCCTTTCCAGAGACCGTTTTCTCCCAAAATGGCCACTGGTCCGATGCCCATGGCAAAAGAACATTATATCCCTTCGCATGGCAGTAGGAATAAAGATCTGTCTTGACTTATTTCCCAGAGCATTCGTCTTCCACCTATAAATCAATCCATTTACCACCTCTAACTCTGTCCATTGAGCTATCAGTCGTCTAATCTCCCTGTTCTCCAACGATATCGCTGGCCGAGTCGGGACCGTTCCTTCTTGAAGTAACATCTTCAGACGGATACTATTCGCATCTCTCTCCTGGAAGCTCTTTATGGAGTTCTCATCCCATTCCAGTATTACCGGTTCGAGATCTCTAAAAGGCTTTCGGATTCCTGCCAGCACGGCATTATGCTTCCCACAATCATCACATCCGTCATTCTGACACTTCCTCACTGGGATTCGCGACAACGCATCAGCGTTCACATGCTTAGCCCCCTTTCTATGCTGAATTTGGCTGTGGTCCAATCCGAACTCAGATAGGTGTGCCAACCACCGTCCTATCATACCTTCCGCATCTTTAAAGTTCAATAACCACCGCAGGGAGGAATGATCCGTACGTAATGTAAAATCAGATCCCCACAAGAAGTGTTTATATTTCTTTGTATACACTACCACTGCCAACAATTCCCTCTTTGTCGTACAATAATTTCTTTGCGCTTTACTCATTGTATTGCTTGCAAATGCTATAGGAACCTCCTTCCCATCTTGGACTTGAGACAAAGCTGCCCCTATACTCTCATTGCTCGCATCAGTGTCTAATATAAAATGACCATCCGCAGTGGGGTATTTCAAAACCGGTGTTTCCACGAACAACCGTTTAATTGTTTCGAATGCTTCCCCTTGTTCCTTTCCCCATGGAAACTTCTCCTTACGTCTCCCTGGGGTCCAGTGCGACAGACATTGGATTGGATAACTTATCCGGGAATATCCTGGTAAGAAATCTCTGTAATAAGAACAAAACCCTAAGAAGGATCTCACTTCCTTCGGCCCCTTAGGAATGCTCCAGTCCGTTACCGTCTTAACCTTCTCCGGATCAGCTTTCACCCCTTCCGTAGAGATGATCCGTCCTAGATAGTTAATACTTTTCTGAAACATATTACACTTCTTAGGCTTCAGCTTCAATCCATTCGAGATTATTCGCTGTAACACTAACTTCAGGTTTCCCAGGCATTCATCAAATGTCTTTCCGAATATTATCACATCGTCCAGATACACTAGACATTTCTTCCACAACAAGTCACTCAGTAAGGTCTCCATCATGGCTTCGAACGTGGCCGGAGCATTACATAGTCCGAATGGCATCACGTTATACTGGTACAACCCTACATGGCTCGAAAACGCTGTTTTCTCTTTGTCTTCTTCCTTCATTCCCACCTGCCAATAACCAGACTGCAAATCAATCGTGCAAAACCATTCATTTCCTCCAAGGGAATCAATGGTCTCATCTATCCGGGGGAGCGGATACGAATTCTTCTTAGTCAAGCCATTTAGCTTCCGGTAGTCTATACAGAATCGGATACTCCCATCCTTCTTTGTTACCATACATACTGGACTACTCCAAGGACTGGTGCTAGGGGTTATCACCCCTTCCGCCAACATCTTCGTAATCTCTTCCTCCGCCACCACTTTCTTTGCCAACGGAAGACGTCTATATGGTATCTTTACTGGATTCGCCCCTTCCGTGTTAATTGAGTGTAGGACTCGATCCGTTCGTCCCAACGGCTCTCCGGGCCGCGCAAAGGCTGAACTACACTCAGTTAACATCTCCCTCAGGGCATTCCTCTGTCCATCTGTCTCTACTCCGGACCCTTCTATTAACTTTGCCAATCCTTCCTCCATTACTTCACTGTTCGGGACTAGTCCACTTCCATTTTCAAAGCTACTGGTGACCGCTTCCGCGGATATCACTTCTCCCACTACAGTGCCTTTTTCTAGATAGATGGTTTTCGAACCCGGGTTCGTTATGGGGGCTACTCCCCATGCCATATTTCCTATCAGGGTGTCGGCCGATTCCAAACCCTTCTTTCCCAACACTGTCACATTAGGTTCAAAAACCCCCGGAACGCCCCTCTTCATCCTACTGGAGGCTATTAAGACATCACATGCCATTCCGGGAGGTATTTTTACCGTCTGCACTACACTCGCTACACCACTTACTTCACGTGCCAGGCATTGTATCCTGTCTTTGTAGGGATGATTTAATTTCAACACTCCAGTGACGGGGTCCAATTTTACCCCATATAAGGAAGCGAAATCCATCCCAATGATACCATCGTCCTCTATCCCAGCGACAGTAGGGGAAATGATATATTCCCTACCGCCTACCAAGATGATCATACAAGTCCTACCAAACGTTCGTATCTTGCTCCCATCAGCCGCACATGCATTTACCCTCGTTGTGAGGTCGTCATCCATGCTCGACACCAGATCGAAGAATCTTTTTGACATAGCAGAGTGGCTAGCTCCGGTATCCAACAAAAATTCCCCCATTCTGCCGTTTACAGATACGGACACATACCATCTCTTTCCTCCCATCATCGAGGGATTACTTGCGAACCGTTTGACGTCGTCTGTCATGTCAAAATTGAATCCGAATCCTTTCAAATACTCCAGACACGGATGACCTTGGGGAAGGCGGATCCCCCCGATCCTGGATAGTTCCTCTACCCAACCTTCCTCTCTATTGGTGATCGGTTTCCCTTCTTTGCTCTCCCTGGCAACTGTCTCACCAATACCCCCAGCCCCACATGTTTTCGGCTCATTAGCATTTCCCATGCTGCTGGGCGGATACATTACAGACTCCTCAATCGCGTTCGTATGGATTGTACCCTGGCATACTTTATTCGGGGTCGTCAGTTTGCCTTCACGGACAACCCCTTCTAATTTCCCGTCTCCTCTCTCTTCCTTTCTCGCCAAACTGGTTTCTCTGCCGTACATTCGGCTGCGAAATGTCCGGTCTCTTGGCACCTGAAACACTTCACCGTTGCCCTATCTAGCTTCGGTCGTTTCTGATAGTCCAACAACCCTTTCATTTCTTCCATCATGGCCATCAACCGTTTTTCGTTCTCGGATAACTCTACCACCTGGGGGGTAGGGGTTGGTTTAGAGCTTGCCTCCACTGGCTTCTCCTTCTCGGGTGGCTTACTAACATTTTTCTTCCACCGATTCTTTCTATCCCACTTGTCACCCCCGATGGCTGCAATTCGTTCTTCACCCGAACCATCGTCCGAATCACTCTCCTCGGGAGTGGCCGTATGTGCAGACGCCACCCTTTGGTTGGGTACGAACCCAGCAAGTAATCGTTTCTTCTTTTCATGCTGATCTATAGCCAAAAAGAAGTCTACCATCGATGAACCTCGTCCCCATTCTTTCTGGACGAGTTCAGCATGGGACGGATCCCTCAGTCCTTTTATAAAGTGTGTGAATAGTTCATCTAAGAAATATTCATCATCACGCCTCCAATAAGGTCGGGCCTTTTGCAACAATCTTTGAAGTTCTAGCCCGAACACTTTCGGAGACTCCTTTGGTTTTTGCGTTCGTACCTGGAACTCCGACCAAGGATCATTCGCGGACAACACACCAAAGATATGTGTGGCGGCTGCCACCAATTGGTCATAGTTTCCCTCTTCTCCATACGTCTCTCGCCAATCATCTACAGCTATTCGTCCCGGACCCTCACTCAACCATTTAATGAGGGGACCTAAGGAAGCCTCCTTGTCCCACCCATGGTAACGGTTATCGTCGCAAAAGTCTTGGTAGCTTTCCTTCCAATTCTCTCCATTGAACCGCCGGGGAGTTCGAACAGGCTTTCGGGCACTGTTATGACTCCATACCAGTCGATCAGACTGCCTCCGACTCCATTCCATAATTTCTGACTCATCCTCCCGGGTCCGACTGCAACAGTCTATCCCCATTCCTTGTATACAAGGATCGGATTCCACTATCGCAGCAACCCTTGGGCCCATAGATGATCGTTTTGTCAACCTTCTCGGGGCAGGGACCGGTCTTGGTGTCCCTCCTCTTGGATTGGGCTGGGTTCGATCAGGGCTGGGGGGGTAACCTCCGTATTAACCAGGGTCCGGCACAGTCCCGGCTCCTCCTCCCGGGTTAGTTCCGGGGTTCGGAGCACCACCTGCCCCCCTGCTCGGAATCGATCCACCCCCTTCATTATAGGACTGGTGTCCTTCGTTCGATCCGGCTCCGGGTAATGGTGCCCGGTACTGGTAGGTTATATTATATATCGGTGGTGGTGGTACCGTATAGTTGTGTCCTGCCAGCGTGTCATCCGCAAAGGGATGTAGAGAGCCGTAGCTATGATTCATTCGTTTGGGTGGGGCTTCACTCGTAATATCATGGGTGCTAGAGATCTCTTTCTCCTCGGTTCCCCCATATGTGACTTTACGGTCAGCCTCATTCGGGGCAGTCCTCCCTTGGGTTCGTGCATACTTCCCGTCCGAAACAATCCCCCGGGTCTCGATTGGATCCACGGTAGTTAATATCGGACTAGGCGTGGATGCAACGTGCTTAGGTAGCTTGGCTCCCTCGTTCATCGGTTCCCGGCTTCTAGCCTCTTCTTCTTTGTGGATTTCATCCATCTGACTCTGATAGGCCAGATAGGTATCATTGATTTCGTCTTTCTTTTTCTGAATAATTTCGAGGTCAGCCTTCATGTCAATTCGGGCTTGCTTCAACGCCTCTCGTTCTTGCTCGAACTGTTCCCTCAGGGCCTTGCCGGATTTTTCTTCCTTCGAATAGTCCGCCTTGATTTTCTTGACCCTTTTGGATTGTCGCTCGATCTCGCTTTCATAGGTATCCCGAAGATCACGACTTCGGCGAGCCTCTTCCTTTTCTTTCTGGAGTTGTGCTTGCTCCTCTGTCAGACTGTGTTGAGCGATCTTAACCTTCTGTTGGACTTTAGCCAATTGAGAGGTTTCGAGAGCCAGTTGTTCACTTATATATTTCCTATCCGCTTGTATTCTGGACTTCACTTCGCTCAATTCCTCAGCTTCTTTCTGGTTCTGGGCGATTACCCTTGCCTTTTCGTCGGCCAGTCGGATCAAATCCTCATTCATGGCTGTATACCGACCCCTCATCTCCTCCTCCTCTGCTTTCAATTTTTCACAGTAGGCGTCGTAGTCAGGGACCTGTCGACCTCTTCTAGACAGGTCTCGTTCCATATGTCCGAGGTTCGGTTCGGAGGGAAGCATGTCTGCCCATGGGTTCCCTCTGAACGGATTGGTGTTCGGAACTGTTCTGATAGGAGGAAATTCTCCCGGAGTTCGAAAAATCAGACTCCTCTTTCGAGATTTTTTATTCTCTGGGGTGTGCATTCGAGAGGCAATATCCCAGATTTCATTTATTTGGGCAACTGTGTAATCCAGTTCCCCATCCTCCAGTTCGGTCCCTGATCCTTCATCCCCCCCGTTCCTTGACTGAGCCTCTGCCAGGGTCAGTCCGCTATCTTCTACATAAAAATCCTGGTCACGGCACCAGTGTAGAGTTCGTCTATATGTAATTCGATTAAATAAGGACTCGAACTGCAGTTTTCATGTAGAGATGCAAGAAAACAGGGTTTATTTCGTTCTCCTGTACAACAATGCTAATCCTTGAAGTATATGAGGTTCGATCAATGTATATTCAGCTTTCAATAACTTTCAATATATGACACAGTCAGAGACCTGAGAAGGTCTGCCGGAGCAAGGGGGTGAGGACAGCTTATATACTGTCCGCCTCCGATAGGGGTGCCCCCTGGCTCTGGCCGCCCGAACTACCTTGTAGGTGTTCGACTATAATACTAATATTAGTGTCCCTACACATATATGATATAGATTCTATAGGCCCTATGTACCGCTATGTCTGTGTGAAATATCAATATAGACCTCAACTCATAACCATTTTGAGGAACCTTAACCCACACCACTAACCACAAAATAGGCAACCCATTTCAAGTCAATTCATATACATGGAATATAGCCAAATAATGCAGAACCATTAAATAGAAGTGAGGAATTGGAACCAGACAAGTAAAGGAGGGGGACCCGGGAAGCTCGAAGTTGGTGTCAGATTGTGAGACATTCAATAGGGGTAAATAGAAAAATCTGAACATGTCAATCACTAATTTCCAGAGTGCAGAGAAAGCTGTTCGAGCAGTATTACTGAGCACAGGAATCACCAAGCAGGTGAAACGATCACAGCATGATTTATTGGAGGAACTTCAGCCCCTCAGGGAAGACGAACACCTGGAAAATGTCGTCACTGATCTTCAAAACTGTATTGGTAAGCAACAAAAAAATATATATCTGTGGTAGAAATCACAATACATTACCTAGTATATTCCATCTCTTTACATACTGGGCGGTACTGTAATTGTATCCATAGAAACATTGCCATTTCCATATACTACTTACATTCAGGGGTCATGGTGCAATCACCTGATTATACCCCTTCTCTCCATATACTACTATCGTGGCTGCATAAAAGACTTTTGGAAATTTGTAGCTCTTCCTACTGCTTAGGGCCTACACAATAGAAGACCCCCTTTCCTTCATCAGCATTCCAACCTTTCCTTCGTACCTACTTGATGATAGGGGCTCGAACCCAATCTCTTTAAAGAAATCAATGAAATATTGTTATTCATGCGTTCGTGTTGTGCAGCTTAGTGTAGGCAATTACTTGACTTCTTTCAATTCACCCCATAGTTTGTCTTCCTGGGAATATCGAAGTCCACAGGACAGAACCTACTTGTTTATATCGTACAGGGAAAGACTCCAATCCAACATCTGATCAAAGTCCAAACATTGAATCGTTGCCCTTATTCAACAGGTTTTGTTTCGCGGATGCGCTATCCGGACAAGCACCCATACCCAATGGTTCCGCATGATGCCTATAGCCGGGACCAAGCAGAGATTGCACTGAGTATCACTGACGTCCTTCTACAGCATATCAGTGACCACTACCTTGATGTAAAGTGACGTCTTGAATTTAAGAAATGCAACAAATCAGGTGACGGTCATATTAATCTGAATACTCGCCTTGTATTCAGAAAATGAGTTACACAGCTGTTTATTTATTTATTTGTTTATATTCGTGATATAAAAAGGTGTGGCCATAATGAGATTGTGTGTTACAAAGCGAATTCTTCCGCAGTACATGGGATGATAAGGTGACAACACAAGGCTAGTGTGTGTAATCAACATGAAAATTACTCTAGCAGTGCTTGTTATCTCTAAGATATTGTTTCAAATTTATGGTTATCTGTTCCTATTGATGCATGGTATAGCTGTATCCTACTACGTTGTGTATTCACATTAATGACATGTTCTAAAACACTAGGCCACTTTTACTAAACTGGCGAGATAAAACTTTGATCGATTACATGTATATGTTGATTAGCGCCATATTTGAAGATAATTATGCCTCTTCATTACACGTAGGATGGTCTGTTGTCAAATACCGAATTAATCTGTAGATGTTACTGTTGTCATACACACCGAGTACAATATGCATTTTATAGACGGATAACGCCAGTGTAACCCCTGTAAACCCAGGATACTAATAGTGCAAAATTTACACATTTCTTGTAGTGCAGGTAGAAAAGGTAGCATATTGAGGATGTTATGATGTGCCATTTGATGTTACTTCAACTGTTGATTCAGTATAACGCTGCTGTTGATAATATATATAGGTGTCATATAGAATACAATGTCTGGTGCTCTTTGTAAACTATTATTTATGTGTTTACATATCCCAGTGCATGGATTATTGACTCAGGGAGCTATGCTCCCAGAGTCTTATGGTAAAAATATTTCGCACTTTGTCTGAAAGTCGAAGTGTTTTCCATTCCAATGACGTAAATACCATTCATTTCTGTCCACTATTTACCCCCTAAAAATTGGCCAAAGTACACCTTACCAAACAACGACATTCTTTTGGGGTCTGTAGACAAACATGAATGTACTAGCGTGGACACTTCGTCTACTTTGCCATTTAGTGCTAAACCAATGGGAGTTCTATTTTTTTTCCGGCTGAGATGCTTTTTGTCAAACCAGTTTGCCATCTGTGGACAAAATTGACAGTGGGGTGGAGTGGGGGTTGGGGTTTGGGTTGAGGTTGAGGGCGGGGTTGATGTCGGGGTTGGGGTTGGGGTCAGGGGTGCACTCAGACAGCACACTACAGACAGCTCACTATAGACAGCACACTACAGACACCTACCCTGAGTCTTTTGTGATTGGAGTCACACGCTAGATTTTGTTCTCTTGCCAGCCACGTGACAAAGGTCCAAAATACTGAAAGTGCATACATACAAGGAAAGTACAATTTCTATTCACAGTAGTCTTACCGGTACTTTCTTTTTGGTGCCTGCCATCTGACAGTGACACTGATGTTAGTCTGAGACTTGACACAGGATACTTTAAAAGGAGGTGTCAACATAAGTGATAGTATGAGGTATTGAACAATTTTCAGATGTAATGTCTTCTTCACCAGCAGCTATTTGTTACAACGCATTTATCTCACATTCCATAATTATATATATGAGTGTGTTGACCGTTCAACATTTACTTCTGCAATTCCTCAATGTTTGTACCATACATACGCTGAGAAAATACTAGAAGAGTGCTTAGTAGTTTGTGGGGTATATTATAGAACTAACGATATTGTGATATGAGATTGAAGTTGCCAAAGAAAATTCCCAGATTGTACTTGTTATGTATCTTTCTTTTGAACCTACCGTAAAACCTCGTGTATAAGCCGCGGCTAGTACGCGAGTCAGATCGGCGGTGCGGCTTATAGGATCGGCCCAGGGTCAGGGTGCGGCTTATACGCAAGTTTTTGCTACTATGGTACAGTACTGAAAGTCACCATAATCAGATATCTGCAATGCAGGAGATTCAATTTCATTTTGAGGTTCAATTGTTCACTTGATGTTCAAGAATACATTTCTTAAATTATATCGAATAAAAGCGATGAAAATTGCCTAGGTGTTTGTACCGCATACTTGTGTCATGTTAATACGCTCAAAAATCAAGGCAAATGAGAGAAAGCCAACTCATAACACAGTCTTCAGCAAGGACCACAGTATTTTTCGTAGAAAGAAAAATGGCACAAAACCTTTCTCTATGATGGTGAGAACCCTTATAAGAGAGGCTCATGTGCCAATAACTAAAGTCATGAAGGAGGGACCTGCTAAATCCTCTCCATGGACACAGGCAGGTCTCACTTTTCTCTTTGACCTATGTCAACACAGGAACGGAGAAACAAGAGTCTAACATCTACATGTGAAAACTATTGGAAAGCAGCCTTCAGCACCAAGGTGACACAGAGGTGTACATGGACAGCTTGAAAGATGGAAGCCGCGTTAGCTTTGCTGCGTTGACACCCTTTGGGACCTGGAGTAGCATCTTCACAGCCAAGGCGCATGCTCTTCTTAGTGCTTTGGAGTGCATCTCTGCATCTAACTATCATAAAGGCTCAAACTTAGGTTTAAAATCTACATTTGTGAGGCCAAGGAATGCAATGGAGTACTTCTCAAGGACGTCAGTGGTGGCAATTTTGAATTATCAATGAGATTTTCATTGAAATGTGTCTCAAACATCAATAATCTTGCACATAATACGTCACAATCATCTTAGAGACACATGCTGAAGCTAAAAGTTTACATTCATGGGGTCAATAGATTCATTGGTGCCATTGTTTAGAAAATAGTGAGCAGCCATTTGGGATTCAAAACCGGTGAGTGATGAAACAGTGCCCAGTAATTTGTTGTGCATGGGGATCATGGGTAGTGTTTCTACACTAATACTAGTAATAGCTACACTATGTGACTTTACTGAACATTTAGACACACTTAGATCAATAATTGTTGGTTCTTTTTTACATCAAGGCATCTAAGGCGACTTAAAATCGATTATCAGCTTTGCGGACAGTGCCCGCCCCTGTTAAAAAGGCTGCATCAACCCTTTCTTCAGGCTGTCAAAATGGCCGCCCCTGTGAAAAAAAAATCTAACAGCAGGGATACCAAGTTAACATACCAATTTAGTATACAGTACCCTTTTAGATGTATAACTGATAGATTTCAATTGAAAATATTTTATAGAAAGGTGAGTTTTCAAGCACCACGACAACAAAGGGCATAAAATATTACATTACTATGAAGCTTTTGAAGGGTTGATATTGCAAATTTAGAAAAAGAAAAAAAAAACCTCCCTCGTCACCTTAACTGGGAAAAAAAAGAAAAAGCAACCCTCCTCGCCGTCTTGAAAAAAAAAAAAAAAGCCTCCCTCCCTCACCGTTTTTTTCCCCAAAAAGTGTCCGCAAAGCTGATAATCAATTCTAAGTGGCCTAATGACCCCATTTCCCAGTATACTAGGGACAAATGTGACGACTATTATCGATGACGCCATTCCCCCAACATCCTCTGTTAATGATATGATTGGAATTTCAATGAAGTTCTTGCATACACAATCTCAGAGGTACTGGCTACCTGTATAACAATAAATACATTACCATTTATTTACCACACCTTTTGGAAGATGTGTTAGACTTCACAGTCAGTCACACTTACCGAAAGCACAATTGCCTGTCACATGATATGCTGTTAGAAGCTTTATATGTACCGGACAAATCCTCTGGCTTGAGTGGCCAGCACCAAGTAGTCATACACAATGCAGGAATAAGAGCATTAAGGATGCAACTTCAGCAGTAGAAAAGAACCAGATCAGTAACTGAGCAGAATCAACCTTTCATTGATAAAGCATAATCAGTGGTCAAAGATCACCTGAGTGATCCTTTCAGATAAAGGTATCTGATCTTCTAAACATTGATTCTGCTGAAACAGTTACCTTGAAATTGTTGGCATGCCTGACAAGGGTAAATAACTTTGAACAGGACTGAAAAATTGTTCCTGAGATGGGGGGGAACTATCCTGACTATCCCTCAGCTATCCATTTATGATACCTATGCAGAGGTACAAATCTAATCTTACCTGGGGGTTGCAAGTCAGCTACCTGCCAAAATGTACCATGTTGCAAGAGGTTCTCCTTTGGGTGGCACCCCATTTCACTTTTAATGATGAGGGACCTACTGGCTCTAGGCAGTCCTACTCCAAATACTATAGAGTGAGATATTATATAGCTCTTCCTATTGGGTACTTGGATCACTTTCCAGGTACCTATTCAGAAGTACCAGAATTGTCTATGTCCTTTTCAGGCTGTAATGAGTCTCAGATATAACAATAAAGCCATACTTAATGCAGCAATAATGACCATATGCAAAATAAAAATTTGGTCCAGATATGATCAGATAATGTCAGACTAACTGCTGCAATACCCAATGATATGCATATGATACGAAAAAGGTCAAACCCATGATGTAACAGGTCAATTATATTGTATTCTGTATTCAAGATATCAACAGTACATCATTCATAGCCCCCCCCCCCCCGTTGCCATTGCTACCTTTTGGCCAACTCCTACTTAGCCTTTGACCGGGGGGGTTGGAAAGTCAGCAGAGACCAAAATCTTTGAATAATACTCCTCAAATTGAAGATGCTTTTGAGCACAATCTGAAAAGGGTGTGATTAGGGAGCGTTTATAATTTATGCCAGGGGGGTGTGCAAATCAGGGGGGGGGTCATTTTTTTTAGGGGTATTCGGAGGGGGGGTCTTCTTTTTCCAACCTATTCTTAGGGGGGGTCTTTTTTTTTCAACCTATTCTTAGGGGGGGTCTTTTTTTTAGGGGTATTTATTTGGGAGGGGGTATTTTTTGACACAACGTGACGCGAATTTCACAACACATGTCGCGAATTGGGGTCATAAAGACGGTAGAACTTTGCTAAATTTCTTGCCTACCAATCGACACTTGAATGATTCACTACTTTTCTTTTCCTAAAACAACAATAACTGGAGAAAGAGCAATAATTCAACACGAGAATAAGAGTACAGAATGTAGGGGGTCTAAACAGCAAAGCTATCAGTGTGCAGTTAGATGAATGCTATTGTTGCACCGAAATATGACAGTACTGTATCCGAAATAGTTTGGGTTAATTGGACTTTAGCCTTGCCCATCACGTTTTGGCATCCATATGCAATGTTGAACTTGCCTGCATGTCTAGACCCTGCCTAATAGAGGAGTACATGCATGGTATGCAAGATGCAGATCTACCTCATATATTGATACATGGCCGCTTAGGTCCACTCCACCAGTCAAAGGCGTGATTACACCAGTCTTGATACACACTTTTCTTTGGTGTCTTGTACCAGACGCTGCTAAATGAGCCACAGCGTTCTGATTGCAGAGCTCTCAATTTTTTTAGAATACCTTCACCATCTCCCTGATAGCTGCCTGCTTCTCACAGATTTTAGGACTTATAAAATCAGCAGACTTATAGAGTAAACATGATCATCCCACTGTAAATCGGTGTACTGAATGCCTTGAAATGTAGCAAATAGCCACCAGATCCACAGAGTTTTCTGCTGCGGATGCCACTCCTTCTGTCGCCAATTTCTAAATCTCCCTCTAAGTTAATCTTTGGCTTCAACAGAAATCAGGCACTGAAATATACAGCAGTCCAACATTATAGCACTCCAATGCACTATATGGTTATACATGTATATCTAAAACTGGACATCGACTTCCATGTATCAGAGTCCTTCTAACAGAAAGCTATATTCAGTCTCATCAAAGTAGAAATCCATAGTTTGCTATGTGAAGGCCATGTTCATGCCTATAGATGTGTATGTCTGTGTGGGTGTACATGAGTCTGTGTCATGAGTGTATGCATTCATGCAACAGTCATAGGGTGTATTTGGGCAAATTTCACTTTTTTTTGATTTTGTACTTTTTTCTCGCCAAATCAGGCGTTTTTAGGCAAATTTCACGTTTTTGCGATTTTGAACTTTTTTTTGCCAAGTAGGGTGTTTTTAGGCAAATTTCACTTTTTCGCGATTTTGAACTTTTTTCTTGCCAAATCAGGCGTTTTCAGGCAAATTTCACTTTTTTTGCTATCTTGAACTTTTTTCTCGCCAAATAGGGGGTTTTTAGGCAAATTTCACTTTCTTGCAATTTTGAACTTTTTTCTCGCCAAATAGGGGGTTTTTAGGCAAATTTCACTCTTTTGCGATTTTGAACTTTTTTCTCGCCAAAAGCTGCGGAATCTGCCTCCATGCGTGATCCCATTGGTGGACTCTGGATAGACCCATGCATAGTGAAGACCTACATAGTGGACATGAGGTTAAGTTAAAAAGTGCAAGTCACTTGTTTTGCAACTTGCACTGAACCTAATAGCTGGGTTGTCAACAATCAATTAAATTATGACAAAACTCCCTCTATTTCGGAGACCAAATGCACTATCAAATGATATATATTTTTTCAAAATAACACCCTGTGTAGAATGGCCCGATACTCAGGAATCCTACTGTGAATAAAAAAAAAAGTCAAATTCGAATCATAAATACCTGAAAATTGAGAAATGCTGACGTTCATGGTTTATGTAGGAAATGTACTAAAAACAGCAACAACAAAAAAGCAACAAAACCCTAATTTTCTCAAAAACTGTTCAGTAGGATTTTTTTCTAACTGAGGTTCCAGTGTTTTCTACCCTCATATTGCACATTGGCATAGAGAATATAATGACACCTAGTCAGGATTTTGCGCTAGGAGCAATCTGTGAGGCAAAATGAGCCACTGGTCTGAAGTATAAAACTGGGCATCGATCACTATAGAGCTACAAAGAGACAGAGAATCGATGTCCAGTAATAATCATTGCTACTCATCGCTACTTGGCCTCATCAGAATTTTTAGAGCTCTATATTTGGTTCTGGTCAAGTTGCTTCCGATGCTCTGCAGTTATCAGTGAGTTATTCATCACTATTTTAAAGCTTTTACTTTTTTTGGAGTCAATGCATTCCCATGGCTTGGTTATACTGACCACACCCTAGAACATTGAAGGCAGGTACCTTATGACATTTCCTCAAATAAAGGTTATCAACTGTGGTGCACGTAACATCCATGCATACCATTGATGGCTTAAGCGATTGTAATTGATCCGTGCCGTTATATAACAATATATGTTTGAGCTATTTTATATAGTATCCGTTGCTGAGGAAAAGAGCAGATACATTATACCAAAATTAGTTGGTGGGCTTGGCCCATCTGGACTGGTAGCCCTGGGCAATGATGACCATTTCCCAGATGTGGGCAAGCCCAGCTTGCCCAAGTAAAACACAATAATATGTGCCCCATTAACCAATGTTGACTAGATCACTGGCTACTAATTTCTTAAGTCTCACTGAAGTAATTGACTTAACATAGCTGTAACCTATAACTGTGTCATTAAGATGATGGTGGCATTTTACCAATATATTGATAATTGAGACACATGTCAATGAGCCTCATTAGTAATTCAAAATAGCCACTACTGACCTCCTTGACATGTACTCCATTGCATTCCTTGGCCTCACAAATGTATATTTGAAACATAATTTTGAGACTCTATGTCAACTAGATGCAGAGATAGCCATATTTACAGATTTCAGGCATGTTTTATCGTAATTATCATTAATAATACAAAATGGTTGCCGCTGACCTACTTGGAAACTACTCCATTGCATTCCCTGACCTCAGTAATGTATATTTTGAATCAAAGCCTGAGTCTCTATGACAGTTAGATGCAGAGATGGCCATATTTTCAGATTTCAGGTATGTTTCATTGTAAATATCACTAATAACTCAAAATGGCCATCACTGACCTACTTGGAAACTACTTCATTGCATTCCCTCAGAAATGTATATTTTGAATCAAAATTTGTATTTCTATGTTAGTCGGAAGCAGAGATATCCATATTTATAGATTATCTATATTTTCACCATCCCGAATATTCAAAATGGCCACCATATGACCTGTGTGGATTACCAAAAAGGTTGGCCGGGTGGAATCAACTCCTCATGGGTCCAAGTTATTGGAAAAATACAAAAAATAAAATGTCTTAATGTATGACCCCCTCCCTCCTGGTTTACTCCAGCACCCCTGACCCACTTTCGGGTCTTAATCAAGTCTTAATAAGTCTTAGTCCCACTTATTAAGACCCACTTTCGGGTCTTAATCAAGTCTTAATAAGTCTTAAAGTCGTATTCACCATTACTAAAGAATGAAAAAAAGAAAAGAAAAACGGGGGTTTGGGGGCAGAGCCCCCCATGATATCAACATATTGGGCTATAGTTAATGTCCTCTTGATATATAGTGTTTTCATATATTTAAATGGGGTTCAACATCTGTCGTACTTACTACTACTCTGTGGGGTTAAACTAGTCAGAGGTAGGCCTCCGCCCAAAGATAACGCAAGGGTAGTGAGATCCAGTTTATTATGTGGTTATTGATGTTATAGCAAACATAGAGCAATTTCACAGGTAATTTCCCAATCACAGCCTTCTCCATATATATATAACGATATGTATATCATTAGTGTCAGTTGCTCCAGGGCTTGCACCGATAATCATATGAGACGGCCTTAGATTAGGCAAGGTATTCATATAAGTATCTAGCAGGATTCCTCTACATGAACCCGGTAACACTAGTCGTTGTCCGTTAGACCAATAAATACATTCGATCCGAGTTTATACTTATTATTGGTTGTTATAATAACATGTATCAGCGTGTTCTATCGTTGCTCTGTACACTCCTCCATTATACCGATTGATATCATATTCTGGTATTAAGTATGCAATCTATTCCATAATCATCGAGCCACCTCCACAACTCCAGGATATACACATACAATCACATTCCAATGCATTGAGTCGGCAAGTCTAAGTAGTTGACGCTCTAGTTCCGGATTAATGAAACCAGTAAATTGTATTACTATCTCCACACACATACTCCTCAGGAGTTACACAATGACATCTGGTCTTCTCGATCGTACTCCCCAAACGCTCACTGCTAACTGACTGCCTCTTTCCCTTTCCCAGCTTATATTCTCTATTTCTTGTTTCAGACCCTGCCGATCAATAGCTAGGCGGCCACCCTTCACGACCATGCTCCGCTACTCAGCTCTCATCGATTGGCAATTAGGCGGCCCTGGTCCATGACCATTCGTTCGGTGATTAGGCGGCCCTGGTCCACGACCACACCATGCACAAGGCCTGACTGCCGGCCTCCGTTGCCTGTCTGCCCCCCCCGCGTAGCTTCTCCCCTGCCTAGATGTCTTCCCTGGCTATGGTTACGCCCGACGCTGGGGCCCGGCCCTATGTACTACTACCCCCTGCCGCCGGGCCGGGTTCCCCGCTCCCCGTTCGCCTCTACCATTCAAGTCTATCTCCTGACCTGGATTTCTCCCGTCGCTATCTTCCCTACCAGCTGCTTCAGCCCAGATCTTGTTCTATGTGTTGCTTCCCTGTTTGGGTTCTAAGCCCTGACCCCACGTCGAATATATTCAGTCCATAATCCAACGAACTCTGACTCTTATTATAGCCAAGTCTCTTATTATTGGACAATATGATCTCATTCATATTTATACTATATTCATTACTTACTGTGTGGCCCGTGTACTAGACCTATTCGATTTCCACGTGATTTTGTACAGCGGCATCGTTTCCCTTTATTATATTGGTCTCTCTGGACTGTGCTATTGCATATACAGTTTCCCATTGTCTACTTAATATATATGTACTATACCCATACATACGCATACATATATATATATATATCGTCCCCCCATTTCCCTCACATACCGTATCATATGTAGTCTTTAAGTCAATAAATATGCCTTCTAAGCGTTTTTGCTCTTCTTTAGTTTTCCACTATAACCCAATATGATGCCATCTAGGGAGTAGTGTCAGAATTGATTTTAAGACAATTAAGACCATCTTAATTCTTAGGTTAACGTTTGTACGCGCACCTAGGAGAGCTAGCCCGGGTGTGCATATTTCACAACCCCCATGAAATAACCCTCACCAGTATTTCATGGCATGTGACGTCATCAGAAATGGTGGTTTGTTTACATTTGTACAAAGTAGAAAAAAGCTCTTTTAGGCTCCCCCTTTTGTAAAACACTTGTTGAAGGATAAATATCACTTGTTGAACCTTGGGCCGAGGGTCTACTCATGAAATAACCCACCAACAGACCAAAAACTCTTGCACCTTTGTCTATTTAGTCATGTAAGCTTGGATGTTAGACAAATTAATCAATCAATAAATCAATCCTTAAGCTATGTGTGTATGTAAATGTTGTATTGTACCATCACTTATGGCTATGTAGAAGACAGGAGGCAGTCTATACAAAAACTTTTTCACCATGCAGGGCATTCGGTCCTGCAGAAATATATGTTGGCAGGCCCAGCTTCATTTTTGCAAGCCCGGGGATTTGCGTACAATCTTGTTATTTAAGAATCATATGTATAGCAAGTGCTTGTACTGGTAGTTGTGAATGAATAGGGTTCCTTTGTATGTTACAATAATATCATCATTTTAATATTTAGATTACTGAAGCTTTCTGTTTTACACCGGGAGCCTACTCCCATCAGGGAGACTGGACCCCTGGCACCCACCCATGAGGATGCGAGGATGCACCTGCTAAGGTGGCAGAACCGACAGAAGAGGTGGAAGAGGCTTCCTCCTAAGAGGAGGCCAATACCAAAACACCCATTGCTGACGCATCTGCCTCACTACCTCGCGGCCAACACCTCCACAAACTGGACCTCCGAAGAAAGGGATGGGAGACACCCAGCCCCCTGATCCAGGGGAACAGACAGCCAAAATGAGAGATTTCTTGATTGACCGGAGCCCTATAGCCATCAGAGCCTACAGGGCCATGGCGGAAAGTTGTTTACCCAGCAATGGCAGGAAATAAGTGTAACATCTTTCAGTGGAACTGTCGAGGCATTAAGGCAAATAGAGCAGACCTGCTTATCATGGCAGCTGAACTCGACCCAGTTGCCCTATGCCTCCAGGAAGTAAAGGTAAGAAAGAGGAAGGAAATACCAAGGACAAGAAAGTACAAGAGCTACTGCAAAATCCCGAACCCCAATCAAGCATTTTGAGGAGTAGCCCTTGTAGTAAAAAAAACCTTATCCACAAAGAGAAATCCAACTTAACACCGACCTACAGGCAGTGGCAATCCGAGTGACAATTAACAACCCAGTCACACTGTGCTCTCTTTACTTACCACCCAGAGAGACATTGTTGGAAGAACAACTGCCTACCCCTTAAATCCTGCTTGGTGACTTCAATGCCCATAGCACAGTTTGGGATCATGCTATACCAGTAGAAGAGGTTGAGCGATCGAGCAACCTGACCTTCCTCCGGGAAACAAAGATGTTCAAAAAGATGTAGCAGGGAGAAAACAGGCCCCACCTTGAGACTCGGCCCAGTAGGCTGGAGAATAATCTCTAGCCAGATGGAAAGTAGTTGCATACTCGCCAGTTCCTGATCTGCTGGCCCGTTTGTTATGGAGCTGCGACTGGCCCGCCGGTGTCAGGGTAATGGACTTTGCAGGTGATGTGTCAACAGTCTGCGGCACAGCATCTGTGTGCAGCAGCACAGTAAAGAGGGGCCCGATGCCACGAGCAATGTTCCACTGCTACAAGACGTGTCCCACTGCTACAAGTAGGCTCATTAAAAACAAGCGGGCGCACACACACTCACACACTTATTTATACGCGCAACCTAGATGAGAAAAGAACAAACCGAGTGTCAGATAAACTCTTGAGTAAGTCAAAGGCGTCATAGCACACTTGGATGTAAAACAATCCAATCCAATCAATCAATCTGTTTTACACTATAGAAACCTTAATAATTGTCCGATTTACAAGCCGTAAAAAATGGCATGTAGGCAGGGATCTCCAGATTACAGCTGGCCGGGCCGGCGGTAGCAGCTTTTCTGCCGGCCCGGCAGACCTTTTGCCGGCTATAGCTGGTGTCGGCAGGATTTCGCATAGACTGCAGGAGGTAGGTGTATTGAATAGGGTGGTGCTACATTGAAACTGATATTAGTCGTGTAATTAGAATGATGGTGCGGAATAGAAGGGAAGACAGGAGGCAGCTGCTTTGTGGCATACCTCCCCTGCACCACCACTAATCACCAGGGCCAGGGCATCCAGATGGTAGGGACCAGGGTGTAACCCATTTGTGACTAGAACCTACTTGGATGAGGGCTTCCTTTCCCTCCACAGTGGAGCCAAATGTGAAGAAGACATTCATACTCTTCCACAGTTCTGTTGCTTTCTATGTGGTGGTCATTGCCTTCTGGGGAGCTGGGAAGGGCTTGGTTAGGCAGGGGGTACTTTCAACTTGTCCCTGATGGTGATGCGACTCCTCTGCGACTCCTTCCTCTTCTTCGTGGCTCGGGGAGAGCACCTGAGGCTAATTTTAACCCTCTTGAAGGGGTGCAGGCTGGTTGCTAGCTATACTGTCTGAGCGGGAGTGTTGCGGCATCTTTTCCTCTCACTGTGGTTTCAGTATCCCTGCTACGTGAACACTGGTTCTCTACTCCCCATGTGTCTACACTGCACAAGTTGGACTTCTTAGGGGTGCCTAGACCTTTTTAAGTTTTACTACCCCCGGAGTAGTAGGGTTGGTTATGGACAGAGGTGGGAAATTTGTGAAAGAGCTTAGCCACCAATCAGGTATCATTAGGGACATGGTGGACATCAAGAGAAGCTTTGGTGGCAGTCTGGGAATGGAGGCAGCTAGCCGTGGCGGCCATCTTTGTCCTCAATATAAATGTATTAGAGATAATATATTAGATGGTCCATTATAGATATTAAAAAACATCCAAATTAGGTGCAATCGACGGGGATGGCAGACAACTATCATATGATTGCAAGGCACATCATTACTTACGGGTCAAGGATTCCTATCAAGGTCATTTGAAGGTCAGAACTCAAGAATTAAGTGCTTTATCAATCATTTTCATTATTCTGTGCCCAAAAATACACAAAGGATATTCCATACTGGTATCTAAATTGCTATAGAAAGTTTCCTTATATACTTGACATCATATTCCATGTGATAGGATAAGATCTTAATGTGATATGTTGCCATTAGAACTTGCAGAACACCACCTACCAATATTCCCTAAAATCTTTAGATTTTTTCAATAGGCATGTATTGCATTACAGCTACCTACACATCATTTGAAATTAGTGGGGGACTTAATGTCAATTCTATTATCTATATATAATGAGATTTTTTGACCTTGACCTATTTATTGGACAAACATACATATATAGTTTGTACCACACCTGTGTAATCAGGAGGAGTTCTTCTAGTAGGTTAAAGATAATACAGTTCCCACAATGTTATATACATATGAAACGGGTGGTAAAACCTTTGTGGGATCATAATGGAGGTTATAGTTCAAGGTCACATAGAAAACATCAATGAGTTACCGTTAAAAGTAAATTTAAGCGACCCAAAATCGAAATGTCTTTTGTCAGATTTTGTTTCTATGATGTCTGAAGTATGAAAATATCTGCTTAGTTCTTTATACACCATCATGAAGGTCAAGGCAACTACTTAGTGCCTTGGTATACATAGGACAAAACACTGATGATATTTGTATCAAAAATGTTTTGCGTTAATAAGCAAGCCTCTTGGGAACATATCATGTTTTTTTTCTTCTTTTTCAATTATGAGGGAATCATGATGAAGTATGTCGGATACTTTTTTTGGTTATGTACACTCATAACAGTTTATTAGACAATTATGATTTTCAATACATTCTTTTGGTCTGGTCCTTTTGTTGGTATCGGCAATGCCGAGGTCGAGGTACAAACACCCGAAAAGACGCAGGGTTTCGCTACAAGCATGGTAGTCTATAACTAGTAACAATGAATATGTATAATATGAGTTTGTACAATGAGAAAGAAATAAAGCACAATGCAACTCAATTAGGTCCTAGTGTTCACAACTCCTGACGACATTTGACATAAACATCCCATATGTGCCCTCAACTATGTGATCCTGAAGCCTATTGCTGCATAAATCATGTAAGTAGTGTTTCATACTCGTCAGTTTAAGCCTTTTCATACGAAATGTGACCTCCATCTGACAAATATATATGTTTTCGCAGGAAAAAATGTACGCAGTATTAATCACTCAGAGGTTGGAGGCTGAAGGAAGACTGTCGGATATTATACAGGTTGTACATTACGGACGACTCAAGACTTAATAGCAAAGATCAAACACAGATTAATATATCATTACAAGCTTAGACTTTTTTCAATACTCTTTCAGTGTACTGCCTTGCGACAGCAGGAAGAAATGTCTTGCTGGTGAAAAAATATTCTGATCTGATACCTGTTTTAATTTACTCATAAGGACTGATTCCCTCATACAGGAATATAATAAATTTGTAAAGACATGGGTTTGAGACTATTTATACATATTAACTGCGGTTCCTCAATTGGACGTGGATCTTTAGTACACATTACACTTCAGATTCAAAATTTGGATTGAGATGTAACAGTGTAACAGAGTCCAGTACATGGAGGCCAAGAGACCCCAAATGATGTATCCTACATTGGAGGCAACACCTAAGAATCCTATTCTGCGCAACCTGCAGATTCTCCACAGTTTTCTGAACACAGGTGTCTAAGAGCAGGGAGCAGTAGTCTATTTTTGGAAGTATTATTTGCTTATATATCAAAATGGCAGTTTTAGTGTCAATGTTTTCTCCGATCTTGATTAATTTAAACAAGTGTTGGTTGATTATGCCTAACGCTGATTTAGCATGCTGCTCCATACTAAGGTGAACATCAAGATGAGCGCCTAGATAAGTGTATACTCTGACAGAATTTATTACATCTTTTCCGACTGTAACAGACAAATTTGGACATCTTTTTTCCATCTGGGGGGAACAGTACCAGGCTACTTTGGTCTTCTTCATATTAACTGTAAGACCAATATCATTATAGGCCCGAAGGAGGTTATTAATATCTTTGCTCAGGAGAGTCTTGGCAGTGCTCGGGCTACTGTTTGAGACATAGATTACAAGGTCATCAGCATAAAGCTTAGCCTTACAATATTTCATATTTTGAATAACATTATTTATGTAGATAATAAATAAAGTGGGACCGAGGACAGACCCCTGTGGGACGCCAAATGTTACCTTGTTACAGTCAGATAACACACCGTTTGCTAGCGTGACTTGCTCTCTGTTGGTCAGATAAGAAGTCAACCATTTTATCACGTTTTCTGGAAAACCCAGCTGAATGATTTTGTTCAGTAGTATAGAGTAATTGACGCAATCGAAAGCTTTTTTCACATCGAAATATGCTGCAGCTGTTACTTGACTCTTGTCCTTAGCTTCCATTAAATCTTCCACTAAGTCAATGACCGCTGCACTGGTGCTCAGACCCGGGCGATAACCATATTGATTTTCAGAAAAGAAATTATTGCCCTCCAGACTTTTCATGATGTAGGTCTGAACCAGTTTACCCAATAGCTTACCTGGGATTGGGAGAATAGAGATAGGTCTCCAATTTGAAATGTTGGTCAGAGTTCCAGCTTTTGGAATAGGGGTAACTTTGGCCTTCTTCAAGGATTGTGGAAAAATACCCGTGTTCATGGAGAAGTTAAAGAGATGAGTCATCTGAGGTAGCAAGGAAGCTAGGGAATTTTTGAGGGATTTAGTGTTAATGTCCTGAAAGCCTGATGGTTTTGTAAGGTCAATATCCTTTACCAGATCCGTAACCTCCTTCTGTGTGAAAGAGGAAGGGGCGTCTAATTTGACATTATGCTGATTGAAAGGGGTCAGAATTGGCTGTGTAAAATTTCCCTCAGCAAACAACTGCGGACCTATGTTGCAGAAGAATGTGCTAATGTAGTTGGGTACATCTTCCACCATTGTGTTGGATGACTGATCCTTTAGAGTGATAGTGATGCGACCTTTAGGTTTCCTCATAAGACCCTTAACTTGAGACCAGAATTTTTTAGGGTTATTTTTATAGTCCTCTAGTTTGTTCCTTACAAAGTTGGATTTTGCCTTTCTAACAGAACTATTTATTTTCAATCTGAGCCTGCTCGCTTCGGCGATATGTTTTTCACATCCACTGCGTCTGTGCTCCCTGACACAGTTATTCCTCTCAGTTATCATTTCTAAGACCTCAGGGGTCATCCATTCATTCCCATGATCTCTGAATTTAGTGGGGATTAGAGGACATGTTGTCATCCACGTTCTGCTTACTATAGAAAGAGTCCCATGGGAGGGTACCAAGGTGAGAACATAAATCTTGCTCGTTGTACTTTTTGTAGGATCTGCCCATAAATTCTCTAGTAACATAATTATTTTTTGTTTTCTTTCTGTGTGCTATGGTCGGAAGATGATCACTGATTAAAGCATTAGAAACAAAGGATCCTGCAACAAATTTCGAGTTTGTAATTATGTTATCAATGGCTGACCCTCCTGTGAGATATGGTCTTGTGACTTCATTTATGAGCCACGTCAAACCATGATCATAGCATAAAGCCTTGAGCATGTTGGTTTTCTTTGACTTAGGATCCCTAATATTAATGTTGAAATCCCCCATTATCCAGATCTCTCCCTTAGATTGCTCAACTACTGCCCTTAAGTCTTGAAAGAAATTATCAATATCAGTTCCCGGAGGCCTATATATGTTAATCACTGTCATGAATTTGTTGTTGGGCTTGTTTATTTTAACTGTCAAACACTCTATGTCATTTTTTATAAACGTATGTCCCTCATCAATTTCAGAAAAGGGGAACCACTCGTCTGACAAATATCATAAAAGTCCTCCTGCTTTCTTCAGAGTCCTGTCTAACCTGTGATATGATTTGCCCTCCCAAAATAGGTCAGAATCATCATATAGGTCATGTAGCCAGGTTTCTGATAGGGAGACCACATCTGAGTTCTGTAGGGTAAGATGTATTTCATCTTTCTTATTATAATAACTTCTACAATTAAATTGGGCAAAATTAATACCTTTCTCTCTTTCTATAACCTTACGGACTAGACCCTTTTTTTGCATTTATTGGATACTAAGAGAAACAGCCCCCAGAAGAGGTTATGATACATACACATCTGAATAATAAATATCCAACTACCAGCACACTTGATATATTAATGATCTGAACCACATCATTTCATGGCCAGGTGTACATCACATATTGATTGCCCAACTTCGGACAATTGAAGACTCCATAGACAATAGCGGAATTGATCTCTGTTGGACAGAGGCAGAGGTCTGTGGTCCTGTTGCCACTAAGAGCATCCTGAATGGGAACCATGTCAAGAGAGCCATGACTGCTCATTTGGTTTCAATACAAGCACTGGTCACATTATACCAGGAGACCTTACTGGAGGAAAATGTTGACCTTCACAGAGAAGTGAAGGAGGCAGCCATGACATTGAATGAAGCACGCAAGGACAACAACATCGAACTAGTACATCTAGAAGATGGCAAAATGATAGATATACTCAACTTACACCTGACAGAAAAGATGGCTGCATTTGAAAAGAAAAAAACAAGAAATACCATCATTCAAATTCATATGGCAGTACATGTACATGGTTCTGAAGATGCTATTGTTCATGAGATCTGTTTGTATGGGGGAATGGGATCTGCATTTAACTAGTCTTCAGGAATTCACCCCTCATTTCCTTGCACATGGCAGACTGCCCTATGCCCGTATAATACCTTTATATCTGGCAGAGATGAAAGAACTACCTCTCCCAAATGTGGCGATGCATGAGGAGTTTGTGCTGTTGGAGCAGATGATGCCCTAGAACACCTGAACCGATCTGTGAAAGCGCACAAACAAAGTTCTACTTAGCATCACCAGAGATGGCAAGATGGGCTGCAGAAGCAGAGTAAATTGCTGGAAGGCATACAAATACTACAATGCACCACAAATTATTACCAACTTACATAGCAAATGAAGAGAAAGCAGTCGCAGCTCTTACCTCGACCTTGAGGAACTGTACAAATCCTTTCTGTGAAAACAGCAACAACTTGTTCAACATAGCCACAAAAGTAGTTGCCCCCCCTGAAGTCCGGCAAGATATTTGCAATCAAGATGACATCGGGCGGAAATATTTGAGGACTTTGTGATGGAACAAATCAAGTCTGGCAACACTAGTTTGTGGTCTCCCATGAAGAAGACAAAATTGAAAACATGGAAGAGTATGGAAAAAAGAGTAAAGCTTCGGAAGTTGAAAGAGGATCCATCTTTGTTGGCTATTCTAAAATGGGCATTGGCTATCGAAAACTCCAGATTCGAAAATAGGTTGTTCAGAAATTACACTTTATTCATTTCAGACATACGGCTTGTAATCATACAGACGGATAGTGACAATCAAATATACTTCTGAACACTAGTGGTTTATATGAACATACAGGAGGTATACGCTCACAGTCTAGTATATAATTCCCAGAGGTCCAAGGCTCTCTCCCATCTTGGTCGACTCCATATGGACCAGACTCCTCAGAGGGAGTTCTGTGTCCGGAGTTATTCACCAGTGCGTCTATCTCCTCCTGTTCCTCCCCAGAGGGTAGAACAGAGAAAGACGCAGGGCGACCAGGTTAGTAGCAGCAGCAGGACTAGGCCAAAAGGGTACAACAGAGTTCGAGGAATCTCTGTTGTGGAGCAGTCAGGCTGGCCGAAGTGCACAGCAAGACTGGGTCCTCGATTAGCAGAACCTCCAGGTTTATATACTGACACTTATGTAAATCTCTCCATTACTCGTAAACACTTGAGTTCCCGAGGAACTCCGGGTAACCTTGCACCGGTTCATCCGGACCGACACGGTACCCGAGATATATCGGGTGACATGTGGCGGTCTCGGCTCAATGCATATTACCAGGACGCGCTCCACCAATCCTCAGGTGCAGGCTTATGTAACTACATACCCGGCACTGGACAGGAGTGCGGCCTGGATACACGGCAACACACATACTCAATATAACCCAAACTGGTTCTATAGAAATAGTACAGCGGCGACCCACTACTTGTGTGCCAGTGTGCCAGTGTGCCAGTCAAGACTAGAAATCAACCTAGAGGAGCTAATCAGCAAATAAGAATTCTCTGTTGTGCCTCGTGCCCTATTTGCAGCAGATGGCCCCATGCTGCATTGCTCAGCAAAGAGTAACTTGCTAGGTATCCTGGTAAGCACAGAAGCTCTACCAATACTCCATGTGAATCCAATTTTACCAGAAAAGGCAGTGGCTGTTGTTGATGCCATGGCAGAGATCCAGGCAATGGGTAAACCTCAAGGGATCAAAACTTGTGCACATCTCACAGAACACTTCAGAGAGGATGGTGAAAAAGTTAAGTCATTTCGCAGAATTTCATCCGGTCTTCGATAGATATGATGTGCCATTATCCCTAAAAACTCACATCGTACCTTGCACAAAAGATGTTGGCCAAAGGAAAAGATAAGAGGTTGATGTGGTTGTTGCATGGAGCAATAACTGTGAGGCTAGCCACGCTGATGTAAACCACTAAGCTAGTATCCAGGAAGAGGCAGACACCAAAGTGTTCCTTCATGCTGTCAATGCCTCAAACTACGGTGCCACAAGGGTTGAGATTCACTCACCAGACACAGATGTTCTTGTTCTGTCTTTGCAAAGGCACCACAGTCTATGTGAGAACACCTCATTTGTGTTTTCCGTAGGCCAATCTTGAAGAACCATACCGCTCGAGCCTATAGTACAAACACTAGGCCCTGAGATGACAGCAGCTCTGCCAGCATTCCATGCTTTTACTGGAGCAGATATAACTGGCTGCTTTGCAGGGAAGGGAAAAAAGAAATGCTGGCAAGCCTTCATGGAAGCCAGCTGTACTGAGCTTGAAACTCTGTCAAAGCTTGGACTGTCAGAGGATCTCTCTTCAGAAATTGAAAGTGCAATAGAACAATTTGTGTGCAGGATTTACTCACAAAAAAGATCAGCCATATCCATGAAAGAACTGCGATGGAAGTTCTTTAAAAAGAACCAGAAGGAATCGGAAAAACTTCCCCGACACAAGCAGCCCTTCATCAGGCTATTTCATGTGCGCATTACCAAACGGTTATTTGAAACAATTATGTTGTACGAAGTCCTAGCCTTCCATTACCTGAGGGCTATGGCTGGACACTCAATGAGCAAGAATGGGTGCAGGTCATGTTTAGGGAGCTCCCAGCACCTCAATTGGTGATCCACCTAGTGAAATGCAAATGTGCTAAAACAAAGTGTTCCTCTACTAGGTGCAGCTGCAACGCCGCAAATCTGAACTGTACAGACTTGTGTGAATGCTCGAACACTGAAGATTGTGCAAACACTGTAACACATGTATATGTGGAAATAGACAGTGAAACCAGTGAAGCCAGTGATGACAGTGATGATGAATGATATGTGGAGGAATGAATATGTTTGTCAAAGGGTTGTAGATGATTATGTTCCTGCATTCAAGAAACCTTTAATCTATGCTTGATATCTCAGGAATGAGGAAAAACACATGACATGTTCCCAAGAGGCTTGCTTATTAACGCAAAACACTTTTGATACAAATGTTATCAGTGTGTTGTCCCATGTGTACCAAAGCACTAAGTAGTGGCCTTGACCTTCATGATGGTGTATAAAGAACTGAGCAGATATTTTCATACTTCAGACATCGCAGAAACAAAATCTGACAAAAGACATTACAATTTTGGGTCACATAGATTTACTTTTAACGGTTTCCTATTGATGTTTTCCATATGATCTTGAACTGTAACCTCCATTATGATCCCACAAAGGTTTTACCACCTGTTTTATATGTATACAACATTGTGGGAACTCTATGATCTTTAAGCTACTAGAAGAACTCCTCCTGATAACATAGGTGTGGTACAAACTATATATGTATGTTTGTCCAATAAATAGGTCAAGGTCAAAAAATCTCATTATATATAGATAATAGAATTGACATTAAGTCCCCCACTAATTTCAAATGATGTGTAGGTAGCTGTAATGCAATACATGCCTATTGAAAAAATCTAAAGATTTTAGGGAATATTGGTAGGTGGTGTTCTGCAAGTTCTAATGGCAACACATCACATTAAGATCTTATCCTATCACATGGAATATGATGTCAAGTATATAAGGAAACTTTCTATAGCAATTTAGATACCAGTATGGAATATCCTTTGTGTATTTTTGGGCACAGAATAATGAAAATGATTGATAAAGCACTTAATTCTTGAGTTCTGACCTTCAAATGACCTTGATATGAATCCTTGACCCATGAGTAATGATGAGCCTTGCAATCATATGATAGTTGTCTGCCATCCCCGTCGATTGCACCTAATTTGGATGTTTTTTAATATCTATAATGGACCATCTAATATATTTTCTCTAATACACTTATATTGAGGACAAAGATGGCCGCCACGGCTAGCTGCCTCCATTCTCAGACTGCCACCAAAGCTTTTCTTGATGTCCACCATGTCCCTAATGATACCTGATTGGTGGCTAAGCTCTTTCACAAATTTCCCACCCCCCTACCTGTTTGTGCCATAAGAAACCCTACTATAGTGCCCAGGTGTAGGTGGATTTGAAAGTCGCTCTCTTGACTTGGGTCGGGTGCTGGAGGGTAGTTGGTCTAGAGCGCTTGGTCTCCTTCTCCTCTCTGGTAAGGTTTCAGGGGTAGCTGGTCTTTTGCTGTGGAGATGTGTCATGGTAGTTTGTGCGACATTCCCATCAAGGCTGAGTTGTCTTGGTAGTCAGCTTGTGGGATATTATTGAGACTTCTCCACCACTCTGTCATATAGGGATTATTCCTTATATACAACTTAAATGAGTCTTGTAGGTATTCATTAAAGATGACAGCAACAGTACAACAATTACAAGTAGGTTCCACTCGGTTCCACCTATTCCAACAGTAGTGCAGTATAAGTATACACATACGTCAGGACTCTGCAGAGCTGGCCTGATACTTGGGCACAGTAGGGAGTAACCTATAGCCGAGTCTCAGTCCACCTAGAGGATCCTTCTTCTGAAGGTGGTCTGCTGTGTGTTGGAGTGGTATGAGATGTAAATGTCCAGTGGTGGGACCTAGCCATTTATATAGCAGGCAGTCCCACCAGACCTTTGACAGTCACATTCTGGCTGTCGGAGGGTCCACACAATAGACTATGCCTAACGACCTTAGACAATACAGCTGTTGTCTACTGAAGCACTGGATCAATTGAATTGTCAACCCTCGCCATTTACACTAGGGGGTAAATGGGCGCGGTTAATTGCTAGGGGCTAAGATATCCACAGCAATGCTGTGATGTCCGAGCAATGCTGTGATGTCTGAGCTTTGCTATGGTTCTAACACAGGATGCAATGGTTAGTTTAGGCAGTGTGCCGTCTTTAAAGGGTTAGTGTACAGGAACCATGATGCATGCATGCATCACTGCGTAGTTGAAGCAGTGTGCCATCCTTAAAGGGTTAGTGTACAGAAGTCATGATGCATAAAAGCATCACTGTTCAGTTGAAGCAGTGTGCCATCCTTAAAGGGTTAGTACATGTATACAGAAGTGATGATGCATAAAAGCATCGCTGTTCAGATAAAGCAGTGTTCCGTTCTTAAGTGTACAGAAGTCATGATGCATAACTGTATCACTGTTAAGTTGAAGCAGTGTGCCGTACTTAAAGGGTTAGTGTACCCAAGACATGTGATGCATGAATGTATCACTGGTGAGTAACATGCTGGAGCTGAATCAATAAATAGATAAATCATGCATGGTGTGATGACAACATTTTTTATGATATTAAAGCGCTATACAGGTTTCAGTTTAGGAAAGTCATGATGCAGAAATGCATCATTAGTGAGATCCTTGCTTAAAGGGTTAGGGTTGGTATGATTCTTAAACGTATATCATTACTACATGTACTAGGGTGGAGTTCACGAATGCACCCACCACATTGGCTTGCTTGGATTCACTAATGCTACCAGACGACGGCCGGGTCACGTACCACTGCCTGCCGCTGCCTCTCCCTTACTTTATGATACTAACGCTATGGTTCATGTTCACTATGGTGCTCAATGGGACGCGCGACCTCTCTCTTTGAGCCTACGGAATCTTATCTTGACTAATATTGTCCGAGGCGAGAATCACCATTGCAGAGGAAGTGTAAGTGCAAATAATTTTTTTTGTAAATGCTCTTTGGACAGTTTATGGGTAAGGTAGGAAGGAGATTTTGGGGGCAAAATTTGTCTCCCGACCTCTACTTTCAGTTAACAATTTAATTTTTATGCAGCAGCAGTAAATATTATGCCTGTGACATGTCATTGAAAATGGACAAAAACGTCTTAATTTGCATCTCAACAGACCCTGAGTCAATGATATCTGCAGACCTCTCAGGTTTTGATGAAATCTTAGCCTGGGCAACTTCTTTAAACGCGCAGTTCCAACATTTTGAAAATTGCTGCATTCTAAGACATACTGATACCTCAAAATTGAGTGACCCCACCTGAATAGATACCCAAAAATGAAGTGCCCCCCCATATCAATGGCTCAGAATGATTGATCTTAACGTCCCCGCGCACATACTAGGGTCGAGATTATTGAGTATGACATTAGGGACTTGCTTGAAAATTGCAAGGTTATTCCTTCATTACAAGGAATGAAAATGTAGATGGTCAAAACATAATTGTACATAGCTACATCATTAGCTGATATTCCAGTGGTACTAAGCCACCAGATCCTACATAATATATCTCTGAAAACACCAAAAAAGGCCACAAAATCCTGATCTTTTTCAAAAACTGTTCAGTAGGAAAATTTCTAACTTAGGCTCCAGTGTTTTCTCCCATCATATTACATATGGGCATAGAGAATATAATGGCACCTAGTCAGGATTTTGAGTTAGAAGCAATCTGTGAGGCCAAAAAACAACCACTGGTCTGAAGTATAAAACTGGGCATCAATCACTAAAGAGCCAGAGAATCTATGTCCAGGGAGCTGTTTCTCCGCAGTACACATTCCATATATTTGTGGAAAGAATAGAAATGATGAATAAAATCGTACAAATACGGAGCTCCGTATATATTGCGGACCTCCGCAAATCTATGGAACCAAATTTGCAATGGTCCACAAATTTGTGGAGAAACAGCACCCAGTAATTATTGTGTCATGATAATAAAGTTACTTTCATAAACAACACATCTATTATGTAATTAAACTAGTTGTATGCTTCCCAGGATGCTGTTTCTCCACAAATATGCAGAGGTCCGCAAATTTTCGGAGGTCCGTAAATACACTCTCCATATATTTATGGAGGTCCGCAAATATATATGGAAATCGTTTTTTAGTACTTAAGCATACAAATATGGAGCTCAATATACATTTGCGGACCTCCGCAAATTTATGGAAGCAAATTTACGGACCTCCGCAAATTTGGGGATAAACAGGACCCTGGGTCCCGTTTCTCCACAAATTTGCGGAGCTCCGCAAATATATACGGATGTCTGCAAATATATACGGATGTCCGCAAATATATACGGAGGTCCGTATTTGTATGCTTAAGTACCAAAAAGGCATAATTTGCGGAGCTCCATAAATATATTTGCGGACGTCCGCAAATTTGCGGACGTCCGCAGATTTGTGGAGAAACACCATCCTGGCCGCTTATTGTGTAAAATATGGTCTTAACTAAATTACTCTGCAGCACTTTGGTGCGTGCAAGTATTGGGTCCTGCGAAAACCTGATCAGACATTTACAGTGACTCTTCCTTCTGGGGTTATGGGGCCTACTCAAATGTGGACTGGGTGGCGGGCCCGTGGGACCCTGACAATGAGTGGGTCACAAAACTGGGCCACCACTACGCTGGTTCTACCCCCATTGCCAAAGATAATGTGTTAGAACTCTTCCCGATCTTGAAGGCCATGGAGAGATGGGGGGAACAATGGTTAGACTCAAAAGTGTGTTATGTGACAGATAACACTCAGGTGATGTGGACCATATGAAAAGGGAGGAGCAAGAATGCTTTCTCCATGGTGTGGCTCAGGGAGATATTCTGGATCTCTGTTAAGTACAATTTCACTCTGAGTGCCGTGTATATAAATACTAAAGACAATGTACTGTGTGATAGTCTCGGTAGGCTAGACCTACCCAAATCTACAAAGAATATTCGTGATACAATGTAAAAAGACAGTCTATGCTGCTACCACATATTCAGTGACACTGGTGATCGATTTTGCAGACAAACTGGAAAACCTAAAGATGGAGTGCCAAGCGCTCCAAAGGAAGTACATCTCCAAAGAATCAACCAAGACGAGGTTGTCACAGATAAAGAAGTACTTTAAATTCTGTGACGAGTTGGATTTGGAACCCGTGCCGTGTCCCTCCCACCAAGTGGCTTGGTATGTGATGTGGATGATGAGGACGCTCAAACTGGTGTCAATCAGGAATTATGTGACAGCCCTATCTGAATTCCTCAAAGGGGAAGGGCGCTCCGCGGGTAGACTATAAACACGTGGGTACCAGCAGAAGCCTTGCGGGAGCAAGCAGGGCACTGGAAGAAGCTGTCAGACGAGCAGCTCCTATATTACCACTACAAATGGAGAAAATGTTTGAACATTTAACAGAAGCCCCCATTCATGTGGCCCTGAGGGCAGCGATATTGACAGCATTCAGAGCTACGTTAAGGAAGCAAAATGTGACTAACTCTAATGCCGTGCTGCGGAGAAGGAACTTTATATTTACAGATTGGGGTATGATTGTGGAGGTGGAAAAGTCCAAGACCATTCAGAAACGGGAGAAAGTGCTACAAATCCATGTGACTTTTTCTCCAGACAGAAGATTATGTTCAGCTTACTGGGTGGCGCGTCACTGCAAGGAAGTACCGGTAGATGAAGACGCCCCAGCCTTCTGGCTAACGTATGAGACCCCGGCGCCATTGGACTATAAAACCTACAATAAATGTATTAAGCATTTGTCTGAACGCATTGGTGTGGATCCTAAAGAAGTAACCTCACACAGTATGCGCAGGGGAGGCGCTACTTTTATCTGGTTAGCTGGAGCAACTACAGAAGAAATACAGACCAGGGTGGACTGGAGCAGGAACGCTTACAAGGTGTATTTAGCGTCCCCTCTGGAACACAGGATATCTACAGATATCCAAGTAGCTGCCGTCATGTGTCAGGTGGCAGCTACACTGAACACCGACTGACTTGGGGGTATACACACCTCTACTGCCTAGTGGTGACTATACTATACTACTACTACTACTCATTGGGGTTAGCCAGCCGGTCGATAATTTGACCCAAACACAAACTGAACTGTTCGTTCTAATTAATATAACCTCTACTTATATATCTATATAATTACTACTTGTCTCAAGGACCCGGAGATAATCTGCAGCACTTTGGTGCGTGCAAGTATTGGGTTGATAATGTAGGGTGAAAAAGATTTCATAAAGACTGCCCACTGACCAATAAGCACCCTCTCATCTTGTTCACATATGGCATTCAGGTGGTGGAAAGTCACAATTTGGTCTGACAAAAAGCGTCTCGCACACCCCAAAATGTGAGCTCCCATAGGATTGAAATAGGAATACAAAGTATATAAAATGTCCACACCAGTGCAATGATCTTTGTCTCCGGCTTTGTCTACACTGAGAAAAAAAAAGACTCTTTGTAAGGTCTACCAGAGATGTTCAAGCCCCGGAGTCTACTTTGGGATTTTTTTTCAGCAGGTTTGAAAAGGCCTAGGCCTACAGCCTACAGTTATGGACAATTAGACCCATGGTACATATTGCCCTCGTCCTGCAAAATCTGCCGATTCTTAGATACTTGAGTCAATTATTTACGATGGTGTAGTGCCTTAAATGACCCATCGTGAATACCCCATGGCCCAAAAATGCCCCCACGCCTGAACACATTAACGCACGCATGTGGTGAAAGGGTGGTGTAACAGGCCGTGAAACAGCTTCTAGCGCCCGAAGTTATAGGGAAAACCGCCCCTGAGTGGCCCCCCTACAGCACAAGTACCTATAGTGGCCCATCTATACCTCTATACATCAGTCTTTATGGTTATTTCCTCCTAATTTGTTAATATAGGTATGAAAGAAGAGATAATTATGTACCAATATCACAGTTTATATTATCCATAGAGTAGCCACAGTATTTTCTACAGAGTGTCAAACATGACATGTTTGTGTGACATGTAGCCCTCTTTTCATTGATAGCTTTCAAGAAAAAGACTTTGTATACCTCAACAATGTGCCTATAGTTTTCCAGTAAGATCCAAACTTTCAACTTGTTTTCCACACATATTATCTTGACAGTAACATGCCATCTTCATTGGGTGAAAATCCTATATTAAATGGGTAGGTTTTACTGATTGATTGTCACCAGTACAGGAGTACCTAAAGTGGCCCAGGGACTCAACCATGAGTGGCCCATCAACAGTTCAGGCTATGCTATGCTAGGTGTAGAGTGATATCTATTCTGACTAAGACCCAAAATAAATGGATGGTCTCCTCTATAACCCAAAAAACAGAAAGGTGTTATATAATGTGGGAAAAATGTCTTTTTCATTATTTTGACTATAAATTGACATGGAAATCAACCTGATTTCTGGTCAGAGAAAAACTGGTCCATTGGGTTTCGAACCCAGGATCCTCTGTGTGCTAGGCTAATACTGAACCCCTGATCTATTCTAAACATGGTGTTAGAACTGCTGAACGCTATACTTGCACGACATTGAGACTGTGTGAGTATGTAGGGGAGACCGGGGCTAGTTGAAACACGGGGTCAGTTGAAACACAAGCTGTATAATAGAGGCAACATGTGTTTGGATTGATTTTCTTGATTCTCATGTGAACTTATTGTTATTTTTATCACCAGTGAAAAAATCAGAAAGATATTAGCTAAATTGTTTGATATATGGCCCAAAGCATCTATTGATCATGTTTTTTATCGAAAAAGTGAAATTTCAGAAATTGAATTTTTTTATTCTCAAAATTTTAGTTTTTAAGTCATCCATCTAATTTAACTTTTATATAATTAACCATGTATACTGAAATCACATATATTATAATGAATACATTAGCATAAAGTGATATTAATGTCTGAGGGGACAGCACTATGCTATATTGCATGCTATGTGCTGTGGGGTCGGTTGAAACACTTTTGTCGGGGTTAGTTGAAACAAATTCACTGGAGGCATAGGCGCCCCTATACGCCAGTTACCACCCAAACTGCACCTTTCAGCTTTAGTTGTAGCTGTGCATATGTGCAGGTACACCGTCGATAATATTATCACTACCATAGGTGCAGAATTTGTGTATAATTTCTGCAATAAATGTCATTTTAACCCAAATTGGATCTGGGGTTAGTTGAAACACCCTTGGGGCAAGTTGAAACATATATAATTGTTCAAAAGTGTTTCAACCAACCCCTATTAAAATCGGGTGAAATCTTGTGTTTCAACTGACCCCACCTGGGGTCTGTTGAAACACAAATTATGACTAATTGTGACAATTACAGTATCATGAATGAAATATAACCTTTTCTATAATAGAATTGATGCTACTTCGGGGCACTATTCCAGCCATAGAAAGTTGCATAAAGGTGAAATCATCCATGTAAAAATTTGATTTTCACTAAAAATGTTTCAACTGACCCCAAACATATTTTTTGAAAAAAATATTTTGCACCATCAAATTTTGGAAGCAGAAATCTTAACATGTACTCATAGCTGAGGGTAATTCTTCCTGTGGTTTTATTTATTAATGAGTGGATCTACAAGGTAACTGTTTCGATTTTTACCTATTTTTAAGATTTCTTCTCATTATCATTCTTTCTTTCTGAATCTGAAGAAATGACATTTGTGTTTCAACTGACCCCAGCTGTGTTTCAACTAGCCCTGGTTTGGGGCTAGTTGAAACAAATCAAATAAATGGAATTTATTCTTATAAATATTGAAATGAAAGGGAAATAAAATAGTCGTGCACATAGTACCATAGGTTGTTTTTGACTTCCCCCCCAAAAAACTGTGGAAACATTTTAACTGTATAGGAAAAAATCCGAAATTTTTTTTTTTTTTTGGTTATGTACCTCATAACGGTTTATTGCCATGATATTACGTACATTGTTTTTGTTCTAGACTCCGATGAGCCGTATCCGGCATGCACAATACAAGGAATACAAGTAATGTTACAATGATAGTACAGACTGACCGCGCCCAGTTTTGCTGCAAGCAGGCTATAACAACAGGAATGATTAATTACACATGTGGGATGAATGATGTACAGGTGAGCTATAAACAGAAGTCCCAAAGTAATTGGGGCTATATCACAGAGTTGGTATTAGGTTTCCCCAATGTATCACAGTTTTAATAAAATAATAATAATATATATAATATATATAAAGCAGCAATATAACCACATTGAGGTGGGTTCTTTGTTGTATAGGAATTAGTGAAGACAGCGGCCAAGAAGGCTTCTATATCTGTTTTTTTTTCTTCCTCTTCTTCTTAGGATTTGGCTTTTTGATATATGTGCCCAAATGATGTTTCAGCTGCAACTTAAAACTAACCTTGTTATCACAGAGTTGGATGGATGCAGGTAGAGCATTCCACCCTTGAGCACCCCTATAGTAGGGGCTTTTTCTATAAAATTCAGTATTAGGTCTCCTAAGCGAAAAGGTGGGAAGAAAATTACTTCGAGTTTTAGGGTTGGAAGTAGGCTGTAGTTTTTTCGCTTTAGAATAAAATTTAGAGATCAGCAGTTCTTTTCTCCTCAGAGGAGGAAGAGGAGTGCTGGCATCAACATGTAGTTTTTCTACAGAGTTACCTCTTATTTCTCTGCGGAGACACACTCTTAAACACCTATTTTGTATCCTTCCAATTTTTGTTTGCCACTTGAGTGTAGCGCAGTCTAACAAGAAAGAGCAGTAATCAAATTTTGGAAGGATTGTCTGCTTGAAAATAGTTATGGCTGTAGCAGTTGATATACTGCATCTTACTTTGCCTAGCTTAAAGCCTAGAAAATTGCACGAGTCACGCATTGCTTTGGCATATTCTTCAAAGGTTAGAGCACTATCAAGGATTGCTCCAAGGTACATGAACGAGGTGACTCTAGTGATTGGGTCGCCATTTATCTGTGGCAGAGTAAGCGGCACTCTATGGAGCTGGTTTTTAGCACAATACCACACAAATTTAGTCTTATTAGAGTTGATGGTCAGACCTTTTTCTGTACAACCCTTTACAAGAACATCAAGATCAGATTGCAAATTTTCTAGCGCTGTTTTCGGATTAGAGTGTATGGAGTAAAGTACTATATCGTCAGCGTACATCTTTATCTGAGATACTTTTGGTAAATTAATAATGCTATTAACAAAGAAGGTAAAGAGGGAGGGGCCTAGAACTGAGCCCTGAGGAACTCCAAATAATACATCTCTGAGTTCAGATTTCTCCCCTTCTACCTTCGTACATTGTTTTCTCTGGCCCAAATAAGATTTAAACCAGTCTAGAACGTTTTTTGGGAATCCAGAGTGTTTTAATAGATTTAACAACTGAGAGTGACTAATCGAATCGAATGCCTTAGATATATCGATGTAGCATGTAGCTACGTACTTTTTCTTATCCCTGGCTTCAAATAAATCTTCAGCTAAGTCGAGTATTGCATCAGCAGTACCACATCCTTCTCTGAAGCCATATTGTAGAGGTGACAATAAATCGTTGTTTTCGATTGTACTCATAAAATAACCCTTAATGAGTTTTTCCAATATTTTGCTAGGGAGCGGTAAAATGGATATAGGTCTCCAATTAGTGACGTTATGGAGATTACCAGACTTAGGTATAGGAGTAACCTCCGCTCGAGCCCATGCAGCAGGGAAAGAACCTGACCTCACCGACACATTATACAGGTAAGTCATCTGTGGTACCACAGCCAACAAGGCATCCTTTAACACTTTACTTGAAATATCCTGAATTCCTGAAGATTTACAAATATCAATATCCTCAAACAGGGAAGCTACTTTTCCAGGAAGGAATTCAGGAGGAGGGGGTAGAGTTCCCTCATACATATCATTTGGTTCCACATATGTTTGATCAGGTAGATTTAACTTTGAATAAAGTTTCTCACCAATATCACTGAAAAAATCATTTATATAATTCGGCACATCAGATATCATTTCACCTGTGACCGGGTCATGTAAAACCGGTACGGTTGACGATTTTGGTGCTTTAATTAATTTATTTATTTCAGCCCAAAATTTCTTGGCATTACCACGACATTGTTCTAGCTTGTTTGTTACATAGGTTTGGTGCGCCTTTTTTGTCATTTTTGTAATATCTAGACGGGCTCTCCTAGCATCAAGGAAGTCGTCGAACCTGTGATAGGTTCTAAAATTATGTATTAACTCATTGCGTTCTTTTATCCTAGTCAATATTTCTGCATCCATCCATACATTTCCATAATCCTTTACACTAAAAGTTTTAATAGGACATGTGGCGTCAAGATAAGAGTTTACTGCTAGTTCAATCTCATTCCACATTTCATCAACATTTTCTGAGGAGAAGAAATTTTCCCAATCTTTTTTGTGAAGAGCGCTTATCAAATCATCTTTGACATAATTTGTGTAAGACCTTCCAGAAATTTCAACTTTTTTAAATCCATTTCTTCCTTTTTTCCTTACCGCAGTAACCGGGAGATGATCACTGATAAAAGCATTCTCTACAGAGGAAGAAGCTACATAGTTGGAATTCGTGAAGATGTTATCTATACAAGAGCCAGGACCACCCTTAGGATTTGGTCTAGTGACCTCCTGTACAAGCCACATCAGTTGAAAATCTCTACAGAAGTCTTTCATGGCTACCGTATCAGTGTGATCACTGTCCAAGAAATCAACGTTAAAGTCACCCAAAATCCAAATCTCACCTTTAGTTTTACGGATAGCATTTTTTAAATGTTCTGTAAATTTGGAAACATCCCCTTTTGGGGGTTTATATACCGTAAAAATTACCATTGCTTTGTTGTTTGGCACTGTGACACTTATAGCCAGACACTCTATGTCAGGAGTTATTACAGAGAACTCATTTAATCTGGAAGAATGTGAAAAATATTTGTTTGACAGGTAGCAGATGAGACCACCACCGGCTCTATCTGGTCTATCAATTCTGTGAAAGTTCTTTGCAGGCCATGACAAGAGCGCTGCATCATATTGATCTGTCAACCACGATTCAGAAAATGTTATTATTTCGAATTGATTGAAAGTATACTTTATCTCCTTAAATTTAGGATGCATGCTTCGACAGTTTAAGTGTACAAAGTTTATCCCTTTGGCATGTGAGACCGTTGGGAGGGGGGGTTGTATTTTCGACATGATTTACTATGTATTCTGAGTAAGACAATACAGAGTAAAATTTTAAACTTTTAATAACAGTTTGAACTTTATGTTGAACAGTACAGGGGTAATATAATGCTTTTCAACTTTTAGTGTAAATACACAGTTTGGTACCCTCAAGGATGAAGCGTAAAAATGCAATGTTTCACTTCAACAATTCAAATCTTATCCGAACTATACTCTAGAAGAGTTTCTTTATAAACAGACAGGGTGAGGGTAAGGGTAAGCACTATGTAATATAAGCTTTTCCTTGTATGTAGAACGGTGAACAAGCTAACAAATTTGTCTGTGTTTATAAGTACTATTTATAAAGACAAATGTGATACCTAGGAGTTATGTTCCCAGGTTGTATATGAACAAACGGCAAATGGAAGGTAAAATACAACTACTTAACTAGGTGTTTGGCACAGGTGTAATGTTCTGAAACCAAACTGAAATCTGTCCCAAGGCTGCCTGACTTAGCAGGTAGAGTTGAGAAGACCTTTCTGTACGGAGGGATCTGACGTTGATACACAGATCATTTGGAGCAACGCCCCAGGAATACAAAAAAATAATTATACATCATAATCATACAATATTAGGGTGTGTGTTTCCCTTTCCAATTTATAACCAGCAATTTTAATACCGGCTCCTTAATCCTTGTAAACATCAGATGTGAGTTAATTTCATTTAACATATAAATGCATGCGTATGACAGCATTACACTGTTACATATTATCAATACTATGAATAAAGAGATAAAAATAAATGCCATGTCTTTACAGTTCATAATTATACAGATATTTTGTATTAGGATTGAAAAAATAGACAGAAAGTCCTGTCCCTTCATCAGATCAGCATAAAAGTAACTAAAACAATGTGATCAAGCATTTAGTCACAAGCGAGAGTATCACTTAACTATTCAAATGGACACATCATCAGTTAGTTAAAATATGGTAGTGTAATTTCATTTTACCGGGTAGCGTTATTTAAAATATAATTTTGAATATAATGATCGTTGTTCTATACCATTAAAAACATTATATCTTTCGCGATAACAAGTAGTCATACAAGCAGGGGATAGAGCGTAGTTTCTCTGAGACTAAATTCAATTTATAATACAAGACAAGGATATACAATTTAAACAGAGCACATGGTGCTGCACCGTGGAGAGACGACGTGGAGTGTGCCATTTAAGTATAATGTAGTGCGGTGGAGTCCCAGCCAAAGTTCAATGCAGCACAACTTCTCTCATCCAATTTCGCCTGTATCAGTTCATGTGTTATCAGAAATACATGCATATATCAGCACTTTTAAGCTTAGTAATAGAGTTCTTGTCAAATATTCTAGAATACCAATTCATTCTTCGTAAGAAATTCTCTCACAGTCTTGTAACATGTTCTTAGAACCAACAGTAGCAGGCTAGTCCATGCACCTTAGTTCCAGTTGGTCCAGTTACGGAATTGTGTCAGTTCATCAGGTTGAGTATGAGGAGTTCATATCTATAAGTCAAGGTGAACCATTTATCAACCAATGGTTAGTCCCGATTCACTATGACTGAGTTCATGAGCAAAGCTCTATGCCTTAACTCTAATATAGAAACAGCCAACAAATGACAAATATAGAATTGTGTCAGGCTAAGTTCCAACATGTCCACAGTTAGTAAATCTATGAATACTTTGAGAGAGAACATTTCATTTCAAGGATGATGGGAAGTGTGGTACATATGAGTCACACCACCAACTATTACTCATTCAGAGCATGTTTTCAGCACGGATGGTTTGGAGCATTTTACCGTGCAGGTTAGAGCCTGATATGAAGGCTCCCTTATCAAAGGGCGTGTTCTTCTGGAAACGGAATGGAACGCCTGCCCCCCATACTGGATCAACTGAGGATTCCCACAAGGAGTGAGGGAATGTGGAGGCTAGCTTTTTTGCATTTTCCGATCCTTTCCTGAACTTTACTCTGAGCAGCTTGAGCATGAGATCTCCCTTGTAGCTATCCCATCTCTGCTTCAAGTTGCCCAGCTTTACCTTGTTCCCCTCTTTCTTTATATCAGAGGACTTTCTGAGCTTCAATATAGCCTCAGAATGAATATCATCTGAGGCGTACTCTGCTTTAAAAAATTGATAAGCTTGCTCTACTGAGATGAACTTGAACCTCCGGTTATATTCATCTACATAATCCAGATCTTCCATGAAAAAATTACTCAGAAAGGCTGTGTGCCCAGAGTAGATATATCCCATTGGGGTGAGCCGTATCTGCACAAACTGATCTGAAGTAGAGTAGGCATTTGGCTGTAGTAGAGTATTAGCTATTGATGGAGATGTGGATTGAGAGGAGACCAAGGAGCCATGTAGAGCACTGCCAGCAACATTGTGACTCAGGGGAAGCATAGCCTGTGCAGATGACTGAGACGGCAGAGATCCATGTAGAGCATTCCCTGCAGCAGTATGACTTGTAGGAGGTACAGCCAGTGGAGTTGACTGCGATAACAGGGAACCGTGCATGGTATTCCCGGTAGCATTGTGCCCTGGAGCAGGCGCAGCTTGGGTAGACGACCGAGACTGGATCCCTGGTGTAGTAGATAATGGCTTGCTCAATGCATCTGGGTGCCTCAGCTCAGAAGAGATATGTCTGTCACTGTCCACAAACTGCTGAGGCGGTGGTGGACAGATGAGAGAATTGATTGCGCCATCATCCAAGTCATCTGTATCTTTTTTGTTGTTAACAATCCCGTTGTATATGGTTGGGATCAGATGTATGGAGAGTTCAGCTTTCCCCACATCCGGGGTGGACCTCATGCTGGAAGGTAAGTACTGGTCTGGTATTAAGTCTAACTCGTCAAGTGTGTAGGCTTGGCCGTCTATCAGTATTTCAGACTCAGTTGATGGAGCAACAAAAGCCTCTTCATTCAGGTGCTTTGCAATTTGTTTCAGTGTACTTCTTTTCATGCGCGTCTCTTTGTCTTCTACATTTTCAACAGAGACTTCCCTCAAAGTGGGGACATATTTCACTTTATTGTTACACACTTCAACAAATTTTGCCTTAGCGGCGTAGCTACTAAACGCCACAAGGAGAGGGGCCGATTTCAGAGGATCAAGTTTAGTGCCAGCCTTTCTCATTCTGGAAACACGCAATACATCAGCTCCTGTAGTAGGAGCTTTGATCTTGTTTACTATGTCAAAGAATGCAGCTTTAAGAATACCCTTGTCCTCATACTGCGCCTCAGGTACTTTGTACAACACAATATTCCTCTCAATGTTTTCAGTGGAATGTCGGATGGAGTTGACCGACTTGGTAGCTTGAGAGAAAGAGTGATTTTCCAGGGTAGAAGTAGTGAGGTCTTTGAAGGCACTATCTAAGGCAGATATTCTGCCTCTTACTGTATTCATGTCACCTATACTTTTAAGCTGAGCAGTGTGGGAGTCTAGTATTTCCTTGAAACTAGAAACTTGTTTCTGCATTTCCGCCGGAGTAGTAGGTGAAAGTGCTCCAGGTAGCACATCAACTTCTTTTTTCAATGCAGTAATCTTAGTATGTAGCGAGGCAATGTTATCTAAAGCGTCTTGAAGCTGTTGTGCTTTCTCCTGGAGAGATGTGGTGGCCCTCATATATTCCCTGAGATGAGTTGGTGAGCTGTCTAACAAAATCAGCCTGTCTTCAATAGTTTTCACTCTCACTTCCAGTTCAGACTCATCAGTGTGACTTGGATTCTCGATGTTATGCAATCGATTTTTAATGGTTGTGATGTCATCATTGATGACGGTGATAGATTCATCCTGAGAAGTGCAGGAGTCTTTCACCCCATTTATCTGACCCTGTGCTGTATCAAAGTTCTGTGACATAGCATCATTCAATTCAGAAAGTTTGCCTTTCAGGCCTTTTACTTTTGTTACCTGTGTGTGGACTAACTCGGTCACTTCATCAAGCTTAGGTAGATTAGTATCATGGACAGAGATTTGCTCCATGATCTGCTCCAGTTGCTGACGAATAGGCCGTGTATCACTTGTATCAGAGACCTCATCCCCTACCAGGGCAAGGTTTATTTTCTGAATAGCTTTTTTCAAGCTGGAGATTTCAGAATCAGTTGGAACAAGGATTGCAGACATTCTAAGTTGGAGTTTATCTTCCAATTCAGTCGAGATGGTAGTAGATACTCTGTTCTGCAACCCGCTAGCATTGTTTTCCAAATTCTCTATTTTCTTAATAGCTTTTTTGAGTGATAGATCCAGTTCCTTAACTGATACCTTAGGCGAGGGAGGAGACCAGTTTTTTAATCCAAAGGGATCAGGTGAGCAAAGAAGTGATTCTGACATGGAGTCGACAGAGAGCAGTCCTTGTGATATATCCAAGTCCAGCGGCTGACTCATGTTGTCACAGCCAGGGCTGGGTGGAGGCATTTTAATATCAATATCCTCAGTTTTAGGAATAAGAACGCCTTTCCTGGAATTTAATTTGGACTCATACTTTATCTTTGCTTTAGATAGAAATGTATCGCCCGTATTTATCTGAGATGGGACAACTTCCTGAGACAATTGGAGGCCGTCTCCTTGACCAAGGTGTGAAGACTGAAGATTTATACCTTGTTGCGAACCACAAGCAGATTGAGTTTCAGCGGTAGGAGACGTTGGAGGTGTGCCACTCTGATCAGGGTGAGTTGGAATATGATTCGGTACTGTCTGCGAAGCATTTTGGCTCGGTATTATCTGCGAAGTAATCTGCCCTAGCGACAAGTCAGATACGGGGACATGCTCAGCAGTATCATGCTCAGCAGTATCATGCTCATCATGCCTGACGAATCCTTGTTCTGCTGTTGCACACGCAGGGTGAAGCGTAGTCTCCGCTTCTGAGCAGACAGCAGATGCAGGGGTGGATACTGCGACGACAGAAGTGATGGAAGTTGATACCACAGAAATGCCATCGGTTTGTGTTGAAGTTGATACCTCTTTCCATGACGTAGCAGGGAGAGCAGACTGACCTATATTGACACTTTCCGTCATAGAGTCCATGCAAAGTTGACTGGCAGTTGACATAGTGCCATCCAACATGACAAACGATGCAAATAGCTTGTGCGGGCCAGTCGCCTCCGGACGGTACGTCAAAATCGGCAGAGTAGAATGTGGGGATGGAGTAGACTCCACTGAGTCAATTATCAAGCTGGATTGAGATTCATAAGAGCCGGATGCAACATCATTTTTAGCCGGTGTTGACGAGAGAAATCCAAAATGCTCGCCTTCGACGAGCGATAATGGATCCTCGGAATGTGCATTGTTTACATCCGGGCCATCCCCCAAAATGGCGGAACAGTCAGCGGCAGGCATAGAATTATTTTCGGATTCAGAGTCATCGTCCGTAGAAACCACATCGAGTAAGACAGCCGAACCTTCTATATCAATGAATTTTGCAGCCGCATCAAGTTGTGGGCTTTTTTCAAGCCTGGATGTACTCACTATTGAACTAGATGAAAATTGTTGTGACGGTGGCCGAAGGTCATCAAGGCGGCGCCGTAACCCCCCGGATGTTGAATCGGAGGAGGTCGGGGAGGCGTCGGAGACAGCCGAAGTAGGATCGGCAGGCCTCGGCGGGCCTTCGGCTCCCGCCGGACACGGCCGAGGAGTCCCGAGCCGCGCACATGGGGTACTCGGGCTCCCTTCGGGGGAGTCAGCAATGGCGGCCCCGTTGTCAACCTCCGAGTTGACCATGGCAACCGGCACAGTTTCTTCAATTTTAGCCTCAGAAATAATCATCTCACCATTTTCCATAACAGCAGAGGTTGCGGGGTGGGATGTAGAACAGCCTGGCGCCGAGCAGTTAGGCGCTTTCTTGTTTCTCCGTGGTTTGCGATCCATCGTCATGTTGACATTGACAAAGTTCGCCACGGTCAACGAAATCCGAGTCAGAGTTCAGTCCTCGGAATAAAGTCAAGATTCTCACGCGAGCAGGGGATTTGGGCCACTAAAATAAGGTCCAGCCGGGGCACCGGGGTATCATGTAGTTCAATCACACTCTGAAATTAAGAGATTCTAGTTGTGACCCGGCAAAAGTGGAGAAAATGCGGTCCTGGAGCTGCGCGTGCGTCTACTCTACTCGGCGGCCATATGCTTCATGTGTTTCAACTAGCCCCAGTCTCCCCTACCTTGGAAATTCAGATCCAGGCCTTCTGTAATTAGGGACGTTATGTCTAGGTAAATGTGGGTAATATCGCGCATTTGGTAATATATATATATATTTTTTTTAAGTTAGCCACATTTCATGTCATATCATTTTAATGTATTTTGTGTTTCTGGTCCATATATGTATGCAATGAGCTAGATATGAACAAAAACGTTTAAAAATCAGAATTTCTTAATCTTTCTAAATTACCATTTTCTATACTAATCCTCATAGGGCCAGTATCGCTCAGGCATGTTGTTATATCGCGCACATGTTTATAGAATAAAAAATAATATAACAAATAACAGTAGAATGAGTCAAATAGTCTTAAAAGGTAGATTTGTATGTTGTCTAACACAGGTGTAAATTTGGGGATGCTGTTACTCACCATACAGGTGTGACAGCATGTGGGGCACGCTTTTAGGTGTGAAAACAGGTGCGCGGATATAGCCAAAGGGTAAAATACACTGTATATCAATGGGTGAGCGATATAACACAATGATATAAGCGATATAACCAAAGGTATGACGATATAACCCAACAATTTGACCAGACTTTTAGGCCCCTGCTTAGTCTAGAAGGGGATGTGATTGGTATGAAAAAATTTCTCCTTTTTTTTAATTTAACATACTTTTTTTGTAAAAACACATAAAAAAAGTTTTTTAATGACACCAGATTACCTAAATTTGGAACATTTTGGTAATTTGGTCACTAGGTGTGCGATATTACCCACATTTAGGGGAGACCGGGGCAAAACGGACCCCTTAAGGGAAGATGGCATATAACTCAGAGGTAAACCCCTGAATTGAAACATTTATTTTTTCATAACAAAGCATAGAAGTATACCATCCATGAAAATAATTAATATTGTGCTAGTATCATTAATAGCATAGTGGGATAGCATAACATATTCTGACCTACGAAGGTCATGGGCTAAAAGTCCCAGGGCAAAAGGGTTTTTGGGGTGGGGCAAAAGGGACCCTGGAAGTTTCTTAATTTTGAATTATTATTTTTTCATAATTTTCTTGCTCCCATCTTTTAACTATGTTATTACTCAGTTCTTCAGGTATTTCTTTGTTGTCATGCATGACCATCATATAACATTTTTCAATTTTAATTGATTTTTATGACTGTTGAATATCATGCATTTCAATAAAATTTCCCCAGAATTCAGGAAAGATTCCCCAAAACCCCAAAAATACCCCCCAAAAGTAAAAATTGGCTTATAAGAAATAATTCATATTCAAATAAGCATGTCTCACCATTCTTATAATTTGTTAGGCCAAGCATGGTTATTTTTTTTATGTTTTGATCATTTCTATGGGGTTTCACCATAGGAATTATGATTGTGAGGGGGGGGGTCCGTTTTAACCCAGCTTCATGAAAAATATGTGAAAAAATGATCTTGTCAAAATAAATAACTGTAGGGTAATATTTTTTTCCAATGACTTTGCAAATATGTTACACAATATTTTAGCTATAAAATATTATTGTTATAGCCATAAAACATTAACATATACCTCTTTTTTAATTCTCAGAAGCTTTAATATAAACTGATTTTTGCAAAATTAGATAAAGATCTCTAGTTTCAGTTTTTTCTTTAAGGAATCCGGAATACCATAGGTAGTAACGAATTTTAAAAAAACAACATGTTATTTCTATCAATCATACGAGCCAATTTCACAAAAATATGCAATTTATAGCTGAGAACTGAGTTAGGGGTCGGGTCCCTTTTGCCCCGGTCTCCCCTACCCTATGTTTCATGAGCTACCAGATTGCTAAAGGTCCCTATTTGGATAGGTTGTACCTTATAGCCACAGCTTAGTACTGAGTGAACAAAAAATTCTACACTCCCCAGAATGGTCCAGCCTCTGTGGCTACATTAGCAGGGCTTAGAACTTTAGTGTGAGAGGTCCCCGGTTCCAGTCTCCCCACAGTTGAGACCTTTAGCAACCATGCTGTAGCTCATAAAATGTAGACGTTGTGAGTATAGGGCTGTAACGTGTGTTAACTTGTTCCCGCAACCTCTGTGTGTACACTGACACCAGCAATCTCGTGAGACCTTGGTTCTGCTCTCGTATTGTAGCCTGTTGCCCGGAAGCTATGGTGTGTGAGTGTCTGGTCACTGCCTAACTCTCACGATAAAATGCGAGCTCAGAACTAACATGGCCGCCCATACGGAGAAATCCGAGACTTCGCTATACAAATGTTTTTGGTGAACCATATAAGAACGTAAAATGATGTTATCCATAGAAAAGTTCCCAAATGTTAAATGGTGTTTTTTGTTCAGTGGGACACTCTGCCATAGGCTTGCTATTGGAAATAACAATGTGCATGAGGCAATATTTCATTATATTCTAATGGAACATAACATTGTAACCACTTTTACCAAGTTACAGATACATAAATAGAGTTTTATTGGAGTGGGCCACTCAAGGTACAAAGTGGGCCAGTCATGGTACCAATTTAATGTCCAAAGGGTACCTACCTCACTTCAATCAACATTTTCACAACATAGAAATGAATATATTTGACTTGTCTATAGCATTCCAAACAGTGTCCCAAAATTGCTGCATACTTCATGAGGATTGGATCACCCTATCTACATGTAATTTTGTATCAAAGTCAGTCTTGCAGGTTTCAGCTCCTCAACAGGGCCACCCACTGGCGGTTTACCCTAGTGGGCGTCTTTCATGCATGCGACATGCAGCGCCCTCTCCCTACTACCACCGTGAGAGTGACCTGCTAGATAGGAGACGGATCTCTACGTAGCCTACTGCGTGCTGAAATAGACAAATTGGCGCAAACACCTGATCCTGCTTTATGTCCAGTTTGGTTTAGATGATTGGACATACCACCAGCGACGCCGTCCCGCTCTACCCAATTACAACCCACTACGACCTACGCATACCGTAGTTCAACGTGCCAGCTGGTCTACTGATTCAACAGAGGGACTGCCTACGCATGTCCGCGCATGCTGCTGGGTGAAGTGGGTTGGACTTTGAGTTTGACTGGTCCCCGACCCAGTGCAGAGAGGTTGCGTTGCCGGGCTGCACCACAGCTCGGGTGGCCGGTGAAGGAAAGGTAGGTAGCTTCCCAGAATATAGGCCCTAATATGGAAGGCCGGAGCGCCATTTGCCAATTGCTATTTGCCAATTGCTAATTGCCATTTAGCGGCCATTTTGTTCTGCTCAAAATGGCGGAAAATAATCTTACATGTCCGATCCTGCTTTTAATACGGTATTATATGGGGAGGTGGGGCCTGCAGGGGTAGTACTCTTGGTCGTACTGCAAGCAGCATCAGGACCACGCCCCCAAAAAGGGGGCGTGGTCCGGATGGCCCGCCACACGGACGTCAGGGCTGCTGCTATATAGGGGCCCCGGGATAGGGGCGGATCAAGGATTTTGAAAGGGGCTGGGGAGGGGGGATGGGGTTGGGAAGCGAAATACCCCCGCCCCTCCTCCAAAAAAACTTTAATTGGCCCTATTAAGTTGTGACCTCCCCGGGACCTCCCCCCCCCCCCTCCCCACCTGAGCTAGCTTCAGGATGGTGTTTCTCCACAAATATACGGACGTCCGTAAATTTGCGGACATCCGTAAATACTCTCCATATATTTATGGAGCTCCGCAAATATGTCTTTTTGGTACTTAAGCATACAGATACGGACCTCTGTAGATATTTGCGGACATCCGCATATATTTGTGGAGCTCCATAAATATATTTGGGGCAAATTTGCAGACGTCCGCAAATTTGTGGAGAAACAGTACCCAGGTCGTTGATGTTAATTTTTTCCCTAATAGTTTCTCTTAAGACATACATTGCTGTTTCTCCACAAATTTGCGGACCTCTGCAAATTTGTTTACACAAATTTGTGGAGCTCCACAAATATATATGGAGGTCTGTATTGGTATACTTAAGTACCAGAAAACGATTTTATTCATCATTTTTATTATCTCCACAAATAATTGAATACGGCCCTTCAGTGCTAAAGCATAGGGAATCTTGTATTTCAAAAAAATAAGATACCATCTCTGTTGTATTTCACGAGTGGGGGCTGGGGCCATATCCCACGAAGCCGCAGGCTGAGTGGGATATGCCCCAGCCCCCACGAGTGAAATACATCAGAGATGGTATCAATGAAGTTGGCATTTGTGTTTATTTTTTATTTGAAGTCATTTTATGAAGAAAAAACAATCTTTTCCTAGCCCATTGAATACGGCCACATTGTATTCAATGGGGGGCATTGAATGACGGAGAACAGGATAAACGGAGAACGGGACATATAGGCCTTTATTTTTTTGAAATACAAGATGTCCTATTCTTCAGCACTGAAGGGCCGTATTCAATGCCCCCATTGAATACAACATGGCCGTATTCAATGGGGTAAGAAAAAGTTGGTTTTCATTCATTAAATGGCTTCAAATAAAAAAATAAACACAAATGCCAACTACATTGATACCGCTCTGGTGTATTTCACTCGTGGGGGCTGGGGCACATCCCACTCAGCCTGCGGCTTCGTGGGATACTGCCCCAGCCCCCACTCGTGAAATACAACAGAGAAGGTATCAATGGGCGTTGGCATTTGTCTATATATGTCTTTATGGTAGTTAAGCATACAAATACGGACCTCCGTATATATTTGCGGACATCCGTATATATTTGCGGAGCTCCATAAATATATTTGCGGACGTCCGTATATTTGTGGAGAAACAGCATCCAGCTGTAGCATAGTACATGTATTGACCCCCCCACCTCATACCATGGACCCAGTAAACAAATAACGTTATACACCATTTTATAACGTTATATAACAACGTTTTTCTAAGGCTCTTTAGTATGGCATGTTATGTAAAGTTTAAAATGTTATTTTGACGTAAAATAACGTTTTGTTAGCTGGGGAGGCTTTTTAAGTTTTGCCCCCTACCGAGGGCCTCTTTTAATCATCAGGATTCCCCATCCACCTGTATAATCAAGCAGCACCTCCCCGCCTCCCCTAAATAGCCGACAAATTACTCAGGTCATCCCTTATAACCATGCCTGGTCTACAATGATTATCTAGTCATTTTAACCTCAAGTAACTTTCCGGAAATTGTCTAAACCTGTGACTCGTATGCATGTATTTATATATGTATACATCACCTTTGTATCCAGGCATCACCAGCATGACGGCCATGGTAGCATTTCTGTGCCACGTTTGGCATGGCTCAAAACGGTAAGTCTCGTCACATCTAGGTATTTCTCATAGGGACTTATACAGGGAGCCTATGGAGCTATAGCCGTAACACATTTCCATGAACCATTACTTTTAATTTTTTCTAATTCTCTTAATTTAAGTCATGTGGGCGCGGGGGTCGGCTTGTTAAGTCAGGCATCTTATCTGAGAGGTTTTACAGTACGATATATTTTCAACTGTTGTATATTCCAGTGCATTTCTTCAGTCAGCTGAGACTATATCAACGGAGGAGAAAAGTTTGCAAGAAGGCTTTGCAAGAGTAAAATTTGCAGCCACGTGGAAAGGAACCATTTCAGACTTCCTGGTGGTAAATAAAAACCTCCAGAAAGAATTTGAAGACATCGGGGAGGCCATGTCTTCCGGAATGTGGGAGCTGGAGGAGTGTGGTGCCACTCCAGTCTGCTTCGACGGTAAGGTTGGTGGGAACGCCGCGGCATTGCTGGGGCCCGATCAGATGCTAGTCGTCAGCAAGTCTGGTAAACTCGGAGGTAGGCGCATGCACCCGCTGCATGATGTATGCATTGTTAGCCACTTTGATACAGAAGAGTGGGCTGCCGAATTCTATGCGGAGTCTGCTGATGTGCTGCCAACCAGCGACACACCTTTACACTATGCGGCCCTGCGTAATGCCCATCAACGGTTCGGCTGGTCAGAGATGCCCACTGCAGCAGTGCATGGGCATGCATTGGAGACAGTCGAAGCTGCTCAGCGTCTCGGATTGCCAATCTCTCAAGAGGAGACATTATTTTCCACAAAGGCTGATACAGAGGCTCTGCTAGACCTAATGGGAGAGTACAGCTTCCCCAGACACAAGGTGTTTATTCGCAAAGGGCATGGTTTTGTGATTGTTGGGGGAAATATGGAGAAAGCAGTGAAAGCATTTGAAGAGCAAGTAAAGCCCTATATCCTCTAGTTGTCAAGAGATTAGGTGTGCTGTAATAGTAGTTTTTGGGTGCGTTAGATGCCTGTTTTACAATTCTTGGATAAGTTGAAGAAATCGTTTGTGTCCTTTCTTGAATAACTCAATATCATGAATATGGTGAGTTGGTGACGGAAGGAACCAAATCTAGTCAACTAAATGAAATGTACAAGAATATCAGGTGATCATTTTTGATTTGTTTATTGGCATATTTCAGTGTTATCTAATTTTTGACCGGTACAGGCTACCTGATAATGTGATAATAGTGAGATAAAGAACAGAAGATCTAGAGGTAGTAGACTTCGTGAAATGTACTGAATCATGGTCAACAAAGATAATCGGCATTAGGCATACTTCTACCCTATGTATTCCGTATTCTGTATTCAACAACAAATTATACCGTTAAAGTGAAGGTGTACATCAAATAAAACTCTTTTCAACCCATGTGCCTTTTTATATTATTACCTTGAATCCAATAGTTTGCGTTGTCCATATACCCAACGTAGAACATGCCAGTCGTTTGTTTAAGGCCTACTCTATTTTTGTTGGGCCATGTCACCTGAACTCGACTTCTTTTTTTTGGCCTAACGAAAAAAAACCCACCTTATTACTCTAAACATTCTCTTAAAGATCAATGTTCAACACAGAACATATTTAATTACTCTACTCGTGCGTTCAACTCAAATATCACAACCTACTTCAATGTTATGTGCATCAAACAAAACCGTTACTTCTGTGATTAACAAACATAGAAAACCCTAGAGATCATTCGGTTTCTATAGGAAATTATCGTAGGATTAATATTTCATATAAAGAGCTTCGCCGCCAACTTGAAGAGTATTCGTGTAGGGCACATACTAAATTGACCTTGAACTGCTGTTTGCCCAGGCTAGTAAGGATATATATACTAAACACCGGTACATCAAAACATATTACGGTACAATTATATACATGCACATCAAACACAATGTGTATGTCAAACAAAACAGTAACGAAAATAAACAAACTTAATATCAAGGGGTTTGCAGTAATGTTATGTATAATTCCACAAATAAACCCAAACTATAAAACAAAGATGCTATTTTGATGATATGATAGTATATCTTATGAAAAGCTGATCAACCTGAGTATTGTTGGCACCATTTCGGATTTTAAGTATTTTTATGATTATGGCACCATATCGAATTTGAGGATTTACACTAATAATATTCCTCATGCCAACTGTCTTGGCGACCCCTCTGAGATGTGGCCTTGCATGGTGAGACTTCTGGTACGGCAGACACGCGTGGTGTGAACTCCCTGAGTGCTCCGGAGAGGCAGCATGGGCAGACCAGGTAGTCCATCAGATGGATGATTCCCGGGTGTGATGAGCACGAGCCCCGCAACCGACCGTGGAAGCAATGTCCACAAGCATGACAGAGGATTTGCTGCGGCTTCCTGTTGCAAAACAGACAGTCGCTCTGACTCTGAGCTGTATCGTCTGGTGAGAGATCGTCCATGACCTGGGCCTGGGTCTGAGAGGATACAAAGACAAAGGGTGTTTATAGTAGATAGCTGTCCAGAGGTATATGTTATCGTAATCACAGATATCAATTGTGCAATAATACAATGCACCTCCATGATTTATAGCGGGAATAAACGGGATTATACACAAAAGAGAAATGTTCAAATGGAAGCCCCTCAAAACCATGGAGGTCCTCTAATACGTGGCTGGAACAAGAACACCTTAAAATCTGGGAATATACATCTCCATTGTGTAAGCTATGCATTTTAATGTAAAATGCTTTAGTGACTACCGTAAAACCCCGGCTTTAAGACGGATTTTATTTGGGATTTATTTTCCCTACAAGACAGATTTTCTTTCAAAATTGGGGGGTCGTCTTAAAGGTGGGGTTTTTATACAATGGATTATAGTTAAAACCATTTTTAAAGATCTTTTGTACAAGACAGATTTTTTTCTCAAAGTAGGGGGTCGTCTTAAAGGCGGGGTCGTCTTAAAGGTGGGGTTTTACGGTACATCCGATTTTTTTCCCCTCCAAATTCCAAATGTTACTTAAATATCTAACAGTATAATATTTAGATGGTGGGGACAATCAAATGTTATTTACAACCTGTTATCTATTGTCAAATGCTCACAAATGGGGTCGCTGCTCGCATGGGGCTCAATAATGGTCTTTTACAGTGAAATTTCAATGGGGAGAAAACAATTTGATGATGAAGACCTCTCAAGGTCGAAACGTAGTGATGGTATATCGACAATAAATACTTCAATCTGTCATTCTTAAATTTTGTTGTTGTTGGTTGTGTTTATTGATCAATTTATTCGGGGAATAAATTGATCTCTCATATAGAATACAATTTTGCACGATTTTATGCTACCCATTGACAATATTGGGCAAAAAGATCCACCGTAATTTGGGCAAAATAATGGGGAGTAATAATAGATGGAATAGGTATGTAGGGGCACGAATACTACGTGTACATATAAGGTCCGTGGAGTCAGAGCGGCAAGTGCCTCCAACGGACACTAGGTGGCAACACCTAAGCCATGTCCTTTCGGTTATCCGGTAGCGGAGCCAAGCAGGGCACTCCAGACGGCGCTACGGAGGAGTGCCACGTCGATACTGCTTGGTCCGCGCTCAGGGTATATAAGAGGCCGAGGTTGGCTACCTCAGGGAGTTCGTCCCAGGACGAGCTCTGACCCACACCTTTCGTACCTTCGCTTTGACAGGGGCACCTACACCCCTCCCACATTATGGCTCCTGCACCAGCCATGCTGGCACAGGGCCTGACTGTCCGGTATTGCTAATGCTTCGAACTATCGATAGAATCCTGTGTGTCTTCGAATGGTTGAAAGACCAAGTGAACCGAGTATAAACCTTCGTGTACTTTTGAGGCTGTGATCGAATAAAAACCTGTTGCATTCAAACCGAATTTGGAACCTGTGTTCGAGTTATACGCATATGAAACCCCTACATTGGTGCCGTGACCAGTTCGGGTGAAACACAGAATAGCACAGTCGGTTAGGGTGAACATGGCTGAACAGGCAAAGGGTGGAGCGTCCCTTCATCCTATTTCGAGTCCGGATCCGGAGGTGGTGGCAGCCCTTGAGAAACACTATGGGCCAAACCGTTCGAGTTCTACACCAGAACCAAGGAGAGGCAATCCTGATACTATTCGAAAAGATCTAGGGTCAAACCTAGAGGATTCTTTGTTTGAAACTGGCGGTTCGAAGAGGCACATTGCTCCTATGCCAACACAGGGCATGAGCATGCTGCATGCTGAACGACACCAGCGGCAGGAGGTGACACGTCGTCATTTCGAAGAAGAGAAGAATCGATTCGAAGGAGCAAGAATTGCAGAGATGGACAGGATGAATGAAGAGTTTGAAGCTTTGAGTCATCGGTTGGTACAGCTCCGAAACAAGAATGAAGATTTAGACGGGGAAACAAGAGAGAAACAGAATCGCTTGGACACAGCGAAAGCGGAACTGGAACATATGGAAGACCAGTTCTCTCACCAGCAGAATGTCTTGCGGCGACGTACTGAAGCTCTTGAACAACGTCAAGATAAGACCATACATGATTCGGACGAGCTCCATGATACGATCCGAGAAGCAACCAAGGCGATGATGGAAGAAAAGGATCGTCTGATTCGGGAAGTGGAAGATTTACAGAAGAGACGAGATGAGGAGTCAACTCGAAGTAGCCATTCGGGGTTCGGTCATGTCAGTGGTGGCATATACAACTCATCATCTGGTGGGGGTGGTGCCTCTGCCTCAACCGGAGGAAGACCAAAACGGGTGACCATTGATACAGGTGATTCGGATGGAAGATCTTCACGGCGTGACCAACGCCCAACGTCCTATGATGACGACTGTTCGAACCCTCCCAGCCGTTCTAGCTCTCGAGAGACCAAGCCGTCTGGGTTCGAATGATAGATCTTCGAGATCTGATCCGAACGAGCGTTTGAGTGGGCCCTCAAGGAGGTCAGGAAGATCTCCTACAAATGCAGGTAGACGAGTATCTCGCCGCGAGTCAATGTCCCCTGGGATGAAATTGATTTATGATACGAACCCCTGCATTGCTGAAATGGGAGTGGACTGTGTTAGCAGACAAGCTGATAATGCTGATATCGTTGACTGGAGCATCGAGCAGTCTTTTTTGTTGCACAGAGACAACCACAACGCTGCTAGACGCACTGCAAGCACTCCGACTCCGTTCACAGGCAGACAGCCATGGCAGGACTGGTTCGCAGACTTCATGGACGATATGAGGTATAATCGGTGGTCAGAGGAGGAATCGTTGGACGAGCTTTTACGGGCATTGAGAAATGGCCCCGGCAAGCTAGCTGTTTCGAGATGGAGAACTATGCATGGTGCCGGATCGTTTACCCAATTGGTGGAATGCGCCAGTTATCTGATAGGTAATGTGGGTAATGAGGATCCGCTTCGATTGTTTCGGAAACGGACTCAAAAACCAAACGAGTCGCACCGTGTGTTCGGTCTAGAATTGCAATCTCTCTTGCAAAGGGCTAGACCAAGATAGCAGTTAGATGACCCACAGTTCCTAGATGATTTGTTCTCGCAATTCATTGAGGGATTAAGGGATTCTGATGAACGGACCGCAGCATGTGATAGTTGGAAGGCTGGAACTTCTCTCACTGATTTGTTCATGGCCATAGAAGACTATGACAGGAAACGGCATCTGCTATCTTCGAGAGTACTTTCGAGAACTTCCAGATGGTACAAGACCCATCAGCCTCTGATTCAGAGGAAGGTGATTCTGGAAGGGAGGAGGAGATTGGCGCGGTTGCTCAAAAGAACAGCGGCAAATCTTATTCCAATTCGAATTCGAAGCGCTATCCGAAGGCTGACAGGAAAACACCACCTGTGACCCCAGGAACTACAAGCGCACCTTCGACTACATCCTCAACTCCCAGTTCGATGGAAGAACTTCCGTTAAGGTTGACTGACTTGATGTCTGGAAACCAGCAACCAACAGGGAGGAATTCGAAGCCGAGAGTGGACAAGACCACTAGGAAGTGTTACAGGTGTCAGGCCCTGGGACACTTTGCTGCAGAATGCCCAGCTGAGAAGCCGGTACCAAAGCCTGAGGAGAAGAAAACGGAAAACTAGAGGGGGTTGCTCGGGATGGCAAAGTAGTGACCCCTAAGGTGAAGGAAAGCCAGCTTATCGCCAGCGATGCAAGCGAGGAAGTCCGAGGTGCAGTAGAGATTGGAAGCTTAGAGGAGGGGCCTGATCAGTCCCTTCTAAGTATGTCCAATGAACCCAGAAAAGTAGACGTCCGAGGAGGAAGTACTGGGGAAGCGACGAATTGGATACAGGAGCTGGAAGTAGTCAGCAGTGCCCGATTGTCCCCGGATCATCCCTGTCTGAAGCACTTGAAACGACGGGGAGTAGATCTTGGTGTCACTAAGGATTTCGAACGGTTCACCGTTAACCCATCACCACTGGATGGGAAGAGGTGGTATTTGACTGTAGCAGTGAAGGGAAGGACTGCGGAATTTCTAGTGGATACTGGAGCTAGTCACTCCATGATCTCCAAGAGATTCCATGACCTTGTAGCCGATGAGCCAGATAACTTCACAACGAGGGTAAAAGCTCATTCGGCCGACGGTAGCTGCATGCAGACGTTTGGTAAAGCATTTTTCGAAATCAATATAGGTGGACAGGATTATCTCCTGTCCCCTACTATTGCTGATCTGAGTGATGATGGCATCATCGGATTAGATTTCGCTGCGTTGTACGGAGCAATGTTGGAACCTTGTAAGGGGATGTTAAAGATAGAACATCCGTACAAGGTGGCCGTGCAATGCGTGTTGAGAAAGGTATCTTCTGTAGCCTCGGTGGTACAGACGGTTAAGATACCCCCAGGACAGACATGTGATGTGCTGTTTTCGAGTGACAGTATCTTCCGAGACCAGATGGCGGTGGTTGAACCCGATGTGGTGAGACTTGCATCAATTGGACTCGAGAGTGCAGATACTTTCGTAGGCAGTGGCAGTAGGAATTTAATTCCTATTTCGAATCCTGGTGGTGAAGTCCGTTATCTGATGAAAGGTACTCCCGTGGGGCAGGTGATCGTTGCACAGGCAAGCACCAGTATACTCTCAGAAGATACCAAACCGAACCTTGAAGGGATGTTCGATTTGCGTCCGGAACTTCAGAAGTTGGTGGACGATTCGAGCTTGGTGACGGGGGACCAGAAAGATCAGTTGAGACAGGTATTGGTGAAATATGATGCAGCCTTCGGGGAGCCCACTGGTTTGGGGCGAACTGATAAGGTGCTACATTCCATCACTACAGAGGACGCTGTACCTTTCAAAATCCCTTATAGACGCCTACCTTTGAAGAAGAAGTTGATGGCCGAGAAGGAAATCGCTGATCAGCTGAGATTAGGGGTGATTGTTCCCAGCACTAGCCCCTGGTCCAGTCCTGTTCAGATGGTGACTAAGAAAGACGGCACAATTCGCTTCTGCATCGATTATCGAAAATTAAATGGTTGTACTAAGAAAAACTCCTATCCTCTCCCCCGTATAGACAAGACTATTGATTCCCTGGGCGGAAACCAATGGTTCTGTACGCTGGATTTGCAATCCGGATACTGGCAAGTTGGAATGAAGGAAGAGGATCAGGAAAAGACAGCTTTTTCGAGCCATGTCGGAATCTCTGTTGAGTGATCTGTTGTGGAAGGAGTGCTTGGTGTACCTGGACGACGTAATTGTCTTTGGGAAGACCTTCGAATCGTGCCTGGCTACGCTAGTCAAAATTTTCGAGAGATTGATAACCCATGGTTTGAAATTGAAACCAAAGAAGTGTCACCTGTTTAGGACTTCCATTAACTATCTCGGTCGGATAATATCCACTGAGGGAGTTAAAGCGGATCCTGAGAAACTAGATGTTGTGTCGGAATGGGAAAAGCCAGAGGGACCTAAAGACATACGGTCCTTTCTGGGCTTCTGTAGTTACTACAGGGACTTCCTACCGGGGTATGCCAGAATAGCTCAGCCTATGCAGGCTCTAGCTCACTGGACTCCGGGTAGAAGGAAGGAGCCTTTCCCATGGGGTCCGGAACAAGATCTAGCATTCGAAGCCGTGAAGAACCTATTTCGAACCACGCCAGTTTTGAAATATCCAACAGCTGATGGACATTTCATACTGGACACAGACGCCAGTAACGACAGCATAGGTGCTGCTCTGTCCCAGATGCAAGAGGGGATGGAAGTGCCACTGGCTTTCGCTAGTAATACCCTCAATAAGGCTCAGAGGAATTACTGTACCACTAAGCGCGAATTGTTGGCGGTAGTGGTGTATACGAAGAAGTTTAAGCACTTCCTTTGGGGAGGTGACTTTACTTTACGGACAGATCACTCCTCCTTAAGGTGGCTGTTGAACTTTAAGGAAGCAGAAGGAATGATCGGTCGATGGCTGACCCATTTGTCCGAGTTCGGGTTGGAAAATAGCCAAATCCAACATAGAGCAGGGAACAAGCATATCAATGCTGACGCCCTTTCGAGAAGACCCATACGGAAATGTTCTAGAATGGATTGTGATGATTGTGGAGCCCATAACGCTGTAATAGCTGGAGTTCGAATGCCGTATGATGTAGGACATTCTAAAGCAATGGAATGGTCCACCGAAACCATCAGGCAATTCCAGAAGGGTGATGCTATCATATCAAGACTAATAGAACAGGTCTCCAGTGGTGCCCAACCACAAAGACCAGCCATTTTGATTGAGAACCGGGAAATGAGACAACTACTTGCTCAATGGTCTGAGCTAACTGTTGTTGACGGTATCTTATGTAGGTGGAAGATAACACTGTACAAGACCAAAATTCGGCAAATCGTGATACCCACAGCTATGCGAAGGGATATCATGTATTTCGTACATGGACACCAGACCAGTGGACATTTTGGAAAGAAGCGCTCCCTTGCGCGACTCTCCAGAAGGTATTACTGGCCTGGCATGAGTAAAGACCTGCTTAGGTGGATCTCTACTTGTCCAGATTGTTGTCTGAGCAAACCAGGTGAAGGCCTGGGTAAGTTGCCACTAACTCAAGAGCTTTGGGGAGTTAGATTTGCACGCATAGCGGTTGATATCATTAGTGGCCTAAAAACCACTCCTGATGGAAACACGTGCATGATGGTGATCTCCGACTACTATTCGAAGTACACTAGAGTGTTTCCTCTGAAAGATCATAAGGCTCATACATGTGCTCGTGCATTTGTAAAGGGTTGGGTGCTTCATCTAGGCGTACCCTTGATGTTGCATAGTGATCAAGGCAGAGAATTCGAATCCGAGTTATGGGCAGCAATGTGCCATAACCTTGCTATATGCAAAACCAGAACGAATCCGTACAGGCCTCAGTCTGATGGTCAGGTAGAAAGGTTTAACAGAACCTTGATACAAGTCCTGAAGCCTCTGGTCAACAGTCAGATGGATGATTGGGACGAACAATGCGAGTTTGTGGTACATGCTTATAATAGTACGGTGCATGCTTCCACCGGTTGTTCCCCCAATCTGTTAGTATTCGGAGAGGACTTGATTATGCCTGCTGACTTGGTGTTTGGCGTAGCTGGGATAAACGCTGAAACACCCTGTCAGGTGATGTTCGTGGAGGCATTGAGGGATCAATTCAAGTCCGCATACGAGATGGTTCGATGTGAGCTAAGCAAATCTGCTTCATGGCAAAAAGTGGGCTATGACGTAGGTTTGAAACTTAGGTCCTTTCGAGTAGGGGACGAGGTAGTTAGGCTACACGACCCCCTGCAGCAGTTGAAGTTGTCACCCAACTGGGACGGTCCATTTACTGTGGTTCGGATTGTTTCAGAATCCACAGTGGTGATCAAATCCTTGTTGGGACGCCTGTATAAATCCAATGTAGCTCGCCTACGTCGGTGGCAGGGTGACGCTTCAGCGCATTCGAAGTCAGGAGAGCATTCGGAGCCAGATAACACTGAGCGGAGAGCGACCACCCCGGAACGACGTGGTCCTGGTAGACCTAGGAAACTAGTGATACCCTCAGATGAGAAGAAACCTATGCCTCCTGGTATTGGTAAATTAAAGCGGGGCCGGGGTAGGCCTAAAAAAATTTTACCAATTCGAGCTTCTAGCAAGAAGGATAAAAAGTGCGTAAAAAAAGTCTCGGCAAATGAAGGTCTGAAGGGGAGGAGGGTTGTCCAATCGACTACTGGACATCCTGTCGAATCTTCCCGGACGACCAGGTCTAAAGAACCCAAGGTCGGGTTAAGGCGCAGTCCACGGCATAACCGGGGGACTGCTGTGACCTAATTTGTATACACAACAAGAAGTTTCGATTCCATGATGGTAGTACAGACCTAATTGCTGTCGAGCGAGCAGAACTAGGGCGGGTGTTGATCATGAACGTCCCCGAGGGTGGCAGACGGATTTATCCGGCGGGTATTCTTATGTTACCCGTAATGACATTTGCCTACACTCCTGAAGAATTCATGATTAGCGGTACCCCTGGTTCTGTGGAACTGACTCAATAAGGATTACACTCCGGTGAGCTACCCGTTCGATTAGTGGCGGGAAACGCGAGCGTCTCCCGCCGTGTTATCCGTCAGAAAAGGGCTATCCGGTGAAGCGTGAACGCTGATTGGTTGACCTTCGCTCCCGCGGCGGGCGTGGCATCACGAGACAAGAAGGGCGGTCGCCATATTGGATCAGTGCCAAGAAGACGCGCGGACGCTGCAGGGCAAAGGAGGAGGAAGAAGGGTCTTGTAGTCGACCAAAAGTCTCCAAAACCACATCATAATACGCGCCAACCTGGTTAGTTCCCGCTCATAGTGTCATTAGGACACGCGGAGCTTAGTACTCCGCAAATCTTCGATTTTTAAACTTCGTTTTCGGTGAGAACATTCGACTTCGATGGAGGAGCAGTACACCCCCGGTGAGGGCCTCCAGTCCGACGAGCTAGATCTGTTCGGAATGGACGATGGCCAATTCGACAACGTTCAGGAATCGGATTATGAATCCGCCTCTGAAACCACCGGGAGTACAGTTACCGTCCGTGTGGCGGGGATTGGCTCCTATTCGACGGCTGAGCGGGACAGCATGGCCATGCCACCCCCGGCTACAGTCAACCTGGGGCCGTTGCCGTGGCGCAATGCCCCAAAACGAGTTGCTTCGAAAGACATAGACAATTCGACACCAACCCGGCTCAACGCAGCAGGTGATGAGGAGGAAGATGAGATGCCAGGGTTGGAGGAGGTAAGTCAGAAATTGCCTATCCACGCAGTGTCTGACGAAGAGATGGAAGACGTTGTACGAACATCTCTGGCCCAGCAACAACTTATGGAAGTGCTGTCGTGCGATTCGCCATTCGATTCCTCGCTGAAACTACATCCCACACTGATGTCGATGATGTTGGACAGGCTGGGAGAGGAGGGCTTCTATCGTTACGATCCCACCTGGTTAGACAGTTACGGAGGGGCGATTCGAGGAGCTTTTAAGAATGGAGTCTTCAGTGACATTCTGTTAGAATGTGGTACGAACTTTCGGAATCTCCAACAAGCTAAATCAATGGAGGAATCAGTGCCCTCAAGTGATGGGAGCACAACCAGTACGAAGGGGAAGAAAAAGAAACTCACCAAAACCAGAGGTAGTCGTAAAACTTCCAAAACTAGTACTCCTCCAGCTGCTCCGGCTATGTCCGAAGTATCCGAACCTGCCTCAGCTCAGTCCGAGTGCTCTTCGAGTACTTCCCATTCGGCTTCAACGTCATTCGAAGAACCAACCACTACCACCGGGATTACTGAGTCTCAATCCGAATCTCTTCCGAAAGCCCCGGGACCTTCACCAGTCCCATTCGAAAAAGAACCAGCTATCGTGGAGATGACTCCGATGGAAATCAATTCGGATACCTCAGGATCAGTTGAGCAGGAAGCTCGTTATGCTCAGGTGGTCAGAGAATCCGATGAACTCAGGGCAGCCAATGAACAGTTACGGATAACTCTGGAAGCTATGCAAGCTACCCCCAGAACTCCAATGACTCGAGCCCAGTCCCGTAAGAACCCCAATCCACAGCAAAAGGGACGGTCCTTGTCCGACGCTTCGGATGTGGAGGAGGTCCCATTCGAACTGACTAAAAGCCAGAAACTGAAGGCAAAGAAGAGTGAGGCACGACAGCCCTGTCTCCCTCACCCTTCGCCTCCCCAAACTACTGCGATTAATATGTCCCCAACTGTAAGGTTGGTGGACGTAGTATCCGGTACTGCCTCTACTCCTTCGACGCCTCCTAGGGCACCCCCCAGGACGCCTTCGACCCCTCCAGCAACTCCGACCAAGACTCCAGTGCAGGTTGCCATGCCTGTATCTCCGTCTACGTCTACGTCCTCCGAGTCGGGACATTCGAACACGCCACCTGTGGTTTCGTCGCCCCCTCCAGCTACAGGGGCAAACGCCTCAGCAGACGTTCCGAGTTCTCGGGTGGAAGAGATGATCTGGCGCAATGCCAGCGGGGGCTTCAAGAAATTTAGGCCCGAGTGCATGGAACACTGCAAACGATCGAGGGAGATGTATTCGTGTCCCAAAGAAACGGACTATGAAGGGTTGTCGGATGACGAAGAATGGATGAGGTCCAATATGACTTCACCCAGTTCCTGGACATGGACGGAAAACTGGTTCAATCGGCTGCTGGATCGAAAACAGTTCCCCGAAACCTACTACAACCATGAGGGACGCCCCAAAATTCGATGGGCGATGGCCCGGTACAAGAAAGGGGTAAGGGAGGATTGTCCATTCGATTCCTGTCGCAGCTACCCCAAACACGAGAACCGCCCCATGCCTACTCGTCTTCGATTTATGCGGCATCTGGTTGAATGCCACATGCACCACCGTGCGATGTACGTCTGCGCTGATACTGGCAAAGCAAACAAAAGGTGTTCGGGAGAGTGGACCACCCGAAGAGGCAGAATGATCGAACACCTGATACAATGTCATGGCCAAGCCATGATGTTAGCCAGAAAGAACGTGGGAGACCTCCATGCATCGCTGGTGGCAGGCTTAGACAAAGTAAAGTTCGACACCATCACGATTGAGACCTTCCAATTCGGAAAGGTCCAGTTGACCAGGAATTCGAAGCAGTCAGCTGTCTTCCAGCGTACAGATCGACGTGGTCGACTGGACTTGAACAGCACCTTGTACAAGGAGTTGTACGACTGGAGAGCGGCCAACCCCCTTCCGGGGAAACGAAGTGAAACCAGGAGTCCAGCCACTTCCGAACCTGACTGTAAAAAGGTCAAATCGGAGGTTCCGGCTCCGAGAGCTCCAACTGCAGCTCGAGGTCGCGCGACAACGATTGAGCACCGGTCCCCACTGCAGGACTTGCGTCCTGACTATGGTCCGGACTTCTCAGCCCCCAAGGGTCGTTCCCAACTACAAACCCTTCGTCCACTGACCCCTGGTAACCTGGCTAGCAGGGCTGAGTACCCTTCAATGGCCTTTCCTGGTCCGGAAGTACAGACTGAGAAGGATCCGTACAAAAATCTCCCCACGGGTGTCTCTGTAGGGGATGCCCTTCGCCAACCGGACTCCCGGAACGTGGAGATGGGGGATTCGGATCACTTTGTGCTGCCTGGGAAGAAGGGCTTGGTGGTGACGACCACCATCCTCACTCCTCGGGCAGTAGATGAGGTGAAACCGAAGGCTGACAGTTCTACAAAGTCGGTGGGGCATAAAACCCCTGCCACTAGTGCGAATTCATCATCCATGAAGACTGAGCCTGTGGTGGACCCGGTTCCAGTGACCACTTCGAACCCAGTTACCACCACACCAACGACAACCACTGGAGGAGGGAAAGCAGCAACTGTTGCTGCCACCATGATCACCACTACTACCACCGCAGCCACCGTGCCCTATAAGCCGAACGTTCGTGAAGAATCGGCAGTTGATCCTGATAGGTGGTATGACCTGATGATAAGTGGTGAGAACATTCGGCCGAGGGTACAGTTTCCAAAAGACTACTTCGAGCCTGTGAAGGCTCCGGATGCAGTGTTGCATAAGGAGCTATACGAACGATGGTTGCAGGAGCACTTAGCTGGCATGCAGCGATATGCCGCCGGTGTGGCAAGGGCATCAGCCGACTACGCCATCACCATGCAGGGCAAGGAGGTCGAAAGGCTGAGGAAGATCTTCGAACGACAACGGATTGACGAACAATCGGAGCCAGATAGGGTGACCGAACTCACCAAGCAGCTGGCACAATCAAAGAAGGAACTCTCAACAGCTCGTGCCTTCCAAAAAGCTGCGGAAGACACTTTGAACGATCAGGCCAATACTATGAAGGTGCTGAACGTTAAGTTCATTCGAGTATTCGGGATAGGACTCACCCAATGGAGTGGGTCCCTCGAAGAGCTCTTGAGCTTGGTGAAGGACTCATAAGATAACTTGGGTGTTCGGTTGATCAGTTGTGTGTTTGATGACTTGTGCATATGATGTTTCGATGAGATTGTAATAATTGTGTTGTTATTATAAAAAAAACAAAAAACGTCCATGATTAAGGTCATGATTCGAAAAAGAACCATAAGCCAGGTGTAAAATGCATAATTGTCAAGAAATGTCTTCGTTGTTCATACTTTAAGGAGTATCACTTATGCTATATACTATGATTCGAATCAAAACTGTACATAATGTTCGATACCTACCTTTATCTCCAAAAATTTTCTTTTTGGACATAACAACTGGTATTCGGATTTCGAGAGCATATCTATAGAGTCATATACCGGTTGCCTCATGTAGAGGCTAATATTACTACATTTCTTGATTATAAGAGTTAATGTCACACCTATGTTGGTTCCAAGTATTTCATAATTCTAATAGTTCATGTAATTACCTCTCCAGGGACGGTTCGCCCACATAAATATTTTCGAGCCATTACTTCTGTGTCATTCCGTCCTAGAAAGTCACATATCGTGCACTCTTAACCTACCTTAATATGATTAATGTAGTAATCAATATTGTATCTCAACAAAAACCATACAGATCTGTGATCACTGTAGTTAGAAATAGTATAGGACATATATATTCGTATATATTCATATCTTTATTAGAGATGGATACTCACGTATCTATCTTGTCGTTATAGTGTTGGATCTGTAGGATCCCTGTTATGTACATAGAAATGTAAGTGTTGTTTGGTGTAGCAGGTCAGTCTAAATCTAAAATTGTACTTTCTACATGTATGTATAAAACGTATATCGTACCTTTAAATGTACCCCGGTATTGTCATCATGTACACTGATATTATTCTCCTATATTCGAGTATATTATATTATATCAGATGTATTTCGACCCTTGTTATAATCTGGTGGGGGTGATGTAGGGGCACGAATAATACGTGTACATATAAGGTCCGTGGAGTCAGAGCGGCAAGTGCCTCCAACGGACACTAGGTGGCAACACCTAAGCCATGTCCTTTCGGTTATCCGGTAGCGGAGCCAAGCAGGGCACTCCAGACGGCGCTACGGAGGAGTGCCATGTCGACACTGCTTGGTCCGCGCTCAGGGTATATAAGAGGCCGAGGTTGGCTACCTCAGGGAGTTCGTCCCAGGACGAGCTCTGACCCACACCTTTCGTACCTTCGCTTTGACAGGGGCACCTACACCCCTCCCACATTATGGCTCCTGCACCAGCCATGCTGGCACAGGGCCTGACTGTCCGGTATTGCTAATGCTTCGAACTATCGATAGAATCCTGTGTGTCTTCGAATGGTTGAAAGACCAAGTGAACCGAGTATAAACCTTCGTGTACTTTTGAGGCTGTGATCGAATAAAAACCTGTTGCATTCAAACCGAATTTGGAACCTGTGTTCGAGTTATACGCATATGAAACCCCTACAGGTACAAATGAAAAAATGGTCTAGGTCAACATCCTGGGTGCATCTTAAGAAAATTTAATTTTGGGTCCCAATCATCGGATATCCTGGTCAACGGCACCAGGATGCAGTTTCTCCACAAATTTGCGGACGTCCACAAATATATTTATGGAGCTCCGCGAATATAGGCCTATATATGTCTTTTTGGTACTTAAGCATACAAATACGGAACTCCGTATATATTTGCAGACATCCGTATATATTTGCGGAGCTCCATAAATATATTTGAGTTTGCGGACATCCGGAAATTTGTGGAGAAACAGGACCCAGTTACTCCGTCTCCCAAAACAGCAAAAATCTTCACTTACCACTGGTTCCACGGGAGAACCAAATTTGAACATCTGGCCATGCCCTCGTCCTAGGCCAGGTTTTCTTGGAGGGGTTTTAGAAGGCATCGAGATGCCTGTGCTTTTTGTGATCTTGAATAGTGAAACAGCATCATTGACCTGACCCTGGGGGATGTAAGACAAGAGTTTGTTAAATATCTGATCATGCACAAAAGAGAAATGTTCCTTTTTTTACCTCTTCAGAATATAGAAAACCTTGAAATATACATCTCAATATTTTAGGGCCGAGTCATTTATTGTCAGTCGGGGGGGGGGGGGGGGGGGCTCGGTAAATATAGGGGGAGGGGGGGGTAATAAAGAACCTATTTGGTCGGAAAGTCGCTGAAATTAAAGGGACGGTCCTCCTGCCGTAGATCCAAACCTCTAGGCCAGCCTTGTTAGGTTTATATAACACCTAAGTTATATTTAGAATCCCCCAAACAGAAACCTCGAACATGCAGACATATCCTAGCCCTGTGAGCCTGTATTCCCCAGCACCAGTACCCCATGTATAAAGGCTCAGGCAACCAACAAATAGTTTGCTGGTTGTTCCTTCCCAGCAATGCTCTGGCCTAGATAAGTTGCACTGGTGTGACCAGCAGTTGGACTGGGCCAGTGGTATAGTATTGAGTACTAGTGATACCCACCAGTGTACTAACTGCCACCAGTGTGCCCAAAGAAAACGGTATACTCCCCCTTGAATAGGCAACATGCTATTATTTTATGGTAAAAGAAGAACACAATTGTACCATTACACAATGTCTATACCTAGAAGCCAATGTGTAATCATCAAATCTAATAGGGTGCTATATCTTCATTATGCTTTTATAGACTATTTAATTCCAAGGAAAGCCTGATTCATTGTCCCCCTACTGAAGTCACCTGGCCAGGACAGCATGATTACCTGGTCTCACTGCTTACTGCACCCTTCACCCATACACTGTAAAAAATGTGAATATAATTTAAACACTTTCACCCAAAGATATTGATGGCAAGCTTTTTTCTAGCTATGTGTAGGGATATGGCTGCCAGTGAGGGGTGAGCTACAACAATGAAAAAACGTGGGAGAGGGCAGTTTAACTAGCCCACTGGTATTATTCTCCTATTCCTTGTTCAGGCTTTTGCCCATGTACAGGCTCTCCTTAGTCAAATATAGTACCCATTGTATTGGTTGACATCAATGACAATTTAGATAATGTCAACAATAATAAGTACATAGTGCTGTCCAAAATATTCCAGTGGGCCAGCCAAACTGGCCTTGTCCACCAATATCTCACTTTTGTAGGCTCAACCACCACCACCAGCCATATCCCTGCACCTGCTGACAGAAGAAAGTGCTGAGATTCTGAGATTCTGTGAAAGTGTCTAACTTTAATATGTTTGGGTAAATTTATGTGTTTAAAAATTAGAAACACTTTTTTTACAGTGTATGTTTGAAGGCTGTCAGCACACTCAAGACTGACTGCAGTCTACTAAGTGGCCTTTGGTGGCTTGGGGCCTTGTTTACACACACATCTGAAAGGTCACTTGGTTATGAACGACATGCTCTACTCTAAACTGTTGGATCTACGGCAGGAGGACGGCCCCTTTAAGGGCTGAAGGTCACAAAGTCGGGTTTTAGACCCTTTCTAGCCAATTATGCCTAAAAGTCACCAGGTTATGGTATCAAGTCGCCAGGTCACTTTTGACCAATTACAAATCCCCAACTTCATCGGTACTCGCAAAACAAACGCCCAAGCTGTCTCTCAGAGCAGTCCCAAACGGGTTCGAAGGTGTAGAGCAAGCTCCAGTGCTTTGCAGCGATCCCAAGTGCTATTTTTACAATGTCTCTCTATGGTCATTTGCTACAGGTCGAGTTAAATATACTGATTGTTTCTATTTATATGAGAGGTGTGGCTAACACACCACTGGACCGTAACATTTAGGTAGGGTAACTCTGATTCAGCCAGTTATATATAAATATAAATAGCCATACATGTATCATGAGGTGCATCATTATGATCATATGCCGGCAGTGTTGCCGAAACTTTTTCTCAACGCAGGCCAAGGTGGCCTGCGTCTTGGCATCTTACGCAGGCCATTTCCTTCTCACGCAGGCCATGTGAATTTTTATATTTCAAGGTACCTTAATAAATTTCATTATAACTTGTAATTGTATTATACAATGCAAAAACTTGAAAGAATTATTTTTTTAAATTTAATATAAAACAATTTTACAAATATGGCCCTATCTTCGCTTCTAATTGACTGATTTGAGAAATTCTTTCACCATTAAGAAGCTGAGATTATGGCAGGCCATTCTGGCCTGCGTCCCAAGGCCCTACACCGGCCATTAGGATTCTATGCCGGCAAAAGCTGGCGTGATTTCGGCAACACTGCATTATGCCTATCATATATTATACTGTATATTGAAAGCTATAGATCACTATTACCTAGAGACAGTTAGAAACAGAGTTTAATGTAATGACCCTGGTGTGTGGCTATCATAGTGAGGCTACCTGATCACGTGTAGGCTGTTTGCCCACACTGTGACGTAGCAGACCTGTAAATGTAACTCTACCTATTCACTCCCAGGAATGAGATCCCCGGTCTGCGTGGTCAGAGCATCAAAGATGGTGGATGGTAGGTTGAATGGAGGCTTGTTTTGGTTAGTTTTGAGGGTGTTATGGAGGTTGGCAGGTTGTACAACTCAGTATGTATGACTTAAATATCAATGCAAACAATCTGGATAGTAATTGCACTGCAATAGGAGGATATAAAGAGCCCCCTCCCCTCCCAGCTCAGTTCCCCACCTCTTATGGGACGAATGTGTGGATGCGTCCATCCACCGCCAGAGCTACCTTGTTTGTGATGGCAATAATGCCGTAACCAACCGCCGTTGATATGTGTCGCTTGGCAACCATTGTTAAAGTTTACTAGATTGCTAGGTTACACAGGAAGTTGATACAGTGTATCACTTCCAGGTCATAGGTCATAGTTCATGACCTGGGATCTGGGTCAAGTAAAACAGATGTTTTTGACAGCCCCAGACTTGGTCTGTGGGTGTGTAACTTACAAAGTTTCCATCTTTGGATCTCTTCAGGCTCTTAACTGGCGTACAAGGCTTGAGACTGTTATCACAATTTATTCCCCATATAGATTAATAAAGGGATTAATTCAATTTTGATGTTATTTTATAACAGGAAAATTAGAAATTAGTGGACACTATATTTGAAAATCCAGTTAATGTTATTGTATGGATTTTCATGAATATTCCCTAGTTGATTTATCAGTGAGGTTGGAGATTTTCTGCCCTCATTGGCAAATCGACTGGCGACTCCCCCGTTGTAAAACTGAGTTTCAGTTCCCCACCTCAAAGGGCAGGAGTAGTATACAGGCCATAGGTGTGAACGTTTCCCGGGGGGGGGGGGGGGGCACTCAATTTTTTTTAGACACGGGTCTGCGGCTGACCCTTTGACAACCCTTACCCTTGGTGAAGGGGATTTTGGTCAAAAGTGACCCTTTCTGAGGGGGATTTCGGATAAAAGTGACCCTTGATGAGGGGGATATCGGATAAAAGTGGCTAGGTGGAGTCAACCTTTGTGAGAGGGATTTCGGTCAAAAGTGACCCATGTTGAGAGGAATTTTGGCGAAAACTCCAATTTGCGACCCTTTTAGGAATGATTTTGTTGAAATTTCCGAAAAGCGACCCTTGGTGAGGGGGATTTTGGTGAAAAACAGACCCTTGGTGAGGGGGATTTACCTCAAAAAGTACCCTTCCCAGCCGCACAACTGTGTATACAAAATATACCAAGTGCCCTCCCCCCCCCCCCCCCCACCCCCGGGGAATGTTTGATGAGTGTTGCTTGACAGCAGCAGCTCATTGGGACATCACACCTGCAGGTGTGGGGGTTTGAATTGTAACACCTAAGGGGGGGGGCATTCAGCAAACCTAAGCTTGCTCTTATTTAGTTGCCATCAGTTGGTCCAGTAAGCGGGGTGGAGAGGGGGCCCCCGCTCAGGTCGGAAAGTCGCCGAAATAAAGACCCCCAGGTCGCAAGGTCGTTTTTTTTAGACCCTTTATCCTATAATCAATTTTGTGCAAAAGTCGCCAGGTCGCTTAAATTATTGCCCCAGGTCGAAAAGTCGCCTGGAAAACGGCCCAGGTCGCCAGGTCGCTGAAAACCCCTCTGCAGTCACAGCATAAATATACATAGCCTAGATTGGAGACCGTCATTGACTCAATGCATTAAGCATTGCCTCGCTTAGCTCCGTTTTTACTCACTAGGGGGCACCACTGTGGCGGCCATAGTGCGGCCCTTGGCCACTAGGTGGCAGCAGGGAGCAGTGTGATTGCTGCCCCATTCAGTCAATTCTCAACATATTCTCAAAGTATAAAAACATCTCTAGAATCCCCAGAATGTCTGTCTTAAGTTTATATACGATTGCATTGGATTTGGGCAAAATTATTCAATGTTAGTGGGTGTAGGTGCCAGATTTTTGAGAAATTGGTGAATAATAGTAAATCATGTCCCATTTAGTCAATTCTCAACATGTGACACATATGAAAGCATCTCTAGAATCCCTAGGAAGCCTGTTTTATGTTTATATGCATTTATATTCGATTTGGACATGATTAGTATAGGTTGGTGGGGAAACGTGTCAGATTTTAAGGAAATTTGTGGACCGTAAAATACTGCCAGTCACCAAATTTGAGAATTATGAAATAAATTGAAGGCATAGAAATACATTCTCTATACGATTTCAGGGACCTGGCCTAGAGTAGGGCATTTCAGAACTGTTTGAACCATGTTCCTAGCATTTTTAGAAGTATCATAGATAATTACGCATTTCTTATCTTATCACGGGTCGCCAGCTGATAGCGCTACCAAGTGGGGGTACCTCTAAGGTAATAGTAAATTAAGTCCCATTCAGTCAATTTTCAACATATTTTGAATGTAAATATATCTCTGGAATCCATACAACGCCTGTATTATGTTAAATATACGTTTAAAGTTGATATGGACAACATTGGTCAATGTTGGAGGGTAAGGTGGCATATTTTAAAGAAATCCATGGACCGTAAAATATTGTCAGTGACCGGATTTGAGAATAATGAAAGAAATTAAAGGAATAGAAAGACACTGTGCATACCATTTCAGGGACCTGGCCTAGAGTAGGGCTTTCCAGAACTGTTTAAACCATGTTGCTGGCATTTTTAGAAGTATGATAGATAATTACGCGTTTCTTATCTTATCTCGGGGTCGCTGGCTGATAGCGCTGCCACGTCGGGATACCCCTCAATATACATGTCTATGGTCACAGTAAGATGGAGTAAGACTGACACTCTTGGAACTGAACTTCATAGAAGCTGTCATTTATATGGATCATACACATGCAATAGTAACATTGATTTTTGAACAAAGGATGTTACCCATGGAGTTACGCTATTGGCGATGGAAATTATATTCACATCTTCTACCTGTTGTCACGCCACAAAACCCCTTATTTTACCTTCAACCAATGTATTACGTAATGTTACGTAATATTACGTAATATTACGTCATAATTATGATTTATGATCATTAATATTCATATTTATTATTATTTATAAGCTGACCCAAGCTGACCCATATCTACCTATACAAACATAACGGTCTGCCCCAGACATGGAGGCACCTGCCAAACATTCAAACCCTGGACAACAAACAATATGGCAGCCTAAGGATTAACTGTAGACAAACAAACAATGATATAAGGGGACAAATTCAAGGATTTTATGGCAAAGCCGTAGTGGCTTTGGGTTTTATAGGATTGTTATGAACTACAGGTGAGAAAACGAGGGGGCAGAGATTTATAATTTTTTGTGCTTCTGGGGTTCTTATGCAATTTATATTTGATGGTTTGCAGCATGGTCAGTTAGCTACATGCACTTAGCTAAATCTTTTTGATTTTTATTGGTTTTACTGCAGCTGGTATAACAATAGAATCCAATATGTACCAATGGAATCAAATAGGTACGAATGTAATTCCATTTGGTGGTGATGCATTCCAGTGATGCCTATGCAAATACCATCTTGGCAGCCATCTTGAAAATAACCTGGATCAAAGATATGGATTCTACACCCCAGAAAACCCTATTATACATGTGTCATACAAGGAAATCAGACAATCTTGAGTTTTTGGTGGCCATCTTGGCAGCTGTCTTGGAAATTTCTCAGATTGAAAATCTGAACCTGAAAATGGATTCTACATCCCAGAAAACCCTATCATCCATGTATCACACAAGGAAATCAGACAATCTTGAGTTTTTGGTGGCCATCTTGGCAGCCATCTTGGCAATTTCCCGGATTGAAATTGTGAGCCTAAAAATGGATTCTACATCCCAGAAAACCCTATTATCCGTGCATCACACAAGGAAATCAGACAATCTTGAGTTTTCGGCAGCCATCTTGGCAGCCAGAGGGAGGAGGGGGCAGAGGGAGGAGGAAAGGCAGAGGGAGGGCAGAGGGAGGAGAAGGTAACAAGAAGGAGGAAAATGGGGTACAGTAGGGAGGAGGGGAAAGATGGGGTAATAGGAGGGGGCAGAGGAAGGAGGAAAGGGCGGAGGGAGGAGGAGAGGCCTAGAACAGCCATATTTTGAGTTCTCTAATGTGGCTGTCAATGGCAAGGATAGGTACTAGCCCAATAACTATTGACTCCTATGTCAAGCCAAGCTGACAATGTCAATGCCAATTCCCATACTATGCACATACCGTATTCAACGGTATTAATATTATTATTAATAAAGAATATCAAGTACCATATGATATCTGACGTCTCATCTCCCATCTTTACAATTCACATTGATGTGACACTGTGTAGGTAACCTGCCCAATTCCCGGACAGTTTGCTTTTCCCCTCCCATTTCATAAAGTTTAGGAACCAGTTCTTGTCAAAATCATGTTATGAGTTTAGGTTTCATAAAAAATAAGAACATCATTCAAGAAACCATGAAGTGGTTCTTGAAATTTCATGAAGTGGTTCTTGTTATCAAATCCAATCCTGAAGTGTCAATTTTACATGATCAACGACAACACATTCATGAGTTTAGCTAGAATAAGGGAAAATACTTTTAAGTATTCTTTAATGATATATTTTTATCAAGAGGGGCATTGCCACCCTAGAAAACTTGAAATTATGTCCCTAGCTGTATCCTTAGAGAAATTATGGCAAAATTACTGAAAATAGCAGCAGATTCCAAATTGATCATGAAACATGAAGTAGTTCTTGAAAACACGAAGTAGTTCTTGTTGGAGAAATTCCACGATGGGCATGTTGGTCTGAGTGTGACACACAATGATAGAGGTATGGGGGGAAAGCGTGATAGGGCTGGGTGGGTGTTGAAAATGGACCGTATTATTTTGTGTGATGGCCCTAATCTTTTCTTCCACTACCCATCTCTCCCTCTGTCTATTTTTCCATTGCTCATCAATCTCTCCCTTTGTCTATCCTTTACCTCCCCTTCTCTGCCAGTGTCTATCCTTCCCCTGCACATCTCTCCCTTTGTTTATACTTCCCTTGTCTATCCTCCCCCTGCCCATCTTTCTTTGTCTCTCCTTTCCCTGACCAGATTTCGGACCATTTCCCCATGTCTATCTTTCCCCTGCCCATTTTTCAACTTTGTATAGGTATAGATTCATCACTTTTGGACGCTTGTTTGCACTGTGAAAGTGAGTCTTTTTAAAGCCATTCAGAATTACTCATCCATTCTCCATGGATAAGCTACCAGTACAATTGTTCCAATGAATTATCTCGGGGAAATATTCAAGCAAATGTTGGGAATTGCTGGATGAATTGCACCTAAGCCGGACACCTGATGTTGGGAACTCAAGAGGATGAATTGCACCTAAACTCTGAAACTTTCTTTTGCACTGGTAATGAGAGATTCATTCAACCTATTTAGCAGTTCCATTTTTGGAACTGGTAATAGGAGAATATTTTTCTGTTATTGACAGTTTAAACTGTAAATGACAGAATTTTATCTTGAGGCCACACCAAAAAAAAAGTCGGTCAATGGATTTCACTTTTCAAAAAATGGTGCGAGCGAGCGAATTTTTTTTTTTTTTTTTTTAAGATTTTTTTTTTGTCAATGGATTTTGTCGGTGGAAAACTGGAGCGAGCGACAATTTTTAATTTTTTTTTAACCAGCCTCTGACAAAAGTGGGATGTACGTTCCAAACAATCTTATGGTTTAAGAGCTATCTGGAAAATCGGACGCAGTCTACCTTAGCAAATGACACAAAGTCTAAGTCACTTTCAATCGGTTGTGGTGTCCCCCAGGGATCGGTCCTGGGACCGTTATTGTTTATTATTTATGTAAATGACATTGTGAACTGCATAAGAAATGCCTCTTGTTATCTCTATGCTGACGATCTGGCATTGCTAGTCAGTGCCAATTCAGTAGACCAAGTAAGGTTGATTATGCAGACTGAACTTGACAGTATAAGTAAGTGGTGTCAAACAAATACTGACTATAAGTTGTGATAAAACGAAGGTACTCTGGTGTCACTCTAATAGAGTGAAACCAGACCTGAGTAACTGTAGTCTATTGGTATAAGAATACCCCACTGAAAGTGGTCCAAAGTTTTGTTTACTTACCGTAAAACCTCGCCTATAGGTCCACCTCACTTATAGGTCGAATTGGAATTTTGAGGGAAAAAATCGACCTATAGCAAAATACATTGAACTTTAGGAAAACCCCACTTATAGGTCGAATTGGAGTTTGAGATTTTTGGGGGGGCAAACCCCACCCTAAACCCCCCTAGAGAAGCTTTTCCCGAGGCCAAAATGACTATTATTTCTAGTATCTTGCCCTTTAGACAGCCCCCTACTTCTTGCACAAAGAGATTTGGGTTTACAGGGATAATAATCTCAGAAAAAAAGGTATGTTTTCCAGTATTAAGAATGAAGTTTTTTTTGGCTCTTTAAATGGTTTACCATTTTTCAAAACGAATTGGACTTTTGGCAATAAAAATCGACCTATAGCAAAAATTAATTCCAAATAAAAATCGACCTATAAGCGAGGTTTTACGGTAGGAGCTACTATTGACTTTGGCATGACCTTTTCTGCTCAAGGTATTAAGGTACTAAGCATGTGTAGGAATAAAAAAAAAAACTAAAGCACATTAGGAAATCTTGTGATCGATCCACTAGTTTATTAGTGTATAAGCAAATGGTACGGCCTATAATGGAATACAGCTCTTTCTTGGTGGACGGCGCTCCTGAGTGGGTGCCGCGTAAATTCCAAGTGGTCCAGAATGACTGTTTGAGAATCTGTGAAAAAATAACAGATGCTAGAGACATTGGTGTTGATGAATTGCATGTAAATTGTGCTATACAGAAACTGGAGGTGAGACGAGAAAGATTTCTTCTGGGCCTTATGTATCAAAGATCAATTGACACTAATCTTACAGTTTTGCCCGTACGTGAGTTACGGAGCTCTAGTAAGATAACACTTAAGGTGCCTAGGCCTAGTGGTGAATTCTTCCGTAAGAGTCCTTTATTTAGAGGCTCAGCATTGTGGAGCGAATTGAGTGCTGATCAGCATCATAAGATGACTACCGTAAAACCCCACCTTTAAGACGACCCCGCCTTTAAGACGACCCCCTACTTTGAGAAAAAAATCCGTCTTATCCAAAATGAATGGTTTTAACTATAATCCATTGTATAAAAACCCCACCTTTAAGACGACCCCCCAATTTTGAAAGAAAATCTGTCTTGTAGGAAAAATAAATCCCAAATAAAATCCGTCTTAAAGCCGGGGTTTTACGGTAGATCACTATTCTTGGCCAGTCTCGGTCAAGGATAAAATGTCTAAAATGACAAAAATCAAAATAATGTCTAAAATGTCTAAATCTCAATACTGTGTGAATGTGCGCGCTCTCTTGTAGCCGGACTGTTTGGACATGTATTAGCGCGGTACATTTTGCCAGTGTGTGATTGTAAGGCGGTTTGATTTAATTGATGTCTGATTGTCAGGCTCTGATGTTGATTTGTAAAGGTCAGGCTCTGATGTTGATTTGTAAAGGTCAGCTATAATCTACCGCAATTATGCCTTTGTTGTTGCCCCCCTTCATGGAACATCCCACTACTCTACTATGTGATTGTTGAAATATGACTATCTGACAACTTCTATATCCTGCACAAATTGTATTGTATATTTACCTGTTTGCATTTACAACATTGGTTGATATGAAAAACGTATGTGATATGAATATTTGAACCAATAAAAATATTGAAAACTGAAACTGAACTGAAGTGATTGAATTGCTGGACTAAAAGACTGAATCCGTGATTTTTTTTTAGGAACAATGAAATATAGCGGTCTACCGTTATAGCAGTCCATCAAACTATATAATATATGTAAATATTGGCTACGTGGTGTCAATCACTATGATACATCCAGAAATTGAGAACGGGATAAAGGGAGAACGGGGATAAACGGAGAAGGGGATAAATGGAGAACGGGATAAATGGAGAACGGGATAAACGGAGAACGGGATAAAGGGGGAACAGGATAAAGGGAGAACGGGATAAAGGGAGAACGGGATAGAGGGAGAACGGGGTAAACAGAGAACAGGATAAACGGAGAACACTATAAACGGCAAACGTGATAAACGGCGAACAGGATAAACGGAGAACGGGATAAAGGGAGAACGGGACAAACGGAAAGCGGAGAAGGGGATGAACGGATTAAGAGAGAATGGGATAAAGGGAGAGCGGAATAAAGGGAGAATGGGATAAAGGGAGAAGGGGATGAACGGAGAAGGGGATGAATGGAACACAGGAAGATAGGCAAGGTCACATGACCTTAGAAACGGTTGTTTCTGATCAACATATAAACCAATAGTTATTTACATATTGACTTTTCACTCCATGCCTGAAATATGGGCCCTGGGTGAAAACACCCCTTTTTTAAAGTGCATATATATGTAAAAAAAAACGGCCCTAGAATTATTTTAACAAAATTTAATAGATAAGTAAAGTCCAACTTCTACCTTTATGATGAAAAAATATAATTAAAAAAATATTGAGTTTCAAAGAAATTATACCAAAAAATGCCCTTTCTTCTGTAACTCGGTAAATAATGGCCCTACGGAGCTGAAACTCTGCCTATAGACTCCTTGTGTATAAACACCTCCCTTTAAAGGCCGCAATGAAGCACCACCAAACACAGCCCTGTGACGACCTGGCTTGCATTTAGAATGGGATAAATGGAGAAGGGGATAAATGGAGAAAGGGATAAACGGAGAACAGGATAAACGGAGAACGGGATAAACCGGGAACAGGATAAACGGAGAACGGGATAAACGGAGAAAGGGATAAACGGAGAACGGGATAAACGGAGAACGGGATAAATGGAAAACGGGATAAACGGAGAACGGGATAAACGGAGAACGGGATAAACGGAGAACGGGATAAACGGAGAAACAGAGAACGGGATAAAGGGAGAACGGGACAAACGGAGAACGGGACAAACGGAGAATGGGACAAATGGAGAACGGGATAAAGGGAGAATGGGATAAAGGGAGAAGGGGATGAACGGAGAAGGGCATGAATGGAAAACAGGAAGATAGGCAAGGTCACATGACCTTAGAAAACGGTTGTTTCTGATCAACATATAAACCAATAGTTATTTACATATTGACTTTTCACTCCATGCCTGAAATATGGGCCCTGGGTGAAAACACCCCTTTTTTAAAGTGCATATATATGTAAAAAAAAACGGCCCTAGAATTATTTTAACAAAATTTAATAGATAAGTAAAGTCCAACTTCTACCTTTATGATGAAAAAATATAATTAAAAAAATATTGAGTTTCAAAGAAATTATACCAAAAAATGCCCTTTCTTCTGTAACTCGGTGAATAATGGCCCTACGGAGCTGAAACTCTGCCTATAAACTCCTTGTGTATAAACACCTCCCTTTAAAGGCCGCAATGAAGCACCACCACGGAGAACGGGATAAACGAAGAACGGGATAAACGGAGAACGGGATAGCGAAGAACGGGATAAACGGAGAACGGGATAAACGGAGAACGGGATAAAGGGAGAATGGGATAAACGGAGAAGGGGATGGACGGAGAACGGGATAAAGGGAGAACGGGATAGAGGGAGAACGGGATAAAGGGAGAACGGGAGAAACAGGATAAACGGAGAATGGGATAAACGGAGAACGGGATAAACGGAGAACGGGATAAACAGCGAACGGGATAAACAGAGAAAGGGATAAACAGAGAACGGGATAAACAGAGAACGGGAGAACAGGAGAAACGGACAACGGGAGACACGGAGAAACGGGATAAAGGGAGAACGGGATAAAGGGAGAACGGGATAAAGGGAAAAGGGGAAAAGGGAGAACACGAAAACAGAGAACGCGAAAACGGGGAACGCGAAAACAGAGAATGCAAAGCCGGAGAACGCGAAAATGGAGAACGCGAAAACTGAGAACGCAAATACAGAATCATGAGGGAGGAGAGTGGGGGCGGGGAGAGCGGAGAACGGAAAATTCAATATAGATCGTCGGCAAAGCCATGGACACGTAGCACACGCTGCCACGCGTCCGACCGACACTGCGAAACGGCAACCGAGATGCAGTCGCTGTTAACGCTCCGATCGACTCACTTTTTGGCCGAGACGTAAAACAGCGGTTACGTGCTGCCGGGCGCTGACGCCCCCAGCCACCTGCTTTCCCACAGCCACCTGCTCACCTACAGCCACCACCTGGAATTCGATTATATTTGACTTCCAATATATGAAATTAGGGTAGCCTTTTCTGGAGATTACGATACTGCCATCAGAAATGAGAAATAACGTATTGTACTCAAATTAGATCATTCATTCGACTTAATACAAGGGTGGGCAGCCATATGACGGGAAGGCGTAGACCTGTCTCAACCGGACCAAGAAGAAGGAAGAGAAAGACGGACGCTACGCACAAATCCCCCCCAGTGATACAATCCCCCTATTGAGGAAAGGAAAAAACTGAGAAAGTGGTCCAGGTGGAGAAGGCTGCTTGCCACTACCCCAAGGTTCAAAGGCTCCAGCCATTCAAAACCTGTGCCACATGGACGACCACGATACAAGGGCAATTCCACCGATGCCCTTGTTCCCCCTAATGGAACCCCCCCCCCCCCCGACCCATCCCATCCACGGACTGCTCTTGCTCAATCTCATAACACTCTCGGTCAGCTGGGCATACACCATCCAACACATCAGAACATCAAAGTGATGGCCCCGCTGATAGAGATTGTTGAACTGCTGAAGAACGCAACACCGGAGGAACGCAACGCAATCGTGGCAAACCATCGTGCAGCCACTGTGCCGCGGTATGGGCAGAAAACATCTATCGCCCGGGCTCTCGGCATGTGCCGGAACAGTGTTTTGCCAGGGAAGGCACGTGTGAAGAAGAACTCCAGGAAGAGTGTCGCCATGTGGAAGCGGGTTGCAGTAAATGGGTTTCTCCGTCGCACGGACAACTCATGCACCCTGCCAGACAAGCGACACTATGCTGGGAAGAAACGGGCGGCTGTGTTGGGTGAACCGGGTCAGCGGTTTGTAGTGGCTCTCTGCGACACTATGCGCAACCTGCATCGCAAATTTGTCGTGGAGACCGGTCTCACTGTGTCCTTTGCAACATTCTGTAGGGCACGAGACAGGAATACCATATTCACCTCGGTATTCCTGAAGAGATCGGTTTGCCTCTGCACACCACACGCCAACATGGGGTACATGCTCCAGGCAATTCCTGGCTTGCCCAACTCAACCACCGAGCTGACAAAACTGACAGACGACGAAGTGGAACAAGGCCTTACATCCCTTGATGAAATGGAACGTGTACGTTTTAAGCGTTGGGGTAAGGAATCGCGGCACCACAGCAAGATTGTGAAGCAGGATGGCAAGAAGAAAATGGTGAGCTTCACTGTGACGCACACTGCTTTGAAAAAGTTGCTGCTCTCCAAAGAGTCATTCCTGACAACGTTCCGCGACGACTTGCCCCTCTCCCGTGCACATCACCGTAGAGTGGGGGAGCAGTATGCTGCTGTCTGCAAACTGAAGGAGGTCCTAACGCACGATCATGCTGCAGTGCACATGGATTATGCGGAGAACTGGTCCTGTGGCTTCATGAAGGAAGTCCAAGCCGCGTTCTTTGGCAAGGACCAGTTAACCCTACATCCCACGTGCGTCTACCATCGTGAGCGTGAGGATGATCTTCAAGAGGACCTTCACACAGACTGCTTTGTGGGGGTGAGCGAGGTTATACATCACTCATTCCCAACCACCATGGCTTTCCTAATACTGCTTATCCCCGCAGTCCGCAAGTTGGTCCCCGACCTTACCCACCTCCATATCATCACAGATTCACCGAGCTCCCAGTATAGAAACAGGTATACAGCCTCGTTGCTGAGGCGAGCCAGTGCTATCTTCCAAATCCATATCACCTGGAATTGGTTGGAGGCTGGGCATGGGAAGGGACTGTGCGATGGCGTAGGAGGCGCTTTGAAGGGTCTGGCTGACCGCGTGGTAAAAAGCGTAGGTTCAATCCAGACTGCTGAAGAGTTTGTGGAGCACGTCGCTCCGCAGACCAAGAAGATCAAACTATCGAAATATGAAAATCTGGTATTCCTGTCTTGACATGTGATGTGGTTCGCCTTTCTGACCAAATTATTCGCCTTTCTGACCGGTTTTTGTACAATGCCTTATGACACATAGAACGAAGTATATTGTAATGAATGGTAGGGCACTGCTGCAGAGTACTTCACAAAAATATAAAGCATAGCACACACCGAAAATTTAGTTGCATATGCATTGTTCGTGAAGAGGGGGTGGTTGGAAGGTTTATATTATTGGCCGTTCTGATGAACCAAAGTATTGCTGGCCCCCCCTGGACGGAAATGTAAGATGCCATTGAAAATGAAATGATAATGTAAGGACGCAATATATATTAGGTAGTAAGAACAACATGAATAAAACAAGACATATGTAGCGCAACATGTACAGTTCAGTCTTTATTGGCATATTTTGATTTATAGCAATATTCAAACATTAATTCGCCTTTCTGACCACTTTTTTACATGTGGGATATCAATAATAATGGAAACACATAACATTAAAGCAGGTATAAGTTCTATTGCAATGGACAGGTGATGCAACAGAGGTGTTGGGAAGAGAAAAAAGTGAGATTACATGTACAGTAAAACTATTACGAACACCTTGTTAACCAGCCAGATTGCTTCGTTATAAACGAATTTTGTAGTGACCAAAATCAGCATTTAAGGGGCATGGTGGCGGAGATATGGGCTTGGGAAGGCGGTAGGACAACTAGGGGGGCATGGTGGCGGAGGTGTGGGGTTGGGGAGGCGGTAGGACAACTAGGGGGGCATGGTGACGGAGGTGTGGGGTTGGGGAGGCGGTAGGACAACTAGGGGGGCATGGTGGCGGAGGTGTGGGTGTGTGGAAGCCGCAGGAGATGTAAGGCACTTGCTGACGGAGGTGTAGGGAGGGGAGTGGTGATGGAGGGGGGTGGGGGGGTCGGAGTTCAAGGGACTGAGGTCCCCTCACTCCCCTGCATGGTGAGTGGTCGGAGTTCAAAGTACTGGGGTCCTCTCACTCCCCTGGTCAGTGGTCGGAGTTAAAGGACTGAGGTCCCCTCACTCCCACCGGACAATGGTCAGAGTTCAAAGGACTGAGGTCCTCTCACTCTAAATCCCCTAAATCACCTGAGGTATATCTCTGGAGGTCGGATTTTACTTCGTTATAAACGAATTCATACAGAAGTACTTCGTTCTAAGGCCACACTTTTTTTTATTATTTAGGTTACGGGCCCGCCGCACTAGGAAACCCCAAAATCAGAATAAAAATAAAATTTGAATTTTACACTTTTTTTTTATTTCCTCCGATGTGAAATCCAGAGAAAGCAAAACAAAGAAAAAAATAAAAGATATATGGTATAATATACCAATAAAAAGCTAAAATCATCAGGAAAACAACTATCTACTTTTCATTTAGGTAAAATGGGACTTCGGAATTTTCTTGATTTTTGAAGAAATCTTTCAAAAATATTTGTTTATGTAAATATTATTGTATGATCATCCTTTCTATCATAGGTGGTACTTTTATTTTTCCCTCCGACATTGAGATATCCAAACTTTCTGTACAGAAAAAGAAAATTGGCCAGAGGGTAACTTTTATTTTATTTTAAATTTTTTTTATTTCGTCCTCCGTGTGTTTTTGAAGGATCCGTAACCCAAATAATAATATTTGTTTACGTCAAAAACGGGGAAAAAGTGAAGAAAATTATATATATAAATTTTCCATACATGGGAATGGAATGCAATAGGGGCACAGTATTGTGTTCTGGGTTATGCTAATATATGTGGGATTTGATTAAAGTAAAAAACTGATTACAATAGGTGAAAAATACAAGTTAGGAGGACCATTTTCTGCTAGGTGCAAAAAGTGGTCAGAAAGGCGAATTTTTAAAAAACTATCCCAAATGAAACGGTTGCCATGGTGACGAGATACACATTTAAGTAAAATATTTTATGCAGTAGTATCCACCCAGACCTATATTTCACAAATGCAGAAATGTTTTTAGCATATTGCATGTTTAGTCTAACCACCCATGTACACCTGAGTTGCATCACGTTCATGAGAATCAGCCATAGGCCGCTCTGACCACTCAAAGGCCGCCTATAAGTCTAGCACATGAACAGCCAAGCATACCAAAATGTAGCTCTCTTTGTTCTATAGTATACACATTTTGCTCATTTACTACCATTAAAATCAAAAATTTTATCTAACTGAAATAGCCAATCTTTTGCACGAAATTGTATCATACACTACAAGAAAAAAAGAAAGATGCACACCTACAAATTGATTCAGTACATTACAAAACATGCGATCTCGCCAGATTCTGTAGGCTCAAAGAGAGAAATCAGCCTATAACAGGCCCATTTCAGGCACTTTTTTTCTTAAAGGGAATGGCTGGTTCCTACACAGAAGCCACCTGACGGCAAAAATCGAAGCTCATGAAAAGTATTCTTTAAGCTGTATTCATATTCCTACGTAGACCACCTTCCCTGAATCATCTATTTGTATTTGCTATTTTGACAGTATACCTCCATTGTTCACATATATTCACTGCTAGGACACCCATAGGATCCTATAGTTAAGGCAAAAGAAATATTTTTCAAAATTCATGCCTTTCTCATTTTATCCGTGACCCCCTGTTTTATTGGTCCTAAGATGTTTGTATAGATGTCTATTATACATTCCCAAGGTTTGGTTGCAATATCAATAGAAGAAGGGGATTATCCATGACAGATAATGTGAAAATGTTGTTTTCCTATTCATTTCTTTAGTTCAGGTACTCCTTTGCTCAAATGGCCGTATCATGAAAGTTAGTACAGTGACATCAAAATTTCTTTTGATTTTTTATTAGAAAATAAATCAAACTAACATAATCCTGAGTTATATGCAAAAGTCAATAGAACATCAGTAATCCTGTGACAAGTAGCAAGTCCCTTTAACATGGCTTGAAATACCTGAAGATATGAAGTTATATCTCTGAAACTGTGGGTAAAGTTGGATATGATTCCAAAAAACACTAATCCATGACTCTCATCCCTATAGTGCAAAGCATTATAGCATTTAGAAGCACTATAGTGAAATCTGAGACCCCTATAACAAACACTGGCTACGCGCCATTACATAACACTACAACACTAGAGCAATCCACGTAGCCAATAATCATTTGTCAATTGTGAGAGCAGGAATGTACTCCTGGGTCAAAACTACCCTCAAATCATGTGTCACACTAGTATGTTATAATATTTCAGCTGAGCAGGTGGGTGTGGGCGAGGCGGTGGGTGTGGGCGAGCAAGTGCGTCTTGGAAAGCAGGTGGCTGTGGGCGTCAGCGCCCAACCGTTGTTTTACGTCTCGGCGTCAGCAGCGACACCATCTCCGTTTCTGTTTCGCCATGTTGGTCGGCCGTGGGGCGGCGTGTGCTACAGATGATTAACTCACTACACTATAGCCTGCAACCTGCATACCCAAATTATGCGTCAGAAGTATAACGTGTCATGAACTGACAACTCACTAGCTATAGGCCTGCACCACACGACCTATAGGTTGCATGATGCAGGTGCCCCGAAGAAAGCAAGTGGCTGGGGGCATCGTCACCCGGCAGCCTGTAAACGCCGCTTTACGTCTCGGCCAATAAGCGAGCCGATCAGAGTGTCAACGGCGACCCGGCACAGACTGATGCACTGTGAGAGTTTCTGTCACCCTCTGCTTTAGGGGGCTCTCAGGTGCAGGGCTGTCTAAGGTTGTCTCTTTGGCCATCAGGTATTGAAAATGTATTGAACTACATCCCAATGAACTGGCAGTGTTCAATTACCTTGCTGATATGAAAGGTACCATACAGGATATATATATATATATACTGGAGGGAGTGCAAAGAAGAAAGACAGAGCGGTCTGAAAAAAAGTGTCCCACCCTTTGTTGGCCGCACAGCGGAATGTCTCCCATGGAGATAGCACTGAGCCCCCTCAATATGTAAATGTTCAATGTTAAGGGTTATCATAGGGCTCTATGCTGAAGCAAATTACCACCATTTTAGACACAAAATTAAAATCATGCTTTTCAGGGGAGAGTGTTTGAAAATGGATTAAAGCGCGACCACATTGTAACGCATCTAATGACACAAAATTGAGAGAAAAAGCTCCAATTTTGAAGGAATGAGAGCAGTTTTAAATTTTAGGCTGAGAGAACCACTGCTACCCGTCGCACAAGACTCAGGGTAACCCTGAGTCAACAACGGGACAGGGTAGGAAGAGCACTGGATAGAGCTGTGAAGAAATGGACAGATAGGGAGAAGAGAGTCTCTAAGGATGAAGCATAAAGTGGAGGAATTCAATGGTGGGCATGTTGGTCTCAGTGAGACACACAATGAATATTGATACTGGTTTTGGGAAAAGCATGACGGGGGCGGTTGGGTGTTGGAAATGGGCCATATTTTTGCGACATATTTTTTGGATGGCCCCAATTAGATCTTGTCTCATTTTTGCCCAAAATAACTTGCATATTTTGGAGAGAACGGGGCAGAGTTGGGAGCAGAATGGGGCATAGAAGGGAGCAGAACAGAACAGGAGGGAGGAGAAGGGAGCGGAAAGAGTCAGGGGAGGGAGGGGAACAGTACAGAGGATGGAGGAGAAGTGAGCAGAACGGGCAGAGGATGGAGTGATTGGGATTTCAATTGAGGGGTCAAAAGTCAAGGTCAAAAGTAACTGGGCACCCGTAAAATGTCTCCAGTTTAGGTATCAACTTTAGGCATCATGCACACTTTTTATCTGGGGTGAAATCAAGTATCAGATATGTCTTAAGCTTTAATTTAAGGGGTCATTCAATACTGTTCATTCAAATGAATCCAATGATTTTCCCATCTGAAGATCAAAAAAGGGTCAGAACTAGAAATCTGCTACATAAGTATTTGTACTGTGACACCTTAGTTGAGACTGTGCAGAGAAAGTGCATCTTGATAACCCATCCGCCAATCAGGATGCCCATAATAAGCTGGCCTTGGAGCAGAGCAGGGCAGAGGAGGGAGCAGTACGGGACAGAGGAGGGAACAGAACAGGACAAAGGAGGAAACAGAGCAGGACAGAGGAGGGAACAGAACAGGACAGGAGAGGGAACAGAACGGGGCAGAGGAGGGAACAGAACAGGACAGAGGAGGGAACAGAATGGGGCAGAGGAGGGAACAGAACGGGGCAGAGGAGGGAGCAGAAAGGAGACAGAAGAGGGAGAGAGAATGGGACAGGAGGGAGTAGATTGGGATAGATGGGGGAAGAAAGTTGTATAGGCTACAGTAGGAAAATGGGAATGGTGCATAATGTATTTACTTTTCACTCATTTTGGCAGCAATTTTGCAGTATCTAGATAACTATGACATTGGAAAATAACTGCAATGGGTGTAAGTTTTAATTCTAATGTCAATTAATGGGGGTGTAGATGGGGGGTCCCCCATGTCGCACGTCGACTTTAAGAAATGGCCATGTCGCATGTCCCTGCCCAATTCCCGGACAGGTCCAATTCCCGGACGATTTTACAACCCAAAGAAGTTTTCTCTTACTTTCCAGCAACTATTTACTATATTTTGCTGTCTGTTACAGTAATTAAATTCTCACATTGCTCCCAGTGATTAGTTATTGAGGGATATTGGAATATGTGCTGCCCTCTGTGAGCAATGCTTGGAACTAAGGTAGCAAAACCCATTGAGTTGTGTCCGGGAATTGGGCCACACTTAAACTCACTGTCCGAGAATTGGGCAAGGTAGCATGGCTGTTTCAAATAAGGTCTAACCAATAATTAAGTACAGATGAAACCGCAGTAAACATCTTGCAAACTGTTTTTACACATCAAGTAATTAAAACTACAATAATTGTGGTAATGTTGCCTCTACATGTACAAGTTATCTTAAAAGAGGGCAGACTGTCCAGGAATTGGACAAGCCTTCACAATGTGTCCGGGAATTGGGCAACTTGGAATTCCATACAGGACCCCCTATAACATATACAAATAATAGGTTTTAGCTAATGCCCCTTTTTCAGATTTTTATAAGGGGCCCTGTCTGTGTATTCTATAAAGTTTTAACATCAGAAACCGAGGCAGGCAACCTAAGGAGTGAGGGGAAAAGCAAACTGTCCGGGAATTGGGCAGGTGCCATGTCCCCTGTCACTATCTTTTCAAACCTCATGTCGCATGTCAGTAGGCCTCATGTCACATGTCGATTTTAAGAAATGAACATGTCGCCGTGTCGAATTTAGCCATCCACCCCCATATTAATGTATTACAATAGATAATGTGTAGCCTAGAGCCATAGTTAAGGCAATATTACACTGATATTAAGCACTTTAATAACGCTGCAGTGGGGTGTCAGATAAGCTGCCAGAGGTGTGATAACATTTTGGTGGGAAGTATGAGGACTCCCGATTTCCGCATCGGCGGAAATCGGCCGATTTGATGATAAGTAGAATGCTCCTATTATATAGTGGGGGTTAGTCATAAAGCTGAGATCTGTGGCTACATGCCAGCGAAATCTGGGATTAAAAGGACCAATTATTGACCGAGTTAGAGTAATGTCAAATCAAAGGTTAACTTGATGGTTGTTTAATCCTACTAAATATTGCCCAGACATAAAAAATAACCATCCAGACATCTTTATTGGATAGTAAATAGCCTACATCCCAGGTTTCATGTATTTCTGATTGAGGATAGTACCACTTTTGACTGGGATACAATGCCTCACATTTTTATGGAAACACAAGGTGTCAAATGGAGGGGACCCCAGCAGGCATGGGGAGGGGGGGGGGGGGGGAGTAAGAGATAAGCTTGCACATGTCTATATATCTAGACCTATGCCTGTATATAAATGTGTGGGTGTATATATATATATATATATATATATATATATATATATATATATATATATATATATATATATATATATATATATATATATGGCTGTATATATAGATTGTATATATGTATATATATATATATATATATATATATATATATATATATGCTTATTCCCCTGCTTATCTACACCCCTGCCTATTTAGGCCCCTGCTTATTTAAGCCCCTGCCTATCTAGGCCCTTGCCCACCTGAACCCCTGCCCATCTACACCCCTGCCCATCTGGACCCCTGCCCATCTGGACCCCTGCCAATCTAGATCCCTGCCCATATAGGCCCCTGCCCATCTGGAACCCTGCCCACCTGGACCCCTGCCCATCTAGATCCCTGCCCATATAGGCCCCTGCCCATCTGGAACCCTGCCCACCTGGACCCCTGCCCATCTAGATCCCTGCCCATATAGGCCCCTGCCCATCTGGAACCCTGCCCACCTGAGCCTCTGCCCATCTAGATCCCTGCCCATATAGGCTCCTGCCCATCTGGACCCCTGCTCATCTAGGCCCCAGCCCATCTGGACCCAGTCCATATAGGCCCCTGCTCATATAGGCCCTTGCCTATCTAGGCCCCAGCCCACCTGGGCCCCTGCCCATCTGGACCCCAGCCTATCTAGGCCCCTGCCCATATAGGCCCCTGCCCATATAGGCCCTTGCCTATCTAGGCCCCAGCCCACCTGGGTCCCTGTCAATCTGGACCCAGGCCTACCTAGGCCCCTGCCCATCTGGACACCAGCCCATCTAGGCCCCTGCCTATTTAAGTCCCTGATCATCTAGACCCCTGCCCATCTGGACACCAGCCTATCTAGGCCCCTGCCCTTCTGGACCCCAGCCTTTATATGCCCCTGCGCATTTAGACCCCAGCCTATCTAGGCCCTAGCCCATCAGAACCCCTGCCCTTCTGGGTCCCGGCACATCTGGACCCCATCCATATAGGCGCCTGTCCATCTAGGCCCCTGCTTTTATTCTTATGATAGAACTAATATGACATGACTAAAACCTGTTGTTCTATATTGAACTGTATGACTTCAGTAAGTTCAAAGGTCCGAAAAGGGCATTTTAATACCAAAGGTCCCAAAAGGGCCTTTTAGTTTAGTAGGCCAACTGACAGGTTTACTCTGTGATAATTTTCATGATTTGATCTAAAATAATTAAGGCTTAGCATTATGATCCATGGGAATGATTAAGCATTCTGTAGTGAATTGTATGTCCCTATAGCAAGATCAAAGGTCACTACTGGGCATTTCAATAAGTAGGTCAAATACATCAACAGACATGTTTACATATAATCATGATAGCATTCATCTATAGGACATGACTAAAGGCCACTTCAGTTTAGTAAGGAGTTCAAAGAACTCACAAGTTTACTCAGTAACAATTCATATGATTTGATCATAATGAATTACAAGCTCAGTATAATGATCCATGGGGAGTGATTAATCATTCTGTATTGAACTATTTGACCCTCTGGCAAGATCCTAAAGGCCCTTTTTGAGAAGTGAGTGAAATAAGAAGGTCAGCAATCATAATTGTTGTATACCCGTTGCAACGTTCTGAATACATAACTTCCGGCGGGAACTACCGTAACGCACGTGTTTGTTGTTCTCTGAGTAGATTCCCATTAATTGAGCCAAATAGGAAATACCAGGATAGGCACAGACATAACATGGCGTCAGAAGTGTGTGGTGAAATGAACTTGATGGTGTGTCAGTGATATAAGAGGAGTGGAAGTCCTGAACTCTGAGTAGAGCTTGACTGTTGTGTGGATGCCTGCCATCTGAATATCAAGTTGTGGGACTCACTAGCTGAGTCTGGAAGTATTGCTGACTGTACTGTATCTAGGTGTGATAGGCCTATAGTGAAGAGCATGGCTACCTTCAAGCCCCCTGCCAAGTTCAGCCCTCAGGCTGAGGAGAATATTGCCCAGGCATGGAAGGACTGGCAAATGGAGTTCAGGTTGTATTTAGTGGCAGCAGAAAAGACAGAGGTATCTGGGGAGACAAAAGTGGCCATGTTGTTGTGTAGTATGGGGTCCCAGTGGATCAAGGTGTTTGACAAGTTCACCTTTCCGGCTGGGGACGAGAAGAAATTAGACCCTGTGCTGCTTAAATTTGATGCTCATTTTGAGCCAAAGAAGTTGTTGAAAGGCTACATCACACGATTCCAGCAGCGGGTGCAGAAAAATGAGACGGTCGCGGAGTATATCGCAGCTGTGAGGGAGTTAGCTTCACAGTGTGAGTTTGGGGCATCCGAGGAGCAGCAAGTCTGTGTCCAGATCTCAAATGGTGTCAGTGATAAGAAGTTAAAGGACAAATTATGGGAAGATGACTTGACACTTGATCAGCTAATTAAGGCATGTAATTTCCACGAGCAGAAGTTGATGACCAGGAAGATCACCGGAGGTGCTCAGGACAGTCTGGAGTCCCGGGTGGATGTGGTCGACAGGTATCCCCCCCGAGGCCGAGGCTATGGTCGGGGGCGAGGGGGTTTCAGCGCACGTGGTCGGGGTCAAGGTCAGTATCCAGATCAAGATCGTCACCCGGGTCATGGTCAGGAACAAGTTCAGGATCATCAGGATAGCTTCCGTGGTCGTGGAGGTCGCGGTGGTGGCGGCGGTTACAGAGGTCGTGGAGGTCAAGGTTATGCGGAGAGTGGACAATCATGTGGTAACTGTGGTTATGTGCATAGACCGAGACAGTGCCCAGCGTACAACCAGTCTTGCAATTACTGCCACAGAGTTGATCATTTTGCCCGGCGTTGCTATTCTCAGAAATCTGTGCATTATGCGGCAAATGAGTATGGCGGTCAAGGTTATGAATATGAGGAGTATGATGCAGTGGGTGGTGGAGAGTATGAATTTGAGGCAGAAAATATTGCTATGGAGGTGCTCAATATCCACATGGTGACACAGGATGTACATGTTGCCAACAGACAAAAAAGTATGTGGTCGGTGGACCTAAGCACAAAATGTGATGGTTACATTTCCTTTAAAATTGACACAGGTGCAGAATGTTCTTTGATATCAAAAGTGACTTATGAATCTATGTTTGACAAACCAATTCTGTTTCAGTCAAATATTGCAGTACGTGGACTGTTGGGGCAACCAGCGATGTCACTTGGGACAGTTCAATTACCAGTAGAGTATAGGGGTGTACAATATGACATAAAGTGTGAGGTTCTTGATGGCCCAAATGTGCCGAACATTCTCTCGGCGAAGGACAGTGTGCGGATGAACTTGGTAAAAAGGGTTGATGTGGTTGATTCTGTCCCAAAATCTGCAAGTGATGTGTATGGTCAGTTTAAAGATGTGTTTCAGGGTGTTGGTAAGATTCCAGGTAAATATGATTTGATATGTGACCCAGAAGCGAAGCCTGTTGCCCACCCTCCCCGTCCCATTCCGGCAGCTTTGCGCATGCCTACACGTGCTAAACTCAAAGAACTCGAGTGTTTGGGTATCATCGAGAAAGTGCCTGTGGGTGAGCCGACAGCGTGGTGCAGTGCACTATATGTGGTAGACAAGAAGTCATCTGGTCCAAGTAAGGATATACGAATAACAATTGACCCGAAAGACTTGAACAAGGCACTGCTTCGTGAATATCATCCAATGTGTACCATTGACGAGGTGACGACAAGAACGGATAAGTCGAAGTTTTTCACGGTCCTGGATGCGAATATGGGCTACTTCCAGATAGAACTGACGAAGGAATCGCAGCACCTAACGGCTTTCAACACAGCGTTTGGCCGGTACAGGTATCTGCGTCTGCGGATGGGCATTTGTTCAGCACCAGAGATATACCAGCGAGCGATGAGTGAGATGTTCTGCGATATTGAGGGTGTCGAGATCATAATGGACGACATTTTGATTCATGCTCCAACTCTAGATAAACATAACGAGAGACTGGCTCTGGTGTTACAGCGGTGTTGTGACCGCAACCTGAAGCTAAACCCAAGGAAGACGAAGCTATGTACAGATGAAGTGGAATACATTGGTCACAAGCTGACTGCAGAGGGGGTGAAGATTAGTGAGGAGAAGGTGAGAGCGGTTGTAGAGATGCCAGAGCCAAAGTCCATTGCCAATGTACAGAGTCCTCTTGGGATGGTCACATATACCTGTAAGTTCCTCCCAAACCTGTCATCGGTGACAGAGCCGCTTCGACAACTGATCAAGGAGAGTAATGCGGTTGTATTCCATTGGGAAGAGGTACACTGGCAGGCGTTTGAGGAACTGAAAAGGATGATGACAAGTGCTCCAGTCCTGAGATATTATAGCTTAGAAGAGCCCATAACAATCTCATGTGATGCATCGCAGTCAGGACTGGGGGCCGTGCTAATGCAGGGTGACAGGCCAGTAGCATATGCCTCAAAGGCACTAACAAATGCAGAATATGCGTATGCTCAGATAGAAAAGGAACTGTTAGCGATTGTGTTTTCTTTCAAGAAATTTCACTCGTATGTATATGGGAGGACAGACGTCACGGTGGAGACAGACCATCTGCCTCTTGTAAGGATCATAGAGAAACCCCTCCATCTTGTCCCACTGCGCCTGCAAAAGATGAGGATGACATTGCAGCATCAGTCCTTCCAGTTGATTGGAAAAGCAGGGAAAGACATCCCGGTAGCGGATGCTCTAAGTCGAGCGTATTTACCAGAGACATGTGATGGTATGATGAAAGAGGTAAACTATTTCAATGTCTACGCTTCAGAGGTCAGAGGTGCAGCGGTATTCAGTGAGAGCAAGCAAAAGGAACTAGAGGAGGCCTCGCGGATGGATCCAGAACTAGAGAAAGTGAGACAGATTGTGCGAGTTGGGTGGCCTCAGCATCGAAATGCGCTGGATCCAGAGATAAGAAAGTATTTTGACTCGAAAGATGAAATTGCAGTGCTGGATGGTATTGTATTCAAAGGAGATAGAGTGGTAATACCGATAGCCATGAGAAGTGACATGCTGAAAGTTATCCATGAAGGTCATTTGGGCATAGTGCGTTCCAAGCAACTGGCCTGTGATGTTTGTAGGCCTTGACCGGTATATAAAGAAGGGCAAACATAGTCTTTGGTTGATAACTGATGTTTATTGTAAACACCGTGAAAACTGTAAAGAGAAATGATAAATCTCTAAGTACACATCAGTCACAATTTTCCATAGAATATAACAAACATTCTCTCAAATAACCAGCTTAAATACCAATTTTCTGTCATAGAAATATAGAAATATTTCCCAAATATAGGCAAATAACCATCTTGAAAATACCAATTTTCTGTCATAGAAATATAGAAATATTTCCCAAATATAGGCAAATAACCATCTTGAAAATACCAATTTTTCTGTCATAGAAATATAGAAATATTTCCCAAATATAGGCTTATTATGTCAAATAAAATACAGCTTTAAGGCTACATTAATCATAAATTTGCACCTTAAATCTCACAAATTCTTCACTTAAAATGACACAAATATTCATGTAAATACTCAAAAGTACCCATTTTTGAGTCACCAAAATAGGCAAAATATTGCTCAATAATCATAGCAAAATTACCAATAAATTGTGATCATACACATAGACAAATGCCAACGCCCATTGATACCGTCTCTGCCGTATTTCACGAGTGGGGGCTGGGGCCATATTCCAGGAAGCCCCAGGCTGAGTGGAATATGCCCCAGCCCCCACGAGTGAAATATGTCAGAGAGGTATCAATGTAGTTGGCATTTGCATTTATTTTTTTATTTGAAGTCATTTAATGAAGAAGAAAAGATCTTTTCCTAGCCCATTGAATACGGCCACATTGTATTCAATGGGGGGCATTGAATACGGCCCTTCAGTGCTAAAGCATAGGAAGTCTTGTATTTCAAAAAAATAAAAAATCATACCCTAATTACTTGAGTGACAAATACCAGTAAATAATGGCATTCTTAATCTTGGACTATATGTTTATCATAGCAGAGGTGGTATACATGTATTGTATATCTGCACTCACTAGCAAAACTCACTATTTGAATCAACACCATCACCTGGTGGCAAACTCTTGAACTATACACTCTGAGTATTCTCATAATATACATGCAATAACTTCTAATACACAAAACACCAGTAGTATTGAGTATTTTACATAGCCTGAAAGGCCAAACCCTTTGTTCTATACTGATATCCTTCAGTGTGGGAGGCTTGGATTGGCACATTTTCAGAGTGCTCATATACACTAAAACACTGACAATCATACATCAAAAATGCAATAACATGAATCTTAAATGTTTCATCTCTTAGTTTCTTACCTTGCTGCACCTTTATACAGGTCTTGGCAGGGTGATTCTTTCAGATTATTTCACATTACTTGGTCCTTGCTGGGGCTCACTCCACATGGCTGCTAGGTGTAGTGATATGCAAGTAGTTCCCTTTGTTCAATGAACCATTAACTTAAGGCATTAAACGTCACATCTCAACTATTAATCAAGTCCTTATACATGGTTGCAAAACAATCAATAAACCTTTATACTCAAACATCAAATAATACCCCAAAAATATGGTACCTTTGGGAAAGGGACTATGTTGTGTGGGCGTAGGGACTTAAGTTGCTCTGAGCACCAATCTGGTGATGAGGCTTTTGCTAGTTCTGACTTTCTCCACCGGGTGGCCGTATGGTCATATGGCCATTTTGGTTCTCTAATCCTCCACCAGATGGCAGCTCTACTCTTGGTCTACTCTGTCATCCACAATGTTCTGTATTGGCCGGGTATGAACGCTCAGATTGAAGATACTGTAAGCAAGTGTGCAAGTTGCCAGGAAAACCGCAACCAGCAACAGAAGGAGCCACTGAATCCGAGCGAGGTACCCACTGGACCATGGAAGGTGATAGCAGCTGATTTACTCAATTGTGTTGGTTCGATGTTCCTTGTAGTGATTGATTATTATTCTGGATTCATCGAGATAGAGGAGCTGAGAGAGAATACACACAGTTCGACAGTCCAGGAGAAACTGGCTAGAATCCTTGCGGTGCACGGGAAGCCAGACAAACTACTGACAGACAATGGACCGCAGTTTACCTGCCGTGGCTTCCGTGAATTTGCTGCAACATGGCAGTTCACACATGTCACTACCAGTCCTTACCATCACCAAGCCAATGGGATGGTTGAACGTCCGAACCACAGTTCGTCACATGATGGAGAAAGTGGGAGGCGACCGCATTAAGATACATCTGGCACTATTGAACTTTCGGAATGCACCAAAGACCCCGGAGTCCGGCTCGCCTGCACAAAGACTGTTCGGCAGGAGAACTGCAACCAAGCTGCCGGTGAGCAACAAGCTTTTGCAGCCAAAAGTTGTGGACCCAGGTAAGGTCGGTCAGACACTGAGAGACAACAGAGAAAGGGCAAGGTTACAGTACTAGTCAGGTTCCTTAGCGAAATGATCGTTATTTTCCGGAAAAAAGCACCAAAATTGGTACACATATAGGTATGGGCATACTTTTGAACATTTTTCCTTGCAACAAGAAAAAACATCCCGGAACACATATTTTACGACATGTTTCAAAATTGTCAGAAATTGGTAGGAAAACCTGGATTATTCTACATTATGAGTACAGAAACAATTGGAACACCCACTCCAGTTCGTATACATGGAAGCAACATATTTCATTCCATGAAGAGATCAAATATTTGACCTTAACTTTTTAGGATTTATCCAATATGGCTGCCAAAATAATAGGGTAAACCATGGTATAAAACCATGGTACATGATCGCTTGTGCATCAGATTGTCCTTCATTTTTGAAATACCTGCTGACTGGGCCACTCATCATATAGTCAGCTGTCTAATATATAGACAAAGGTGCATGATTTTCAGTCTGTTGGCTGGGTTATTTCACGAGTTGACCTTGGACCGTATTTCACAAGGCCGGAGGGCGAGTGAAATGCGGCCCAAGGGTCAACAAGTGAAATAACGCAGTCAACAGACTTAAATGAGTGCACCTTTGTGTTTATTTTTTATCTCTCCCAGTTCAAAATACCGAAATGATGGTAGGGGGGAGCCTAAAAAGGGTAAAATGGCTTCTTTCTATGCCATTTTAATGTAAACAAACCGCCATTTTGATGAAGTCATCGTCCGTTAAATATGGCCATGGGTTATTTAACGGGGGTGTTAAATACGGCATTCCTTGGTTAAATCAATGGGGCTGTCGTATTCCATAAAAAATAAATTTCACTTTCCGATATGAGATAAGTCCAACTTGGAATATGACTTACTTCAAACATTTGCAAGAGCGGAGGTCAGTGCATGGAAGTCCTAGTTTTCTGCGCTTGCACATTACACAGCCATGATCTGACTTGCAGTTACATTTTTTAAGCTCAGTGCACACTTTAGCTGCTACAAGTATTATCGTCCATACTGGAGACCAGTTGTCGTTGTCTAGTTTCCACCCCCAACTATCCGGTGATGGTATGTCAGGCTCTGGCACTCTGCTCTTTGCCCAAACACTGGCTTGGTACACAGCCCTTTTAGTATGCTGGAGGAGTGCATCCTAAAAATGAAAACATGAGGCAGGTAGATAACAACACAGGTATCTGCTTCCTCATGGGAGCAGTTTCCCATGGGTACAGTGGTGCCTTTTGAAATGACTGAGTCATTAGAAGTGATGTAAACTTCTTGAGGTTGTGGCCAAATAGTGTCGTTCACTTCATTGGTAAGATAATCAAAGACCTCTGTTTTGTTCTTTGAAGTCCTTCCAGTTATTGCAAGGTATTTTGGTTTAACACGGCTCATACTTCCGTACTTTTCCCTTACACTGTCCTTGATACTGCGAGGCACGTAACGGTCCATATAATATCTATGCAGTCTGCATTGTCCAGTTCTTGTAGAATGGCTATCTGAAAGACCCTTTTAGAAAACTCTGCAAATGTTGAGATTCCTGATATTGGCAACATGTGGACAAGGGCAGCGCCATCAACTATGACACAATCTGCCTTAGGTGGTTTGTGATTGCTGGTGTCCAGGCATTTTAGCAGATCAGACTTTGTTCGCTGACGCAGCTTTCCTAAGTCTGATAGAGCAATAAAGCAGGTTGGGTCCTGTATGTCAATTTTTTATCAATCTGCACTAGTTGTAGTGGTCAAGGGTAAAGAATAGGAACATCAATGCCTCTAGGGCCTCAACATACAGAGGTAAGTTCTTTTCTCTGTGTGCCCTGATCAAGACAAGTATCAAGATCTGTGTCCGGGGATGAGATCCAATAATTGGAATGTTAGGCTCTGTTTTACCATTGCTTCTCTCCAAGTATTGAAGTCATCAGCTTCGTCATCTTTACATGTAAAGGCATCCAGGTTAGTCAGTAGTGGCTATCCAAGGTTTGTCATAGGAGCATCAGTCAAAAGAACAAACTTATATTCAAAAAGGACTAAGGCAAAACTAACGCTTTAGTTAAAATGACTAACCCCAATATGTCTTAGAATGAAAAGACTAAGGTGGGTTAGTCGATTTGACTAACCTGACCGCATTGATTAACATAGGTTGGGCATATAGAGAGCTAAAATATGACAAAGTGTTTCTTAGTGATTTTCTTGCTCCCTATACAATCAATCTGTGTTAGTCAATGCTGTTAGCTTAGTCAAATTGACTAACCCACCTTAGTATTTTCTTTTGTATGTGTATTGGGGTTAGTCATTTGGACTAAGACATTAGTTTTGCCTTAGTCACTTTTAAATATAAGTTTGGAGGGGTTGCATTGAGCTCCTAACAGCCTCTATAATGACCAAGCAAAGATGGCTGCCCCTGCTGTAATAATAGGTTTTCAGGGTGGGTCCCCATCTGAGAATATTTGTATGGACATGGTTTCCAAGCATACTCAGTTTGAAAAAGTTGATGGGAAATGAATAATTTATAAACATATTTTCTGGAGTAAATCTCATTTTCTGCATTTGGTCAGCCATATTGAAAAAAAAGAAGTGTTCCAGTCATGCAATCTTTTGTTGCAAGGGGTAGAATTGATCCTCACATTTTTCTCAATACATGGGGAAAAAATGGCACTTTTTTCCAGAAAATAACGATTTCAGGGTTTATTGATGCTAAGAGACCTGACTATACAACCCAGGCACGAGGGCTCTTGAAGATCTCAGATCTGGGAACACCATCAGGGTGAGAGTAGGGGATCAGTGGAGACCAGCTAGACTTCTCCCAGATGCGCGGCAGCTGCTCCAGCCAAGGTCATATAACTTGGAGGCGGAGACGGGGAACATCTGGAGACGAAACCGACATGATATATTGAAGACAAGGGAGAGAGACATATTCAACCCAGAGCCACAACAGGTCGACTGGCCAAGACCACTCCAGCGGGCACCAGAAGTAGTGAATGTGCCACCAGTACAAGCTGTCGGAAACCCCAGTCCTCCTCGTCCAAACCAACCCAGTCCACCACGTCCTGACCCACCTGTATCTCCCATTGCGCGTAATGCACCCAGTCCACCCCGTCTCATACTCCCACCAAGTCCCGTCAGGCCTAGCTTCACCCCACCTGCTAGTCAGAGCTCGGGTGGACCATATGTCACACGTGCTGGTTGAGCGACAGCCCTGCCCAAGAAATTTGGAGGCTATGACATGGGCTAAGGTTGGGACATATGGTGATATCGGACATGAACAGTTGATGATATATCTAGTATTATGATATCGGACATGGACAGTTGATGATATATCTAGTATTATTGTAAGGTGTTCTAACTGACATATATCTATTCCCAAAGCAAAGGTAGTATATTTGACATTTTTATTGTTCATGTGTGTATGACATTTGACAATTTTATTGTAAGGTGTTCTAACTGACATATAACTATTTACAAAGGTAGTCCATTTGACATATTGGTTGTTCTTGTTTATGACACTTGACTGTATAATCATATCTTGTCTTTCCCAACGAAAGGAGATGTTGTATACCCGTTGCAACGTTCTGAATACATGACTTTCGGCGGGAACTACCGTAACGCACATGTTTGTTGTTCTCTGAGTAGATTCCCATTAATTGAGCCAAATAGGAAATACCAGGATAGGCACAGACATAACAATAATCACACAGTAATGATGTTTCAATTTATATTAGTGATGATGCTTTGATTTGTAAAAACTGTTCTGTATTGAACTTTATATACACCTTTGCAGGAGTAAAATGCCCCAGAAGGTCATTTAAAGGTCATTTGAGGGTCACACCAAGAGATCTATTACTTTATCGTATAGAGCTGTTCACTATGGATATGCCCTGAAATCTTCAAGGTGATGCATCGAAAAATAAAGATTCTATTTATGAAATAGTATGTCCTTTAATTTGATCTGCTAAATTCACATCACAGAAACTGAATCACTCTTCTACCATTTCTATATTGGGAAGAGACTCATTATTTCGAGCACTAATTGCCTTGTAGATTCAGTTCTAGACTAGGTAGAAACAAAATTCCAAAAGTTTTGAAAATATCTCAGTCAGCTTTATCAAATGTGATAAAGAAAGTCACAATTTATTCAAAATATAGATTTTATTATTAAAGTGCCTACTGATATCCAGTATGAAGGCGGCCATTTTGAATCTGCTCTGCTTGTCCCATGAGGAACTTGTAATTTTAATACAAGGACAAGCTGGTTCTAAATGCTCATTTTTTTTATGAACACCAACCCTGAGGTTGCCTGCCTCGGTTTCTGATGTTAAAACTTTACCAGGGTGCCTAAATTCCGTCACGCGTCAGGGGTCAGGGCCTAGCCGGGGGGCCTAGTCTCTGATTCCGTGTACCATTTTTATCTCATATCCCCTGTCACTAACGCCAAAAACAGCCCTGTCACCTGTCGAATTTTAAAGGGTCTAGACTCTAGGGCCATACTTTTGGATCTTTCTATCCGTGGACTCTCGTGAACGTGGTTTTGGGAAAATGCAAATCACCATGATGATCATGCCAACGCGTTTCTACGCAGGCACTGACTGAGGGCGTGAGGCAGCATGACCAGCAATGCAGCATGGTTGACCGCCCCATCAGGTTCATCTTTTATTTCAATAAGTCTCACAAGCATAAAAAATCAAACTTACCACTGCTTCTACCGGAGGAGAACCTAATCGGCCACGTCCTAGGCAAGGTTTACTGCTAGGGGTTTTAGAAGTCATGGTGTGATTACGTCTTTGCGTGGTCCTTCACTCCTGTTAGGGACCCAGACGGGTAAAATCGACAAATCGACATGAGCCTAGTGACAAGGGACAAGACCTATTTCTTAGAATCGACAAATGACATAGGCATTCCTTAAAATCGACAAGTGACATGAGACCTAGTGACATTTTTACAGTGTCAGTGACAAGTGACAAGACCCTTTTCTTAAAATCGACAAGGGACATTGACATCTCTTAAAATCGACAAGTGACACAGCAACCCCCCGTCTGGGGCCCTCCTGTTGGAAACCAATCATGAATTCGATGACGTCATAGCCTGATTGCGCCCTTCTGCGCCTTCTGCACTGTAGGGATACCGATCTCCGTAAGTCGAGTTACGAAGATCGGGTAGAGTGCAGTATCTGGGTCCCGGGAAAGTCCACATTTTGTGACGTCATTAGATAGCAACCATCGGCCGTCGATTCACGATTTTTTTGACACTTTGTATTCCTGATAGGGGAAGATGGGGTAATACGGGCCATGGGGTAATAAGGGACACTCTCATTTCAGACTGATATTTCTTACTGAAAGGTAACACTAAGAACTCAATTTTGGTTTTATAATAAAAGGTAGGCATCAGATCATATATATTGCAGCATTTAGTGTGTTGTTGGAGGAATTATTATTTGAATTATACGCGGAAAATAAAATTGAATGTCTGGAATATTGAGGGCTGACATCTTGATTAGTAAAGCATAATTAGACACATCATCATTTATGTAAGCCCCTAGTTTGAGCAAAATGGTAATATTTTTTCTGGTTTCAGGTGCTAAGGATAAAACACCCAATAGCTTATAAAATTAAATATGGTTTGGATATTTTCTGTGAAGTGTCTAGGAATTGACACCACTATTTGTGTGGTGTCCCGTATTACCCCAACCTCATTTTTCGGTGGGGTAATACGGGTCAAAGGCAATCCCTCTGGCAATTTGTATATATTTTTTCTACAAAAATGTTAAGCTATTAACCTTATTTAAACCTTCCACACGAAAAAGTGTCTTTGTAGAAACTACTTTTTTTCAAGATATCTAAATAAACTTAGTTTTTTGTGAGATTTTTTTCATGTTTTAAATTCGCATATGGTCTTGCGTTGTGTGGCGGCCATTTTCCAAAATGGCGCCAAGAAAATACATGAAACTTCAAGGTCAATTTCAATATCAAGGACAATTCACAATTTTAGCAGTTTCTAGTGTGCATCTCAACATAAATGGTCACAAAATAGCTTAAATTAAAGCTTTATAGGAGCCCCATCTACTAGGTAAGGTTTTGGCTATATCATGACATCCTGGTTACCATGGAAACAATGTAAACACTCCATTTTTGACAAATTTTGCTAATTCTTTTATATTTTGACAAATTATGTCGAAATGAATAGGCATATAGCACTCATTGAGGTAACAAAGTATCTTTATAATGTTTTGCGACAGTTTAAATCATCATATATTTTGTTATGGTATGTCAGAGGCTTCTCATTCAAAGAATTCCACCTATGCATGAAAGATATTTGGCCATTTTCACTGACGATTGCTATTCCGTTCCGTCTTACCCCACGATGGCGACCCGTATTACCCCACCATGGGGTAATATGGGTCACAAAATCTTTGAAATTATTAACTGCAACTATTGTACTTTAGGGGGTTTGAGGAATTTTTTCCTCAACACAGATAAATATAAAAGAGGAATGCTTAAAACGTAGGTAAAAAAATATTTTACTTATGGTCAGCAGTAAGCCAGAAATTGCATGAAAACCCTTAGGTGTCCCGTATTCCCCCATCTTCCCCTATTTGTTATTTAAATGACTAGGCCTATTTGTAGCCGATTTTTACTCGAATTTGCTAGCAATCAATTCATTCTAATGGTGTCACGGTACAAATAGCCGACAAAATTTCTGGTTCTGACCCTATTTTTCACCTTCAGACGGGCAAAGCCAGTAAGCCAGAAATTGCATGAAAACCCTTAGGTGTCCCGTATTCCCCCATCTTCCCCTATTTGTTATTTAAATGACTAGGCCTATTTGTAGCCGATTTTTACTCGAATTTGCTAGCAATCAATTCATTCTAATGGTGTCACGGTACAAATAGCCGACAAAATTTCTGGTTCTGACCCTATTTTTCACCTTCAGACGGGCAAAAGGTTGGGTTCTTTTGAGTGTGCAGTAGGCCTAATGAATGACCCCTTAAATTAAAGCTTAGGCCTAACACATATCTGATTTTTTTTATTTGCATCCCGCATAAAAAAGTGTGTTCCGATTTTGCGCTAGTTGCCATGGAAACTGACTTACCCAAACTGGAGAAATTTTACAGGTGCCCAGCCACCTTTGACCTTGACCTTTGACCCCTCCAATCACCACCCAGGGTTACCATGGCAACAACCAAATTTTTTTTTTTTTTTTTGCCAAGGCCTTTGGGAACAATTTGGGCCGCAGATTATGTTTCTGTGACAAATTTAAGGCCTCCTACCACTGATTATATGCACAGTAGTACTGTTTTTCATTGGCACTATTTACAACATTCTGGGGGCGAATTTGTACTGTGACATTAGTATACTCAGTTTAGATATAGGGGCCTATAGTGAATACAAGGGGATTTGAAGTACATTTGGAGGCAAAACGTCATTGTTTATCCATGACGATGCAGTCAATCCAAGATGGTGGATTTCAAAAGTGACGTCATACCTGTATTGCTACACAGGAACTACATTTTACTTTTAAAGGGGAATAAGGGGGGTTCGGGGGCACAGCCCCCGATTTAAAACCAAAAACAAAAGTCTCCCCACTCAAACGGGGGGTTTGGGGGCACAGCCCCCGAAAAGAAAATAAAAATACTTCAAATCTTCTTCATGTTTTTTTTCAAAGTCCACCTATTGTAGTTCCGGCAAATTCTGATCATGTGACACCAAAAAAATGAAAAATTCATAATGGCACCCATTCTTTGCCCTTTTCACGTAGGCCTTAATCCTTTCAATTTGGGTTAATACAAGTATTAACTATACTTTTTCATGACAAACCCGAAAATGTGGTCTAAATTGCCAGAAAATGGCTCTAAACCCCTTGAGTGAACAGCCAATTCTTCTCCATATCTGTCATATACTGACACTGTTGTGACAGCGCAAGTAACAACTGATGCTCCGCTTTTTCCTTCTCAAGCTCCTTTGCTTGTTTTTCTACCTCCTGCTCCTGTTGAGCCCGGCAAGTTTGGCTTACGCAGCCTCACCAGCAGCCCTCAACCCCTCTGCTCGGGCTTTGAGTACCGCAGCTTCTTGTTCGGCCAACTCATCGGCCAACACAGCATTCTAATTCATCCGTTTCCTCTGCTGTTCTATGGCCACCTCCTGTTGCCGGAACAGTTCTCGTCTTTGATCCTCCAGAGCTTTCTGCTCCTGAAACATCTTTTCTGTCTGGCAGGTTTGCCACTCAGCCAAGCTTATCGGAGTATGATATTTCTTGGCTGCTGCTTCTTGGATAGCCGCCTTCTTCTGACGTTCTGCCTCCAACAACTCTGGTTGCTTTTGAAACTTCTCATGCTGCGTCACTACCCAGGTCGTCAAAGGATTTTGCACCTTCGAACCCCCTGATCCAGATGAGGAAGCGGGTACATCATTTGGCATTGGCCGGATACCAGGCATACCCACTTTCGGAGAGTATAGGCCTACGCTGTCCATTCCCCTACCCCTAGCTCGGCCTATCCTTCCGGGTCTCCCCGGAGTGGAGGCAAAAAGGGCACTTTCAATCGTCACTCCTCGCCCACCTGGCAGATTAGGGGTGTCCGAGAAACTCATATAATGGCCAGCTGACGGGCTTCCATTATCCGCAGATGCGTAGGAGGTACTACTACAGTCCGCCCTACTGTCCTGGATGCTCTGGCGGGCTTCCAACAAGAATTCCTGCATTGCAGTTTTCTTCGTCCTCAACAACTCGCATTCAGCAGCCAGACTGCGGCGAGCTTCTTTCAGAGTGTCTGTCTCCTGGATGATATCCACCCGCAGACCCTCAGCATCGTTAGCCATCCGATCTGCAATGAGAGCGATTTCATAAACACCGTACAGCCAATCCTTAGTCATCATAAGTTATCCAGAGTCCGGTTACGTAACTGTTCCGTAATCACACTCAAGGCGATCTCATGAGGTTTTCGCCGCTGCATTCCGGAACGCGCAATATAGTTCCTAAGCATTTACCTAGGCGGCGTTGCAGTGCTGTTCGCTCAACGCATGAAAGCAAACTGCGCCAGCTTGAGCCTGTAGTGTCTGACGAGAACCCCTCTGTACGACGCATCACTGTGGCGGGAACGGTGCCAGGGACGCGGCATGGTAACGCCGTCTGGTGACAAATAAAGGAACTAGGACCGGCAGCAATATGGGCAGCTAGACCGCGTACAGTCTTCCCGAAAACGTGCCGGACACCGGCTATAGCCGGCTAAAAGGCCCCTGGACCGGCAGAACTGGATTTTGGGCTACATGTCAGTTTTAACGGTTTGTAAATCGGACCATTATTAAGGTTTATAGAGGGAAACACATTTCGCATTAACATTTTGAATATCAATACTAAAAATTCTACATATTGCAATGTTTCAATGGGAATATGCAGGAAAGCATAATTATTCAATTTTAATTCTTGCTTTATACATCTTTTTATTAGATATGAAAATTGCCCCCTGGTATCCGGGCCTGCAAAAATTAAGCCGGGCCTGCAAAATAATATATCTGCAGGACCGAATGTCCTGCATGTCGAAAAAGTTTTCGGGAAGACTGCGCGTACGTTATGACTCTGTGTTGTTCTCTTCAAATACCACATTCTGGCGACGAATAGATGGGATAAATCAATCCACAAGGGTGGACATTGATGTGTGTGGAATTTGTGAAAACGAAAACGGAAACTGTCTGAGGAGATAAACGTTACAGGTTGGTGAAAACGGAAATTGGCAAACTGAAAATGAACTGTTGTCGTCGTCTTAGGGCTACTAGTACTAGCCTACTGTGACTCTGAAAGTGAAGCCATGCTGGAAATCAGTTTGTGAACTAGGCCTACGACTGAAACCGAAACTGAAAGTGGGGATGTGTAGTGCCAAGTTTGATCTGTGAACGTTTGATCTGCCCAAGGCTGTGTTGGAAGTCGACGGTTAAATCCAGTCAAGTCAGTGACTCAGGTTAAATCCAGTATTGAGTCTGTTGGTTAAATCCAGGAGCAGGTTAAATCCAGTGCTCAACTCAATGTTAAATCAGGACTCTGTTAAATCAGTAGGAGTCAACGTTAAATCAGGACTCTGTTAAATCAGTAGGAGTCAACGTTAAATCAGGACTCTGGTTAAATCAGTAGGAGTCAACGTTAAATCAGTAGGAGTCAACGTTAAATCAGGACTATAGTCCGCATGGACATACCTGGTAGACCTATGTGCCTGGGGAGGACCCAGCATCTGGGGAGGACCCAGCGTACCCGGTTCAACTGTCTGGGGAGGACCCAGTGTACCCAGTTTAACTGTCTGGGGAGGACCCAGTGTACCCATCTCAACTGTCTGGGGAGGACCCAGCAACACCAAGCGTTATCGTGAGGGAAGCCGAAGAACCCTTACCCCATTGGAAGAGTGACTTGCTGTTTATGTTAAGATGGATGAGAGATTATTCGGCCTATGTGAATGATATATATCCTGGCCATGTTTTCCAGTGAAAGGACTTTGGTTATTCTGACAATTACAAGTGAAAGGAAAAGAACAATCCTAAAGTGGAAATGACTCCTTATTTTGTTTGGCCTTGTTGAAAGGTGTACTTTGTGTTTCAGGTTATATGTTTATATCAAAGGACTCAAGGAAAACAATTGACATTGCAAAGAGACTTTATGTTGATGTGTTAAACACTCATCACTATTTAATCAAAGACTCAAGTTTACCATATCATACTGTTCAAACTTAATTGTCCATTTATTGCAGCATTGTATATGGTGATCCTTCTTATTATTTAAACAAGGGGAGAGATGTAGTGTCTGACGAGAACCCCTCTGTACGACGCATCACTGTGGCGGGAACGGTGCCAGGGACGCGGCATGGTAACGCCGTCTGGTGACAAATAAAGGAACTAGGACCGGCAGCAATATGGGCGGCTAGACCGCGTACGTTATGACTCTGTGTTGTTCTCTTCAAATACCACAGAGCCCCTCTGCGTCTACCCGCATTGCATCAGTTTGAGTGAGTAGTGCGTGTAACGCAATGTAGGCCTACATGTTTTTGATACAATGCCGCTAGCTAACCCTAGTTGCCTCAAATTTGCTGGGTATGGCAACTTTAGTACTGCAGTATACATTATGTAGGCCTACATCCCAAAACCCTCATATAAGCTGCACCCTATATAGCCATGTTTGGTTACACATACCAGTAAAACAGATCGCTACCCAGCGATGCACCGTGCCCCAAGCTGGCCTCATCATAAATTCTACCTTGGACTCAGAGTTGGAGAATGATAATATTACGCCACTCCGATCCTATTAGCGATATGCTAAGGCATTCCCGCCATGCAGTACATTGTATAGTAGGGCAGACGAACGCTGTCTACACTATTTTCCCGCGCCAATATCTCCGGCAGCGGAGCTGCTGGTATCAAATTAAAACAGGTTGTGGCTTATATGCAAGGCTTTATGGGTAACACTTTTTTTTTTCAAACATGACGTCATGCACCACATGACCCCCCCTCCCCCCCTTGTCATGTTTGGTCATGGTACATGGTACCCCCCCTCCCCCCTCCAGCATGACGTCATTTATGGACAGCCCTGTTAGTTAGCTACTTGGATTACCATAACTAGTATTTAGGAGAACGCCTGGAGTAGAGTTGATGATGAAGTTTATTGTGTACAAGTGCCGTTGAGGGTGGTACACCGAAGAATCCGCAATAGGCACGTTCGGTGGATATTGTATATGTGTAAAGAGTGAAGTTCTCACTGGTGGTCAGCAGGTGGGATATACCTGCCTCACAGCGATGTCGTCATACCCTGCCTGGATGGCGACATGGTGTCCCGGGGCGCGCGATCCCGACCCACCCTCCCAAACAGGGTGCAGGGTGCATCCGGGGGGGGGGGGGGGGGAAGGGGGGGGAGCGCACGAGTCGCCCAGACACCAGCGCCCTCCAGGTCTGTGGCAATCCCCACACCTAGGGGTGAAACTCGAGGTGTGTGAGGATCGCCCCACCAAGGGTCATTGAGTGCACTGTGAGACTCTCACAATGCATTATTGTAAAATGTAAAGGTTTCAGCGCGTCCACCAGCACCCTGACAGCCCCAAATAAGACGTGGCTAGATACCACATTATGCAAAGCAAAATAAATGATTATCACTAGTAGTAGGCCTATGTGGGCCTATCCATTACGCTAGGCCCTAGGTTTCCAGTGAGTTTTAGACAGTATTTTTGATGTTTGCCCCTCCGATTTATCGATTTTCATGGTTTAATAATGACTTCTCTCCCCCACCCTTTGTCGTATGACGCAGCCCTGCTGCAGCCCAGCGCGGGAAAAGACTAGGCCGCTATTAGGGCGCCACCTACAGTTATATAGGCGTACTAAGCGTCTGGGAATTGTCTGTGCATCGTGCGTGTTATGCAATACACCGGAGGTTGGTCAATACATCCTGAGATCAAGATTCAGAGTTGTTATCACTTATAATAATACAAAGTATTAAGACATCCAGCAAAGCAGGATACCACATGGTGTCAGAATAGGTCATCTTCCATGCCCACTACAAGAAAAGTGCCAAATTGAAGTGAGACACTCAAGTTGGTGTTGAAAAGTGATGAACTCAACTTCTCAAGAATCTGTGAGTAGAGAACTTTTCTAAAAGTTAAACCTCCAGGAGCATTTGCCAAGACCCCAAGCTGTTAATTGTGTGTATAACATTGACTGTCAGTAGGCCTACATTATAAGCAGTGACAATTTTGAAATGGCTGCCAACAGTGTAAAACCACCGGACACCCTCAGAATTGAGAGGGGTAACCCATCACATTCATGGTCTCTGTGGAAGAGAAGGTTTGAGATATATCTCAAGGCCACAGGCTCCAGCACAGAGCCAAATGAAAAAAAGGTGGGACTCCTACTGAATCATATTGGGGATGATGGGATAGACATTTATGACAGTTTTGTATTCCTCCCACAACATCCAAATCCAGTCCAGGGACAAGCTCCCATACCAGGTGAGGACCCAAATAACTATAATACTGTGCTACAAAAGTTCACAGAATATTTTGGAAAAAGGGACCCCCAACTGCTACTAAGGGAAAAGTTTTGGTTCACCCTCAAAAGGGGACCATCTCAAACTCTGGAGTCATGGGTGCTAACACTTCAAGAACACTTCTAAGTATGTCTTAACATAATACTCCTTAAAAAAGGGAGATGTTGTATGACGCAGCCCTGCTGCAGCCCAGCGCGGGAAAAGACTAGGCCGCTATTAGGGCGCCACCTACAGTTATATAGGCGTACTAAGCGTCTGGGAATTGTCTGTGCATCGTGCGTGTTATGCAATACACCGGAGGTTGGTCAATACATCCTGAGATCAAGATTCAGAGTTGTTATCACTTATAATAATACAAAGTATTAAGACATCCAGCAAAGCAGGATACCACACCCTTTTTATCGTAAGGGAGTGATAATTTTTTTAAACCGGGGGGGGGGGGGGCAGATGGCGGATTTTGAGGTGAGGATAAATGCATTTTCAAATTCTAGATGTGAAATGGTCCATTCTATAGTGCTTCTTGCGGATCTTAACCTCAATTAACCCCCACCCCCAGGCCTCATATTAGTTATAAAAAAAAAAGAAGTCATGCCTGGACGAATCACATGAGTGCCCCTGGTAGACTGAGAAAATTGATGAGGATTCTGGAGCCTCAGTTTTCAGTTTTAAACTGTTTTCAGATGACAAGGTTCAGCCCAGGGCTCAACAAATGGCTGTGTCCAATGCCCGTGACATAATATAACTCCCCTGGAAACAGACATATTTCTGGGTTGTGCCCAGTGAAGGGTGGGGGAGGGGTACCGGTAGTGAACACAGCCACGTTTGCTATCTATATTATGGGGAACCTCCAATCTATCGCGAGATATTACCGCTAGATGTCTCCACCCGTGGGACTGAATTATATCTCTGTAAGGCTCAGCTCTCCATCACTCTCCAATATCCACCGGTGGATAATGGCCGCCACCCATAGTTAGTCAGTACCAAACCTCTGCTGGAGAGTGAAGGCTACGTTGGAGACTTGAGGCACGCAGAGACTACTCGGCCGCAGACTGGGGAACCTCCTGGGGCTGGTGGCTGGGAGGGGGGGGGGGGGGTACCATGTACCATGACCAAACATGACAAGGGGGGGAGGAGGGGTCATGTGGTGCATGACGTCATGTTTGGGAAAAAAGTGATTGTAGAGGAAAGGACGGAAAGTAAGGAAAGGAAAGTCAGGAAATACAGTAAATATCAGTGGAGAATTTGACATTAGGCCTAGGCGTATATAGTTTTCAAAATTGTCTGTAGCAGGGGGGGGGGGCACCATTTATGGTTACTTCTTGAATTTCTGAATTTTCAGCAATACAATTTCCTCTTATATTTAGGCAATATTTGAGGGTCCCATGTGGCATTTCCAAAAGTGGTCAATTTAGCCTAAAACTGTGGTGGTGGACTCAGGATTTTGAAAAAGGTGTGTCCAGTCTAGGCAGGGGTGTCAAAATTTAATATGATCCATCACAGGCCATTTTTGTAGCTCCAGAGGGATCAAAAGCGACCTGGGCTGTTTTCCAGGCGACCTGGTACTATAATTGAAGACCACCTCCGGAGGTTTTGAACAATATGAGAAAACCAGAATATACCACTGCAGACATACTGTTTTGAATAATCCTTTAGTATATGTGACATAAATATGTGAATAAAGTGGTGTTTTTAGCAAAAATAGTAAATCCCTCCAAATACTGAATTGGTCAATGTGTGCTTTCCTCACTTTGCACAAGGGGGCACTGCTGTACATGGTCTGCTGTGAGAGGCCGTTGCTAAGTACATGTGTGAGAGAGAGTGTGTGTGTATGTGGGGGGGGGGGGGGGTGTAGTTGTACCCACACACACCCCCCCCCCCCCCCCCACCTGCTTGCAGGGAAACTAACAACTGTTAACTACCCAATGGATTGCCCGTTGTTACACTCTGTATTGAAGTATGGTGAGTGATCAGGGCCAGTGCTCAGTGATTGGGTGGGGGAGGGAGGGAAGGCCAGTGGGAGGTAAGTGCCTCAGGCAGACTGACCACTTCAGGGGCCCAGGGGGGCCACTCCCACAGTTTTGGCTAGCATGTGTGACCATGATTCCAAGGGAAAGGGTACTTTCTGGGGCCCTTTATAGGTAGGGATTAGGAGGGGTTTCTCATAAAATTAGTGCTAGTTTGTTGATTCACCTCTTGTAATAAGAATACCAGGTTTGAAGTGATATTTGCACATGCATGTAGTTTCTATAGAAAATATATGGGGTGGCCTCCCCATTGGATTGGTTGTCACCCAATATGAGATCACATTGGGTATTTGGGCTGTAGTTCATGTGCTTCTCACTGGGGACAGCACAATCACTGATATTTAGGATATGAGGTCTCATGGATTGGCCCCCAACTAAACCAAGTAATAAATGAATAAATATAGCTCTACAGGAGTTACCTTTAGATAGGAAGTCAGTTAACATACCTAGGTACCTGATTACAATAGCGAAATTGCCAATTAAAAACCTCCGGATGTGGTCTTCAAAGCGACCTGGCGACTTTTGGACAAATTTGGTTATGGTAAAAATGGTCTTAAAATGTGACTTTGCGACTTTGGGCCGTTAATTTCGTCGATTTTCCGATCTGAGGGGGGGACCCCTCTGCACCCCCATTTTTGAAAGGCAGAACTCAGTGGGGGATGGGGGAGCCCCCCCCCCCCCCCAGGTAGTAATAAAGGACTTGTCCCTTTAAATATGTATATACATTTATGCACCCAAAAGGGAGCAGTAACGCTTTCGCAGGGGGGGGGGGGGTACTCTCTGCATGACGTCATATTTTTAGGTGGGTCAAGGCTTGCATGACGTAACATGACAAGGGGGGAGGGGCCCAGTCAGCATTGGTTACTGGGGCCCATACGGGTCTAAAGGTGGGCCGTTAGGTGGGACCCACGTCCCTTAGTCCATATGGGGCCCACCACATCTTTGTCCTGGGCTAATTGCTGGGACCAAGATGGGCTTGCCCACATTTAAATTGAGCGTATCCACACGGGCTTAGGGCCGGGCCCATGTGGGCTTTTTTTTTCTTGGGGGGGGGGGGGGGGGGGGGTAGGGGGAGGGGGGTCATATAGGGTTGTAATCTCTACTGTAGTTTTTTGCTATTATTTGATATCCCGATGTTATAGCCAACGTTCCAACTAAGTTGGTTCCTCCTGGTAGGAATCTCTTCCTCTACCATTTAGAAGGTAGAGAAATGCATCCTTTAGCTGACTTACTTTTGGGCTGGACATGTCTTAACATGTGTGATGCAGCCAGCAGGCAGGCAGCTTGTGTGTGAGAGCTCAGTCAGTGATAGGATTATATGTTGGTATTACATTCAGGTAACAGGTGTTTGTAACAGGGTGCTGCTTGTTTCCATGTTCATGTTCAGAATGGGGTTATAAAGCATGGCATTCCAAGAATCTATTATAAAATGTGTTATATTACCAACCATTCTGGAATTATTGAGAAACCATAAACTTTTGTAATCCAATCATAAAAAGCTCTGTGGAACATTAATGTGGGATCACTTTCGACGAGGACATCTAGTGGTCTGTTCAAGAACATGACTAGCCCACTTGACCCAGGTTCAGCCCAGATGAATCCCATCCATGAGAGGGAATGGGATTTGAAAAGTAGCCATGAAAGTTAAGTTGATGGCCTGAGCCCAGAAAATTAGATGGCGGGCTAACCCAAATGGGACCCACCTTACAGTACATTCAAAGCCCATATAACACCCACTGTTCCTTTAACCCACTTTGCCCAAGTCCATGCCAAGTGAAACCCATCCTGATATAACAACATCGCGACTTTACTTAAAAATGTTAATTTCAAAGAATTACTTCTAAAGGACACAGATTAAAGTATTCCAAATGTAGTTAAATGATTATATTTGAAGTTTGGTCTGTGGGCTGAGCCCAGCTGGGGCCCACCTAGTAGCCCAGGATTACTCCCATAGAAATCCCAAGAAAGTCTAGCCCACATTAACTAGATCCAGCCCGTGCAAAACCCACTTTGATGCAAAGCCATGAAAGTGGTACTTTAACTTATAATTTCTAAGAACAACCAAAGATGAGTATGTTTCAAAGTATATACAACATATTTTAGGAAAAAATTGTTGGTGGGCTTGGCCCATCTGGAATCTTACTGGTAGCCCTGGACAAAAATGAGGAAAACCCAGATATGGGCAAACCCAGCAGGCCCAAGTAAAACACAAATGGGCCCCACGGACCAATGTTATCTGGGGGGGGGGGGGTCAAAAATGGTCCAAAAAAGCATGACGTCATTTATGGACGGCCCCCAGTCTGTAGGGATGTCATCGATACTCCCAGAATCGATAAACCGACATTTATAAAACTCCGATTATCGCATCGACAAACCTGTTATATTGATACACCTCAGAATTTACAGGTAGTCCCGGAGTTTACCTTTCTAAAAATGCAAAATTTGTGTAAATATTCCGACTAGAACTACCTTATTATTCAGTGTGAAAATTATGTACTTTGTAGACCTAAAATATTCTAGTGAAATGGTCTGGAGATTATGCTCAAAGTATTACCAAATCTCTATCCATATAATATTCCAGTATGAGGATGGAAAAAATAAATAAAGGTACCCTTATTTGAAGCAGATAATCACTGTTGTAGTGATATCAAAATAAATCGATATAATCGAGAAATTGAGACTAAAATAGTGATGATTGAAATCGAAATAAATTGGATACCAATGACATCCCTACGGCCTGACCAACATAATATGGTATTATATAATGTGACCCAAGAGGAGTCTGTAGGGGTTCACCTCCTCTTTCTTTTCTTTCAAACCTCTAAAATAACTATAAGAAAATAGAGGTTGAAATAGGCTTCACAAAGAGAAAATGGGCTGAAGCAGTGTGTAAAACGGCAACCATAAGGAGACGGATGGATCAGAAAACCAGACTTTCCTGCATTTGGAAGATATACCGTAAACAACCTTCTCGGTGACACCCACCATATCTTATACATCTCTACTTCACATTTCATCTCATATAGCTATCATATATGATATTAGTGGGCGTCAAATTAGATAGGTGGGCGATTCCATATTGTGTTTGAATTGATCAGTTGAAACACGCATCAATTAGAAGTACTTCTAATGGTCTTACAACTTATGAACGATTACAAATGAATTACAAGATTTATTTCTAATTATGTCAATGAATGATCAAAAGGGATATATATATATATATATATATATATATATATATATATATATATATATATATATATATATATATATATATATATATATATATACTAGTATATATATGAGAGCGGTTTCTGCATCCTCTTTCTTGTTGATGCCCCCCCCCCCCCCCACACACACACACATCCATCATACCAGGGGTTGTTTTGCGTTTTCAAGAGTTATGAAATAAATTTTTGAAGAACATGATTTGTAAACTTCACGCCTACCTTGCTATTCTGGTGAAATCAGATTAATTTTGAAGAATAGTTTGACAGGATAATCCTAAAGTAAGAAGGTTTATTATGCAGAGCATATCGCTGTATGAAGGGTAGTATCCTGATTAGGCTGCCCTCCGTGACGTCACAAGATGGCCAGAGCTGATAAGACCAGGTGGGCAAGGTGTGAGTGTTACCGCTACTATGCTCTATGGTCTTGGTTGCGGCCGGGGGAGCAGGCTTTTGTATCTACTTATAGGCCTATATAGGGACCCTTTCATTATTGGGGGGGGGGGGGGGGGGCAGGGCAAGCCTCAGGGCTTATAGGCCTACGATCCTAGGCCTATATTTCAACTTGGCAATTGCCTTGTTTGGCATAATCATACTTTGGGTGTCCCATCTGGGGTAGGTACAATATGGACTGTGTTCTGAGTATCTGGAACAGCTGCATAGACCAGCACTAAAGTACAGGACTAAGTATAGAATACTTCAATTCATAGTTCAGAATGCACAACCTGTTCTAGATGTGGATGTGATAGTTATGTTTTAACAGAGATATATAAGAATTTTGGGATTTTCCTGGTGGTAGTAGTATAAAGAAAGGTAGGTTTGTAGTAGGCAATGCATTAAATGTGCTATTCATCTGATTAACTGAGAGACTCACCATTAGAAAATCAACGGTGAGCAGTAATGAATGCTCCCACACGTCTATGGTACTGAATAAAGCACAATTTGCCCATTATTCAGGAGGGAATAGATGCTATCTTCTTGTATGCCATTACTGTACTGAATACAGCAGGTTATGTCCTTTATTCAGTAGATAATGAATGCTAACTTCTCATATATTCTACCCTACTGAAGAAGGTACAATAAGCCCTTTAGTCAGTAGGGAATGAATGCTGATTTATCCTATTTATGTACCCTATAAGGTCAGATATATATCACAGTGAGGGGTATTTTTAACTGAATAAGCGTCATATTCCCTTTATCCCTTTCTATAATATTACCCTTATTCTGTTATCAAATATGACTATTTGCCAAGGCAAAAATGAGGCTTATTCTGTTAAAGATACCCCTCCCTTGGACTATTTGCCAAGACAAAGATGAGGCTTATTCAGTTAAAGATACCCTTCCCTCTGATTATTTGCAGAGACAAAAATGAGGCTTATTCTGTTAAAAATACCCAACTAGCGATCCAAACCTTTTCACCTACTAGCGACCTATTTATTCTAACCTTGTGTAATATAATATTGTCTATGGTATTACTTATAAAATGAATAATCGTACGTCACATACCTTCTTTCCCCCCAAAAAAGCCATGCCCCATGTTTTTCTAATAGCACCCTTAAGGGAAACCCTTTCCCCCGGGTTATATTCCCCTTGGATGTTTTTAGATTCTATTTGTATAATCCCTATATATAGCGACTTAAAGTGGAAGTTACTATATATAGTAACTCCCACTTTAAGTCGCTAGCAAGTGGAGTCCATAGTAGTAGGGATCACTGGTTAGAAAACAAGATTTTTCCTTAAAGTAACTCCCACTTTTAGTCGCTAACAAGTGGAGTCCATAGTAGTAGGGATCACTGGTTGGAAAACACGGTTTCCCTTATAGTAACTCTCACTTCAAGTCGCTAACAAGTGGAGTCCCTAGTAGAAGTGATCACTGGTTAGAAAACAAGGTTTGCCTTATAGTAACTCCAACTTTAAGTCGCTAACAGGTGGAGTCCATAGTAGTATTGATCACTGGTTAGAAAACAAGATTTTCCTTATAGTAACTCCCACTTTGACACGGCTGACTTAAAAAAATAGTCATTTTAAGGCCCTTTTTACCATACAAAGAAGCTAGCCCTGTATAAATTAATCATTCTAATTCTTCCTGGACAAATTTCTGTTCATTCCCTTATATATTATCACACTTTGGCCCTAGCCGACTTCATAAAATAGCCATTTTGAGCCCTTTATCTTCCATAGAAAAAGGCTAGCCCCGCAGGGGCTTATCATTCTAATAGTCATTATCAGGCCCTTTTTTCCCATTGAAAGAAGCTATCCCCACAGGGACTAATCATTCTAATTTGTCCTGAATAAATTTGCATTCATTCCCTTCTATATCATCACACTTTGGCCCCTGCTGACTTCATAAAATAGTCATTTTGAGGCCCCTTTTCCCATAGAAAGAAGCTAGCCCCGCAGGGGTTAATCATTCTAATTTTTCCTGGATAAATTTGCATTCATTCCCTTATATATGAAAGATTTGTCCTGAATATTCAGGAGGGAATAGATGCTTTCTTCTTGTATGCCATTACTGTACTGAATAAAGCAGGTTATGTCCTTTATTCAGTAGATAATGAATGCTAACTTCTCATATATTCTAACCTACTGAAGAAGGTACAATTAGCCCGTTAGTCAGTAGGGAATGAATGCTGATTTATCCTATTTATGTACCCTCTATAAGGTCAGATATATATCAGAGTGAGGGGTATTTTTAACTGAATAAGCGTCATATTCCCTATAATTGTTATACTCTGAATAGTATGCCTCCTGAGATTCCATACATGATTAACCATAAACAAGATGATACAACAATTTGGGCTTAGCGAGGCCTAATTGACCTGCCTATTTATTACAAAAATAACATGAAAATATAAGATATATAAAAAAAAATTACACGCTGGCGACTGCACTCCTCGAGTTCCCAAAGCAATATGGCTGATCCACCCCGAGCAGGACGGAAGTTGAATATATGCGCATGCGCGCTGGACATGTTACCCGGTGGTTCCCGCCACTCTTAATCGATACTAATTATACCCATGAACGCAGGTTCGTTCCTGGCACATAATTGTTATACTCTGAATAGTATGCCTCCTGAGATTCCATACATGATTAACCATAAACAAGATGATACAACAATTTGGGCTTAGCGAGGCCTAATTGACCTGCCAACCCACCAACAAAAACAGTCAGTAAATAAACAACCATAACAGTAACAAAAAGATAAACATATAAGTAATCCCTATAACAATTCCCCATCAGATCTCAAACGTCAGTAACCGTTCACACCAATACTTCTCCTCTGTAATTAAATTATCCAAAGGCCGATTTAAGTACCTCAATACACACAAACTCTTCCAATCTCCCCGTTTAGATATCTCAGGGAGCCTCCCAGTGGGCACAAAACTGAGTCCAATGTTGAATCAACATTGAATCAATGGGGAATCAACGTTGACAACCATTTATCAATGTTGATTCAATGTTCTGTGCCCACTGGGCTAACCCCCACCATTGACAAGGCCGTGGCTCCTCCATGCCTGAAACTATGCGTTCCGAATTTCCCTTCCAACCCAACTCTTACACACAACTTTTTCAATTTTTTTACAAACCAATCATATGTTGCAGGTACAAATTTGCCTTTTACTAACCAACCCAGCAAAGGTCTACCAGGCTTAGAACCATTGTACAATAACATCAATTTCAAAAAGGCTATCAAACACAACTTATTACCTTTAACTTCTGCTACCGGTATTTCCAAACTCCGTTGCTTATACTGAATAGTCTTGGTTTTAAACACTGTAAACACCACACCCCATGAATAGAATTTGACATTTTCATAATATAAACACATCTCAGACCACAGTACATTTGAACCTCTCAATAGAGTTCTAAACATGATCAAACATGCTACCCAAAATACAATATCTTCAATCAACGTCAAATTTAACAAAGTCTTAAATAATAACAAATGTTGTGGAAACAAACAACCCGACGATTCCACAAAATTACCTTTCCATCTCTTCACTCCCCCCAAAATCCACAATAAACCCAACGACTCTCTAGTCTCATTCGGCATGCCTAATATCCTGGCATTTACCAATACCGCAGACACATACTGTTGAACAGAAGAATAACACAATCTCTGGCTTAAATGTGCCACATACTTCCTCATATTAACAGAATCCAAAGGATAATTAACCATCCTATTATCCATACAAAAACGATCATAACTCCTCAACTGAACACTTTTAGTACGCTTAGTGCTTTCCGCATAATATAAACCTTCCAGACGCACAACTTCGGTCCACAAGTCATCCCCTACAGCAAAGAAAAAAATAAAAAGAATTAAATAAAAGAATTAACCAATATGTCCCACACCAGGGCTCAAACAGCAGAAGGTACGATTCTTTGCATAATCCCTCACAATCCTTCTGGCCTTACTACCCAATACACGTGAAAGACCATCACAAAATATATTCTCTTTACTACTGATACGGTGCGGAAAAATCTCAAAATTAAACAAAAAAGAACACCAAAATATTTCTCTTAGCCACTGCATACACAGCTTATTCCTTGACCTCCCCGTTCTCAACATCACTTCCACTGCTACATTGTCAGTAAAGGCATGTATCGCCTTATTCTTCCATAATTTTCCCCATCTTATTGTTGCCATTAAAATTGGCCACAGCTCCCTCTCGGCTGAACTATTCAACACTTCATCAGGACCTACTTCTACATGCCCTGGGTAATCAAACTCCCCTTTTGTTTCCTCAGTCCAATACCCTTGAAACCAATCATTATCACAACTCGCTCCAAATCCTAACATTGACGCGTCAGAATACATAGTAACACAATTGGCAAAATTCAAATCAATTATAGACGCACAACCATTGAACATCACAGCAAAAGCACGCCACCATTTTAAATCATCATGAAACATTTCTGATAACACAATCATATCATTCTGACCTTGAGCTGAATTAATCAAGTCAATAGCTCTCCTAGAAAAAGTACGTCCCCCTCTAATTACAGTACTACAATGAGATAACAATCCTACCAAACATTGTAATTCCTTCTTCGAACATTTCATCATTTTCTGATAATCACCAATCATATTCTTCAACTTTAACAACTTATCAACTGGTAGGTACAACTTCAAATCAGTAGAATCCAATTCTATACCTAAATACCGTATACGCTGTCTTGGTGTAATCAATTTCTTAAAATTAATATAAAACCCAAATCTCCGCAACATCAACATAAGTGTGCTTAAAGCAATACCAACACATCTCTACATTATCCTCCATCACTATGAAGTCGTCTAAATACCCATATGTACGGACAAACCCTTTAGCACGCATACATCTCACAATAAATTCAGTGTACTGTGTAAAAATATATGGAGCTGACTTTAACCCAAAAGCCAAACTATTATTAACAAGAAATTCATTATTTCCATTTATCATCCATCTGAAACCTTGTAAATTACGATGTTCCCCTAATACCGGTATAGAACGATAAGCCCCCTTAATATCCAAAACAAACATAAAACAATTCTCAGTTAAATCTTTGGCCACATTTTTCACTGCCACATAATTGAATTTCTCAACCACATTGTCCATAAAATTATTAATACTTATTCCTTTCGGACGACTTGCATCCGTGATACTGTGGTCGTACTTTATTTCGCTGGGTATATATTTTCGCTATATTCACGGAAATGAAAAATCCGCGAAATTCTTATATGCTACAGTATGGAATAAATACCCGCGAATTAGTCTTTTTTGCCACATCAGCGAAAATTTACACCCGTGAATATAAGTACTTTCACAGTACACCTAATATTGGTACCATCATCCTTAGAAACAGCACCCAACGCATGAATACATTTTGGTTTTTCAGTAACAACACTAATTATACCTTCCTGCAATTCCTCTCGTACAATAATATCCATACTCTCTACAGCCTTCTCTTTACTGATAGACAAATAATTTCTCATGTCATAAATAGTGTTAATATCCTGATTAACTATTTCACAACCCAACAGACTGCTCTTCCAAATGTATGACATATTCTCATCCCAACGCCCTGACAGTACACTTTCCCTCAGCATCTCACAAGGCTTAAGAAGAATATTCACATCATTAATCATATGCACACAACCGCGTTGACATAAAGCGAATGAACCCCATCTCTCTAAGAACTCAATCACCGGTTCTGACATATCGATATGATTACTCACAATCAATTTCCCAACAGACCCGGTAGGATAAATCTTATACACACCTACTACCGTATCTAACAACATACGTACATACAGATCAAAAAACCCATCATAACTTCTAAGTTCCTCACACATTATAGGCCATCTAGCCTTCACACAACATAATGCTTCTACATTCAATACATCTATATTTAGGTTACTATCAGCCTTACACAACAAATACTGACAATATTCCTCTGCTACCACTACACTTGACAACACATTCAAACATATTTTGAATGCCAAACTCCACATAACACATACACTCAAGCATACACACAGTTCCAAACACACCAGCTGCCCCCCCTACCTAGGACCCACCCCCCCCCCCCCCCGCGCCCCCCCCTCCCCCTGCCTGACGGGCATCTTGACCCCACATGTTCTCTAGCCCCACACTCTATACATCCATGCCTACGAAAACATCTCTCACCCCACATACAAACCCCATCATTCCACTTATAACAGATCTGATTGCTAAGATCTGGTACACCATTTCCCCTTCCCCTCCCTCCCCTCCACCCCCCCCCCCTACCCCTACCCCTATCTCCCCTCACCATCACAGCGTCACTCCCCAAGTTCTCGTGTACATCGTCTGTATCCCTTTCTCCAAAGGCTCTCAAACCATCGTCTGCAGCTTTCCTACGTACACATGAGTCATATCTCATTATATTCTCGTATTTATAAGCATTTACGTCTTTCCCTGCCATGAAGCGCAGATGACTGACGTAAGGACCCACGTTTTCTCCTTTTTCTAGCAGCTTCTCCACATCTTTCAGCGAATAATAAAGAACCTCCTTATAGTTGAGGGCCTTCTTTTTCTGATCTGAAGGAACCAAACGCTTTAGACTGAAGTCAAACTCACGCTCACTATCCTCTGACTCTGAAGAACTGCCCGACGTATCACCACCACTGTCTTTACCCTTGGACTTCTTGGACTTCGGACGTTTAGGCTTGGTCTTTTTTGGCTTGGGCTTCTTTTTCTTCCCCTTCCCTTTCGACTTCTTCTCCTCTTCCTCAACTACAGGTATCTCTTCCTGTACGACTTCCTCTTCCTCAGCACTCTCCTCAGACGTCTGATCACCAACAGCTCCTTCATGAGCTTCCTGTATCCGTTGTTGCCGACGGGCATCATTCTTTATGGCCTTATCAATCATATTGTCCCTTCTACGAGATTGGACTAACACCTCTGCGTCACATTCCTCAGCAAAGTCCTGCATTTTCACCTTTTTCATCTCCGCCACTACTTTCTTTCGTCGTACCTCAGCTAGCTCCGCCCTGAGTCTAGCAATCTCTTGGCCTTCCTCATACTCCAATAATTCCAACCGTTCTTCCTCTAGCTCTTTCCTCAGAGCATTTACCATCATCGCCTTTGTAGCACTATAACCTCCTTCGCCATAATATTCTACCATTGATGAGCTTCGAACCACACCTCCTGACGAGCCGTCCTCTGGGCTATGGACATGGCGCACACTTCCCTTTGGATCAATGTGATCTGGTAACCTAAGTCCACCTCCCTTAGTGGCATGAGATCGACCCACACCATGGTCTTCCTTAGTATCCAGTCTCCCGGCGCCGTCTGAACCCTGCACGACACCCGCACCAACATCTTTCTCGTCAACAAATTTCTTTCCACAATCCTTATCGTCGTCCTCATGCGACAGCCCTGAACAAGTCCTACATAACTTACTCTTAGGGTTAGTCCTGCCATCGTAATGTCCTTGACAGATCTCGCACAATGGCATAACACGTGCGTTTGTTGTTGTGATCACACTTAGTTCCAACGTTGACACAAGATGGCGCCTCCGAGAAACCACCGGCTTCGTTTACAGACACAGCCAAATCCGGTTTAAAATCACTCTTCTCCTCCAAATATCCTCCAGCTTCTCAGGAACCCTAGACAACACCTTCATGCAGCTCTCCGCCTCTTATCAACTGATAATACACCTTATTTCAGGCTAAATATCAAAAATTACACGCTGGCGACTGCACTCCTCGAGTTCCCAAAGCAATATGGCTGATCCACCCCGAGCAGGACGGAAGTTGAATATATGCGCATGCGCGTTGGACATGTTACCCAGTGGTTCCCGCCACTCTTAATCGATACTAATTATACCCATGAACGCAGGTTCGTTCCTGGCACTTATCCCTTTCTATAATATTACCCTTATTCTGTTATCAAATATGACTATTTGCCAAGGCAAAAATGAGGCTTATTCTGTTAAAGATACCCCTCCCTTGGACTATTTGCCAAGACAAAGATGAGGCTTATTCAGTTAAAGATACCCTTCCCTCTGATTATTTGCAGAGACAAAAATGAGGCTTATTCTGTTAAAAATACCCAACTAGCGACCCAAACCTTTTCACCTACTAGCGACCTATTTATTCTAACCTTGTGTAATATAATATTGTCTATGGTATTACTTATAAAATGAATAATCGTACGTCACATACCTTCTTTCCCCCAAAAAAAGCCATGCCCCATGTTTTTCTAATAGCACCCTTAAGGGAAACCCTTTCCCCCGGGTTATATTCCCCTTGGATGTTTTTAGATTCTATTTGTATAATCCCTATATATAGCGACTTAAAGTGGAAGTTACTATATATGGTAACTCCCACTTTAAGTCGCTAGCAAGTGGAGTCCATAGTAGTAGGGATCACTGGTTAGAAAACAAGATTTTTCCTTAAAGTAACTCCCACTTTTAGTCGCTAACAAGTGGAGTCCATAGTAGTAGGGATCACTGGTTGGAAAACACGGTTTCCCTTATAGTAACTCCCACTTCAAGTCGCTAACAAGTGGAGTCCCTAGTAGAAGTGATCACTGGTTAGAAAACAAGGTTTGCCTTATAGTAACTCCAACTTTAAGTCGCTAACAGGTGGAGTCCATAGTAGTATTGATCACTGGTTAGAAAACAAGAGTTTCCTTATAGTAACTCCCACTTTGACACGGCTGACTTAAAAAAATAGTCATTTTAAGGCCCTTTTTACCATAGAAAGAAGCTAGCCCTGTATAAATTAATCATTCTAATTCTTCCTGGACAAATTTCTGTTCATTCCCTTATATATTATCACACTTTGGCCCCAGCCGACTTCATAAAATAGCCATTTTGAGCCCTTTATCTTCCATAGAAAAAGGCTAGCCCCGCAGGGGCTTATCATTCTAATAGTCATTATCAGGCTTTTTTTTCCCATTGAAAGAAGCTAGCCCTACAGGGATTCTAATTTGTCCTGAATAAATTTGCATTCATTCCCTTCTATATCATCACACTTTGGCCCCTGCTGACTTCATAAAATAGTCATTTTGAGGCCCCTTTTCCCATAGAAAGAAGCTAGCCCCGCAGGGGTTAATTATTCTAATTTTTCCTTATATATGAAAGATTTGTCCTGAATAAATTTGTATTCATACCCTTATATATCATCGCACTATGGCCTAGGCTGACTTTACTAAATAGTCATTTTTAGGCCCTTTTTCATGTGTCCAGGTTGACATAATATATTCACTGAATAAGGGTCATAATAGACTTATTAGCAGCAGAATATTCCCCTTATTCATTGAAAAATAAACCCAATAAAGGTGGAATGGTGTAACAAGACAGTCCTATAGGGATGGTGTTGAAGCATGAGATCCTAGGTTTCTCCTAGTTAATCAGGTGAATAGACTTTGCCTGTGGCAATGCTCATACTTGATATACTACTTGCATTGGGACCTTGATCTAATTGGAAACATTTTTTTTTGTTTTTGGGGTGTTTATGCTACAGGAATGGGGAAAATTGAATGTAAAAATGATGCAGCTCAATGCAAAGGAGGTTGTGCATCTACACTGGTTCCTTTATCACAAATATTTGATGAATGGGAACAGATTTACGTATGTGTGCCATTTCAACTGTATAGTACACCGGTCCAACTTTTCCATCCAACCAGCTATACAATGCTATAGGACCCATAGGGATACCTAACCATGCCAGTGGGACACCCAATGTATGATTATGCCCATTGTTTTGCCCCCCCCCCCCTCCCCAAACCAACCCCCACCCCCCTTGTTGATAAAAAATGATCACTCCCTTATGCAGTGCTGGGAAAATACCAATTATCCTATACTTTAAATAGCAAACTACACTATTTGGTAGGCCTACCATTGAAAACGCCATGTTAGATCTTGAATGTTTAAAAATTGAGGTTAGGGAGTGATCATGCATTTTTTAACAACAGGGGGGGTGCAGGGGAAGACACTAACGCTGGCCCGGGAGCCAATGGCCCGTAATTATGCGTCCGGGCCCGTAGTTTTCTTCAGAATATCCTTCCCATGGGCCCAGGTGGCCCACAGGAAATTTTGCAAAATGTTTGGAAGGAATATACTTGATGAGTAGTCATGTTGTATATCGTTGGAAAGAGAAAGATGTGAGGAAATGATGCAATTTGGTCTCATTTTAACATAGATAAATCAGGATTATATAGGCCCTACCATTTTCTCTTTGAAAAAATTAAAATTTGTTCCCTGGCCCGCAACTGGAAAGCCGGGCCCATAGATTTTTTGGAGCTACGCGCAGAGCATGCAAAATTTTTTACATCCCCCACCGTCAAGGGGTCAAATTTGGTTACCCCCCCCCCTTAGGGTCGAAAATCGCCTTGCACGCGGGCCCTTTGTCTTTGAAACATAGTAACGCGCAGGCTTTTTGGCTCAAACCAGGTTAAATTTTTCTGCCCCCCCCCGGTCAAGGGGTCCACATTCTCCCCCCCCCTGCCCCCCCGTCAAGGGCTCCATTTTTTTAAAAATGAGGGTTGGTGACATTTTTACAGTGTTAGTGACAAGGGACAAGACCCTTTTCTTAAAATCGACAAGGGATATTGGCACTTTCTCAAAATCGACAAGTGTCACAGCTACCCCCAGTCTCACTCCCAGGAATGAGATGCCCGGTCTGCGTGGTCAGAGCATCAAAGATGGCGGATGGTAGGTTGAATGGAGGCTTGTTTTTGTTAGTTTTAAGGGTGTTAGGGGGGGTGACAGGTTGTACAACTTGGTATGTATGGCTTATTTATCAATACACACAATCTGGATAGCAATTGCACTGCAATAGGAGGCTAAATTTACTGTATTGGCCATCCTAGAATCGATCAGTGATGCCCTTGCCACATATCAAAGTGTTTGTTGTGATGCCCATAACACATTTCTATGATGCCCTGTCCATGGGCATTATTTGCCAGAGGAAATGACCCTCTAAGGTAAAGGGGGGACCCAGGAAACTGGGGTGAGGCATTTTTTCTTCATAAAAATTGAAGATAAAATGGTGGGAAGGTTGACATGGCTGAGTCACGAGCCCTGGACCTTTGGGATACAAGGGGACTGTGATGACCACTAGACTACCATGTGGGTACGAGGTTGTGATATCTAAGGAACCTATATGTATTGTACATTGGAATGTTTTAACCTTTTGTTCCTAGCATTGCCCTCACACAAGCCTGAATCTTGTGCCAGCCCTATCCCTATCTCTGCCATATTGCCCAAATCCAGGCTTGATGGCTGGGACTGTGTGGCACGGTGTAAGAGTTGTGACAGGGGCTTGCAATAGCATAATGAAAGCCCTTATGCAGCTATGATGCGAGTTCTCCCAATTGCCCCTTGTTCTAAGAAAAATAGACCAGTGAGATGTATTTTGTGGACAATTGTAAAGTGAGGTTAGTAAAAATAGACAATTAAAAAAAAAAGGTGGGTAGGTTGACATGGCCGCGTATTGAACCCTGGACCTTTCACATACAAAGCGCCAGTGATGACCACTATACTATCAGATCTGTGTTGGGTGGCCATATCTGATTTTTGGACCAATTGAGTAACACTTACATACATGTATATACACCAAATGAACTGTGGTACGGAGCATCACTTTCATGCACTGACAATGTGTTACGGGCATCAGTGGCAGTGTGTTACGGGCATCACCATGAAATCATAAAATCCATATTTCTCACTAATCTGTGGGGTTTACATTGAACAATGAATGGTTACAGCCTTGTTAATTGCTTATGATGATCATGTGTAAGTTTGAGCATTCACAAGTCACTAGAAATAAGGCAATCTTGCCTTTTCTGTTGGAGCAATAATAACAACTCCACCATCTTTGATGCTCTGACCACACAGACCGGGCATCTCATTCCTGGGAGTGAGTCTAGGGCCCTACTAGGCCTACTCCTTCAGTGGGCGGCCCTCCCCGTGAAGGCCGTGCGGACCACGTCTCCCGAGGCGTGCACGGTCGGGTGCCAATTGAGGTAGAGGCCCGTCTGCACGCCTCACCGCGGCCGGTCTCTCCACGGGTCGCCGGCTGGCGGAATATTTTGTAACTATGGAATTACTCCAGGCGCCGGGCGCGTTTGGAAACTCCCCTACAGCGACCACGCCCAGGCTTACTCCGGAGTACTCCGGAGTAAACACTTAATCCCCTGATTCATGAGAAAATCCTGGCTGCTCGGTTTGTTCGAAATCGACAGACGAGCATCCGATCTCTGGCTTCACAGATCTGGTTCAGATCCGTGTTCGCAGTATGGAACTCGGACCTGACCACGCTCTGAGACTGCGTCAGTCTCTCGTTCTCCTCCAGGAGAGTTGACAACCTTAAGTCTTTCTCCTTGATTATGGAGTTTCGGTTGCATATCACACCCTCCAGGTACATCAATTTGTCAGACCACTGTACAGATTTATTCTGTATGGCCAGCAATTCTCTTTGGGCAAGTTGCAGTTGTTTCTGCACCCTTGCTTCTCTGTAGTCATCAACACGACCTTCCTCCAGATTGCCATACATCCGAGGTGTAGGAGCCACTTCCCGGGATCCGCCGATGTTAAACATTGACAGATTCATTTCTTCTAATGAGCAACTCATTATCTCTGGCCCTCGTGGCCTTGGAGTTTCCTCCTCTCTAGATGGTGCAGCTGCTCCCTGAAGAACATTCACACCCCTCGTTGGGGTTTCTGCCTCTTCTATGGCAGGTGTCCCCTTTGGGGATGAAGCTTCTGCTTCATCAGGAGACCTCCGTACTCCATCCAGAGTACGTGGTCTGTGCTTTGCACAGGCTGACCTGTGTTTTCACTCAGAACTGGTCACGGCACCAGTGTAATAAATGATACTTTGTCCTTTATAATACTGATAGATTATTAAGTAAAGAACCAAAGTCGACACAGTTCGGATCAAGTGTACAGGTTGCGAATCAAAGGTTTATTCAGTAACCTAGACAGGCAAAGCTATATCAGTGCGAACTCCCTATAGAGTTCGGAGCGGGTCAGTAGGCTCGTAGCCGATATGATCGCATGGCCTCTGTCCAAGCGTGGATCCAGAGTGACCGACGAGTCCTATCGGATGCTGGCTATACATAAGCAGCCAGCCTGCGTGCGCACACCGGACCGGAAGCCTATAGCGACCTCTATCCATACTCCAAGCCCGGGGCAGGTACAGATGGCCTCTGCGGCTTATAGGATCGCATGCGCACCAAACTTGGGGTGCGGCTTATACGCGAGTTAGGCTTATACGCGAGGTTTCACGGTAGCTTTGATTTGATACCAAATAACCCAATATTTGTCCATTTTCATCATATTTTTCATGAAAAATTAGCAAAAAAAAAAAAAAAATCCTCAAAAGGTGATTTTTATGATGCGCGCGGTGATGAGAAACCATTTTATTTTTTTAAGTGGCCTAACTATGGTATTCCGGATTCCATAAAGAGAAAACTTAAACTAGAGATCTTGATCTAATTTTGCAAAAATCTGTTTATAAGCTTCTGAGAATTAAAAAAGAGGTATATGTTAATGTTTTATGGCTAAAACAATAATATTTTATAGCTAAAATATTGTGAAACATATTTGCAAAGTCATTGGAAAAAAATATTGCCCTACAGTTATTCATTTTGGCAAGATCATTTTTTCACATATTTTTCATGAAGCTGGGGCAAAACAGACCTCCCACAATCATAATTCCTATGGTGAAAACCCATAGAAATGATCAAAACATGAAAAAATAACCATGCTTGGCCTAAAAAGTGATAAGAATGATGAGACATGCTTATTTGAATATAAAATGATTAGAGTGATAACATAGCTAAAAGATGGGAGCAAGAAAATTATGAAAAAAGATAATAATTCGAAATTAAGAAATGTCCAGGGTCCCTTTTGCCCCACCCCAAAAACCCTTTTGCCCCGGGACTTTTAGCCCATGACCTTCGTCGGTCAGAATATGTTATGCTATCCCACTATGCTATTAATGATACTAGCACAATATTAATTATTTTCATGGATGGTATACTTCTATGCTTTGTTATGAAAAAATAAACATTTCAATTCAGGTTTTTTTTCTCTGAGCTATAGGCCATCTTCCCTTAAGGGGTCCGTAATGCCCCGGTCTCCCCTACTAATTCCCATAGGGCTAATATCGCTCAGGCATACTGTAATATCGCGCACCTCTTTATAAAATAAAAAATAATACATTAAATAAAAAGAAATGAGTGAATTAGTGTTACAGGCTAGCCTTTTATGTTGTCTAACACTAGTGTAAATTTGGAGATGCTGCTTCTCACCAGACAGGTGTGAGAGCATTTGGGGTGAGGCACCCTGTTTTCCCACTTTTGGGTGCGAAAACAGGTGAGAGAAATTACCCATATGGTCAAATGCACTGTATTTCAATGGGTGAGCGATATAACACAATGATATAAGCAATATAACCCAAACTATGACGACATAACACAACAATTTAACTAGACTTTTAGGCCCCTGCTTACCCTACAAGGGGGGTGCAATTGGCATTTATTTCATGGTGAATACGATCTATCAATTCTAAAGCAATGGCAGGGTCGTATGCGAGTGAGGCGTGTAATAACCCTGCGGCCAGTGTGCAGAACGGGGCAGGCACTGACTCAGTGACTTTAGTACGTGCAGCTCTGTCTATTTATTTTTTCTCTATTTCTTAAATTTTAAATATTTTTTTTTAGAAATACTTATAAAAATCGTTCTTAATGACAGTGGAAAAGAGTGGTGATGAAAAGTTGGGTAATATCGTCACTAGGTGCGCGATATTACCCATATTCACCCTATGCCACGCATGGAATCTGCGTGTAGTTATGCCAACAAGTTATGTTTTTGATTTATTATACCCCTACCCCCTGCAATTTTCACGAAATCAGCACCGGTCACCCCTAAAATCATATTTCTTAAGTCTTTTGGGCTATCTAATCCTATCTACCGGATTACGTCGCACTCGGTTGGAATTAAAAAGTGGAAGTTACACGCTATCAAGTGGAACGGCCTCTGTCAGACCAACTGAAGTGTTCCCGTACGTATATACCAAATAGAATGCATCAATATTCAAGGACGGGAAACAAAGACGTTATTGACTCGCAGCTCGTCTCGCCGGAAGTACTTTATTAGTCTCGATCCGATGAACATCTCACGCACAGACACTACATCCCTCCTTATGTCAGACTAAACAACAGGTTTGATTCAATACCATTGTATGACATGACATATGACATAACCATATAACCCATGGAACGAGTGTTACTTAGGAACATAGTCTTTCATACGTACGTTCCGGGGCTCTGATTGTGCGCCTAGGCCTTATATTTACTGGTGCATGAGTTTCTGGTCTTGCCTCTGCAAGATGGGTTGGTTCAGGTACCTGTATATCATTGCCCTGGTTGGGCTCTTGTATCTCCAGAGGCAGATCTGGTGGATTTACTCCAGTTGCAGCTCCTTCTCCATAGTGATTCATATTCCACTCTATTGTGGCATTCCTGTTTCCTTCATGATGACTGCTGAGCTCCTTATGGCCCTGCAGATCATTTTTACTTCCGAAGTACTTCCTTGCATGACTGACATTCCTCTTATATGCAACCCCTTCCTGGCTCAGGACCGTTATCTGAGTCCCATTCTTCTCCTTAACTCTGAATGGTGTCCCAGCAAAGTGTGCCGTCAGCTTATTCTCCTTCTCCCTCCTCAGTAACACAGTGTCTCCCACTTGGATATCTACAGGCTTGTGTCCACTAGCATTAGCATATTCCTGTGTTTTTACCTTCCGCACTTTGTCATTATCCCTTACGCTCTAATCCAGCTCTGAAAACCTCAATGTAGGCAAACATGTCCTGAGTTTTTTCTTGAATAGAAGCTCCGCAGGGCTAACTCCTGTCGTAGAGTGTGGATTTGTGCGATATGCTCGGAGGAAATAGCGTATTTCTGTTCTCCAATTCTTCCCCTCTGCATGAGCTATCCTCATCGCCTTTTAGGAGGGTCCTGTTTCTTCTCTCTACTTCTCCATTTGCCTGGGCCCATCTGGGGGTGGTCCTGCGATGCTTCACATTAATACGATGCAGGTAGTCTTCAAAGTCTTTTGAGACGAATTGTGGGCCATTGTCTGTTGTTACTGAGTAGGGAAGCCCTAAGAAATCAATTGCCTTTTCCATGACAGCCTCTAGCTTCTCAGACGTGATTTTCTTCATTATGCTCACCAAGAAATACCGTGAGTAGTAGTCTACTATGACTAAAATATATTCACCAGTAGGGAATGGTCCGACAAAGTCCATGGCTAGATCTTGCCAAGGTCCATCAGGCAACAATGTAGACTCCACCGGATCAGGCAAGTTCGGTTGTGACACTAGCTGGCAGCCATGACATTCCCTGCAGTAGTTTTCACAATCCTTATCGATTCCAGGCCACCATACCTTCTCACGCAGCCGGGCCTTGGTTTTCATAATCCCTTGATGGCCCTTGTGTGCTAGCTCAAGCACTCTTCCCCTGAGCTCCTTTGGAATCACTATACGAGTTTGGCGCAGAACCATATCCCTGTATGTCGTCAACTCTTCATGTGTAGCATTGTATGCGACACTACACTGAGAAAAGTTACCTGAACGGATGAGATCCCGCACCAGTTCATCGTCGACCCCTGAAGCTTCTTGTAGCTCTTCAGTCGACATCGTTCTTGGTATTGCATTCTCAGCAACAAACTTAACATAAACCTCAGTCTTGTCTCTCTGAGGATGATCTACACATGACAATCGAGATAGCACATCAGCAATATTCTGTTTTCCTGGGATGTACACAACCTTGAATATGAAGGACTGCAATCTCAAGACCCATCTTTCTATCCTAGCAGATGGTCATGACTTCGGCCCATAGATTGTCTCCAGTCAGAAGGTCGAACTCCCGCCCCAGCAAGTACAATTGAAACCTTTCACATGCCCACACTAGGCCCAGTGCCTCCCTCTCTGTCTGTGAGTAGCGTCGTTCTGTATCTGATAGGGACCTAGCAGCATAATAAACTGGTCTGAAATTGCCATCCTGTTGTTTCTGCACAAGAACAGCCCCATAACCCAGTCCCGGTCTGCTATCACCTGCGTATGGGCTTCTGTGTTATAATAAGCCAGCACTGGAGCTGAGCTCAGTCTATCCTTGAGTTCATTTACAGCTGTCTCCTGTTCCTCTGTCCAGATAAACGTCTGGCCTTGTCGTGTGAGCCGCCTCAAAGGCTCTACAAGCGTCTCAAAATCAGCAATGTATCTTGAACAGTATGTAGCCAAACCAAGAAAGCTTCGTACTCCTGCTGCATCCTTGGACTGACTTGTGTTCCTGACTGCTTCCACCTTAGACTCTTCCACTGCCATGCCTTTGGTGCTCAGGACATGCCCCATGAATGTTAACTTGTCCAACCTGAATTGGCATTTGTCATTGTTTACTGTGAATAAAGGGAGAAGGGGATAAAGGGAGAAGGGGATAAAGGGAGTAGGGGATAAAGGGAGAAGGAGACAAAGGGAGAAGGGGATAGACAGAGAAGGGGATAGACAGAGAATGTGATAAACGGAGAAGGGGATAAAAGGAGAAGGGGATAGAGGGAGAGGGGGATAAAGGTAGAAGGGGATAAAGGGAGAGGGGGATAAAGGGAGAAGGGGATAAAGGGAGAAGGGGATAAAGGGAGAACAGGACAAAGGGAGAACGGGATAAACGGAGAACGGGAGAAAGGGATGAACAGAGAAGGGGAGAGCGGGATAAACGGAGAAGAGGATAAACGGAGAAGGGGATAAACAGAGAACGTGATAAACAGAGAACGTGATAAATGGAGAACGGGATAAACGGAGAACGTGATAAACAGAGAACGTGATAAACGGCGAACGGGATAAACGGCGAACGGGATAAACGGCGAACGGGATAAACGGCGAACGGGACAAAGGGAGAACGGGATAAAGGGAGAACAGGATAAAGGGAGAGCGGGAGAATGGGATGAACAGAGAAGGGGATAAACGGATAAACGGAAAAGGGGATAAACAGAGAAGGCGATAAACGGAGAAGGGGTGACCAGGGGCAGGGGGGACCGGGGGCGGCGGGGCGACCGGGGGCAGGGGGACAGGGGATTGACGGCAAAGGCATGGACACGTAGCACACGCTGCCCCGCATCCAACCATAACGGCGAAATGGCAACAGAGATGCCATCGCTGTTAACGCTCCAATCGACTCACTTTTTGGCTGAGACGTAAAACAGCGGTTACGTGCTGTCTGGCGCTGACGCCCGCAGCCACCTGCTCGCCCCTTTAGATCTACGCAGCAAGAGAGGGTGACTTTTCAGAAAAGTTGTTGACAAAGTTGTTTAAGATTTCTGAAGTGTGACCGAAAAATACATGAATATAACCTTAAAATTCTGCATTGTAATATAGACTTTTTGAAAGATAGTTCTCCTATGAATCTGCTGATATTGGATGTTGGCAAACATGGCCGTTACAGACGATGCTATGAGGATTACCCTAAAACCAATGTAAATACAACTTTATTATGAACGAGTCACCTTTTCTTGCTGCATTGGTCTATAGCCACCTACTTTCCCACAGCCACCTGCTCACCTACAGCCACCACCTGGAATTCGATTATATATGACTTGTAATATATGAAATTAGGGTAGCTTTTTCTGGCAATTACGATTCTGCTGTTAGAAATAAGAAATAATGTATTGTACTCAAATTAGATAATTCATTTGACTTTGTACTGACAAGTGCGGAATGTGTGAGGCTTGTGGTGGCCTGGTAAGTAGCAGAGAGCGGCATAGGAAATAGCAGACGACATTCACCATATAGTTAACCCTTTGAGGCCAACATATCTTATTTCTATGTGCGTGTAAGAAGGTCTACAGTCTGTTGGGGGGCGTGTGTAAAGGGTTATTATCTAGGTGTGACAAACATGTTGCCACTTCCCTTTAAGGGCCGCAATGTGCCCGGGACCTTGCCTATGGGAGGTGTAACAAACTTAGGGAGTGGTCATTTTTTAACAACAGGGGGGGGGGTTGGTGGATTTGGGGGGGGACCAAAAAAATTTGGACCTCTTGAAGGGGGGGGACCAAAAAAATTTGGACCCCTCTTGAGGGGGGGACCAAAAAAAATTGCACCCCTTTTTAGTGGAAAAGTCCGCGCATTACTATAGCTCAAAGGGGTCGGCCGCGCTCAATTTCAACTTGCCTGAGGGGGAACCAAAAAAATTTTGACCCCTCCTGTGGGGGGGAACAAAAAATTGTTGACCCGCTTGCGCGAAAATCCACCGACCCCCCCTGTTGTTAAAAAATGACCACTCCCTTAGGTGGGCTCCAGTGAGTTGTCAGATGCCACATATGGACCCTAAGCGAAGCCAAGCGAGTTTTTTTCGTATTGTAATTCAAAAGGAAAAAAGCTAGGCTATAGACTCTTATTGGTCGTCTATTTTCCAGCGATCTTGCAGTGGGTCCCGGGTCGACGTACAAAGACATTGCATTGATTGATTGATTGGGTTGTTTAACGTCCAAGTGTACTGTGACGCCTGGGACATATCTCAAGTTGGCAAGGAGTCAACCACAAATAGTGGTAGTCTGCCTTGCAGTAGTAGGACAGATATTTATATGCTGCTTGCCCAACACAGCAGTGACCGCATCTATGGATGATCGAATCTATGAAATGAATGACCGGATCTATGAGGTGAGGGAGAAAACCGCTACCGGGGCACGTCCCCTACTCTTTTCGAAGGATAGCAAGTGTTCTTTTATTTGCCTGGTCCTACCCACCTGGGCTAGTACCATAGTGGGCAGGGCCAGACAAACCACAGCCTTTGATATCACTCAGACGTGGTTCACTGAGGAGGGATCCCATGCCAGACCACCAGCAAGAAGGCCTGGGCCCACGCATATGGGTAGCGGATGCCAAAACAGCTTACGTGACTGATCACAGCAGTAAGGCACGAGACCCCTCGAGTTTTGTCGGCTTTTACGAATCCGGTATGCCCATTGGTATTGTGGAATGCTCCTGATGAAGTTATTCTACTCCTTCATACCCCAATCATGAAGGTCCCCACTAACACAAGCAAAAGGCTTCAACGTCAATAAAGCACTATGCTGCCCTTAAAGGTTTAGGTTGAGAAATGTATAGCTGACAATGAAGCACTATGTGGTACTTAAAGGGTTAGATTAAGTCATGTATATCTAAAAATGAAGCACTATCCGGTTTTTAAAGAGTTAGTTTGAGCACTATGTTGTCCTTAAAGGGTTAGTTTGAGTCATGTATCGCTGACAATGAAGCACTATCTGGTCCTTAAAGGGTTAGTTTGAGCACTATGATGTCCTTAAAGGGTTAGTTTGAGTCACGTATCGCTGACAATGAAGCACTATCTGGTCCTTAAAGGGGCAGTTTGAGCACTATGCTGTCCTTAAAGGGTTAGTTTGAGTCATGTATAGCTGACAATGAAGCACTATGTGGTACTTAAAGGGGCAGTTTGAGCACTATGCTCTCCTTAAAGGGTTAGTTTGAGTCATGTATAGCTGACAATGAAGCACTATCTGGTCCTCAAAGGGGCAGTTTGAGCACTATGCTCTCCTTAAAGGGTTAGTTTGAGTAATGTTCAGTAGACAATAAGTCAATGTATTGAGGCATCGTTTATATGGATTATGCACTCCTCAAATAGTTATAACAGGGGTCAGACTAGCTGTGATAGGCCTTTCACTGGACCTATACGGTTGCCATGGTAACCAGGACCTGTTGCTATAGCAACCAGATGGGCCTGAAGGTTGCCCCCACCAAGCACCTTATCTATCTACTGATAAGGCACTCTGCCGCTGGACACTGATAAGAGATGGCTGTACGTTCCCATACCAGCCCTCCTGAGTGGATGTGCGTGGACACTTATTTTAGAACAGGCTAGAAGAGTGTAGTCAAATAATATTAACCACTAAAAAATATGAATGTCTACGCACATGATGAGCTGCCCTATATTAAATTGCCAGTCTTTGTGCAGTGCTCAAATACCGCCATACTTCAAAGGGCCTCAGTAACGAAATAGAAATGGTTAGCCCACTGGGGCTCAACTATACTTAAGACCTAGCACCTTGAGCCCCGGGCTAGCCATAAAAATCACAGGTGTTCCAAAAGCCTTCTGGATAGATTAGCACATGTAGTTTTATGCTATGTAAAGGGTTGGGGAATTTCTAAGGCATGCAAAAAGTGATGTGGCCAAAGGTCGATTCTACCGTGCAGTGATGAAAGTGGCACTGAGGAAAATTTCCTGAAACCAATATACCATAATTATTTACATCTACCCCACCCAACCCACAATAAGCTGCTCCCCACCAATTATCACAAATGTAGACCCCTATCAACTTTTAACTACTAACCCTTAACTACTAAATTAATTGAATTTATAAGCAATGTATAAGTGCATATCAGCTCAATTATAGAATTCTTGCAACTTAGCTATTCTGACCCCCCCTCCTTCTCCCACCTCAAATTGCCTTCCCTTTTGATCTTTTGGTGAAAGTATAGCTTGAGATTTCCTTCTCTATGGATAATTCCATGTCAATTATAGCCATTGGAAAAATACAAAAGTGTGTATCTTCCAGAAAGCTCAGTTTGAACTGTGGTGATATATTACTGCAAACTATAACCATGGAGCGATTTACTAGAACTTATATTTCCTTCACCCTGTCAGCAAGTCTGTGATATAGAAACCACCTGTGGTCAGTGAGGGCTGGGGACCAAGTTTTATTACCCTCCCCCAACCCCTACCCCACCAAGGAATCTGTGTCAGGTCATCACCAAGCAAGTATGGTGATGAATGACAGCCATGGCTTAGAAATGCTTATTCATGGTAATGTTTGGAGAGTGTAAACTTTGTGGTAGTTTCATAAACATGTTGAATGGTAGGCTGAGCTAAACCACCCAATTACTTGAACACTGAAGAGGACATCTAAGTTGTGGAGGAGTAGATATTCCTATATTTCTGAATATGTTTGGCGAGTTTATTTTGGGTGTTTTAAGTGCATAAGGCAGGGACTATGTTATCTCCTTAGAGCTATGGTGTGGTTAGGTCCCAAGCTGAATGGTACATATGTAGCCTGGATAGTGTTAATCCTATGGAGTATGAATACAGGGAACCCTTTATGCCACAAGCCCCGAGACTTCAGTATTACTGAGATTGGACTCAGTGAGGAGGCTATGGGGGAGGTTTCCTGGAGTCTCCTTAAGTAGACTGGAGGTGCAGACAGTGGTACTCACTGGACCTGTGGCTGTGAGTAGGGGACTACAGGTCACGTGGAAGTAAATGGCCCTATCTATCGAGTCATATGGTATTCTGGTCTGCATTGAAGGGAGTTCTGGCTGCTGACTGGGTTATATTTCAGATGAAACAAAAATGGCTAAAATTGTGAAAGAAATTCACAGGTGTTCACAAGTACCCTTTAGATAGAATAGTACATGTAGTTTTATGCTATGTGAAGGGTTGGGCAATTTCTGAGGCATGCAAAAACTGATGTGGCCAAAGGTCGATTTTAGGCCCAAAACAGGGCAAAATGGGACTACCTGTACATAAAAGTGACTTTCTTGAGATTTTCACGGTCAACTCTTTTATTGAGGCTGAAAGATTGTGTGTGAGGGATTGTTTAACTAGACTAAGGCTAAGACTATGGCCAAGATTTTTTGTAGATGGCTGATTTTGTGTATTATGCTATATAGAAACATAGAGGAATAATAATTGCTTCCTCGTGACCTACATACATAGCCAATACTATCACTTAGTGAAAGACTAAAGAAAATTGATTTATTTCAAATAATCAAATGTAGGATGTATAACTTTCATTTGATGTAATAAACAATAATTTACACAAATATATAGTTAATAACAGGATATGTTATTCTATTGGGAAAAAAGAAAAATCCTGGTTCAATCTTTTTTCCTGTTTCAGGAGATTTCCTGAGGACTTTCATAACTACAAAAAAATGCAAAACTTTTAACTACTAACCCTTAACTACTAAATTAATTGAATTTATAAGCAATGTATAAGTGCATATCAGCTCAATTATAGAATTCTTGCAACTTAGCTATTCTGACCCCCCCTCCTTCTCCCACCTCAAATTGCCTTCCCTTTTGATCTTTTGGTGAAAGTATAGCTTGAGATTTCCTTCTCTATGGATAATTCCATGTCAATTATAGCCATTGGAAAAATACAAAAGTGTGTATCTTCCAGAAAGCTCAGTTTGAACTGTGGTGATATATTACTGCAAACTATAACCATGGAGCGATTTACTAGAACTTATATTTCCTTCACCCTGTCAGCAAGTCTGTGATATAGAAACCACCTGTGGTCAGTGAGGGCTGGGGACCAAGTTTTATTACCCTCCCCCAACCCCTACCCCACCAAGGAATCTGTGTCAGGTCATCACCAAGCAAGTATGGTGATGAATGACAGCCATGGCTTAGAAATGCTTATTCATGGTAATGTTTGGAGAGTGTAAACTTTGTGGTAGTTTCATAAACATGTTGAATGGTAGGCTGAGCTAAACCACCCAATTACTTGAACACTGAAGAGGACATCTAAGTTGTGGAGGAGTAGATATTCCTATATTTCTGAATATGTTTGGCGAGTTTATTTTGGGTGTTTTAAGTGCATAAGGCAGGGACTATGTTATCTCCTTAGAGCTATGGTGTGGTTAGGTCCCAAGCTGAATGGTACATATGTAGCCTGGATAGTGTTAATCCTATGGAGTATGAATACAGGGAACCCTTTATGCCACAAGCCCCGAGACTTCAGTATTACTGAGATTGGACTCAGTGAGGAGGCTATGGGGGAGGTTTCCTGGAGTCTCCTTAAGTAGACTGGAGGTGCAGACAGTGGTACTCACTGGACCTGTGGCTGTGAGTAGGGGACTACAGGTCACGTGGAAGTAAATGGCCCTATCTATCGAGTCATATGGTATTCTGGTCTGCATTGAAGGGAGTTCTGGCTGCTGACTGGGTTATATTTCAGATGAAACAAAAATGGCTAAAATTGTGAAAGAAATTCACAGGTGTTCACAAGTACCCTTTAGATAGAATAGTACATGTAGTTTTATGCTATGTGAAGGGTTGGGCAATTTCTGAGGCATGCAAAAACTGATGTGGCCAAAGGTCGATTTTAGGCCCAAAACAGGGCAAAATGGGACTACCTGTACATAAAAGTGACTTTCTTGAGATTTTCACGGTCAACTCTTTTATTGAGGCTGAAAGATTGTGTGTGAGGGATTGTTTAACTAGACTAAGGCTAAGACTATGGCCAAGATTTTTTGTAGATGGCTGATTTTGTGTATTATGCTATATAGAAACATAGAGGAATAATAATTGCTTCCTCGTGACCTACATACATAGCCAATACTATCACTTAGTGAAAGACTAAAGAAAATTGATTTATTTCAAATAATCAAATGTAGGATGTATAACTTTCATTTGATGTAATAAACAATAATTTACACAAATATATAGTTAATAACAGGATATGTTATTCTATTGGGAAAAAAGAAAAATCCTGGTTCAATCTTTTTTCCTGTTTCAGGAGATTTCCTGAGGACTTTCATAACTACAAAAACATGGCAAAATGGGACTACCTGCCCATGGTAAGTGTTGTATTATCGCCGACGCTACTAGCACTATTGTGTACCCGTTGCAACCCCTGTGGCATGCAATGTTTGTCCTTTACAGTTTGGAAGCAAACATCCGGTTTTCGGTACTTCCGGTTTATCATGCCTAACTTGTCGATCTTGCCTATGCTTTGTATGCCTAGTTTAAGATCCCAATATGGTGTCTAAAAGTGGTTAAACAGGACCCAGCCAACAGAAAATGAAGGGAGACACATCCAACAACAACTGGAGAAAGTTTTGGAAGATGGATGGCAGGTTTGGAAGAAGATATTAACAGATGAAAATCAGATCCCATTTTCAGCTTGAGAAACCACATGTTAGAGCTGCCCAGACCAGCTCAGACCAAGGTAGGAGTGAACTCTTTATTAATAATCAAGACAAGTCAAGTCTTCAGTCAGTCAAAGAAGTCACCCTATACAGTCAAGACATGTCAAGTCAACTTGTGGTTTAATAGTCTTGTCAGTCACAAAAAGTGTCTGTAACTGGCATATTGCCAAGCCTCATATAGGCTGTGAATGGAGATCTAGTCTCTTCAAACCAATGCCAATCTAGCCCTTCAAGCTAAAGTAACAGTCAACAGTGTATTAAGCCAACACTACAGTCAGTCAACTGGAAGTCAAGTGACAATTTTTGAAAAAAAAAAATTGAAAATTTTCTGCCAGAATCCTTTGATTTTTCGAAACCTGCAACATGGCCTGACTGGAAAACCAGGTTCATGCGATATTTTGTCCTCGAAAAATTCAAAGCCTACACGATGGGTCGTCAAGCCGAGCATATTTATAAGTCTTTTAAATTCGACCAAGCCCCCGCACCAACCAACGCCGTCCCACATCCCGTCGACCCGAAAGATGATTTTAAGACGGTACTTAAGATTACTTTGTTCCGCGGAAGAACACAATCCACAAGAGGACGAAGTTCTACCATCGTACCCAACAAGAGGGAGAATCAGTTGAGTGTTTTGTCAGAAATCTACACGAGCTGGCGGAACATTGTAGCTTCGCCGAAAAAGAAGATGAGCATATCCGAGACCGCCTAATCGCGGGTATGCTGGACTGTAGATACCGCCAGACACAAGGAGCTTGTCCAGTCTAACGACGATACATCAGTCAACACAGTCAACAGGAAGTACTAGAATCAATCGTCCAAGTCATACCAGGGTCAAAGTCAGTCAAGTTAGTCGAAGCACACCCAGTGCGAGTATGTCCTCTGCACTGGATGCGTGTCTAGCAAAAGGAAAAATGTGTAAGATCTGCTCGAAAGTCAGACATTTTGCATCAGTCTGTCGCAGTAAAAATGTTCGAGAGGTCTTTCACGAAGACAATAGTCAGCCAAACGACCAGTTTTGCGGTGCCGTGAGCTTTGACCACTTCATCGGGGCCGTGAACTGTGACGACAACGATTCGGCATGGAAATTCACCCTAAGCCTGGGTAATTCGTCTGAAACGTTCAAAATCGACACAGGTGCCGACGTGTCGATTATGTCATACCCGACCTATCTCAAGGTCAAGCCGAGACCACCACTGAAGGATATCAAGGTCAATTTGTCGAGTCCAGGTGGTCCACTCAATTGTCGAGGACAGTTTATTGCCAGTACTGTCTTCAAAGGTCAAAAGTATCACTTTCGAGTGTTAGTCATCGATGGAAACGTCGAAAGTCTCCTTGGTCGGGGAGTCGCCAGTCGAATGAACCTCATTGTGAGAGTTCATACAGTCGTCGAGGATATAGGATGCCTCAAGACCGACCCAGTCAGGATCGTCCTAAAAGAGAATGCTCAGCCTTCTGCCATCTCCGTCGCCAGACGTGTCTCATTCCCACTTGTCGAAAAGGTGAGATATGAGGTAAAACGTCTTATCAACCTTGGGATCATCAAGAAAGTCACCAGTCCTACACCTTGGTGTGCTCCCATGGTCCCAGTCATGAAAAAGACTGGAAAAGTTGAACGTGAACATTGAGAGAGAAAGATTTGTTCTGCCGACCTTGGAGGATGTGACGTCAAGACTCCAGGGAGCGACGGTCTTCTCATGCCTCGACGCAGCAAGTGGTTTCTACCCAATCCCGCTCGAGGAGGACAGTCAAGACCTAACCACGTTCATAACACCTTTTGGTGGCTATTGTTTCCGACGCGTGCCGTTCGAAATCACCTCTGCCCCAGAAATCTTCATGAGAAAGATGCTCAAAGTCCTCGAGGGGCTAGAGGGGGTGTTTGTCTACATGGACGATATCCTAGTCTTCGGCAAGGATACCATCGAGCACGATGGTCGTCTGTCAAAAGTCCTTGAAACCCTTGACCAGTCCGGTTTACAGTTAAACCACGAGAAATGTCTCTACAGAAAGTCGGAACTGAAGTTCCTTGGTCATCTGTTTAGCAAGGATGGAATCCGAGCCGATCCCGAAAAAGTCAAAGCCATTGAGGAACTGCCACAGCCAGATTCAGTCACCAAACTACGCCAGTTCATGGGCATGGTACATTACCTTGGGTCGTACCTGCCCCATCTGAACTCTGTCACAGGTCCCCTGAACGATCTACTGAAGTCAGACCCTGAATGGACGTGGGACGTAGCTCAAGAAGATGCGTTCCGCAAGACAAAGGAACTGATCTCCTCAACACCAGTCTTGTCATACTACGATGTCACAAAGCCGATCATCGTCAGTGCCGACTCCAGCTCTTACGGGCTGGGAGGTGTGCTCCTGCAAGAGCACGACTCCGTCCTCAAGCCGATTGCCTTCTCTTCACGCACATTGACAAGTAGCGAGCAGAGGTACGCCCAGATTGAAAAAGAGTGTCTCGCAAGTGTCTGGGCGTGCGAGAAATTCTCGAGGTAAATTTGTGGTCATGGAGACGTCACAGTTCTCACGGACCACAAGCCGTTGGTACCACTCATCAACTCTAAGGACCTCGACGAGGTGCCTATACGATGTCAGACACTATTGATGAGACTAATGCGGTACAATGTCACAGCAAAACATGTCCCAGGCAAGGACATGCACATTTCTGACACCCTGTCAAGAAGCCCTCTGCAGTCATGTGAGTCCTCAACAGCCGAGGACGTGGAACTGCATGTCCAGTCTGTCCAGTCGAATATGCCAGCATCCGATGCTAAGAAAACAGAGATCCGCAATGCAGTGAACAACGATCCCACCCTCCAGTCAGCAATCGTCTATACGCTGACAGGCTGGCCAAGATACGAAAAAGACGTTCCTGAAAGCATGAAGAGCCTGTATGCTCATCGTGCATCTCTGTCAGTCACCGATGGCCTGTTAGTGTTCGCCTCAAGGATTGTCATCCCTAGTTCAATGAGGCCGGAAATACTGGACAGGATCCATGATGGTCACCAAGGAATCACCAAGTGCCTCGAAAGGGCACGTCTGGGGGTTTGGTGGCCCGGTACAACCACAGACATTAAAAGGATCGTCACCATGTGTAGCCACTGCACTGAAAAGAGCCCAACGCAAAGGCGTGAACCACTGATGATGACGCCCCTGCCCCAAGGACCCTGGATAAGGGTAGGGATAGACCTGTTCCATTACGTCGGTAAGGACTATCTCGTCATTTGCGACTACTACTCCAGGTGGGTAGAAGTCCTTGCCCTGACATCCACAACGTCCACAGCCGTCATCAGCCGAATAAAAGACGTGGCTGCACGTTTCGGTGTGCCGGTCGAGGTCGGTCTGATAACGGCCCTCAGTTCACATCAGCCGAATTCAAAGAATTCTCGACAAAATACATATTCAACCATATCACGTCTAGCCCATAATTGGGAGGCCGAAAGAGCTGTCTATACCGCCAGACAGATGCTGAGCCAAAAGGACCCATGGCTTGCCTTATTGGTGTACAGAGACACTCCAATCGCAGCCACTGGTGCCAGCCCGTCACAGCTCATGATGGGAAGACATCTCCCCACCACGCTCCCAGTACCAGAGTACCGTCATCTACTCTGGAGCCTATATGGCCTGACCGCGAGACAATCCTTGCCAGGGATAAGCGGTACAAGGCAACAACCGCAGAAAATTATGATCAACATCACGGCATAAGGCCACTTCAACCACTCCAACCAGGAGAACCCGTCTTGGTTAAGACCGACATCCAGAAGGGTTGGAAGGAGAAAGGAATAATACGAGGGGAAGCAATTACTCCGCGATCGTACCAGGTCGAAACCCAGTCAGGAGTCCATCGAAGGAACCGCCGACATCTCAAGCAGATGCCACCAACGACCATGCAGCCTACAACTACTGCCACAGTTCCACCTAAGCCCATGGTCGAGCCACCTTCAATGCCAGGTGCACCACCGATGCCCTCTGGCTCTGCACTGAGCGTAGAGCCTAGATGCTCAGCATGCACTACTACGAAGCCGACTCGCCTGATCGAGTCTAAAGAGTAGGGAAACCCATGGTAAAGATGGGTTCTAGGGTGACGTGCTAGCAACCGCTCCCCTATAGTTTAGCCAAACCGTAACAAACTATATACTCTCATATAAGTAACGCTAAGTCATTCATTAGTAACAAACATTGTAAGAGACTCTTTGTTCCAAAAGACTATACCAGTGCTCAAAGTATATCTGATCTAAAAGACTCAAAGGACAGTTCATAAGCTATACCTTTTTTATCTTAGAGGGGGAGATGTTGTATTATCGCCAACGCTACTAGCGCTATTGTGTACCCGTTGCAACCCCTGTAGCATGCAATGTTTGTCCTTTACAGTTTGGAAGTAAACATCCGGTTTTCGGTACTTCCGGTTTATCATGCCTAACTGGTCGATCTTGCCTATGCTTTGTATGCCTAGTTCAAGATCCCAATAGTGAGACTCACTCAAAACATTTGTCTGTGCACTTGCGTGAGCTAGGTCTGTCAAGCATATTAAACATATTGGGCATAATACAATATAGCTACTTTTAACATAATTAATGTCTATGCATTTCAGGCACTACTAGGCAAGTTCATTTGACATAATCCTTTATTTTTACATTGAAAAAAAAGTCTTCTATAAAAATCGATTCATCTATCGTATATACTGCATGTACATTGTAATTAAAATTATATTTTATAAAAATGAAACCTAACAAAAATGATGATAGCTGTCTCATGAGTTTGGGCCAATGTGAACGTCTATGACCGGGTGCAATTTATGACTGGGTGCAATCTATGACCTGCATGACAGAAAAAGGCTTATCATTTTCTACAATATGTGATGCATAAATTAACGTGGATGGCTGTCATTATTTCCCCTTCCTTTCGACAATGTAGGTGTTTAAGATGAATGCTACTTATAAAGTGACGTCTATGATCTTATAAGATGGACTTTTCTATTTTATATGTGTTGCAATAGAGATAAAATTATAGAAACTATGAAAATAAAATTAGTATCATAACGTCTAAATACATCCATTAACTTTTTTCAGCCATTTCTATGTACATCTGCCCTAAATAAACTGTTTTCTTCCATGCCGGTCATAGATTGCACCCGGTCATAGACGTTCACATTGGCCCAAATTCATTAGACACAGCCAGATATTGTTTATATACACTATGTATACGGGACTAGCGCATTAGGCAATGGGGGCCGCCATCTTGGCTCAGAGCAATGCATTGTGGTTAGGCCCCAGACTCCAGAGCAGTGCATTATGGGTGAATTTCTTACCAGCACCTTTTTCTAGGTGTGAGGGGAGGGGATTAACCTGATAAGAAGATAGGGGTGTAACCCCGGACTACCTGAGTTACAGGATGCGCTAGTCCCGTTATTGGTACAGAACAAATAGAAAAAGATTTAAAAAAATAGTTGGCACTACCAGTTTTGAAATATAAAATGTTTTCAAGAAATGTAGTGTAAATTCACATATTGTACATAACACATACGTGTAGACGAAATTTCGTCCGTTCTATTTTTAGAGACCTAATATTTGGACTGACGTACGTTTTACAGTGGTTAGTGTGCCTGTCAGCCCTATTGAATGATACCATGCTAAGTACGCCCGTTGGGGTGCTTTGTCTCCCCCACGACCAATCAGAGGTCCCAAGACAGTGCACCCCTATGCACACTAGCTCCAGAGTAGGTCCGCCTCTCGGAAGTCTGCGTGCTCGCATAGAAGTGCCTTATTGAACAGAGTTCGGGCATAAAGAGACAGGCACTTACAAACCGTAGGCCACCCGACTTGGGTGCAACCTATGTTTGGCTCGATAAACTACATAAAATGGGGCAGTGCATCACATGTGTAGACACTAAATTCATTCTTTGAAGAATAATAATAGTAACATCAATCCTGGACCCGAATCTTTGGACTCGAAGCAGTATCTGAATATTGTGCCTCTACATGGGTACCCAAACTTTTGACCATGTCGGTGTGTCGATTTTTAGCTATATATGAACTTAAGAGAAAAATCCCTGTTGGTCGATTTTTATCCCTTATTTCCCTATGTCTGTCGTTCTTTAAAAGGGCCGCGTCACACGTGTCAAATTTTAAAAGGGCCGTGTCACTGTGTCGCACGTGTCGAATTTTACCCATGAAGAGGCACAATATTATCAGATTTTGTGCATACTCTATTTGTATAAATCATAAAGGAAGATAAAAAACATAGATACTTGAAAGTTAAGTACAGTTTGAAACATACATAAGGTCATAGAAACTGTACAGGAAATGCTGCGCATGGTTTACATTAATATTATAAACATGTACATGGAAGCGCCAAACATTATAATTATTGCAGTGCACACATTGATAATTTCATATCCATTTCTTGGTCTGATGCCATGCACAAAATTCATAAACATTAACCAAACATCATCCGAACGTGTTTAGATGCGGTCTACATATTTATGTACATTACACCAGCCTTATTTTATAATTAGTGTATTTCTGATGTTTTCCAAGGCACTACCCTGGTCTATCTTTTCCATCTCTTACATCAGCCTGTTTTGTAACCTACACTGGGCACCTGGGCCTCTCCTTATCTCAATGTCCTGGTCACCACAGACCCTCTGGGTATCAGGTTCCACGCCCCAATCTGGGACCCTCTGAAAGGATCGTGCAGCTGTCTGGCACCCATTTTCAGCATCAGTTTGGTAGAAATGTGGAATGTTAAACGAAACAGCCAACTAGCTGTGAACTTATTATAGAGTGTTCATTTATTAGTTACAGGGAGGGGACGTGAACCTTTTCCTGAGGGGGGGGGGGGCATAAAAAAATATGCACCTTTTTAGCAAAAGAAGCCCACGTGTTACTATAGTTCAAAGGGAGGGTACAGAAAATTTCAGGTGCCTTTGGCAATGAGGGGGGAGGGGGGGGGACTGCAAAATATTCCATGCGCGCTCAAAGTGGGGGCGGGCGGAGAAAATGTTCATGCCTCTGTGCGAAATCTCACCCCCCCCCCCCCCGTAATTAATAAATGAACACTCCATTTGAGCACAAAAATGGGGGGTTTCCATTTTGGAGCTTATTAACGAGTCTATACATAATAATAGTGACTATGTCACTGTTTCTTTGGTAATTTCCACCATTCATGAAATATTCAACCAAATGAAAGGAAATTTTCTAGACTTCTTCTCATAACTGCATGCATCATCCTTCCAATTTTCATATTCTTCGCTGTGATTTAAAAAAATATGTTTTACCTTAAGATTGTGTAGAAAATGACGACACACCTTCTACTATAGAATCAATATTTCAACATTTCATAACTTTTCCCCCTTAGAAGACTATTTGAGATATTTTTTGTCCTGCAATTTCCGTAATACCCTTCAGAAACTACTTGGGATATGCACTTCCTGAGCTATTCACTAAGACGTGAGGCTTAATTCTCGACTTTTTTCGCCTGGACCCACGTAGAGAATGGGTGACCTGTTATATAGGTCTTTAACTACATGGCTTTTTAATACGGTCCCCCATAATTAACATTATCATGGTAGGGTAATTCAAAGACATGACTAAATTAGTAAGGGACACTTGTAGCAGTTTTCCCTAAACTAGATAAAAACGTAAAACACTGTCTTCAAAATAGACGTGTCTGTCCGTAAAAGATCATCATATAAAACTAAATAAGAATTCAACAAAGTATTTGTACAATATTTATCTTGAGGAGGGTTTTTACGATATCCTACAATATTCTAGGATATTTTGAATATTAATATCAAAATAAACAATCTTAATTCTAGCGTGGCTTCAATACAAAAGGTACATCAATATTCATAAGGTCAAACTATTGATAGCCTAATGATAATCTTGGCTCAAGAACAGGTCTTCCTCTAACACTGAGTCTATGTTTGTTGGTGTGGCAGGTTCTGCTGGCTGGGGATGGTTACCATATGGTAGTGCTCTTCTTACATTAAATGTGTGAGCGTGTGGTACCCGTACCTGCTGTGGCACAACTGAGGGCCTTGTCTGTAGCCGCTGTGGCACAACTGAGGGCCTTGTCTGTAGCCGCTGTGGCACAACTGAGGGCCTTGTCTGTAGCCGCTGTGGCACAACTGAGGGCCTTGTCTGTAGCCGCTGTGGCTCAACTAAGGGCCTTGTCTGTAGCCGCTGTGGCTCAACTAAGGGCCTTGTCTGTAGCTGCTGTGGCACCACTGAGGGTCTTGTCTGTAGCCGCTGGGGCACCACTGAGGGTCTTGTCTGTAGCTGCTGTTGCACCACTAAGGGCCTTGTCTGTAGACGCTGTGGCACCACTGAGGGCGTTACCGATGCCGCAGATGACACACCCTGGAGAAATGTTTGATACAGTATCAGAAATATTTGATTCGGTGCATTAATGCAGTTTGACAGGCTTAAGTCATAATATGAAAAAGAAATTCATCAGATAAATAGGTTGGGAGTGCATCGCTAATCACTGGTATATTGAGGTAAAAAGCATTCAGTTCTAAGCGCAAGTGTTTTTCAAAATTCGTGCTAGTGGGAAACCATCGTCGCAGATTGGAAAACATGCAAGCTGTCTCTTTGATCTTGACTGCCCACATGCTTAATTATGATATTGGGTGGTGTCGGAGGAGCTCTGCGTTGAGCCCCCGGAGCCACATGGTTGTGTGTCTTGAAAACAGTGAACAAAGGTGTCTGCTTCAATATCATTGATACTTACAGCATTTTCCGGCTTTGGACTGGAAGAGGCAGCCTTTCTTCTACCAGAGAGGGACAACCGATTTTTCCGCATGGACAATTTTGGTGGGGCCGATATATTGTTTGGTTCACGTTGTTTCTGACAGGCCTCTCTGCGTTGTTTCAGGTCAAGGGTCAGTTTGATCCTGCTATCATTAATTACGTTCACACACATGTCACAGAGTAATACACGTGCAGTGTCTACTGATTCCTCAGCTAGAACTTGTTTCATTGAGCTGTCGTTCTCCATCCAATTGCGATCCATGACCTCCGAAATCTCTGTATCGCATTTCTGACACTGCTTTACACCTGTAGATGTATAGGGTTATTACAATTAGAAACAACAAAAATAACAAACAAAATGTACAGGATGGGATAAATGTTATTGTCAACGTGTCCCGACCAGTATTTCAGGCAGATTCAGTTTGGTTTCATTCACTAGTACCAGGCACAAGAACATTTCTAAGTACTGTCTTAATTTCAGTTGAGTAAAATCCATAGATAAGCCTTTTCTTTGGTGTGGCGGAATTGACACGAGCTACAAAACACCATTACATGCTGACGATCTGAAAATTACCTTGGGAGTTTCCAGAAGCAGACGGCTGTTGATCTGGCACGCTTATACTTCCTTTTGGGTCTCGTGCGGAGATGGTCGTCAATCCTCGCTCACCTGCATCTTCAACATTTTGCTGAGCATTCACACCCTTTATATTGCCTTGAGAATCGTCTGAAGATGATGTCTGCTGAGATTGTACACTTAAACTGTTTCCATGTTCTCTGTTTGAAATGGTTCTTTTTTCTCCGGGATTTGTTTGTTCTGTTTGTTTGCCCTGAGCATCATCCGACTGAACTGAAACAATTATCAATTGTCAAAAATTTAGGTTTACTTTAATTCCGCCTTTAGATGATAAATGGAAGTTCAGGAACTTTTTAGTATATACTTTGATGAAAAATGTTCACTTGAATGTATGGTTGACATCCATGTACCACATTCTAAAATGCCAATGATATCTTTAAATTGCTAGGAATGCAGTGTAAACGATTAAAATGCATACAAACCTTGAACATACACCAGCACAAGAGAAACTGGCTTCCTGTTGACATCCTCACTTGTGATACAATCGAACTTGAATGCGCCGTCAATGCACTTCTCTAGCATCATTTGGAAGGCTTTCCTCCTGACCAAATTGTAGGTTCTGCAGACAGAAGAAGGGAGAAGTAATGCCACTTTCCCATCGTTGACTGAATAAGCTTCCCCAACTGCATTTTGGATGTTGGTGGTACTGGTTTCCTCATCATTCACTACCACAAGGTGGTATCCATGATCCTGTGTAGACAGCTTTCCGATCAGTTTTTCCACATCGTCGCACGGAGCAGACCCTTTCGATGCAACTAGTTCCATCTTCTTCATGGGGCAGCAATGAGATATATACTTCTTCAGCGCCAAATGGCAGTTGGTTTTGCTTGCAGGTGCTGGCTCATGTGACATCACAGTGCTCTCGGTCCATTCAAAATAATCTGGTAGCCAGTTAGATATGTACACCTTCCGCATAACGTACTTGTTGTACTTGACCACCCACAAGCCTGCTTCGTCACACTGGTTGTTTATATCCAGGTCTTCCCAAACCTAAAATGTAAAGCATAGTAACTTTTTAAACAGCCTGCACAATGTTTTAATGGACTTCCTCTCCTGATCTAACCTCTACATCTGACTTAAAGAATATGTTCTGAAGGCTACCCTTTTTATGTTCTGAAGGCTACCCTTTAAGGACGACATAATGCGTTAATGATTCATACCCTTGGTCGTCACGATGCATGAGTGTAGCCCTGGCGAGTAACTCGCCAGGGTTTCATTCAAGCATTATGCCGACCATACTGTTGTCACACTCCCTAAGGGTCGGCATGATACACCCATGCAGCATAAACGCTTTACTTGCCGGGGCTGCATTGGTGCATCATGACGACAAATGTCATCTTCTAGCTGTCTTTAAAGGGTTAATATAAAGACTAAACATAAAGGGTTGTACAAACTCTACAAAGCGGTACAAATAGCGTCTAAACATTATTCATCGCTGACTGATTTTAAGATATACTAGTAGTTTTATTCAAATTTATGAAGGTCTCTTTTTAAAGAATAGGAATGATGGAATATCATCTTACCTGCCATGGTTTGTATTTCAGGTTCTTGGCAGACAGAGCTTCGATGTTTACGAGTATTGCAGAATGCACATGTGTTCTCCTGAAGGGGTTCTTGTACGTGGGCACGAATTGGCTGTTCTTCAGAACTCCAATGATGCCATACTTTGCCCATGGTCCTGTAAAGCTCTCTTGGGTGCCACGAGGAACATTCCCGTAAGGGTATGCATCAAAGGTCCCAGTACCCTTTGGTGGATTTCCGTCTTTGCCATAGAGCTGGAGCTCCATGTCCTTCAAGCAGGCGAACAAGGCAATAGAGACAAAGGAATGCTTTCCATCTTCTTCAGTCACTACCTCCTCGTCATCTTGACCTCTGGTCTCGACTTGACGGACAGAATGGATGGTGTCATCGAGCATGAAAACAGCGGGTAGACGGTATTCCTCCGCCAGCAGTTGGATAAACAGTCGGGCATATCCAACACCTCCACCCTCTGCACCGACACCTTCATCTCCTGGCAATGTGAGAGGAAGAGCGATGACCGCATGACTAAGTCCCCATTCACGAACATAGGAGTCATACTCAGCAGCTCTGACAACTATCACATGGACGTATTGGACTGGGCATCCGTTGCTATCAAGCATAGATTGATTATAGTTGAGGTATGCTCTTCTACAGAGGCCATGGCTGGGGGTGAAGATCCATGTCACTAACCGCGGTTGGTCTTTGTGTGTGCTCGGCTCGTCCCTGGTGTTACTTTTCTGCAGTAGCTGCTCATCCAAATGGAGTTTGTGAAAGAGAGGACAGAACCGTGGCTGTGTTGGAACACTTATCTTACTTTCAACATCACAGACCTGTATCACATAGTCCTTCCTGGTACATCTGGCATCAGACCTCGTAGACGTCAGGGGCGCATTCTTGGAGAAGGTCCTGAATTTGTCAGACATTGCTTTACAAGTGCTGACAGTTTTCCTATCCTTTGTAGAGGTGTCTCTTGTTCCCAAAATCTTTTCTGGACGACTGCCATACACATAGGTACCAAAGAAGGAGGCATACTTGCCAGATGTAATCTTTTTCTTCAGAACAGGCAATTTCTTATCCATATCCTTCCAAAAGGGTCTCACCCAATCAGCTGCTTTGGTTCCCTTAGGTATTTCGTCTGTTTCAGTTTCCTCATCATCAGTTTCCTCAAACTTCTCCTGTTCTTCATCTTGTTGTCCTTCTATCAGCTTCCTCAACAAGGACACCAGACACAGATACACGCCTGTCTTGCCGATCTGTGGTTCTGCCTCTAACAGAATACGATTCATGTGCTTGTGAGTATTCTTGTAATCTGCATGGGCTTCTTTAGCTCTGTTTCCTGATTCTATGTATGCATCTTTATGCCTGTCATCGAATCCACCAAACAGTGTTGCATAGTTCTTGCGTTTTGCTATTAGGGTTTCTGCCAATTTCTTTCCAAGCAATATATATGGTATCTTCCCTGGGTCGTCCTTTGTGCAATAACAACACAATCTCCCAAACTCTTGCACAAGAGGTGTCAGGGTGGGCTGTTTGAGGTCCCTCGTAGAAACTCGAAGATCCATCGCATTGAAGTTGTCAGGGAAGGTATCCCCCATTCTTCCCTTCCCCACCAAGATAACAAGGCATGGTAGGTCCTTCAAATCGACATAGTCTTTCACTGTAGTGTGAACGTGGCCACATTCAGAGCACTTCAGATCTTCACCAAAGCGCCCACGTTGGTCAGTGCATGGACAACGCTCAAATGTGGTTGTATCTATATGAGTGCAATCCCTGCACTGGAGCACTTGGTGAATTCGGTAGGACGACGAATCTGGCTTCTTTTGCACATCCTTGATTTGAAATTTGTCAAAGTCCCGTACAATCTCAAATGTGAAATATTTTTTGGGATTCGCAACTTTTCGCGCAAGGCATAAAGTAGCATACATCCTGTTTCCACTGTCAGTTGTCATCCTCACAATTTTCATTGAACCATGCAATGGCTTGTCATCCTTTGCCAGAACTAGATCATCAATAAGACGGCATGTTTCATTTTCCTTGACCCTTACCTGCTTCTGCTCTTCGAAATTGAAATCAGAAAACGTCTTGAATACATCATCGTACCTTTCGTCCGAGTCTAAGGTCTTTGCTATCTCTTCTTGAAATTCGTCCAGAGCGGATTTCCTCAGGAAGAGTAGGCACTCTACAAGATAGCTGCACACATCGATATCTTTATCTTTGTCTTCATGTCCATCAGGAAGAAGGAATCTCTTCAGGGAATCTCGCAGTGAATCCTTACTCCTCTTCTCAAGCTGATGGAGCACAGTTCGGAACAGAGCTGGGTCTATCCAAGAAAAGTTTCTGTCCCAACTCTCGGATTTGCGCTTAAGCTCTTTTTCGAACTGCGAAATTAGTGTGTCTCTCGTCTCAGTGTATTTGCCACAGGCTGAATGCATTGCAGACAATATCTGTGATAGGTCTTTCTCAACGAGCGTGCATTTGCGAATTTCAAACACGTGGAGCATATGGATGGCATATTCTGCTGTCATGATATCATACATGTCCCACTCTGATGAGTCATTCTCTTGTAAGACACGATCTGCCATTTTATCAAAATGACTATCATTACGCAGAAATGCATCGAACATCTTGTCTTCAGCAAGGGAATTGAAATAGAAGTTGAGACTGGTGTATTCATCTATTGGTTCCAGGGTGTTCTCTGGTTGATTTTTGTACGCAAAGAAGCAGTCCTTCCGAGTGATTGAGGTATCGCTGGTCAATGCATCTATTGACTTTGTTGATGCATAGAAAGTGACGCTCACATTTTCACCGTGACCTTCTTCTCGTCTGTTGATCATGTACTTTCCATCAGATGTTTCTAAATGGAAAACATTCATCCCATGAAGAGTTAGTTTGAAAGTATAAAGCCGAGATTCATACTGAGAAAGCTCATCACAGGGAAGAAATTTGACTTCGGGGACTGTTCTCTTCTTGCTGAGATCTTCACAAACAACAAGACATTCTTCTTTTCCTTTCCGGATAATCTGAATCCTTACTTCATTAGAGGATGGACCTTTGAAATGAACTTCTGTGAGTTTGTTCGTTTCCTTCTTCTCTGCTTTGATAACTCCATTTCCATCAACATAGACATATCTGTTGTAGTTCATGAGTGGAATCATGAGCACATTGCGCACACCATGCTTGATGTCATAGTCGATCAGTTCTTCCCATTTCATGTGGTGTCGTCTAACTTGCTTTGTGCTGACGTCAGTTTCTGTTGCAGGGCGGAGTTCACGTTTTCCTTCATTCTCTTCCCAAACACACATGTTGGTCAAATCAAGCCTGGTATTCTTTGTCAAGAGGTTGTACGGAGTGGCGGAAACCAGCAAGACAAATACATTAGCGTATTCCTCATCAGTCCAACTATTCACAAGGTTTGAATAGGCTCTCTTGTTCTTCTTTGTTTTTTGACTGCGCGAAGTTTCATGATCATCATTTTCATCGGGACGGGCTTCACTTGTTGGTCCCCAATGAGCCTCATCAGCAATAATGAGGAAAAACGTCCTTGGACATTGCTTTGCCTTAGTCAACAACTCCTTGTGACGTAGCTCAGCCTTAGTTGGTTTTTGGGAACCAGTGCGAGTGAGTAATATCTGCACACACTCCTCTGCAGCGGCAAATAGTTCCTGAGGGTTTCTGTACATCTCAGGAGGGAAGCATTCTGCATCAGCACTCATGGCTCTAGTTTTTGTCTGACTTTCCAACATCTTTGCCCTTGGTGTATAGATCTGAAAACAGAATTCGTCGTAGAGTTGTTCTAATACATTCTTTCTCAGCTCTTTCTGTATCAGTTTAATTCGTTCCAGTAAATTCTCTGCCAAGAATCTTTGCGAATCCCTGTATGCTGGCTTCTCTGGATCAGGTTCCTTCCGCTGTTTAGTTTGGTCCGGTTCTATTCGGTAACAATCCTCTTCTACTGGCTGACTTTCATTTTGTACTGCCACAACTTCTTTATACTGTCTTGAAAGCTGTTGGCGGATGAACTCTTTGCTGTCGTATTGGTCGTCGATACACAGAACTAATGGGTCTTTGATCAATTCCGCAATCTGTGAACCCCCTGCTGCCACTAACGATGTTTGAATGTGGTTAAGTAAGCCTGTGATAGATTTGAAGTCACTATTTCTGTGAGACACAGAGTTGCTGCCTGAGTTTGGTGTCTCTTTCAAGAGGTGTTGTAGGAATCCATGATACCCCTGATCAGACAAGTTCTTCTGTAAAGCATCATATAAAGCTGTAACATCCTCTTCTTCTTCGCTTTCGTTTTCAGGCATCATAAGGTCACCTGCACAATAGATATCTACATCCTCTGATTCTAAGGAGCGTTCTTTTTCTCTCGTTAGGCCAAAATGAATCAATGTTCTTTTCAACGCCTTCTGTAAAGGTCCAGGCTGAAATGGAAAGGTTTATTCTCTTTTTTAATGGATCCCAGATAGAAAGATAGAGAAGAAAACACATTAACATAACTTGGTTTTACACGTTATTCCCCTACAGGTATTCAACTCATAATTCTCAAGAGCAATGGTACCCCTCCTAATAGCTATCAGTGCATATCCTGCCTCAGTCAGCGGAACTCAATGGCAACAGTAGTTGGACATAATACTAGAGGACTTAAACGTATTTTACTTGTGAATTTGGATTTGAAAACAGTACTCAAAAACCCTATACGAAGTTAAATACAGCTGATATTCTTCTATCATTAAGAATCTCCTATAGAAGTGAAGTTTTGAACATGTAACAGGAAATTAACAAATTAATGGGCATACACCAAATCAATAAGGACGCAAACACTTTGGCTTTGGGCCAACCCTAGTAGCAAACACACTGTGGCCCCGGACGGGGCCAGACTGTGTTTGAAAGTCTGGCCCGGAGTGGGCTAACCGACGGGCTCCCGTCGGTTTAGGGCCTTGGGCTTTGGTCTGGCCCCGTGCGGGCTTCCCATGTTGGGCGCAGATCGGGTTTTGGACGGGAAGCCCTCTTTGGGCTCAGATCAGTTTTTGGACGGGCTTCCCACTTTGGGCTCAGATTGGTTTTTGGACGGGCTGAAATGGGTTCAGATCGGTTTTTGGATGGGTTGAAAGCGGGCTCAGATCGGTTTTTGGACGGGTTGAAAGCGGGCTCAGATCGGATAATTATGGGTTTTTAGAATCTATTCAATCATTCTTCAATGATTTCTTGTATTTGTTGAACCAGATATCCTAGGTCCTTCTAATGAACCCAAGGCATAATCATACTCTTCCTACCCAATAATGGAACTATCAAGCAGGCCTATTATCATCAGGTTTGAGACACATGCAGCATAGACAAGTGTCTATGGTGCACATTGGCCTTCAAAGCCATAGTTCATACCTACATGGGGCACATATTAAGCAGGTTGTAATGCCACAGAAATAGTGTTTACACTGGATAGCTGCTTAGAGAACCTCCTTTTCATCATTCAAATATATAGTCTATCTTATTTCCAAACTGTGAGAACATCTATTTATTGTTTCCTATTCTACATCACTTTAACATTTTATTGTATTATTATGTAATGTCAATTTCATCTGGTTTTGTTGGAAAACTCTAGATATTGTATAGTAGTGACATCTGGTGTCAATCATCAGAACTACTAGACCAGTTGCCCTGTCCAAACCCAACCTCAGCCCTCATCGGCCCGGAGTGGGCTAACCGATGGGCGCCCGTTGGTTTAGGGCACTGGGTTTTGGTGTGGCCCCAAGTGGGCTGCCCGAATTGGGCTCAGAACGGGTTTTGGACGGGTTTCCTGTCATCTGGCCAACATGAACCCAAAGCGGGTAGCCCTCTTTGAAACTGATCTGAGCCCAAATCGGGCAGCCCGCTTTGAAACTGATCTGAGCCCAAAATGGGCAGCCCGATCGGGGGCCACACTTCAGCCCAGCCATCTGCCCAACATGAAACCCAGCTCAGTTTTGCCCGACTTCAAACAGCAAATCCGAGCTAAAACCAAATTGGCCCCGTGCGGGCTTGCTACTAGGGAAGTTTCTGAATTCCTTTACACTATAGCAATATAACACTATGTACAATGTGACCACATTTAGAGATTTACCCACCTCATCTCCACAACTTTCTTCTGCTGCCGGGAGTTCTTCCATAAACCCCTCTTGTGCCGCCTTTTGTATGGATTTTTCTTGAAGGCTCTCAATGTCCTAGGTGAGAAATTTTTTAAATCCTGCTAAAGCTTCACAATCACCACTAACGCTTCACAACATAGTATGCTAGAACAGTTATAGCAGGGTTGCCACTGACAATGTAGTTTTAAATTCACTTTTTCCTGACGTTATCAAATTTCCCTGTTTTGGGTATTGCCTGCGCACAACATTTTTACCCCCTCTTTCTTGAGGATTTAGATTTTTTCTCCCTTAAAATCATATAAAACAAGACTTTTTAAAAGAAAACATTTTGCCAAAAAATCTGAAATTCCCTGACATTTCCTGACCTGGAACAAAAAAAATTCTCTGACATTTTCCCTGACGGTGGCAACCCTTAATAGAAATGTGACTGGCAGAGGTTGGTACGAATGCCGCTTTACTACTATTTCAAGTATTTTAAGATAGCCAAACTTTCTGAATTTTATTGGAGTATAAACCCAATAATATCTATAGGTAAAATATGCTACTCTAGCATACGCTTAGTCACACATACCAGATCCATAGATGGACCAGCTCACTGTATATATCTTGAACTGGACTAGACACAATTGTATGCATGCTTATGATATATCCCAGATATTAATATGGCTGATTCTCACCAATCCAGTGCAAGTAGCTTGGGAAGGAGCTATTTTACAAACATTTGAGCAGATAAAAATCGTTTTGCCTGCATATACTAGGGGTGTCCCGCCAACTATGTGCAAAGTTGGAACCATTAAATCAGAAAACTGTTGCTATGGTAACCAGTCTAAGTAACTATGTCAACAAATCGTGAAGAATCGAGTGACGCACATACTTTCTCATCAGCTATCTCGTCTTTTTTGTATTCAAGGTATATTTTACCTTAGTACATAATCATATTGCGAGCAAAAGAGGTTAGGCATCATATCTAAACTATTTAACCATACTTTGTCATGTATCTCGTGTCTTTTTTCTCCAGATCAAGAAAAAGCTGAAATTTCGCTAGGCTTGAAATAGTAAATTATTTCAGTAGACTATCTTCCAGATATCTATACTCCCTCGAACCCTGATAAAAGTTTCTAATTCCTACTGGAATATATAGTCAAATATATACCATTTCAAGATATGGTTGAGACATAGGCTCCGCAGTGTCCCCAGTACCCCTCCCACGGCTATGAAGATGCATCACTCGATTCTTCAGGTTCACCTGATTGTTAAGTTAGAGATCATTACCTATCCATTGGTAGTTTTGTCTTTCATTTTCAATTTTAAACAATATATCATCATACAATATAAAGGAGCTTACTTAAATTACCCATACAGCATGATGTCTGTCATAGAATCTGGATTTATTTTTCTACTTTGCCCATTACTTCACATTTTAGAGGAGAAAATACTTATCCATGCCCTTATATACTCCTGGAAATGTGTCACCACAATGAGATGTAATTCGGTAGCGATAGATAAAAGAATGTACACTTAAATTTATAGCCAGGGTTGATAAGTTAGAAAATAAAAAGATGAGACATTACGAGTAGAAATGTTCTGTGTATACTGATATATTTCAGATTATATAAATAATTATAGTGTCACTCGATTCCTCAGTACTTAGTTAATACAGGTATATGTAAAACCAGCTGTATAGAGTTCCCTTTCTGCACTAAATATGCTGTAGCTTTTTCATGTAAAGTACAGGTCCTAGCACGGCTTGTACTGTTGGTGGAAGGGCAGGATGTTTACTTAGTGCCCCATGACCCATAGTTGAATATTGTGCTTTGGATTTTAATAGCCCATTGGATAGAAGAGAATGCTGGGAGTGTGCGATGGCAGGCAACAAATCCTGGTATAGCCTTACTTTTACACTGTCATGGAAGCGTTTAGAAATTAAACATGTTTAGCACCTAAATGTGTTTAGGATGTGTTTCATTTCTAATCACATGACATTTATTGTGTTTAAAAGCTAAGCACCTGGAGGTTCTAAACACAATGTGGGATTTCCCCCAGCCTCTAAACACCATAGTGTTTAGATACATCCCCTCCAACTCCTGCTGCCTACTCCCACCCCAGTGGTAACCTAGGTAACCAATCAGTCCATTGCTGTTGTTTCATTTCTGGGAGAGGGAGGGGTGTCAATTCTTGGGACCTGCCATGGCTAATCCCATTTGGGACACTGGGGGCAGACTGACTTAGGTTTATCCATTGGTGTCATATTACATATATGCATCATGTTGGGCCATCTGCCACATGTTAAACCTGTGGCAGTCTTAGGAAGGATTTCAAACAGACAAGAAGGGAAGTTTGCATGTACTGGACTCAACAGTTTCCATAGGAGCTGTCACAAATAAGGTATGTTTCTATGGAAGATCTGATTCTGTATTGAAACCAGAGAAGCCAATGAATTAATACTAAATAGTTAAGACTGTGAGGGTTCTCATCTAATACTGGAGTATTAGTTCATAGTTATCTACCATAGCAATATATATAACAGTAGTTTGACTTCTATTGTACATATTTATAACAGCTTGAATGCCTTACTTTTCTTCTCCAGCTTCCTGTTGATGAGATCGATCTTAAACTACAGAGGAAAGATTACACTACACTATTACAACTATACCATGGAATCTAAGGAAGAGGAATATATTATAATAAATTGATGCTAGCCCAAACCCAAAATAAAATTCAAAACCCTAAACACATAATATCTAAACACAATGGTAATCTAAACACTTTGGAACCTAAACACCAGTATATTTCTAAACACTTCATGTCTAAACACATGGATTTCTAAACATGTTTAGACCCTAAACATGTTCCCAAAAGAGGGACAGCTAAGTGCTTAGGAAAGTGTTTAGATTCTAAACACTAATCTAAACACTTGCCCTGAGAGTGTAGAGTAGTACTCAGCAGTGACACTGCCCAGAAATGTATACAAGCATGGTGTTATCACTTGATTGCAGGTACACTGGGTGTATATAAGGGGCTGTCTACAGATGATGTCCTTACCACATCATCTCTCCTACCATACTAGTACCCCTCCTCACTCCATGTCCTCTCCCTCACCACGTCCCCTCCAACACCATTGCCCCTCCCCTGACTCCCCATGACCATTTCCTCACCCCTCCCCTACCATTGCTAAATTCTGTTTTATTGACAGATTATTACACTCAACAATGTAATACTGGCGTATAAATTGAATAGGTAACCCTCCATCCACTCTATATGAAGCACTGCTCGTACTGTTGGTGGAAGGGCAGGAGTTTATGGGCCTTAAATATAATTATTATGGAAGCTATGGTAATTATATACACTGAGTGTCACTCGATTCTGTGCGTCACTCGATTCTTCCGCACATATACAGGCTCTCCAGCTTGAATAGTTTTGGCTGACTTCTGGGCTTTTCACAGAATGTTCCCCATATTATAGACATAGTTGATGTGCAAAAGGAAACTTGAGATCTAATTACCATGGGAGCTATGGTAATTCTATATACTTGGTGTCACTCGATTTTGTGCGTCACTCGATTCTTCCGTACATACATAGAGAAGCCTACCACCTTTCCATGTGTTTGCTGAATTCTGTATTTTTGCCAGGTTGTTGCCCTCATTATAGACAAACTTGATGTGTAGAATAAATAGTTAAATATTTTAATTGTGAGAGCTATGGTTATTTATAGTGTGTCACTCGATTCCTCATAAAACTACACAGTACTGCAATCATAGATTCCATTTGGCTCTGCTGCCAGGTGTTTACAATATTTTTCACATTTTTGAAATTATTTATGTGCATGTAGTTACTAATTATTCTCTAGGCACTTTTGGTTTGATTACATATCTTTCTGATGTAAAGCTAGGAGGGGTTGTAGGATGTGTCACTCGATTCCTCAGAAAACTACACAAACATATTCAGTCACCAAGCACATAGACACATTGACATGATCAAACTATAAACACCCCAAACATTCCATCCATTGACTTTCTACATAGAAATAATGAGAATAGCCATATGGTTCTTTAGTATATTCTAGAATGCATGATACAGCATCTATTACTTGGAAAAAGTCCAGGAAAACCCCTAATTTTGCCCGTTTTTGGCCTCTCACACCCTTAATATTACTCACAGTAGGGCAAAACCAGGGTTGCCCATGTAGCCCTATTCAGGCTCGATCTGATAGGATTGGTAAGCATCAATACAAAACCATTCATGCAGGGTTACAGCCTGTTTACGTCAAAAATAGCCAGTTGCACCGGATTGGTGAGAATCAGCCATATGCTAGAAATATCCGCTTACATTGTAACGATAAACATATTATTCAGTTCATCCGTCATACATATGATTGCATTTTATTGATTTTGTGAGGGCGTGGTCACCCCAAGTTTGCGAGTAGGTAGACCGTGAAAATGAAAAAGCAAATAAAAACCAGTTAAAACTCAAAGTATTTTAAGATAGCCAAACTAAAAGTCAAAATAGTCTTTATTATTCATACAATACCATATTGATGGTTATACCCACCTCATCGCTAAAAATTTCAGTTGCAGCAAGAGTCTTCCACAAAAAACAATTGTGTCGCTTTTTGTTTGTATGTTGTTGGCACGAAACAATGAATTAATCTGAACTCATTAAACTCTCAACCTAAATTTTAAAAGATTCATCTTTTTCAATTTTTTTCAGGGCACTGACGACCTCTACCTTTCTGTGTATCTAGCCCTTTTCTATGGCATACTAATACAAAAAAAATGAATAATACACAGGGGTAGACACTAACTTCAGCTGTGGGCCACTCGGGCCCGTAGCTCCAGAAATCTATGGGCCTAAACTCTTTGCTGTAGGCCAGGGAACAACTTACTTTTTCCAACGAGAAAATCATATAAATTCCTGATCTATCTGTGTTAAAGTAAAACCAAATTGTCTCATTTGCTCACATCGTTATCTTTCAAACAACATCCTACATGATTATACTTATCAGATTTATTCCCCTCAAATATTTTGCAAATGTTCTGTGGGCCACCCGGGCTCATGGGAAGGTAATTCTGTGGCAACTACGGGGCCCGTCCAAAATTGCGGGCTATTGGCTCCCATGCCAGCGTTAGTGTCTACCCCTGATACATATTATAAGACTAACCTGATCATCAGCGTCATATTCTCGTGGGTTATTGCCTGTGTCAGATTCGTCATCCGATATTTCTATATACTCCTCTGTCACAGAACCACTTGGTCTTTGAGTTCGCCGCTGGGGAGATAAGAACTGTGGTAGTAGCATCTGCTTCGTGTTTGGGGTTCCAACTGTATTTTGCTGCTTAATTAGAACACAATTATTTAATGCGTGTATTATCTATTTCTCCAAATTCATGGTCTGTATATATGTACTTATTTATATATTTACATGTATGATATATCTACATATATGACATATTTACACATACCGTATGATTTATATCAACGGGGATTGTGTTCGGGGCCCCTAAATATCAAGGAAATTCGTCTAGAAGATGTAGGTGCTTTATAATATATTTTTATGAATATTATCCAGATAGATAACATATAGAAAGGAAGGAAATTAACATCTCAAGGACTATTTCTTTTCCTTGGGTCCTATGCCCTAAATTATCGTTGGTGCCGAGAAACTCATTTTTAGTTACCCTGGTATATGCAGACTTTACTTTAGGCTACTCCAAATAAAAACGTGCGTTTGCACACACCGAAATCTTCAAGTCAGTGACGATGACATACAATGTAATGTACGATAGAAAACAACATTTCCTCTGAAGGAAGAGGTACTCACACTTTTTTTAAGTTCTCTGATGAGATATTCTCCCCTGATTCTTAGATCATTTGCTTGCGGTTTGTGGCCCGTAATTTTGTTCAATATCTAAAGAAAAGAAAATTCATTTCATTCCAGGTTTTCTAAAATAAACAAATACGGTAGCTGTTTACCATCTAATATATGTATATAACATTCTAATATACCGATCAGCAGCTGAAATCTGTCCACCAACACACCGTTCTTTATATTGAAGACGTTGTCTCACGAGATAGGGCCAATGTTTTCGTAGTTGTTACAGGTAACCCGTCCACCCGTAGACCCATAGGGCCTACCTGTCATTAAGTATGAGAATCCACCCCAATAAAATGGCTTAATCTCAATACTAAATTACACCATTCCGTGTTAGATCCCCCTTAGATCCACCAGCCCATGGATTAATTCCAATAAATTAAAAATTTATTCGATAGAAAAATAGTTACAAAGTCACATGCCTAATTTATCAACATAAATTGAGACGCCTGATGAGGCCCTAGCGGACGAAACCTATGACTAATCATCACCCAAAGACAATGATCTCTTTGAATTTTACTAAACAAATGTTTGGACAGTAAATACCTATCTATGGAGAGTGTAACTTACACCCAGATAGAGAGGGCCTGCTGATTGGCTAGTTTCCCCTTGTGATGTCACTTCCTATGTCACACACAATGGTAGTCAGGGAGATCACTATAGCAACGTAGTGGGCCAGAGCTTTGTTTTGCTCATTTGATGAGGTAGCGTCATGGAGGACGGGAGCCTCCCCAATTCCATCTCTATAGTGTTTTCGTCTTTGACTGGCTGCCATCTTTGACCGGGTGCCATCTTTGACCGGTTTGGCATGAAATCGTTAATATAGGGCATAAGGAGATAAAAATATTGAACAAAAGTTAATAGGTAATGTAAAGTATTGTAACGGGAGAAGGATGATAGCCAGAGAAGACAGAACGCAGTACTGTTGTAAACAAAGGTAGTTCTCTATCGACAGAATTAGGCTTGTACATTCATCATCAATCATCAATCATCTATCATCAGTCATCAGTCATCTGTTGTCAGAGCACGTCCTTCCATCATCGTCGTGAGTCCTAGACTGCTCTTGCTGGCTTGTGCAGGGCCTTTTATAGACTGCCCTATTGTGATGCCACCTGGTGGGAGAGTCCTGTACTGAGCAGCTCCTCTGCACCACCTGGTGGCTGAGTCCTGCACTAGCAGTGGCTCCGCACGGCTCCGCATGGCGGCTCCGTACGTGATGTCCCTGCTACACTCTCCCCTGCTCAAACAAACCTTTGGGGTCCTCTTTTTATGTTGCTCTACCAGATCCTGATCGCTTCGCCCTGGTTCTGCAGAATCTTCTGCCCCTCCCCACCGGATCTTTCCCCAAAGGTACTGGATCTTAGATCTTTCTCCCGAAGGGTACTGGATCTCGGTGAGAGTGTTTCTACTCATTATTTGATGCTGTTGCTCTGGATTTTTCCCACCGGGCCTTGCTCCAGTGAATTGTCTGCCCCTCCCCACCGGATCTTTCCCCGAAGGGTACTGGATCTTCGATCTTTCTCCCGAAGGGTACTGGATCTCGGTGAGAGTTTCCTGCTCATCATTTGATGTTGCCCTGTATCGTCCCCACCGGGCTTTGCTCCAGTGAATCTTCTGTCCCGCTCCACTGGATCTTTCCCCACAGGGTACTGGATCTACAAGCTTTCTCCCAAAGAGTACCGGATGTCGAGGAAAGTTTCTGCCTCTTCGTTTTACTCGACCTGTTTCCACCAGAACTTTTGCTCTCTTCTCTCCTTTGGCTGGCTCCTCCTCTTCATACCTGGTTACCCCTCTTCCTGTTGGCTCTGATGGCTTACTAGTTGAACACATCCTGACCCAGCAACTTGGGTCACTAACCAGAGATCCTAATGATTTTCCTGAGGCTTGAGACACTGTTCTAACATCACTGATCCGGAGGGGACAGTCTCTCTTGATGTGATCATCTTTCGCACAATGGAAACAACCCTTCCGTCTCCATCCCGAGTGTGACTTCCTTGGCTGCGACTGCATGATCTGGTAGAGATCCACCACTTCCCCTTTCAATTCTGTCTGCCTCTGTGCCTCTGTCTGGCTAGCCTCACTTGCTGCTTTGTCATTGGGCTGTATACAGGCCTCTGCATGAAGGGCAACTCTCACAGCTTCTGCCAATGTCTTTGGGTGGCTCTGATGGATCCACAACTGCATCTGGGTATCTTGTAAGCTGTCAATGAACCAGTCCATGGCAATCACATTAATGGGGGAGAGGTCCACACCAGGGTAGGCTAACTGAGTCAGTCTGTCTATTTCCTCTGCATGACTCTGGAGGTCCTCACCCACCTCTCTTGTCTTTTTACGAAGGAGTGCCTTGTGCCTGGTTGACTGATTCGGAGGTTGGAACCTCTGAATCAGGGCCTCCCTCAGCAGAAGGTAACCTTTTGGGCTACTGTGGTCAAAACCCACCAGCAGACGCCTAGCTTTACCAGTGAGAGACAGCCCTAGAAATACGCCTGCTACTTCATGGTTCCATCCATTAGCACGGCAGCAAAGGTCAAAGTGCATAAGATACACGTATAGATGCTCACTACCATCAAACTTCTGGCATAATTGTGGGCTTAGGTAATTTGTCGACAGATTGCCACTCCCGTGAACTACCCACAAACACCTTGGTGCCATGTCTCCACGCGTCTGGGAAAGCCTCAACGCCACGTCTCCCAGCATCTGGAAATGCCTCGGCAACACGTGTCCCCGCATCTGGGAATGCCTTGCCACCTTGTCTCCCTGCACCTTGGAGTGGCTCGGCACCATATCTCCCCATTTCTGGAAACCCCTTGGCATCACATCTCCCCACATCTGAAAATGCCTCGGCGCCACGTTTCTCCGCCTCCTGTAACGTCTGGGCACCACATCTACCTGCGTCTAGGAACACCTCAGCACCACATCTCCCTGCGTCTAGGAATGCCTCGGCACCACGTCTCCCTGCATCTAGGAACCCCTTGGCACCACGTCTCCCCGCATCTGGGAACGCCTCAGCACCACGTCTCCCTGCATCTGGGAGCGCCTCAGCACGTCTCCCTGCGTCTAGGAACGCCTCAGCACCACGTCCCCCTGCGTCTAGGAATGCCTCGGCACCACGTCTCTCCGCCTCTGGGAATGTCTGGCCACCACATCTCCCTGCCTCTGGGAAGGCCTCCGGACCATGTCTTTCCGCCTCTGGGAACACCTCGGCACTTTTCCTCCCTGCATCTGGGAACCCCTCGGCACCGTGTCTCCCCGCATCTGGGAACGCCTTGGCACCACGTCTCCCTGCATCTGGCAATGCCTCAGCACCATGTCTCCTCGGGTCTTGAAAGCCTCGGCACCACGTCTCCCCGCACCTTGGAACGCCTCGGCACCACGTCTCCCCGTGTCTGGGAATGCCTTGGCACCACGTCTCCCTGCATCTGGGAACGCCTCGGCACCACGTCTCCCTGCATCTGGGAACGCCTCGGCACCACGTCTCCCTGCATCTGGGAACGCCTCTGCACCACGTCTCCCTGCATCTGGGAACGCCTCGGCACCACGTCTCCCCATGTCTGGGAACGCCTCGGCACCACGTCTCCCTGCATCTAGGAACGCCTCTTCACCATGTCTCCCCGTGTCTGGGAACGCCTTGGCACCACGTCTCCCCATGTCTGGGAATGCCTCGGCACCACATCTCCCTGTATCTGGGAACGCCTCGGCACCACGTCTCCCTGCATCTGGGAACGCCTCGGCACCACGTCTCCCTGCCTCTGGGAACGCCTTGGCACCACGTCTCCCCGTATCTAGGAACGCCTTGGCACCACGTCTCCCCACATCTGGGAATGCCTCGATACCACGTCTTGCAGCATCTGGGAAGGCCCTGGTTCCAAGTCTCCTTGGGTCTGGGAACGCCTTGGTACCATGTCTCCCCGCATCTGGGAACGCCTCGGTTCCACGTCTCCTTGCATCTGGGAATGCCTCGGTGCCACGTCTCCCCATGCCTAGGAACACCTCAGTACCACTTCTCCCAGCGTCTGGAAACTCTTTAGTAATCATGTCTCGAATTGTTATGCACCCTCCGGCAGATCCCCATGTTGATCAGTGTGCAGCACCCTCTTGTGGATCAGCAGACTCCGCACCTGGCTCTGCATCTGGCTCCGCACCTGGCTCCGCACCTGGCGCCCTCTCAGTGTTCTAACGCCTCACTTGTTGACATCTTTCCAGTGGCCTAACAATCGCATTCCAACAGCCACAAAAACGTCTTTCCAGCAGCCCCAGAATCGTCTATCCAACGGCCATAGAAACGTCTATCCAATAGAAACGTCTATCCAGCGGCCTCAGAATCGTCTTTCCAGGAGCTACAGAAATGCCATTCTAGCAGTCACAGAATCATCCTGCCAGCGGCCTCAGAATCTTCTTGACAGCAGTCTCAGAATCCTCTTGACAGCGGCCTCAGAATCCTTTTGACAGTGGATTCAGAATTGTCTAACAGACGGCCTCAGAATTGGCTTGACAGCAGCCTCAGAATCGTCTTGATTGGTAAGACCATCATCCTTCCATGTGGTGACTGGGGTGACTCCTCACAGGGCTGACTGCATGACTCTGCATGACTCCTCACAGCTCTGCACGGCTCCTCACAGCTCCTCGCAGCTCTGCACGGCTCCTCACGGCTCTGCACAGCTCCTCACGGCTCTGCACGGCTCCGAATGGCTCCTCACCGCTCTGCACGGCTCCTCACGGCTTCACACGGCTCTGTATGGCTCCGCACGGCTCCTCAAGGGTCTCACGGCTCTGCATGGCTCCTCACAGCTCCGCACGGCTCCACACGGCTCCTCACGGCTCTGTACGGCTTCACACAGCTCCTCACAGCTCTGTACGGCTCCTCACGGCTCTGTAAGGCTCCACACAGCTCCTCACGGCTCTGTACGGCTCCTCCCCGGTCTGTATGGCTCCGCACGGCTCCTCACAGCTCTGTACGGCCCCTCCCTTCAACCAGTTGGTATCTGCATTCAGTTACTTCGCAAAACTTTTATTCTTCTTCTGTTTCTCTTCCTTCTTCCCTTCTCGGCGTGAATTCGTCTCTTGAAACCACCGCTGTCACCACCGTAACGGGAGAAGGATGATAGCCAGAGAAGACAGAATGCAGTACTGTTGTAAACAAAGGTAGTTCTCTATTGACAGAATTAGGCTTGTACATTCATCATCAATCATCAATCATCTATCATCAGTCATCTGTTGTCAGAGCACGTTTTTCCATCATCGTCGTGAGTCCTAGACTGCTCCTGCTGGCTTGTGCAGGGCCTTTTATAGACTGCCCTATTGTGATGCCACCTGGTGGGAGAGTCCTGTACTGAGCAGCTCCTCTGCACCACCTGGTGGCTGAGTCCTGCACAAGCAGTGGCTCCGCACGGCTCCGCACGGCGGCTCCGTACGTGATGTCCCTGCTACAGTATGAAATAGGTCAGGAAATTACCTTTATTCACGTAGAACTGATATATAAGGTATACGGATAACAGTTTGTACTAACATATAATTCTTTTGATTTAATTTCTCAACTATATTAAAAGCCAAAATTCTTTTTTCAAAAGTTACCCCAAACCCTACATTTTACCGGTCAACGACGTCACTTGAACAGTTGCATACCTCGGTATTAAAAGACGCACTCTTAATACTGGCCCCGCAACTAACAATACTAATAAACCAATGCCTCCATACCATATCATTCCCAAAGGAATGGGCCAGTGGTAAAGGAGTCCCCCTCCCGAAATCTGGGGATCTAAAGCAGATAGGGAATTGGCGCCCCATCTCGCTGTTACCTGCGCCCAGCAAAATTATGGAGCGTATCGTTTATGACAATATTTACCAATCACTGGGATCTACCAGCCAGCTGAGCGGTTCGCAGTACGGCTTCCGTGCGTCCAGGGGAACAAATGATGCTGTTTTCAAATTTATTAATGATGTATTAGATTTCCAAAGATAGGGGGGAGCATCTACTTGCATGTTTCCTGGAAGTACAGAAGGCTTTTGATAGCATACACCATTTGGAGCTTATATCGCATATGAAACAGCTCAGTCTACCTACTGACCGGCTATTTGCCTACCTTAAAAATCGCACACAGCGTGTAATATGTAACGGGACTACCTCTAGTATCCTCCCTGTGCGCTATGGAGTGCCACAAGGGTCTATACTTGGTCCCCTATTGTTTATATGTTTTGTTAACTCGTTGCCAAATGTATTGTCACACTGTAAGATTATCATGTATGCCGATGATGTGGTGTTCTATATCAGGTCACCAAACATTCACATAGCCAGGGCAAAGCTGCAGAGCGATGCTGACAGTGTCTATAGCTGGTTCAGCTCAAGCGGGTTATGCATTAACAAGGACAAAACCAAAACAGTAGTCTTTTATCCTCCACCTGTTCTAAACTTGCCTCTAACCACCATTAACATGGGCGGTACCAATCTAAAAATGTGTGACTCATATGAGTACCTGGGAATGATCCTTGATAATGTATTATCCTTGGAGAGATCAATTGGTAAGAGTGTGGGCGCTGCATCTAACCGGTGCATCTAACCTCCACTGCTACCCTAGCTTACAAACAAACAATTATGCCTGTGTTAGACTATTGTGGTTTCTTATACAATGGTGTCTCGTCCGCACAACTTAAGCGCCTTCAACTAACGCAAAATCAAGGTCTGCGCGTATACCTTAACGCACAAATGCGGTATAGAGTTTCTAGTTTACACACAGACTGCAATATTGATCAGCTGTGGATAAGATACAACTTACAACTTCTGTTACTGTTACACAAATACCTGTACAATTCTAAGTACGAGGACAAGGGTCGACCTCTCGCTGCTGTGCTACCTTGATGACTGATGATAAACAACAGTCAGACCAGACTTGGGTCTCTACACAGGGCTGGGCAGCTGTCGCAAAAAATATGCGACAGGGGTCTTCGAAAATGCGACAGGGACATCAGGGAAAGTCTGGGCTTTCTAAAGCTGAAAGAATTTTGTAAATATTCCAATTAGAACCAAAGTTAGGACTATGTCAATAGATTTCATCCCGCAGTGGTCCTAATGGAATATTCCCTTAAACCCCTCAGCATATTAATTGATTGATTGATTTTTAATAGCCAACAGTTCATGTAGTTACAAACCTTTAACATTAGCCTTTAACATTTCACATACACCCATCTAACAAAGTTTTTTCAACTTTTTCTTGGATCTATACACCTGCAAACCCCTCAAAATACACTAATCCCAAGGTGGAATTCCAAATTTTTCCTGGAGCAAAATGCCCACAGAATGTATAAATCTGAAAGTAAAATATGTGCCCAATTTCTTTGGAACAATATGCCCAGAACCTATATGCCAATCTAAAATTAAATTTCCTCAAATTTCTTGGAACATTTTGATCCCCTCAAAAATATATCAATCAACAGACTGAATCAAAAATATCCCCTGGAACAATATGCCCCCAAAACACCAAAAAATGCACCAATCTAAATGTAGATTTTCGAAAAATTTCTGGAGCAATGTGCTTCTAAAATGATCAGAATACATCAAAGTTAACTAATACTAGTAGGTGACATTTCTAAATTTTCCTAGGAGAACATGCTCCCCAAACCATCATACACCATCTATCTAAAAGGTAGAAGTTCCAAATTTTGGGTGAGCAGTATGCTCCCAAACCCCTCAGAATATTATTCTAAAAATAGAAATCCAAAGTTTCCTGGGGCGATATGCCCCCAAAAGTTCATCGAAAGCATTAATCTAAAAGCAGAATTTCAAAATTTTCCTAGAGCTATGTGCCACAAAATTCTCAGAATGCACCATTCTAAAGTTATTTTCCAGGAGCAATGCATGTGCCCAAAACAGAATGTGCAAATCTAAAGGTAGAATTTAGAGAATTCCTATTAACAATGTGCCCTAAACCACTCAGAGCACACCAAACTTAACACAGACATATCAATATTTTTCTTTATTTCACACCCAAAATTCACAAGGAGATATATGGTTGGGGGAGGGGGGGAGGCCGCCACACACACATCTAGTTGATGTGTGCCCGTCTGAAATAATTTGCTCCAAAGATTCCTAGGTTTGCTCCAGCATATCACAACATGCCCAGCCCTGCTATAGCAACATGCTGTGACATCACTGTGACATCATCTGAACATGTGTTGTTACCATAGATGCAATAGGATTATTACATCATGACTATGTGTGTAGAGTGTGTTACACTCTCCAAGCATAGGTTGTTTTGCCAAACATATTTCTAGCAAGAGTCCCAAAGTTTTCTGTAGGGCAATGGCCATAATGCTCATGACCTTGGACTCTTTTCGCAAGCCCATTACCAACAGGCAGTTGCGGTCGACCGATACTGGATTGTTAAAATACCCAGTTTCAAAAAGTACCCACTTCAGAAAGAGCCCCATATACATTTCCGACAGTAGAAAACTCTGGAACCAACTAACTAGCTCATGTACTCTGTGAGGACAGAAATCAATTTAAATCCCAGGCAAGGACCACTATTGTTGCATTGTTCAATGCCAGGGAGTCTAAGCGATCCTGAATAGCTTGTGCAAGTACAAACATTTATAATGTACAAATATCAATGTTCACCTTACACACTGTTTATATTTTCATATCTTTACTATTGATGTTTCATATCCCTGAAAAAAGCGTAGATGGCTGTGTCTCACGACCTTGGGACAATGTTTTTGTCTCTGACCGGCTGCCGTCTCTGACCGGCTGCCGTCTCTGACCGGCTGCCGTCTCTGACCGGCTGCCGTCTCTGACCGGCTGCCGTCTCTGACCGGCTGCCGTCTCTGACCGGCTGACGTCTCTGACCGGCTGCCGTCTCTGACCGGCTGCCGTCTCTGACCGGCTGCCGTCTCTGACCGGCTGCCGTCTCTGACCAGGTGTCAGAAAAAGGTGTTTTAAAAAGAATTATACTCATATATCTAAGGATTTGGAAAAACGTTATGGCGGTTGTTATATAATCATAGTTATAACTACCCTCCTGCTGTTAGTATTTTGACCTTATCAAGCCAAGCCGGTCAGAGACGGCACCCGGTCAGAGACGGCACCTGGTCAGAGACGGCACCCGGTCAGAGACAAAAAGGTCGTGAGACACAGCCAGATACTGTCTCTAGCATATAGTGTGTATCATCTCCTAAATTACCTGTATGTGATCTAGTTGATTGTACGATTTACATCTGAGTTACTGACTCAACTATTGCACCAATGGAGCCCTGAGCTCATTTGAATGTACCGTATTTTTGAAAATCACCAAGTGAATAAAATACGTTATAAACTCAAAAAAAAAACAACCAAAAACGATAATAATACATTGTACTTATATAACCACCGCCATTATATTTTTTCAACCCTTTATATATTAGAGAATAAAAATAAATTAAAAAAACCGTTTTGCTGATACCCAGTCAAAGATGGCACCCGGTCAAAGACGACCACAATGGCTCGTGACACACAGCCTAAATAGCCCATGAGCCAGACCATTTCTGACTGCCAATCAAGAGCACTAATTCCACCTATGATTTTCTGATAGGTAACCCTCAGAGGCATATGAAAATGTGGGGTGGCCTTGCATCTGGTGTAGCTTAAGGTCAGGGGAGCTTGGTAACCATGGCAACCAGGGAAAATAATGAGATTCTTAGAAAACTTACATATTTGGCCATAATTCTGGTTTAAATCAATATTTTTGTACGTTTCGAAATCCTATCATCAAGTACTCAATGAGACCTATCTGAAAAAGAAATTTGGTTGACCTTGGCCAAGGTCAAGGTCATGCAATTCAAGGTCAAATGTTCAAAAATCACCATAAAATCAACTTGCCCTTCCTTCTGAACATTCTATTTTCCCCAAATATCGCTAGATATGCTTTATTTTAAGTTCTGTGTTAGTCAGACACATGGCAATGAGGTAAATTGATGGTGGCCCTAGATAGCGAGGTTCCTTTTGCTATCCTTGACCTGTTTCCATGGAAACCCAAAATAATCAGAATTTAATTGAAATTTCACTTATCTGGCCATAATTCTGGTTTAAATCAATATTTTTGTACGTTTCGAAATCCTATCATCAAGTACTCAATGAGACCTATCTGGAAAAATAGTTTGGTTGACCTTGGCCAAGGTCAAGGTCATGTAACTCAAGGTCAAATGTTCAAAAATCAGTATAAAATCAATTTGTCCTTCCTAAAGAACATTCTTTTTTCCCAAAATATGAGCTAGATATGCTTAATTTTAAGTTCTTTGTTAGTCAAACATATGGCAATGAGGAAAATTAATGGTGGACCTAGATAGCAAGGTTCCTTTTGCTATCCTTGACCTGTTTCCATGGAAACAAAAATCAGAAAATATATGAAATTTCACTTATTTGGCCATAATTCTGGTTTAAATCAGTATTTTTGTACGTTTTAAAATCCTATCATCAAGTACTCAATGAGATCTATCTGAAAAAAAACTTGGTTGACCTTGGTCGAGGTCAAGGTCATGCAATTCTAGGTCAAATGTTCAAAAATCACTAAAAAATCAACATGTCCTTCCTAACGAACATTCTATTTTCCCCAAATATAGCTAGATATGCTTAATTCTATGTTCTATGTTGGTCAGACACATGGCAATGAGGAAAATTGATGGTGGCCCTAGAAAGCGAGGTTGCTTATGCTATCCTAGCCTGTTTCCATGGAAACCAAAATAATGAGAAAATAATTGAAATTTCACTTATTTTGACATGATTCTGGTTTGAATCAATATATTAGTATTTTTCGAAATCCTGTCATCTAGTACTCAATGAGGCCTACCTGTAAAAAAATGTTGGTTGACCTTGGCCAAGGTCAATGTCATGTAATTCAAGGTCGAATGTTCAAAAATCACTATGAAATCAACTTGTCCTTCCTAATGAACATTCTATTTTCCCCAAATATGTCTAAATGTCCACTATCTTAGGTTTTCAGATAATAAAATATATGGTGAACCTCTATAGTTAGCATCCTCTGGTTAGCCTAGGCCTGTTTCCATGGAAACCAATAATTTGAAGAAAAAAAAAACAATTTTCAAATACTTATTTGCTCATAATTCTAGTTCAAATCAACCTTATTGTATATTCTAAAATCCTACAATGTACAACTTAACAGGGTCTATGTGGTTAAACATTATTCATGACTTTGGCCAAGGTAAAGGTCATGCCATTAAAGGTCAAATTTTCGAAAAACACTTTCAAATCAACTTGTCCTTTCTTCCAAACTTAATATTTCTTGTCAAAAATGTCTAGATATGCGAAATGCGAATAAAATATAAAGTGGACCAAACAGCAAAGATCCCTGAGTCACCCTGAGAAACCAGAAAAATGACACAATAATATAAATCCTGAGGGGGAATGTCCAATGAATATAAATATATATATATAGGAATGAATATAGACGGAGTCAGATATATATATAGATTTGGCCTTAGTTAATTGTGGCTGGGCCTATGCCCTATTTATTCACATAAGTCATAATGACTAGTCACCGACAATTAACTGAAATGCCTAGAAATCTAGTACATGTGGCCGGGGGTGTACACTTTTTAAAGCTCACATAGAACCCCAGCTGACGCAATATTCTTATTAACGCCCGCTGAGCCTCGGCACACCTATCCTGCGTCAATTCCCATAAACAGAAATCATCAAGGTAATTGACGCAATTGACAAAACCTGCTCGGGCCATACACCGCACGACGAAATCAGAAGTACGGTTGAATGTGTACGGGGATGAGCTTAATCCCATCGATAGTCTGTTGTCTCTCAGGTAGACCTTACCCTTGCCAAAGTCCCAAGCCATACCCTGCATCTTGCTACTGTCAGGATGGATATGGAGGGCTCGATACGCATCTTTGATGTCAACGGTACAACTATATGCGCCCTCGGGGATGTTGTCTGCCACATTGTCGACAGTTTTATAAGAAAATTTCCCCGAGGTAGTGTTGACATGATCATTGACTGAATCAGCCTGTGGGGTGGAGCAATCAATAATAACCCTGATACTACCATCACTTTTAGGTACTCCACCTATGGGGTGTATACAGTACATGGGGTGGTCAACTACAGAAATAAATCCTTGGTCTATTTCTGACAATAGCTTCTTATTCACCACCTCATAATCAGGGCCTACCTTAATATAGTTATCACTGCAGTACTGTAAGTCCAGCTCCTTGTCTATGACTCTGGCACCAAAACATGCATTATACATAATCCATTCCCAGTCTATGTCCACTTCACCTCTGTAAAAACACTCACATGCTGCCCTACATGGCTTCAATTGGACAGGAGTGTCATTGACTTTGAATATACATGCACATGTACCCCTACTGCAGGTTTCAAATACATTAAATTCAACAAAATTGGTCTCACCTCTCTCCTTCCCATCGTCATGGGCGCGGCCATTGTTGTTTTCTACTGCCCTAAGGCGACATAGTAGAGGCTCGCTGATTGGAGGAGAGGGATCCGGGTGAAAGGCGCTTAGCCAATGAGAATGAGGGATACATAGCGGCGTAGGCCCGCTCGGCGCGTCGTTTAGGGAGCATACATTTTCGGAATCGATGTTTTGCTCGCCTTCCCGCGACGAAACTAGTCACTTTTTGCGACAATTTGAGGCAATATGCGATTCCTCTCCACACTTGCGACACTCATGGGGAAACCTGCAGTGATTATTAGAGCAGCCAGCCTCGTCAAAGTTGTGTTTCAAACACGCACCGTCGATGTCAGACGCGGCCGCGGACTTCTGACCGGGACGGTGTTTCTTTTTACTAACTGCTCCCCTACCCGGTGCTTTGTTGGCGGCGTCTCGGGCCGAGGTGGCCGCGGAGGAGCTGTCGGCGGCCTCGGTCCGCTCGCGGTACGCCTTCGTATTCAGGACTGTGTACCGATCTGCGGATATTTCAGTGTTCCCCCGAGAAAACGCGCCCCAACCCTTCTCCAGAGCCTCTTTGCGGACATCAGCATCGTATAGTATATGGGTATCATCCGTAAAACCCTCCACCACCGACGCTTTGCGAGCTACATAGGAGAGGTGGGCCATGTAACTGCGTAACTCGTCAGCTGTGCCGTCTTTCGCCAGAGAGCCCCAGCGCAAGGCCGCATAGATGTACTCAGGGTAGGTGGGGTGTTTAATATCTTTTGCATCCAAATACTCTTTGTAAGACCACCTACGTTTTTGGACTTCCAGCTCATCCAAAGACTGCGTGGCGGGGGGGGGGGTCCATCCACTGGCCGGGGGGGTCCCAGCCTTGGCCCTCTCCTCCATGGCCCTCACTCTAGCCTTCAGTGCTGTCTTCCTCTCTGCCAGCTCCAGGGCCTGTACTTGTTTGATCAGGTCCAACTCCTCCTCATCCTGCATCTGCCCAATGTCTTTAGTAGCCATGGTAGATCCTGTAGATAGTGTAGAATCAGCTATGGATTCTGTGGACCCACCTGTGCTGTGAGGTGCTGGTGTGGCTGTGACTCCTCCAGTACCACTGGTAGGCCTAGTAGTAGTAGCAGTGCTAGTCCCAGCAGTAGTAGTACTCCTCCTGGTCCTGTGGTCTAGATCACCCAGAATAGGTCCTACACATAGGTCACCTACTGGCAGATCATGGTAGAGTCCACATTTAATGCAAAACTTCTCAGGCATTACTGAAATCAGCAATTACTGACAAAATTATAGTCAAGCATAACCAACATGGTGTGTGGTTGCTGGAGGGAGAGTCACTGGTTGGTTGCCACAACACAACCACCCCACACACAGGTATAGTTCCAGGAGTGTATGCTAGGTGGGAGAGAGGTAGGTGCAGTGGAGCATGTCCAGTGAGTCTTTATACTAGCATACAGCAAACTGTATACTACACATAAATCACACATTTTTGTCATGCCTTAATCATGGTTTGAATTAACTGTAAGTTGTAAATCTTTAGATGTAGTACTCAATGAGGCCAATCTGGAGATCAATAATGAATGACCTTGGCAAAGTTCCAAATCATACCATTACAGGTCAAATATTTAAAATTGCTTAATAATTGAAACTAAGTTGGTCATGATTTTTATTTCCATCTAGGTAACAGAAATGTAAAAAAAAAGAGTATGCTCGACCTTTACCAAGGTGAAGGCCACATATTTTCACTGCTGAATGATTTGAATAAAGACTCTCATTCATCAATTAAAGATGTGTTGAAACTGATAAAATGCAGAGAATTAAATCCAACATGGATATTTACTTCCTTCAAATTGGTTAGGATGTCAGAAGAGGAATAGTTGTGTGGTTATGTACCATTATGCATGATTATGCTATACCTCTTAGAGGTTCCATCTCGGCCAAATCAGTCCTTGATCCGGCTTGGATGGTACTACCCGGTTATCAGCCTGGCTGGTTACAAGCCTGGCCCGGGTGAAGCTCACCCTGCCTGGACTGCTCATCTGGCATGGTTACAGCTCTGCCCTTCTGGCCCGGATGACCAACCCGGCCCGGATGGACAGATGGCTTGCAATAAGGCAGGCCTTCACTGGTCACTGGCGGTTCCCGCTGGGAGCTCCACCTATGAGGGCACACGCGGAGACCACTTAGGTAGCAGCTAATGAAGACTCACTTACAGAACCCTGCTCCCCAGATGTTCACCCAACCATTGGGTAGAAGCAATGTAATCCAGGTTCTGTCTCTAACATCTGTGATGTCCATGTAAAGTATGGTAGTGCGGCCATGATCGTTTCCATCCACCTGCAAACACCTGAATAGAAAAGGCTATTTACAACTCTACATCCACCTGTGTCGTTCCTTGGGAGGGTAGCTGCAAGTCATACGATCCTTAGTTCCCTAGTAGTCAGATACTTGGACAGTCCCTCGTCCTAGCCTACCCCCAACTATTGCGATCACTACAGTTATAAATCCTTTTAATAGCAGCTCCATTATTCTTTATCGGCTTTAGCAAATACTAAGATTTCACAAATGATTGTGGAACTGAACACCTTTACCTTCAGTCCCCAGTCATTAAACACCACTGCTCCTTTACGTAAGTAGTGCTCCTGTAAGGCACTGGGAGTCTGGGACTAGGTTGCTCTTTCTCAATAGGCCTCTAAAGGCCAGGGTGATGCATGCCCACAGTAATCTCATTGGCGCTGGAAGTCTAGTCTCTTGAACATCAAAAATAGGTCCTCCAGAAATAAAAGTGGGACACTGAGGTTCCAGGTCGCCTAGTGCACAGCTGATAGCTGACATTGTCATTACAAAAGTAAACTCTGATCTGATGCAGAGCACCTCATAACTGAAATAGTTATTAAGGCTGATCACAGCACTGATGTAATTCTGGATGGTATAGCACTTCAAAGATTTAGATAGGTACACAGCGTAACGGCACAAGAGGTCAAGCTTCGTGGGTACCGGGGTGGCACCGGCCAGCATGCAAATCCGAGGAATTTCTTCTACTGGGAAATCTTTGTCTTCGACGTTGAGGCCGTCCACACCATGGACCTAAACTCCGTAGCCCTGATGTCCAGGTCCCTCACAAACAAGTCGATCTCTACAACATAGATGGGAAGGAATGTCATCAAAACACTTGGCTCTGGATGTTGCTGATGCAATCTTGTAGCCAGGCAGCAAAACTCCCACTAAATGATAGTAAAATGCAACCTTGTCCCAGAGGAATTTCCATGGACCTATCATTGTCACTCTTAGGACACACTATAGGACACACAAATAGCATCAGTCCACCCGGGGGAGGGAGGTCACCCCCATATCCCTGAGGGGGGTTGCCCATCATTGGTGACTGGTTGCCATAGAAGCCACTCAGTTGGCTCCTACAGTACCTCCCTTTATGTGCCCCCCTAGTTACTGCAGATGTACTTCTTGTTGCATGGGTTACATTCACAACGGTCACAGAAATTTGCAGATGTCCGGGGAACGTGATCCCCCTTGTTGTCTGCACCCTACCCACTGTTATTGGCTCGCCGGCTATCCTTGCGGGCTTTGTCCCGGTCGGACATCTTATAATCTGCTTATAATCTACTTCAATGTGGTAATCTTACCTCCTCATCCTGCTATCTTTGGCATACAATCTCAACTTATCACACAGGTAATCAGACAGACCTTAAGGTTCGCTGGGTCCTAGGAGAGCCACATCCGGATCTGGGGATAGTAGCCCCAGTGAGTGATGAGATAGCCCAGGCCCTCTGCAGCCCTGCCTGGAAGGTGGCTGAGGTAGAGGATGGTATGGTATGGTACAGCAGCTAGTCTCTGTAGGGGTGGCTGTTGTTGCTGCTGCTGCTGAAGTGGCTGTGATTGTTGCTGAAGTAGCTGAGACTGTTGTTGCACTCACAGGAGGTAGGACTGGTAGGAAGTGCCCACCTTACCTCCTGAGTGTTGCGGTTCTTGTACATGGTGTGTGTATTCACCCCCTCTGGCTGCGTCGGCACTATGGTAAAGGACTGAGGTATACATTTGAGCCTCAAACGCCTCCGCATCCTGTCCACCAAAGCTGGTTGAGGCTCCATGGAACCCAGACATGGCCCCTCTTGTCTCCTCCTCTATTGGGTTGTTACCTGTGCGTAGTCCGGCAAAGTCTATCACAGCCTCCATCAGCCTCTGATACCTCTTCAAATCAGCCTCTCTGGCCCTCTCCTAAAAGGTAGCCTCTAAGATACAGGGTAGTCTCTATCCATTCCAATTGAGTGGTTAGTGCAGCCTGGGCACTTTAGTTGTACTGCGCGGAAGCTGTATGGTAGGGTGTGACCTCTGTGCTGTGTTGGTGGGTCGTACCGGCTGGGTGCCCCGACCAGCCTGGGGGGACCATGGTCAGTCTCCTGTGGACCGAGGACACAACCATTGACTCCTTGTGCCGGAGCTGCTATCCCCTGTTTCTTAGGAGTTCCCTTATTGAGGTTGGGGGCCTCACATTGTGGACACTTGACTCTATTGCCGTGGAACTAATGCCCAGAAAAACAGCTCTAGTGGGGCGGCATAGCTGCCATGTAGGGTGATCTTGTGCATTTTCTCAAGAAACGTCCATCCTTTGCACAGAGGTAGGCAAGTATGTGAGGAGTCATTTGCAAGAAATAGGCAATTAAGATCTAGCCTATAAGGGGCCATGGGCCTCTTTAAAAAAATTTGTAGTTATGAAAATTTGATGAAGATCCAATGCAGGTTTGAATGGTCACACCTTTGCTAATATCAAAGTGATTTATGATGACACATGGCTATTGCTGAAATGTCCCACTAATGATCCTGATGGTTTATCCAAGGTCAAGGTCATTTTTCAAGGTCATAGCTCCAAAGAAAAGGTATGCTTTTTAAATTTTCCATATTACTTTGCTTTCTGTGGGAAGGATGTATATAGATGGGAACATGGAGTGCAGCCATTGTTAGGTTACATATATAATTAGGCTAATTGTTTGCATTTAATCAGGCCAATAGCATTTAACTACATTTAACGACTGACCAGGTGTATGTTTCCAGTGCCACCCTGTGCTGCCATGTTCCACCCTGTCCTGCGTTAAGCTGCCCTGTGCTGCCCTGTCCTGCCTTAAGCTGCCCTGTGCTGCCCTATGCCGTCCTGGATTACCCCCCCCCCCCCCCCCGAGTGGGCACAGAATTCTGTTCAACATTGAACCTTTAATCAACATTGAACCCCCATTAATGATAATTTATGAATGTTGATTCAATGTTCTGTGTCCACTGGGTTGTGCTGCCAAGTAGCACCCTGTGCTTCCACTTGCTTTCCTGTGCCACCCTGTGCTTCCCTGTGCTGCCCTTTGATACTCCGCTCTCTGGATTGCTACCAGACGCAGGCAAACGTTGCTTTTAGTTGGTACCTTGCAAATGTCAGAAGGGAGGTATGAGGGCATGCAAACCCATAGGCAAATTTTTAATGGTGCCTATGCAATTCTATTTCCATGAGTGCCTATGCAATTCCATTGGTGCCTATGCAATTTCATTGATGCCTATGCAATTCTGTTGATGCCTACAGAATTCCATGGGTGGCTATGCAATTCTATTGGTGCCTATGCAATTCTGTTGATGCCGATGCAATTCCATGGGTGCCTATGCAATTTCCATTGGTGCCTATGCAATTCCCTTGGTGCCTATGTGATTCCCTTTGTGCCTATGCAATTTCATGTGTGCCTATGTAATGCCATTGGTGCCTATGCAATGTCATGGGTGCTTATGCAATGTCATTGGTGCCTATGCAAGTCTATGGGTGCCTATGCAATTCCAAGGGTGCCTATCCAATTCCATTGGTGCTTATGCAATTTCCTTGGTGCCTATGCAATTCCATGTGTGCCTACAGAATTCCATGTGTGCATATGCAACTCCATTGGTGCCTATGCAATTCCAATTCCATTGGTGCCTATGCAATTCCCTCTGGCCTATGTACTTCTATGGGTGCCTATGCAATTCCATGGGTGCTTATACAATTACATTGGTGCCTATGCAATTCTGTTGATGCCTATGCAATGACATTGGTGCCCATCCCGGGGTGCCTATGCAATTACATTGGTGCCTATGTAATTCCCTAGGTGCTTATGCAATTCCATGAGTGCTTATGAAATTTAATGGATGCCTTTATGTACATAAAAGAAATCAATGTGAGTACAGCTACACTGCAAATATCCTCGCCCATATCACCTTCCCTCACCATAATACTGCCCCTTGCCTATTACCCTTGCCTTTATGTTATCATAGCTGATAATGCATTATAGCCACATGATCATTATCCCTGGTCAATTGCATTACTGTTATACTGAGCTATTGGCCTGATTAAGCTGGAAAAATCAAGCAAAATCTATGTATCAATGCCTCCTTCATTACATAGTAGCTTTAGCAGCCTCTCGATTACATTGAATTTACATTATGTCTTTATCAGTGTTAGTTTTGCAAAGAAATCTTATACCAACTGTTTCATTGAGAATTCCAATATTTGCGACTTTCGACCTGGGCAAATGACCTTGACCTTGACTCAGTATGTTTCTGTAGATCATAAGGGTCATACCGTAGCTATATTTCTATGTAGTAAAAGACATTGAATATTTATATACTTATGTCATTTGGAAGAGTAGTAGCCAACCCAACAACAGCCATTTTGAAAGATGGCCGCCACACTTTTCCTGTGCTAGATCTAGGTTGCCTATTTCTTGTGAATTGATCAATATATATTAGCCAATGTCTGTGGGAAGTTTGGTAGCTTCTTGAAAAAATGCACATTGGATCAGCTATGCCGCCCCACTATATACTCGTCATATTGAGGCAATTGAGGCGAAATGGGGCAAGTGAGGCAATATAACAGAAAAATTAAATCAATTGTCCATGTTGTAGTAGGAGCAGGGCGGCAGTGACGTCATGGTATCACTGGTGGGAAGGCTCCCTACTTCCTCTGGGGGTCAATACCCAAACTAACCAATAAGTCCTTCCTATTGGCTTTAGCAAATACTACTAAGATTTCACAACTTTTGTAAAAGTTTGGAGATCTTCTCACAACAAGTTATAACTATTGTCATATCATTCATGTATAAATCTTATACACATTATCTGAGGACCAATCTGACCTCTCCAGTTCCCAGACAACACCAGCCAATGGACCTACGCCCTAATTCTCAGTCATATGGATCTATGTTTAGCCAGCTCCTCAATTTGGATACAGGGGTGGTTGGCTGTGTGGGTGTGAATTCAACATACACATATGTCAAAGGCTGAGATCACTTGATTTCGTCGTGGAGGATAGGCCTAGATAGAGCCTATTAATGTTGCGACAATATTAAAACATTTTAACATGATTATCTTTCAAATTTGATAGTTATCAAAATGCTATCTACATAGACCAACATATTTTGCAGATAAACAATTAAAACGAATGTATGGCAAGTCATGTTGATTTTATGGGGATTTTTTAACATTTGACCTTTAATTGCATGACTTTGACCTTGACAAATGTAAACCATCATTTCTTCCCAGACTGGCCTCAACTGGTATCATATGGTTTAAAAATTTACAGAAATATTGATTAAAACCAGAATTATTGCCAAATAAGTGTAATTTTAATTATTTCATCTTTTTTTTTGTTTCCATGAAAACAGGTCAAGGATAGCCAAAGGAACCTCACTATCTAGGTCCACCATCCCACTTTTCATCATTGCCATGTGTTGTACTAACACAGAAATTAAAATAAAGCATATATAGCTATATTTGGGGAAAATAGAATGTTCGTTAGGAAGGACAAGTTGATTTCATAGTGATTTTTGAACATTTGACCTTGAGTTACATGACCTTGACCTTGGCCAAGGTCAACCAAATTATCTTTTCTGCTTAGGTCTCATTGAGTACTTGATGATAGGATTTTGAAACGTACAAAAATATTTAAACCAGAATTATGGCCAGATAAGTGAAATTTCAATTATTTTCTGATTATTTTGGGTTTCCATGGAAACAGGTCAAGGATAGCATAAGCAACCTCACTATCTAGGGCCACCATCAATTTTTCTCATTGCCATGTGTCTGACCAACATCAAACATAAAATCAAGCATATCTAGCTATATTTGGGGAAAATAGAATGTTCGTTAGGAAGGACAAGTAGATTTTTTAGTGATTTTTGAACATTTGACCTAGAATTGCATGACCTTGACCTCAACCAAGGTCAACCAAGTTTTTTTTTCAGATAGCTGTTATTGAGTACTTGATGATAGGATTTCGAAACGTACAGAAATTATGATTTAAACCAGAATTATGGCCTAATTAGTGAAATTTCAATTATTTTCTGATTATTTTCGTTTCCATGGAAACAAGTCAAGGATAGCAAAAGGAACCTTGCTATCTAGGTCCACCGTTAATTTTTCTCATTGCCATATGTTTGACTAACACAGAACTTAAAATAAATAGCGGTTTAAAACTATATCTATTTAGGAGTAACACCAATGTTAACTAAGGGAGTGGGCTATGTCTGTATAACATGTTATCTGATTATTGTATTTCCATTACATCTTGTGTTCAAATTTTCCAAACTGTAATTTTGAACCAAAATATGGATTCTACACCCTCAATAACCCTAAATTCATGTAATACACGAGGAAATCAGGCAATCTTGAGTATTTATTGGCCATCTTGGCAGCCATCTTGGAATTTTCCAAATTGTAATTTTGACCTAAAATATGGATTCTACACCTTCGATAACCCTAATATCCATGTATTACACAAGGAAATCAGACAATCTTGAATTTTTGGCGGCCTTTTTGGCAGCCATCTTGGAATTTCCCAAATTGTAATTTTGACCCAAAATATGGATTCTACACCCTAGGAAACCCGAAAATCCATGTATTACACAAGCAAATCAGACGATCTTGAATTTTTGGCGGCCATCTTGGCAGCCATCTTGGAATTTCCCAAATTGTAATTTTGACCCAAAATATGGATTCTACACCCTAGGAAACCCTAAATTCCATGTATTACACAGGGAAATAAGACAATCTTGAGTTTTTGGCGGCCATCTTGGCAGCCATCTTGGAATTTCCCAAATTGTAATTTTAACCCAAAATATGGATTCTACACCCTAGATGACCCTAAAATCCATGTATCACAAAAGGAAATCAGAAAATCTTGAGTATTTGGCGGCCATCTTGGCAGCCATCTTGGAATTTCCCAAATTGTAATTTTGACCCAAAATATGGATTCTACACCCTAGGAAACCCTAAAATCCATGTATCACACAAAGAAATCAGACAATCTTGAGTTTTTGGCGGCCATCTTGGCAGCCATCTTGGAATTTCCAATTTGTAATTTTGACCCAAAATACGGATTCTACACCCTCGATCACCCTAAAATCCATGTATTACACAAGGAAATCAGACAATCTTGAGTTTCTGGTGGCCATCTTGGCAGCCATCTTCGAATTTCCCAAATTATAATCTCGATCCAAAATATGGATTCTACACCCATCGATAACCCTAAAATCCATGTATTATACAAGGAAATCAGCCATCTTAGAATTTCCCAAATTGTAATTTTGACCCAAATTATGGATTCTACAACCTAGGAAACCCTAAAATCCTACACCCTAGGAAACCCTAAAATCCATGTATTACACAAGCAAATCAGACAATCTCGAGTTTCTGGCAGCCATCTTGGCAGCCATCTTGGAATTTCCCAAATTGTAATTTTGACCCAAAATATGGATTCTACACCCTGCATAACCCTAAAATCCATGTATTACATAAGCAAATCAGAGAATCTTGAGTTTTTGGCGGCCATCTTGGCAGCCATCTTGGATTTTCCCAAACCGTAATTTTGATCCAGAATATGGATTCTACACCCTAGATAACCCTAAAATCCATGTATTACACAAGGAAATCAGAGTTTTTGGCGGCCATCTTGGAATTTTCCAAATTGTAATTTTGATTTCTACACCCTAGATATTACACAAGGAAATCAGATAATCTTGATTTTTTGACACCCCCCTTTATTGAATAGTCTAGGTTACAGTTAGTAGGCCTACATTGATAAAATTGCCTATAGCACCCCCCCTTTTTTTTCAATAGTCTGGGCTACATTAGTAGGCCTACATTGATAAAATTGCCTAGAGCACCCTCTCCCCTTTTTTTTCAATAGTCTAGGCCTAGGTGGTCATTATTCACCCAGACCCCTCTACATGTGACCTGTATCTACCCTGGGTGAAAACGCCCCTTTTTTAAAGTGCATATATATATATGTAAAAAATGGCCCTAGAATTATTTTAACGAATAGATAAATAAAGTCCAACTTCTACCTTTATGATAAAAAAATAAATAAAAGTTAAACAAGGAAGGGCTTGAGGGCTAAAATGTAGTGTTCTTAGTCGAATGTCGCGGGACATAAATAATCTCGTCGAGAGTGGATCCTCTTTTTTCGACTTTTTTCGGACTTTTATTATCCTCTCAAGCTAAAAGTAGGCCTAAAAAAGTAGGCCTAGTCCCAATAGGAATTGAATTTATGTAGGAAGATTTTACTATCCCCTCAAGCTAAAAGTAGGCCTAGTCCCAATAGGAATTGAATTTATGTAGGAAGATTTTATTATCCCCTCAAGCTAAAATGTAGGCCTAGTCCCAATAGGAATTGAATTTATGTAGGAAGATTTTATTATCCCCTCAAGCTAAAATGTAGGCCTAGTCCCAATAGGAATTGAATTTATGTAGGAAGATTTTATTATCCCCTCAAGCTAAAAGTAGGCCTAGTCCCAATAGGAATTGAATTTATGTAGGAAGATTTTATTATCCCTTCAAGCTAAAAGTAGGCCTAGTCCCAATAGGAATTGAATTTATATAGGAATATTTTATTATCCCCTCAAGCTAAAAGTAAGCCTAGTCCCAATAGGAATTGAATTTATGTAGGAAGATTTTATTATCCCCTCAAACTAAAAGTAGGCCTAGTCCCAATAGGAATTGAATTGATGTAGGAAGATTTTATTATCCCTTCAAGCTAAAAGTAGGCCTAGTCCCAATAGGAATTGAATTTATGTAGGAAGATTATATTATCCCCTCAAGCTAAAAATAGGCCTAGTCCCAATAGGAATTGAATTTATATAGGAAGATTTTATTATCCCCTCAAGCTAAAAGTAGGCCTAGTCCCAATAGGAATTGAATTTATGTAGGAAGATTTTATTATCCCCTCAAGCTAAAAGTAGGCCTAGTCCCAATAGGAATTGAATTTATGTAGGAAGATTTTATTATCCCCTCAAGCTAAAATGTAGGCCTTGTCCCAATAGGAATTGAATTTATGTAGGAAGATTTTATTATCCCCTCAAGCTAAAATGTAGGCCTAGTTCCAATAGGAATTGAATTTATGTAGGAAGATTTTATTATCCCCTCAAGCTAAAATGTAGGCCTAGTCCCAATAGGAATTGAATTTATGTAGGAAGATTTTATTATCCCCTCAAGCTAAAAGTAGGCCTAGTCCCAATAGGAATTGAATTTATGTAGGAAGATTTTATTATCCCCCTCAAGCTAAAAGTAGGCCTAGTCCCAATAGGAATTGAATTTATGTAGGAAGATCTTATTATCCCCTCAAGCTAAAAGTAGGCCTAGTCCCAATAGGAATTGAATTTATATAGGAAGATTTTATTATCCCCTCAAGCTAAAAGTAGGCCTAGTCCCAATAGGAATTGAATTTATGTAGGAAGATTTTATTATCCCCTCAAGCTAAAAGTAGGCCTAGTCCCAATAGGAATTGAATTTATGTAGGAAGATTTTATTATCCCCTCAAACTAAAAGTAGGCCTAGTCCCAATAGGAATTGAATTGAAGAGGATTTTGGGCAGGAAAGGTGCTATAAAAGAGGATCTCGGGCAGAAAAGGTGCTAAATAATTTATTTTTTATGTGTTTTTTTTTTGGCTTCAGCGAGGGAAGGGGGCTATAAATAAAATAGGCCAAGCTATAGTTAGTAGGCCTACACTGAGAGAATTGATTATAGTCCCGGTGCCCCCCCCCCCTCTTTGTTTTCAATAGCCTAGCCTAGGTCAAATTGATACATTTTAGTAGCGGCAGCAAATTGATACATTTTAGTAGCGGCAGCAAATTGATACATTTTAGTAGCGGCAGCAAATTGATACATTTTAGTAGCGGCTGCAAATTGATACATCTTAGTAGCGGCTGCAAATTGATACATCTTAGTAGCGGCTGAAAATTGAAAGTTGTCAAGAAATTTTACTACGTTATTAGGATAGTAAAAACAGGGCCCCCTGATTGGCTGTTGGTTATCAATTGTGGTTACGTCACGAATGATCAAATGTAACTCAAAAGCGGAAATGAAATCGTCATTTTCGGGAAAACTCGGCCAATCTAAGCATCAAAAACATGATTTCCGAGGTAATATGATATGCAGGCTTCAGATTTCCAGCCGGATTTTAAGCTTTAATGCCTGTAAAATGTAGTAAAACGTGTATTTACTATACTTAGCGGGAACGGCGACGTCAACAAATGTTTCCCGGGTGGTGCCCCTTGACTACATGACGCAGTCCTGTTTCTAAGGGCTGCGTGTACTGGGGCCCTGAAGGGGGGTCTGCAGAGGCCCTAGATACCCGCCTAGATACATACATTAAATCATAATTTAATGGTCTAATTCACTTTATAGCATCTTGATAATTTACAACCTTGACCCTTATCCCTTTTTCTCGTGGGATAAAGATAGAATTTGGTTGTTGACAGGTCCTCTCGTCGATATCTGCTCTTCTCCATGGGACCTCTCGAGTCCCCTGTGGGGCCTCTCGAGGTCCCGTGGAGAAGAGCAGATATCGACTCGAGGACCCGCCAACAACCAAATTCTATCAATAAATTTCTTGACAACATCGGATATCACTTGACAACATCAAATATCAATCTGATATTTGATGTCTTGATATTTGATTCAAACAGCACATCGAGTGGGATAAATCTTAGTAGCGGAGCAAAACTCCTATATATTTCCTTGCCGCCTGCCGCCAAAATGGCGGCGGCTGCAGCGTGATTTCTGAGTGTCCAATCAGCACACAGCTTAGAGGTCACGTGATCAGTAGAAATCCAACATGGCGAGCGCCAACTCGCATCGATTCGAATCGATAAAATTGCTCAAATTGGTCCAAATAGCCACCATTCCACCCCCCCAGCACATGTTTTCGGCCTAGAATTCGAAAATAAAGAGAATGGGACAGGTTTGAGCCTTCAAAACGGAGTAGTTCGCGAAATATCCACTCCTCGGCGCGCCGAAAATTGTCAAATATCGATGTGAGTTGACGCCCGCCATGTTGGATTTCGTTTGCGTCTCGTCTCCTCGAATCGATAAAATTGCTCAAATTGGTCCAAATAGCCACCATTCCACCCCCCAGAACATGTTTTCGGCCTAAAATTCGAAAATAAAGACAATGGGACAGGTCGCAACCCTGAAAACGAAGTAGATCCGGACCCTACGTAGGGTAGCGGAGTTGGAGACTGGTGGTACGAGTCTGTATATTTCCTTGCCGCCTGCCGCCAAAATGTGAAAAAACGTCAACTTTACATCAAAATATTGCTTTAATGCTAAGTATTTTCATTAAACTAACAACAGGAGTTATCACCATTTTTAGTAGGGAATACAACAGAACAACAATCGAATTAGAACACTACTGAAATCATGTCGAAAATTACATTCTCCCAACATTCACTTTTTTTTTGGCAGAATCTGAGTTTTTTTTCAGTTTTTTAAAGAAATCTCTTATTTTAGGTGATTTAACTTCTTTTTTTCCCATTTCTTTTTACAGATATAAATACCTGAGGTGTTTTGCAAAAGAATGATATAGCTCAAATAGTCCACAGGATATTTCATCAAGTTGTAATAGATCAGGCAAAACATGTCTGCACAAAAAAACAGGGTGACTATATAAGAGTGGGCTTGACCTAGTTTCATAGCGTTACAGCGAACATAGCCCACTCCAATTAAGCATATCTAGCTCAAATTTTGGGAAAAAAGAATGTTCGTTAGGAAGGACAAGTTGATTTTATGGTGATTTTTGAACATTTGACCTTGAGTTACATGACCTTGACCTTGGCCAAGGTCAACCAAATAATTTTTCCAGATAGGTCTCATTGAGTACTTGATGATAGGATTTTGAAACGTACAAAAATATTGATTTAAACCAGAATTATGGCCAGATAAGTGAAATTTCAATTATTTTCTGATTATTTTGGGTTTCCATGGAAACAGGTCAAGGATAGCATAAGCAACCTCACTATCTAGGGCCACCATCAATTTACCTCATTGCCATGTGTCTGACTAACACAGAACTTAAAATTAAGCATATCTAGCTATAATTGGGGAAAATAGAATGTTCATAAGGAAGGGCAAGTTGACCTTATGGTGATTTTTGAACATTTGACCTTGAATTGCATGACCTTGACCTTGGCCAAGGTCAACCAAATTTCTTTTTCAGATAGCTCTTATTGAGTACTTGATGATAGGATTTCGAAACGTACAAAAATATTGATTTAAACCAGAATTATGGCCAAATATGTAAGTTTTCTAAGAATCTCATTATTTTCCCTGGTTGCCATGGTTACCAAGCTCCCCTGACCTTAAGCTACACCAGATGCAAGGCCACCCCACATTTTCATATGCCTCTGAGGGTTACCTATCAGAAAATCATAGGTGGAATTAGTGCTCTTGATTGGCAGTCATGGCTAATATCCTAGGGTCTGGCTCATGGACTAAAAGCTTTAACCACCTTCAGAAAAGGCAAGTTCATTAGTATCGGGATATTTATGTTGTCTATTTTACACAAATTGAAAAAAATTACCTTTTCAGCAAGATTCAGCCGTTGATCTTTTTGTATTGCTTCCCAATTCTCCCATCCATGCTCATATATACCCTTCAGGAGGTTTGCATCGTCTTCAGTTCCCCAGGCAACTTGAAACTTGGCATCCTTAATCCCAAGGATCCGTAGTTGAAAGCTGAATAAGATTAAACGTACAATATACAATGTATTATCACAAATGGCTTAGGAAACTAGATTTCAGTGGAATACTCCTCCGCATCTATGTAATTCTTTCACAGGTTAGCGGTTCCAACCAATGTCATCAATTGGTTGGAGTATTGATGGAAGTACCCCGGTGCCGCCTTAATCTTTACCCACACCAACTACAGCCACAGACCAACAGACCACTGTCCATCACCAAGACAAAGATATTTCTCATGACATAAACCAGTGCATGATATTAAGTTGTGCTTACTGATATGTACTTACCTGTACCAACCCTCCTTCTCGATTGCCTGCACTAACGGATTTAGCTTTGTTATGCTCTCTTCAAATGACTTGACGTATACTTGTATTTCTCTTATCGTTAATATGGGTCCTTTGTGTGTCTTTTTCTCTGCCAAAATATAAAAATGAAAGATAGTAAACTCCCGTACCCATAATAAATATCTTAAATGTAGACACTTGGGCAAATGGTCCTGCATCTAGGGATATCAATCGTGTGGTAATGAATTAACGGTTAGGTAAGAAGTACACAAGTTGGTATGAGGCGGGGGGGGGGGGCTTTCAAGGATCCCTTTCAAGAGGGACCTCACCCAGTAAACAATACACTTTATATTATACAACATTTTATAACGTTTAACCTTTCTCTAATGCTCCTTACTATGGCATAACGTTATATAAAGTTTTAAAACGTTATTTTGACGTAAAATTACGGGTTCCGACAGTAGAGAGCTTTGCCAAACAGTCAAATCATTTATTTCATGGTGAATACGATATATCAAGGCTAAGCCTATGGGAGTACCATATGCGAGGGCAGCGTGAAATAACCTTCGGGCGTATTGCACGCTTTAGCTGTATTGCACGCTCTCGAGGATCGCTATGGTGACGCCATGATGTTGCTATGGCGTCGCCATGGCGTCGTTAGGCGTCACTTGACGTCACGCACTTTCAAAATCCAAGATGGCGATTCCAGGGACATAAACACGGCGTCTAAATAAAGGTAGTTTTCGGCTAACTTTCATCAAAATACCCTGAAATAAATACAGAGCGTCACTTAAAAGTCACCTCTTCAATGGTTACTGCACTCGCGGTGCTTGGGCCGTATTGCACTAGGCCTACGGCCAGCGTGCAATACGGCCCAAGCACCCTTGTGCAGTAACCATTGAAGAGGTGACTTTAGCGTGCAGCTCTGTCTATATATGCAAGTGTGCTAATAACATGGCATGCAGTAATGTCTCTAATATTTTGAGGTTGCTTTACTCAACATAACGTTCTACTAGGGTTTGAAGCTTGAAGATATTATACTTACGTTCCCTTGCAGGATCATAGGTTCTCATTGCCATCCTACATGAGTTGCGCAGGTTACTGTATGCCAATTCTAAATCCTGTACATCTCTTTGCAACTTTGCAGCTTTCCTTATCTTCTCTGCTCTGAGTTTAATTGAGACCACAGATAGTCAATACAATTTTCTGCTTTACTATCAGAATGAATGCCATGTACTGCTGTATCTCTTAAGGTCTTAGCCTATCAACTTATCATCGAGAGTATAAACCATATGAGACATAAATAAAGGGATAAAATAGCTCCATATTATAATTCTCATAATATCTCAAAATATACTCACTTATCTAAGCAGTCTCCAAATCTCTTGGCATGGAGAACAAAAGCTTTCACTTCGTCTCCGCTAAAGCTTTCCCAGATATCTTTCTCTTGCTTTAAACTGGATACCTTTTTGTGATGGGCGTCCGAATGCTCATCTTTTGTATGTACCTTTGGTATCTTAATTCCCTGACCCTCACCATTACCTGGTACATTCTGCAAAAAAAGGACATTTGATACAATAAGAACGTGTTTCTTGGTTTATCATGATCCTTTAGAGTGTGAAATAATATATTGCAGGAATCTTTTATGTTCTAATTTTGCCTCATTTGCAAACAATTACTTTTCTGTTGCATCTCATCCCTCCAAAGACAATTACTTTTCTGTTGCATCTCATCCACTCCAAAGCAGAACATACATACCATTTGAGAAACAAGTACATTAGCAAACCAATGTGTGTATGCAGAACCAAAGGCTTTGCTTTCGATGAGACGCTTAGCACAGTTACATATTTAATGTAATCTATCAGGGAGATGATTTTATATTTTACTGACATCAAGGCTGTAGAGTTTCTTACCTCTTCAAGTAAGCGCCTTCTTACTTTCTTATCCAACGTTTGGTTGGAGATAGTATCAGATGCTAAAGCATCCTGCCCTGCATCTCCATACTCATTGGGTTGTTTATCTGGACAGAAAGAGCAGAAATAGATATTCTTATTACTGTAAAGACGTGGACTTGTAAACCAACCTCAATTGTATGCCCACACACCAAATTTGTAAATTTCTAATAAACTTGTCTTGGTAAATGTTGGAAGCAAAAGTAAGACCAGGTTATGTCTATCCGTAATCTGGCTAAATGGATGTGGCGCCATCTATATTTGGTAAGTATTATTAAGACTTTAAGATTAAGATTTTTTTAGATAAAATATGCTCAAAACGTTTGTCCTTGCACTCTGGTGAGCTAGGTCGTATTTGCGTAATAGAGGTAGGATAAGCTTCTACGCACCGTAGCATCATCACATTACACTAGGCAGTGTTCAATAAGATTTGCATCGTACACACAAAAGCCGGCAATAAACAATAGCTACCCGTGTCCAAGGCAGCAATATTTTATATATAAACTCATGATACATACACACATATTAAGCCAAATACGGGATAGCTCTCCTAGGTGCGCGGACAAACGTTTAGAGCGATATTTTAATCTTAAGTCTTAATTATTAAGATCTGAATGTGCAGCTTCTTCCACCTAGTGTCACATATCCAAACTATGCTGCCTGCGGTTTGCCTTATATACCCTACACCCAGATGAGACATGTACGTCTAAAAGAAAAGGGGAAAAAACATGGGTTGGGGGGCAGAGCCCCCCATTACATACTAATAACTAGCCTATCCCACAGTGGACTTACTGCTACTCGTGGTGTCATCTTCATTTGCTTAGTGATACTTTTAAACTAGCACGAGGGTTGGTTATCCATGGCTACGGCACAAGGCGAAGCCGAGTGCTTTAGCTTTGGCTGACCAGCCCAAGTGCTGGTTTATCCATGCTCATACCACGTTTGTCAAGTTTAGAGGATATCAACTTGATTTCACCATGAACGAGAAGCACATCAGAAGACTGGATCATTTGTAAACAAATGTGATAAGATGCTCTGTAGCAGTGGACTTCAAATTAAAAAAACACATACATGTATGTGTACATCAACCACCTCATAGATTCAGTAACCCTCACTGCCCACTTTCCTACCTTATAGATTCAGTCACCCTCACTGCCTGCTTTCCTGCCTCACCTCATAGATTCAGTCACCCTCACTGCCTACTTTCCTACCTCATAGATTCAGTCACCCTCACTGCCCCCTTTCTTAGCTCATAGATTCAATCACCCTCACCGCCACCTTTCCTACCTCACCTTATAGATTCAGTCACCCTCACTGCCCCCTTTTCTACCTCACCTCATAGATTCAATCACCCTCACTGCCCTCTTTCATACATCATAGATTCAGTCACCCTTACTGCCCCCTTTCCTACCTCAAAGATTCAGTCCCCTCACTGCCTCCTTAATTTTTATAGCACACCTCATAGATTCAGTCACTGCCTGCTTTCCTACCTTTTAGATTCAGTCACCCTCTCTGCCACCTTTCCTACCTCATCTCATAGATTCAGTCACCCTCACTGCCCTCTTTCATACATCATAGATTCAGTCACCCTTACTGCCCCCTTTCCTACCTCATAGATTCAGTCAACCTCACTGCCCCCTTTACTACCTCACCTCATAGATTCAGTCACCCTCTCTGCCACCTTTCCTACCTCATCTCATAGGTTCAGTCATCCTCTCTTCCCCCTTTACTACCTCACCTCATAGATATAGTCACCCTCTCTGCCACCTTTCCTACCTCATCTCATAGATTCAGTCACCCTCACTGCCCCCTTGACTACCTCACCTCATAGATTCAGTCACCCTCACTGCCCCCTTTACCAGGGGTAGACACTAACGCTGGCCCGGGAGCCAATGGCCCGTAATTTTGAGTCCGGGCCCGCAGTTTTCTTCAGAATAACCTTCTCATGGGCCCGGGTGGCCCACAGGAAATTTTGCAAAATATTTGGAAGGAATATACTTGATGAGTATAGTCATGTAATATGTCGTTGGAAAGAGAAAATTGAGCAATTGAAGCAATTTGGTCTCATTTTAACATAGATAAATCAGAAATATATATGGTCTTCTCTTTGAAAAAAAGTAAAATGTGGCCTCTGGCCCACAGCTGAAAATAAGGGCCCATAGATTTTTGGAGCAACGGGCCCGGGTGGCCCACAGCTAATAAAGTTAGTGTCTACCCCTGCTTTACTACCTCACCTCATAGATTCAGTCACCCTCTCTGCCACCTTTCCTACCTCATCTCATAGATTCAGTCACCCTCACTGCCCCCTTTACTACCTCACCTCATAGATTCAGTCACCCTCACTGCCTGCTTTCCCACCTCACCTCATAGATTCAGTCACCTTCACTGCCCCCTTTCCTACCTCATAGATTCAGTCACCATCACTGCCACCTTTCCTGGCACACCTCATAGATTCAGTCACCCTCACTTTCTCTTTTCATACCTCGCCAGAGCTGCATCCATGCATCAGAACAATACAGGTAAGAACATATTAAAGCACTATGCGGTCCTTAAAGGGATCCGCCGGGTCTCTAGATTTGGTGCTATTTGGTTGCTATGGCAACCAGACACTGGTTGATGACGCCTGGCCGCTAGTCCTGGTGTCTTATCAGCTGCCTTATCAGGGCTGTCCCAGCCTCCTCCAGAAAGTGCTGACTCATGACTATGTGGGTATCAGGTGGCAGCTCGCGTGGCCTTGTGTAAACAGTCGGCATACATCAGAGAAAATTATGTAATAGTCGGCATACATCGGAGACCCCCTGCTGTGACTGGGCACAAATGTGGCACGACCCATTTCTGAGAAGATGCTAAAGTCTTTTCAGGGCTAGAAGGCGGATTCACTTTTAACATCTTCTCAGAAAAATTATTTATTTTGTGTGACGTCATAGCACTAAGCAGTGCAATTATCCACTGCTAATCCACTTTTTGATGGCCTACACTGGATAACCGTACCACGCGTGGTATAAACATACATACATATATAGATACATATATACATATACACTGTATAATATATATATCTATATCTATACTAGTGTAGGATATCGGTTCCTCTCTGGCTGCTCTGTTGGCAGTTTCTTGTGCTGCATGCATTACCTTGTGGTTTGCTTTGGCGTGACCTCTTCTGTTTTGATGACCCTTGTTCCTCTCGTAATAGTTCTTCCCGGTATGACCGTTTCCCCAGCGTGAAATTCAAGTTTATCTACCAAATTAAAAGAAAATACCACAGGTATAGACCAGGTATCACTCGAACTTCGCATCACTTAATTCTTCCGCCCTCGCCACCTCAAAGGAAAAGAGGATTGCTGCTGAAGTCTGAGGCTTTTCTTTTTAAAGATTGTTCCACTCGTTTGTAGACATAATGGGTGTATTGTAGAGTTCGTCTATATGTAATTCGATTAAATAAGGACTCGAACTGCAGTTTTCATGTAGAGATGCAAGAAAACAGGGTTTATTTCGTTCTCCTGTACAACAATGCTAATCCTTGAAGTATATGAGGTTCGATCAATTTATATTCAGCTTTCAATAACTTTCACTATATGACACAGTCAGAGACCTGAGAAGGTCTGCCGGAGCAAGGGGGTGAGGACAGCTTATATACTGTCCGCCTCCGATAGGGGTGCCCCCTGGCTCTGGCCGCCCGAACTACCTTGTAGGCGTTCGACTATAATACTAATATTAGTGTCCCTACACCACCCCCCCCAGACATTACATACGCTTACTCTTTTAAATATATATACAATATAGTATAAACTCATACAACTGAGTTTATTTTAGTAAAGCGTTATGTTACGTCGTGAACACAGTAGGGTATATAAACATATACAAAACTAATATTATTTACACAGGTGGTAATACATCCGAACGGCTAGACACATTTCGAATTATTAAGGACACAGGTATAGTATACATACAAACATATACAGATTAGCGACTAGAACAACTTGACATCTCTCATGATTAAAAAAAACAGGAACAAAAAAACTGAAGATCCGGGCAGCCATCCTAACCTTTTTGAACATTGGTTAGGCACGAAGTACCATCCTTTCGGAGGGACTCGGGTGTGTGGTGCTCTCCTCTTCAACAGCCGTCCTGTCCCAAACTGGACAGGCACGTTCATTCGAACGGGTTAGTGGTGCTCTCCTCTTCATTTTTCGTACTGCTGTCTCTGTTCTGACTGAACAGACACGTTCTTCCCAACGGGCGATTGGTGCTCTCCTCTTCAGATGTCTGGTCACCGAATTCATCCTGCGTACTCCTGTTACTGCTGTTCGATTGTTCAGTAGACATTCATACCACACTAACTCATTCTCTTTCGAATATCAATTCACTCATATCTTCTCACTCTCGAATCGTGGGCTCACCCCTCCTCACTCTGGTTCTTTAGGAGTTCCAGAGCGGATTCGCGGGTGCCGTCCCACTCGTCCAGGGACACACCAAATACCTGCTGGAACTTGACGTTCATAGCCTCGTTCCGGTCATTGGACTCCTGCAGTCGTTTCTGAGCCAAAGCAGTCCTTGATGCGGCTAGCTTGGCTTCGTTCCGGATTTTGTTAGTTTCGGCGGCCAATAGCGCCTCGTTCTCTTTCTCCAGGGACATTCTTGTATTGGCTTCCTGTTCAACCAGAGAGCGGGCGAATAAATTCGCCACCCCCTGATTGTATCGGACAGCCAATTCCCTCTGCGACTCTTGGAAATCGTCCACCGCCTGCTGGGCTTGGGCGCAAACCACTCTGTCACTCGGATCAAAATACATATCCACCGGTCTTGTGCTCAGTCGGGGCCTATTGTCCGGAATCTGAGTCATTTCAGGTTCGACACGTTGAGGAACCTTCTGTCTGCCCAATTCTGGGAAGTCACCTGACTCCGGCGCAGGGGTCGGATCTTTCCGGTCGAACCAAGCAGGTGGTTTATCACTCTGCGAAGCTGACGCTGCTGCCGATGATGCTGCCGAGGAAGGACGTGAGTCCGACCCCCCACTCATGGGCGACTGATACTCAGTCGAATCTTTCCGCTTCTGCTGCTTCGACCTGGAGTCACGAGCCACAGCCAGTGGCTTCTTAAACTCCGAGGTCTCGGGCGAATCGGAACGATTCTTTTTCACTCTGCCACTCGCTGGACTGCGGCTAGCCCGCCTCTTCTCATCAATCTTTGCCTTGGGTGGATCACCCCTCCATTCACATACTCTCGAGAATAGTTCGTTCGTCATTTGGAATTTCCCTCGAGCTCTCACTAGTGCAATCCTTGCACACAGCTTGCCTTTCGTGGACTCATGCACATTACAGAATGATTCGGTCTTCACGTGGATGTGTTTGAAGTCCGAAGGGATCATTCTGTTGTATTCCATCATTACTTTATCGTGCAGGCTCATCACTTTCTCGCGTGCTGCACTCAGTCCGGGGCTGTGACAATACTTCAGATGGCGAAGCATCACACCCCTCCTCGGAGTAACGCAACCATCACAGGTTGCGCTATCCCTCTGTCCTTTCGAATTGGCACATTCGTAGACCACAGCGTGGTGGAAGTGCCGTTCGCAGAGATGCCGCAGGAACCGCATTGCTGACGGATATGTCCTGTCCCTTCCCTTCTCTTCAATGCAAATGGTGAACGGGCAATACCGCTCACCGTCTTTCAGATACCAACATAAGTAGGCCCAGCGCAACTTCGACTTCTGGTCTCTTATGTAGTAACTTTCGGGATATTTCAACAACTGTTGAAACCATTCTTTATAAAAATCAGATGGCAAGGGATCTTCCTCGGTTTCCCGAATCCAATCCTCATCATCACTTTCGCCATTCATATTTCGGGGTTCGGGGCAACCGTATGATTTCTTGCCCTTCGCGCACTCTTCAAATGAACCTGGAATGAAGTGCGCGAACTTCGCCTCACTATTCTTCCAGATCCGTTGTATTCTTTCCTGGTCCCCCTCATCTTTCGGCTCCTCTCTATTCTCTCCCTCTTCTACCTCCTCTGGCCCTTCCTCATTCGGAACCTCCATCTTCTCCTCCGGATCCTGTGTAGTTGGATCCGGATCGGTTTCCGGAGGCTCGCCCTCCGAGTCGGGTCCAGACTCATCGTCCGGACTGTCCTCGGATTCAGTCACTTTGCTGGCCTTCTTAGTCGCTCCTTTAATAATATTGCTGACCTTGGCGGCGGCAGCAGCCTGTACGGCAGCTATACGTCCTTTCAGTGGGTTATCACTTGAAGGATCTTTCTGGCCTACTGCCTCCGTGACTTTAGCAATCACCTTCGGAGGCACAGTCATTTTTGCGTCTTTCTTTGATTCCTTCAACTTCTTTTTTTCTTTCGCTGACAGGACCGGTGTGAAGGCACCCTGGTCACTGTCAGATTCGGTGTCGGTCAGAGTCTTTTTCTTTGTTCTTCCCTTCACACTTTTAACTTTCGCTTTCTTGGTGTTGTCCTCTCCGTCGGTTTCGCTCTCCGTCGACAGGCTGCCCTTTTTCTTGGCGGCCTTCAGGATCGCTTTCCCCTTTCGGATGGATGCCAGTCGTTCTTTATGTTGGGCCGAGCTCATCTCTTCCTCCAGCCCGGGTACGTATGCCCTAGTGGCGTAGGTCCCCTCCCGAATCATCGTACTGATGATTTCGTTCAGTTTCTCCTCCGGCTCCGAACACTCCTCCAGTCGACGAAGCAATTCGTCTCCATTCAGAGTGTAGAGCCTCGGGACTTCCGGATGCTCCGCTCGTTCGACCCAGTCTTCTGCAGTCCTGGGTTCTTTCTCCATGTCAGGTTCCCGGTACAGTACATCTCCTGCGATGTCCATTCCGGTAACCCCCATCCCCGTATGGTCAGTCAAGACATGCGGGACGTTCGGAAGGCGATTTTGCCGATGTGCGATTTCGCAATCGAACATGGCCCTTCTGAACGACTGACTCACTTGCAGTCCAGCCTCAGTCTGATTATAAAACAGCAGCCATTCGGATGGCAGTGCTGCATACTCAGTCGGTGATAGGAAGTGTCGAACGCAGTCTCTGGTGGCTGCGTCCCAACACTTTCGTTCTCCTTTTAAGATTCGGTCGTGAATATGGATTTCCCGACCGTCGTACCTTGATCTAAATCCGTCCAGATTCGGTTCGAGCAGCGGCTCGTCCGATCGTTCCAGGATTTCTTCAATCTCCATTCCCATGCTACCTTCTTCTAATTCGGAATTATCCTCATTCAATGCGCTTTCTTCGTTCTTGGTAACTGGCGACATCGCCTCAGTGTCCATAAATGCTTCGGACACCTCGTCGAGGGCCGATCGTTCCGAATGAGAGCCAGACGCCGAAGCCATCGTGACACTCAAGTTCTTTCACTCGATAAAATAAATGAATGACAGGTACCAGGACCCTCTCTACGGGCTCCTGGCGACTTCACCCACCTGCTCTACACCGAGTTCACTTTAAACAGTCTTTATATCCTCGCTTTTTGTGCTCTGATACGCTTCCCCTTGCTCTGTCCGGCGAACCGTAAACAAATATGGCGGATCGTTGACCCGCGTCGACCTTTGCGCACGCGCGTCGGTCTCGCGAGATACCGCGCATTCGGCGAGACTTCAGTTTTCCCGCGCTTGATAAATATAAACAATCATTCACTCTTCCTGCGCGTCACGCATTACGATCAGGTAATTATAGCACTGATATCCTCACCGCCCTGTCGAATTCATCTCGAGTCATTATGGATTTAAATACGGATAGCAACTACTAATCCGCTGGATTATCCGTCCATTACCCACTGGCACATTCACAGGTAAGTTTGTTGGATTTCTGACTTTTATTGTGATCATTCCTATATAGAAGACGAATTACCAGGTTACCCCGGTAATTATGACAATACTTAACTGATTACATCGTTGTGTTTCAGGTTAGGTGACAGCACCCCTCACTCTCAACCTAGGGCTGCGACGAACCCCCACTGGATTCTCTTTACACCTGACATTCGGAGCGGTCTGCTTCCGTTCCCTCTTAGCCATTGAGGGAACAGTCCTTCTCTTCCTGTCTACACCTGCCGAGACATTCTTTGCTTTCTCCGATCTTTTTGGAGTTCGTTTAACTTGCACCGTTTCCTTCTTCACCTTCCTAGGTCTCCCCGGACCCCTCTTCTCGACTACTTTATCTAACTCCCTTTTCATTTCCTCCTTCTCCTCTTGTCCCATCTTGAACATTTCCGTGGAGTACTCTCTCCCCTTCCATGGTTTCAACCGGGCCACATTCGATTTCTGATTCCTCCCGAAGGTATCCCTCATCAGGACTGTATCATCACTTACCCTCTGGGTAATCCTCCACGGACCATCCCAATTATCTCTCAGCTTGATGCCAACCAGAGGTTAGTGGTATCTCGCTACTAAGTCCCCTACCGCAAACCGCCGAACCTTTAGATTAGTATCATAGCCCACTTTCTGCCATTTAGCTGTCTTTCCTAATTCCTTTCTTACTAATTCATACGCCTTCCGGAATTGTTCCTTCAACGCTTCCACAAACATGATCTGACACGGGACATCTGGATTCATACCAACTACTCCGAACACTAGGTCCGCTGGCATAATCAGATCCTCTCCGAATACTAACAGATTCGGAGAGCAGTTCGTACTTGCATGTACCGTGCTATTATAAGCATGGCAAACAAAGTCGCACTGCTTTTTCTTTTTTTTTTTTTGAACAAATTTAAACTTTATTGCTTGAAAGGTTTATGCGAGTTTGACAATTCTTGATCCTTTTCATGGTGTGTACATGTATGATGATAGGAAATATACCAAACGATTTCAACCTTGGACTGATATTGTCCAGATGACGTTATACAATACATGTACCGGTATTCATCAAGCAACAAAGTAGTGATAGGCTCGTCAGTAAACTGTTGTGTGAGCCATACCACAGGGTTAGATACAGGCATGAGAAATAGTAGACATAACAATAATGTATGGACAAGATGGACGGTGGTCCTGAATACTTTAAATTTCATGTAAATTTTAAGATTAATATCAATTAATCTTTTGGTTATAAACCCTTAAATGTATTACATTTTTGACTCCTCAGTCAGCCGTTTTTTTAGGGATTGTGTCGTTCAAAGACTGGCAAGCTATGCTCTTAAACTTAGCTAAATCTGTTTCTCCTCTGTCCCTGACTGTGAGGGAATTCCATCTATGTGCACATACAACCATTGGAGATTTTTCAAATGCAGAACAATGTATGATTGGATAGTACAATAAAGGACTTTGATTAAGCCTTGTGACTCTGTTCGTCTTTTTAATAAATTTATCTTGTCTCGAACGTTTAAAAGCATAGAGACTGACATGGAATTTACGTCTCTCTTCAAGGGTGGGTAGTTGGGCTATACCATGTACATACGTGGTGGGAGTGAGCATGTGAAGTTTGTAACATGTTTTCAAACACCTGTTTTGACATCGCTGCAGTTCGGCCAGTAGATCAGCATTAGTATGAGTGTACAAAATATCCGCATAATCGATTACAGGCAATAAATATGTGACAAATACTTTCCTTAATATGTTAGGAGACATGTAGTCTCTGACCATATACATTAATAAGGCTTTGAAATTTACGCTTTTTATTAACAGACGAGTATGTTGACAAAAATTGAGTTCTTCGTCAACGGTGACCCCAAGGTACTTGTATGAAACAACAGATTGTAGAATTTTGTCATTTAATTTAATTTTCGGTTTGGGCAATTTTGCTAGGGTTTTTGCAGAGGCAAATGTCATTATTTTTGTTTTGGTTTCGTTCATAGTTAATTTGTTCCTGGAGGACCAGTCATAAAAGGAGGCTAAAGCTATTGATAATTGATTAGAAAGGTCGTTAACATCTTTGCCTGAGACGTATAGAACAGAGTCGTCGGCATAAAGCATAGTTTTATGTAAATTTTGGGCAGAAATACAATCATTTATATAAATTAGAAAAAATAAAGGACCTAAAATTGAACCTTGGGGTACCCCGCACGTAAGTGGGAGGGTGCCTGAGCGTTTGTTGTTGGCCACCGTGCATTGCTGTCTACGAGACAAATAGTTTTCAATCAGCGTCAGCGGTCTGTTACGTATACCGTACATCTCAAGCTTTTTTAGTAATATTACATAATTTACACTATCAAAAGCCTTTTTGATATCAATAAAGGCTGCTAGGGTGATACACCCAACATTTCTTTGCAATAAAATATCATCAACAAAGCCTGTAATTGAATCCATCGTGGATTTACCCTTTTGGTACCCGCCTTGACGCGGTGTCAAAATATTATTTTCACTGAGGTGATCTGACAAGAAATCATGAATTAAACGTTCCAATACTTTCCCAGGTACCGGGAGCACACTGATAGGCCTGTAGTTGCTAACATCAGTTAGATCCCCACTTTTGGGTAAGGGAGTGACTGTGGCTATTTTCCAAGATAGAGGAATTTCATTCTTTTTGACAATTAAATTAATTATCTTAATAAAACGTGCTGGGTTGTTTAGTACAGCTTGTTTGAATATATTGGTTGGAAGATAATCAATGGCAGATGATTTAGAAGTATCAATGTTTTTAACACAATTTATGATTTGCTCGTCTGTAAACTCGAATTCGTTCATTTCCACATCACACCTGTCCCCCCTAAACTCCCATTCAAGCTGATGTGCTTCTGCGAGAGTGGAGCCAATATTGGCGAAAAATTCATTAATATGATTAGAAGTGTCATCAGAATGTACAGGCTCACCGTTGTTCATTAAGTTAATAGACTTTGTGCCTTTGTGTTTGGAAGGTAATATTTCTTTTAGCAAAGACCAGAATTTTTTGGAGTCTTTTGCATTTGCATCACAGAGATCTTTATAATAAGATTTACGAGCAGTATCAATTTCCTCATTGACAGTATTTCTTAAATCCCTGGCTAATCTCCAGGACAAAATGGATGTACATTGGCGTGCCTCGCGCAGTACATTATTCTTGTCAGTAATTCGCTCAATGAGATAATTTGTCATCCAGGGGTCAGACTTGTCAACAACCTTAAATTCACGCACAGGACACACAATATCTAACATTCTTTTTAACATGTTCTCATAAATGTTCCAACATAGTTCTGGGTCATCACTTGTATTAAACAAAGTCCAGTCACATGCCTCAACGCTCGCTAGATATTTCTTTAAGTCAAAATTTCTGTAGGATCTACTGGTAAATTTTCTATAAGTAAGTTTTACAAAAACCTTTTCTTTAACTGCAAAGACAGGAAGGTGGTCAGATAAATGGATGTTTAAGGGTCCACTAGAAGATATTTCATAACAATTTGTAAAAATTAAATCTATACATTTGTTAGTGCCAGAAGTTGTCGTGATTTCGTTAATTAATTGTTTTAAATGGAAATCATTCATTACTGAATATAGCATGTCTTTTTCCCTGGAGTCGCTGAGAGCATGGACATTGAAATCGCCAATGACGAACAAGTCAAATGTGTTAAGTGCATCAATCTGGAGGAGAAGTGCTCTCATAGTATTACAAAATTCCAACAAAGATCCACTTGGTGGTCTATAGACATTACATATTAATGATTTCTTAAAGCTACCCTTGACAGATAATAGCCACTGAACTTCGATATTAGCATTCATTCGGTTGAGATGATTAAACTTTTGAGCGGAACATGATATACTTTCATCTACATGTGCACATAGGCCACCACCTCTATACATGCTTATCCTGTCATGCCTGAAAAGACTATACCTGGGGAATGAATATGTAAAGTCGTCATCTTGGTCATTAAGCCATGTTTCAGAAAAAAGTACAATGTCGATATCAAGACTACCAAGTTCAGTTTTTAGATTTGTTATTTTATTTCTAACAGATCTGGCGTTTAGATGCACTATAGAGAATCCCCTTTTAAAGTCAGGCGCAGCTAGAAGTATCGGTTGTAATACATACGGCAGTGAAGAGAACAATTGTTATGATAAATGAGAAATAATAGAAATGATTGTTAAACCCAAAACCCCCTCGACTGAGTTGAAGACAAGATCGTCCTCTCGGATTAAGCAGGGGTAAAGGTTAGACAACCTATGATGGGGGGATCTGAACATCAATCCGTCGGGGGTTTCTGCTTCAGTGGCTAGTTCCATGTTTAGGTCTGGGAATGGTAACCTATACAACTGGGCATGTGAGAAGGGGCGGTTGTTGATGATGACTGACCGCTGTCGTAGACGTGTCTCATATCCTTTTTTCTTGCACAGAAAGAACATTGACCTAAGATCTAGGAATTGGCGTCTTTCACGGGCGTCCAGTTCATCTCCTATGGATACTCTGTGCCAATCAGGCTTCCCTCGTAGGTATTTAAGTGCTTTCATAAGCAGCTGCTTGTGATCTGGCCCTTTAAATACTAGTCGGATCGCGCGGTGTCTTTCCCTTTTGTTTACATCGTGGGCGCCGCCATCTTGGTTTGGTGTTGCAGCCGGCTGGTAGTTTCCCACCCGCTCAGCGTGTCGTACAACGTCGGTGTTAAAATTCACACCGGTGTCATTAAAGAGTTTACCAATTATGGCTTTCAAATCCTCGTCCCTTTTTTCTTTAAATCCCTCTATAATAACTACCTTTTTTCGCTCCTCGCTGTCTACTTGTTCGAATCGGCGTTGGTGTGTTGTCAATACCCTAGTCTGGGCTAAGGCTGTCAGTCCGTGCTGTCGGATTGACTCCTCTGTAGTTTTCATTGAAGTTGAAACCTCAGCAAATCGCTCTTGTATGGAGATAAAGGTGGCCGCATTCGTAGTGGCAGTCCCATTTATAGTGTCGAGCGCCTTGTTGATCTTGTCAAGGGTTGACAGGATACCTGCTGTGGCGGTTTCTTGTGTTGTCATACGATGCCCCAAGTGGTTGACAGCCAAGATGACTTCTGCGGGGGACGCATTTTCATGGAGGATATCGTCCTTATTCTTCTTCGGTCTACGAGACATGATTCTTTCTGGTGAGTAGTTGTGAGGAGTAGACCTTTATAGACCTTTTGGTACTAAATAGGTTGGTCCTGAATTAGTTTGACACAGGTTATACCTATAAATGGTGGGAGCTCGGTCTAGCGTGTCTCAACCAGTTGCCGCCATCTTGCCCTGGCTCATCCCAATCATCCATCTCTTGATTTACTAAACTCTTCAGGACCTGTATTAGGGTACGATTGAATCTTTCCACCTGACCATCACTCTGTGGTCGATACGGATTGGTTCGGGTCTTGCAAATGGCCAATTGATGACACATTTCCTGCCATAGATTCGATTCGAACTCTCTCCCTTGGTCGCTATGCAACATCAGAGGCACTCCCAAGTATAGGATCCATCCTTTAACTAACATTCTCGCACAAGTCGCTGCTTTGTGATCCTTCATCGGGAATACCTTCGTATACTTCGTATAGTAATCCGTTACCACCATCATACATGTATTTCCTTCCGGAGTTGTCACAAATCCTGTAATTATATCTACTGCCACCCTCGCGAACCTTACTCCAAACAATTCCTGGGTCAAGGGCATTTTACCTAGCCCAGGACCTGGCTTGCTCGTACAGCATTTCGGACAAGTGTCTATCCATCTCAACAGATCGGTACTCATACCTGGCCAGTAATACATTCTAGCCAGCCTTTCCAGAGACCGTTTTCTCCCAAAATGGCCACTGGTCCGATGCCCATGGCAAAAGAACATTATATCCCTTCGCATGGCAGTAGGAATAAAGATCTGTCTTGACTTGTTTCCCAAAGCATTCGTCTTCCACCTATAAATCAATCCATTTACCACCTCTAACTCTGTCCATTGAGCTATTAGTCGTCTCATCTCCCTGTTCTCCAACGATATCGCTGGCCGATCCGGGACCCTTCCTTCTCGAAGTAACATCGTCAGACGGATACTATTCGCATCTCTCTCCTGGAAGCTCTTAATAGAGTTCTCATCCCATTCCAGTATTACCGGTTCGAGATCCCTAAAAGGCTTTCGGATTCCTGCCAGCACGGCATTATGCTTCCCACAATCGTCACATCCGTCATTCTGACACTTCTTCACTGGGATTCGCGACAACGCGTCAGCGTTCACATGCTTAGCCCCCTTTCTATGCTGAATTTGGCTGTGGTCCAATCCGAACTCAGATAGGTGTGCCAACCACCGTCCTATCATACCTTCCGCATCTTTAAAGTTCAATAACCACCGCAGGGAGGAATGATCCGTACGTAATGTAAAATCAGATCCCCACAAGAAGTGTTTATATTTCTTTGTATACACTACCACTGCCAACAATTCCCTCTTTGTCGTACAATAATTTCTTTGCGCTTTACTCAGTGTATTGCTTGCGAATGCTATAGGAACCTCCTTCCCATCTTGGACTTGAGACAAAGCTGCCCCTATACTCTCATTGCTCGCATCAGTGTCTAATATAAAATGACCATCCGCAGTGGGGTATTTCAAAACCGGTGTTTCCACGAACAACCGTTTAATGGTTTCGAATGCTTCCCCTTGTTCCTTTCCCCATGGAAACTTCTCCTTACGTCTCCCCGGGGTCCAGTGCGACAGACATTGAATTGGATAACTTATCCGGGAATATCCTGGTAAGAAATCTCTGTAATAAGAACAAAACCCTAAGAAGGATCTCACTTCTTTCGGCCCCTTAGGAATGCTCCAGTCCTTTACCGTCTTAACCTTCTCCGGATCAGCTTTCACCCCTTCCGTAGAGATGATCCGTCCTAGGTAGTTAATACTTTTCTGAAACATATTACACTTCTTAGGCTTCAGCTTCAATCCATTCGAGATTATTCGCTGTAACACTAACTTCAGGTTTCCCAGGCATTCATCAAATGTCTTTCCGAATATTATCACATCGTCCAGATACACTAGACATTTCTTCCACAACAAGTCACTCAGTAAGGTCTCCATCATGGCTTCGAACGTGGCCGGAGCATTACATAGTCCGAATGGCATCACGTTATACTGGTACAACCCTACATGGCTCGAAAACGCTGTTTTCTCCTTGTCTTCTTCCTTCATTCCCACCTGCCAATAACCGGACTGCAAATCAATCGTGCAAAACCATTCATTTCCTCCAAGGGAATCAATGGTCTCGTCTATCCGGGGGAGCGGATACGAATTCTTCTTAGTCAAGCCATTTAGCTTCCGGTAGTCTATACAGAATCGGATACTCCCATCCTTCTTTGTTACCATACATACTGGACTACTCCAAGGACTGGTGCTAGGGGTTATCACCCCTTCCGCCAACATCTTCGTAATCTCTTCCTCCGCCACTACTTTCTTTGCCAACGGAAGACGTCTATATGGTATCTTTACTGGATTCGCCCCTTCCGTGTTGATTGAGTGTAGGACTCGATCCGTTCGTCCCAACGGCTCTCCGGGCCGCGCAAAGGCTAAACTACACTCAGTTAACATCTCCCTCAGGGCATTCCTCTGTCCATCTGTCTCTACTCCGGACCCTTCTATTAACTTTGCCAATCCCTCCTCCATTACTTCACTGTTCGGGACTAGTCCACTTCCATTTTCAAAGCTACTGGTGACCGCTTCTGCGGATATCACTTCTCCCACTACAGTGCCTTTTTCTAGATAGATGGTTTTCGAACCCGGGTTCGTTATGGGGGCTACTCCCCATGCTATATTTCCTATCAGGGTGTCGGCCGATTCCAAACCCTTCTTTCCCAACACTGTCACATTAGGTTCGAAAACCCCCGGAACGCCCCTCTTCATCCTACTGGAGGCTATTAAGACATCACATGCCATTCCGGGAGGTATTTTTACCGTCTGCACTACACTCGCTACACCACTTACTTCACGTGCCAGGCATTGTATCCTGTCTTTGTAGGGATGATTTAATTTCAACACTCCAGTGACGGGGTCCAATTTTACCCCATATAAGGAAGCGAAATCCATCCCAATGATACCATCGTCCTCTATCCCAGCGACAGTAGGGGAAATGATATATTCCCTACCGCCTACCAAGATGATCATACAAGTCCTACCAAACGTTCGTATCTTGCTCCCATCAGCCGCACATGCATTTACCCTCGTTGTGAGGTCGTCATCCATGCTCGACACCAGATCGAAGAATCTCTTTGACATAGCGGAGTGGCTAGCTCCGGTATCCAACAAAAATTCCCCCATTCTGCCGTTTACAGATACGGACACATACCATCTCTTTCCTCCCATCATCGAGGGATTACTTGCGAACCGTTTGACGTCGTCTGTCATGTCAAAATTGAATCCGAATCCTTTCAAATACTCCAGACACGGATGACCTTGGGGAAGGCGGATCCCCCCGATCCTGGATAGTTCCTCTACCCAACCTTCCTCTCTATTGGTGACCGGTTTCCCTTCTTTGCTCTCCCTGGCAACTGTCTCACCAATACCCCCAGCCCCACATGTTTTCGGCTCATTAGCATTTCCCATGCTGCTGGGCGGATACATTACAGACTCCTCAATCGCGTTCGTATGGATTGTACCCTGGCATACTTTATTCGGGGTCGTCAGTTTGCCTTCACGGACAACCCCTTCTAATTTCCCGTCTCCTCTCTCTTCCTTTCTCGCCAAACTGGTTTCTCAGCCGTACATTCGGCTGCGAAATGTCCGGTCTCTTGGCACCTGAAACACTTCACCGTTGCCCTATCTAGCTTCGGTCGTTTCTGATAGTCCAACAACCCTTTCATTTCTTCCATCATGGCCATCAACCGTTTTTCGTTCTCGGATAACTCCACCACCTGGGGGGTAGGGTTGGTTTAGAGCTTGCCTCCACTGGCTTCTCCTTCTCGGGTGGCTTACTAACATTTTTCTTCCACCGATTCTTTCTATCCCACTTGTCACCCCCGATGGCTGCTATTCGTTCTTCACCCGAACCATCGTCCGAATCACTCTCCTCGGGAGTGGCCGTATGTGCAGACGCCACCCTTTGGTTGGGTACGAACCCAGCAAGTAATCGTTTCTTCTTTTCATGCTGATCTATAGCCAAAAAGAAGTCTACCATCGATGAACCTCGTCCCCATTCTTTCTGGACGAGTTCAGCATGGGACGGATCCCTCAGTCCTTTTATAAAGTGTGTGAATAGTTCATCTAAGAAATATTCATCATCACGCCTCCAATAAGGTCGGGCCTTTTGCAACAATCTTTGAAGTTCTAGCCCGAACACTTTCGGAGACTCCTTTGGTTTTTGCGTTCGTACCTGGAACTCCGACCAAGGATCATTCGCGGACAACACACCAAAGATATGTGTGGCGGCTGCCACCAATTGGTCATAGTTTCCATCTTCTCCATACGTCTCTCGCCAATCATCTACAGCTATTCGTCCCGGACCCTCACTCAACCATTTAATGAGGGGACCTAAGGAAGCCTCCTTGTCCCACCCATGGTAACGATTATCGTCGCAAAAGTCTTGGTAGCTTTCCTTCCAATTCTCTCCATTGAACCGCCGGGGAGTTCGAACAGGCTTTCGGGCACTGTTGTGACTCCATACCAGTCGATCAGACTGCCTCCGACTCCATTCCATAATTTCTGACTCATCCTCCCGGGTCCGACTGCAACAGTCTATCCCCATTCCTTGTATACAAGGATCGGATTCCACTATCGCAGCAACCCTCGGGCCCATAGATGATCGTTTTGTCAACCTTCTCGGGACAGGGACCGGTCTTGGTGTCCCTCCTCTTGGATTGGGCTGGGTTCGATCAGGGCTGGGGGGGTAACCTCCGTATGAACCAGGGTCCGGCACAGTCCCGGCTCCTCCTCCCGGGTTAGTTCCGGGGTTCGGAGCACCACCTGCCCCCCTGCTCGGAAGCGATCCACCCCCTTCGTTATAGGACTGGTGTCCTTCGTTCGATCCGGCTCCGGGTAATGGTGCCCGGTACTGGTAGGTTATATTATATATCGGTGGTGGTGGTACCGTATAGTTGTGTCCCGCCAGCGTGTCATCCGCAAAGGGATGTAGAGAGCCGTAGCTATGATTCATTCGTTTGGGTGGGGCTTCACTCGTAATATCATGGGTGCTAGAGATCTCTTTCTCCTCGGTTCCCCCATATGTGACTTTACGGTCAGCCTCATTCGGGGCAGTCCTCCCTTGGGTTCGTGCGTACTTCCCGTCCGAAACGATCCCCCGGGTCTCGATTGGATCCACGGTAGTTAATATCGGACTAGGCGTGGATGCAACGTGCTTAGGTAGCTTGGCTCCCTCGTTCGTCGGTTCCCGGCTTCTAGCCTCTTCTTCTTTGTGGATTTCATCCATCTGACTCTGATAGGCCAGATAGGTATCATTGATTTCGTCTTTCTTTTTCTGAAGAATTTCGAGGTCAGCCTTCATGTCAATTCGGGCTTGCTTCAACGCCTCTCGTTCTTGCTCGAACTGTTCCCTCAGGGCCTGGCCGGATTTTTCTTCCTTCGAATAGTCCGCCTTGATTTTCTTGACCCTTTTGGATTGTCGCTCGATCTCGCTTTCATAGGTATCCCGAAGATCCCGACTTCGGCGAGCCTCTTCCTTTTCTTTCTGGAGTTGTGCTTGCTCCTCTGTCAGACTGTGTTGAGCGATCTTAACCTTCTGTTGGACTTTAGCCAATTGAGAGGTTTCAAGAGCCAGTTGTTCACTTATATATTTCCTATCCGCTTGTATTCTGGATTTCACTTCGCTCAGTTCCTCAGCTTCTTTCTGGTTCTGGGCGATTACCCTTGCCTTTTCGTCGGCCAGTCGGATCAAATCCTCATTCATGGCTGTATACCGACCCCTCATCTCCTCCTCCTCTGCTTTCAATTTCTCACAGTAGGCGTCGTAGTCAGGGACCTGTCGACCTCTTCTAGACAGGTCTCGTTCCATATGTCCGAGGTTCGGTTCGGAGGGAAGCATGTCTGCCCATGGGTTCCCTCTGAACGGATTGGTGTTCGGAATTGTTCTGCTAGGAGGAAATTCTCCCGGAGTTCGAAAAATCAGACTCCTCTTTCGAGATTTTTTATTCTCTGGGGTGTGCATTCGAGAGGCAATATCCCAGATTTCATTTATTTGGGCGACTGTGTAATCCAGTTCCCCATCCTCCAGTTCGGTCCCTGATCCTTCATCCCCCCCGTTCCTTGACTGAGCCTCTGCCAGGGTCAGTCCGCTATCTTCTACATAAAAATCCTGGTCACGGCACCAGTGTAGAGTTCGTCTATATGTAATTCGATTAAATAAGGACTCGAACTGCAGTTTTCATGTAGAGATGCAAGAAAACAGGGTTTATTTCGTTCTCCTGTACAACAATGCTAATCCTTGAAGTATATGAGGTTCGATCAATGTATATTCAGCTTTCAATAACTTTCACTATATGACACAGTCAGAGACCTGAGAAGGTCTGCCGGAGCAAGGGGGTGAGGACAGCTTATATACTGTCCGCCTCCGATAGGGGTGCCCCCTGGCTCTGGCCGCCCGAACTACCTTGTAGGCGTTCGACTATAATACTAATATTAGTGTCCCTACACCATCATGGATATTGTAATACGAATTCTAGGACGGATAAGTCTAAGAAGGAACATGATAAGAGGAAGTGATTGTAGAAAAGGTGTGCATTATATTCAGAAGTACATTTACATCAAGCAGGTATATGTAATGGTAGGTCATCAATTTATGGTAAGAGAAATGACAACACTTCTAACACAGCCTCAGAACCAACCGCGCTCCTACTTGGTGCTTTTCCTACCTTAAGTTGGCCCCGCATCCTGTCTCCACAACACTTGGGGCACTCCCAGGAGTTAGGCAGATCCTTGTTGACAACACCACCCAGCTCGGCTTCCGTTCCCATGCAGGTCGGATGGACAATGTCCTTACAGATGTGACATTCCATCAGGGTAGCAACAGGCTTATTTTTCCGACACAGCAAACATACTACAGATGTGGGCAGTATTGGCTATTAAAAGGAGAAAGGGAATGGGTGGGTGAAAATTCAGATTTTGGTTTAATAACACCCCAGAAAAGAATCTATTCGTTATCTATTTGAATTAGGACAAAAGAAAAAGTGAAACTTGATACAATGACGTAAGTGGATAGTCATACTCTTTAATTTTCCCCTGTTTTATCATCAATACCATACAACACGGTCTTTCTGATTAATTTTCTGGCTATGTTTGATTTTTTATTACAAATTCTAAATCTAACTTTAATGTGTTCGAAGCAAGGCATTTTGTCATGCCATGGTTTGCAGAGGAGCAAAGCTGCAAGTAGAGAACGTACCTTCATACACTGTCGATTGCTGCAGGATCGTTTCATCTTTCCTGCACCACCATACTTTTTCATGTCGGAGCACGAAGGGCAATTACGGCAGTCCCCTCGCACACATGCCTCACACGCCTTACACCTGACACGTCTCCGACGAATTGCTGATGTTTCCTTATCCATCTCCCTCTCCTCTTTCTTCTTTCTCTCCATTTCTTTCTCCTCCCTATGCTTGTCTTCCACCTTAGGTTGTAATAAGAAAAAGAACAGAAATATCTGTTCTAATGAAACATTAAAAATATAAGAATGACTTTTCTGGAGAAAAACGGATAGGACTACTTGTCCCTACCTGAACCACTGAATGCCTTGATGACAAGGCTCACTATGCTTTATGTGTACCATGGTTACCCATTGACTCTGTCCAATGAGAGAGCAGGGATTCAGTCTATGACCTCACTTCCTGTGTCTAGTCCAGTACACTCTTCTAGCAGAGTATTGGTGCATTGCCTTATTTGGGAAAAAATCTTGAAGCAGATTCTTAGGACTTAGGAGAATTTATGGGAGGTTCATGGGGCCCCATTTAGGGGGTATGGGGCTTGTAACAAACTAAGTAGGAATCAAAGTGTCTGGTACAGTTAAAGTGGTTTCGACTTGAATCCCAGCTAACAAAAAATGTTTTCAGAACGTTTTAAAACGTTTTTATATGGTTTGTAAGAAAACGTTTGTTTCCAAACATTCTGAAACGTTTTTAAAACGTTTGGAAACAAACATTTTTGTACAAACCTTTCTAGCACTTTTGTAGGGCTATATTTTATCTCTAACCTCTAAGCCTAAATACACTGATAATAATTCACATATCAAAACATAGATCTACATTTGATTTAGACCACTTTTTTGAAAAATGAAATAAAGCACTTATTTACAAAATTACCTGCTGGATTCGAACCTGCACAAGTTGTAAACTGGGGTCTGAAGGCAGCCACCTACCCTATGTGGCCACGAAGCCTACATGTTGTTACAGGGTAATGCAAGGAATTCCTTGTATGAGACTATAGGGGTATATGGAATAACTCTTAAGCACTAGAAATGGATCTTCATTTTTGATTCAATAGGGAATCTACCTAGCTCTCCGAGTGCAAGAGTGGTACTTGAGTACTTAGAGATGTCAAGGGAAAAATTGCGACTTGACGAATATAGGCACACACAATGCACAAGTACCTACAGATAGATTGACCTCATTAACACACGCACCCTGTTGTGGGAAATGCTTTATATACTAAATCCTTATATGAGATCAAAGTAGGCCTCTATAAGGTCTTGGCTATAGGCGGGTATTCTTGTATAGATGATGTCAGGATTTTGAGATTAGGGACCTTTAGCAAACCCGACATAGCTCATTAAACGCAGACGTAGTAGTGCTAAAGGGATAGGCTGCATCTGTGTTCAATGAGCTTTTCTGTGGTATTTAAAGGTCCCTAATACTTAGGGTTGTCTCACCTGTAGCAAACCTGACAGTTTATTAAAGGGACAGTGTATACGTGGGTTTGTCCGCCATTGCTGGCCGTTTTAGGTGACCTTTGACCCTGTTTTGCATAGTGGATCCCGCCCACAGCATAGTAGAGCCCGCCCACAGGTCACTGCTGGTCATAGTATGCAAAATTCCCAGTAATCTAGGTCACCTGTGGCGACCTCTCTGCACCAGTTTCAGTGCACCTCTGTTATTTGTGGAATGGAGTGGTCATTATTGTATACATTGTGGGAGGAGAGGGGGCTGATCAGGTCAGGTAGGAGTCGGGTATTGGAGGGAGAAGGTATCATACAGGTAGGCCAAAGCTTTAGTAAAGGTGCACAGGTGGGCTACAGGTTAGGGAGTCCTGCCTTCCTTGTCACTGGCACGAGTAAATTCCCCCCAAATGAACCCTTTTTGCGGTATATCCCCCTTAAAACTGAAGAAAATTGCACCTCTTTTTGGCTGATTCCCCTTTTGGCGGGATGCTGCCTAAAATGGCAAGAATTACACCCCTTTTGGGGGATACTCTCCTAAATTGGCAAAAGAATGCACCCCTTTTGGTGGGACACAACCTAATGAAGACCCTATCAAAATTATGGAAAATTTGAGAAAAATATACCCTTTTTCAGAAGAAATTTAGAAATTCTGGGTTGGAAATTGAGGCCTAAAATATACCCCTTTTGGCCTAGAATACTTTAAACAGCACCCCAATTGGCGTGCCCAGGCATAAAACGTTGTTTTTTAAAACTCAATCCACTGAACCCCAGCTTTACCACCCACTGGCACCCCCCCCCCCATGCGTATACATGATCACTCCCTTACTTTACACTATCATCTAGGCCGGATAGCTGAGTGGTCCTGCTGCCTGCAGGGTTACATAAGCAATGAGTACAGTACCACCCGATTACCACCATCCCAATCCAAGTAGGCTTCCTCCCCTCCTTCAGTGAACCGTGACGACCTAAATCTGCACTGGGGTACTGCCTACTGTGTGGTGTAGGGACAACGATTTTTATAGCAGAGGTTAGAGTTTCTCCTGCTACTACTTCACAGGGTCCTGGGTGGGGGGCAAACAACGGCATCCACGTGGTTAGGTAGTTGTACCATGATAGGATCATTAGGGCAACCTTTATTATGTACTTACCTGAGTCGTAGTATAGTCTGCAAGTTTTGCTATTGTTATATATATATATGATATATAAGAGAGAACCGAAATATATATTTATTTTATAACAATTTACAATGTATTTATGTGACCTCCATTGTGTGAGATATGGTTCATATACCCTGTAAATTTTCACCCACGTGGCTTTTGTTTGCCCCCCACTGTTCTATTATTAGGTGCAATCTACAACTATAACCTCTGCTATATGGACATGTGGCTGATCCTCTACAGGGTATATGGACGATATCTCTCCCAGTTGGACAAAATATGAAAAAAGGTTGGTCTCCGATAACATGGTCAGACAAAGGAGACCCGGCCAGCCGATTTTATTTCTTCTTTTTTTTAAATCTTTTTTTTTGCATTTCCCCATTATAGGGCTAGTTTTAGCGTTTTTCCTCTAAAATCCTTAGAAATTGTCCGATTTACCATCCGTTAAAACTGGCAAAAAAAAAGTGAAAAGGTGAAAAAAAGCACTGCTTTGCTAGACCCGGTTGGGTGACCGGAAACAACCCTCCTTTTTATTTGGTCTCATATAAACACACAGAAAATTATTATAAAAAAATAATGATATATGATCCTGAGACCATCAATATACATATTCTATCATTATACTCAAAAACTGCAGATTTCCCACAACCGATTTGCATCAAATGAAATAAAATTCAGTATAATGGGCACTATCATGGTACAGCTACCACGTGGAGGCCGTTGTTTGCCCCCCCCCCCCCCCCCCCCACAATCATGTACAATCACCCTGTGATGTAGTAGCAGAGGAAACTCTAACCTGTGCTATTGGTACCTACAGACTGGGTCAACTGGGCGTGACCAATTGCAGGACAGTAGCGACAGTAGTGGTAGTCTGAGGTATACTATGGACCTTTAAAGAGGGATGTAATAATGTTTTAGAACATAGCGAGGTCTCGGTTTTCTCCATATGGGCGGGCATGTTAGTTCTGAGCTTGAAAACTCTTGTGAGACTTATGCAGTGACCACACTCCCACACACCATAGCCTGCAAGGAACAAGATAAATCACAAGAGCAGAACCGGAAGTGGAAATGATTGCCTGTGTCAGCATAAACTTTGTGGTCACGGGAACAAGTTAACACATGTTACAGTCCTATAAGGTTTGCCTGATTTTGATGATTTACTGAGTTTACGGATTAATGAATTACAATGGTTAGCCCTAGTTGTTTAAGGATTCTTCTTAAGCCACAACCTCACAGCGAGACTGGCTAGCCCAAACGGTAGCAGCTAGGATTCTAGATCTAAAGGTGGACTGATCAAATCCCTGCGGATCGTTTTTTTTTTCATAAACATTTGAACTATTTGAAAGAAACAATGGGGCAATCTGTTTTATGTATGTAGCGGTGCATTATAAAAGATCTCAAACAAAATTAGAAACAGAAGCAGAAACCCCTACGTTTTTGTAATTTTGCTTACAATGATATAAGGGTTGTTTGGTAGAAATCGTTGAAGCCATTCTAGCTTGTTAATACATGTAGTTATAAAAAGTAGCAAACCCGACATCTTATATTCAACACAGTTGTAGCATACAACTTCAACACCACTAAAAGGTCCCTACTATCCACCCTGCCGTCCTGCAACAACCCTATGGGTATTACCACACAGTCACAGCTCGTGCACTTACCCTAACGGTGTGCGGTATCTAGGCCCTGAGGAAGATAGGCCCTCTGACGTTCAGCCACCTGATGTTCAGCCCCCTGAGCTTCAGCCCTCCGGATTTTTGGCCCCCTGATGATAGGCCCTCCTGATCTTAGGCCCTCCTGAAGATAGGCCATGTGTCTAACATCCATATTCAAACATACAACCACCAAAAGCAGGTTCTGTATAGATGAAAGAGAAACAAATATTTCTGGCTATTCAAACACCCAATTATCCAACACCCGACCATGCTATTGATATATTTCTGGCTAAACAAACACCCAATAACCCAACACCCGGCCAGGTTATGAAACCAACCCGTTTTGGTATATTTCTGGCTATTCAAACACCCAATTACCGACCAGGTTATGAAACCAACCCGTTTTGGTATATTTCTGGCTATTCAAACACCCAATAACCCAACAGCCGACCAGGTTATGAAACCAAAACGTTTTGGTACATTTCTGTCTATTCAAACACCCAATAACCCAACAGCCGACCAGGTTATGAAACCAACACATTTTGGTATATTTCTGGCTGTACAAACACCCAATAACCCAACACCCGACCAGGTTATGAAACCAACACGTTTTGGTATATTTCTGGCTATTCTAACACCCAATAACCCAACACCCGACCAGGTTATGAAACCAACACGTTTTGGTACATTTCTGGCTATTCAAACACCCAATAACCCAACACCCGACCAGGTCTTGTCTGGTTATGAAACCAGACCATATACCTATCAAACACCCGACCATGTTGAATGTTGGGTAGGTGTTTGGGTGTTCTGGCATTGGATAGGGTGTTCAGGTGTTGGGTGCTCGTACTTTGGGTAGGTGTTTGGGTGTTGGGTGTTGGGTAGGTGTTCGGGTGTTGGGTAGTTGGGTGTTGGGTATATGATCGGATGTTGGATAGGTGTTCGGGTGTTGGGTAGTTGGGTGTTGGGTGGGTGTTCGGGTGTTGGGTAGGTGTTCGGGTGTTAGGTGGTCGGGTGTTGGGTGGTGGGGTGTTGGGCATGTGCTCGGATGTTGGATAGGTGTTCGGGTGTTGGCTGGTCGGGTGTTGGGTAGGTGTTCGGGTATTGGGTGGTTGGGTATTTTGGCGGGAAATAGCCTACTCTCCCGCCAAAATATGTCATAACATCCTGTTCCCTCATACCAAACCAAACACCGACCATGTGCCTACCAAACACCCGACCATGTGCCTACCAAACACCCGATCATGTGCCTACCGAACACCCGATCATGTGCCTACCGAACACCCGACCATGTGCCTACCAAACACCCGATCATGTGCCTACCGAACACCCGATCATATGCCTACCAAACACCCGATCATGTGTTGGGTGTTGGATAGACGTGTCGGATGTTGGGTAGGCGTGTCGGATGTTGGGTAGGTGTGTCGGGTGTTGGGCTACTGGGTGTTTGGATATAGCTATAAATATACCCAAATACATCTACTTCATAACCAGATCGAATGTTGGGTCACTGGGCGTTTGACTAGCCAGAAATATACTCAAAACCTGGTTGGACATTGGGTTCCTGGGTGTTTGAATAGACAGAAAGAAATCAAAACATGCCTGGTCGTATGTTGGGTTCCTGGGTGTTTGAACAGACAGAAAGAAATCAAAACATGCCTGGTCGTATGTTGGGTTCCTGGGTGTTTGAATAGACAGAAAGAAATCAAAACATGCCTGGTCGTATGTTGGGTTCCTGGGTGTTTGAATAGACAGAAAGAAATCAAAACATGCCTGGTCGGATGTTGGGTTCCTGGGTGTTTGAATGGACAGAAAGAAATCAAAACATGCCTGGTCGGATGTTGGGTTCCTGGGTGTTTGAATACACTGCTCATGCTCGGGTGTTGGGTGTTTGGGTGTGAGGATTGTGGTAACTATAACCTGCTTCAGGTGTTGACTGTTGGACGTTAGGTGTTTGGTTGTTTATATGGTATATCTAGTCATAACCTGCTTATAAATCGCCTAAAATCCGGAGGGCCTAAAATCAGGGTGCTTATGGTCAGGGGGCCAAAATTCCCCAGGGCCTATCATCAGGGTGCCAAACATCCTCAGGGCCTATCATCAGGTGGCCTATTTTCCGCAGGGCCTAGAATCCTAGTACCGGTCTCCTCCCTATTAGAAAGTGGATACTATACTTGAAATGGCAGGCAACTAGAATCGTCAAATGTATATATGAGCATATTTTTATAAATGTCGAGATGGATCATCCAGGGAACTACCAGGAGATTCATACAACTATTTATGAGTGGGGTTCCGAAAGGAAGGCTCTGGTAACAGCCAAATGACCTTGAACTTTGGATTTTGCTGGGTCTGGGCAACCCCTGCTGGTAGGCTGGAACCAGTGGGCAGGAACCAGAATGTATGATGGTAGTTTTAGGTAGTTTTACCATCAGCCTTTCTGGTTCCATTTCCTGTTCCTGTTCTACCAGCAGGGGTTGCCCAGACCCAGCAAAATCCCAACATTTGGCAGTTACCAGAGCCTTCCTTCGGAAGGATTTGGGAACGGGAGTATTCTAACCCATGCACCCCTCTTTACCTGAAGCCCGTGATATAACGAGAAAATTTGCTCACAGAATTTAAACCCGGGTTAATCACGGGACTGACCCCAGTTCAATCCGTGTTATTCAGGGTAAATTCACGGGAATTTGTTTCCAGGGTATGCTCTTATTGTCATAATAGGAATCGATTTAGGCTCAAAATTATATTCCCCTTAACAAAGGCCTCGTTAGCTCATCAAGGAGAGCCTGGGACTACCAATCTATAGGTGATGGGTTCGATCCTCAGCCTAGCTTTTAGATTGCCATCCAATTTTTTGAGTCAACGTTTTAACGTTTTATGAACGTTTTACAAACGTTTTTCCAAAACGTTTGCAAACCTCCTGCAAACGTTTTCCGACCGTTAGGAAAACGTTTTTTTGTTAGCTGGGATGTCTCATCAGGCGCGAATAATTTAGAAAATACTGAGGTTGATTATCTCCTTATGAGTTTTTTAAGGGGTTTGGTTTTTTTGTTGAACTTGTAAACACAGATGGGACAGGGAGATGGTTTTTAGAGCCAAATTAGTCCAGTTTGGTTTATGTTATTTTGTATCCAATGGGGTGTCTGAGCATAAGTGATCCGAAATTTATAGATTAATCTACTGTATGTGTTTAAGATGGATCATAAATAAAAAGTCCGAATGTGTTATTAGAGTGTGACTAGGGTAGGTACACTGGTTAAAATGTCACTAGGTCGGCAGAGTTTAGTTTAGCTACCTAGGTACCCATTCAAAAATAGGATTGTGGGTAGGGGCAGCACGGTTAGTTGTTTGCCCGCGTGTCACTTAACAAAGCATAGGGTAATTTGGTTGGACAATGTCCACATGACATGAAAGTCATGCAACTTTCGATCCTAGGCATATGGGATCCTGTGTGTATCTTTTTGGATTAATGGATAATTGAGGAGAGTGGGCCTAGGGCTAGTTTAGTCTAGGAGATTTAACTTATTCGTTGTGATGCTACACAAACGGTGCATCCACCGTCTTTCCTCTACGTTGAGTTCCGCAATTCCTGCTGGGGATCTTGGGGGGCTTAGTACGGTGATGTCAACAAAACCTTTCCATCTAGATGGTTGTTGTGGAGGAGGGGGACATTGGTTTAAGTGTCTACCAACCGGTTTATTTCGGTTGTTGTCTATGTCACCACTGTGTCCTTGGAAACAGTCCATTATATGTTCCAAGGTCTGTCAAACATATTGTATGCCACAGTGTTTACACGTTATGGCATAAATAATGTTGGCGCTTTGGCAATTGACGGAGGTCAATGTTCTGAATTTTCTGCCCATGGTGGTTGATTGTATGAAACCGCTTTTGTTTATTTTAGGGCAGTATTTACAGTTTAGAGGAGTGCTGCACGGATATTTTCTTATGTGTGGGACCTTGTTTGTGGGCGTCTTTTGGCTGGTGGATGCTCTCACGAGTTCATCACCTAGGCTCTTGTTCCAAGAATAATTGGCTTTTCTGTGTCCTTTTTCTTGGCACCCTTGGGTGCACGGGGTAAGCAGGTAAGGGGGCATGTAGCACGAATATTTATATATTTTGGAAAGGGCCAGCAACTAGGCTATTGCAGCCAGCAGACGTTTTGTACAAAGACTCTTTTGTATGCTTCAGTACTTGTGTACCATTGTAACGTCTGATTTCTTAAATATTCAGTAACTGATCAGTGGGGAATCTGTCGTCAAATGATGATATTATAGGCAATTACGATTTGCGACACTGAGGGTCCCTCTGCCGCAATATTTCGGAACTTACTTTCTTATGCAAAGCTTGGTTGGAGATAGTAGCAGATGGTGCAGCATCCTGCCCTGCATCTCCATACTCATTGGGTTGTTCATCTGGATAGAAAGAGCAGAAATAGATGTCTGAATTAAATATGCACATCTACATACCGTTATAATGACTTTTATCAGACCAGATTATAAGGTCCTATAAGTTGCTTTGCCCTGTATGCTGGGCTTACCCCTATTCCGCACTGGCGAGTTGCAGTGATTATCCTTTGTGAGACCTATAGCTGAAGCTGGTTCCTAGCACGTTCAAAATGTCTAGTTTTAGGGGTCATCACTTTTTGTCGCCTTTTACGAATCTGGTATGCCCATTGGTATTATGGAAGGCTCCCGATGAAGTTATTCTACTCCTTCATGCCCCCATCATAAAGGACCCCACTAACACAGGGGATTGACAAAGATGGCAGGTTGGAAGGCAGGAGGAGGGAGGGGGTCGCTCCTAGATGTGCAGGGATGGTGTAGCGGTAACGCGCCTGCCTTACATGCGGTCGGCCCGTGTTCGATTCCCGGACGGGGCAGGTAGCCCTGCACGCCCCTCTGGGTAGTTTAATTTTCACATAACATTATTTGGAGAAATGGTGGTATAAACGCATTAAAGACTTGTTGGGAAAGCACTCGTTCGCTATATCGCCTTTATAATGCACTCGCCTTCGGCGAGTGCATTATTTGGAGATATACCTCACTCGTGCTTTCCCAACAAGCCATTAGTTCATCAATATTGTGTAAAGGAAATTTACAACTAAATTGTATACTATCACAATTTTTGAATAACCAAAAAAACATTTTATAATGGGGTGTGAACCAAACAACCTTGGTATGGATTCGAAGTCAGGACCTTTGTAATGAATTGCCAGTGTCCTAACCACTCCCCCAATCTGAACACCTGACACAAGGGCCCATCATACAGGCCTATAACTGAAAGGTTTATGGCCCCTAAAACTCCAAATTTTGGACATGACAGGAACCAGCTTCAGCTAACCAGCTGGCTGCTTTAGTTAGCAAAGGAAGGGGCACTGGTACCAGACAAAATGGCGCTGTGCAGTGATCTTCTTGCTAATGCGGAATATAAAACGTGTTGTCTTTGGCTGCCTTGGGAAGATGAAAATGTTCAATTCGTTCTTTTGGAGCATTTAAAACAAAAGAAATTCCTAAATGTGAAGCTATAAATTGCTTCACAGCGTTTCGTTTAACTGTGCACGATATTATATGAAAGAATGCACTTCTATTATAACTTCAACATGAGAATTATTTTTCACAATATCTATATTCCGCACAGTACTTAAGTTTCCATTTACGTTGGTTCAAGCTTGCCATACGGGGAGGGGGGCACTGAGGTATGATTTGGCCAACGACTGCAGAGCGGTGGCGGTTGAATGTTCATGTTAAAGGCTAAAAAGGAGCGGCCAAAATGCCATTCTCTGCAATTGTTTTATGCATTATTCATTTATCATGCATAACTCTTCTCTGTTTTACATGTTACCATTGGTGTTAAATGGGGATGTCAGGGATGGCTTAGAACATCAACACATTGCCGACAGAAAGTAGGAAATCTTACTATGTGAATCAATTTTTTGAAAGGGAATTAGCTTAATTCAACACAGAACTTCTAGAGAAAAAAAGTAGGAATTCCTGCAAATATTGCACCTTCAAACAGAGAACTTAATTCAAGGGAAACTGCAGGTTGGGGTGGGGTATATGGAAAGCGGTGTACTACAAATAGCAACATATTTAGCATTTAAATCTAACAAACTACAAACTCAGAGAAAAAACAAAGCTACCTGCTGATGACGAGATATCCTCTGCGTTTCTGTGATCGGGGTGCAGGGTATAATGCCGTGTCAAGCCACGAACTCCAATGTATGCTGCCTTACATTTCTCGCACTTATGGTCCTTTAGTCTTGACGTATCTTTAACAAGAATAATGGCTCATCATTAGTTATTAATGCAGATGGTGTTAGAGGTCCTATGCTTTGCAGTGATAACAGCTACGGACTGATTGTGTGTGAGGTACATTAATGGGTAAAGTCAAGTTAAGATTAAAGTGACCATCAGAGGGTTTGAGAACAGGACTTTGAGAACAGTGCCTGTGCCAAAAAACCGTCTTAGATCGTGTCTCACTTTGATTTACTATATGAAGGCATATCCCGCATCTGTGTAAAGTAGTCGCTTAAAGGTATAGAACCCCCATACGCATATATATATATATATGTATAATTCAGTGTATCTATATTACCTTTTGGGTTGGTTTGGTGTGAACTCTTCTGAGTCGATAACCATTCTCCTTCTTGTAATGGTTCTTCCTGATGTGACCGTTTCCCCAGCGTGACTTTTGAATTCATCTACCACATAACAAGATGTCATAAGTGTCAAGTGATGAAGGCCAGTCCGTGTCGTGCACATAACATGACAATAAGTAACATAAAGATAGACAGAAGCCTATCACGGCTCTGAGTACTGGAAAAATGTGGAGCAAATGTCCATCGCATCCCCCGAAAGGGGAAGAGGAGAGGGGAGGGAGGACCATGGGACAAAAGAGGAAATGGAAAGAGAGTTGGACAAAATAAGTTGGATAAATTGATGGATCGGCAAAGTCTATTGGACAAAATATGAGATAAAAGTCCACCACACCCCCTTCGAAAGGTAGCCTAGTTGAAAACGAGCTGAACAAAATACAATGTATATAATCTGTTGGACAAAAGGAGAAGGGGACAAAGGAGGGAGGAGAATGGGACATAATAAGACCTACAGAACCATATGGTCCTCAACGGAAAAAGAAAAAAAATATTTCCAAAATTTAGGTGAGCGAAATTCATTGACCACCTTTTTTCTTTCGGTCTGGCAAAGGGTGTGTCGACAATACACATACCATGTCAACAGTACCCCTGGCCACTGGCCACTCCCCCCCCCCTCCCCCCTCCCGCCCATCTGGTCGTATCGCGGTCGTATCATAGATCTACCAGGGATTAACACTGCTTCTCAAACATAGGATAGACCTTCTGACAGATAGTGGTCGTTATCTCAATACACACTGACATGAAAAGGGGTATTATGTACGGTGTAACATTGAATTAGCAGTTAGTTTTTATAAGCTTGAGAACTGCACTTCTAGTAAAATGTACTACAGTGTTGCCAAAAAACTTTTCCAGACGCAGGCCAAAGTGGCCAGCATATCGGCATCTTAGGGAGGCCATTTCCCCCCAACGCAGGCCAAATATACATTCGCATATTATTATAGGAAATATCTTTATAAATGGCAAGCAAAATAATAATGACCTATTCAATTGTTTTCTCATCTAAGAAGATCTTTATTTTCCATACCTCTTGATATCGCATGGAGTTTTTTGCGGTAGGCGGTTGGTCCTGTGTACCACATGTCCCTGGACGTGGTGAGTTGACCGCCAACTGTTGTGTAGAACCACTGGGACGGGGCGTATGTGCTTGTCCTGCTGCTCTTGGAGAGCATATAGGTAGCTGCTAAAACGGGAGAGGAGTCTCAGGAGGGGTCGTAATATATTCTACTCTGTTAATATGTGTTAATGGAGGCCTTAGTCTAGTGTACAGAATAAGGCCACTCAAAAAAAGGTTTTCATCAGCAAACACTGAAAAATATGACAAGGGCGTTTTTTACTTAATTCTTTTACTTTGGGGTCAACATGTATGTGAAAATATAGACCTTTCACAATTTTTTTTTTAGTATCTTGATCAACAAAAGTTGGGAAAATGTTTGTTACCATAAAATGTTTTCAAGAAAATCCACTCGTTTTAGTTCAGCTTACCAAACTCAATGCCTACGTTTAATTTGCTTATAGGCAGTGAGTCAGGTATAAAGCTGAACTACTCCGTTGAGGCCTATTCAAAGATTGAGCGTGTGAGTGGCCTCACAGATGACTCAGGGTAAGCTGGGTCTGTAGCTTATCATGTACAGTATTAAAGGCTAAGACTTCTCAAACCAAATCCTAAACTCCTTTGCCAGGGTCGTTGAGTTTATATAACACGTCAGTTAAATTTAGAATCACCCAAGCACAATCCCTGAGATCCAGGCATATTCCTAGTCCTGTAGGATCGTTTTCCCTAGCAAAGTACCCCAAAAATAATGGCTCAGGCAACCAAGAAATAGGATGCTGGTTGTTCCCTTCCAGCAGTTCACTGCTCTACATAAGTTGCACTGGTGTGACCAGCAATTAGACTATGCCAGTGGTAGTATACAATACTATTGATACCCACCAGTGTACTGACTGTCTAGACTACCACTTGTGTGTCCACAGAAAACGGTATACTACCCCTTGAATAGACCACATCCCATGGATTCGGTTGAAAATAAACACTTAAATATACAAGGATTCCTTTCTGCATTGTGTATCCCTAGAAGCCTAGCTCAATGATTAATTTAAGGAGGTTATGATAGCTTTATCCTGGTTTTATAGAATATTTCATACCAAGCCAAGCCTGATTCATGGTCCCCCTACCAATTTCACCTGACCAGGCCGGGTCAACTGGTTCAAAGTAACAGAGTTGTCCAGTTGTGCTAGTTATGGCTGATTGGTGATCAAACAAACGCAGTGCCCTGTGCTGGGTGCAGTCAGCAGGGTTTGTAAACTACAAATGTGCCAATCGATCTGAGAGGCTGCCAGTGGCACAGTTAGGAACTACATGATTCACTCTCCTCCAGTCTCAGAGATCGGCCCCTTTAAGTGAACTTGTTAAAGGCAAATAATCTGAGGGCTTGGGCTGAAGAGGGGTTGCGAGACAAAATGAGTGTTCAGTTACAAATATATATCAGTATTATAAAGGACAAAGTATCGTTTATAACAACGGTAAAAGATCCTTAAGGATAGTGGTTGATTTCAGACATTTAAATCAACAAATAAAAAATCAAGCTTTCAATTTCCCAAGAATTGATTACACTTTAAATAGGGTCGGAAATCTAAAAGCAAAATATTTCCCAACCTTAGATGCTTACAAATTTTTTCAAATACCTTTAAGAGAAAGAGATCTAGGGTAGATTCACCACTTTCGGACGCTCGTTGGCAGTGCAAACGTGACCCATTTTCTCTAGGCCACAGTTCTCTTAATATTCTGCCCAGAGCTTTTATCTCAAAGAATATGGAGAAAGGAGTATCAGAACATTATACACAACTATCAAATAATGTATTTTAATGCATTATAATATGGAATATTTCTTATCAAAGTTGGGGAATTTTATGTCCCAATTTCACCTGATGTCGGACACTTTGGATTCCCTTGATTATCTTTAAGTAATAGTGACATACTTGCCTTGCTATGACAGCAAATATGATATGATTTATCCAGGGTCGGAATATTACTAAAGATATTTAACATATCTACATTTAAACTATTCGTTTAACACTATTAAACCTGTCCGATATAGAAAACCTATACATACTGCCTTTATATTAAGATAACCTGATATTTTCTCAGCAATGGACTTTAAGAATGTATATTGCGGTATAGAAGGTCCATATTTTGTATTTGCAGAGTAATTGATTTGCATTCACACACATCTATTATGAAGGGAAAACACAGTTCAGAGTGGTGTCCGTCTCATGGTGAAATTTAATTGAATCTTTAAAAGGTCTAGAAATATTATTTTCTGGAAATAATTATGTCTTTTTTACCTATATCATACCTCAGAATACACATACCCTTCCATCCAGGTATGTTATGTTGCCTGGGTGTAGATATAACAGCAATATTTATCATTAGAGCAAACCTGTCCGACATGAAGTACCATGTAATTCTACAAATAAGGCATGAGCTCCTAACCATGAAACAGGCCTACTTCAGTGCATGGTTATACACAGATACTATTGATTTGCAAACATGCCATTTTATCTTTTGGTAAGAATATTAATTCAATTTTACTATGATGCACACACAAATGCCATAGAACCTATTATATATTGTTTTTTTTAATGCTAAAAGTGTCCGACTTAAGGTGTGTGTCCGTCTTTGGGTGAATCTACCCTAACAGCTTCTGCCACGCCGGATAAAACTTGGCGTTATAGAACCATGCTGATGGGATTATCTACATCGCCGAAAGCGTTTCACAATGTTATTGCCAATGTTGTGCAACATTTACCTTCGTGTTTACCCTACGTTGACGACATCATAGTCGCGTCACCAACATGGGAAGATCATTTAACTGATTTGAAAGGTTTGTTTTCAGCGTTCAGGAAAGCTTATATAAAATTCAAAAAAGCCAAATGTAATTTTGCTTTTAAAACCATCCCGTTTTTGGGCTTTGTGGTATCTGAACATGGCATACATCCAAACCCAGACATGGTTAAATTGATTAGGGAATTTCCAACACCGAAAACCCAGAAACATGTGAAATCGTTCAACGGTTTAGCTACCTATTATCAGTCTTTTATCCCACATTTTGCAGCGACCATGCAACCTTTGTATGCTTTAACTGAGAAAAACATCCGGTTTGAATGGCTAGAAGAACATCAACAAGCATTTGATAAAATTAGAAAATCTATAGCTGAAGATGCAGTGTTGAAATACCCTGATTTCAGTAAGCCATTTACTATAGCCACTGACAGCTCAAAGTTTGCAGTAGGATGTTGCATTTCCCAATTTGACAAAGAAAATAATTTAAGGCCAGTAGCATTTGCAGGCCGCAAATTAAGCAAGGCTGAGATAAATTACTCAATCACTGATCAGGAATTGGTAGGCATTAAATTTGCTTTAATAAAATTAGGGCACTATATAATTGGCAGAAAGTTCAAGATCCTAACTGACCATGCAGCATTGATTACATTAGGAGGTAAAGTCAAATTGACCGGAAGAATGGCCAAATGGGCAGATTTTTTTGAAAGATTTGATTTTGAAATCAAACATTTGAAAGGAAAATTAAACGTGGTCCCTGACGCATTGTCTAGAATTCCCACTTTTGAAAAAATTGGGGACAATGATGATAGAAAATCATTTAAAAACACACGCTTTAATTCTGTTTATGCCATTGAATATTTTGAAAAAGATGACAATTGTGAAAACTGTCCAATTAGAATTTACCGACCTAAATCCACTATGATCAAAGGTGAAACCCTAAATGCTATCACAAGGGCACAATCTAGAAGGTTACAACAGGATCTCGACGATTCTAATGTTACTCAATTATTGGATCAAACAGACAGTTTCAACGATCCTGTAAAATCCAAAAAGGCAGTGAAATTTAAACCATCTAAACGACCAATGGTCACAAGTACTAAGGCTACTAAAAGACGCATAAAAGCCATAGTAGGTTTATCAAAAGAATTCAGAGAACCCATTTTTAAGGATGTGTTGTCCATCTATAGAACGTCGTTTTCTTGTAAAGAATTGGTAATCGCCCAGAAAGAGGATGAATTCTGTTCAGGTCTCATAGATTACATAAACCATAGAAAGCTACCAGAAAATAACAGCGTCGCTAGGAATATCCTCCTTACACATGACCAATATTTGTGATAACATCCTGTATAGATACACAGGGAAATTGGACACTGAACACACTTTAGAACCGCAATTGGTAATTCCTCTTGCTTGGACTTCTAAAATGTTACATAATCTACACGACGGCCCGTTAGGAGCTCATGTGGGTATCACTAAATTAACTAGTGTAATAAAACCACACATGTATTGGCAGACTATGAATGGGGACATACATAACCATGTAAATACTTGTCACAAATGTTTGGCTTCAAAATATGTGAAAAATTCTTTGACGTTGCCCATGACATTGCATGAACGGTCACCAGGATGGCAACACCATCTCCCTGAAAGGAGATGCCATGAAAAAGCCCAGAGGTATACATGTTAGCACGTTTAGAAAAAGTGTTTAGAATTTAAGATTTCCCACTTATAGAACCTATGCTTAGTACTGTCCTAGTCTTTAAGTCTGTCTCATTTCTTTCTTTTCTGTGCATACGATCATTTTCATAGTATTGGATTTCTAAGCGAGTTGCCACATGTATACAACGACTGATTCTGACATGATAACATTTATACTTATGGTAAAACATTTTATGACTTGTATAAACTTAGTTTTGTTATTTTTTGTTCATGATTCTTTTTGTTGCATGTATTTTATATACATAAGAATAATACTATTCAATATGTATGCTTGAATTAGTCTAACTGTCAGTTACTACGGTTATTATTTGTATATATAGGGTAACTAGCTCCAGATAAATATAGAATTGGCTATAATTGAAATCAGCATCTCAACTATGACAAAATCCTGCGGGGTAAATATATTGCATGTATATAATGTGTCTAATCTGTGTTGTTCAATTGTTAATTTGACGAGGACTTATAGCCGCCAACTGTAACCACTGCTGGATAGGCACTCTAAAGCGCACAATCCAGCATGCAGTGACGTGGTTTGCCAGCTGCAACAGCGACAAAGCGAGGGCGTCACCGACCGTAAAGAAGAAAAACCAACGCCGACGCAGAAACTACGCCCGGCGTGGCAGTCGCCAGCACCAGCGTCAATATCTGGATGATCAGTCCAGAGACGTCTACATCTTCAGCACTCTTGGTAGCAATGGAGACATTACCAATGACAATGCTACTGGTCCGAAAGCGAGGCTAACTCGCGCACATCCATAGCCAGCTATGAACTTATGGTGGCCCAGTCGGCTTAGATACATCATAAATGGCTTACACTGGGGTCAACTTAGCCTCGAACTTTGGATGGCGGCACATTGATATCACCTTACTGAGGCATAGGGATTATTTTTACACAAAGAACTTGTTGCTGACTTCGTTTATTTGCATATACATTCACGGATCATCCATTACCACAAACTTTGTGCCAGGATTCACCGTCAAGGATGTTATTTGTTAGTGACTTTATATATTTTTTAGAAACTAGGACTGCCACCGAAAATGATCATCTTTTTATGATATACGGTCACCAGATTCTCTTCAAACTAATTTTGTCGTATTGTATTTTTTTTAGACATTTGACTAGTTGTGTTAATGTTGTACGCATATCATTTATGTTCTATTTTCCTTTCAGGTACTAACCCTGTTTGATACACTTGTTTAATTACAATTGTCTCACCCAGGACTCGTGGAGATAAAACATTTACGAGGGAACATTGTAGAGATTCACCTATTATTTTAGAGAGTTAGTTAGCATTAAAACTGACGAGAAGTGGTTGAATCATCTGGTCACCGGTGGAATTGTATTGTCGATTTTGTAATAATTCAAAGGTTTTTATAACAACGGGACATTATATCCCTAAAATTTTGTGTTTCAAAATTAGTTAAATTGAGTTTTCTTCGACAAAAAGGATGGCCATAGGTTTTTTCTTATTCAATCGAACTATATCGATCAGTCATTTGTGTGTACTTAGTTAGTTTTTTTAGGCATTTACGTTTGGCGTTGGCAGAGGTTTAAAATTCTCAGCTGTAGTGTAACCGACGTTGGATGCTTTGAGTTTCAAATTCTTGAAAATTTAACTATCCCTCTAAAACTTCCAACACTTAATTTTCTCACGACATATGACAATATCAGACAGATACATCAGTCTAAATGTGTATAATGTATAAAAATACAATGTATATTGCTTGAAACATTATCTATGCACGCTGTAAGTGCATCAAAATTTAAAAATACCACCAAGTTGTTCGTAACAAACATTTAACTTATAGTCATCTTTTTAAAGTTCATTACTTGATTCGACCATATTCAAAATATTGTATACTTTTCTGTGCTCAACATGAGTGTTCCCTTAACAGAATTCGAACGCGTCATAACCTAGCTACATCTAGATGTTGTAATTAATGTGTTTGGATTAACAATTGCAGTCTTTGCGAAAACATGCAGGACAGTGGCAATGTCCTCCTAAAATGCCACCGGTCCAGCAGATTCATAAATGTAGCAGGAGCGAATGTCCAGCTGCATGTTGGGCTTTTCTGAACTAGAAGAATTTAGTTGGACTTCTAAAGCTGAAATATGTGTGTCAATACACTGTGTAAAACTATCTATCTATCCTGATTTGGCCATAAATGATTACAATTGTAATGAACTTTTAATGGACAATACTATTTTATACTTAAAATGCATATGTCATACAAGGAATCCCCTTAGTTGGGAGATCCCTTTAATATGAGGAAGTTGACTAAGTCTTGAGGTCTTGTAGTATAGTTGGTATTTATTACAAGTTGACAGCAATAGTACAGTAAGTACAATGTAGGTTCCACTCAGTTACACCTATCCACACAATAGTATAGGACTAGTAAGTATGCCCTAGAGTCAAGGGGTCCTGCACACTGTCTGATAGTTGGGCCTAGTAGGGCATAGCCTATAGCCTTGTTCTCAGTCAGTGGAGGGAGCTCCTTGCTCAGTGCTGTCCTTGGGTGAAGTGATCATGGTAGCTGGGAGGCTGGGGTTTATAAGGGGCCCAGCCCTCAGCTTGGTCTAGACAATGTTAGAGGGCTTGTAACTGTCAAGGAGACAGTCACACAATACCCCTCCATAGTCTGAATACCCCTGTTAGTGTACATCAAGGGAGGTGACCCTTATGTTGGTCTGTGGGAACAATGGTCCCCCTAGCTAACAGTGGGAAACAGTGTGCGGGATGAGCGTCGCCTGGCGGCGACGGGAGTGCCGACTGGAGCGCCGCCTATGCGGGCCGGCGCGCGCCTGCGTGGGCCGGCGGCGGGAGTAGCGTCTCCCGCCGTCGGCTTGAACACGCGGGCGCCCGCAGCGCCGGGCTCGCCGGGCTCGCCGGTCATACCTGACAGGTGCCTCCCGCTCGGGAAAAAGGACAACTCTCCGTCAGTTGTCATTCCATCTAAAAATTTGGGGTGAATTTTGGAATTTTGTCCACAATTTTTGATGGCAAATAGAATTTACCTTTTGTTTTTGATTTTTTTTTTTTTTTTTGTAGTGAAGTACACTTTTTTGTAATATAGATGATGTGAGAGTATGTAAATACCAAAGGTCTGGGGAGAATTTTGGTTTTGTGCTTGGCTAGTCATCTACATTATATACAGTGTAATCTTAACTATAAGGTATGTAAACCTTCTTTGTACCAACTTGGTACTTTCTTAATCACATAGTTATACAGTGTAGTAATACATTGTGTCTTTATCTGACACTTTTCAAATCGTTGTTTGAATTATATACACAGTATGGTACATCTTTGTCTTAATTCTAAAACATGATGAAAAAATGTGTTATCAAGTAATAGGCTGTCTTTGGTGAATAGGTGCTTTGTGGAACTGAGTGGATTTTGATATATCAATGTTCACATGTGAATACAAATATACAGAGTATAATGCAGATTATGCAAAATCTTATGATAATCTTTTACAAACTTTTTTGTTTGATACCAACAAAACCAAGGCCACTTTTATATAAAAGTAGGCCAACCGGCTTGAAGTTTGTTTTGTTATTTCTAGATAGCGCTTATCTTTGGATTTGCGTGATATAGCAATCAGTAATGTACATTTTATGCATAGTTATGTGCTTGTCCGGTGGCGGATAAGTGTTCATAATTGTGTCATCTGACATTTTGCATTACTTAAGTTTGTAAGTTTGTATGTACAAATACAGTCCTTTTTATGCAGATATTTTGTCCTTATCCGGTGGAGGGTAAGTGTTCATAATGTCATAAAAATGACTTGGTATCTTGTTTCTGCATTGATAGTTGAATCTTACGAGATTCTTGGTGTTGGCAATTTGCAACTTGTGGATCTACACTTTGATCAGAAATGTCTTTGCAGTGGGCCGCTGCTGTGAGATTTAAGTCTTTTGTGTAGTATCCTAGGGTTAGTCAGCGGACTATCTCCCTTTTTGCTTCATGTTTTACTGTAAATAGTCTTACATAATACAAAGGTATACAGTGTAAAATACAGTGCAAATACAGTGTTATATACAAACATGTTTGATTAGCAATTTAGATTGTAATAATACAATTTCATACATATAAATGCATGTTTGAGCAAGTTTGACATGGTTAAGAGTACGCAATTGTTTTTGTAAAACTTCAATTTTTCAAAAATTGGCTGTTTCATTTTGGGAAACCTTAAAATTGATTCCCTGATACTACTGACACACACTGAGACCTTGCTTTGACCTTGGGATTGTGAGAGTTTGAAAATTTTGCACCTTGAGCAGATTTTTGAGTGGCACCTTGAGGCTATTGTGTCATGCGGCGCAAGATGCGGCGTGTGCCGCGGTGACACCGGTGGTTGACACCTTTTGGTGAGCAGATCATGTGCCTTCTCATGGACTTGTCACCTGAAGTGAGGGGATCACTTCAGAGGGTGAACAGTGTCATTTGGGGGTGGGGAGGGGTTATAAAGGCTGTGTAGACCACAGTAGGGTCACTTATTCCTTGAGTACCCTTGAGATAACACAGTATGGCGCATATGGCAATTTTGGAGGACGAGTTGGAGGCTGTACCTGAGGTACTGGCATATCTCCCTGAGGCCTGGCTGCAGGGTGACATGCAGGCCTTAGACCTGTGGTTAGGTGATCAAAACACCTTGGAGGGGCTGACTCCTGGTACTCCTTTTAGGAGTATTTTGAGTCGGTATGACTCAGTAAGGACGCGGTGGTTGCATAAAGTCCGGCACGACATTGCCAGTTTTGGTGATGTTTTGGTGTGCCGTCATCACGGCTGGTACTTCCTTGGGGCTGGCGGGATTTCCATGCGCAGGGCGGCATCTCTGGAGCTGTTGGCTCAGGCCCTACGTGATCTGGATGGATATGACCCGCGACTGCTTTTCACCAGAAATGATGGGGTCATCTGGGACTTCCTATTGGCTGTCGGCCTATGTGCTTACACGGTGACAGGTGATGCTGCAGACAGCGCTGAGCATGCTTTGTCTACTTTGGAGGCACGTTTTGTCCAGTGGAGGGAGGAGAACGAGTGGCTCTTCAGTGAAGATACGTGGATTGGATCTCCTGCCGCTGCCGAGTTGGCCGAGTCCTGGGAGGCCTTGGGATGGGGGGACTATAACAACTAGTGGGTGGCCTCTATAAATGTCGATATAAACGGTCCTTTTCAGGGCCAACCAACTTTTCACAAAAGTTTTGGTCAGTCTCAATCCTGTATAATTGTGTTATTCTTCCCCATGTACTTTCTCACTAGTTACAGCTGTAGGTGGTTGGGTGAGTATGGTGAGTACATTTTTGAATGTATTGGTGCTCTCTCTTTGGTCGTCAATTATGATGTTTTCCAGCTTTGATTCATGGGTATCCATGGTGACAGGCTGGGGTGAAATGTCATTTTGTAGTAACATGGCAAAATCTAGATTAGGTTCCCTGAGCGCTGGTATTATGCTGAACCTGGCACGCCATGGTAGATTGATAGTTTCTGGCAGTAAATATGCGGTCTCTCCTTTCTTAGTAGTAATTACTACTGGTCCATTCCATTCAAATACTAGTCTTGGGAGAGGGTACATTTTGATAATCATATCTCTGTATGTTGGGGCTGAAGCTTTTATAATTGTATCAAACTCATGTGGCACTGGACGCAACGGGAAGGAGAAGTTGGTGTCTCCTTTGTAGACTTTTAGTACTACTGTGGGATTTGTCCTCTTAGTGACTTTTCCCTTTCCACAGTGCTTGGTTGCCATACTCTTTAGATATTTGGTCAGCCTGTAGGCTGAGTAAATGGTGAGTGTGAATAGTATGGCTATGATAAGAGTATGAGTCTCCTGGATAGTTAGAATAGGGGTGGGGCCCTGTTCTATTGGTGCCGTGGTGGTGTCCTTCTTGTATAGGGTTTCGAAGGCTTTCTCCATAGGCTTCTCTGTGACAAATCTATATGCTTTTGCAGTTGGCATATAAGCTAGTAGTGTGGATCCTCTGTGCATTTTGAATAGGGTGTATGTGGCCAAAATTGTAGCTATAACCGAAAGTATCATTGGTATGATAGATGCTGCTGGATGCCGTGCAAATTTGTATAGATAGGACTCTATTAGTCTATTTTCCAGTGGCTTTGCCAGGCTGGAGGCATCATCTAGCAGGGTTTTTGCGAATGGGTTTAGGTCTAGTAATGTTGATTCATCAATATTACTTGATTTCCTTAACATATCCAGTGTCCTGGATAGGTTGACCTTTGGAAAAGGTGGCAGATTTGCCTTGGAGTCTGGTCCAATTTCTTTGATTTCATTTAGAGCCGCGAGAAAAGGTAGGTTTATAGTCTCCAAAGCATAGTGAAATGAAATTGTAGTGTTGCATGGCAACCTAGAATTTGGTAGTGAATAGTGATCTATATTCACTGTACATAGGCATGGTACACCTATGATTGAGTGTGATGGTGCTTTGTGAGTAGTAGCTGGTTTCCCGTGACACGTAACTGTGTAGGTGGGAGAATTTGTGGTCACAAGATATTCATCTTGTGAGATGGCTACAGCGTGTGAGATAGGTCTCTTCAAGGGTGAAATAGTAAATTGGCACATATCCTTGACTTGCTGAGCTTGGTTCAAATAAATCGCTACTGTGCATGTAGGTACATGTCTATGGATTCTCGGGCTAGTTTTGGTACAAATTTTGATCTTAGTTCCTGGACAGGTTAGCATATCTGCATTTGTTAGTTCAATAAATAGTGAACCATCTTCAGAGATAGCCAAGAACTTGACATCAGTAATTAATTGGGTTACTCCCTTTGTAGGTGTCTCCTTGGTGTTGATTGGTACTGGTGTAGTTACCAGTTGGAATACTCTGAAGGTGGAGACGGTGGATGCTACAATGATATCCAGGTGGATGTATATGTGCCGTTCCGAATAGGTGTAGGATATCATTCTTTGGGAATAATAGTAGTCAAGGTCAGTTATGGCGACCTTTGATCCTGGTGAGTGTATTCTGAGTGTCATGTCCAGATCATTCAGATGCTCCGTTAGTTCAGCTGGTGGTACTATGTCAGCAGTCATAATGCCTGCTGATAGCATCCTGAGTGCTGATGTGGTGCGCTGCAATGCTTGCAGATAGTTCATTCTTGCTACAATAATGGTGAGTGCATCGGTTAAAATTTGGATCTTCCTTCTTTGTGTGTGCTCGTGATTTGCATAAGTGTTCAGAGATGTGGTCATATTTTGAGCCCATAAATTCATATTTTGGCCTAGAGTGTTCATGGTTTGGTCTAGCATACTTTTATCCTTAACATATGCCTTGACAAATTTGTCTTGGCGTTGTGTGACCTTATCAATTAATATAGCTGCTTCTTTGTCTTGCTTGGAAAAAGCTTCTAGAATGCCGTCTATGTTCTTTATCTGGTCCATGACCTCTTTGACGTCATCTAGTGTGGCAAGACCTATTGCTCCTCTGAAGAGTGGGGCTAGGAACCCAAGTGGTGCTCTTCTGTACCTTCCTTGACTATTAATTGGATTTGATAGGAACAAATGGATGGATGCTAAGGTAGAGTTAATTTCCTTGTCTGTTATGTCTATTAACAGATCTAGTTCCCTTGCTTGCTGTAATATCTGACTGGTAGAACTGTCGTCATGCAGGGTAGGAAATGTCAGTGCCATAACCTGGTCCAGTATTTTGGTTTCGGTCTCTGGTGGAGCAGGTATATGGTATGGTATTGCCAATATCGTGGTTGTGGTATCGTGCCCATTGACCAATGGTTCAGGTAATGGCTCATATATGGCTCCAACGTTCTGTCTAACGGTGGGCACATATGTGATGGCTTGAGAAGTGGCCATCATCACTAGTAGTAGGATTGGCTTTAGCATGCCTGAAATATAAAATATATTCTATGTCTTAGTAAGACTTCTACTAGTGTTTTTGCAATATACTTAGGTTTAAATTGGTTTGCTGATTTTGTGAGCTATCCTTTTTGCTTATGTGAAGTATCCACTTGGCACTGCCTCTGTGTACATAGTTTTTGAGAGCAGAAATCCTGGTTGGTCCCAATAGTAATATAATACTCAATGTAGTGTTTGAACTGTACCTTTTTCCATGATCAAGCTAGTGTTGGCTTAATGTCCAATCTGTGCTAGAGTCCTTTCCCAAGATTGTAGTAACTGGGTGTGATATTGTAGAGTGGGTGTGGTCTGCTTTCTGACAGAGTCCCTCCTGCTATAGGAGAACTGGTATGGCTAGGACCAGCTGGTGTGTACCTGACTGCTGCAGGAGTAGAACTGGTGAGTTGGCTATGGAGTCAGGGCATCTTATGTAGCCCACCCTACCCTCATCCATTGAGGGCCTGGCTTTGTTTCCCTGATGGCTGCTGCCGGCCATCAGTGTCAGCTGACTGACTGGGGTAATTATGTCTGGGGTAATTAGTGTGGACTACCTGCACCTGTGGGGGTTTGAATGCCCTGGCAGGTGTGTGGGTCCTTTGAAGGGTAAGGATGTGTCTAGACAGTAGTCTCTTGGCATAGCACGCTCTGTTTCATGTACTTTACAGGATTTAGGTTCAAACATTTTCATTGTGCATTCTTTCAAGGATGCTAGCCTTTGATGCAAAATATGATAATTGTGGTTTCTTCAAGCTTGGGTTGCTAATCCCTTTAGGTAGTCTCTTTTGGCTTTTGTGTGTAGCCTTTTGGGTTTCAGACTTCAACCCTGTAGTAATCTGTCCTTTGATTCTACTTTGTGTGCACATTGTTTTTGTAACCTATATAGTGTATATTGTCTTTTCTGTCCTTTGTGTGGGTTCAAAATCCTATGCTGATATGAAATTCCTAATCCTCATTCTTGATTTGGACAGTTGTTGGAAAGTTTAATTTCCTTCATACAGAGTGTATATACTTATTTGACTATTATTCATAGTCTGTGGGTATAGATATTCCATATGATCATGTCAATATATAAAAGTAATCTACTTAGATATTCTCCCTTGCCTGGAGTTTCTTTTCACCTTGTGGTGGGCTGGTCTGGGTACTATTTGGTTTAGACCAACTGACTCTTTGGTGAGTGTGATTTGGGATTTATCCCTTGTTATCCTGTGGATAAACTTTGAGGTGTGGGGAATGAGTCTGTGTGCAAACTCATTTTTCCTCAGTGTTGTGACCTTTTTGAGCCTATCAATATGTACTGGTCTGGGGACTAGTAGGTTATTTGATAGGTTCTTCAACCTTGCGCTGGTTGGGGTTGGTCTTTCTGCAACAACATATGGTCCCATGAATAGGGGTTGAAGCTTCTTTGAATCTGTGGTCAACAGAATTCTGGGAATGTTGATATATACAATATCTAGTGGAAGTATAGCTTGTGGTGTAAGCTTTTTGTCATATCTTGACTTCCTTCCTTGTTGTAGCTTTTTGACTCTGTCTATTGCCTTTCTTCTAGACTCATCTTGAGACAGTATCATTCCAGATACATGCTCAGCTACTGTTTTGATTTCTTCCTCTATGTTTAGGGCAGTTTCTACAATGGTTTGAGGGTTTCTGCCATGAAGTAGGAAGAATGGTGTGTAACCTGTTGTCTGGGACTCTGTGTTGTTCAATGCAAATGTAATTGATTCTATATACAGGTCCCATGTTTTCTGATTCTGAGAACAGAAAGTCCTTAATGCTGTTCCTATACTGGCATTGAATCTTTCCACTAATCCATTTGATTGTGGTCTGTATGGACTTGACAGGTCGTGTCTAATCTTCTGGGTGTTCATCAGTTTCTTAAAATTGCTGCCTGTGTAGCAGGTGCCATTGTCAGTTTGAACTGAAGTTGGTACACCTTGCTGACATATGACGTTCTTGTAGAACTCATGTTGTGTGGTTTCTGCTGTGAGATCCTTTGTGGCATATGCTATGACATATCTAGTTGAATAATCTATGCAAACTTGTATGTGTTTGTTTTTCCTGGCTGTTTCTGGAAGTGGTCCCACAGCATCTAAGTTTAGGTGCTTCATGGGGGTTGGCATATAGTCCCTTACAGTCATTGGTGTTTTGTGGGTGTGCACTGCCCTTTTTGCTTTTAGGCAAGTGTCACATGTTGACACATACTGATTGACATCCGCCATCATAGATTTCCAATATACCCTAGGTATGAGAGAAGACATCATTTTTGACGTACCTACATGACCTGCCATTGGTGAGTCATGGAAGTGTTGCAGTATGTTTTCAACCCAAGTTTTTGGGACTACAACTTGTAGTGGTACTGTGTCTGTTTTTCTCCATGATGTAGGGGATATGTGTACTAGAATGTTGTCTAGGAGTAGGTATTGCTGAGCATTATTCCTAATCCTTGTTGCTTAAGTGCCTTTTACAGGTAGGTCACCTTTCTCTAGGTAGTCTATAATGGGTATTAGTCCAGTGTCCTTCCTTTGTTCTTCTTTCAACAGTGTGGAGTTGATTGAACTGTCTGGGATTTGGTCTAACATCTGGTCTAATTCCATTATATGCTGTGCCAGCCTTTCTTTATCTTTCTCTGCCTGGATTGCTTCAGGAGATTTTGGTGCAGGTCTGGTCTTTGTCTGTTTCTTTGGTTGTTCAACTGCTATGTCTGTGTTGACTGTCTGCTCCTTTGAACTGGCTGCTCCTCTGTTTGTGCTGGTGGAGGCGGCCTTTGTTCTTCTGGGGTGGGGGTCAGATTTGCTTTTGTGAGCCTTCTGTGCAGTACCTGCTCTGTCTGAGTGCTTCTGCAAATTGGCTGTGGGTGTGCTGGGTGTTGAAATGGGGGATTTAGTAGGGAAAGAGGATTTGGTTGACACTTTGTTCTTTTTGGCTTTTAGGCCTAATTGCTGAGGGTGGTCATTAGACCTTGTATCCTCTGCAACCGACCGTTTTGCTTTTGAACGTGTGGTGACAACACAAATGTCTCTGTCCTGTTCTTCCTCCATATCCAGCTGTTCTTCTGCAAATCTGACTACCTTGGTGATTGAAGCAATTTTATGCAGTTTTTCTTCCAACTGATTTTCTGATGCACTGTGCGGTGGTTCACGGGATGTGGCTTTCACCATCTGTGCAATCCTGTTGGTCTCAACCGGGGTGAAACAGTTTTCTGGATACTCTTCACAGTATTCCCTTTCACAATGACAGAACACATAATGGGTGGTCTCTTTTAAGATACCTCTGATCACTGGTTTTGGTCTGTCAATTGATTTTGGTGGGTCATCTCTGTTGAATGGTATCTTGGTTTGGATTTTAGAGAATTTGGTTCTGGTGGCTGCCCTTTTCCTTCTTGGAGGTGGTGGGGGGTTGGTCATAGGTGGTGCATCTGGATATTCTCTTCTTGACATCACATCTGGAGGAATGTTGTCATCTCCTTTTACATGTTGTATTGTGAATGCAAATTGTTGGATATCCAGTGCCCATCTGGCCCACCTGTGGGTCAAACCTGTGTTTGTGAGCAGTGGTATTAGAGCTGCATGATCTGTGTACAGCTGAAAGTGTCTACTTTCTAAGTAGTGCCTAAAATGTAGTATCCCATATACTACACCTAGTAGCTCTCTTTCTGTTGTGTTGTAGTTTCTTTCATGCTTGGACAGTGTTCTACCTGCGAAGGCTACTGGTCTCAGTACTCCTTCACTACTGCGTTGTGATAGAACAGCTCCTAGGCTCACATTTGAAGCATCTGTTGCTAGACTGAATTCTTTGTCATAGTCTGGGTATCTCAATAGTGCATGGGTACAGAGTGCATGTTTCAATGTTTTGAAAGCATTGTCTGCATCCTCATTCCATTTGAAAACCTTTAGGTTTGTTTGTAGGTCGTACAGTGGCCTAGCAATATTGGCATAGTCTTTGATGAACTTTTTGAAGTATTGGCATAGTCCTGTGAATGATCTGACTTGTTTCACGGATTTTGGGGTGGGAAAAGTTTTGACACTTTCCACCTTTTCTGGGGATGGTTGTAAACCATCTGGTGTGACACGCATTCCTAGAAAATCTATCCTATCTGTGAAGTATTCACATTTTGATTTCTTTAGCTTGAGTTTCCCAATTCTCAGGCTTTTGAAGACATCTTCAAGGTCTGAAAAATGTCGTTCTACATCTGGTGATAGGACTAGAATGTCGTCTAGGTATGGTAGGGCACATTTGTATTTCAGTTTGTTGAGAATTAGAGTTACTAGATGGCAAAATCCTGCCGGCGCGGTAGCCAAACCCATCGGCATCTTTTGATAGACATACTTTTTGTCATTTGCTATGAAAGCAGTTTTGTGTTGATCCTCCCTTCTTATGGGAATTTGGAAAAACCCTTGTTGTGCATCTAGTTTACTGAAAACAGTAGGTTTGAGTGACCCTATCATGTCTAGTGTGTCGTCTGCACGTGGCGTTGATAAAGCTTGGTTTATCATATTAGCATTGACGTGGCGTAGGTCTGTGACTAGACGTTGGCCTCCAGATGCTTTCTGTACTAAAAATGATCTGGATGCCCAGGGTCCCTCTGCACATTCTCTGAGGATGCCCTGTCTGACTAGGTCTTCACAGACTTCTCCCATCTTAGCTTGCTTCTCAGGCGTCTGCCTGTATGGTAGGTAGTGACATGGTACTGCATCTGGTTTGATGTGAATTGAATGTGTGTATAGGTGGGTTGTACCTATGTCATTGTCTTTACCTACAAATACATCTTGATACTTGTGGAGTAACTTTTGGAGTCTCTCTTGTCCAATATCTGTTAGTACACATTTGGGTGGCACATTTTCCATTATGTCTGGCATAATGTCATGAGCCTCACTGTGAATTGTGGCCAATTCATCATCAGTGTCATCCCCACGGTTTGTATCTGGATCTGCATATACTGAGGCACAGTCTGACTCTGTGTCACTACAATTCTCTTCAGTGTCTAGCACTTGTAGTGTGGGTTCCTCAGTAGGGATGTCAGTATCTGGTTGATGTAACTCAGAGGGATCTACCTCTGTGAATAGGGCTATTATATCACCCTTCCTCACCTTGTATGGTCGGTGGCTTGTATTGAGCAGTATGATTGGGTGCCTGTTCATTTCTGAGGGTGTTACTACTCCCTTTTGAACTAGGTATGGAACTCTGTTGTTCCTCTGCAAATTGTCTAATGTGCCTACACATCCTTCTAAACATTTGAGGGATGTGACTTGCCCTAGAACTGCTAGTTCTGTGAAAGGAAGGATTGTAGCCTCCCTAACAGCTCGGACTGGCTTGACTTGTAGCTCTGGGTCTACATTGAATTCGATCTGTGATCGTGTTGCTTTTAAGAAATCTGTGCCTAGGACAACTGGCTTTGTGAGATTTGGAATAATTGAGAATGGGAATTCGAACCTGGTACCATGAATTTTGAATTTCAATACTGCTGCTTGTCTTACATGGCATATGGATCCGTCTGCTAAGTGTACATTGAACTTTCTCTTTTTGATTTCTACATCTCGAGATTTCTGAATTTCCCTAAGAAAAGTATCCCTGACACAGGTGATAGTGGCACCGGTGTCAACTAAACAAGGTATTTCAGTGTGTTCATAGAATCTTGCATTTAAACAGCCATTTTTAAGAAGTTCAACAGAAATTTTGGTACTCTCACCCATTTCCTTTTGCGATGCATCTTGTTGAGGTGTGATATGAATCACTGATGGTCGGCTTGATTTCCCAGTATGTAACTGGGGGATTGTCTCTGCTATACTAGCAATTGTCTTTGGTTGTCCTAGGGGTTGTTGATCTTGGATCTTGATGGGGGGTTGGAGAGGCTCACAACGCACTGGCCCAGCGGCGCTGTGGGTCTCTAGTTTCCCGAGTTTGAAGATCCTAGTAGCTGCTTGATCTGTTGAAGCACGTCAGGCTGGATAGCTTGATTTGGCTGTTGGGGCTGCTGTTGGGGGTTGTAGCCTTGTGTGTTGGATCTGTAGCCATTGTAGCTGTCTCGACCTCTGCTGTTGTCACGACTGCGGTTGTAGTCATGCTGTCTGTCACGACTATTGCTGTAGTCACGACGGTTTTGATCCCGACCTCTGTTGTAGTCACGATCTCTGCTCTGGTCACGACGGTGGTAATCACGGTCTCTGCTGTTATCACGGCGATTGTAGTCGCGATTTCTGCTACTATCACGGTGTCTGCTGTTGTCACGACTTCTGCTGTTATCTCTACGGTTGGTGTCCTGACTGTTGCTTTGGTGATCTCGGCTGTTATTTTGGCTGTATCCACCTCTGCCTCGTTGTCCTCCTCTGTTGCTATTTCTGAAGTTTGGGTCAAAGTTTTTGCCTCGGTAGCCTCCTCTGTTATTTCCAGAGTTCCTTTGTTGGCTGTTGTTGGGTTTACCTTGATCCTTCAGTGCCCTTTGTTCTTGCCTCCTCACATGTTCATTTGACATGAGGTTTAGGCTTTGATCTTCATCCTCTGATGAGTGATCCATTTGAACTGTCTTTGGGTCTGATTTGGCTTTCTTTGAGGGGTTTCCATTTTTCTGTGACTTTGTTTGCTTCACAATCATAGAGTTTACATGTGTCACAGACTTCAGTTGTGCCTGCATGGATTCTATTGTTTCCTGTAGCTCTGAGCCTAATTCTGCTTTTATCTCATCTTTAATGTTACCAGTGGAGACTGTTTGTTGGTTCTCATACTCCTCTGCAACTTCAAGTATTTTATCCCATGTAGTTGCTTCCCTGTGGATGACTACTGCACTGATGTCGTCCCTTAGACCATGTAGCAGGGCTTCCCTTGTTCTCTCCTCGGACTTGTTGTGAGCTGTGGCCATCTTTTGTAAGGCCATGGCATAGTCTGATACAGATTCTTTTGGATTTTGCTTCCTCAATGCCTTAGCATCAAATCTGTCGTCCTCTTTCTTGAAGTATTTCAGGAAAGCTGCCTTCATTTCTTCATAGTCTGCTGTTGGATGGGCTGTCCTATAGGCTTTGTACCAAATTTTTGCCTTACCATCTAGGTAGTTTGAGAAATACTTGATTCTGTTACTGGGATGGTACCCATACCTGGAATCAAAGTATTGTTCATAGTCTGTGCAGTGCCTCCTGGCGGATTGTGTGAGAGAGGACTGTGAAAACTTTTCTGGCTGTAGAATATCACAGTATTTTTCCTCTTTGTCCCGTTTTAGCTGGTCCCTTAACCCACTGAAAGATGCCTCCCTTGCAACTCTTTCCTCTTTCAAGGCATCTAGGAGTGCTGAGGAGGTGTCAGTGTTAGTCAGGTTCACTCCTTGGGTATTGGGTGCACCTGACTTGAGTGAGGCTAGGGCCTCAGCTAGCTGGTTTTTCATTGTCACTTGTAGATGAGCTTGCATATCAAGTAGTGCTTGAGCGGCTTCAGCTTTTTGGGTCTCCATAGAGTTCTTCAGTGCCTGGTTGGCTTGTCTGAGTAATATTAATTCCTTCTCTTGTTCCTCTTTGGCCTTCCTTAAGGCTCGGCTGGTGCTTTCCTCATGTGTGGTGTGTAGGGCTGTTAGTTCAGGCCTAAGTGTCTTATCCACATGAGTTTCTACATTCTGGGCTATGAGTAGAAGTGCCTCAGCCTCCTCTTTGGCTGCCTGGCCTGGGGGTACTGTCTCATCGTCACTCATACCTGATCCTGGGGTATGCTGGCCGTTTGAGAACAAGTCACTCTGTGTGTCCTGGATACTGTCCAGGGCAGCTAGGGTGTCCAGGTGAAGCTTGCCTTGGAAGTCACTCTCTTGAGTGGTGTGGTGTGGTGAAGCTGAGGGTGTTGGAGTGGAGCTCCTGGATGACTCCTTGGAGCTGGGTCTCCTCCTCCTGCTGGGTAGAGATCCAGGGGTAGCTGGTCCTTTGCTGCGGAGGTGAGTCTTGGTAGTCTGTGCTGCCAGCTTGTGGGATCTTGTTAGGACTTCTCCACCACTTTGTCATACAAGGAATCCCCTTAGTTGGGAGATCCCTTTAATATGAGGAAGTTGACTAAGTCTTGAGGTCTTGTAGTATAGTTGGTATTTATTACAAGTTGACAGCAATAGTACAGTAAGTACAATGTAGGTTCCACTCAGTTACACCTATCCACACAATAGTATAGGACTAGTAAGTATGCCCTAGAGTCAAGGGGTCCTGCACACTGTCTGATAGTTGGGCCTAGTAGGGCATAGCCTATAGCCTTGTTCTCAGTCAGTGGAGGGAGCTCCTTGCTCAGTGCTGTCCTTGGGTGAAGTGATCATGGTAGCTGGGAGGCTGGGGTTTATAAGGGGCCCAGCCCTCAGCTTGGTCTAGACAATGTTAGAGGGCTTGTAACTGTCAAGGAGACAGTCACACAATACCCCTCCATAGTCTGAATACCCCTGTTAGTGTACATCAAGGGAGGTGACCCTTATGTTGGTCTGTGGGAACAATGGTCCCCCTAGCTAACAGTGGGAAACAGTGTGCGGGATGAGCGTCGCCTGGCGGCGACGGGAGTGCCGACTGGAGCGCCGCCTATGCGGGCCGGCGCGCGCCTGCGTGGGCCGGCGGCGGGAGTAGCGTCTCCCGCCGTCGGCTTGAACACGCGGGCGCCCGCAGCGCCGGGCTCGCCGGGCTCGCCGGTCATACCTGACACATAAGTCTTCAGATATGTGGCTATCCGGTCCTCCAAAAATGTAGCCGGTCCTGCAACATTGAAAATTTGCAGGACTGAATGTCCTGTGAGGTGAAAAAGTTTTCGCAAAGACTGCAATTGAAGGTTGTTCATTTAATGATTTGTATTTTCTATAGACGATTTAAGTGTGTTAGTGTGTATTCAATCGAACAAATTATCATAAGTTATCCTATTTCGAAAAATGTATAACTATAATCACGTATAGCGTTGTAATGTGTTAGATTATGGAAAAACTAGGTGTGTACAATACAAAACGAATAGGATATTATGAATGCAATCTCGGTGCCATAGCACCATTACATTGATCAAAATGATTATAACAATAATTTTTTCCTGAGGGGGAGAGTTATGTTACCACCATTTTGCACTGAAATTTTAAATCATCTATTTTGGGGGGTTAGCGGTTGAATATGAAGGAAAGCCTGCGTTGGACAGACAGCATTGTATGTAATTCATTGATACAAAATCCAAGGAAAAAGATGCAATTTTAATGAAATGACAGCACTTTAAAAAATTTGACCAAGGGAACCAGTCCAACCCGTTGCACAATACTCATGGTTACCCTGAGTCAATAATACTGCAGCTGAGTGTTACTAGAATTAGGGAGGGTTCATTATTTATGGCCGGGGTGGGGGTGAGCATCTGAGGGGGGGGACAAATTTTTTTAGGGGTATTCAAAGGGGGGGGGCCTTTTTTTTACCCTATTCTTAGGGGGGGCTTTTTTTTTAGGGTATTCCTTAACCCTTTGAGGACAACAAAAAATTGTTATGCCTAGCTGGGTCACCCGAAGCTGTGAGGACGAGAAATTTAGCAGGAATTTTCTCTAAGGACTAGGCATTGCTGAATCCCAGAGTTAGGATGACTATAGTCAATGCTCGTCCTGCCATGGCATCAACTATAGTCGATGCTCGCCCAGCCATGGTATTGACTATAGTCGATGCTCGCCCACAAAGGGTTAAAATGTCGCGAATTTAGTACGTTGAAATGTCGCGATTTGGTAACAGCCTGTGTTATATTTTACCAAATTATGTCAATATTTTCAAAAAAAAATTTAATTTTCCTCAAACTCCCAGCAAATTTCTCACTGCATCACTTTTGACACTCAGAGTAGCCCACCATTTTGTCTTCAAAAAAGTGCAGGCCTCATGTAAGCACTGAGGGTATGGGAGCTTCCAATTTATAAGCACTGGGGCCCTTAAACTCAACGGTATGTAAGTCAAGTGTCTGAGGTTGACCACACCACCACACCAGCGAGTATCATGAGACGTTTACACTAAAACACCTTACGAATGGATGTATTTGTTGCAAGGTAGTAAATTGTAGGTAAAAAAGTGCCCAGGATTAAATGCATACAATTAGTAGACACCAACATCGTTTTTGTAATGTGTGCTAACACGCTACGGGTGTTAGGAGTATTGGACAGGTGCATATACCCCAGCGCCACCTACCTGGTGCAGGTAGCACTACCTCACCGGTCAACAGGTGAGGCACCCAGACTCTCAGTCTTCCTCACCACCTCCATGCATGAGGTCACAACATGCAGGGGCGGATCCAGAAATTTGGGAAAGGGGGGGGCGCCGCAATACCTACAGCATTGGGGGTGTTGAACCATCTTAATTAAAATTTACCAAAAAATAGGGGGGCCGCGCGCCCCTTGCGCCCCCCCCCTGGATCCGCCCCTGACATGAGCGTTACCAGTGAACTCTGAACTTTGAACAATTTTTTATTATTATTATTTTTTTTTTATTATCAACTTTATTACAACTTCGTTTCTGTTAATAAATTGAGGGCGGTGACTTCTGGTCACTTAATTCAGCCCGAGTCCAAACACACACTTCGCCTCATGTCTATATTAACCTAAGTTCAATAAAGTTGAAAATGATGCAGGGTGAGGGGGGGGGGGCGCTTTTTTTCAACCTATTCCGAGAGGGGGGGCCTTTTTTTTCAACCTATTCCGAGGAAGGGGGGGGCCAATTATTTTTGACATATTCGATTTTCCAAACGCTCACCGCCCCCCCCCCTGCCATAAATAATGAATCCTCTCTTAGTGGTATTAGCGGTGTATTAGTAAAAGAGTAGAAAGATCAAATTAACAAATAAAATGTATTATTGCCTGCCCATATCCGCTGAGGCTGAGCCACTAACCTGGGTCACCCGAAGGTCCATAGGCATTGCCACTAGTCGGGCCCCGCCCCCAGGCCCAGGCTGCCGCTCAGAGTCAGAGTCGGTGCCCTCAGGCTCAGGCTGACGAGCCGAAACAATCTCCAGGGCAGATATTTCGCTCGGGACCGCGGCCCGGACTACACAAGGTGAGTTCGGGGTGGGCCAAAATAATTACTTTGGTGATTACGAGAACCAGCGTGCCTGTACCTTCCGGTACACTCTCACAAAGCACCAGCTTCAGCTGCTGAAGCTGGGTCTTTGCAGTGGCTGTGCTGAAGGTACAGGCACGCTGGTTCTCGTAATCACCAAAGTAATTATTTTGGCGCACCCCGAACTCACCTATAGAAGTGACCGTGGGAGCGGAAGTCTCTGCCGGGGAGATTGGAGCCGAAACCGAAACTTGCGAACACGCTTTTATCTGATGCGGCGATGGGGATGGCCCGATGGGGATGGCCCCCCGTCGCCAGTCTCTGACACTAAGTTCAACGTCGATCCGCCATAGATATACGTATCAACCTTCTAGCGGTGTCCATTTAACACAGGTCACTGTTGTTACACTGTTGACAACCTTCTATGGCCCTAATAACGCCATCAAATCAGCTACTTGTTGTTCTACGCTCCAGCAGGCAGGAAACACCTTTGGAAGGCGCGGTAAAATGGGGTCAGCGATCTGCGCATGACCGGAAAAAGAAAACGTGGGGGCGTTCGGTTGCTTTGCTATGGGGTGCGTTCGCATGTCAGTCCATTCACAGAGCTCCCGTTCGTGGTCCATTCACAGAGCTCCCGTTCGTGGTCCATTCAATTCAATTTCAATTTGACATGAGTTTATTCTGCAATCTCAAAAAATATCAAAGTGCAAACAATTATATTTGTTCCATCGTATCACAGAAGAGGTTGATAACTAGGCTATTTATAATGAAATAGGGTAGATTCACCACTTTCGGACGTTCGTTTTCATTAAGAATGTGACCCTTTTTCTTTTTGACATAGCTATATCTCTAGACCAACCTGTACTGTCATAAAGGTACCTATGGAAAGGGGAGAATCCCTTCTTTATGGATCATTATTAGTTATTGTTAATCTAAGGAGTTTTATATGGGAAATATGTCATTGAACATTGATATTTCAAAAGGATGAATAGGGGAAGATGGGGGAATACGGGACACCTAAGGGTTTTCATGCAATTTCTGGCTTACTGGTGACCATAAGTAAAATATTTTTTTACCTACGTTTTAAGCATTCCTCTTTTATATTTAACTGTGTTGAAGAAAAAATTCCTCAAACCCCCTAAAGTACAGTGGTTGCAGTTAATAATTTCAAAGATTTTGTGACCCATATTACCCCACGGTGGGGTAATAAGGGTCGCCATTGTGGGGTAAGACGGAACGGAATAGGAATCGTCAGTGAAAATGGCCAAATATCTTCCATGCATAGGTGGAATTCTTTGAATGAGAAACCTTTGACGTACCATAACAAAATATATGATGATTTAAACTGTGGCAAAACAATATAAAGATACTTTGTCACCTCAATGAGTGCTATATGCCTATTCCTTTCGACATAATTTGTCAAAATATAAAAGAATTAGCAAAATTTGTCAAAAATGGAGTGTTTACATTGTTTCCATGGTAACCAGGATGTCATGATATACCCAAAACCTTACCTAGTAGATGGGGCTCCTATATAGCTTTAATTTAAGCTATTTTGTGACCATTTATGTTGAGATGCACACTAGAAACTGCAAAAATTGTGAATTGTCCTTGATATTGAAATTGACCTTGAAGTTTCATGTATTTTCTTGCCGCCATTTTGGAAAATGGCCGCCACACAACGCAAGACCATATGCGAATTTAAAACATGAAAAAAATCTCACAAAGAACTAAGTTTATTTAGATATCTTGAAAAAAAGTAGTTTCTACAAAGACACTCTTTCGTGTGGAAGGTTTAAATGAGGTTAATAGCTTAACATTTTTGTAGAAGAAATATATACAAATTGCCATAGGGATTGCCTTTGACCCGTATTACCCCACCGAAAAATGAGGTTGGGGTAATACGGGACACCACACAAATAGTGGTGTCAATTCCTAGACACTTCACAGAAAATATCCAAACCATATTTAATTTTATAAGCTATTGGGTGTTTAATCCTTAGCATCTGAAACCAGAAAAAATATTACCATTTTGCTCAAACTAGGGGCTTACATAAATGATGATGTGTCTGATTATGCTTTACTAATCAAGATGTCAGCCCTCAATATTCCAGACATTCAATTTTATTTTCCGCGTATAATTCAAATAATAATTCCTCCAACAACACAATAAATGCTGCAATATATATGATCTGATGCCTACCTTTTATTATAAAACCAAAATTGAGTTCTTAGTGTTACCTTGCAGTAAGAAATATCAGTCTGAAATGAGAGTGTCCCTTATTACCCCATGGCCCGTATTACCCCATCTTCCCCTATCACCTGAAGTCGGACACATGATTAGGATATTCACCTGAAGTCGGACACCTTCCTTTTTAACTGTTTTGATAAAGATATATAAAGGAAATTATTGTTTTTGAATAGTAAGAATATTCATGATGATATGGGAATGGGGTTTATCACATAATATTCTGGGGTTGTATGTGTAGAATACCTTTACATAGGTGTTGAGTATTGCCTATGGTGGATCGCCATGTATAGGTTCTAGATGAGTATTTCTAAAAGTGGTTATGCAATAATTCTGTGGCAGGACTTACATTAAGTAGTATTGTGAATAATATTAACATTAAAAAGTACCTATTTCATCAGTTACTATCACTGTGTTTGTTATAATAGATGTATGATTCGTTTAATATAGTGATTAACAAGAATTCACTATGGATGTCTATGTCAAACTTATCATACAAGGCAAATGTCATATTTTGCATTCTCCTGCATCCTAGGATGCCCCTCTGTATCCTACATCGTTTCTCTCCTTATTTCAAAATAGAATGCACATAAAAATTGATCAAAACATAGGGAAATAATGAGAAATTAGTGTCCGACTTAAGGTGAAATTAGTGTCTGACTTAAGGTGAAATTACATGGTTTATTTCAAATGGCTATAAATAGAAATCAGCTAACATATAACAATTCTTTGTTTGACCATTTGCTTCAGAAAATGTAGGGGTTTCAACAGATATCTTCATATATGATATATCGTTAAGCATATGCTCCCAAGAAGGGAATTAGTAAAACAAGTTTCACATTGGAGTTGTTAATTTGAGCATGGAAATTACTAAATATATTCCAACTCCATTACACTGGCAAACGTCTTTAAATTGATCCTAAACACGTTTTACATTCATAATTATCAAGAAAAACACACATATTTTCATTTTAAGTTGAGATTTCTGCATTTTTTCACGCATCTCTTTATGAATTATATAGTCAAAAGTGTCCGACTTCAGGTATGTGTCCGTCATTGGGTGAATCTACCCTAACTAGATTAATTTTGAACTCTTGTTTACAGCAGCTCTATTTCAATTAGGCCTAGGCCTATAGGGCCCTAACATTTATGCACACATATCTTATCATAAGACTTATGAGAAAGTCACACATGATGATTTTACTGGGACTTGGGGGGGGGGGTCACTTTGTATATTCCTACACTGTCATGTGTGCGGCTGGCAAGGCTACTTTTTCTACAAAATTCCCCAAGGGTCCACTTTTCAAGAAAATTTGCCCTGACATTGACAATTATAGGCCTAAGGGTCTAGTTACCTACATGAAAATCCCCAGGACAGGGTCTATTTTTCAAGAAAATGTCCGAGATTTTACCAAGATTTCTGACATTTCACTAAAACATCACATTTTCTTACCAAAAGAACCCACATTAGTAAATTTCTCCAGGAGATTTTACTATTTAAGGGAGTGTTCATTTATTATTTACAGGGGGGGGTGGTGGGTTTGGGGGGGGGGCGTAAAAATTTCCGACCCCTCCTGAGGGGGGGGCGTAAAAAATTCTGACCCCTCTTGAGGGGGGGGGCGTAAAAATTTAAGCCCCTTTTTAGCAAAAAAGCCCGCGCGTTACTATAGTCCAAAAGGGGGGGTGAAAATTTTTCGGCACCTTCGGCGAGGGGGGGCGCGAAACATTCCACGCGCTCTCAAGGGGGGGGCGTAAAAAATTTTTGCCCCTCCGCGCGAAATCTCACCACCCCCCCCCCCTGTAATTAATAAATGAACACTCCCTAATAGGCCTATTAGGCTAAACGTGGTCTATTTATTAATTTGTTTCCCCAAACCTAAGAGCTTTAGGCTGAAAATGCCATGACAAGGGTTTAGCAACCAGACCGCCTATGCTATGTTATATAATAATGACACAGTAACACACTGACCCCTGGTCAGCTGTTCGTCATGATGATTGATCAAAAACACTGTGTCACATATGTACCGTTTCTCATATAAGTTCCATGTCTATCATTGTTTGTTACTCCTACTAACCCTTATTATTCACAAGTTCATATAAATCTCACGATAATCTTTATCTACGTGTATCAATGACTCTATTGACCCCAAAACCTATAGTATATTATATGTGTTTTATATATACCGGTAGTGGGGCGCCCAGCCGGCCGTCTTACAGAACCGCAGAGATGGAGTGTTACATTCAGTCACCCATACTTGGTATCATACGCACTGTATCATCTCATCTCTTCTCAAAACCCACTTTGGTTAGTTCAAAATGGTATCGATAGACCATGTGAAAAACACTAAGGGTTTGTCCTTTATTAGTATTAATGCTAGATCTATTTTTAATAAAAGGGTAAATGCCTTTAAAATAATTAGCAGTGCTGATTTTACCGGAGTGGTTGAGTCCTGGTTAACACCCGACAAAAGGGACATTGACATGTACATCCCAGGCTATCAATACCTAAGACTTGATAGGTTTCCCAACCGGAATAAAAAAGCCGGGGGTCTGATGCTATACATGCGTGATTCATACCTTGCCACTGCAGACATGAATGCCTCTTGTATATCTAAAGATTATGAGATACTGTGTGTGGATGTTAACGTTGGTGTTATTAAATATAAAATATATGTCTGCTATAGACCACCCGATGATGATGTGGATAAAAATGCTATTTATAAGAAGCTGACAGATTTAAAGGTGCCTGTCACGAAAAATAGGAAAATTATCATGATGGGTGATTTCAATGTTGATTTATTAAATGACAAACATGTTGAAGAGGCTGGTGTTGGCAATTTTTGTACTGACTGTGAATTGTTCCAATTGATAGATAAGCCGACCAGGCCTATATCTGGTACACTCATAGACCACATATACACTAATGTTCATAATGTTTCTGAATCTGGTCTGATTAATTTTCATATTTCTGATCACACGCCTATTTACATGATACTGAAATGTGAAAGGACCAAAGTTGTCAAAAAATGTATAAAAGCTAGATCTTATAGAAGGTATGACTTTTTAACTTACAAAAACAGTCTTTTACATATTAATTGGCATGACATTGTTAGAATCATTGATCCGAATGAAATGTGGATACGTATACTTTTTAATTTGAAAGCATGTTTAGATGTTATGTGCCCGGTACGAAAATTAACTATTCCTGAGTACACGCCAGAATGGCTCACCCCTCCCATTATTGATGCCATGAGAATTAGAGATGATTTATACAGATTAGCTCGATCTAATAATACTGATGATGCCTGGAATATTGCAAATTTTCATAGAAATAGGGTTGAAACACTAATTTTTAATAGTAGGAAAACGGAGGTAGGCCTTTTATTAGCTTACAGGAAGGATGACCCTGCGAAATTCTGGGAGGGTATAAGAAAGTTATTGCCTACAAAGACTATGTCCACCCTGATTAAATTAAGGAACAGTACCACTGGAATACTCCTACCTCCAGATCAGTGCTCTCAGTTTATTAATGACTTTTTCGCTAATATTGGTAAGAACCTGGCCGACGCACTTCCAGTGCCGCCGCCTGGTGTAGATGGTGAGAACCAGCCATACGGTACCCCGGTTGTGAATGCTAACTTATTAGATCCAATAAGCCACTGTGATTTAATAAAGCTCATTAAAGGTATTAAAACTAAAAAGCCTTCCTCTATTAAACATATGAAGACTTATGTATTAAAAGATGCCTTTATGTCTATACCTGATGTTATCCTATGCTTGTATAACCGATGCTTAAGCACGTTCACCTTCCCTGATGAATGGAAAACTGCCACTGTGATACCCCTCCCTAAGAAACCTAATACTGTAAACGTATATATTTTCGCGCAGCTAAATTTTCGCGCACCCAGCATAGAAAGACATTTTCGCGCAATCATATTTTCGCGCACCTGCAGTTGTGAGTGTGTGTGTGTGGTGGGGAGGGGTGGGAGTGAGGGGGTCACGTTTGACAGCTCAGGCTGCTACCACACCACTGTTGGCGCTACCCGGCAGCCGCTATAATAACACTGCACATGTCGGCATCTTGTGCTTGCCACTGACGTTGGGGGAGGAGGGGGGGGTGGGTAGGGGGTAATGCAGTTGTTCTAATACTTCTACCCACGACTAGTATTACCCCCCCCCCCCCCCTTCATGATAGTTTGATAGTATTAAATGATAGGGGAGGGGAGTGAGTATCGTTAAGGTCGGGTGTTTGTTTGAAGTTATAAAGGGTGTATGGGTTGTGGAGGGAGCAGGGTGATGTGTGTGTGGAAGCCTGGAGTGTGTGGGTTGTGGAGGGAGGAGGGCTACGTGTGTGTGGAAGCCTGGAGGGTGTGAGTAGACTGGTGTGGGTTGTGGTGGGAGCAGGGTGACGTGTGTGTGGAAGCTGGGAGGGTGTGGGTTGTGGAGGGAGCAGGGTGACGTGTGTGTGGAAGCCTGGAGGGCGACGTTTGTGTGTGGACAGAAGGGGTGGGGGGCGGGGGGATGGGTGTGTTGTAACGGTGGTGCTGTGATTGTAACGGGACTCTGACTGTATCCACTCTAGATGGGAGACAAAACATTGGGTCTAAACTGTCCTATTACATACAGCAGTGGTGTGGCTTCTTTGGCTATTTATTCCAAGGTGATGTCTGATAGAATCATTCTTGCAACTATGGCTCTCCTACAGTGGTTGAAGACTAGCAAAGCTCCCACAATTCCTGGTCTTCCTGATCCAAGATCTGCTGCTACTTTGACTGAAGCAAAATGCACACAGGCAGCAAATGATCACGTAGAAAGTACGTCATTAAGTGATGTGACACCATCAAAAAAAAGAAAAAGAGACTCCTATGCCCACTACACTGATGAACTCCGTGCCAAGATTGCAAGAGATGCTATTGATAATGGCATAAGAAAAACAGCCAGAAAATATACCTCTCAGCTGGGCCACAATGTTAATGAGAGCACAGTCAGAGGTATGAAGTCAAAGTACCTCTCCCTTCAAAATCGCACTGGGATCCAACCAATAGCTATCTCCAGTGAGAAACGTGGGAAGCCTTTACTTTTGGGCAGTGAGGTTGATGGTCACATCCAAAGTTGGATCAGGAGTGTCCGAGAGACAGGAGGGGTGATCAATGCAAGGATCGTGATGGCAGCAGCTGAAGGGATCATCACTAAGATGAACAAGAGGCTTCTTCTTCAGTATGGGGGATCTGTGACTATCACTATGGGATATGCCCAGTCTCTCCTCCGACGAATGAACTTTGTCAAGAGAAAGGGTACCAAGGGTACCAAACGTGTACCTGCTGACTACCTGATCATTAAGGAGGCCCACCTGGAGAGGTACAGCAATGCTGTGAAGGATCACAGTATTCCTGACGAGCTGATCATTAATATTGACCAGACCGGCTGCTCTCTGGTCCCTGGAGGTGACTGGACCCTGGAGCAGGCTGGTGCTACTCAAGTCAGCATCACGGGGATGGAGGACAAGAGGCAGATTACTGCTCTTCTGGGCATCACCAAGGATGGCAAGACTCTACCCCCTCAACTGATCTATGGGGGAAAAACGGAACGTAGCCTACCCAAGAATGTAGAGTTCCCTGAGGGGTGGGATCTCACTTTCAACCAGTCTCACTGGTCCACAGAGCAAACCATGCTCAGGTATGTGGACAAGGTACTCCACCCCTATATTGACTCCATCAGGACTAGGCTGGGAAAACCAGAGCAGAAAGGACTTCTTCTACTTGATGTGTTTGCTGCCCACCGTGTGGGTACATTCATGAAGAAGGTGGAGGATGCAGGCTTCGTGATCCTGTATGTACCAGCAGCATGCACAGACAAGCTCCAGCCCCTGGACTTGCTAGTGAACAAGCCCTTTAAGGATGCCTTGAAGGGTGAGTTCCATGCCTGGTATTCTGCCCAAGTCATGAGTCACATGCAGCAGAGGGAGGACGAAAGTGGAGAGGCAGATGTGGCAGGTATGAGGGTAGATCTCCGTCTCTCTGTGATCAAACCCCAGCATGCCAAGTGGCTCATTGAGGCCCACAACGTGATCTCTGAGAAGAGAGACCTTATCAGAGAAAGCTTTGTAAAGGCTGGACTGTGAACCCGACATCACACAACACAATTGTAAATAAGAAACTTGGGCATGGGAATTAGGAACATTGACTGTGATGAATATAATCCTGAATGTCCGGTTTCTATGAATGCACAAAGAAGCACAAAGAAAATAAAGACAAGAGTCACGAGTTTACCAGAACTGTAGTTGGAATGTTTCATTGATGTAGCTTCATTTAACATTGATAAAGAAGACAATATATCAAGTATTACACATCATTGGAAAGCTAATTTTTTGTGCTAAATTTTCGCGCACATCATATTTTCGCGCACATACCTATATGCGCGAAATGCGCGAAAATATGTACTGAGCGAAAATTAATACGTTTACAGTAGTACTAATGTTAACGACTTAAGACCCATTAGTCTGCTACCCCTCCCAGGTAAAATTTTAGAAAAAATTGTATGTAGTAGGTTGCAACTTTATATGGAAAATAACAGATTACTTAGCCCAAATCAGCATGGCTACCGTAAAGCACACTCAACCCAGACGGCTATTTGCGAACACATCCAAAATGTTTTAATGAATACAATTAATGATGAGCCCTCCTTTTGCCTATATCTAGATTATAAAAAAGCTTTTGATACAGTTTCCCACTTAATTATGCTAAAAAAATTATCACTTTTAGGACTTAACGAAAATACATGCCGCTGGTTTGAGAGCTACCTCACCTCACGGAGACAGTGTACCTTAGCCAATAGCCACGTATCTGACTACTCTGATGTAACATATGGTGTTCCACAGGGGTCCGTAATGGGCCCTGTATTGTTCTCAATTTATATTAATTCTCTTGGAAAATGTGGAAATTTTGATATCACCTTATACGCTGATGACGCTGTAATAACTTGTACAAGTAAACAGTCCATGGACAATGCCTTAGCTAATATATCTCTCTGGTGTCTAAAGAATAGTTTAACCATTAACGAGGGAAAAACAAAGTGGATGCTTTTTAATGGTGAAAAAGACTATAATCCTGTTTTAAGTCTTAATGACATTCCGCTTGAAAGAGTACACTGTTTCCCATACCTAGGTCTAAATCTTGATACCGATATGAAATTTGTACAACACAGACGTTTAACTGTTAGGAACACCCGACATAAGATTATTCAATTAGCTCGTATAAGACATTACTCTGATGTTGACACTGGATGTACTATTTATAAGACTATGGTTTTACCCTCCTTTGATTATGTTGATTTTATATGGGATAGATGCAATATAGGTGAAAACCTTGAGCTTCAGTATATGCAAAATAAATGTTTGAGAATTGTATATAAAGTTAAATTGGAGAAAGATCCAATACATACAACAGTCGAATTGCATAGGCTATCTAAGTGCAAAATGTTGGAGGACAGACGTGGTATTCACCTTCTCTATTATGCTCACCAGCTATCTAAAATGGACAGTCTAGTGGATCATAGGAACCTCCCTACAAGGAGACATACAGGCAAAAGACTTGTGGTGCCAGCCACTCTGAAGCCAATTGTTCTTCGAAGTGCTTTCTACAGAGCCATAGTAGCATGGAATAATTTAAAATCTCATTATACGCTAATATAGGATAAAAACTCTTTTAAAATTGCAATCAAGAAGGACTACCCAACATGCTTTATGTAAGCAATTTTATTTACTGATATGTTTCATCTTTTAGATATACACATCTCTCTCATCTCATCTCATCTCATTATTATTATATAGAAACTCCTAAGTTCTATGCAAGATACTGTACCCAACCGCAGATACAATTGTGACTCGATTATCAAATGCTCGTCATACTGTATTTATTGACATAATTTAGAATGTGATTCATTAGGGGTGCCAGCGGAGGGAAGGCAATGCGCCAAAAGCTGGTTTTTAATACATTTCATATTTACTCGGTATTTTGAATGTATTATTAGACCCAATAAAAACCTTAAAAAAAAAAAAAGGGAAACATTTTGAGGTAAAAATCGCCATGACAAGGGTAAGGGGTGTCATTACTGTCGAAGGTCCAGCCACACACCCATGTCAAAAACAATACAAGTGCCCCCCCCCCCCGGGGGTAGGCCCGATATAGAGGTAGGGTAAGTATAGCCCTAGGGGTAAAAGGCCCAGTGGGGGCAAACTCACTTGCTCTACTGTCTCAGAATAAACCGGGAAATAAACCAAATCCATCTTCTTGACACTTGGGGGGGGGGTAGATGGGGGGGGGGGGCCCATGTCGCATGTCGATTTTAAGAAATGATCATGTCACATATGTCACTAAGGAAAAAGCCATGTCACTAGTGTCACTAAGGGATTTATACATGGGGGTCTTGGGGCCGCAGGCCCCAGAAAAATCTAGTAGGCCTAAAATTGACAATCTACAGGGCCAAAAATTTGAAGAAAAAGTTGGGTAACCTACTGTACTCCAAATGAGGGATTTTTCCTATGTCACTAAGCCCCATGTCACATGTCGATTTTAAGAAATGGCCATGTCACATGTCACTTAAATGGCCATGTCACATGTCGATTTTACGAAATGGCCATGTCGCCATGTCGATTTTAAGAAATGGCCATGTCGCCATGTCGATTTTAGGGGTCTATAGGGTAAATGTGGGTAATATCGCGCACCTTGTGACGATATTACCCAAATGTTCCTCACTTCTCTTGTCCACTGTCATTAAGAACGTTTTTTATATTATTTCTTTAAAAAATAATCTAAAATGAAAAAAATGGAGAAAAAATAAAGGCCAATTGCCAACCCTTGTATGGTATGCAGGGGGCTAAAAGTCGGGCTGAATGTTAGGGTTATATCGCTATAGTTTTGGTTATATCGCTTATATCATTGGGGTATATCACTCACCCATTGATATACAGTGTATTTGACCATATGGGTAAATCCGCTCACCTGTTTTCACACCCAAAAGTGTGAAAACAGGGTGGTTCACCCCAAATGCTCTCCCACCTGTATGGTGAGTAGCAGCATCCCCAAATTTACACCAGTGTTAGACAACATACAAATCTACCCTTTAACACTATTTGACTCATTTAACTGTTATTTTATATATTATTTTTTATTTTATAAACATGTGCGCGATATAACAACATGCCTGAGCGATATAAGCTCTATGGGAATTAGTATAGAAAAAGCAAATATAGAAAGATTAAGAAATTTAGATTTTTTAACGTTTTTATAAATGTCTATCTCGAGGCATAAATATATATCTCAGATAAATATTAGGCCCCCCCTATGTATTGACATGATATCGTATCTAAAGTGGCTACTCACCAAAAAAAAAAAAATGAAAAAAATAATTAAATTGTGCCTTTTAGGGGGGGTGCGCGATATCACCAAATGCGCGATATTACCCACATTTACCCTACCCATACACTTGGGACAAATTGTGCAATATAGATGACCTCTCTGATGGGTGTGTACCACCAAATTCGACATGGCGACATGGCTATTTCTATACAATCGACAATCGACATGAGGCTTTAATAGTGACATGCGACATGAGGCCCAAAAAACATAGTGACAGGCGACATGAGCAATTCTTAAAATCGACATGGGATATGGGCATAATTAAGCGACATTGACAAGCGACATGGCCATTTTTTAAGATCGACGTTCGACATGGGGACCCCCCATCCAGAGGCCCTCTCTGAGAGATTGAGATACGAATATCCGATGAAAAAGCTGGCGAAAATGTTGAATAAATGAATTATTATATTATTTTCTAATTTGATAATTCTTACTAATTTTTTAATTTAAGATTTTTTAAAATCAAGTGGTTCATTAAACATTTGATGCAAACTCTTTTGGATACCGGTAATTAATCAGGTATTTTGAAAATGAAATTTAAGCAAAATTAATTAACAATAGAACTCAATTGAGTGACGCTATGTGATGACCTGTTTTGTGACATGTAATGTAGTTTATTAAGGATAATTCAGACAAACTGGTGGCGGGACCCTGTGGAGATGTTCAGAACCTTTAGAAACTCACTAACCCCACCTGGTGGACATTCTTTGAATCTTAAGAAATTCACATACCGGTGCTCCCCCTGGTGTGGGTTGGTTCAGGGCAAATTTTTTTAAACATTTTAGTAAGTTTCCCCAAGAGAGCCTCAAACCCTCAACCCTCGGATTTAGGCACCCAACTGACTGAGCTATAGCCAGGCAAGTGTCAGCATGGTCTATTGGGGCCATTCAAATATTACGTAACACAATTTTGGCCACTTTTTGACACCCCCTCCCCTCCTTGTAACACATTTTAACAAAATGCCAGACCCCCCCCCCCCTCCATAATTATGTAACACAGGCCCGTACCCCCCAATCATTTAGTAAACCGTATTAGATCTACAACCAGGCTTATGTTGGGCAGCAGGCCTATGTGTAGCCTATCACATTGTGTATCACTCTTTCTTATTTCTCAACCTTTAAAATTCTTTTATTTCAATGAACATATGCCATGCTCATGTCCCTGCAAATGCCTTGCATGACTAACAGATTGATCCAAACTTCAAAAGTGGCTCCTAGGTAAATGGCAGGTCGGGGTGCGGGTTGTGCAAGGGTTTTAAATTTCAAACCCAGATGCAAGTTACTGTAAACAGATTAATTTTCGCTCAGTACATATTTTTGCGTTTTTCGCGCACATGCTTAAGTGCGCAAAATTATGATGTGCGCGAAAATTATGCCCAGGAAATTAGCTTTCCAATGATGTGTAGCACTATATATTGTTATTTATATCTCTGATGATAATGACTCAATAAATAGCATGGATAAAACTGTCTTTTTTCCTTCCTTGGTTACTCTTTTGGCTCTAATATCCTTAATAATTGTCCAATTTACAAACCGTAAAAAATGACATGTAGCAAAATATGTAATGCTTGCAGGTGCGCGAGAATATGATTGCGCGAACATGTCTTTCTATGGTAGGTGCGCAAAAATTTAGCTGCGCGAAAATATATACGTTTACAGTAGATCTATACGATTCCCTCAAAGGTGTAAGTTATCCTCGGAATGCAGGTTATTACACACAGGAATGCATAACCTGTACTTTCAAGAGGTTTTTAGGATTATACTACACAACGTTAACAGTCCATGGATCTGCAGAATTTCTACAGATCTACAGAATTTCTCTACTTTTCTGTCCCACAGGATCATTCCTGGGATCCATCTAGATCCATGAAAAAAATGAGCAAGGGTTTATAATGGGTGGGGTATACTCCTTTTCTTATGATAATTCCTGCGAAAATGATAACCCTAACCCTTAAGGATGGCATATTGCTAAAAGATGACATTTGTTGTATGATGCACCAAAGCAGCGCCAGCGAGGCACCCGTGGGGGCTGCCTTGGTGCATCATGCAAACCTTTCGGGACTGTATCAACCCTGTGAGTATGCATGATGCATGAATGAAGCTCTGGCGTAATTCGCCAATAGCATAATGCATTAAAGCTTTTTGAAGGGTTAAAAATATCTTTTAAGAATACAAAAACCTCAGGCCTCCTGGTTTTCAATCCTGCTGGGCCTAAGGGATGAGGACTTGGCTTTTAGATTGGTAGATTTCCCAAAACAAGGTACCCGTTTCTTGGATATTTTTTGAAAATTGTTATGTAACACTTGGCTAGACCCCCCCTCCCCCTGTAACACATTGTAACAAACTTCATGACCCCCCCCCCCCCTCCCCCCCTATGCTGTTACGTAATATTTGAATGGCCCCTATTGATGAGATAGTCAATGGTTTATGTTTATAGTTTAGAATGTTCTGCTTGGATGATGTGTTGGCTATTCATTTCCTAAAAATTATAATGATAACCCACTCTGATATCTTAATATGTTACAGTATGCATATGTACCCAACCTATGACTAAGTCTGGTGAGGAGTCCATTAGGACAGAACTCATTTTCAATGTAGAGATACCCATTCTGTCGAAGGCTGCAGTATCAATATGGCATGGTCAATCACTTCCATATTTGGGTTGAGCATTGATTATATGTTGTAAATGACCTATAAAGAGTATCAAGGGGTTTATATGCTATTTTGAGATGGTCTGAATTATCCTTAAACATTTGATGCAAAATAGTTTGGATACCAGTAATTAATCAGGCATTTTGAAAATGAAATTCAAGCAAAGTTAATTAAAAGAAATATGAGACTACACAACTCCCTGCAGATGTTATGTCGTACTATAAATTAGCACGGAAAATTGCCAGAAATCTAAAAATAGTACCTAAACACAACAAATTCCTTTAAACATGCATACTAGAAAACACAGCCCCAAATAAACTGCAAGGAAGAATCACTCCAGAAGTTACGAACAACTACTGCGAGACACTACTTAAATAGCAACAAACACAGCAATGTGCAAAAACACTGAGGCTACTACTTTAAGACTACTACCACAAAATATACAGCAGTCCAACATTATAGCACTCCAATGCACTATATGGATATATATCTAAAACTGGACATCGACATCCATGTAACAGAAAGCTATATTTATTAGAAGTAGAAATCCATGAATATCTATATGAAGGAGAACACCATGTTCATGCCTATATGTCTGTGTGTATGTTCATTTCGAAATTCAAGATTGCAACCATTGATTGAATGCCACCATGCTTTCAATGTAATCTCGAATTGCAGTTGCAGTAGTTTGATACTAATAAAAAAAAATCTATTCTATTTTTCTTTCATGAACAGTTGGCATCCCATAGATTCAAGATGGCTATCACTTATTGAATGTCCCGATGCTTGAAATGCAATCTTGACTTGTAGTTGCATTAATTTGATACTATCAAAAAAACAAATCCTATTTGATTTTTCCTTCATTCAACCCATTCAAGATGGCTATCATTTAGTAAATGCCACAATGCTTTCAGTGCAATGAAGAATTGTAGTTGCATTAATTTGATATCTATATAAGAACATTTCTATTTGATACCTTTTTCAAACACAGTTGGCACCCCATAGGTTTAGGATGGCCACCATTCATTGAATGCCACAATGCTTTAAATGCAATCTTGAAATGTAGTTGCATTAATTTTAAACTGTTAAAAACATCCAATTTAGTTGTTTTTTTCATGAAGAGTTGGCACCCCATAGGTTCAAGATGGCCACCAATCATTGAATGCCATAATGTTTAAATGCAATCTTGAGTTGCTGTTGCATTAATTTGATTCTTAAAAAAAAACTTTCTTTTTTTTCTTTCATGAACAGTTGGCACCCCATACATTCAAGGTGACTACCAGTCATTGCATGCCACAATGCTTTAAGTGCAATCACAAATTGTAGTTGCATTAATTTGATACTATCAAAAAAACAAATCCTATTTGATTTTTCCTTCATTCAACCCATTCAAGATGGCTACCATTTAGTAAATGCCACAATGCTTTCAGTGCAATGAAGAATTGTAGTTGCATTAATTTGATATCTATATAAGAACATATCTATTTGATACCTTTTTCAAACACAGTTGGCACCCCATAGGTTTAGGATGGCCACCATTCATTGAATGCCACAATGCTTTAAATGCAATCTTGAAATGTAGTTGCATTAATTTTAAACTGTTAAAAACATCCAATTTAGTTGTTTTTTTCATGAAGAGTTGGCACCACATAGGTTCAAGATGGCCACCAATCATTGAATGCCATAATGTTTAAATGCAATCTTGAGTTGCTGTTGCATTAATTTGATTCTTAAAAAAAAAACTTTCTTTTTTTTCTTTCATGAACAGTTGGCACCCCATACATTCAAGGTGACTACCAGTCATTGCATGCCACAATGCTTTAAGTGCAATCACAAATTGTAGTTGCATTAATCTGATACTAATAAAAAAACTAATTCTATTCTTTTTTTTTATTTATGAACAGTTGGCACCCCATATATTTAAGATGACTACCATTCAGTGAATGCCCCGATGCTTGAAATGCAATCTCGAATTGTAGTTGCATCAATTTAATGCTAATAAAAAACAAATTCTTATCAATTTTTCTTTCATGAATATTTGGCACCCCATAAGGTGGCCACCATTCATATTAATGCAAATAGAATGCTTTAAGTGCTATCACGACTTGTAGTTGCATTAATCTGATACTAAAAAAAAAATCTATTTGAATTTTCTTTCATGAACAGTTGGCACCCCATAAATTAAAAATGCACCCAGCACCCAGGTCAACAGCTATATACAGACACGTGTACCTCCCCTGCCTGTTCTCCTTCAATGCACAGTGAAGAGGGTGGGAGGGGGTGACCATCAACAGTGCACAAACACTTTGATTGGATGACAATGCAGTTTTTATATTACAACCTAAATTTGTGCAACGAAAATCATCAAGAAATACTAAGTATTTTTTCCAAAGAATAGCTTTTCTAGAATGGCTCGGTATTCAGGAATCCTACTGCGAATAAAAAAATGTCAAATTCTAATTCTAAATACCTGAAAATTGAGAAATGCTGACGTTCACGGGTTATGTAGGAAATGTACTAAAAACAGCAAAAAAGGGCAACAAAACCCTAATTTTCTCAAAAACTGTTCAGTAGGATTTTTTCTAACTGAGGTTCCACTGTTTTCTACCCTCATATTACACATTGGCATAGAGAATATATTGACACCTAGTCAGGATTTTGCGCTAGGAGCAATCTGTGAGGCGAAAAACAGCCAAAATGAGCCACTGGTCTGAAGTATAAAAATGGGCATCGATCACTATAGAGCTACAAAGAGACAGAGAATCGATGTCCAGTAACAACAAGGAACACTCAAAAATGAATAAGATCATACCTGGCTACCCAAGCGCCATTTCTAAGTGTTGATTGTTTAAACTATACATACCGTAAAACCCCACCTTTAAGACGACCCCGCCTTTAAGACGACCCCCTAGTTTGAGGAAAAAATTCGTCTTGTAGTAAAAAGGCTTTAAAATTGATTTCTCTTTGAGCTATTCTATCTAAACCCCGCCTTTAAGACGACCCCCCCAACTTTTAAGAAAAATCTGTCTTGTATGAAAAATAAATCCCAAATAAAATCTGTCTTAAAGGCGGGGTTTTACGGTAGTCTTTATTAGTACCATCACATAGTGTACACATCGAATAAGTGTTTGCCCTGGAATATCCAGAATATTTCTTACTTCTCGTGTATATATTCCTCCTTGTATTCATATTTATTGGAAAAATGTGATCATTTGAACATGTAACTAGGATACATTGTTGTTGTTTACTGTTACCATGGCAACTAACATTTTAAAATAAGTAATATAAAGTGTTGATATTAACTTTTTCCCATCATTTCTTTCTACATATGCCCCATTTTAAACCCTTTCAGACTTGCCGGTCTGGTCATAAAGGTCACCCGGTCAAAGAGGTCACCCGGTCATGATAGACTATCAACTTGTATCGATCTGGTTAAACTTCAATTCAATTCAATTCAATTTAAAAGTTTTATTATACTGAGCATACAATCTATGAATTAACATAGGAATCACTTGGATTGCTCAGTTAGGAGCAAGAAGGCTTTGTATTCTTCCTTAAATCTGACAACCACTTTGACGACCATATAAAACCTTTCTTTTAGCTTTGATTATATTTGGAAGAGTCAAAAAACTCTTAGATGATATTACTTAAGGAAGGGTAGGGGGGAGGGGGGGTGATTTATGAAGATGAGGAATTGATACACGTACATACAAATACAAATACAATGGCTCAAAAGAGATGTCGACTAAAATACACACAGGATAATATCAGCGTACCAACTATTTCATCGGTCCAAAAGTAGGTCAAGTAGATCTGGATCACTTGAGATATAGCCATACTGTTAAAACATGTGGATGTTTATGGATAAAGATGAGCTATACTGAGTGGGTGTGAGTTGGTTCCATTGCTATTTACTAACTGTGTCTACAAACTCAAAATCGGAAACAAGATGGCCGCTGCGCATGCATACATACGGTGTATACAACACACAACATCCCTCCCTTTTAACGGAAAAGATAATGTATTGTATCTTAGGCTTATAGCATAGAACTTGGAAGTATGTCTTTGGATTATAATTAAACCTATAAGATTTAAAACTTAAACGATATGTCTCTAGATATTTCATGTCTCTTTGTTCTTATAAGAAATGTCAAGCAAGATTTTATGAAAGTAGGGTCAGGTAGACTGCCTGACACCTACATGCCAAAGACAGGGATTATTCTGCCCTATGTGTCAATCACATCTCACTAGTATTAAATGCTGTGGCGTTACAACGGCCCTGCCAGACCAGGTGGTTACCACCGGTGGTGCAGGCACCTCTGCCGGTTCGGGTGGTACTTACTGTCTCCTCAGCCACCGGTTCACTCCTACGCCTCTGATGTGGAGTGGCGGTTTTCATGGTGCGCTGTATCTTCGCTGGCGTGTATACGACTTCCACGTCATATTGCTGAAGTCGCATTAGCATGCAGTGTAGTCGCCTAAGGGCTCTTGCTAATGGCTTCTTCATGATGCTCTGTAGAGACTTATGGTCAGACATCACACTGACCAGTCTACCAGACGTGTATTGGTGAAACCTCTCTGCACTCCACACAATTGCAAGCATCTTTTTCTCTATCTGTGCATAGCGTGTCTCGATGTCGGTTAGAGCACGGCTGGCGAACGCTACCAGTTGTCCGTCTTGTAGAAGTGCCGCCCCGAGTCCGGTCTTGCTGGCTGTGGTAACACTCCACCTGGTGTTAAGTATGAGAACTAGAGAGTTACCATACAGTGCTGCCACCTATCAGTAAACCTCTTCAACTACATTCTGGCCTCATGTGTTATGCTTTTCCCACATGGTGACAGAAACTGGGATTACACCTAACTAAAGCTAAGTACAACTTTTAAAAACTAGTCAGGTTGATCTATGAGCAATTCAAGCAACTACTGGAAAAAGAATGCAGAGCCCATCTACTCAAGATTCTTTACAGTGAGCATGACTTGGAGTACTGCTCAGACCCACTCACACATACACAGGAAAACAAAGGATTTGGAGAGCACATGGTCTGAATACTGACATTTAGAGCAGTCTATGCCTATTTACACCCTGGAACTTGCTGGAAACTATTGCAGGGACGGTCCAAGTATAAGGCAAAAAAGCAAGGAAACCTGGAATAAACCTACTCAACCACCTTCCAACAACGGTAACAAGGCCTGCCACTGGTGTGGCAGTACGCCTTCCCACGTAAGGAAAGCCTGCCCAGCCAATAACTCAAATTGTACAATACGTAAGAAAATGGGACACTTCTCAAAAGTATGCCGGGCCGCGAAATCCGTCAACGAAGTCGAAGATAGCGACACGGTTGACGTCGCTTTCCTCGGAGAAGTTGCGCCAGCAGGTGATTTCTGGACAGTCGACCTCCACGTCAACGAGCAAGCTACAACGTTCAAGCTTGACAGTGGAGCAGGCGTTACGATCATCGGAGACCATACACCATGGCTCGAAATGTTCCCGCCACAACCAAACCGAAGACAGTTCTGCGGAGCCGGAAACGTAGACCTGACGGACCGTGTCATAAGACACATTCCAAAGGCCCGGCTCAAAGTGGACGGTAGTACGATTACGGAGGACATATTCATCATGCGGGGACAAAAGCACAACCTGCTAAGTAAATCAGCTTGTCAAAGGCTAAATCTCTTAAAACCTGCGGAGTCAGTCTACAACATAGAAGGATCGCCGGACTTTCGCTCTGAGTTCCCGCAACTATTCACGGGACTCGGGTGCCTCAAGAGTCCATACCGGATATCCCTTCTACCAGATGCCGTTCCAGTGTGTCTCTACACAGCTCGAACAGTAGCACACCCACTCCTCAAACAGGTTGAACAAGAACTTAAATCGATGAAACAGCAGGGCGTCATCTCAGAGGTCACGGAACCAACAGCTTGGTGCTCTGGGATGGTAATAGCCCCAAAGGATAATGGCAAGGTGCGAATCTGCGTTGATCTTACACCACTCAACAAAGCAGTGCAACGCGAGATCCACCCAATGGCCTCCGGAGGCGAGAATCTGACAAAGCTGAAAGGGTCACAAGTCTTCAGCAAGCTCGACGTCAACTCGGGGTTTTGGCAAATCCCCTTGGACAGTCGGTCACGCTTGCTAACCACGTTTGTAACACCCTTCGGACGCTACTGCTTCAATCGAATCCCCTTCGGGATATCATCAGCACCTGAGATCTTCCAGCGCACCATGTCAGGCATCCTACAAGGACTCGACGGCATGGTGTGTCACATGGACGATGTTCTTATACATGCACCTACACAGGCCGAACATGACGACCGAGTCAGGATAGTCCTGGAACGGCTGGGAAAAGCAGGCCTCACGCTTAATGACAAGTGTGAGTTCTCGAAGACAACTATAACCTTCTTAGGGCACGTAATCACCCGAGAGGGCATCAAAGGAGACCCCAACAAGGTTAAAGCTATTTGTGACTTCCCCCCACCAACGAACGTCGCCGAATTACAGCGGTTCAACGGTATGGTAAACCAGTTTGCCAAGTTTATTCCAGATTTGGCATCACTGAACGAGCCGTTGCGACAGCTACTGCGGAAAGACAGAATGTGGACATGGGATACACCACAAGTAGATGCCTTTAACAAGATCAAGGCCAAAATGACATCGACTGAAACACTGGCATACTACGACCCCAACCGAAAGACTATAGTCGCAGCCGATGCTTGCGACTATGGTATCGGAGCGGTCCTCCTTCAAGCCAACCAAGACGGTGACAGGAGACCAGTATACTATGCATCAAGGTCACTAAGTGAGACAGAACAGAGGTACGCCACGATCGAAAAGGAAGCACTTGCATCTACCTGGGCATGTGAGAAGTTTTCTGACTATGTCTTAGGTATGCAGTTCACTCTGGAAACTGATCACAAGCCTCTGGTCCCACTACTTGCATCAAAATACCTCTCAAGTATGCCACCACGCATATTAAGGTTGTGACTACGGATGATGAGGTTTGCCCCGACAGTAGTCCATGTTCAGGGCAAAGATCAGGTGACAGCGGATGCACTCTCAAGAGCACCAGTCGATAAGCCATCACCCTCGGACATAAGCTTCATCGAAGAAGTTGAACAATTCGCTTCTTTCACAGTGAAGTACCTCCCTTCTCCCATCTTCTTTCCCATCCTATGCCTGGGAAAGGGTCGGTACAGACCTATTTGAACTGGATAAAAAGGTGTATATAGTAGTAGTAGACTACTACTCTCGATGGATCAAGATCCGAAGTCTGCTACAAACCACATCAGCTCATGCCATTGAAGCATTAAAATCAGTCTTCAGCACACATGGCATCCCTGACTATGTGGTATCAGACAACGGTCCACAATTTTCATCCCGCGACTTTGAACTGAAATATAGGTTTACGCATGTGACCTCCTCACCAATGTACCCTCAGTCGAACGGAGAAGCTGAGCGAGCAGTTCAGACTGCTAAGGCTATCATGAGAAAGAATGTAGACCAGCACCTCGGATTCTTGGCCTACCACACTGCACCACTGCAGAATGGCCAAGCCCCCTGTCAGCTCCTGATGGGGAGAAACATCAGGACCACTCTGCCAACAACAACCACACATCTGCATCAGGGCCATGATAAAGAGACCGTCAAGGCTAACGAAAATATGTACAGGCAAAAGATGGCAGAATACTACAACAGGCGCCATAGGACAGTTACTTTACCAGTATTGGAACAGGGTGACCGCGTCTGGGTACGGGACCAGGACCGATATGGTTCCGTGGTGGAAAGGACAGCTTCTCCCAGAGCCTACCGCGTAGAAACAGAGAGAGGCTCAGTAATAACACGCAATCGAGGAGCCTTGGTGCACACTGGAGACAACAGGGCGCAGCAGGACATACCAAGCCTACCAAGCCCACAGCCTTCCTCTCCCCCCAGAACACCGGTGCAAGAGGCCGCTACAGGAATGACCACTAGGAGTCAATCAGGAAGGGCGATAAACCCACCACAGAAGCTTGACCTCTAAGAAGTGTTCATGGGCATAATAATCCCTGAGTCCTGAGGTCAGTCTGCCAATGAAAGACTCTAGAACACAATGTGAGTTATCTCAATAGAGAACATCTAGATATAATAAATCCAAAAGACTTCCATAGATATTCCATACATGAATTCATTAATTCAAAGACAGCCCTAAAGAGACCTACCGCTATCAAACATTACAAACACTTATAGACTATATCTAAACACCATAGACGAGACATTTCATGAGTATAGTGTCAGCATAAGAATGTGTACCTTTATCCTAAAAAGGGAGATGTGGTAACACTCCACCTAGTGTTAAGTATGAGAACTAGAGAGTTACCATACAGTGCTGCCACCTATCAGTAAACCTCTTCAACTACATCCTGGCCTCATGTGTTATGCTTTTCCCACACTGGCATCACACTGGATGGTGAGCTCCTTGCTTGGGTCATAGTACCTGAGAACTGGTGCCTCGTTCACAAGCATATTTATTTGTTGAAGTGCTCCATCTTGGGCACCGGACCAGTTCCATGGGCATGGCACTCCTTTCCTCGTCAGTTGCCAGATAGGTTCCATAGCATCTGACAGTCGCGGTAAGAATCTTGCCAGGTAGTTTATGAATCCGTTCAGACACTGGACTCCCTCAACATAGGTCGGTTTCTGCATATCCATCACTGCATCCACCTTTGCAGGGTCAGGCTTCAGGCCTTCCTGCGTGATCATATGTCCAAGAAACGCTACAGATTTCTGGCGCAGTTTCATCTTCTTAGGGTTCAATCTGATACCTTTGTCTTGGCATCGCTGAAGTAGTTGTTCCTGTAGGGCTTCGCAGTCGGTCTCGCCAGTGCCGTATACCATCAGATGATCTGCGATACAGATGATTCCATCCAAGTCATGGATGCATTCATGGAGTTTTCTGGCGAATGTCTCTAATGGGACGCTTGTACCAAATGGTAATCTCAACCATCAGTATCGTCCATACAGACTCGCAAATTCTTACCGCGACTGTCAGATGTTATGGAACCTATCTGGCAACTGACGAGGAAAGGAGTGCCATACCCATGGAACTGGTCCGGTGCCCAAGATGGAGCACTGGCCTCATCTAGTTTCCCATGCCAGTATCCGGACTTCAGGTCCATTGTTGAGACTATCTTCATTAAGGATCCCTGTACGAGTAGTTAGAAAAAGTGGCTGAGCTACATGAGTAATCACCCACATGCCCGCACCCAAGTTGAACCACCAATGTCCCTTGCACTCTCAACCTAAAAGAGAAAATCCTCAGACTGCCGCCAGCAAACTACTATATAGTTAAGCCCATCTCATCGAAACCTCTATAATCACCCTATCCTCATTAACTCTTCCTTTACCGATCGCGCCTTTTGGCGAATTTGTGGCCGATTTTTGGCCGATTTTGACCCCCTCCCCTGTCATCTCCTCGAAAATTGCTTCAAAGCTTAGATTTTTTGGATTTGTAATATTTGTTATATGGTTTCTAGGGATCCCAAACCATTTGTCTCTGGTAGTATTTCCCTTCATATGGTTGGCTTGCCAACTTGAGGGACAATCAACCCGATTTTGGCCCATATTCAATCGTTTTTTCAGGTAAAAATCATTAGAAATGTAGAATAATATGATTTTTTTTTGTGAAAACCTACTTTAGAGAGTTTTTCACGATTAAAAAGATGGTACTAATATTTCCCATTATTTTTGGCGTAATTTTCATCAAAATATCCGTTGCCATAGCAACAGATATCTTAGAAATAGTGATTTTGTGAATTATTGGTTGCCATGGTAACCACATCAAATATGGCCGTCATGACCATCCCACATACAAAATCTGAAAATACCTATAAATATACAGCAGTCCAACATTATAGCACTCCAATGCACTATATGGGTATATAATCTAAAACTCGACATCGACATCCATGTATCAGAGTCCTTCTAACAGAAAGCTATATTCAGTCTCATCAAAGTAGAAATACATAGGTTGCTATCTATGAAGGAGAAGGCCATGTTCATGCCTATGTGTATGTCTGTGTGGGTGTACATGAGTCTGTGTCCATGAGTGTCTGCATTCATGCTACAGTCATAGGGTGTTTTTAGGGAAATTTCCCTTTTTTGCGATTTTCAACTTTTTTCTCGCCAAATAGGGGGTTTTCAGGCAAATTTCACTTTTTTGAGATTTTGAACTTTTTTCTCGCCAAATCAGGTGTTTTGAGGCAAATTTTACTTTTTTGCGATTTTGAACTTTTTTCTCGCCAAATAGGGGGTTTTTAGGCAAATTTCACTTTTTTGCAATTTTGAACTTTTTTCTCGCCAAATCGGGGGCTTTAAGGGGAATTTCACGACTTTGCGTTTCTGAACTTTTTTCTCGCCAAAAGCTGCGGAATTTGCCTCCATGCGTGATCCCATTGATGGACTCTGGATAGACCCATGCATAGTGAAGACCTACATAGTGGACATGAGGTCAAGTTAAAAAGTGCAAGTCACTTGTTTTACAACTTGCACTGAACTGAACCTAATAGCCCTTGACTGGATTGTCAACAATCAATTAAACTATGACCAAACTCCCTCTATTTCGGAGACCAAATACACTATCAAATGATTTATATTTATTCAAAATAACACCCTGTGTAGAATGGCTCGGTATTCAGGAATCCTACTGCGAATAAAAAAATGTCAAATTCTAATTCCAAATACAGTGAAACTTCGTTATAAGGAACTCTGATATAAGGAGACCTTGCTTATAAGGAGCAGATTTGTGTGGTCCCGATTTTTCCCTATACATTTATATAGTAAGAACACTCTCTTAGAAGGAGGTGTTTTTACCTTAACCTCTGATATAAGGAGGTAATTTTGGCTCATTTCCTTATTTCGTACATGCAAACCTTACCCAGGGAAGTTATTTTTCAGGATTACAGTCACATACTGCTTAAAATTGCCCACTGCCCCATCCCATAGAGGTAGGGAGAATACATTTGTAGCTTCTCTAGGGAGGAAGGCATATCAAAAGCTCCATGAAGGGGATCTAGAAGGGGTTTTGACTTGAAATAATACACACACCCATCTGAATTGTATTCAAATCAAATCTATAAGGGTATAAGAGACACATGTAGGGAGTGTTCTGTTGCTGGACCTTTATAAGGCTGACCTTGCTTATAAGGAGACCTTGCTTATAAGGAGCAGATTGCACTGGTCCCAAGGTCCTCCTTATAACGAAGTTTTACTGTACCTGAAAATTGAGAAATGCTGACGTTCACGGGTTATGTAGGAAATGTACTAAAAACAGCAAAAAAAGGCAACAAAACCCTAATTTTCTCAAAAACTGTTCAGTAGGATTTTTTCTAACTGAGGTTCCACTGTTTTCTACCCTCATATTACACATTGGCATAGAGAATATATTGACACCTAGTCGGGATTTTGCGCTAGGAGCAATCTGTGAGGCGAAAAACAGCCAAAATGAGCCACTGGTCTGAAGTATAAAACTGGGCATCGATCACTATAGAGCTACAAAGAGACAGAGAATCGATGTCCAGTAACAACATGGTATTTATTCCATCTCAATTGATGAAGGGAATCCTGAAATATTGCAGTTTGAATGTTTGTTCAAAATACACTTTTTGATATATCATTGCTATTTTGATAGAGCCATATCTTGCTTATTTAAATAGATATAGAGAACTAGGGTATCGCTGTTTAAAGTCAACATCCTTAGTTTACAGTATCACTACTCAACTTACAGTTTGAATATTCACATAATTCCAAAAGTTTTGGAATGCTCATGCCATCATCTATAGTCAAAAAACACCCAAAAATGATCTGGTAAATTAAAGGAAGAGTTAAATTAACGCTACAACCCATTGTCTATTGACAAAAGACAACGGGAAACCCTATGTTACTTTCTCTCACTCCTATACACTCAACTCCCAACTGGATACTAAATGTATCACATTATATACAGGGTCTCTACCCATTTCTTACTACAGAGCACATGTCAAAGGAATTAATTATGGTCAAATAAAGGTTCAGCAGTCACGTAAAATCATGAAAATGATGTGACCAAGTGGGAACAAAAAAAAAAAAAAAAGGATAGTTCTGGCAGTACGTCATCTTGCGTGCAGGGGGGGGGGGAGTGCTGTCGTTTCAGTGCCTTGTTTAATGGTCTAGGATCCTCAACTCCCCGGTTTTCTTCGTAGCTGCTGCCATGGTGCTGACCCAGTCCGTCGGCTTGCTAACAGGCGCTAATACTCCCAGGATCAACATTAGATCCCTGTCCTCCACGACTACAAACTTTACGTTGTAGCCTTTTCCGTTTGCCGGATTCTTTATCTTGACTTGGCACTCTCCGAGTGGGCATTTTAGTCTATGATTCATTCAGCTTTGTTAGAACCGCATTTTGAGATCATTATCAGTTGAAAATGGAGTTCTATACTGGTTTTTCGATGTGAACAATTAGTTTTTCAATTTGAAAAACTAGATGTTCAATCCAGAAACTCTGATATCAGAGTTTCTATCTGTGTTATCAACGTTTTAAACTCTGATATCAAAGTTTAAAAAAAACTACCAATAGAATGCTACCTGAAAGTTTACTGGTCTTTTCTTTTAATAAGTTTTTCTACAAGGTAACTGTTTCAATTTTTACGAGCCTTTAAGATTTCTCCCCATCATTTTTTTTTCTGAACCTGAAGAAATAACATTTGTACTTCAACTGGCCCCGCTGTGTTTCAACTAGTCCCAATTTGGGGCTATTGAAATCAATAAAATAAATAGGATTTATTCCTATCAACATTGAAATGGAATACTAGTAGTCAAGCACATAGTATTATAGATTGAGAAAAGAATGTGAGAAAATTAAGCCTATATGGGGAAAATCCTAAATTGCTTCATGTGTTTCAACTACCCACGGTCTACCCTACCTAGTAGACTGACGGACCCCCATAAAAAGTGTTTTTTTTCATCTAACAAGTCTATGGGAATTGCTTTTAAAATGTGGCCCATACACTGATGGTCCCCAATAATAATCAAACTTTATCTACGAGTTAGAATTGATACAGCAATATGCTTTTTATCAAGACACCTTTTTCAGTTAGTCCCTTGTTGCATGTACTATGATGTAGCGCACCAGTATGTTGCTAGTTACGTAATTTGATGAGCTAAGAGGCTGTGTGATACTGGGAGGGTTATCGAACAGGGGGTATGAAATACAGCATTATTTCAATGTCCTCATCATGAATACATCGTAAGAGGTATATCTATCGTATTGACGTCGCCTTCACAAGATAACGGTTTCTAAAAAGTATTTTCTAAATTTATTTTGGATACAATGAAATCGCTAGCGCCATATCCATTTGAATAATGCCAGATGACAAACAGTTCTGGTGAAATGTATGTTTGTAGTGGTCTTTAATGTATATTCACTAAGAGAAAGTCTCCTTCTAGTAACTTTCGTATAGAGATAATTAAGAAGCAGCAGTAGGATGCCCCTGCTGTTTGCGAAGGCGGCTGACAGGGTCAAAGGTATAGGCGATCTGCACCCGCGCCCCACGCCCGTCCACCACCACCTGTTGGGTGGGCTTGAACGTCTGCCGCTCTGTCGCCTTCTTCAGGTTCTTCCGCAGCTCTCTGGTCGTCTTGCGCAAAGACTGCTGCCGCTGCTGGAACTCCTTGTGGATCTTCTTCTGCATAGAGGGTGCAGCGTTCTCTGCATTCTGTACTGCCGGTGCCGTATCTGCAATGGCAGGCAATGGGGATGCCTTATTGAAAGCAGCAACCACCTTTACAGCCATGTTAATATTCTGTGTAGCACGCTGCAGTCGGTTTTTGGCCTTCTTATGTCGGGCGAGATTGGCTTTCGCGAGCGATGGCGCCATCACCTGAGGTGCTGAAGACACCATGCTATCGAATAAGGCGCCCGGTTTGTTACAGTTACGGCTGCATGATGGATACATTGGAAGATCTCGTATAAGCTTCATGACTTCACTGACATTTTTGTGACGAGCTGTCATTATCTCGGGTGGCAGACGGGACCTGCGGACTGAGCCGATGGCTTTCGGGTCCCCAACCCAGTAATCATTGACAATTATGACTGGATCCATGGGCTCATTCTCATCTCCTAAATCATCATCTTCTACACTATCAGCATCTTTTGGGACTGTACCATCTGCAGCTGGCTCTTCATCATCTTTGAGTTTCTCTAACTGGTCTATTGATTTTGCTTTGCGGAGGACCTGTGGGAAAAGCCTACCGACAAGCTTCTTCAAGTTGATCTTCTTGACTGCTGGACTGATCAGCCCAAATCCTCGACCAGTCCTCTCTGATGGAACCCCTCTACTAGAGTCTAATGCGTTCTCTGCATCAGCACTGTCTTCAGCGATATCAAATTCTTCACTTTTCTGTCCCAGAAGCTTCTCAACTACATTAGCAAATTTCATTTTACCAGTGAGTCCTGCCATTCCCTCAGGTTTGATCTCTACCTGGATCCCTACTTGGACGCTCGGCGGTGCAGTATCTTGCACATTTATTTCTGGAAGACCGGTAGTCACTTTATTGCTGACGGATATGTCTGGCAAGCTCTCCGATTCAACTGCTATACGCTTTTGCTTCTTAGGCTTTATAATGTCTGCACTGATGTTGCTGAACCCTCCAGACATCTTCATGGCAGGCATGGAACGAGGCGTTGCAAATTCACTGACCTTCTTGTCTACAATTTCAATTTGCACATCCTCTGCATCCACACTGTCCGCATCTTGGAGTTTGCGCTTGGGCCACTCATCATCAGCTCCTACAAGACTTCTAGTCAGGAAGCTAATGTCTGGTAGCTTTAAGCTTGCCTTTGGTGGAAGTGGCTTGCGCTGTGCTTCAAGGCTATTTTTGTTCTTTTTCCTTTCCTTTTTCATCTTTATGGCTTTTGATTCCCGCTTCAGTATGAAGGCCATGCGCTGGTCTTCATAGTGCTGGTTGAAACTCTCCTTCTCCCATTGCTTCTTCTCCAGGTCAAGTGATTGTAACATGTGCGAGAGTCGAACCTCCTCCGCTAGGTTTTTACTGCGCACTTTCAAGAAGGACTCCATTTTGGCAGTTATATTCGTTCTCTCTTCTTTTTTCTTTTTTTACACAAGTTCACTCTTCAAATACTAGTTGTATATCAGTATTTATCGACTACTATCCAGAGCCTACCGAAGACCATTATATTATTTCAGTTGGTTATTCAGTCGTTTTTAGACATTCAAATGGCTATTGCAGAACCATTTCCAGGTATATAGAACAGGAACATAGTCCAGTGACTTTCAATCAAAGCACCGTTCTTTACTGGTACCTAGCGTACCTCTCCAAGTTCAACATCGATCCCTTGGGTATAGACCAACTCTAGTACATCCCTTCAACGAATGAGTCCGAATACAGTATCTGATGTTACAAAGTTTGCATGAATATGGCTGCAGTGACCTTTTTCTTAAAGATGGTCTACAGATACACTTAACATCATGCTGTTCTCAAGGACAGTTTCCTTTTCCATGGAAGTAGAAATCTAATAGTATTGATATCTATGCATCTCTACATATCAATGCATATGAATCCAATTTGGTGACACAAAACCTCCTATGGGTAAGTAGCGGGTGAATGTTGACGGGAGAAGGTATCGTCTAGGTCCTTCTCACAACACTCACACACATCATGTATCCAACACGAACCAAGATATAATCGAAATGTGTACTTGCACACCTACTTATACACCTGTTTGTCTGACCGTCCCCAGTGTAGCATCCACAGGGGGCTCTGTTATTAGTTTCTTAATAAGACCTCCTGTTGTTCAGATTAAGTGGATTTGGTTGCAGTACGGTTTGTATGAGCGTTAAGATTAAGGGGCCGGACAGTGCGAGGTCCCTGATCCCTACCACCAGGACTGTGTCAGTATAGAATGGTGAAATCACATTGAACTTTACAGAACGCTACATTACAATGAATCTACTTAGATAAATATAGGTTAACACGCCCGTAATGTCCTTGCTATATACTTGCTTTGATAAATGTTATAACATTGAATGTATACATTCAATCATGCTCCTAGACGGTTATCAGATTCTGTAAAACGTTTAAGACATGAGTTGTAACTGTATTATGCTCATGTATATCCATCCACATGTACCATATTCGACGTAATAAGCGCCCTGGGCGCTTATAAAATTATTTGCATGCCTGTTTTAGTACATAAGAGTTTAATTATTGGCAAAATCGTGAAAGTTGAGCCTTTGTTCTAGTCTAAAAATGCCGCAAAAGGGGGCGGGGGGGGGCGCTTATTAGGGAGAGGGCGCTTATTACGTTGAATACGGTAATACTCAAAGATAAAGATTACTCGTGTATAAGTACTTTCATTCTGTATGTATGTATGTATGTATGCAACACAACCCAAAAGGCATAGGCCATATAAAAGGTGTCAAACTAATGCATATTCTACATATTTCTTTCACTTTTATTTCACTATTTTGTAACAAAATAGACTAGTTATATATATAAACGGTTTACAGACTATGTACAAGATAAGCTGTTTGTGTTCCTGGGGCACCTTCCCCATACAAAGAATACAATACTGTGTGTGTATCTCTTCCCACGCCTTGTACTAGGTAGAGACATAGACGACCATGTAGAGACAGACGACTAGGCTCTAGGCATGCTGCATGCGCTGTTCTATCTTCTTCTGCATCTCGTCTGTCAGCAGCTGCTCCAGGGTGAGGATGGACAGACCCAGCTGGTCGGCCTGAAACGTAAAGAAATATGAGTTAGCATAGGATGGAGGGCGTTAATGCACGTTAAACGACGGAAATCAGCGCTTCTTAACCTTAAGGATGCCGTCTCTAACAAATCGAGTAAAATAAAATAAGATTTTATGCAAAAGACATTTCCATCGAAAACTACCATCTTCTTTTAAATAGTAAGAACCATGTGAAAGGTCTATGATACACACATGGCTGTACCCGGTTCAGTGTTGCCGCCTGCAATCATTGAGAAATACGAATAGGCACACTGTGAATGTCTTCCATCCGACTGCAACTGCCACACACTGGCATGTGAAATATTTATGGAGAGGGATCCTGCAGATATCATTACCGAATTCTATTTGTTAGAATATGTCTATAAATATTAGGCTTGACATACCCTTGAGAAGGGCTGTGCCATTTTACGCAGGAACCGCTTGGCGACCTGAACGGCTTCCTCTGTAGACAAACTGGTCACACCGTCTTTCAGGTGTTCCTGGATCCACTTCGGCAACTTGCTCCGCTTGTCTGCCCTGCCAAACCTCTGCAGAAAAGGGGATTTAACGTCATTGTCAAAATCATGATTTTGTTAGAAATAATGTGATCAAATGCTCGATTGCTAAGCAGATCCAAAGAAGAATTACAAGAAAATATTAAATCTTTCATCATTACGTTTATGATAGCGGTATGTCTGATCCTATATGGTGCACAGGTGGGGAACTCTAATCTGTTTCTAAGATTATATATTTTGGTCTCACCTTGTCAGCAAAGCACATGATGCCGTAGTCAGTCTTGCCTCTCATACACCGGCCCACACACTGTGCCGCGTGTCGCATGGCGTCGAACGTTAGGAAGTCGTTCTCCTTTATGTGGAACTGGTCTCGCAGGTATTCTAGCCGCGCCTGCTCGCGTGACAGTAATATTATCATGTAGCACATTTATTGGTTATTGGAGGTGAAATGGACATTACTTAAGGCACAAAACCCACTACAAGTAAAAATGTTAATTATTTAATGCTGTATTTACCAATTTCACGTAAGGAATGACATCTTTATGTAGATCAATATCCTAGAAATCTGAAACTAACATTCGTAGCAAATGTTTACCAGAACCTATTTAGTTCATTTCTTTTAATTTCTACCTGTAGGCCCCAGATACCGTTATGACTAACTTACTCTGAGAATGCGGCTCTGTGTATAGACGTAGGGAACCCCGAACATGATGACTGCCCGTCCAAGATGGTGGTCTGTATAGACAGAATGTGTATCTATAGAATCAGATTAAATGGGTATTTATGTATATCGAAATATTTTTAGGCATAAAATTTGTAGACATTAAAACAAATCTTCTGGAAATATTAATTATTAGTATCTATACCATTGTTATACATAGAAATACTACATATTCATTTTCACGATACAGGGAATATCTGCTTAAATAACAGCACCTACTGGTATAACAAGGACATAGAGATCATCGAAGGAAAAAGGGACGATGAGACATAGATCTGAGTAGGGAAACACAGGGGAGCTATGGTCGACATACATGGTGATAGGGAGAGGGGAGAGGGAGAATGGGAAGAGGGAGAAAGGGAAGAACGGGATAAAGGATAAGGATAAGTTTATCCCGTTCTCCTTTTTATCCCGTCCTCCCTTTATCCCGTTCTCCCTTTATCCCGTTCTCCCTTTATCCCGTTCTCCCGTTCTCCCTTTATTCCCTTCTCCGTTTATCCCCATCTCTGTTTATCTCCTTCCGTTTATCCCTTCTCCCTTTATCCCATTTATCCCGTTCTCCATTTATCCCATATCCGTTTATCCCTTCTCCGTTTATCCCCTTCTCCGTATACCCCATCTCTCTTTATCCCTGTATCCCGTTTTTCCCATTCGTCGTTTATCCCGTTCTTCGTTTATCCCTTTCACCATTTATCCCCTTTGCCGCCCATCTCGTGTAGACCTACAGACCTACTTTTAAAATTGTAGTAGGCATATTTAGTATAGCTAGGCCTATATTGATCCATGTGTTTGTTTTTGTATCCCCCAAAAAAGGTTAGTTCTCCCTTTATCCCCCTCTCCGTTTATCCCGTTCTCCGCTTATCCTATTCTCCCTTTATCCCGTTCTCCCTTTATCCCGTTCTCCCTTTATCCCCTTCTCTGTTTATCACCTTCTCTGTTTATCCCCATCTCCGTTTATCCCCTTCCGTTTATCCCTTCTCCCTTTATCCCATTTATCCCATTCGCCTTTTATCCCGTTCTCCGTATAGACCTATAGACCTACTTAAAAAATGCAGTAGGCATATTTAGTATAGCTAGGCTTATATTGACCCATGTGTTTGTTTTTTGTATCCCCCCTGTTTCCGTTTCGCCGTGTCAGTCGGCCGCGGGGCGGCGTGTGCTATTGGATAAAGGGAGAACGGGATGAAGGGAGAACGGGATAAAGGGAGAACGGGATAAAGGGAGAACGGGATGAAGGGAGAATGGGATAAAGGGAGAACTGGAGAAAGGGAGAACGGAAGAAGGGGATAAACGGAGAACTGGAGAAAGGAAGAACGTAGGTCTATAGGTCTACACGGAAAGTAGGTCTATAGGTCTACACGGGATGAACGGCAAACGGGATAAACGGCGAATGGGATAAACGGAAAACGGGATAAACGGCGAATGGGAAAAACGGGAAGAAGGGATAAAGAGAGATGGGGTATACGGAGAACGGGATAAAGGGAGAACAGGATAAAGGGAGAACGAGATGGGGATAAACGGACAAGGTGATAAAGGGAGAATGGGTTAAAGGGAGAATGGGATAAACGGGATGAATGGAGAATGGGATAAAAGAGAGAACAGGATAAACGGAAAAACGCGATAAAGGGAGAACCCGAAAACAAAGAATGCGAAAACTGAGCCGGGACTAGGGGCGGGGGAGGTGATCAGCGCCCGCGTAGCACACGCCGCCTCGCAGCAGACCGACACGGCGAAACGGAAACGGCGATGGTGTTGCTGCTGACGCTCCGATCGACTCGCTTTTCGACCGAGACGTAAAACAGTGGTTACGCGCTGCCTGGCGCTGACGCCCACAGCCACCGGCTCGCCCCCAGCCATCTGCTTTCCCACAGCCACCTGCTCACCTACACCCACCACCTGGAATTCGATTATATATGGCTTGTAATATATGAATTTGGGGTAGCTTTTTCTGGAGAACGTGATTCTGCTATCAAAATTTCTTCCATTCAAATTAGAGGGGGATCAGGGCCGAGGGGACCTGGGGTATACAGCTTGTGGGGGAGGGGCGGGGGCTTCAACATCAATAAATTGACGAGGGGCATCATTGTCATTGTTATTGTCATTTTCTGGTCAAAAAATACCTTCTGTATCAATTTGCTGCCTACTAAAAGCCTACTAAAATGTATCAATTCGCCGCTGCTACTAAAATGTATCAATTTGCCGCCGCTACTAAAATGTATCAATTTGCCGCCGCTACTAAAATGTATCAATTTGACGCCGCTACTAAAATGTATCAATTTGACGCCGCTACTAAAATGTATCAATTTGACGCCGCTACTAAAATGTATCAATTTGCCGGGCGAGTTGTCATGGTGACGTTTACACTTCCGCTTTCGGGACGATGGCGTGTTTTCAAACGGCGCCATTGACGTTAACTGCTGTAGTTGACGTTAGTTGTCATTTTACATGATTAAGATATCTTTCTCGATTATTATAAGCTGATCCATACAGGTAAATAGTCTATATATTCTATTGTGTTGTTTAATTATACGATTAGAGCCAATTTTGACTTAAATTTGATCTGCACAATTTTCGGTCAATGGCCTCCATGATAGGGATTGCTTGAAAATAAGACTTTTCAGTTTGAGATGATCTGCAGAGTAGATCAATTATTGATTTACTATGCTTCCTTCGGCATTCTTGGGCCACACTACTTTACTGTACATCCCACAAAAAATTTAAGTCAAATTGTGATTCCTTACTTATGAAAATAATGAGTTTGTGATCTCTTTTATTGGGATAAAATGAAAAAAAATGACAAAAATGAAATTTCTTTCTAATACTTTTATTTTAAGAAATACAAACATAAAAATCGACATACATGTGCATCAAGTGTAGGCCTTTCATATTATGCAGTCGGATTTCTATGAAAACATTTATTTTTGACATTTTTGGAACTTTTTCAATTTCGACCCCCCACTACCAGAAGCTTTTGGTCGACATGAAACATTTGAATCTGTTTTGACGTTTTGAGAAAAGGTTGTCGACCATAGCTAATAAAGGGAGAACGGATAGAGGGAGAACGGGATAGACCGAGGATGGGATGAACGGAAGGGGATAAACGGGATCAATGGGATAAAGGGAGAACGGCATAAACGGCGAACCGGGTGAACGGGATAAACAGCGAACAGGATGAACGGAGATGGGGATGAACGGAGAAGGGGATGAATGGAGAACGAGATAAAGGGAGAACGGGATAAAGGGAGAACGGGATGAACGGAGAAAGGGATGAGGGGAGAACAGGATAAACGGAGAACGGGATAATGGGAGAATGGGATAAATGGCGAACGGGATAAAGGGAGAATGGGATAAACGGCGAACGGGATAAATGGCGGACGGGATAGACGGAGAACGAGATAGACGGAGAACGGGATAGACGGAGAACGGGATAGACGAAGAACGGGATAAACAGAAGGGGATGAACGGGATAAAGGGAGAACAGGATAAAGGGAGAACGGGATAAAGGGAGAACGGGATAAACGGAGAACAGGATAAACGGAGAACAGGATAAACGGAGAACGGGATAAATGGAGAACACGAAAAATGAAGAACGTGAGCAGGATAGACGAAGAACGGGATAAATGGAGACCGCGAAAAATGTGAAAGAACGTGAAAAATCATGGGCAGGGCGATCACAGGCGGGGGGACCGGGGGCAGGGCGATCAGGGGCGAGGCGATCGAGGTTGGGGGATCTGTAGCACACGCGCCCCACGTCCGACAGACACGGCGAAAACGGAGATGCTGTCACTGTTGAGGCTCCGATCGACTCGGTTTTCGGCCGAGACGTAAAACAGCGGTTACGCCGGGCGCTGACGCCTACAGCCACCTGCTCACCCCCAACCACCTACTTTCCCACAGCCACCTGCTCACCTACAGCCACCACCTGGAATTCGATTATGTATGACTTGTAATATATGAATTTGGGGTAGCTTTTGCTGGAGATTACGATTCTGCTGTCAGAAATGAGGAATAACGTATTGTACTCAAATTAGATCACTCATTCGACTTTCTAATGACAAAAGCGGAATGTATGGGGCCTTCTCTCCTGTGTCCCATCTCCCCCTCCATGTCTCTTGCTAAAATGCACCAATTCACTGCTGCTACGGTACAAAAATGTATCAATGTGCCGCCGCTACTAAAATGTATCAATTTGCCGCCGCTACTAAAATGTATCAATGTATCGCCGCTACTAAAATGTATCAATGTATCGCCGCTACTAAAATGTATCTACCGCCGCCACTAAAATGTATCAATTTGCCGCCGCTACTAAAATGTATCAATTTGCCGCCGCCGCTACTAATGACCTTGACCTTGACCTTTGCTGACCTGACCTTGACCTGATCCCTTGACAACAACAAACTTACAAAACTCGCCGATTTAACAACAAATTCGCCGATCTAACAACAAAACTCGCCGATTTAACAACAAAACTCGGTAATACAATAAAGAATAAAGTTAAATTGCCGAGTTTTGATGTTGAAACGCCAAGTTTTGATGTTGAATTGCCGAGATTTGTTGATGAAATCGCTACGTCATAGAAACCCAAGCCAGCTGTAAGGAGGCTTCTGATTGGCTGAGAAAACGGGCATGATGACGTCATCGGGTCTCTCGTCCAATCAGAATGCAGTTAACGATAGATATCGGCAATTTTTGTTTGAATTTTTTATTTTGTTTTCAAACAGGAACGTTGACATTGACATTATTTGTGATTTTACATCATTAAAATGTCTTTCTCGATTATTTTAAGCTGATCAATACAGGTAAATAGTCTATACATTCAATAGTGTTGTTTAGATATACGATTGGAGCCATTTTTGGCTTAAATTTAGGCTGCATCAAATTCGGTCAATGGCCTCCATGACAGGGATTGCTTAAAAATAAGACTTTTCAGTTTGAGATAATCTGCAGAATAGGTCCATTATTGATTTACTATGCTTCCTTTGGCATTGTCAGGCCGCACTACTTTACTTTACATACCACAAAAAATTTAAGTGAAATTGTGATTCCTTACTTATGAAAATGATGAGTTTGTGATCTCTTTTATTGGGGTAAAATGAAAAAAATTGACAAAAATTTAATTTCTTTCCAATTTTTTTATTTTAACACATACAAAAATAAAAATCGGCAGGCATGTACATCAAGTATAAGCCTTTCATGTTATGCAGTTGGATTTTTGTAAAAATATTTATTTTTGTCAATTTTGGAACATTTTCAATTTCAACCCCCCACTACCAGAAGCTTTTGGTCGACATGAAACATTTGAATCTGTTTTGACGTTTTGAGAAAAGGTTGTCGACCATAGCTAATAAGATACATAACCCATTCATACTAAAGATATATTTGCAACTTACCAAAGTCAATTCCCTCTGAGACTTTGCCTCTGGCTACAGACAGGAGGACCGCTCCACGTCCATTTTCACATGCCTGAAATAGTGGATAAGTATTCCTTGTACTACTGTTTATGAAGCTGTATTGATTTTATTTGTATTTTCTTTTTGGCAAACAAAAAGTAGCGTCTTTTACTTCAGATATTCTTTATTTCATTTTTCTCTGAGTACAGGTAGGAATTATTCAAGTTACCAAATCAGTAATACTGTAGCACGACATGCAACCGGATGGGCAGTCGTATACCATGCTTTTAAATAAGCTGAACACCATACATGTATACGGGACTAGCGCATTAGGCAATGGGGGCCGCCATCTTGGCTCAGAGCAATGCATTGTGGTTAGGCCCCCGACTCCAGAGCAGTGCATCATGGGTGAATTTCTTATCAGCATCTTAGTTTTAGGTGTGAGGGGAGGGGATTAGCCTGATAAGGAGATGGGGTTTAGCCCCCGACTACCTGAGGTACCAGGATGCGCTAGTCCCGTATACCACATGGGCCATATATCAATCACTGACATGCTGTCCCTGACTTTGTCTCACCTTCTGGTAGTTGATGAGAGCTAGTGACGTCTCCGCTGAGTCTTGGGTCTCAATGAATAGCAGTTTCTGTTTTTGCACCTGATCAATTATTCCCTGAAAATAAATCAAACAGATGAGCAAACATATCCCTCATATATAGCAGTAGAAAAATGGGGAGTGTGGTATCGTGCGTCAGAATATATCACAATAACCTCCATTTTAGAATGGCATCATCTTCGCAATGTTTTGGGGTTGTTAACCCACGCTCCAATGCTCACATCTTAAGTTTACTCACCTGTTCATACCAAGCTGCGACGATAGTTTCCTGCAAGGAGCACACAATGTTCAGTTAATTTGAAAGAACCATAAAGATTACATTAATAGAGGAAATACAATTGCGCTATAGACAGTTACATACAGTTCCCTGTGAATTGGTTCATTTGATTAATACAATGATATACACAGGTAGATAACGTTCTCAGTATCTTAAGTGTTACCGGTAAGTCGTGTGTTCATTTGATCACATACGTTTTTCCTCTGACTCTGTGAAATTATCCTCATCTGACGATGGATGTAATTCAATAGTACATGTATACTTCAAGCAATACAGATCAAACATCGATCTTAGAGGTAGAACTTACCATGTAAGTATAACTTGTGAAAAAACAGACGATGCCATCAGGAACGACTGAACCCATCTCTACCAAGAGGTTGCCATAGTTACGGATCACAGCTGGAAAAATATGAACACACTTAACCATAGATTCACAATCACTTGCTTGATTTCGCACATCCTGTATTTGTCAAATAGATACAAAGGTATATCCTTTTATGATTACACTCACTTTGATCCTTTTTTTAACCATTTTTTTTTTGGTATACGGGTAATACCGCTACTTCAGTTTCCTGACAGCTACTTTTCCTTTTTACCTGGGTCCTCCCTAGACTCGAACTTGGAGGTGATTGCCACCTGGTCGTTACCCCGACTGACCACCATCGGACAGATACTCTGCCGGGCAAGCGTCATGGTGAATGAAGACATTGTTACAGGGTGGAAATCCAGGATCTTTGGGTAGATGTCCAATGGAGATAATGTCTGACAAAATAATAAGAGAAAATAGAATACTTTAGGTATGAATCAACAATAATCGAGATACATTCAGAAAAGAAAAGCAGCAATACTTTGTTAGTAGTACAGACATAACAGTGGTATTCAACAAGCAATCCAACGTTGAAAGACTACCTACCCCAGAAGTGATGATGACAGTCTGGAAGCGGTCAAATACGGGTTTGATCGCGATGGATGCATCCATACAGCTAAAGGTCATCACTGGGTTGGGGATGGTCGGTGTTCGGTCATCGAAGGGCTCAATGATCAGAGTAAAACCTATGAAATACACATACTTGGATTAAAGCTTGCTGGTGTTTAGTAAATTGCATATCTTGGACCACTGCAAAACTGGAAATTTGGTACCTCTCACGCATAGCTGCAGGTCATGTTATGGAATTCATGAATTAAATTTTCATAAATCTTTATAAGAGCTACAAAGTAGAGTAGCTTACCCCGGGTGTATGTGCTGATCATTGTGGCAAAGTTTGCCATGAGTACTAGTGGGGAGAAGTCATGCAGATCTGCCAGCTCCAGCGTCCGCAACAACGACCGTAATCGCTCCGCACAGAATCTGCCAATGAAGGGGTTCCATGTAAATGACATCTCTCTCATTATAGAAATCATAATATACTACCTGCGCTGTTAGGTAATACCAGGAACGACAAACAAGTTCAATCATTGGTGGGTTTTTAAAATTTCTAAATGAGATGCATACCTATTTAGCGAGACATATGAGACTATGAGTACAAATGTATTGTTTCATCTGATACATATAGCAAGAATACTCATTAACATTCTGATTTTAGGATGATACAACAGATATCCGGACCTACCGTAGAGGTTTTCGCTCAATGCAGACTTTGGCAGCACAGTCCTTGAGGAAGGATGGGGGACTCTCCTGAACGACATGTTGCACTCGTAACCGCGTCTTAACGTATTCCACAAACCTCTTGATGAATGCTACAAAGTGCTCAGCGGTTCTAATGTTACCAGGCACAGCCTCTATATTAAGAGATATAACAATGTTATTATTTTTTTACTAGAGAATCAGATATGTTTAACATTAATGCTGAGTTCAAATTCAGTGAAAAGCCAGAGATATGGAACAAATTGGAATACTGAGGGTGGACTTCGGTGCTAATGAAGCCTGCACTACTTGAGTACCTTGTTTATTGCATCTCTCAAAAGAAACATCATCTGAAAGCAATTAGGAACAAACCTTGTAATATCTCATCGGGTAGCACGGGATTGGCGAGAATGACGTCCGTCTCACGAGCTGTCTGAGCGTCCCGCAGCCCGTCCACCATGCGCTGGTACTCAGCGCGCAGACGCTCCTGATCTGACTCCTTTATTCTGCACAACAGGCAAGCAATGCACCTCAAGTCTCTTTTTTGTTTTTTGTTCAGTTGTTCCAAAATCAATTCAAAAGTATTTTGAAAAGTTAATGAAGCAAAACGATGTACAGTTAGCTGTAAAAACGGTCTCTACTATACCAGTCTCAAGGTCTATGAGGTCTTCCCTCTCAGGGGATAGTTGGGAGGGAAGAACAGAGAACGTGTAGGGGCGATGCTGAGGCAATGTGTACGGGCAGTTGTTCTTTAAGCGCTGTTTTTTTTTTTTTGTAGTTTTTTTTTTTTGCTTTTAAAAACAACGACAGTTTTTTTAAACAGCACCACCCGTCCCTACGCGTTCCCCTGTGCCGACCCTATGCGCTGCCCCTCTCATGGAAGAGCTATGAAGTGAGAGTTGAGACGGAATCCCAGGGAGGGGCGACGCGGACAATGCAGGCAGTGTAAAAAACACCTGCACTAGATTAAACTATTTAAGTATCATTTACACACATGATAGACATACAAACGTATGCCCATATCCCAAAATGTTGGGTAAACAGCTTCACCAATAGCTCAGTTTACAGAAGAATGAGAGTGGATTTACCTTTGAATGTTAGTATTCAGTGTTTCAATGTTGGCTTGGCATCGATCCAACGTTCGCCGCGTTATGACACAACTCATGGACTCGATACACACATTGTCTGCGAAATAACATCAGAGCAGGATCATGAGAATAGATCCCTCAGAATCTGCCAATATCTACCCCGGTATTAGATGATTGAGATCTAGTCTATGTTTATAGTCTTAGCAAATTACTCTTCTGCAAGACAACATCTGTTTAAACTACCAGTTATCGTTTCACACACTTATTCCATTGTTCAAAGATGCAATCGCACCTAATTCTAGGGCATTTTCTGTTGCTATAGTGTGTTTATTACCACAGTGATATTTTCGCTATTTCCAAGTTTTTAAAGCAATTCGGTATCATTTAATCTGTGAAACTAGGCAAAAATCGAACAATCAGAGTGACTGTCCGGCGGACTTAAATGCCCCAGACCACATTGTATAACATTCTGCAAGGTGACTAGCCCCACAAGTACCTATAATTAGTAGTTTTAGCCAAAGCCCCCCACCCAGAACGCATGATTGATAGAGCTAATAACCCTTGAAAGACTGCTAACAGGTGGGAATGTGGAACTGCATGGGCAATTGATATTATATTGTAGAAATGGTGGTTTGGATAACTCCAAACACTGAGAGGAATTTGTATAAATCAGTATTTTCCAATTAATATATGTTGTATGATGGTATATTGATAAATACATTAAAAAACATATAGATTCATGCAATATAAAGAGTAATATTTGGTCCGCGTTCAATTGTTTACCATGCTACCCCATTTTACATGAATCGACCCAAACTTGTATTGTAGGGAGCAATGTAAACACAATAAGTACAGTGATATACTGGTCTAGCCTGGTCACCTGGCGACTTTCCTTTTCTGCTACAGTAGAATGTAGGCTTAATTTTGTTATCCTCATAATTATTTATAAATGCAGCATTTTGTATTAAATGAGGTTTACTGATCAATAGGAAATCAGGTAATGGCATGCATGTGCGAATATGATAGAAGTGTGGTTTAAACGATGTTAGGTGCAATCCCATCTTTAAACAAACCGCATTACACACAGAATAGTACATACCTATGTTGTGAGCTTCATCAAAAACTACAACAGATTTTTTTGAGAGTTCCTTTGATACTTGGTCTGCTATCTTTGGGTCCAATAGGTAGTGATAACTGTAGACGATAATGTTGGCGTGTTGGATCTGAAAGGTCCAAAGAGATATGCTACTAATTGGCCCTTCATTAAGTAATAGCACCACCACTACTGAAGATTTTAATTGAATAGGATATTTATATATACTGGTATGTGTATGTGCGTATGTGTGTATGCACGTATACATACATGTAGTACCGGGTAATTAAACTTCACTGTTTTCTCTACTGTTTAGAGTTAATATATCGTAAGTTGGCTGATCGTCACGTTTCCGATACCAATAAACTTACACCTTATATATCCTAGTATTAATACCAAAACAAATGTTAACTGCCAACTTTGGCAAGTAAATCTTTCTGATAGTGCCTAGTACCTACCGTATATCGCGCTAAGTAATATGGACACACGCCTCTCTTGCTTCCATATTCCTTAAGGTCGTCCTGGAAGTTCAGAAGAAAAGGGTTATGCAAGTGGAAAACACACCGTACACAAATCATATATTATCTAACGGAAAAGATTACACGTCCTACCACTACATCATACTAAATCCTTTTACTTCACCTGGGACTAAATGCCTGCATATAACATGTATCTCACTAACTGTTTTCTGCAGTGTATTGACATAGAAAGTCATACTTTGGTAATATTTCCAATGTCTAGTGCTACAGAATCCATGTTTTCGAGTTCATGAGACTGACCTACCGGTACTAGTTAGTTTCAGATAACTACTTACCAAGTCGTACACTCCAGGTGGGAGGGGCACATCTCTCCCATTGGCATCAAATTCCTGAAATTTAAATTTACTCATTTTAGTGGCGTTTCTAGAACGTTTAGCTTAAAATGAATCTCGAATTACTATACTTAGAAAATGCTGTAGGTTAATTATGACCTAGATATTTAAACATTATATGTAGCTATATAAAAACCAGTACCTCATAGAAGCTGCACACTGGGACGTTGCTGTCATGCTGGTGTCGCGCCCGCACGTAGGACGCTGTCAGCGAGTGACACCGCCCATCCACCAATTTACCCTCCCGCTCCGCTATCACCTGCAAATCAAAAGTGAACTTTAATAGACCAGAGTTCCTAAAATCGTCAATGTGTATATATCTTTACGCTAGCTGTACTTAATTACATTGACAGTCTGGAATGCAAGGTGCCCTCCGGACGTTTAACTACCTAACAATCAATCAATCATTGAATGCGGTACAGATTATTTGCGACAATTTGGTGGAATGTCTTATTGCTATAAGGATAAGTTGAAAGTGTGTTGCTTGACGTATTAACCTTACCTCAGGGTGTATACAAAGGTTCTTCCGTGAGCTGAGCGCGAGACCGACAATGTTCGCTGGGTGTCCCGTCTCCTTCTCATAGTATTTACACAGGCTTTTTAATTCCTCTACGCACTGCAATATACAACATAGCATAAGTATGGTGGGGAAAACCATCAGCTCATGGAGACAATCATTCAATCCAACAATACTTAGCCACACAGTACTCTAGTAGAATGATTGCAGACTTTAAGTGTCAATAGATATTTTTACTAATATAATTATTATGTGACCTACCTTTTCTATTTCTGGCACTGTACGAGAACAGTAGATCAGTTTTGTCACTTCGAGGGGGTTTTGCTGGAAATCAATCAATCAAAGGAATTACATGTTCATGTATGACTATTTCATCTATATCATGTAATAAAAGCTAATGACGTTTTACATCAATAAAATAAATAGAACAGAAATAAATCTCATGGTTTTATAGACCTGTGTATTACACGTAGGATAATGTAGATACATATTGTGATCCCCATGGCATGTGTTTGGTACACTGTATACCGGTATATCCCAAGGAAGATTATCTCAAGTGAAATGTGTGAGGGAGAAACTAATGATACCGGCGTGCCGCCGGCATCCTTTTATCTGCCGCTGGCGTCAAAGTGCCCCAGAATTGTCGCTGGCGTAATTTTAGCTGTCTATAGGTTTTTGAATTTTTTAAATCCATCAATTAGAACTAAAGCTATTCATATTTATCACTTCTTTTGGAAAAGATATATATAGCTGTCCACATATTTAAGCTTCTTTTTTCCCGAAAAAAAGATAAATTACGTTGATTAAAATAGAGGTTATTCACATTTCAGCACTTTTTATTGTGAAAGATTAGTTATTTCAAGGCCGTCGCTATGTCAGCTCGCTAGGTATTTACCGTGTGATTTTTGAGTCTGCTGAAAACCCTGATGATAGTTTTTTTTCTTAGAATTAGATCGAGGGATGGAAATCTTTTTCCTATTACCGATTCAATTTCATTCATTTGTTTGTTTCTGCCGCCTTTCGGGTAAGGATTCAAAAACTCACCTTCATGTAGGAGAGGATAAGAGCGAGGAGGGAGATTGTCTTGCCTGTGCCGGAAGGCATCTCCACCACACAGTGTCCCTGAAAGACAACCAGGACGATATTATTATTTCGACATACAGACACAGTACAATAAGGCCAAAAACGAGAAGGATGTGAGATCATGCGTCATTTGTAAACACATGTGGATATCCCTGTTCAATGGGCCATTAACCTGTTAAACCCTTTTATTTCATGGGGAATACGACCTGTCAAGGTTAAGGTAATGGCAGGGCCGTTCCCAGGGGAGTGTGCAATAACCCTAGACCGTTTTTCAGGAGCGTAAAATACGGCCACAGCGTGCAACACGGCCTACGGTTATTGCACACTTCCCTAGGAACGGCCCTCCCATTACTTCAACCTTGACAGAGGTTTTGGGGCTCTAAACATTTCATGAATTCTTGAAAAAATTATGACGTTTATTGAGTTTTCACTACTACGAGTTGTATTCTTCAATTTTTTTAAACTAAACATAAATGTTAAAATCGACCAACAAACCCTTTTAATATATTGTTGGCCATGTTACGGGAACAGAACTCATTATTTTCTAGGCCTAATGGCATGCAGTAGATATGATTTTATAATAGGTAGTCATGCAGTGGTAGACATAGACATCGAGTAATAATGCAGCATGACGATTATTCTAAATACTGGATGAGATAAGACCTCTGACCGGGGACGTAGATTGGACTAATAGACATATTGATTATTCTTTACATCTTGTTCTTTAATTAGGGAAAAAGACTCATAACTTACCTTGGCGTCCAGGGACCTCTTGAGCTCCAACATGTAGGCATACTGCTCAGGGTAGATGAACTCATAAGGGAAATAGACGATCAGTCCGTCAATGTTAAGCCTGGAATATGTACACATGATCAGATCGGTCAATATCAAACATGTTAGATCGTCCCGACTCAATCTAGAGGGCGTCTTCACACACACAGCTGTTTTCCCTGGTTACTGATCGGATCGGGCCCGTCTCAGTCTGCGGTGGCCTTTACCCCATCCCCATCTGAAAAGCTTGGACCATCTGCAAATTTGAACCTTGACTGGTTGCTGAAAATGAATGCACCAGCCTCAAAACAATAGAGCTTTCAAAAGTCACAGGAATTCATTCAAATTTTCAAAATTGACGGGGGGGTGGGGTATCATGGTTTAATTGGTATGTCCCCAGGACCAGGCCTCCTTCAATTAACAATTTGACACAATTCCTCTCGCCCTGCTGAATTTACTTTTAGCCCCCACCCCCCGTCTGAACCACAACCAGGCACATGCTTTTGTACTTAAAACAAGGCGCATAGCCTATGGTAATTATTTACGTCCCTTCTGAACTTAAAGGCAGGAAACATACAGGAAACATTGTTTTACACGTGGACAGTAGTTGTTATGGTGACGGACGCGTTTCCCCCCCCCCCCCACCCCTCAGGAGGGGGTCGGCATTTTCTACACATACCCAAGTCACCATGCACCCCTACTGTACCATAAAACCTCGCGCATAAGCCGCAGCTAATACGCAAATCAGATCCTCAGTGCGGCTTATAGGATCAGGCCAAAGTTACAGTGCGGCTTAAACGATGGATTTTCCTACTATAGTAGGCCTACAGTACTAAAGTCACCATTATCAGATCTCCAGTGCAGCTTATAGGATTGGCCAAAAGTTGGGGTCCCCCCCCCCCCCCCCCATTACGAGACTAATAAACATATCATCGACATTAGCAATGACAATGATTTTATTTCTCTAAACCTGCGAGAGGTACATAAGATACATGGGTCATGGGTATGTACAAATATGATACCTACAGTAGAATATGTCATAGTGACATACAGTGAAAAATCATACTCAATAACATCCGAGTACTTGTTTGTTTGTTTGTGTAGTTTAACGTCCCACTGACAAAGCAGGTGAGACTTACTCAAGTTTCAGTTTTTCACAAGTAAGAAGGTAGGCCGAAGGCCTACCTCGGATGATCGTATCCAGGATGATCAAATCTATGAGATGAGCCAAAAGATAGAAATCCTGCTCCTACACATTTACCGAAGCAAGGGTTCTTTAACCTCCGACACCACATAGACATGGTGTGAGGCATGGACAGGCCTTTGTTATGCTGTAAGTCTACCACAGCAAGAACACACCAACATTGTGTTCTTTGTGGTGCAACAGCATCGAACCTGGGTTCGATACCATCAGGGACGCCTCTATATCTCTGATACCATCGAACCCAAAAACTACTTATCTTTTTATCATCATGAACCTTATTCTGGCTCATGCTCACCTACTTATGTCTATTACAATTAAATTAGCAATGACACGTATACATGTACCATAGAACACTATCCTACACTGTTAGGCCATTAGCCTCTGTCCTGAAGATCGTTGAAGCTACTGTTTTCATTAAAAGTTAAAACAGAGCTGTCGTCAAATTGTCGCATTGTTGCAGGTTCTATGCGACAATTTGACACATTTGACGACAGCTTTGTTAATAGATCTATTAAACAATGTTATCAAACAGCATTTATGTATATCCATAGATTAGATACCCGGTATGTATATTACATGGACACAAGATAGACATGTATATTTTAATACCTATGGCTATGTATCATTGTATGCCTATGCCTATGGTATATCTTTTTTTTTAAATTATTTATTGCCGTTTTATTTTTTTTATATTGAAACATTATACATTTGCCCAAAGATATCTCTATGATTTGCCACATGAGCTCAGCTGGAGCCTCATGTTATTCCAATCTGATGCACTGATGCAGCACTCCCCAACATTGACGTGGGGTGGGAAAACGACCGATTATCGCCCGTAGTGGGCTCATGGCGCAGCAAAGACAAGTAGTCTACAGAAGCAGAAACTTTCAACATACAGAGTAACTCATTAAACTATGTACAACACGACTTACTTCATGTTGAGTTTTGTTCATAAGTACTACGCGTTTTAGGCGGACATCTTTCTTCCGAGATGGCAAGCCGGTGTGTTTTTGTTGTTTCTTCGACAGATCCAGTTTGGTTTGTGACCTAGCCGCCAGAGGGTGGGGACTAGTGCGTTATCCGGTCACTGTTCCCGCCCTAGGCGCGCGTTCACGGTTCAGTGTGCGTTCAGTCGCTACAAAAACCAAGGACATTATAAAGCCTCTGTAGGCCCAGACAAAATGAAAAGGAAAAAAAAAGAAAAAAGGGGCAGGGTAGCTTGGTGATCCTTGGTGAGTTGGGATGTAGGCCTATTTACTTCAGTCTGATGGCACACAGTTGTATGAGCACGTTTCATGACTCCACGGCTTGTGCTTTTCCCAAGAAATAGGGCCCCAGACGGGGGGATGCTGTGTCACTTGTCGATTTTAAGAATTGCCAATGTCCCTTGTCGATTTTAAGATAAGGGTCTTGTCCCTTGTCACTAACACTGTAAAAATGTCACTAGCCTTCATGTCACTTGTCGATTTTAAGGAATGCCTATGTCATTTGTCGATTCTAAGAAATAGGTCTTGTCCCTTGTCACTAGGGTCATGTCGATTTGTCGATTTTACCCGTCTGGGGCCCTAGAAATACACGCACTCAACCCTAGTTCAGCGAATTCTGAACCCTGCGATGCGGGCTATCGGACCGGCCCTGTCTACACACGTAGTTTTGTAGAGTTGGGGAGAGTTGGATGCTGCACAACTAACTCAACCCACCCAAGTTAGACTGGAAGCCGCCCCCGTACTGCGCTACCGTTACCCTATCGCTCCAACGGACGCAGAGACTCCCAGCGTACACCCAAGTAGCAAACCAAACTGGGCCCCAGTTGGGCCCCGATTGGGCTGCAAACTGGGCCCCACCTGTGTTACCCGACTGGGGCCCTGCGAGAACGGGCACTGGGCGCCAGACCGGGCCCAAGTGGGCTAGCCCAAACTGGGCCCCACCAGGGCCCCAAATGGGCCCCACTTTAATATTTTAGTGTAACAACTTGCATAATAGGGCAGTCCAGTAATTAATTTTAATTAATACATTCCCTTACATTGATTTAATGACTAATATATAGCTGGGCTTGAGGTGGGCACAGGTTGGGCTGGCCCAAGGTAGGATTCTGGTATCCCTACCGGAAGCCCTTCAAGTCATACATTTTCTACACAGAAGATAGAAAATGTATTCATCAAGTTTAAGTCAGCAAAGAGGAGACTTGTGCAAGTGGCTACCGTTAAACCTCGCGTAGAAGCCGCGGCTAGTACGCGAATCAGACTCAGCTTTCTTTTGATACCAAACATGCCTATATAGGGTGCGGCTTATACGAGAGTTTTTATATGTATACTACAGTACCAAATAAGGAATTTTCAGAACCCTTCTGTGGCTTATATCATTTGTCAAAGTTAGGGGTGCGGCTAATACGCGAGTTAGGCTTATACGCGAGGTTTTACGGTAGATACTATTTCATCTTAGCCATCAAATCTGCAGCTGATGCCTTCAGGTTATGTGGGTCCATGTCTTGTAGTTAATTTTTAACCCCATAACTTCCATATATTATCAAACTGCATTGAAATACCTTCATTCACATACATGTATTAACTGCATGACACATTTTGGCTTTATTGTATCTCTACATGGTATAGAGAGGCCATCTAGTGTCAATGCTTAGAACCACATAGCCCACTAGTGTCAATGCTCTAAACTACTTGCTGGGAAGCCCATGTCAAGCCCAAAGAAAGCCCAACTATGATTTTCCAGCAAAATCATCATTATAAAATTACTTTTTTTTTCATTTTAAAAGGAGAGTTTGATTCACATTGTTAGGGACTACCATTAAGCATTTCTGGAAATGAAAATTAGCCCAGTCTAAGCCCACCTACAGCCCAATCATACATTTCTGACCCAAAAGTGACTATAACATGTTTATACTTGGAATCTTTTTAATGGAGAGTATGATTCAAGATATTGTGGATATTTACAAAGCATGTTGTAAAATTCACTTAGCCCAACTGGGGCCCCACTGAAGCCCATGGATTTGCCCAGCCCAAAACGCAGCCCAATCCAGCCCAAGGCAAACCCAACTGGGCCCCAGCTGGGCATGTTACTTGGGCAGGAGCTAACCCTGCTGAGTTTTGTACCCAAATGACGTCGTGGGTTCAGTGCGCCTTTAACTTGTGTCATTCTTGGGTTCTCACTTCTGTTTGGAGGGGTAGTAGACCATGGTGTCAGAACCCTTGCTTCAGTCCTGGCTTCAGTAGGCCTACATGTGTATGAGCGGGATTTCTGTCTTCAGCACATCTCATAGATTCGCTCATCCGGGATAATATTATGATTATCCAAGGTAGGCCTTTGACCTACCTTTAGGACTAGCCTACTTGTGAATAGCTTAAACTTGGGAAAGTCCCTTCTGCATTTCAGCAATGGGACCAAAGTCAGATATCTGCAGCATAATTATCATACCCTATGTAAATCTATAACAGTGTAATTTCTTGTCTGGACATAGGGTTTATATTACATTTCCTGAAGGTGTTGCAGTAACCTTTCCCATGCTTGACCCCCTGTATGAAAAAAATGATAATTTCAGTAACCATAGCAACCAGAAACGTTCCATTTGTTAGATTTATCAAATTTTGCCTTAGATTGGCTGTACTTTGGGTCATGGAGGAACCCTCTATTCCGTTGTCATGGCAACAATGGAATTCTTATATCACATCCCCAAAATGGGAATGATATAAAACCTATTGACATCAGTTACATACTTTGATGTAGGCCTACATTTTCCAAATTGCATGAAAAAATGTATAATAACTACCGTACCGTCGCGATAAAGCGCCTGGTCTTGAATAAGCGCCGATCTTGAATAAGCGCCGGGGTGTAGGGGCTTCCAAATGCTTCTTAAGCACTAAAATCGTGACCTTGAATAAGCACCTGTCTTGTATAAGCGCCTGGGTAATAGCCCCGTCAAATTGAAGAGCGTGACGGTACGGTAAGATGGCAACTAATAGTATTATGATGTGAGGAGAATACTCAGCCACAGCCAGTGGGAAAACTTGAAATTGGAGATATTTATTATGATTTTCCTACTTTGATTGCTTGAAAACTGGTAATATATATCGGATAACAAATGTGCGCCCATGTATAAAAGGCTGAGGACACCCCGGAGACATTGTCTCACCATTCTCTACACTTAATATTTATGTGATAGAACCATGTAGGACTTTAGATATGTGCAAAATACGCCATTTTACGCCATTTTCACGCCACTGGGTCCCTAATAAGGGTTAATTCTGGAAAGCCAAGAATGTGGAGGACATCTGGTCCTGCAACACTAGTCATTCTGCTGGACCAGAGCCATATTAGGCGGACATTGCCACTGTCCGGCACATTTTGGCAAAGACTGGTGTATCATTACTCCCTAAGTCTCTTATAGTGCTTAACAGCTAGCTGCAAACAGCAGGATCAGTGCCAACTACTTTGTGACATTCTCATTTGAGGTTATGTTAGTCAGTACAAACCACACTGCATTGGAACTGATAGGTTGCATGGTGTGCTTTTCCTGGATCAACTTTTCCTCAGTTAATACTGGCAACAACTTCAATGTGTACATGTGGTGATTTTGGAGTAAGAGGCCGGTTGTTCACTAGGGTCAGGCTAGTAAAAGTTGGTTGGAAGTAGGGATGTCATTGACAGTCAGGCGTCAGGCCGCCGAGGGACCGGCGATCCTCGGCCGGCGGCCACTATTTGATCAGTTTACAAGAGGATAAAATTTATCCACTCTCAATCTGTAAGACGCTAGACTGTTGATATCATAGGTATCGATATATCGACAACTTGTAAGATAACAGCTATTGGGTATTGAAACACTGTGTGTCGATACCCCCTAAATCTCAGCTTTCTAAAAGTGAAAGAATTTTTCAGATATTCATAATAGAGGCTGAGCTATGGTCTTTTAAGCAATATGACAAAATTAATGATGGTAAAATGGACATTGTAGGATCTAATATATGAAATATTTCTAAAGAAAAATAGCCGGGGCATCAACCCTTTCTTCTACCGTGCTTATTTATTGTATTTTCAAGCCACAAGACATGTTTTTAATGTAAAATCTCCCTTTATTTGTAATATACCTGATAACTGATATATCAAACATATCGACACCAAAATAGTGAATACCTGATAACTTATAAAATTTGATAGCAATGACATCCCTAGTTGGAAGGGAGGTCAGGGGTCAGATTATGGTGGTTTCCATGGATGATGAAAGGCTGCAGACACAGGGTAATTGGATTGCAGACACTGACCAGAGAGACATAGTGCCTGAAAGTGTGTGGGAGTGGTTATTTGAACTAACTCTATGTCAATCATTATGGATTATTCTTGTTGAATTCCAGTTATTATGGTCAGATTTGAATGATTGATCGATTTGTTTAATGTCCAGATGTACATCAAGTACCTCACGGGAGTTAGCGAGGTAGCCTTCCACAAATAGCAGTAGTCTTGCCTTGCAGTGAGACAGATATTTATATGCTGCTTGCCTAATAAAGCAATGACTGCATCTATGGATGATTGAATGTATGAAATGAATGACCGCATCAAGGTGAGGGAGAAAACCGCTACCGGGCCACGTACCCTGCTCTTTTCATAGGATAGCAAGCATTCTTTTATTTGCATGGTCCTAAATACCTGGGCTAGTACTATAGTAGGCAGGGCCAGACAAACCATAGCCTTTGATATCTCAGATGTGGTTCTCTGAGGAAAGATCACAAGAAAGACCACCAGCAAGTTATTCTACTACTTCATGGCCCCATCATGGAGGTCCCCACTAACACAGGGGGATGGTTGTCATGGTTACAAAGTACCAATGACAACTGTAGAACAATATTAAAATCATGCATCTCAGTGAGACCTTTAATTTGAGATGTCACATGACCATATCATGTTAAGAAAAGACAATTTCCTCAATATAAAATAAATATATTTTGAGTTAAAATCATGTTTTGAGTTAGAATGTTGGTTGCTCTGGAAATGATGCATCACCATGGATACCCACTCCAATGATTTTTGACATTGAGGAGAGAGTATATTGTGGCCATGTTCGTTGTTCTGTCATGTTTTCACAGTTATCAGTAAGGATGATAATGTTTCGGCATCGATCATTAAGCATTACTAATTTGATTTCCCATTGCCATGGTTACCTAGGACCTGTGACAACTCTAAAACTATTTTAAAATGATTGTATCTCAATGACACCTTTTAATTTGAGATATTACATGAGAAATGACAAATTTGTTAAAACGATATATATTTTGTATTAGAATCAGCATGCCGGTTGCTATGGAAACACACTATCACCATGGATACCTGTTCAAATGACTTTTTGACTCTTTTAATCAATCAGGCATGCCCAAAAACCCCAATTTAGAGGTATTACACATGCAAATAACATAAGAATTGACTGATTTATGACTATAAACATTTTTGTCAGCCATCTTGTACACTATCTTGAATTTCGGAAAATGCTCAACAATGCCAGCCGGGCATCGTCAAGATTCGGAAAGTATATGACTTCCTGTACCCAAATCAGTCATAACCTCTTCGGGGGGTTTTATTGCAAGGTTGCAAGGATAATCCCCCCTGGCAACTGGACTAATTTAGGTATCGGCAATGTCATGACGAGTACTAGCACAGAGGTACCCTGTGTCAATTATATGTATTGCCCATAATTATATAACTCATATTAGAGTCAAAAGGATTCTATGACAAAACTATAATGGTGTTTTTCTTTCTTAGCTGATATAATTCAACGACCGTTTATTTTGTTCATATCAAATAATATTTATTTAGCAAGCGTTAATTAAGACATTACAGGGTAGTCCCACATCTAAGCGTTCAATGTCAAACTTTAATCACGTGACATAGGATTTTTTCTCTTCTTTGTGTTCCATGTGTGTCATTAAGACACCTTTTTTTAAGCATTTTTAAGACTTTAAGCTTAAGATTCGTGAGGATTTATTTAATTGATGGTCCTATTGTCTAATTATGGACCTGTGTATATATATTTTTTTAATTGGTCCTCATTAAGATATAGAATGATCTTCCCCGACGAATTGTGGTAAGCCTGTATGCTGGTGACCGAGAGGGCCTGTTTTGGTCAAGCAAGTACGGGTATATGCGCTCATGTATGATCGCCCTCAATTTGATAGAGTAGCTCCGCTATTGTACAGCTGTTTTAGTGATGTAGATCATTAACGAGAGTGGAATATCTGTAGCCATTGTTCATATTCAACAGGCGTACGTTAGATTCAACATGTATAGGCACAATAGCGTCGTTCTGATCCTATGTCCATACCGCACATCTAATATCCATATGCACACATTCCACATTGCCATATACATTAAATCATGCAAAAGATTTAATTAGATTATTATACTTTACACAATTACATGTGCTATATTGAGCAGCAGTGTCTTATTCTATGTGCAGTACTCCTTTCAGTGGTCTCCTATCATTACAAGGTATATACCTAGTGGGGGGAGGGTCCCCCGCCATAGTTTCCACATATGCTACTAAACGGTGCCCCCCCCCCCGCATACTTTCCATTTGCTACTACATGTACTTTCCATATAAAACATGTACCGTGGCCCTTCCATACTATCCATATACTACTAACGGAACCCCCTCCATACTTTCCATATACTACTAACGGTGTTCCTCTCCATATATTACTAACGGTGTTCCTCTCCATATACTACTAACGGAGCCCCCTCCATATTTTCCATATAGTACTAACGGTGTTCCTCTCCATATAGTACTAACGGTGTTCCTCTCCTTATACTACTAACGGTGTTCCTCACCATACTCTCCATATACTACTAACGGTGTTCCTCTCCATATACCACTAACGGTGTTCCTCTCCGTACACTACTAACGGTGTTCCTCACCATACTCTCCATATACCACTAACGGTGTTCCTCTCCGTATACTACTAACGGTGTTCCTCACCATACTCTCCATATACTACTAACGGTGTTCCTCACCATACTCTCCATATACCACTAACGGTGTTCCTCTCCGTATACTACTAACGGTGTTCCTCACCATACTCTCCATATACTACTAACGGTGTTCCTCACCATACTCTCCATATACCACTAACGGTGTTCCTCTCCGTATACTACTAACGGTGTTCCTCTCCATACATTCCATATTCTACTCACGGTCCTGCTGGTCAACGGTGTTCCCCTCCATACTGCCCATAGAAACCACCTCTCAGGAGGTGCCTGGAAATGTGCTTCATATATTCTTGAAGTGCACATTTCACGTAGCCTTACAGCTATTTCAATTGCAGTAGTATAATTATAATGGAAATATGCTGCCTGGAAGTGGGAGTAAGAATACATTGTACATACTAAATACCAGGGGACTGTTCGGGCCTTTGAGACCTGTACAGACCTATGGCAATGTATCCAGATGTGCCAGCCAACAGCATAACTCAGTATCGTTCCAAAGTGCATATTCCTGGGAGGAGAGCGACTTACAGGGGTTATGCAAGCTACACATGCGTTTAAAATGGGAGTTTTCACGTAATATCCAGTTTATGGGTTGCTAAGTGTAGGGCTATACTACAAAGTCTCACACCAGAGCTACAGCCGGCCTACTTCTCCCCCTCTTTAGCGAAGTTATCACCGGAGACACGAGCGGCGCAGTATCCATGGAGGCATAGGACACCCGCTTAACATGCTTGTTGGTTAGTTTGTGGTGCTCACGAGGGTGCTCATTGAAACACGAGTTGCTCGTGCTATTGGTATGTACATCTATAGAGTTTACACTGTCCTGGTCCTGACGTGGGATATTATTAGTCATACCTCCAGGTGTGGGGACATCCACTCTGTTCGCACTGTCTGTGACGTCAGTGAGCGTCTTAGCAGCGTCCCCGGTGGGGCCCAATACCCCACGTGACCCTCTGATGTCACTACTACTCTCTATGGTTGCTCTATGTGCTATGGCAACAGTATAGTTGGATGACTTGATGCCACTGCCAGTGGCTGTGTTACTCATCTGCCTCGCTTCTCTACTTAGTCGAAGTGACCGTTTTTGCGAAGCGCGCTTCATGGCTTCAAAGTCCCTCAAGCTGTCCTTGACTTCAAGCGCGCTCCTTGATTTCCGCATAAGTGATACTATGAGTAGTAAGATTGCTAATCCATACAATGAACATAGTCCCACGACAAATAGTAGTGCCCCCTTGTAGTCATAATCCTCATCAATCCCCTCTCGGGGAGTCGGTCCGAGCACCTCGGGGAAGGGGTCAAACTGCTCATCGACCCCGGTGTCCATGGATTCTGTGCCATTAGTTGGAGCGGTCACATTCTCACTCATCATTATAGGTATCGTACATCTGGTAGGCAATGTCAGCACAAGGCGGTGTAAACTGCCCATACAGTGAATATATACCACTGACGTAAAACTATGGATTTCAATTCATAAGAGTGCCCCTGGATATCTCAATATAATTCCATATGTCTCTGATAATAATACAATAATGCATCCAAAACAATTCACTTCACACAGTTATCCATGTAGATAGAACAATCAGTAGAATTCTTTTATGTTATAGCCACCAATATGAAATCAATAATTCAGAGGCCTGGGGTTATTGACGAACGCAAACGGCCTCTCTGGCGGAGACTATGCATTGTGATCCATTGGCTTTCGCGCTGTGTGTCAACGCAGAGCCATTTGTGACATTCTATCGGCCCTTTGACGTCGTTATTTGCACGTCCGGATGAATTCCGAGCACATTAGTTGGTCCACAGTTAAGCGGCTGTCAAACATTGGATGAACTGTTATGATCTCACTGGCCATTAGCCCTCCCACCCAACCATCTCATGCCATGTCTCCTGTGCCTCTGCGACTATACGCTGCAGGGCAAGTGAGTTCTACCTGTTGGGTATATAGGCCGACAATGTAGGTATTAACCTGTCACTGTGGTCATCCTAATGCACCCTATTTGACATTCAGCAGCCATTTATACCAGAGCAGATGGCAGGTCTGATATAGGGCTGACACTGTTACATATGTCCCCACAGGCCCACCGATTCTGACAGATTCATAACGCAGGGTTCAAAGTGACATGCCATGCTCTTAATATAGGCAGTGTATAAGTGGACCACATAGTTTCTACCTATCACCATAAGTATGCATAAAGCTAGGAAATCTCATAGTTGAAAAACCCATATGATGTAATATGACGTTCCCAGCATATCTATGCATGTATATGGTTGTGGCTTAGAATTGTACTCTATGGGACTATTATTAATAACAATGATGATGACTCCGCTACATAATTTACACTGTGGTCAGTCAGGCATAAACATTAAAGTTAGCGAAGGAACAGAGCAGATATCAATATTAATCGAATATAGTATCAATACTGTAATGGTCATGTGGGTGGCTGAAGAGACACTCTTTCTTTTTATTGGAGTCAATGTTTCCAATAGCAGACCACCATATTGGCCTAAACAGATAGGGATGCTGAGTATTGCAGTGCCTCACCCTTTATTAATTATCTGCCAAATATACATCCACTCCTGTTTGATTTCTGCACATGCAGAGTTAGCACCTATCCTAGCCTTATCAGTGCCAGGAGGACTATATCTCTCTAATATCAACCAATGCCCGTGTTTGAATATGATAGCCACCTGTTGGTCCGGAACTATAATTCAGTCCTAGTGTGTATCATTCTTCAATATTACAAACAGTCACCCACATGATATAGTGTATACGTCGCTTGCCATATGTTCAGACAGTGCCCACTTTGGACTACCAGCTGACATCTATATATGGATTACACAATGCAAACACCAGTGGTGTGAGTAATGTAATATAAAGCTATTGTACCTAAATGACTAGTATAGCGACCACGAACTAGCCTCCTGAGAGTTGCTACACAAGGCAGCATTGAACTTCAATAATCTGCCATCCGTTTCACTTTGTCACTGCGTGCAAACATCCTATGCCAGCCTCTGGTTTGAATTGTATTCAGGTGCTATTACACTCCGGTGGTGGAGCTATACACATCCCAGTGGATTATATCCTCCTTGACAATTCCATATTGCTAATTGCAATATCATTTCTTGACGAAAGTAGTGATATTTGCTATCAGATGCAGAGTGTCTCCTTTCCTTTTTGCAATTGGGCTGTGTTACACGAGCTCTTCATCAACTCCTAGTTAATAGCCAGTGGCTGTGTAAATTATAAATGGGCCTCCATGCAATGTTTGTCGAATGCTCCAGTATAGCCCTCTTGGGACACGTTGTCCTATATGTCACGGTGACTCCTGATTACCACCTGAAGTGATGTATTGGGGTCTGTGTCGTCCTGGCGCCACCACCTGGCAGCTAATGAGGCTGCTGCAGCAGGGACGGGGCACCTGTCGTGTACTGTGTGTGTCGTCCTTAGTCCGCCACCTGGCAGCTAACGAGGCTGCTGCAGCAGGGACGGGGCACCTGTCGTGTACTGTGTGTGTCGTCCTTAGTCCGCCACCTGGCAGCTAACGAGGCTGCTGCAGCAGGGACGGGGCACCTGTCGTGTACTGTGTGTGTCGTCCTTAGTCCGCCACCTGGCAGCTAACGAGGCTGCTGCAGCAGGGACGGGGCACCTGTCGTGTACTGTGTGTGTCGTCCTTAGTCCGCCACCTGGCAGCTAACGAGGCTGCTGCAGCAGGGACGGGGCACCTGTCGTGTACTGTGTGTGTCGTCCTTAGTCCGCCACCTGGCAGCTAACGAGGCTGCTGCAGCAGGGACGGGGCACCTGTCGTGTACTGTGTGTGTCGTCCTTAGTCCGCCACCTGGCAGCTAACGAGGCTGCTGCAGCAGGGACGGGGCACCTGTCGTGTACTGTGTGTGTCGTCCTTAGTCCGCCACCTGGCAGCTAACGAGGCTGCTGCAGCAGGGACGGGGCACCTGTCGTGTACTGTGTGTGTCGTCATGGGGCCACCACCTGGCAGCTAACGAGGCTGCTGCAGCAGGGACGGGGCACCTGTCGTGTACTGTGTGTGTTGTCATGGGGCCACCACCTGGCAGCTAATGAGGCTGCTGCAGCAGGGATGGAGCAGCTAAGGGTACCTGTAGCCGGATGAGCAACGTCGACCTCTGCACTGGAAACATAGGTCTGTGAAAAAGTCCTCGCTACAGATAACACCTTCATACCATACCTATAGAAGTACAGGGGTTGGTTGTTGTTTGTTATACACATACAATTACTCGACTAGAGGCACGATGAAGGGTAATCATAACATTATATTAGAATGCCATTTCAATATGGAGAAAGATCGAGAACTATTCGACAGTCACCAGGCTGACTGCCCATGGTTATATTGATGACTCAGCGTGCTCTCTGATTTTGCCCAAGGTGTGATCAAAATGTGGACCCTGGACCACTCTATGGAGACCAGAAACGAGGCCCATCAATACCATCACCCTAAAGCTGTAGAGCGAGAACCTTAGTCTATGGGGGTACAGAGCCCCCCCTCCCCCCTGATGTAGGAAATTGCCGACATTAAGGGGTCCAGGTCACAAAGTCGCTTTTTTGGACCCCTTAAACTATTGTCAATTCTGTCCACACATCGCCAGATGGCTTATACCATCGAAAGTCGCCTTCAAAGCGGCCCAGGTCGCCAGATCGTTTTTGACCCATCTGCCGCCACTTCTAATGCATAGGTTTTCAGTGTGGAAGGGCGCCACCTGTTGGGCCCCGTCGCAGCTCATACTGGAAGATATATATGCTGCCGCCAGGGCCCACAATAGTAGATTGTATGTACACACGACACTGCGGCCTAGTGCTGCTGTATACTGGTGGTAAGACACAAGGAACTAGAGTATGGACAAGGCTACAGGGGATAAATATGTGGTGGATTAATAGGCGGCGAATTTTTAGTCCCAAATCCCAACGCGTATTTATCTTGAATTACGTTAATACAGGCCTGGTGCCTATCAATTGCCTAACCCTCTTACCCCCGGCCCCTTTTCGAAACAGGCGCCTATTTAAAACCCAGGACATTAATGCGACAGTACGGTATGCATCAGGTATGTAAGACGAACAGAGAACGAATTTCACTAGTCGGATAGCGCTTTAGGGAGGTGCATTTCTTAAATATCTTTAGATATCCTCTTTTCGTCAACTGCGCCTCACACTGCGACGATATATATATTCCATTTTCCATTTATTTACCCTCAAATTGTTTGGCGGTACGGCATAGGATGAGCAGATAGCAGTGGGATGCGCAGACAGGAAAGGGGGAAGGGTCAATACCGACGTGCTCAGAGCTGCTCAGCATGCCTTATCAAGTCACGTGACGAAAGTGCAAACACTAGCGTCACTGTTATATCCCCCCCCCCCTCCATACACACACACATTAAATAGATAGCAGCACAGACACCCGGTCTACAAGCACATCTCTTTTTATCAACATTTCAAGCTGGTAATATGTTCATCAATTGAAAGCGTCAAACACTATATATATATCCATTGCAAATATCTATTTGTTATAAGGTTCCATAGTATTTCATATTAGTCTATATTGATCCTACCTCTTTCACTTAAACTTAAGGCCCACACACTGCTGCCCATTCCCTAAACGATCGTAATGAAACGAGTGAGGACTGGTATTCTGCGCTTATAATTTATAAGGGGGTGGGGTTTTACTTATTCGCTGGCCCCTCAAAATTAGTTTTACAGCATGTAGGTATTCATGTATCAATTGACAAGATTTATGATATAAGGCATGCACATTTTACTGTAGTCATGCAGTCAAAGGCCATCGAATAAACAAAATGTGCCAAATGTCCAGTTTCGATACGTTAGCACAGTGCTATACGTCATCGTCTACAGCATGAGAGAACAAAGAGGGTGAGGGTGGTTGACAATCTGCTGTTGTGGCAAACAGGTTTGTTTGCATTATCTTATTCCTCTTCGATTACGAGACCACGCCGGACGGGCAGCACTGCACAGACTAGCTCGTCTTAGGCCTAGCGATGAGACATGCATTGGCTGTGTCTCAAGACCTTGGGCCAATGTTTTTGTCTCTGACTGGGTGCCAGCTCTGACCGGGTGCCAGCTCTGACCGGCCTGAATAAAAACGGGTTATTTAGGGCAGATGATGATAAAAATGGACAACTAATGACTAGTTTAGAGCGTTATAACATCCATTAACCTTTTCAGACAAACTCTATCTACATCTGCCCTAAATAAGCCCATTTTATTCAGGCCGGTCAGAGCTGGCACCCGGTCAGAGCTGGCACCCGGTCAGAGACAAAAACATTGGTCCAAGGTCGTGAGACACAGCCATTGCCAACTGGAAGGGGGTGGGATTGGGGGGGGGGTTATGGTTCAGTGGCGGCGGAACAGGGAGGGGGGCAGTGGGCCAAGGCCCCCCCCCTCCTACTTTACAGATGGGGGGTCCAAAGTATGTTTTGCCCCCCCCCCCCCCCCCACCTTTTTGGGACACAAACTCAGAAACCCCTAGAAGCCCGGGCCTAGAAGACACTAGTCTCAAGATAAAATTCCTAAAATTTTCTCAAATGACAAGCTCAAACTCCATCAGAACACATCGATTTAAGTGTAAATTCTCAAAAATTTCCAAAGATCATTCAAACCACTCCGAATGTGCCAATTTTAAAGGGAAATTCCTAAATTTAGGACTTAGGATTGAACCTGTGATTGAGATCACACTAGACTCAGGGTCAGGTAGAGGTGTGAAGGGAAATGTATCATTTATCATAGTAAGAAAGAGAAAGGGTGCACTCTTGTATTAATGGGATTCTTAAAGATGTGACCTTTGACCTTGATTTTGACCTTTTTCCGACCTAGATATCATTCTACACATAACAGAAATGGATTCAGCACCTTTGGTTTACCCTAGTCCAATATCCATATCATCCATTGCTCCCCCTATCATATCCTGGCTGGACCGTTTCGGATAGCATACCCAAATTGTGCGTCACAAGTATAGCATATCAGGAACTGACAACTACCTATAGGCCTGCACCACACAACCTATAGTTTACATGACGCAGGTACCCTAAGAAAGTCACACCGAGTGAGGCAAGTCGCGCCAAAAAAGGGTATACTCGGAAAAATTTTGTAAATTGACTTTTTTGGGGGGAGTACTTGAGCCCAAATTCAAATTTTCATGTCCCCCGATCTTGGCTATCTATGTCTTTTGTCCTCTCACGTCTATGTCCAACACACACTGAATAAAAAGCTTTCTCCCATGTCCATATTGTAAACAATTATCCTGGTAGAGAGAGGGGGAGGGGGGTACTCACATTTCCATAAAGTCTTTGTTGCGATATGTGCATTGTCAGTGCAAAGTGAATCAGGGTTATCACTGTTACACAAATAATAGCAAGCAACCTCCCCTGTAAATTACCTCTAGTACTTAAGTGTTTGTCAGATGTCTGAAAAAAAGCGTCTCACCTACCCCTCCCATAGAGATAGCATTGGTTGTCACGAAATATCCAAATTTGGGGTTGTCGGTTGTCTTCGCGCTCCCATAGAGCTCTATGCTGAAGCAAATTACCACCAATTACAGCCTAATATCATGTTTCGTTTTTTAGGGGGTTATAGTAGGAATTTGTGAAAAACAAACACACCATTAGATAGATATTGTGGAAAGTGATTTATTGAGACCATGCAAGATGCAAAGAGTGAAATATTGAGCAAATGGGAGCAATATTCATTTTTTAGGGAAAAGAGGTGTCCAGAATCGTCTCACTTAATTGACTCAGGGGAGACCCTGAGTCAATCAGCTAGGGGTGCATTATGAACAATCAAAACACATATGCTCTCACAGTGAATTCATAGGCAACCAAAGAGACCTGAATTCAATATTTTATTTAGATTTCATGGCAAATGGCTATTCTATGGTAAAAGAGTTTAGCAATTGATACGGAAATGACTATTGGACGTCTAAATTGGGTTTATTTCCTAACTTGATTTTGGGTCGATTGAGGTGGTAATGTATCTTTAAACCCAGCAGAATCTCAAGTTCAGGTTATAGTGATGTTTACAAGTGCCATTCTGTGCCAGAATGGCGCATGGAGCAGTGTAGTGTACACGCTGGCAATGTTATATTATTAGAATCGGGCATGTGTTAACCAAATAATTTAGGTGGGATAGCAATATAAACTGACCACCAGCACACATGATCAATACACCTTTCCTTTAAGTATATTTCACATTTTGTAACTCAGGACTATCTTAAGATAAACAAGATGCAAAGTGCATACCCGGGTGTCAGTACTTAAGGACTTCATAGTTGTGCAGACAGGAACTATCATCGATATGCAGACCGAGGGCTAAACAAGGTCCCCAACATTTCCCACAAATCTACCAAGGTTGAAAAGGTCAGACTGTTCTGCGTAAAGGGACTAGGTTTCTTCAAAGGTCATGCCTACTACACATGGGAGATATAAGCCCAGGAAATATATCCATTAACAATCAACAATATGTCATACAAAAATACATGTATACATAGCGGATAAATGTCATATCAGGCTATAAATATAGCTCTACAAACACGAGCCTACACATGTAGTATCATTCAATTCATAAATCAGCTCATAATTAGAGGGGAGTTATCATTTCAGGATTATCAAGGATAGGAGAATTGCTTTCTACTAGGAGATATTTCAATCTACATTGTACGTACACAATGCCACTTTTGATCATATTATGGTTTAAATATTTGGATCTCACTCTTTGACTACACGACCCTTTCATCAATGAACCGCCCTTCAAAGTACTTCGTCATTTCAAACTATATTCGATTACCTGAGTAGACATATTAAGCTCAGCGTGTGTGCTCGTCCTCATAACCGTACATGATACTTCTTGGACATTCATCGGAGGTGGCACAGTGGCCTGTGCCTTCGCCAAAATGCCAACATCATTATGTGTTAGATGCTTTAGGGTGTCCACTTAGCTGGAGCAGCGAGAGTAGTCCCCATGTAATATCATATGGCTGTGGAGTCTGCATGGCTGTGGAGAGGAGAGGGACGTTTAAGGTGGCCGGCGGCCATTGCAAACACGTCCTTTGCGCAGGTTTCTGCACATGATATATATGTAGTTGAGATGATACAAAATAGTTGCAAGGTTTGGCTAAGGCTTGAACCATCAATCTACTGCTTACAGGTGTAGCACCTCAGACACAACGGCCATGCACTCTGGTTTTCTGGTCTACAGAGAAAGCTATATAACATTCCTGCCACTCCCAAACCAAACTCACAAAATGACCTCAATGTGGTATGGGTTAGGATTGAACCCCAGGCCTTCTGATTACATGTCCTACGCCCTAGACAGAGGGGCCACAGAGTTGGCTGGTACAGTACACATTGGAGACTGTATATTCGTAACCTGTGACCACTTCCCATTCCCTGAATTTTTCTTTTTTCAAATGCCAAAAACTGTCCAAATATGCCCGGGACCACCTGTTGAAAACACATTTTCCATATAGGTAATACTATAAATAGTATTTTGAGAGAATATTACAATTGTGTAGTTACTTTGCGAAGTTATTTCATGACTATATGTAACAGGACACTATATAATCCTATTGCAGGTCACTCAAACTCTGTGGTTAAATATCTCAGAAACAAGCTCGGGACCCCCACTATATTTTTGTATTTTCTAAAACTCTATATCCTTAGGGACATGGGGTAAGAATATGGTGAAATCGTAGTTACTTTGACCCTATCCCCGCCGGCCACCTTAATTCGTAAGTAGTAGATGGAAGCAGAGGAATGGAGCAGGCATATGAATCTCTCTCATCTTGTTTCAAAACGACAGAACATCCCCTGCACATACTGTGAATTACTGTCGAATTTTGACAGTGCATCACTCCCGGGGCATCACTGTCAACTTGAATTGTGGCGTTAATAGGGAGGCAGCACTGTAAATAGTTAGTGTAGACAGTAGAATCGACTATAGATCTACAGCAGAATCTACTGTAGAATGGATTTACACAACGTGACGCGAAAATGGTGAAGGTATTCTAAAAAAATTGAGAGCTCTGCAATCAGAACGCTGTGGCTCATTTAGCAGGGTCTGGTCCAAGATACCAAGGAAAAGTGTGTATCATGACTGGTGTAATCACGCCTTTGACTAGTCACAGGACGGGGCCGGAACGCTACGTCACCAGGTTGCACCGGCGCAGCAGCCAGACACCGCGTCACAGGACGAAACCGGGACGCTGCATCACCTGACTGCACCAGCTCGGCAGCCAGACTCCGCGGCGCCCCCCCACCCGCCCCCCCCCCCCCCCCCCGGGCGCTGGGGGAGGCACCGACCCAGGGCCCAGACAGAGCGGCGCCGTACCTGGGACCGGCATCCCCGGGCACTGGAGGAGCACCACCGAGCACCAAAAAGGGGCAGGACATGGTGGGGGGCCCAGAAATCGCAGAAACCGACCACCAGCGGAAGGGGGGACGTGGGACCTTCAAGGGGACTATATTAAAAAGAGAAGAGGGACAAGGGGACACGCTGAGCCAGTCAGCAGAAGGAGCAACAACCTCAGCCATGCCAAGGAAATGGTCCAATGGGGGTAGGAAGAGGGGAGCTCAGGAAGAGCCAGTACCAACGAAACTGGGATGGTCAGAGGGCCCAGGAACGGGGAGTGGCGGCCGAGGACAGTAAAGGACCGGGGGAGGAGGACCGACCAGACCCGGTGTGGGGGATAGCCGGAATAATCAGCCAGCGAATACACGCCCAGAAGGGTAAGCGGGAGCATACGAGAGGGGAGGAGTCACTGTCCCCAACACGGTGCTCCCCGAGGGTCCGAACCAGGGGAGGTGGGGTGGGCCGACATTGGCTACACCGACAGGCGGGGGAACCACCGAATCCGACTTATGGGAATGCCGGAGGCATAGAGGGAACGGCGTCCGGTGCCGTGGCCGGGTCACGTGGGCCGAGGGGGAACCGGAGAGGCTATAACCAGTGCCGTGGGAAACGGCACACCAATCACCAGGCAAGCCAGCCGGGACCGAGGCGTTGGAAAGGGGTTACCCACGCAGAAACCGGAAGCCATAAAAGGAGGGGGGAGGGGGACGGGGCACCATAAAGCTAACAGGCAGCCCAGAGACCAGAGCCCTGTGAGGTACAACACTGATAAGACAGAATGGCAGTGCCTGAATGCGGCCATTACCAAATATTTCACCCAGAAAAAGAGCCTGGATTGACACATGACGACCCACGCAGAAGAGACTTGGGTATGAGTGCCCTTATCCAGCTGGCCCAGCAGGGAAATGTCCGCACGCCGTGTCCAAAGCAAGGGTGGCAGAGGACGAGCCGGGAAAGCCAAAAACAAGACACCAGCACCCAAGAAAGGAAAAGGGCAGGGCAGCTGGGGACCGGGGGCCGTCACTCCGCCGACCCTTTCAGCTGCTCTCCGGTCGTGGGGAACACCAGAGTCTCTGGAGGACTTATTGACATCCCCTTTATTCACGCTGGAGGAAGGGAGCCTGAACCCCACTGACGATGAAGTGAGTACCGCTACCCAATATTTAGTGGGCCTACTCAACGACCCGGTGTCTCGGGATGTGGAGGGGGGAGGGCCACTAGCGGACTTTAATGATCTCCCTGAAATGGTGCCGGAGGAGGCCACCCCATCGGCGACCAGGGCAACAACTGGATCTAAGCGGGAGGCAGGGGGGGGGGGGGTCGGGGTCGGCCCCGAAACGACAAAAGAAAGAGGAGCCGGCCAGGTCACCGGCCCTAGCTAATCCGCTCCAGCTGACACCTCAGAAAGTGTCCTACATATTAGAACAACTGAAAAACTGTGGGAGGGAGGCCCAGCACATTTATTATTAAGGATGGCGGCGAACCGACCCGCTGGCAGGATAGACGTATCAGCTTTAGAAACTGCTTATGAGCACAGCGTGTCAGGGGGGGAGTAAGGAAGTCACCATGTACGAGCTGGACTAGGGATGTCATTGGTATCGAATTTTATAGGTTATCAGTTATTCACTATTTTGGTGTCGATAAGTTTGATTTATCAGTTGTTCATTATAATAATATAAGAGGTATATTAGGCCACTCAATTTTATGTTTGATATATCAGTTATTCATTATAATAATATAAGAGGTATATTAGGCCACTCAATTTTAACATATTTTTCATCAAAAATGTGAAAAAAAAAAAAAAAGTTTTCCCCAAATCATGATTTTTATGATGCGCTCGGTGATGAGAAACAACTTCTTTTTTTTGAGTGGCACTTTTTGAAAAAAATACTCAGGGTATGGACACCTCAAAACATTCTTTAGTACAGACGGACACCTTAAAAAATTCTCAAGTACAGAGGGACACCTTAAAAATTACAGACAACAACATTTAAAATAATATAAAATTTTGTCTTTCACCTTTTACCACCTAAATACCTTAATAATGGTCTGATTTACATGCAGTAAAACTCACATGTAGCAAAAAGAAATCCAAGATGGTGGCATATCGATACCCATTGTTTGTTGATTCGGTTATCAGATACATAAAAAATAGCGATGTATCGATACCTGTGATACCAATGACATCCCTAGGCTGGACACCACTAAGGAGTCCCAGCAGGCCACCGAGAAGGGGGAGCCTAGCATGGAGGGGGAGGGGCTAAACAGTAGTGGGGATAAAACTAAAGACACTACGGAGGAAGAGGTTCGGTTCCCGGGGGAACCAAAGCCATCGGGGTCAGGTGGACCGAAAAAGGGAGGAAGTAATGTGGGGGCACAGGACTTATACGATGATATCTCCGCAGGGGAGTCACCGGATATCCCTGAAGGGTCGTCGCCAAGCACATTCCCGGTGATCTCTACCCCGGCCGATTGTAGCTCCCCCGGACTGGATGAGCTGCAGCAACGGGCGGCGGGGGAGGAGGATCTCCTGGCCCGAACTGAAAGACTAATAAAAGAGCTGGAACTGTTAGCAGTAGAAATGAAAGTCCGAGAGGAGAAGAGGGCTGAGGAGGAGGCTAGATTGAAAGAGGAAGCCAGACTGAAAGAGGAGGCGGACCGCCAGACAGAATAGCCGATCAGGAAGAAAGAGACAGACTGTTAGCATTAGAAAAACAAAATAAGGAGTTGCAAGCGGCAGCGAATGAGGCCTTCAGGGTGGACCAATTAAGTAAAAAGGGGGCACCTGAGGAAGTGGGGTCCCAGGCTTCAGAGGAGGAGTCAGAGAGTGTCAGTAAGGGTGAGGACTGGAGGGGTGGTACTAAGGGGGCATGAAGAAGAAATCATTGCCCAGGTGCTTATCAACCAGGAATCGGAGGCAGCATTAACTGTTGTACTAGTACCCAAAGGGGTGAGGACGAAGATAGCGGGCCCGGGGGAGTAGTAGCCGCCGGCACCGAGTATACGACCCTGCGATTGGTTGTAGTTCCGGAGTGCACGATAAACCCGAGGGGGCAGGGATCGACTTCATTCTTATACATAAGTCAGCTGGCGGAGGGAAGTCCAGTGGCCTCTCCGTAGACAGAATCACATGCAGAAAAGGAGGCACTGACCGCCCCAAGGGACCCGACAGCGATGCCCTGGCAGGAGGGGTACGGGGGGTCGAGGGAGGTGGCCCACTTTGCCCGCACTCTCATGGCCCGGGGAGGACTCGGGGCGGACTTACAGCGGGTACCGGTGACGGGGGGGGGGGGCAGTCAACGGGATTAAACCCTCTACCAAACGGCGAGTTTGAGCTGGTAGAAATATACCGGATGAGGTTCACACCGGCCCGGCCCAGGGCTCGCAGCCACTGCGGGCGGCCATGGCCGACACAAACTGGGGAAGCGGGGTAGGCACCAGACAGCGAGGCACCGGACAGCGAGGCACCGGACAGCGAGGCACCGGACAGCGAGGCACCGGACAGCGAGGCACCGGACAGCGAGGCACCGGACAGCGAGGCACCGGACAGCGAGGCACCGGATGACGGGGCACCGAAGCAGAAGGTGGACCGACCAGCGACACCGTTGGACAACGAGGACCAGTAGGAGACCAAAGTCAACTCGGTAAGTTATGGCTTTAGGCCCTACTGTTGTCTAAATAGTCTGGGGAATGCGTCGTCAGAGCCAATCCCAGTAGAGGGATCAGGAGGGCTGGGAACCGAGTAGTGGGACTACGCTAAAGGACCGATCCAGGGACGGGTACACCGTAGGGACCGGGGGTAACAGGACAGGAGGGATCGAGAGGGGGTAGCTGACGGTGGAGCTAGTTTGGAGCAGGAGCGTGACCAGAGTTGTACTTTGATATGTTCTAGGGAACAGACGAGCCAAACCGGCGCACCAGTCGTGGAACGATGCGGGATGGAGCCAGGTGGACCGACCGGAACGGAACGAGAACAGAGATCGAGCGGGGCCTAAAGAGGACCGGCGACTAGCAACTAGGACACTGCAACGATGTCCCCACGTGTACATAACGCTGTTAAAACATTTGATATACCATATACTCTGTAAAATTGTTTGTATTGTATTGTATTTTAATCATCGTTCATAGGGATTCACCGTACAGTTAGAGGGGGGGAGTAATGTGTTACATTACTACGGGAGAGTGTGGCGAGTGTGGGGGAGCTGGGCGGGACCAACGGAGCCAGCGTAGGCTGGCACTGGAGGGAACGCCGGACTCCCTCCCACTACCGGGGCGGTGTGGTTCACCGAACCGGTGTGGGGATCGGTGCTGCACCGAGGGAAACCGGTGCCAGAGCTAGGGGAAGGTTGCCAAAATTGGACCCCCTAAGAACACTTCACTGTGTAGCGTTTATTTCTAGTAATTTGAATATGAAAATCATATGAAGGGTAAGCCTAGTCAAAGGCCTTCTAATCGTAAAAGAAAAAGTTTGAGATTTTAATTATTCTAGCTGCCACAAGCCAATGAAAAAAGAATTCAACCGGTCCAATTTTGGATACCGGGTGCCTAAATCGGACCACTGGGTATCCAAAATTGGACAAATGCTTAATTCAGTCAGTTTTCTCACATATTCTTAGGGTCTAAATCATTTTCTTTCAGGTTTATGTTCAGGTGTGTAGTTCCTCGTTATATCTTTCCAATAACCTACATATTATGGGTAGTATACCCCTGTGAAAAAGTTATTTTCCTCCCTAGATTCATAGATTTTTTTCATTTAAAAAAAAAAATTTAAATTAAAAATTCATCGCCTTTCTAGGGGGATGTTCTTCATTTAAATAATTTTTCTTCTATCTTCCAGGTGCGCCTACATATTCTGCGTCACTGGGGCATGCAAGTGTTTTCGTAAGTATATCACAGTACAGGTTGTTCAGAAAATGTTGGCCACGTTCCTGGGCAGAATAGAGTTCTTTGGCTGCAATTTGAGCAGGCTATCAACAATAGAGTTTTTTCCTCCTTCGGTGTAAAAAGAATGTACAGACGCCTAAGTGAGGAGAAAAGTCTCTTAACATAAGTTATGTTACATATTTACAATGATTATTTACAATGAATGAAGAAAATGGAAATGAAAAGTTAAGTGTTGAAGCTCTTTCCCTGTGTTCTAGATACTTAAGGAGAATGTTCTGGTTTCTGTTTGCTCGTCTCAGTTTGGTCAGTTTGACCTATGCCCGTTTCATGCCCTTTGTATTCTTTTTCTTTTGTTTCTGTTCCTGCGCGTTGCCAGCAGTTTTTCTCTTTTCCCTGTCATGTCTGTGTTGAACCAGACTTTACTTTTCTTTTTGAAGTTGAGTTTGGACGTTGCTGTCTGGATTTCAACCGGTAGCTTATTCCATAACTGAATTCCCCTGTACTTAGGGCTCTTTTTAAATTTGGACGTGTGTGGGAAGGGAAGATTCATGTTTTTCTTGTGGTCACCCCTAGTCCTCATCCTTGTGCCAGTGTTTTTTTTTTTCTTAATCTTGGTATAGAATAGGGACATTAGAAGTTCTTTTCGCCTTGGATGAAGCATAGGGATTTCACATAAATCATGAAGTTCTTCAATTCTTTCCTCCCAAACCCTCACACGTCTGATACATCTCATCATCCTATTTTGACTAATCTGTAGTTTTTTAACTTAGTCCTGTATGTACAGGAGTCTACTAAGAAGGAGCAATTGTCATAATGTGGCGTCACAGCTTGCTTAAATAGAATTGTAGCATCCCCATCCAATAACATGAATCTAAGCTTAGCAAATTTAGTTGAAATGTTATCTGTGTTCCTTATCATTTTCTTCACTTGTGGCTTGAGGGATAATTTACTGTCTATTGTGGCCCCTAGGTATGTGAAGGAGTCAACTTCCGCAATTTTGGCACCATTTATAAAAACGTTTCTGTTCCTGCAGTACTTGTAATTATGCTCGGCACGGTGCCACACTAGCTTGGTTTTGTCATGATTCACTGTGAGGCCTAGCTTGTTGCAAAAATCATTAACATTATTTAAATCTTGTTGTAAATTCCTCAGGGCTACGGCGGGATATCTTGACTCCGCGAAGATCACCACGGCGTCCGCATACAGCTTCATCTTGCAGTTCCTTTGCGCATCCATGAGGCAATTCACAAAGAAAATAAAGAGAACAGGACCGAGGACGGAACCCTGCGGCACTCCAAATGATACTTTAATCTCATCCGAGGTCCTTCCATCAACTTTAGTGCGCTGCCTTCTGTTACACAGATATGCTTCATACCATATAAGGAGGGTTCTGTTTATTTTAGCGTCTTTTAGATGGTGTAAAAGTAGGGTGTGTGAGATGCAATCGAACGCCTTCCTCACATCTATGTAGATGGAGGCAACATAGTTATGGTTGTCCCTGGCTCTGTACAGATCTGAGATGTAGTCAAATATGGCCTCAGCGGTGCTAATCCCTTTTCCGAAGCCATATTGATTTTTTGATAAAAGTTCCTTTTCATTCAAAAAAGTTATGAAATGTTGCTATATTAGCTTTTCTAAGATTTTGCTGGGAACTGGTAGTATTGAGATAGGGCGCCAGTTGGATACCTCTTTCAGGTCTCCTGCTTTTGGGAGAGGAGTAATCTCTGCCACTGACCACGAATCTGGTAGGGTACCTGATAGTACTGAATATTCCAGGATATGGTGGAACTGTCTTATACAGATTGACATCGCATCTTTTATAACCATAGAGCTGACATGTAATATACCAGATGGTTTTGTTGTATCTATCTGTGCGACTAGTGGACGGATGTCTTCGGCATCAAACAAGGGGAAGTTTTCTTCCTGCTGTACATCAAGGTATTCCTCGCCCGGAGTGATGTACTCCTGTACTTGTATTCTTTTAGCCTTGAACAGTTTTTCACCAATAGTACTGAAAAATTCATTGATATAGCCCGCACTGTCCTCTACGCTTTCTCCACTGTATTTGTCGATCAGAGCAGGTGGGGGTGTGTTTTGGGCACTTTGAAAAACGAGTTCATGCACTGCCAACATTTCCACGGGTCATTTTTTCTTAATGTAGTTCCCTTTTGCTTTCCTTACCATTGGTGTAATTTTACATCTAAGCGCTTTTGCCATTTGTAAATCTTTTTGTTTCCTGCGTTTAATAAACTGCTGGACATAGCCATTTCTTTCTTTGATTACTTCAAGTGTTTCCTCGTCCATCCATTGCTGTTTATAATCCCTAAACTTAACCACCCTGATTGGACAGTGTTCATCCAAAAATTCTTTAATTTTACCAATGATCACATTCCATTTTCTATCAATGCAGTTTTCAGTGTACAGGGATTCCCAGTCCTGGGCCAGCAGGAAACTTTCAAAAGCCGCCTTAGTATAGGGTTTATAGCTCCTGACCTCGTTTGATACGATCTCCTTAGGATTCTGGACTTTTTTCCTACAAACAAATACTGGGAGGTAATCACTGATCAAGATCGGGGTGACACCTTTAGACATTACATACTTGCTATTCATTAGTATGTTGTCTATTGCCATTCCTTTCCTGAACTTTTTGCTTTTATCATTTGGTCTGGTTATTTCATTTATCAACCATTTTAAATTATAATCTCTACAAAAAGTTTTCAGAGCCTCCGTCTCAGTGTGTTTTCCATCTAGCATGTTTATATTAAAGTCCCCTACAAACCAATTTTCTCTTCTTTTTGTACAATCCTTTTAGCTTTTCTAGAAATATGGGGGTTTTTGCATCCGGGGGTTTATAAACCGTTGTGATTGTCATCATTCTGTTTTTGGGGATATTAATGTCAATAGATAACGTTTCAATATCCTCCGAGATGTAGGACAATTCTTTGTTCACTGATGAATATTTGTACACTCGGTCAGTCAAGTAACAAATAATTCCCCCTGCCAAGCCATTTCTGTCTAGTCTATGCGAGCTTTTTACCAGACCAGGTTAGCAGTGCTGGGTCAGAACTTGCGGACAGCCATGTTTCAGTGAAGGCCATAAAATCTATGTTGTAAAAAAAAGGGCTTGATTTCAATAAGTTTGAGCTGGACACTTCTACAGTTGACATGTGCAATGGTGAAACCTTTCATTTTCGGAAATTCGAAATCCTTACTATAATCCATCTATCCCAAATAATTTCTCAGCATTTTTTTCTTAATTTCCATCCCAATTCCCCGATGACGGATCCAGAAAGGTGGGTCCTAGTGTAAAATATAACCAGCCCCTTCGGGGCCGGGATAGTCGAATGACTGACTGATCACCGCCCATGTTTTAGAGGAGCGAAAAGTTGCCTAAAGCTTTAAAATTATGTTGATCCGTTATGCAGTGAAAGGGGGGGGGGACAGAGCCTCTACGATGTGCACCACCACCCCAAAAAAAGAGAATTGTTCCAAAGGTGTCAAATTATTTTTGGCCAGCTTAACTCGCCTAATTACTGACATATAGCCTAGGCCTAGGCTAGCCTAGGCTACTAGGTCTAAGTCTGCTATTAGAAAATAATAAACAAAAATTCGCTAGGCCTACAATTATATCTAGGACTAAGTTTCTTCATGTCAGGCCCAAACTACACCCAAGACGAAGACTCGTAGGTCCCTAAAGCTTACTTAAGCTATTTTAGTAGCGGGTAGGCCTGGGCCAACTTTAAAAAAAGGTTTGTTTCCGGTCACCCGACCGGGTCTAGCAAAACACTGCCGGGTCACCCTATTTTTTCCAATTTCTGGGAAATTTAGCTATTTCCCAGTTTTTACGGTTTGTAAATCGGACAATTATTAAGGATTTTAGAGCAAAAACTCTCAAAATAGGCCTAAAATGTGGAAAGCAAAAAATTTGCCCCTACTGGTGGTAGGTACCTAAATGGGATTACATTGGGTACCTAAGGGATTCTATCAGTAGGCTTACATAACATAAGGGATTATATTGAAATTGAAATCTCAAGAAGAGATATTTTCTTTCAATCTGATTTCAAAATTCCTTAGGCCACTTAAAATTGATTATCAGCTTTTTTTTATATACTTTTTCCTGGAGGTGGGGGAGGGCCTTTTTTCTTTTTTTGCATGAATTGATGGTCTGCGCATATAAATAAGGAGTAAAATGCCCTTTAAACCTCGTTTCTACCCCTTCTAACAGCTGAGATATTGAGATTTTTGCAACTTGTCATCTGCATTTTTTTAGATGCGGCCTTTTTTGGCCTTTTTTTTCCTCAAAATGTGAAAAAAGGGCCAATGCGGCCCTTTTTAGAGGATGCGCGCGGTGTCCGCAAAGCTGATAATCAATTTTAAGTGGCCTTATGCTATTTTATTCTAGTGAAGGCCTACTTATAGTAGCCTATGATAGGCATGGGCCTATAGGCTAGTCCTCGAAAATGATCTTAATGGTTGAGGGCAGTGGTTGAAGTTTGTAATAGTGGGAGAGGGCCTAAATAGGCTATATGAAGGGGGGAGGTTGGTTCCATTATTTACATGGCTATCCAGGAGCATGGCTCAACCTCTCAAATTAGCTTTGAATTGGATCAGACATAGCGTATAGGTGCCATTCATAGCCCCTCCCCCCCCCCCACACACACACACCACACCCTCCCAAAGAGTTCCTGTCGTCGGGAATACGACTGCAGAGCCCAGTGGGCACAGAACAGTGAATCAACATTGTTAACTGGTTGTCAATGTTGATTCAATGTTGATGCAATGTTGATTCAACGTTGGACTGAATTTTGTGCCCACTGGGAGGGAGCGCGGGAAACTCATGGTGGCACGTCCAGCGTCCGTCTGCCCCACATATATGTCGTCTTGACAACAGTTGCGTCGTCTTGGTCTGACGCCGTGCGCGGAGTGAAAAGTACTAAGCCTATTAACAGTCCTTTAAATCTCTAAAGATATTGTACCTATGGGATACGGTTAAAGGCAGGAATTCTCAGGTTCAAAGGCTGTTGACATTATTTTTCTGGATTTAAAATTTACGAAAGTTAGACCAAGTTTTAGTTCCCGTTTTAATCAAGGGTGGCGTTCAGGATCTGCTGTAGTAGCTGGTTCCCAGTAGATCCAGCGGAGAACGAGATTATTACTAAATGATTTAATTTTAAGGAAGTATTCTTGTTTTGACATTAACGAATGAAAGGATGTGAAGATAATTATGCATAACTGATTAAACAACTCAATACAGCTATAAGTACCAAGATAATGTAGTAATTGAAGGATCGGGGGCATTGTCTACTAAAACTATCAAACTCGCAGGTGAAATCAACGTCCGTTTCGGCACTTCCGGGATCAATTTTGGCGATAGATGGTGAAAGATAGAGTCTAAAAAAGGTATGTTTCAGAAATGAAGGATGACAGTCGAATACAGGGTATTTTTCCTGAGATCCGACTTTTTCTCTCCAACTCGAAAGCTCCAGCAGCCCTCTGGGCTGCTAGGGCGGGTTTTTTTCATTGATTTAACGCAGCGTGGAGGGGGCGCTGATTCTCTCTAATCCATGAACCTGAGGCAGAGTTAAGGTTACTTGGGGGATTGAACTGAATGGGCGTGTGCTATACCCAAAATGACTTTAGTTTCTCATGAAGATAATTAAATGTTTTCATCAGGTTTTTCACAAAACCTGGATAATCATAAACACGGTTCTATATATTATTTCATATCTTTTTCAAGCCATACAAATTCTTCCTGATAAGTAGAGTCCCCTATACCTAGGGGTTGGCATTATACTATCACTATTTCATATTAAAAATTGACACAGGCTTTTTTCGGTTTTCACTTATATTTTCACATTTTGCTTTTCGATAAGTACAATTACAGCAGAGTCTATGACTATGTAAGGCGTCGATAGTACTGAAATAATGTAGATTTCACGGCTAATTTACGCAGCCATCTGCTTTGCGTAACATACTGCAGGATTTCTGAACATCCTGAACAACAACTCTATAAGTCAAAACGACATCGTCCACCGCTCTGGTGTTTACCGATCGATCTTTACAATTTTCGGCGTGCAGGTACCCGGGGCCTATGGCCAGCCGCCGCCGAGATTTGGCGAGGAACCATCGAGGGAAAGCGGTCGGATAGATACGTCCTGTTAATTACAGCAACAGCTTGTATGTGACTCAAATGCCTTAAGGGAGTGCTCATCTTTTAACAACAGATGGCAAGATATTCTGGGGAGAATTATTTTTGGGGTCAAATTTTTTACTCCCGCCAGCCAAAAATTGCAAGTTTCCATAATTGGACCTGGTCCAATTATGGAAACTTCTTGTGGTCCAATTTAGGCGCCTTGTCATATTCATCATCGACTTTCTCTCTCCCAAAGCCTATCGGTGAATTTTTTTTTTTTTTTTTTTTTTTCCCGATAACAAAATGTTATTTCTTACTATCTGAAGGGATTTTGTTCCAAAAACTGTTTCCTAGCAACGGGGAAAGCTTAAGTAAACAAATAGAAAAATAAGATCAGGAGGTCCCAAAATCAATTAGCCTAAAAAGAACCATTTTGCTGACCCCTTCACAAAAAAGAATTACTTGTTGAGAATATAGAGTACTGGCTGGTATTTTCGGCCGGGGGGTATTTTCGGCCACTATGGCTATATTTTTGTCGTACCCTTTTACATCGTTGGAAGCTGCCTGGTAAGACGGGCTTTTAATATATTGCTGCAGTTTGTGCTGAGGAAGTTTGATAATGGGACTTCCTGTTGCTCTAGTCCCACTAGAGGGTAGTATGTTACATTTTCCAGCGTAAACCAGTCTATGTACCATACTCAACTGAAAATATATTCTCCTTAAGTCTAGTGGTAAAATACAGGCGTATTTATACAGGTCTTTCACAGCGCAATCAGTAGGGTCCTGTATTCGAAAACATATTCTTAACGCTACACTGTAAAAAATGTCCGTTGAAATTACGGAGAATCAATGATAAATTTAACGGTGTATCACCGTGATTGTGATTTACGGTGAGACACTGTAAAACTTATTACTTTTACATTAAACATCCGTAAACCAGTACAGTGAAACAACATTTTCTCTTTTACGGTGAATCTCACATTAAAAGTTTGCTCACCAGGTGGCAGCTTGGTTTGATAGAGAGACTTTAGTGGAAGCTATCAACTAAAAACATACATAATTGTGTTAGATTTATAAGGATATCCACCATCTCATTAATTACACAATCAAAACTGAGGCCTTTGGCATATTAAAGATAAAAAATATATAATTTCCTTTTTTGAGACCCTGGAGACTATTACGAATAGTATAAACACCCATGTTGTGGTAATTAGAAGTATACATATTGAGACTGTTGTCAAAGTTCATTTGTAACAATCCTAGAGTACCTTTTGCTCATGGATTGTAATTGTATATTGCTATGAGGCATTCAATTATACTTCTCAGGCCTAATATATATACAGGCCTGGAATTAAGATGATATTAATTAAGGAAATATACAACAATGAATCCAGAAACAATTATAATCATCATTGAATAGCAGAGAATCACCGTATAATAATGATGAATCACCGTAAAAATACAACGGGGAAGGCCTGTAAAATTTACGGGGGAAAGCAAAATACGGTGACCGTAAAAAAAAAAGGGAAACGGTCGGCATTCAGTGATGCCAGTGATTTCACCGTAATTTTTACGGGATATTTTTTACAGTGTATGTTACACTGAACTTGAAGTTTCTTGTAACATTTTACCGGTAAACCAGTTAAAAATATACAACCATAATCGAAATATGGTAACAACATCGTCTTGAAAATTATCAGCGCAGTCTCTTGGTCCATGTTCATCCTAGTGTGTCTATAAATCCAGATTTTAAATGCAATCTTTTGGGACATGGTATTAAATTGTTGTTGAAAAGTGAGATTTTTGTCTATTTCAATTCCTAGATATTTGTAATTGTCTGAAGACTTGATCTTTTTCCCTTTAACTGATAAATCTAGCAAGAATGGATCAATTTCTTTTGTAAATAACATGTCCCTTGACTTGTCTGGATTTATAGTCAGACTGTTTCTATAACACCAGTCACAAATTATATCTAGATCTGCCTGTAGCGTGATATTCAGTACTTCCATGTCTTGATGCTGAAACATGACTAGCATGTCGTCAGCATATAATCTTATAGAAGACTCAGTATCAAGCTTAGGCAACGAATTGACATACATGATAAATAACAGTGGGCCTTGTATAGACCCTTGAGGAACGCCATAATCCATACCAAACCATCCAGATTTGACCTCGTTACATAGAGTACGCTGTGACCTTTTCTCTAGGTAGCTGGTAAACCACTTTATGGTCCCCTTAGACAGATTAAAATGTTTTAATTTATCCAGAAGTAAACTGTGCTTTAAAGAATCAAATGCTTTAGAAAAATCGAGGTAGATAGCGCCCACGCTATCACCTGAAGACAGGGCATTATGGATTACGTCGAACACCTGAAACACCGTATCCAGTGTGCCATGATTTTCTCTAAAGCCGTTCTGGCTACTACTTAGAAGTTCATGTGATTCCAAAAAGGGGTACAGTTGTTTATGTACAATTCTTTCCAAAATTTTTCCCGGTACCGGGAGAAGAGATATTGGTCTCAACTGTGTAGCTGAAGTTGGGTTATTTACTTTGGGGATAGGTACTACAGTGGCTTTTTTCCAGCTATCAGGAAATAGACCCTTTTCCAGAGATAAGTTAATCACCGCCGTAAAAGGTTTCAACAGTACCATCAGACAGTCTTTCAGTAGCTTGCTAGTGATGTCATCCAGACCTGAGGATTTATATATATTGATATCTTTTATATTTTTCAACACATCCCCCTCGTCTACCTTATGAAATTCAAAATTAAGATCATCCAGTTCATTTGGAATACATCTAGGTGGCGGGACGTGGGCTAAGGGGGGTGGGTGGGACCCCTTCCATCGCTGGTATGGCATCTGCGAAAAAAGTGTTGACAGTTTCGGACACTTGCTCTGAAGGAAGAGGGTTGTTGTCAGGACCCAAAAGATTAACCGGGGGCCTCCTGCTTTTCTTTGGTAATAGCATGCTTACCACTTCCCAGAACTTTTTCGGATCTTTTTTATATTTTATTAACTGTTTCTTTATAAAGTTAGCATAGGAAAAATTAACCTGGTTGTTGGTTTTAGTTCTGATGTACCTCGCCCAGGCTGTATTAGCTTCAGTGGGGTTTTTATGGGCCATCTTAAGAGCTAGGTCCCTTTTCCTCATCAAGGAAGCAAGCTCGGTGGTGAGACACATAGGCTTCTGTCTGGAAAACCTGAACTCCTTGACTGGGAAAAGGTCATTCGCCATGTTAATTATTTTACCGGAGATGATGTCCCACAACTGGTTTGGGTCAGAGACGCCTTGAATTTGGATTTCTTCTCCCTTACAAAGTTCCTCCTTTATTTTTTTGTAGTCATAGCCTACATAGTGCCTCCCTCTAAATTTAGCCCTAGTATAGTGTGCTCGTTCTTTTTTCATGACCACATACTGTGGAACATGGTTACTAGGACCTAGATTCCAAGCCCCGCTATCAGAAATATGAGGGGAATTAGTATAAATTTGGTCTATTACATTAACTGGATTCTCAAGAGGTCTAGAAGGGAAGGAAATGAAAGGGACCAGATTATATTTTTTGGTCGTGTCGTCAATGGGGCTGCAGCTATGTCTATTTGGACAAACTTCCATGTTAAAGTCACCCATCATGTATATGAACGGGTCTCTATGTTTACCTTTGACACATGAAAGTGCAGCCTTTATGCATACATCAAATTCAGAAACAATACCACTAGGTGGCCTGTATACCAAAATAATAAATTCTGGTCGGCAACCCTTCCTGGCTAATCTAATGACCATTAGCTCACAGTTTGCGTTCATTACATTGCACTCAGCTTAAACCAGCCTTTCATGCGCGTGCAGGTGTGAGACGTAGCACGCTAAGCCTCCAGCATTCTGATCTGGTCTGTCTAGCCTATGAAGGGTATAGCCGTCAAACTGGTAATCAATGTCAGCTATGTCATACTTTAACCAACTCTCAGAGGCACAGAATACATCAGGCGTTCTGACATATGTAAAGTACTCTATAGCTGTCTTCTTCCAAACTAAACTTCTAACCTTCCAATTAACCAAGAAGAGACCCTTTGGCCTGATGAATTTTGTATAAGGGGCTACGCTCTAGTACCCTTACAAAATGCCCTGCCAGACTGAACTTGGGAGGGGTAGGAGGATGTGATACTAGGGTCAAAACAGGTACAAAGACATTTACATGTCTTAGACATGTAAGTGCTACGACAAGGGCAAGGACATTACTCGTCTTCATGTTGTGTAGGTGGGGGGGGGGGAGGGGAGAACGGTCTCACAGTCCTCCAAGCTATCGTACCTTATTCAAGGATAAGAATGGACATGGCATATTTTCACAACACTTTGTATTAAAAAAAAAGCATAACATTTGAACATATTTAAGTGCAGGTGGTATTATATCCAGTAATATTTGTCTCTGTGTATACATCGGTACACCCGTTTCATATCTCCAGAAAGAACAAGTATATACCGCGGTTATTACATCTTCTACAACCTGTCATGCACGGTACACACATTTTCATACGGTTGTATGTGTAGAGGAAATATTTTGAACAAATACTGTTGGGGGGCGCATCTACGTGCGACACCAGAATCCAAGATGGCGTACTTGAGCGCACATGGCAGACAGTGTCCCAACATGTATTGATGTAGATCTACTGGTAACTCAACTGATAATAAAGAAGTCTAACATCACTCTGACTCACAGCTTGTATGCTCCAACTTGGTGTCAGCAGTGGGGTCAGTTTCAAACACAGGAGCTGTCAAGAGCCAGAGTCACCAGCAAGTCACAAGTGGGTATCACCTTCAATTTTCATTCAGACTGTCTGGAAGTGGAAATTATAGTGTAGGCCTAATTGCACCAGATCTATAGTAATTAGCACACTAGTAGCCCTAATTGTTCGAACTCAGATCAGGACCCACCTTCATCTACACTATGTCTAGGCCTAGAAAACCAGAACTTAGCCTGTCAGGGAGCATCTCAGAGAACTTTAAAAATTTTGAGATGAGGTTCCATGACTATTGTACAGAGGCCGAATACAGAGATTTGGCCAAGGACCCAGCGACTCATAGAGTCGAGTATTATGCCAAGCCACTGATGGAGATCGCGGCGCTCCGATCGTCCATGCCGGATGAGGCACTACAGGTCATCCGGTACAGCATAGAGCCCCAGATTCCGGTTGCAGACAAGGCGAAGCCATGGGTCTGGATGGAACGGCTCAGAAGACATTACACCGGCACGGCCACTTCCTCGCTATTGATGGACAGATTCACCTTCTGGTTGGCCACACAAGGTGCTCACGAGTCTATACAAGACTGGGAGACCCATGTACGACGTGACTGCAGCCTTTGTGGCTATGATGCCTTGACGGATGAGATGAGTCGCGACAAATTTATCTTCGGACTTTGGAACAGTGACATACGGGCCGATCTACTAAAATGCCATGAAAAGCCGACGACACAAAGAAGACCCTGAGTGATGTGGTGGCCGAGGCCAAGACACTTGAGGCGACTAAAAGAGCGAATCAGCTCATTGGTGAGGCGAGTGGCAGAACGGACGAGACGGTCAACTGGGCGGCCCAGGGAAAGGCCCACAAGGACATGCAGTTGAAGCTTGAGAGCGGCACATGCCACTGGTGTGGTGACAAACGTCGCCCACATCCCTGGTCAAACTGTCCTGCCAAGGGAAAGACTTGCGACAAGTGTGGCGGTAATGATCATTTCTCCCGCGTCTGTCTCGAGACACAGAGGGATAACCGCCACCCACAGTCCCAGGGTCGTGGTGCTGGCCAGTCACGTAGGAACCGCCGAGGGAGGGGAGGTTATCATGGAACTCCGAACAAACCTCCGACCAATGATCGAGCCCGGCAACACAGTGTCCATGCAGTTCAAGCTGATAGCGACCAGGCTTGCGCACCTGAGAGTGCCTACCCTCATGATCAGTACGACAAACAGTGTTACTCACTTGGTGATGTGGATGCATTTCAGGCCGGTGCAAGGAAGGGTCGTAAGTATTTTGCACACCTTCTCTTATCAGACAAGGGGGACAGCTTTGTCAGAACCCCGGTACAGATTGACTCTGCAGCAGGGATCAACACAATGCCGGAGCGCCTAGCTAAGAGTCTGTTTCCCACCATCACCATGTCACGCTCACCATATCAACTTTTCCCATACAAAAAGACTTCACCTGTGAAACCGCTTGGTCAGATCAACCTCCTGTGTGACCGCAGGGAATAGATACTATGATCTAGTATTCCAGGTGCTAGCAGACAGTGACATTAGTGACAAGCCTGCACTGCTTTCTGGTGAGGACAGTGAGAGTTTAGGTCTCATCAAGATCATGGCAGATGAGGTCCTGTCTCTTTCCCCAGATGTGGTAGATGCAGCAGATCAGGGGCAATGCCCACCATCTCCAAAGACTATCCAGATTCCGCTCTCCAGACGCCTGCCACCTGCTGGCAAGCTAACTAAAGATGCCATCCTATGTGAGTACAAGAGCAGCTTTCAGGGCCTCGGATACCTTGGCCCCACTGTACATTTTCAAATGAAGGCAGACGTCATGCCAGTTCAGATGCAAAATCACTGGGTACCAGTCGCCAAGAGGGAAAAGCATTTCAGGAAGCATTGGACAGGTATGTGGCCCTAGGGATCATGGAGAAGGTGGATGAACCCACCCCATGGTGCTCAAATGCCCTCATCAGGGAAACCCTGAAAAAATTCCGGGTGTGTATCGACCCAAGTCAGACAGTTAATAAGGCGATTATGAGGCCTTTCTTCCAGATCCCCACACTGAAGGAGCACTTGCACAAGTTGGGTGACGCCAAGTGTTTTTCCCTCCTTGATGTCCGTGAAGGATTCTTACACATACCTCTTGATGAGGAGTCTTCACTGCAAACCACTATGCACATGTCCTAGACAAATTCAAGTTTGCTCTCAAGGAACTCAAGTTCAGACAATGGTATGAGACCTGACCCGGACAAGGTGGCAGCCATCGTTGGGATGCCGACTCCGACCAACAAAGCTGGGTTGCTCAGGTTTATAGGCATGGCCACATATTTGTCACAGTTCTGGGAGAATTTGAGCTCAACCCTACAGCCACTTCGGATGCTAACGAAGGATGGTGCAAGCTTCATATGGTCAGACACACAAGAGCAAACCTTCCAGAGCGCCAAGGCCCTCATCACATCAGCACCCACACTCCTGTACTACTGCTTGGACAAGCCTGTCACCTTACAGGTGGATGTTAGTGAGTCAGGACTGGGTGCAGCGCTCCTTCAACCAAATGCCAAGGGTGAGTTACAACCCGTAGCATTCAGCTCATGTCACCTCAGTGCGACAGAACAACGCTACTCTCAGATGGAGAAAGAATGTCTGGCAATATGCCAGGGACTACACAAGTTTGACCAGTGGCTATACGGGAAAGCTGACATTACAGTTTACACAGATCATAAACCACTTGTTCCGATTATGTCAAAACCACTACACAAGGCGCCTGCCAGATTGCAGCGGATGCTAATGACCCTGCAGCGCTATCGCTTTGCACTTGAGTACAAGAAAGGTACTACCCTGCTCATTGCAGTCACGCTCTCTAGAGCGGCCCTGCACACCCCAGTCAACACGCCTGTAACTGGGTTTGAGGTGTTCAGGCTGGAATGTGAATCTATCTGCCGGAGCCCCAGGCTGACTGGAGAGACCGAGAAGGAGATAGTCCTCCTCACCAATGCTGACGAGACCCTCAGTGCTCTTCGGGACACAATCATCGATGGATGGCCCGACGATCGTACCCTGTTGCCCAAGGATCTTAGGCCATTTTGGGGATACAGGGATGAACTGTCTGTGCTGAATGAGGCCATATATAAGGGGGAGACTGTGTTGGTGCCTCAACAGCTCCGGGCCAAAATGTTAGGCAAGATCCATGCAAATCATCTTGGGGCTGAGTCGAACTACAGAATGGCAAAGCAGGTATTGTTCTGGCCTGGAATGAGAGCAGCAATAAAGGACATGTGTGAGGCTTGTGGAACCTGTGCATTGTATGGCTCAGCCTCACCAAAGGACCCCATGATGTCACTACCGATACCAACCAGGGCTTGGGAGCTACTCAGCCAGGACTTGTGTACCTTTGAGGGGAAGGACTACTTAGTAACCGCGTGCCACTTCTCCGACTGGATTGAGGTAGATGAGCTGGGAGACACTCTGGCCTCCACAGTAGTAGCCAAGACAGAGGCCCATCTAGCCACGTTTGGCGCCCCAGCAAGAATACACACAGACAATGGCCCTCAATTTATAAGTAAGGACTATGCAGATTTGGCGACCAGGTATAACTTCAACCACACAACATTGTCTCCTTATTACCCCAAGGGAAATGGCCGAGCAGAGGCGGCTGTGAAGGTAGCAAAAGGGCTACTAAAGAAATCCACGAACATCAGCCTGGCCCTACTCCTTCATCGGAACACCCCCCAATCTGGCTACACATACTCACCTGCGCAGCACATGTTGTGTCGCCGAACACGCACCCCTCTGCCAACCTCAGACAGACTGTTGGACCCTCAGCTTGTGGACACTCGTGTGGTTCAGGAGGAGATTGAGGCTCGGAGAGTGGCCAGCAAGACATTGTATGACAGGAATGTGGTCCACCATTCCCCACTCTCAATTGAAGACTATGCCTACGTAAAGCCCCCGCCGAACAAGCGTGGTCAGCCATGGGCTTATGGGCAGGTAGTGGACTGCAAAGGACCTAGATCATACACCCTTCAGACCGACCGTGGGACAGCTAGCCGTAACTGGGTTCATGTGCGACCAGCTGCTCCCCCACAAAAGGACCTTGGATACGCACAGGCGCCTCAGGTACTGGTACCTGATGGCCCACCTCAGGTGAGGGCCCCAGGTCAGCCAGACCTACAAGACAACCAGCTTGAGTCGCAACCTGGGGTGACAGCACCTCACTCTCCAGCGGCCTGATGCTGGTAGTGGCCCAGTTATGAGCAATAAACTGGCCCTTACACCCAGCCCTTCACCCGCTCGTCGTACAAGGACAAGGGACATATATCGACCAACAAAAAACAATGACTACATCCTCACATAAAACTGACTTTGAGACTTCATGCCCATTCTACCTGCTATGTTAAACCCTGTGACATTATTTCATGCCTCATTGTTCCCAGTTTCTTTCCAGCAAACTTCTGCTATCATGGGATAATATGACTATGGAGGTCGTCACTATTGTGTTTCTTATGATTGGGACTATACATGTCTGTAGGGATGTTAAATTCTTTTTTTTTTTTAAATGTAAAAAAAAAATCTTTTGGTAAAAGGGAGATGTTGGGGGGTGCATCTAGGTGCGACACCAGAATCCAAGATGGCGGACTTGAGCGCACATGGCAGACAGTTTCCCAACATGTATTGATGTAGATCTACTGGTAACTCAACTGATAAGGGAGCGTTCATTATTTATGCCAGGGGGGGGGGGGTGTGCATATCAGGGGGGGTCATTTTTTTTCCAACCTATTCTTAGGGGGGGTCTTTTTTTTCCAACCTATTCTGAGGGGGGGGGGTCATTTTTTTTAGGGGTATTTATTTGGGAGGGGGTATTTTTTTACGCGGATTTCACGACACGTGTCGCGAATTGGGGTCATAAAGACAGCAGAACTTTGCTAAATTTCTTGCCCACCAATTGACACTTTGAATGATTCACTACTTTTCTTTTCCTAAAACAACAATAGCTGGAGAAAGAACATTAATTCAACACAAGAATAGGAGTACAGAATGTAGGGGTTCTAAACAGCAAAGCTATCAGTGTGCAGCTAGATGAATGCTATTGTGGCGCCGAAATATGACAGTACGGTATCTGAAATAGTTTGGGTTAATTGGATTTTAGCCTTGCCCTATCACGTTTTGGCGTCCATATGCAAGGGTGAACTTGCCTATATATGTCTAGACCCTGCCTTTCTCCCCAATAGAGGAGCACATACACGGTTTGCAAGATGCAGATCTACCTCATATATTGATACATTGTAGCTTAGGTCCACTCCACCAGTTAAAGGTGTGATTACACCAGTCATGATACACACTTTTCATTGGTGCCTTGTACCAGACCTTGCTAAATGGTCCACAGCGTTCTGATTGCAGAGCTCTCAATTTTTTTAGAATAACTTCACCATCCCCCTAATAGCTGTCTGCTTCTCACAGATTCTAGGGCTTATAAAATCAGTAGACTCATAGAGTAAACATGATCATCCCACTATAAATCGGTGTACCGAATGCCTTGAAATGTAGCAAATAGCCACAGGATCCACAGAATTTTCTGCTGCGGATGCCACTCCTTCTGTCATCAATTTCTAAATCTCCCTCTAAGTTCATCATTGGCTTCAACAGAAATCAGGCACTGAATTATCATTGCTACTCATTGCTCCTTGGCCTCATCAGAATTTTTACAGCTCTATATTTGGTTCTGGTCAAGTTGCTGCCGACGTTCTGCAGGGTTATCAGTAAGTTATTCATCAAGTTGGGGATCCAGCTTAAATCCTATAATCCTTATTTTACTGTCAACACTTGACATGGTCTTCTACCACAAAGAAAGACAAGCGCTACTTACCCTAGAACTTTGAAGGCAGGTGCCTTATGGCATATCCTCAAATGAAGGTTATCAACTATGGTGCACGTCACATCCATGCATAACATTTATGGCTTAAGTGATTGTAATTGATCTGTGCTATTATATACCAAAGGCACGTTCCCCTGTGACTCTTTGTTCTACTTCAAATTCTCACCCTCAGCTCCCTATTTCTTACTGATCCTAGCCTTTGGAAAACCAAACTACGTTTAAATAGTGATCTAGTTCATTTAGCTACAAGTTATAATACCAGGATACATTAAAATAGGCCGATTGACCTCTAGATTTTCAAAATTGTCCTCAGGTTTGTCACTATTATAACGTACAGAGCATCCCTTCATCAAACATCAATCTTTGTTTTAAGCTGCAGTGGGGCCTGGGGGCTTGGTAAAGTGCTTACCAGTTGGGGAGCCCACTTTTTTGGGAAACATGAACATTCTAGACTCAGAGTACCCAAGAATACACCAATCTCAATGTAAAATTCCTATAATTTTCTTGAATGACAAGCTCAAAGTCCCTCAGAACACATCAATTTCAATGTAAAATTAAAAAAAATTCCATGGATCATATAGTAGACTTCAGACCACTCGGAATAGACTAATTTAAATGTCAAATTCCTAAATTTTCCTGGGGCCTGCGGCCCCAAAGCAACCATCTGTTTCTCCCTCCAACCAACACCCATCAGCTGGCCTTGGGAGCTGGGCCCCCCCCCCAACTTTATCCACCTTCCGCTGCCCCTGAGCTGGGCCATTTCATTTTACTTCTACCAAACAGTATTAGCAGGACTTGTTGGTGGGGATCAAAAGAATTCAGGGATATTGATAGGATTTTTTTCAATGGGACAATGGCGCACTCTTAGCAAGAACAAATGCGCCATTTTGAGAGTTAATGGGCCTTCATAGTCACCACAGTCAAATACTTATAAATATGAAAATTGAAATTTTTAATGTATTTTTTTTAATTTGAAGACTAGGAATCGGAGAGGTTGTACAACCGTGATGTATATCAAGTAACGTGATGTGTAGTACTACACATCAGGGCTGACCATGGAAATGTGACCTGTATCAAAATATTAAACGTGATCTGTATCAAAATAGCATAATCTGTATCAAAATAACGTGATCTGTATCAGGGTATTTTATAATTCCCCTGACCATATCTGTATCAAAACGTGTTCCCTTTCTGGGACTTGTGATGCTAGTGTTTTCTAGAAATAGGGGTTCTTTTTTTCCTTTTTTTTTCTTATTCACGAATTCGTGAAAAGAGGGTATATTTCAATTTCTGTAACGATGATGGTATTAGGTAATAATTGACATAATGAGTATATATAAATAGTATGAATGAATGTTGCTGAAATATAGGGAGAAATGTGCACGCTAGGTAAAGTAAGGTGTTGGAGTAATGTCCAGTTGATACACACGTTTATTAATACACATAACGGTTGGAGGTGCCTTAATTCAGGTAACTGTCCGTTACTACACATCACGTTAGTTACTATACATCACAGTTGGATGTTTACTACACATCATGTTCATTAGATACACATCACGGCTGTGTAGTAACTGTGCAGTTACTTCACATCACGTTTTTGACACATGTCACGGTTGTACAGAGGTTTATCTGGCTTGTTCATCTTGCTCCAAAAATATACATTGGTGTTTTCTGTGAGCATATGTATTTTAATACCAAGAAAACTTTGGAATTTTAACTTTAAATTTTTTTGAAAAACTGCTGTTTGTTTGGGGAATACTGATGAGTTTTAACTTTGGTTCTAATTTGAATATTTCAAAAATTCTTTCAGTTTTAGAGAGCTTATGCGCCATAGGGCGCACCTGTAGGAACTTCAATGCGCCACTCTGGATTTTAATGCGCCTATGGCGCAGGGCGCGGCCCTCTCAATATCCCTGAGAATTACACCCATTTTTAGCAAAAAAAATCAAACGTAGGGGGGGCCTACCACGAAACCAGAAAAATGTGCGCTCTCCACATGTGGGAGATGAAAAAATATTTACCATATTGTGATGCCCTACTCCCTCAAATAATGGTTAAGCACATGCTATATGGCTGGATTAACCTGCCCTAGTTTAATACAGAAACTCAACATAAAGTAAGTTCAAAAATCCAACTGTGTCGGTTGGCGCGCGGCAATGTGAGACGACAGTCCCCCAGTGGAGAACTAATACACTATAATCAAACTAGCGGACAGAGCCGCCCCCTGACAGCAGCAGCGGCTACTACAGCGGTGGTCACTACTGTACCAATATATACATGTTAATCTCTGATCAACATAGACCATTAAGTATTTATAAACGTCTATGGTGAAGGGGGGGGTCATTTTTTTCAACCTATTCGGAGGGGGGGAGGTCTTTTTTTTTTGACCCATTCGGAGGGGGGGTCTTTTTTTTTGACGTATTCGTTTTGCCAAACGCCCGCCCCCCCCCCCCCTGCCATAAATAAAGATTGAACGTGTGATTAACATCACAAATGACTCAGGGTCAGGGTGATAAAGTGATTGAATTGATGGACTAAAAGACTGAATCCGTAAATTTTATTTCAGGAACAATAAATTATTTGTCGATTCTGAGAGTAGGAATGTATTCCTGGGTCAAAACTACCCTCAAATCATGTGTCACACTAGTATATTATCATATTTCAGATGAGCAGGTGGGTGTGGGCGAGCCGGTGGGTGTGGGCGAGCCGGTGAGTGTGGGCGAGCAAGTGCGTCTGGGCAAGCAGGTGGCTGTGGGCGTCAGTGCCCGGCGGCGCGTAACCGCTGTTTTACGTCTCGGCCAAAAAGCGAGTCAATCAGAGCTTCAGCAGTGACACCATCTCCATTTCTGTTACGCCTCTTTACGTCTCGGCCAAAAAGCTAGCCAACCAGAGAATCAACGGTGATCCGGCACAGACTGATGCACTGGAAGACTTTCTGTCGTCCTCTGCTTTAGGGGGCTCAGGTCCAGGGTTGTCTAAGGTTGTCTCTTTGGCCCTCAGATATTGAAAATGTATTGAACTAAATTTTACCAAGTAACTGACAGTGCTCAATTACCTTGATAATAATTTTTTTTTTGATATATCTACATTGATATAACTTATATCAAGCTGATATATCACAATATCATGTTGTACTGTCATGTGACGCACGTGGCCTAACACGTGAGGCACGTGCAGGTCGGTATACTCCCTCTCAAAGGCCGTTATGTAAGTGTCACATGCTGCCACACGTGACACAACCCCCTCAGGCCGTCACGGGCGCCCCAGAGCCGTCACAGGCCGCTGCACAAGCCCCAGGACCGTCACAGGCCGCTGCACAAGCCTCAGGTCCTTCACAGGCCGCTGCACACGGTCACATAGGGGCATAGTGTACCTTGGCCAACCACTGTCAACTGACACTAACACTCAAGATGCCATGCTGGTAGCCTGGCCCCCTTAAATAGGGTCAGGTCCCAGCACTGGGCATCTCCATCCTCACTCTACACATGGACACCACTGAGCAAGGACATCTCCACTGACTGAGAACAAGGCTATAGGCTATGCCCTACTAGGCCCAACTATCAGACATGGTGTAGGACCCCCTTGGCTCTAGTCCATTACTAACCTCAGGGTTCTTAGGTATACTTACCAAGACCTATACTATTGTGTGGATAGGTGTAACTGAGTGGAACCTACTTGTACTTACTGTACTGTTGCTGTCAACTTGTAATAAATACCAACTATACTACAAGACCTCAAGACCTTACTCAACTTCCTCATATTAAAGGGATCTCCCAACTAAGGGGATTCCTTGTATGACAAAGTGGTGGAGAAGTCCTAACAAGATCCCACAAGCTGGCAGCACAGACTACCAAGACTCACCTCCGCAGCAAAGGACCAGCTACCCCTGGATCTCTACCCAGCAGGCGGAGGAGACCCAGCTCCAAGGAGTCATCCAGGAGCTCCACTCCAACACCCTCAGCTTCACCACACCACACCACTCAAGAGAGTGACTTCCAAGGCAAGCTTCACCTGGACACCCTAGCTGCCCTGGACAGTATCCAGGACACACAGAGTGACTTGTTCTCAAACGGTCAGCACACCCCAGGATCAGGTATGAGTGACGATGAGACAGTACCCCCAGGCCAGGCAGCCAAAGAGGAGGCTGAGGCACTTCTACTCATAGCCCAGAATGTAGAAACTCATGTGGATAAGACACTTAGGCCTGAACTAACAGCCCTACACACCACACATGAGGAAAGCACCAGCCGAGCCTTAAGGAAGGCCAAAGAGGAACAAGAGAAGGAATTAATATTACTCAGACAAGCCAATCAGGCACTGAAGAACTCTATGGAGACCCAAAAAGCTGAAGCCGCTCAAGCACTGCTTGATATGCAAGCTCATCTACAAGTGACAATGAAAAACCAGCTAGCTGAGGCCCTAGCCTCACTCAAGTCAGGTGCACCCAATACCCAAGGAGTGAACCTGACTAACACTGACACCTCCTCAGCACTCCTAGATGCCTTGAAAGAGGAAAGAGTTGCAAGGGAGGCATCTTTCAGTGGGTTAAGGGACCAGCTAAAACGAGACAAAGAGGAAAAATACTGTGATATTCTACAGCCAGAAAAATTTTCACAGTCCTCTCTCACACAATCCGCCAGGAGGCACTGCACAGACTATGAACAATACTTTGATTCCAGATATGGGTACCATCCCAGTAACAGAATCAAGTATTTCTCAAACTACCTAGATGGTAAGGCAAAAATTTGGTACAAAGCCTATAGGACAGCCCATCCAACAGCAGACTATGAAGAAATGAAGGCAGCTTTCCTGAAATACTTCAAGAAGGAGGACGACAGATTTGATGCTAAGGCATTGAGGAAGCAAAATCCAAAAGAATCTGTATCAGACTATGCCATGGCCTTACAAAAGATGGCCACAGCTCACAACAAGTCTGAGGAGAGAACAAGGGAAGCCCTGCTACATGGTCTAAGGGACGACATCAGTGCAGTAGTCATCCACAGGGAAGCAACTACATGGGATAAAATACTTGAAGTTGCAGAAGAGTATGAGAACCAACAAACAGTCTCCACTGGTAACATTAAAGATGAGATAAAAGCAGAATTAGGCTCAGAACTACAGGAAACAATAGAATCCATGCAGGCACAACTGAAGTCTGTGACACATGTAAACTCTATGCTTGTAAAGCAAACAAAGTCACAGAAAAATGGAAACCCCTCAAAGAAAGCCAAATCAGACCCAAAGACAGTTCAAATGGATCACTCGTCAGAGGATGAGGACCAAAGCCTAAACCTCATGTCAAATGAACATGTGAGGAGGCAAGAACAAAGGGCACTGAAGGATCAAGGTAAACCCAACAACAGCCAACAAAGGAACTCTGGAAATAACAGAGGAGGCTACCGAGGCAGAAACTTTGACCCAAACTTCAAGAATAGCAACAGAGGAGGACAACGAGGCAGAGGAGGATACAGCCAAAATAACAGCCGAGATCACCAAAGCAACAGTCAGGACACCAGCCGTAGAGATAACGGCAGAAGTCGTGACAACAGCAGACACCGTGATAGTAGCAGAAATCGCGACTACAATCGCCGTGATAACAGTAGAGACCGTGATTACCACCGTCGTGACCAGAGCAGAGATCGTGACTACAACAGAGGTCGGGATCAAAACCGTCGTGACTACAGCAATAGTCGTGACAGACAGCATGACTACAACCGCAGTCGTGACAACAGCAGAGGTCGAGACAGCTACAATGGCTACAGATCCAACACACAAGGCTACAACCCCCAACAGCAGCCCCAACAGCCACCTCAAGCTATCCAGCCTGACGTGCTTCAACAGATCAAGCAGCTACTAGGATCTTCAAACTCGGGAAACTAGAGACCCACAGCGCCGCTGGGCCAGTGCGTTGTGAGCCTCTCCAACCCCCCATCAAGATCCGAGATCAACAACCCCTAGGACAACCAAAGACAATTGCTAGTATAGCAGAGACAATCCCCCAGTTACATACTGGGAAATCAAGCCGACCATCAGTGATTCATATCACACCTCAACAAGATGCATCGCAAAAGGAAATGGGTGAGAGTACCAAAATTTCTGTTGAACTTCTTAAAAATGGCTGTTTAAATGCAAGATTCTATGAACACACTGAAATACCTTGTTTAGTTGACACCGGTGCCACTATCACCTGTGTCAGGGATACTTTTCTTAGGGAAATTCAGAAATCTCGAGATGTAGAAATCAAAAAGAGAAAGTTCAATGTACACTTAGCAGACGGATCCATATGCCATGTAAGACAAGCAGCAGTATTGAAATTCAAAATTCATGGTACCAGATTCGAATTCCCATTCTCAATTATTCCAAATCTCACAAAGCCAGTTGTCCTAGGCACAGATTTCTTAAAAGCAACACGATCACAGATCGAATTCAATGTAGACCCAGAGCTACAAGTCAAGCCAGTCCGAGCTGTTAGGGAGGCTACAATCCTTCCTTTCACAGAACTAGCAGTTCTAGGACAAGTCACATCCCTCAAATGTTTAGAAGGATGTGTAGGCACATTAGACAATTTGCAGAGGAACAACAGAGTTCCATACCTAGTTCAAAAGGGAGTAGTAACACCCTCAGAAATGAACAGGCACCCAATCATACTGCTCAATACAAGCCACTGACCATACAAGGTGAGGAAGGGTGATATAATAGCCCTATTCACAGAGGTAGATCCCTCTGAGTTACATCAACCAGATACTGACATCCCTACTGAGGAACCCACACTACAGGTGCTAGACACTGAAGAGAATTATAGTGACACAGAGTCAGACTGTGCCTCAGTATATGCAGATCCAGATACAAACCGTGGAGATGACACTGATGATGAATTGGCCACAATTCACAGTGAGGCTCATGACATTATGCCAGACATAATGGAAAATGTGCCACCCAAATGTGTACTAACAGATATTGGACAAGAGAGACTCCAAAAGTTACTCCACAAGTATCAAGATGTATTTGTAGGTAAAGACAATGACATAGGTACAACCCACCTATATACACATTCAATTCACATCAAACCAGATGCAGTACCATGTCACTACCTACCATACAGGCAGACGCCTGAGAAGCAAGCTAAGATGGGAGAAGTCTGTGAAGACCTAGTCAGACAGGGCATCCTCAGAGAATGTGCAGAGGGACCCTGGGCATCCAGATCATTTTTAGTACAGAAAGCATCTGGAGGCCAACGTCTAGTCACAGACCTACGCCACGTCAATGCTAATATGATAAACCAAGCTTTATCAACGCCACGTGCAGATGACACACTAGACATGATAGGGTCACTCAAACCTACTGTTTTCAGTAAACTAGATGCGCAACAAGGGTTTTTCCAAATTCCCATAAGAAGGGAGGATCAACACAAAACTGCTTTCATAGCAAATGACAAAAAGTATGTCTATCAAAAGATGCCGATGGGTTTGGCTACCGCGCCGGCAGGATTTTGCCATCTAGTAACTCTAATTCTCAACAAACTGAAATACAAATGTGCCCTACCATACCTAGACGACATTCTAGTCCTATCACCAGATGTAGAACGACATTTTTCAGACCTTGAAGATGTCTTCAAAAGCCTGAGAATTGGGAAACTCAAGCTAAAGAAATCAAAATGTGAATACTTCACAGATAGGATAGATTTTCTAGGAATGCGTGTCACACCAGATGGTTTACAACCATCCCCAGAAAAGGTAGAGAGTGTCAAAACTTTTCCCACCCCAAAATCCGTGAAACAAGTCAGATCATTCACAGGACTATGCCAATACTTCAAAAAGTTCATCAAAGACTATGCCAATATTGATAGGCCACTGTACGACCTACAAACAAACCTAAAGGTTTTCAAATGGAATGAAGAGGCAGACAATGCTTTCAAAACATTGAAACATGCACTCTGTACCCATGCACTATTGAGATACCCAGACTATGACAAAGAATTCAGTCTAGCAACAGATGCTTCAAATGTGAGCCTAGGAGCTGTTCTATCACAACGCAGTAGTGAAGGAGTACTGAGACCAGTAGCCTTCGCAGGTAGAACACTATCAAAGCATGAAAGAAACTACAACACAACAGAAAGAGAGCTACTAGGTGTAGTATATGGGATACTACACTTTAGGCACTACTTAGAAAGTAGGCACTTTCAGTTGTACACAGATCATGCAGCTCTAATACCACTCCTCACAAACACAGGTTTGACCCACAGGTGGGCCAGATGGGCACTGGATATCCAACAATTTGCATTTACAATACAACATGTAAAAGGAGATGACAACATTCCTCCAGATGTGATGTCAAGAAGAGAATATCCAGATGCACCACCAATGACCAACCCCCCACCACCTCCAAGAAGGAAAAGGGCAGCCACCAGAACCAAATTCTCTAAAATCCAAACCAAGATACCATTCAACAGAGATGACCCACCAAAATCAATTGACAGACCAAAACCAGTGATCAGAGGTATCTTAAAAGAGACCACCCATTATGTGTTCTGTCATTGTGAAAGGGAATACTGTGAAGAGTATCCAGAAAACTGTTTTACCCCGGTTGAGACCAACAGGATTGCACAGATGGTGAAAGCCACATCCCGTGAACCACCACACAGTGCATCAGAAAATCAGTTGGAAGAAAAACTGCATAAAATTGCTTCAATCACCAAGGTAGTCAGATTTGCAGAAGAACAGCTGGATATGGAGGAAGAACAGGACAGAGACATTTGTGTTGTCACCACACGTTCAAAAGCAAAACGGTCGGCTGCAGAGGATACAAGGTCTAATGACCACCCTCAGCAATTAGGCCTAAAAGCCAAAAAGAACAAAGTGTCAACCAAATCCTCTTTCCCTACTAAATCCCCCATTTCAACACCCAGCACACCCACAGCCAATTTGCAGAAGCACTCAGACAGAGCAGGTACTGCACAGAAGGCTCACAAAAGCAAATCTGACCCCCATCCCAAAAGAACAAAGGCCGCCTCCACCAGCACAAACAGAGGAGCAGCCAGTTCAAAGGAGCAGACAGCCAACACAGACATAGCAGTTGAGCAACCAAAGAAACAGACAAAGACCAGACCTGCACCAAAATCTCCTGAAACAATCCAGGCAGAGAAAGATAAAGAAAGGCTGGCACAGCATATAATGGAATTAGACCAGATGTTAGACCAAATCCCAGACAGTTCAATCAACTCCACACTGTTGAAAGAAGAACAAAGGAAGGACACTGGACTAATACCCATTATAGACTACCTAGAGAAAGGTGACCTACCTGTAAAAAGCACTGAAGCAACAAGGATTAGGAATAATGCTCAGCACTACTTACTCCTAGACAACATTCTAGTACACATATCCCCTACATCATGGAGAAAAACAGACACAGTACCACTACAAGTTGTAGTCCCAAAAACTTGGGTTGAAAACATACTGCAACACTTTCATGACTCACCAATGGCAGGTCATGTAGGTACTTCAAAAATGATGTCTTCTCTCATACCTAGGGTATATTGGAAATCTATGATGGCTGATGTCAATCAGTATGTGTCAACATGTGACACCTGCCTAAAAGCAAAAAGGGCAGTGCACACCCACAAAACACCAATGACTGTAAGGGACTATATGCCAACCCCCATGAAGCACCTAAACTTAGATGCCGTGGGACCACTCCCAGAAACAGCCAGGAAAAACAAACACATACAAGTTTGCATGGATTATTCAACTAGATATGTCATAGCATATGCCACAAAGGATCTCACAGCAGAAACCACACAACATGAGTTCTACAAGAAAGTCATATGTCAGCAAGGTGTACCAACTTCAGTTCAAACTGACAATGGCACCTGCTACACAGGCAGCAATTTTAAGAAACTGATGAACACCCAGAAGATTAGACACGACCTGTCAAGTCCATACAGACCACAATCAAATGGATTAGTGGAAAGATTCAATGCCAGTATAGGAACAGCATTAAGGACTTTCTGTTCTCAGAATCAGAAAACATGGGACCTGTATATAGAATCAATTACATTTGCATTGAACAACACAGAGTCCCAGACAACAGGTTACACACCATTCTTCCTACTTCATGGCAGAAACCCTCAAACCATTGTAGAAACTGCCCTAAACATAGAGGAAGAAATCAAAACAGTAGCTGAGCATGTATCTGGAATGATACTGTCTCAAGATGAGTCTAGAAGAAAGGCAATAGACAGAGTCAAAAAGCTACAACAAGGAAGGAAGTCAAGATATGACAAAAAGCTTACACCACAAGCTATACTTCCACTAGATATCGTATATATCAACATTCCCAGAATTCTGTTGACCACAGATTCAAAGAAGCTTCAACCCCTATTCATGGGACCATATGTTGTTGCAGAAAGACCAACTCCAACCAGCGCAAGGTTGAAGAACCTATCAAATAACCTACTAGTCCCCAGACCAGTACATATTGATAGGCTCAAAAAGGTCACAACACTGAGGAAAAATGAGTTTGCACACAGACTCATTCCCCACACCTCAAAGTTTATCCACAGGATAACAAGGGATAAAGCCCAAATCACACTCACCAAAGAGTCAGTTGGTCTAAACCAAATAGTACCCAGACCAGCCCACCACAAAGTGAAAAGAAACTCCAGGCAAGGGAGAATATCTAAGTAGATTACTTTTATATATTGACATGATCATATGGAATATCTATACCCACAGACTATGAATAATAGTCAAATAAGTATATAAACATTCTATATGAAGGAAATTGATTTTCCAACAACTGTCCAAATCATAAATGATAAGTAGGGATTTCATATCAGCATAGGATATGAACCCACACAAAGGACAGAAAAGACAATATACACTATATAGGTTACAAAAACAATGTGCACACAAAGTAGAATCAAAGGACAGATTACTACAGGGTTGAAGTCTGAAACCCAAAAGGCTACACACAAAAGCCAAAAGAGACTACCTAAAGGGATTAGCAACCCAAGCTTGAAGAAACCACAATTATCATACTTTGCATCAAAGGCTAGCATCCTTGAAAGAATGCACAATGAAAATGTTTGAACCTAAATCCTGTAAAGTACATGAAACAGAGCGTGCTATGCCAAGAGACTACTGTCTAGACACACCCTTACCCTTCAAAGGACCCACACACCTGCCAGGGCATTCAAACCCCCACAGATGCAGGTAGTCCACACTAATTACCCCAGACATAATTACCCCAGTCAGACAAGCCAATGCTGGTGGCACACAGCTGAGCCACCAGGGAAACAAAGCCAGGCCCTCAATGGATGAGGGTAGGGTGGGCTACATAAGAGGCCCTGACTCCATAGCCAACTCACCAGTTCTACTCCTACAGCAGTCAGGCACACACCAGCTGGTCCTAGCCATACCAGTTCTCCTATAGCAGGAGGGACTCTGTCAGAAAGCAGACCACACCCACTCTACAATATCATACCCAGTTACTACAATCTTGGGAAAGGACTCTAGCACAGATTGGACATTAAGCCAACACTAGCTTGATCATGGAAAAAGGTACAGTTCAAACACTACATTGATTATTATATTACTATTGGGACCAACCAGGATTTCTGCTCTCAAAACTATGTACACAGAGGCAGTGCCAAGTGGATACTTCACATAAGCAAAAAGGATAGCTCACAAAATCAGCAAACCAATTTAAACCTAAGTATATTGCAAAAACACTAGTAGAAGTCTTACTAAGACATAGAATATATTTTATATTTCAGGCATGCTAAAGCCAATCCTACTACTAGTGATGATGGCCACTTCTCAAGCCATCACATATGTGCCCACCGTCAGACAGAACGTTGGAGCCATATATGAGCCATTACCTGAACCATTGGTCAATGGGCACGATACCACAACCATGATATTGGCAATACCATACCATATACCTGCTCCACCAGAGACTGAAACCAAAATACTGGACCAGGTTATGGCACTGACATTTCCTACCCTGCATGACGACAGTTCTACCAGTCAGATATTACAGCAAGCAAGGGAACTAGATCTGTTAATAGACATAACAGACAAGGAAATTAACTCTACCTTAGCATCCATCCATTTGTTCCTATCAAATCCAATTAATAGTCAAGGAAGGTACAGAAGAGCACCACTTGGGTTCCTAGCCCCACTCTTCAGAGGAGCAATAGGTCTTGCCACACTTGATGACGTCAAAGAGGTCATGGACCAGATAAAGAACATAGACGGCATTCTAGAAGCTTTTTCCAAGCAAGACAAAGAAGCAGCTATATTAATTGATAAAGTCACACAACGCCAAGACAAATTTGTCAAGGCATATGTTAAGGATAAAAGTATGCTAGACCAGACCATGAACACTCTAGGCCAAAATATGAATATATGGGCTCAAAATATGACCACATCTCTGAACACTTATGCAAATCACGAGCACACACAAAGAAGGAAGATCCAAATTTTAACTGATGCACTCACCATTATTGTAGCAAGAATGAACTATCTGCAGGCATTGCAGCGCACCACATCAGCACTCAGGATGCTATCAGCAGGCATTATGACTGCTGACATAGTACCACCAGCTGAACTAACGGAGCATCTGAACGATCTGGACATGACACTCAGAATACACTCACCAGGATCAAAGGTCGCCATAACTGACCTTGACTACTATTATTCCCAAAGAATGATATCCTACACCTATTCGGAACGGCACATATACATCCACCTGGATATCATTGTAGCATCCACCGTCTCCACATTCAGAGTATTTCAACTGGTAACTACACCAGTACCAATCAACACCAAGGAGACACCTACAAAAGGGGTAACCCAATTAATTACTGATGTCAAATTCTTGGCTATCTCTGAAGATGGTTCACTATTTATTGAACTGACAAATGCAGATATGCTAACCTGTCCAGGAACTAGGATCAAAATTTGTACCAAAACTAGCCCGAGAATTCATAGACATGTACCTACATGCACAGTAGCAATTTATTTGAACCAAGCTCAGCAAGTCAAGGAAATGTGCCAATTTACTATCTCACCCTTGAAGAGACCTATCTCACACGCTGTAGCCATCTCACAAGATGAATATCTTGTGACCACAAATTCTCCCACCTACACAGTTACGTGTCACGGGAAACCAGCTACTACTCACAAAGCACCATCACACTCAATCATAGGTGTACCATGCCTATGTACAGTGAGTATAGATCACTATTCACTACCAAATTCTAGGTTGCCATGCAACACTACAATTTCATTTCACTATGCTTTGGAGACCATAAACCTACCTTTTCTCGCGGCTCTAAATGAAATCAAAGAAATTGGACCAGACTCCAAGGCAAATCTGCCACCTTTTCCAAAGGTCAACCTATCCAGGACACTGGATATGTTAAGGAAATCAAGTAATATTGATGAATCAACATTACTAGACCTAAACCCATTCGCAAAAACCCTGCTAGATGATGCCTCCAGCCTGGCTAAGCCACTGGAAAATAGACTAATAGAGTCCTATCTATACAAATTTGCACGGCATCCAGCAGCAGCTATCATACCAATGATACTTTCGGTTATAGCTACAATTTTGGCCACATACACCCTATTCAAAATGCACAGAGGATCCACACTACTAGCTTATATGCCAACCGCAAAAGCATATAGATTTGTCACAGAGAAGCCTATGGAGAAAGCCTTCGAAACCCTATACAAGAAGGACACCACCACGGCACCAATAGAACAGGGCCCCACCCCTATTCTAACTATCCATGAGACCCATACCCTTATCATAGCCATACTATTCACACTCACCATTTACTCAGCCTACAGGCTGACCAAATATCTAAAGAGTATGGCAACCAAGCACTGTGGAAAGGGAAAAGTCACTAAGAGGACAAATCCCACAGTAGTACTAAAAGTCTACAAAGGAGACACCAACTTCTCCTTCCCCTTGCGTCCAGTGCCACATGAGTTTGATACAATTATAAAAGCTTCAGCCCCAACATACAGAGATATGATTATCAAAATGTACCCTCTCCCAAGACTAGTATTTGAATGGAGTGGACCAGTAGTAATTACTACTAAGAAAGGAGAGACCGCATATTTACTGCCAGAAACTATCAATCTACCATGGCGTGCCAGGTTCAGCATAATACCAGCGCTCAGGGAACCTAATCTAGATTTTGCCATGTTACTACAAAATGACATTTCACCCCAGCCTGTCACCATGGATACCCATGAGTCAAAGCTGGAAAACATCATAATTGACGACCAAAGAGAGAGCACCAATACATTCAAAAATGTACTCACCATACTCACCCAACCACCTACAGCTGTAACTAGTGAGAAAGTACATGGGGAAGAATAACACAATTATACAGGATTGAGATTGACCAAAACTTTTGTGAAAAGTTGGTTGGCCCTGAAAAGGACCGTTTATTTTGACATTTATAGATGCCACCCACTAGTTGTTATAGTCCCCCCATCCCAAGGCCTCCCAGGACTCGGCCAACTCGGCAGCGGCAGGAGATCCAATCCATGTATCTTCACTGAACAGCCACTCGTTCTCCTCCCTCCACTGGACAAACCGTGCCTCCAAAGTAGACAAAGCATGCTCAGCGCTGTCTGCAGCATCACCTGTCACCGTATAAGCACATAGGCCGACAGCCAATAGGAAGTCCCAGATGACCCCATCATTTCTGGTGAAAAGCAGTCGCGGGTCATACCCATCCAGATCACGTAGGGCCTGAGCCAACAGCTCCAGAGATGCCGCCCTGCGCATGGAAATCCCGCCAGCACCAAGGAAGTACCAGCCGTGATGACGGCACACCAAAACATCACCAAAACTGGCAATGTCGCGCCGGACTTTATGCAACCACCGCGTCCTTACTGAGTCATATCGACTCAGAATACTCCTAAAAGGAGTTCCAGGAGTCAGCCCCTCCAAGGTGTTTTGATCACCCAACCACAGGTCCAAGGCCTGCATGTCACCCTGCAGCCAGGCCTCAGGGAGATATGCAAGTACCTCAGGTACAGCCTCCAACTCGTCCTCCAAAATTGCCATATGCGCCATACTGTGTTATCTCAAGGGTACTCAAGGAATAAGTGATCCTACTGTGGTCTACACAGCCTTTATAACCCCTCCCCACCCCCAAATGACACTGTTCACCCTCTGAAGTGATCCCCTCACTTCAGGTGACAAGTCCATGAGAAGGCACATGATCTGCTCACCAAAAGGTGTCAACCACCGGTGTCACCGCGGCACACGACGCATCTTGCGCCGCATGACACAATAGCCTCAAGGTGCCACTCAAAAATCTGCTCAAGGTGCAAAATTTTCAAACTCTCACAATCCCAAGGTCAAAGCAAGGTCTCAGTGTGTGTCAGTAGTATCAGGGAATCAATTTTAAGGTATCCCAAAAATGAAACAGCCAATTTTTGAAAAATTGAAGTTTTACAAAAACAATTGCGTACTCTTAACCATGTCAAACTTGCTCAAACATGCATTTATATGTATGAAATTGTATTATTACAATCTAAATTGCTAATCAAACATGTTTGTATATAACACTGTATTTGCACTGTATTTTACACTGTATACCTTTGTATTATGTAAGACTATTTACAGAAAAACATGAAGCAAAAAGGGAGATAGTCCGCTGACTAACCCTAGGATACTACACAAAAGACTTAAATCTCACAGCAGCGGCCCACTGCAAAGACATTTCTGATCAAAGTGTAGATCCACAAGTTGCAAATTGCCAGCACCAAGAATCTTGTAAGATTCAACTATCATTGCAGAAACAAGATACCAAGTCATTTTTATGACATTATGAACACTTACCCTCCACCGGATAAGGACAAAATATCTGCATAAAAAGGACTGTATTTGTACATACAAACTTACAAACTTAAGTAATGCAAAATGTCAGATGACACAATTATGAACACTTATCCGCCACCGGACAAGCACATAAGTATGCATAAAATGTACATTACTGATTGCTATATCACGCAAATCCATAGATAAGCGCTATCTAGAAATAAGAAAACAAACTTCAAGCCGGTTGGCCTACTTTTATATAAAAGTGGCCTTGGTTTTTTTGGTATCAAACAAAAAAGTTTGTAAAAGATTATCATAAGATTTTGCATAATTTGCATTATACCCTGTATATTTGTATTCACATGTGAACATTGATATATCAAAATCCACTCAGTTCCACAAAGCACCTATTTACCAAAGACAGCCTATTACTTGATAACACATTTTTCATCATGTTTTAGAATTAAGACAAAGATGTACCATACTGTGTATATAATTCAAACAATGATTTGAAAAGTGCCAGATAAAGACACAATGTATTACTACACTGTATAACTATGTGATTAAGAAAGTACCAAGTTGGTACAAAGAAGGTTTACATACCTTATAGTTAAGATTACACTGTATATAATGTAGATGACTAGCCAAGCACAAAACCAAAATTCTCCCCGGACCTTTGGTATTTACATACTCTCACATCATCTATATTACAAAAAAGTGTACTTCACTACAAAAAAAAAAATCAAAAAGAAAAAAAAAAAGAAAAAAAAAAAGGTAAATCCTATTTGCCACCAAAAATTGTGGACAAAATTCCAAAATTCACCCCAAATTTTTAGATGGAATGACAACTGACGGAGAGTTGTCCTTTTTCCCGAGGGGGAGGCACCTGTCATGTGACGCACGTGGCCTAACACGTGAGGCACGTGCAGGTCGGTATACTCCCTCTCAAAGGCCGTTATGTAAGTGTCAGATGCTGCCACACGTGACACAACCCCCTCAGGCCGTCACGGGCGCCCCAGAGCCGTCACAGGCCGCTGCACAAGCCCCAGGACCGTCACAGGCCGCTGCACAAGCCTCAGGTCCTTCACAGGCCGCTGCACACGGTCACATAGGGGCATAGTGTACCTTGGCCAACCACTGTCAACTGACACTAACACTCAAGATGCCATGCTGGTAGCCTGGCCCCCTTAAATAGGGTCAGGTCCCAGCACTGGGCATCTCCATCCTCACTCTACACATGGACACCACTGAGCAAGGACCTCTCCACTGACTGAGAACAAGGCTATAGGCTATGCCCTACTAGGCCCAACTATCAGACATGGTGTAGGACCCCCTTGGCTCTAGTCCATTACTAACCTCAGGGTTCTTAGGTATACTTACCAAGACCTATACTATTGTGTGGATAGGTGTAACTGAGTGGAACCTACTTGTACTTACTGTACTGTTGCTGTCAACTTGTAATAAATACCAACTATACTACAAGACCTCAAGACCTTACTCAACTTCCTCATATTAAAGGGATCTCCCAACTAAGGGGATTCCTTGTATGACAGTACTATATGTATATATAAAAGAGATGCAGACAGAACGTGTTGCACGAAGAAAACAGTGAGAATTGACACACTGTGCCTAGAGTTTACTGAAGTTCAGTAGTGACCCCCCTGTGCTAAATTACCATCTGATCCAGTTTAGGATGTCTGAAAAAAAGCATCTCACCCTGGTTTGGCCGGGCGCCGAGATCTGTCCCATAGACTCAGCACTGAGCCGTTCAATATGTAATCGTTCAATGTCAAGGGTTGTCTACAGTCTGCCATAGGGTTCTATGTTGAAGCAAATTACCAGCATATTTTAGAAAAATTTTCTGTCTTCTTTTTGGGGGACTTAGCATTAAATGTGGATTATAGCGCCAGCATACATTACACACAATGTAGTAATGCATCTATAGAAAGAGAAATGGAGCATGAAAACAGAGAAATGTATGAATTATTGAACTTTTGATATTTTTGCCGAGGAAGCCATCGCTACCCATCGCACAAGACTCAGGGTAACCCTGAGTCAATGAACTAGGGATGTCATTGGTATCACAGGTATCGATACATCGCTATTTGTAGAATTATACGAGGCTTACCTGGTAAGGTGAAGAATAATTATAGTTTTATTGAGGGCAACCCGTAGTGTTGCAGGGAGTACATGAGATGGAAGTGCGCATGCGCTGGTGACGTCAGAATTTCAAGTCGACTACTCAGGAAACTAACTAGGATTAAACTTAAATAACTAATTAAAATTTATTATTACCATAAATCCCCTTCACTCTTAGCAACCCGTAGCCTAAAGTAATTCAGGGTGGGTGAGGTATGGGCATGTACTCCCTGCAACACTACGGGTTGCCCTCAATAAAACTATAATTATTCTTCACCTTACCAGGTAAGCCTCGTATAATTCTACAATTTTATTTCGGACAACCCTATTAGTGTTTCCGGTTGTCCATGAGATTTTTAGAGAAGTATAATCCTAGCGTTTCCATAATTCATTATTTTATCTTCGCCTATTTTCCTTCAATATTTATGTGAAATAAAAGTTTCTGTGACCATTATACCCTTATCATAGGTTCATTATATTTTGTCTTTATTTCTTAAAGCGTGAACGTTCCTTGCATGTTACATTCAATCAATCTCTGCTCGTCACCTTTTATTTTTCATAATTTCAATAATACTTTTAACTCGCCTGTAGCTTTACAGATCATTATTTTCCTCCCAACCGCCCCTGTACTACATCTTTTATGTATACAGTTGTCTGAGTATTTAACTCCTAACTTCAACAATAATCATTCAATCCAATTATAACAAAGATTTTTTTTTTTTTTTTTTTTTTTCACATCGTCTTGTTTAACAACACATTCATCATTGGCTGCTGCTCTATGTTTTTGTTATAGAATTTTGCAAATGTCCGAGAGTTCTTCCAGGAAGCCTGTTCCAATATTTGCCCCAAAGGCACCCCTTGTAGTCTGGCGGCCGACGTAGTCGCCCCCCTGGTTGAATGTCCTCCAAACCCTTCAATACCAGCGTATTTTAAGGTTTTCACAACCCACTTACTCAATGTCTGTCTCGAAATTGCTTCATGGGGTTTCTGATAGCTAATCAGCAGCTGATCCTCCTCTCCTCTCAAACCCTTAGTCCTTTCAATATAGTCCATGAGAGTCTGAACAACACAAAGTCTTTTACAATGATCAAACTTTTTCAATATGACACAATCCAAAGGGTCGCCGACCCTGTTATGTTTTAACAGTCCTTTGAGTTTAAATCTCACACCTCCTTCCACATTTGACAGTCTACTAATATATAGACCCATAATCGTCTGTCCCCTCTGCGCAGAGGCCAGTAACAACAACATTATCAATTTCAACGTCAACAATTTTAACGACAATTCAATATTGTATCCCCAACTTTTAAATTCATTGAATATCTCTCGTACATCCCAATAGCTGTCATAGGCAGTGCTCTCTGATGGGTTTTTCTCATGGGCAGCTTTAAGCACCCATCCCACTACTCTATGTCTTCCTATTGTTTCACCCCCTACTATTGGTAGAATCAAAGACAAGGCCGATCTCGCAGTGTTCAAAGTACTATATCTCCTCCCTTTTTCAGAAAGAGTTCTCAAAAATTTACACACATCTGTCATATCTGGCGAGAGCAACTTTATCTTCTCTTGGACACAGAATTGTGCCCACTGTTTAAGATAAGACGTATACACCTGCTTTGTGCCCTTTCGCCAACCTAACATAATTAAATCAATAGTGTCCTTGTCATAGCCCGCCTCAGACAATTGCTGTCTTAGAAACGGAATATCTCCAGGGCACATCTTGACAATTCTGGTCGCGCTGGCTTGCCGTGAGGTATCAGATTTCCTTTTGCCTTTCTTATCCTGATCTTGCGCCTGCATGCATTGTTGACCAGCGCATACCAGGGTTGGCCCGGCCAGTCCGGCAGCACCAAGACACATCGTGTTTTCTGCACCAGTATTCTTTGAATCACTCGCCCGATCACACTGAAAGGAGGGAACAAATAGAAATATTTATTACTCCATTCACATGACATTGCATCAATTTTCCATGCCTCAGGTTCTGGATGCCATGAGACATATACCGGTAATTTTCTATTGATTCTTGATGCAAAGAGGTCTACTTCTGGTTTTCCAAAGACTTTACAAATCTTATTGAAAATTTTGTTTGACAACTCCCACTCAATATCATCTGAAAAATGCCTCGACTTGTAGTCTGCTAGCACATTCAATTTCCCTGGGATGTGTGAAATTGTCAACCAGTTTTCCCTTTCTTCAGCCCATGTCCATATGTCTTTGGCTAATTCATTGCATCTCGCTGAATTTACTCCACCCATATTTTTGACATACGCTAGTGCTGTTGTGTTATCAGTGCGGATAGCTACATGAGTATCTTCTACTTCTAACAGACTCTGCAAACCTAGCAATATGGCTTTCATTTCTTTGGCGTTAATGTGATCTACTTTCTCTGCCTCTAGCCACCTTCCTCCTGTAGCCTCCTCTAACACATGTGCTCCCCAGCCTTCATCTGACGCATCTGTCAGAATCTCTACCTCTGGGTTATCAGTCCTAACCTTCCTCGACCTGTCTGCCATGTTGTCTACCCACCATTCTATGTCTGACAACCCCTGACTGGAAATGGTCATTTTCCCATCAAAGTCTCCCGCTCTCTTCTTTAATGCTGAGTTTTTGTCAATCTCCAGATCTTTAATATGAGCTTTCCCATACTCCACAGCTGGGGCATACGCTGTCATCAACCCCACAATGCCTGCCACTTCTCTTATACTTATCCTGTTCTTCCCCAGTGTCTCTCTAACCGTTCTCGTGAACTTCTCTACCTTATCTTCAGTCAGGCTGACCGACATGTTTTCTGAGTCTAGGCTGAATCCCAAAAATTGCAAGCAGGTTGTTGGTTTTAAAACCGACTTTTTGACATGTATGTAAAACCCTAGTCCATCCAAGGTCCTAACTAGCTCCCTGACTGTCTCTGCACATTTCTCTTCTGTGTCAGCTATTATGAACGAGTCGTCAATATAAAAGAAACATTCATGTCCCTCTTCCCTCATTTTTGCATACACCGGCGTCAGTATTTTGGTGAAAAACCTAGGTGCACAGGCTAGCCCATTGGGTAGCGCCCTAAACTCATAGATTTTCCCCCTCCATTTGAGTCTCAATAGCTTCCTATCTGTCTCATCTACTGGCACTGAATAATATGCGTCCTTCAGATCGACTGATGCCATGAAGGCACCGGGTCTCATCATGTCTATGGCAGTCTTGAGTGATGTCATCTTAAAATGTTCATATTGTACTTTAAGATTCAACTTTGTTAGATCTAGAACCATCCTAAAGTCCCCGTCCTTTTTTGGTCTTAAGAAAACATTAGACAACCACTCTCCTTCTACCGAGGTTACCTCCACTAGGACCCCTTTTTCACCAAGTTTCCTAATTTCCCCATCTACAATCTCATCCTCTTCTACTGAGAATCTAAGGGGGAACGGGGCCCTCTCCTGTACCGGTTCCTCTATCAGTGGGATTTTCACCCCTTTCACCTGAGCTAAAACCCATGGGTCTGAAGTGTAATTCTTCCACACATTTACAAAACTCCCAATATTTCCAGCAGTGAAATTTTGAACAGTATTAATTAAAGGGACACCTACCTGTTCATCTAGTTGGCCCTCTTGACAAAACCCTTCGTGGGTCTGATGTTGCCCAGGTTGGTCTGCGCCATCGGTGCCTTAGGTCTGAACCCCTGTGCTCTCGGTGTAAAGGGCTGTCTCACATGCATCCCCTGAGGTCTGAAGGCGGGCATAGGCTGTCTGGGCAGGTAGTGGTAATTTCCAAAGGATCTAAAGTTCTGTCCTTGCCCCTGTACCCTTGGCGTGTGGTACCTGGGTGCTTCCGTTCTAGGCTTCTTGAACATGTTGAATCCTGCTGCTTGGGGTTGGGGCGTGAATTTTCTCTTGACCACCTTCCCCGAGATCTTCCTAGCCAACTCACACCTTTTTAGAACTTCTGCTACTTCGCCCCCAAACAGCCATTGTGGGTCACCATCCTCCGGCCTAACCCTACTTACAGCCCTAGCAAAGTCTCCAGTGAGATGTGGCCTTATCATGTCTCTGCGCTTTTCCATTAGAGATAAGGATATCTGTGTCAGCATGTTAAGCGAGTCATCCACATTCTCCACCATGCCATCTAGCTCTTGGTCAGCTTCTCCCCGAGCTATCATAATGTCTGTCAGTGGTAGAATGGCTCTCATCCCCGCTACTACGCCTTCCTGGAGTTTCTGCAATTCTTTGTCAGCCATTTTAATGGTCTGTGGCAATTCACAAAAGATCTCTTCCTCCGTACGAGGCACCACTAACCTGTGTACATTGCTGATCATGGGGTAGGTTTTGATGGTAGCATCCAAATTTTTCTGATTGAACTTTGCCTTGAAGCCCTCGTTTATTGACTCGGCCATATTGGGCTCAATAGCTCGTCCGTGCGGGTCCTGATGTGCACGTAATTTCCTATCTCTGATTCTATTTGCAAAAGCGCCGTCTCCCATTGTTGGAAGAGCCTTGTCCTCCTGGCCCTCCTTCCCAGCTGGGAGTTCCGCCTTCTCTCTGGGCTGCTCGTCCTCCGTCTCCCCTGATACCTGTACCAGGGAGCCCTCCTCCGAGTCCCCGTCGATGGAGATGTCGTGAAGTGGGCGCTCCTCGGCGGCCTCAGCAGCCGTCGCTGTTGCCGCTCCAGTTGCCGCACGTGCCCCCAGTCCTCTTCGATGGCGAGCATAGTTAACAGCCCCGCCCGCAGGTGGCCTAGCATACCCATACATGTCGTCAGGAATGTAATATCCGTATTCGGATCCATCATCGACGAATTGGTCTGCTAAATCTCCGTTCATGTAGGCCTGCTGATCAAAGACCGCTGCGTGTGGTTGTTGTCTTTGAAATAACCACTCTTCTTGTCCGTGATCCGCGGGGTTCACAAGGCCCCCGTGCAATCCCCAGTCTATGATTGGCCGAGGACCGCCCGTCATCGCCGTTGCCATAGTTTCGTCCGTGACGACATCTTCAAACGCCGCGACTTCTCCCGCCACTGTGACGTCATCGACAGTCATACGACGTCGTGACGTAACCGGGCGCTCGATCTCCCTGGCAACTGCCGCCGGCGCGGAGTTTGTTGGCGCGTCGAAGTCGGCTGCTCTAACCGTCTTTTCGGCCGTTGATTGAGTCCCCGGCTTGGTTTTGCTGTTAGCGGCTGAATCTTTCACAGAATTCATCTTTCTTTTCGATTGAGCTCTCTTTTCTTTCTCAGAGGCCGATTTATCTGCCGGCGCCGCCTTAGCTGCCGCATTAGCCGTCTTATCTGCCATTTTCACAATTCTCCGCAACTCGAGCAAAAATCTCAAAGATTCTGTAAAAAACAGAAAAGTATATTAAATTACCATTCAAAATGCTCAGAATAACATTAAAACGCAATTACCATTGCCAAAATGATTTTTAAGTGAACTTCGTCGTTACACTTTCGAGCCGACCGGCACCCACTGGTGCGCCTTCTCGATTATTTCGGAAAATTCCAAGAATTTCCTCATAAAAAAGGTACCAAAAGATGCCCCTCCTTGAGTTGCATCATATGTACCACAATTAAGATAAATAAAATGACTTTTGCTCCCAAAAGGAAGCAAAAATCATGAGTAGTCGCAACACACTTACCCAAAACGTCTTGACACCGTCGAAGCGCGTTCCGAACTGACGTCACCAGCGCATGCGCACTTCCATCTCATGGACAACCGGAAACACTAATAGGGTTGTCCGAAATAAAATTCTTATTTATCTGATAACCGAATCGACAAACTATGGGTATCGATATGCCGCCATCTTGGACTTTCTTTTTGCTACATGTGAGTTTTTACTGCATGTAAATCGGACCATTATTAAGGTACTTAGGTGGTAAAAGGTACAAGACTAAATTTTATATTATCTAAAATGTCATTGTCTGTACTTAAGAAATGTTTAAGATGTCCCTCTGTACTTGAGAATTTTTCAAGGTGTCTGTCTGTACTTGAGAATGTTTTGAGGTGTCCATACCCTAAATTATTTTTTCAAAAAGTGCTCTAATCTACCTATCATATTATGATAGTGAATAACTGATATATCAAACATATCGACACCAAAATAGTTAATAACTGATAACCTAAAAAATTCCAATGACATCCCTATAATGAACGCTCCCTAATAAAGAAGTCTAACATCACTCTGACTCACAGCTTGTATGCTCCAACTATACCATGTGCATAATACAGGTCCTTAATTTTAAAGTCAGCTAAACATATATCAGTCTTACAAAATACAGATTTTAACGTACAACAATATCCATATCATGTTACCGCTTAGGCCATTCAAAAAAAAAAGCTGGTTTCTCATCACTGCGCGCATCATGAAAATCATGATCTGGGGAAAAACCTTTTTTATTTTGTACATTTCTAATGGAAAATGTGTTAAATATTGAGAAATACTGTCATATTTGGTATCAAATTAAAGCTTATACTGTCAGTAATGCAGTGGCCTAGGAATATCTTACATTTTCCAACTTCTGTAAATAAATAAACGGTTAAATACTTAAGTGTGAAATTTGTTCGCAGAAAGTCTACGTTTTTCCTATACATTTTGGCCCCTCAGTAAAAAAAAATTAAAAATTAAATAAATAAAAAACGCCCTCGTCATATTTTTCAGTGCTAGGTGATGAGAAACCAGATTTTTTTTTTGAGTGGCCTTATCATTTTATATTCACTGGGTAGGGAGCCGTTCTGCTATTACACCAAGGATACGAATATTTTAGTTAAACACTTTGTAGCACTCTCTACTTACTGCGTTCCTGTGTTGAGGTGAAAATTTTCCGACCCCCGACCCCCCCCCCCCCCCCCCACCTCCCTTCGGGGGGTTAAAAGAAAAGTAGAGCACGCCTAGCACGCCGAGCACGTTGTCTCTTGAGCAAACTACGGCGTACCATACACTTCTTCGTACGTTCCAGCCAGGAACGTACGAAGAAGCAGAAGAAGTGTATGATTTGCAGCTAGCCCATACAAGTAGGCCCTCTCGTTATCTGGCTGGAGCGAGAGCCAGAGCGGTGGACTAGATTTGCAGCAGTTTGCCCAGGAGACTGGGGGAGCACGTCACCGGTAGTCAAGGCTCCAAGGGCAACAGGTTGCCATAGGAAACTACGTCATGAGCGGAGGCATGACGTCATAACAATCATGGCGACATGGCACATGCACACGGAGAGTCCAACTTGAAATTACTGAAGCGTGAAGTAAGGTGCTAACGTTATCATTCCGTGGGCCTCGTATATTCTACTAAAACATCAGAAATGGGCACTACGGGTTCTAAATCAAAGAATGATGCTCTCGTTAAGAAGCTTAAAAAGGGACGGAAAAAGGAAAGAACAGAAACTACGACGTCGCTGATGGAACAAACGTCTGCAAGTGCAACTAAAGTAGACGTGGACTTCAAAACTGACAAAAGAAAACATTTCAAAAAAGGTAGGCCTCAAGCAGGTATTCCGAATGTCCCACAGTCCACACCGGTGTCTGCTTTTAATCAAGATGTGGACGAAGAATCGGAAATAATTGATTCTGGCATGATTGACAAATACTCTTTCAAAAATGCTAGGGACAAGCTAAGGCCCAAACAGGTGACACCAAAACATGATGGGCACCAAATTCGAAAGGGCAACAAAACGAGCAAACAAAATAGGCATGATGCTGAATTTGATGAAACCCCTTGTTGTTCAGGTTCCAAAGCAGCTTTGGCGGGAAGTCGTGAAACTAGTCCAACGGGTCGAATGTCTACTGCTGTCAGGGGAAATTGGACAGCTGAACTTGATCCTGAGCCTGAGACAAGTGAGGGGGAGGCCGTGCATGAGACCATAGCCAAACTGCCCAAAGGGATCTCTGTCAACCACAGGCCCCTTTCTAGAGCAGGGCTTAAAACTCCAGCCCCAGACATTATTCGACCAAGCTACAGTGAAAGAATCTACTTAGCCGATGATTTGAGTGATGTGGAAGAAATCCTTTATTTGGAGGAAAGTGATGATCCTGGGACAAAGCCAAAGACACCGTGTTGTGAGTGCACCATGGAAAATTCGGCTGTGGTCACTGCTGACTTAGGGAGTTATGTTCAAGTTAAACAGAATGCGACAGCAGGGGGCATATCCATAGGAATGCCCACCTCGTACCGATATTCACAGCAAACAAGGCCAAGTGAACAAACAATAGCTAATATTGATAATGATATAAAAGAGGAACTGTCAAATTTTTCTGAAAGGTCATTAGGTTACCATTCTAACCTAACATCTAAGGCAACCCTCAACTCGCAGCATTCAACTGCCCTAACAGATGTTGAAAGTTCTGGAATGGCAGTGGATAAGTTTGTTGCTGATACTATAGAAAGATGCAACCCATTTCAAACGAATCATGGAATTCCACCATCGTATATGTCAAGTTGGCAAGATAAATACAGGAAGACCAAAAAGAAGCGAAAACCTCGAAAAAACATTAAGATAAGCCACATGACTGGCCTATATCGAAACAGTGTTGACTCGAGCAGTTCCTCCGACTCTGAGAATGTTACAGAGGATGACTGGAGTGATGAAGATAAAGGCAAGCAAAGGCACAAGTATTCCAAGAAGGGCAAAGCCAAATCTGCTGTCACCAACGACTTCGCAGACAACTCCTTAAGAAGTCAAATGGTGATGAGCCCTCATTCCGTAGTAAAGCAGATGAAGGAAGAAGGCATCATCCCAAAACTAAAGGAGGTACATGAAGCTCGCCAACAGGATCTAGTGAAACACCGGGCGGATATGGAAAACCTTATGGACAGAGATCCAAAGATGTCCCTATCCTTGATGGACGGAAATAGGCATCCTAGTAGATTGGTGCCTATTAGTGCCGAAGGTGCAGGTGCCTTCCATGACAGCAGTCTTATCAAGAAGTTTCAATTGCGTCCAAGTTTCAAGTCTGGGGGAAATCTGGATAGGGGACCTTCAAATGTTGATGATCTTCCAATCCCTTACTGAGCAAATACTCTTTATCGGGCCAGAAGTGTGTATTTAAATTATGGAGGTTTACATAATAGTTGGTTTTTTTTTTGGTGTTTTTTTTGGTTTGATACAGTAATTGCTCATATATAGCCTTATAGTATTATATACATTAGGCCTAAAAAAAAAGAAGTTGTGTTCCGGTAACATGGCCAAAAATAAACAGGGTTGGTAGGTCGGATTTTTACAATTTTTTTTGTAAAAAAAAGTCAATTTTAGTAAAAACGTAAAAAATGTCATAAATTTTCTCAAAAATTGAAAAAAAATCCAAAAAAAATTAGGGTCGGCCCCTAAAATGTAGGGTCGGTCGGGATACCGGAACACAACTTTTTTTTTTTAGGCCTTATCGTTAACTACATGCAATTTTGAAATAATACGTTGAAATTAAGAAGAAATAGGGTATTTGGAGATTCATTTTTATTTCATTTATAGCATAAATAATATTTGGAACAGGCGGCATTTAATCAGATGATAATACATAGCCAATTACCATGTGTATATATGTACATAATGCAATTATGTCACTAATGAAACTTGTGTTATCTAGACACGAACCAAGGATTACACCTTGAGAATTCGTGCATAAAACTAAAGCTTGTTCCATTCACTTTAATATGGCATAATCATTTTCGAATAGATACATTGTAGTGAATCAGATTGTATCTATATTTTGTTTCAAAATGCTCCATACCATCAAGGAAAGGTGGCATAATATCAATAACTATGAATGTATCAGTACTGATGTCATATTAAATGATTACACACATGTTATTCCCGAGATATTGTTATAATTAAAGTGAAAGCACCTTTACTGAACTGTTTAGAAACAGTCATGAAGCCCCACCCTACAAGACATTTTTCCAAAAATTTCCTGCACCGAAACTGACGGATAAAAATCGATTGAATCCTTTCACCAAAAAATGTGGATATAATTATAGCACTCTATACTGATATCCCAGGGGCAACCACAATCATGCATATGTATCTTAGTTTGTTCAAGTGATTTAACAATGGCAAAGTATGATCTTAAATTCTACCAATAACGGATTTCGGATTCCATTTAAACGTTTGAACTTACAAAAATCAGGTCAGTAAAATTTGGACTCAATTAATCTGTCATCGAAAACTAATGATCCTATTAAGATTCTCAAGTAAAAGATATTGTTCTGGAAAACATGATACTCACTATATAGAGGTCCACAAACCAGTGATTGGGTAAGAACCAGCTCACAATATCGCACATGGATAAGCACTGACACAATGTAACTTGCTTCACTACATCCTTTCACAGATTTACTTCATTTAGTGTAAGGCATGCCAAAAACTCATCGTTTGGCTGGCATCTTTTCGTCTGTTTCTTCTAAATCGTTGATTGCAGACCAGTCGGGCACGATTCCTGTCTGCGTGAAAGACTCCCGTGACAAGGATCTGTTCCCTAAGATTTCTAACGCTCCAAATATTGCACCTGAAAAGTACCAGATTCACAATTTTACATGTGCAACTTCAGACATAGTCACGGCTTCTACGAGAGTCAGAGTTAACTTTAACTTGATATCAACATATCCATATGGGGTGCTGTTTATGCAAGTTTTTGCTGGTCAAGTACAGTACTAGAGTAGTCATTTTCGGAATTGTGTCGCGAATAGGATTTGTCAAATTTCGGAGTACGACTAGCTTATACGAGGGTTGGGGTTATACATGTAAATTATGGGTGAATTAACAGTAGATAAAATATTGACATGATGACGATAAATTACCTCTATCATTTTACCGAATTTTACTATTTCAGTAAGCTAGAGCCAGATCTTTTCTATTGTCTGACAATTGGGAGTATTTAAGGTGATTGACAAGTTAGACTAATTTACCTCCGAGCCAGGCTGTGTAGTTTGGGCTAGCTGGGGGCAAGTGGAACTTGAGTTGTTTAACGCAGAGTGAATCACGGTACTTGGGTTTTCCCTGCAACGTTTGAAGCTCCCTCTGCAGGCGATGGTTGAAACCAGGCAGCATGGACGTACCACCTATGATTACCATGTTCTCCGCTAGTACCTTCCGCATGTCGATTGGGCACTGTTAATCAAAAAAAGCCCAACTATATATGTAGTACATTGTAGACTATAAAGAGTTGCCGCATGAACATATAATCAAATGCCACTTTTAGTGTCTTTTTTTTTCTCAAAAAAATATGTATTGGTGAGAAAAAAATCATCGGTATGTACATGTGTATAAAGACAGGAGCAAAATTCACAAGCGAGATGAGAGTAGATTTCAAATGTAATAACGATTAGCTATCATAGGCAGTCCTACCCGAACAATGGCGTCCAGAATGAGCGTGGCAATGGACTTCTCCTCATTGTCCTGCTCAAAGAGCACTTCACATGTGTGTTCCCTGCAATACAACGATATTTTATGTATATTGTATGTGCTTACCTAGTGAAAATTGGGTCATCGGCTTACACTTAGCATACTCCAGATACCATTTGTAATTGATTCATACAGGCATTGTATGCGCAAAGCCCGATTTTCAATAGGCTACATTAAAAGCCTTCACTTACATAATATATATGACCTTTTGCCTACCTAATTTTGCCATCGATGTGTAGGATGTTGCTACCATCTAGCGGGTAGTCTACCGCGGGTGGGGGAGCAGGGTACTGAAATTATAATATTAACATTCAGATAGTAAAGATTATAAGATATTAAAGAAGCAATTCATAAATGCTGACGCCTTACTTTGCTTCAAACAGCCTAATGTTGAAAAACCCTTGCAGAATTGAATTGGATCAGCTTTAAAATGCTTTACTTGCACTGTCCAGACTTAGACATTACCCAGGTAGGGTGCTAATGCATTTGTATATATACATGTACTAGCAGAGTAGGGGTTACCTTGCTGGGGTCATCTGCCTGACGGGCCGCTGCTATCTGCTGAGCCCGCTCCATTGTTGTTACAAAGCAGGTGCGCACTGAAAGGGTACAGCACATTCAACAACACTCAACACAGATGAGTATGCCAGATGGACAGAGAAATTCCTGCAAAAATTCATCTGAAGAGGTACGCTAGTTGGTCATTCGTAGATGCTATAGCATCTCGGGCTCGGAACTGTCACTTTTTACACGCGGGTCTTTCATAGGCTTTAGGTGCACATATTCTATAGAGAGAATTCCTAATCCACCCCATGATCAAATTGACAAAAATTGTTCTCTGCATAAAAGCAGATGAAACATATTCTACCTTTGGCATTATTGTGATACTTAACTTACCCTTGATGTCTTCCAGTATATTTTCCGACACTTTTTCTGAAAGAGGAAATGCATCGCATTGAATAAGAATCTGTTTTGTATCTTGAATAATATGAACAAACGATAGATGGGAACCTTGGATATAGAACTTCACTATAACAATTTAAACATGATAACTCCATGTATACATCGTATTGAATTTATCTTACCCATGACTGCTGGCAGTGGCCTTTGGTTTGTCTGGTCTGTTTTCACTGTCCCATCTTCAAGGAGTTGCGCTTCCAAAAGACTGCAATAGCATGGTTATTTTCTTTATCTTAACATACTGGTACATCTCTTTTTCTGACAACACATCTTATCCACAATCCTTATTCGTATAATTGTATTACATGTGCCGTATGTATATGGTACATGCAGTACAATTATACGAATAATAAATGTATTACGTCAATGATTCAGCGTATGATAGGTTGCCAGTCAACTCTAAATGCATCCTTTTTTATTTAACTTCGAAAGAAAACAAGAAATTATACACCACAATATCCTGTTATCGATGAGAATCAGTTAGAATATCTCTAATATTTGACTACATTTGATAACTAGATAGCTTGTTTTATGTATATCTATATATGTCTGATAACGTGTTGTGCCATAACGTACCTATGGACTGCTCGCCCAGCTACTGGAATGGCCTGCCAGCCCTTCAGTATTGGTGTTCCTTCATACACCTATGAAGAAGGCAGAACATAAAACAAGGTTTTAGAAGCGTAAAAGGTTCATTTTGACGTAGCAATAATACATGTAGTTTTCAACCAGTTTTTATATTGTGAGGTGGCCGTGCGGCAGTGACTGTCACACTTTATCTTATACCAAAAGCCACTTCCTTTAACTACTACTTACATTGTACATCTATGTACTACTTCTATGCAATTTTAACCCCCCCCCCCACCCCTCCAGTTCATTAAAGGCAAATAGCATGTGTATCAGGGTGCTTACTGGTAGCACTAAGGTCTCTGAGAAGCCGCAGTCCATGACGAGTCCTGAGGGGATGCCGAGGGTAAAGAGTGATACCAGGTGACTAGGTGCGAACAGAATAGAGGGTACCTGCGAAATGGATGAAGACATGATATTAATTATTCTCATAATAATTGGGCCATCAATACACTGGTTTCATCAGTGGTCAACAGTAGATGGCGCTAGTGTCGACCTGGGTAGTTTCCTCTGTCTACAGGGGCTGATCTGGTTACCCACTCTTTCCTGGTCAGCCAAGGGGGGCTGAGAGAAGCCCCAGCCACCTTGTGGTGACAGGACCAGACACTGGAGGAGGGATACTTACCCCAGAGATAAGATTTTCAGGCCTGTGATAATGATTAACCCCTTCACCACTGGGTTTCTTGTAACTCAATGCAATTTTGTGCAATATATTGGCTTACCGCATTGAAGGGGTTAACACCATCCCCTGTGGTGGAGTAAGGTACATTTAATCACCTTGGTGCCGCCTATGGGCAGTTTTTGTTTATGTTACCAGTCCCCTACCCACACCGATTCACCCCCTCCTGCACCCCTCCTCTTGTTATGGTTTTACACTCATATTTATCATGATCTAAATCATTTTTGAAATAAGATATTGGCCCAATATCAAAGGCCTATATACGTACACTATTTCCCTTTAGACATGAGAAATTTCTAAGCCAGGGGAGTATTATTTCTATATGATTATTGACATATTGTGAGAGGTGTCTCTGTCCCCATGTTAAACCTATGGGGCCCAGGGGCAGGGTTAGGAGTTAGCCCCTGCAGCAGGCTGCTCTACAGGGGCTCCCCCTAGTGGAACATGGCTGATGAAACAAGAGTATAGATGTGTACCATTTACCAAAACTTTCCACCAACAGTAGTAGATGATGAAACGTTTGTTGTAACGCTACGTTTTTGAGTAAAATATACTGCTTTTCTTTCATCAAATTAAGCTGGTTGTCCGAAAAGAAAGACTTTACACACATGTTTGCAAAGTCACCGGTTTTGTCTGGCCGAAAGGGCCATTATCATAAATTAGCAGCATGCACCAATTGGGTTCAAAGTTTTTCAGCGGGGATGGGGTGCGGGCAGGGCCTTACACTCCTTACTGTTGTTGCCGCGCTGCACTTGCTTTAAATAACTATGGTCTGTTTGGTGTCTCAGTTTTAATTTTTGCCCTCAAATGTATACTCTGCACCACTCGTGGTGCCCTCGGCAAAATTATAATCAAATATCGCCTTACCCTGGTAAGTCTCATTTAATTTCACAATTAAATTATAAGCCTTCTTTAAACCTACCTCATAATGAGTAAACATGGCTTTTGCTACTGTATTTCTGAACACCGACGGACAGAGCAGAGACTCCACAATAACCACACGTCGTTCTTTGGGGTTTACCAATAAGTGTCTGAAAAAATAAAACAAAATTAAGTACAAGACATAATATAGAAATGTAAATAGATAACAGCAGAGTTTATCAAGGTAATGATATTCTTCTCAAGAGCCTTATTTACTTAAAATAATACTCAATTTACAAGTGTTCGTGGCAAATACAACTACTGTGAGTTAGGCCACACTTTTTTTTTTATTCCTTGGGTTATGGACACCATGAAAGTACAGAGGATAAAAACAAAATAAAATTTAGTCTTTCACGTTTTACTACCTAACATCTTTAATAATGGTCCGATTTACATACCGCAAAAACTTACATGTAGCAATTGAACTGGAGATTCACAATTTTATTTCTAGTGCAGGGGTTTTCATAGTAGTGCGGGCCCTTAACCCAAAGTATAAAAAAAATTGTGGCCTTACACCACTATGAAGAAAATGGAGGCATTAAAAGCATTCATGTTGATGAGAACTTACCTAAAATACAATGTATGGATGAAGTCCACTAGGACACTGTATAATTCGTCTGCATCTTGGACACCATGTATTTTAACAACCTTTTCGTTCACAAAAAAAAGAAACATAATTAAATACAACTGAATACTGTGATGTCAAAGGACTGGTACAACCGAGTATCTAAATTTATATATATTTGTAGTACCGTATTCGACGTAATGAGCGCCCTGGGCGCTTATAAAATTATTTTTATGGCGTTTTATGTACTTAAGAGTTTAATTGACACCAAAATCAGGAAATTTGAGCCTTTGTTTTAGTCTAAAAATGCCCCAAAAAGGAGAGGGGCGCTTATTAGGGGGAGGGCGCTTATTACGTCGAATACGGTATAACAAGGAAAACTGCACCATCTTTAAAATGACGATGGCTTGGCTTCCTTACACCTTGACACTCAGGAAAACAGCACCACAATAGACTCAGTAAGAAGAGTATCAGGGTTCTCCCTACACTACAGCATACGTTTTGTTGGTTGATTTGATAAGTGTATCGCTACTACGTGTACATTCTTTGACGTAAAAAGCGCACAGTGCGCTTGAAAAAATATTTTATACTGAAAAAAACAAAAGAAAAATTTCATTCTAATAAGCGCACACCCCAATACCCATTTTTCTCGATCTTGTTGCTGATACAGTCCCATATTTAAAAGAACAAGTACACAATATCCTTAACAAAGTATTATATAATAGATTCCTTATTTGATAATATATTTTGGCTAAAAACGACATTTTTGGGGCTTCACAATCGAAAAGTGTCCTAAATGGGGGGTGTGCGCTTATTAGCGGACTCTTGTGACCAGTATCAGGCTTACCTCACTTTTAGAATATCAACCATCTCATTTATTTCACAGTTGTACCGTTAATACGTGTATTTTTTCATAAACTGTCTGAGAGGACTTTGCAAATTACAGGGCAAGTTTAATTAATGACCTTAAATTTAAAAGTGATCTCACCTGCCCAGTTTTAGCACGTTTGACCTCACTTGGTATTATACATCTTGGTGCAGTTTCACCAGCAAAGCCACACCTACAACAAAAGAACAGTGTATTATAGATGAATAACTTGATGGATAATTGAACCAGAGCACAGTTGTGCCAGGTTCTTTAGAGACAGGTATTTTTGCATTTTTGGTCCGAAAAATGCAACATGTTCTCCGCCTAATTTTCCTGTCTGACATTGAGAAATAAAACAAGGACGTAGAGATTTTCAAAGGAAAAAGGGACGATGAGACATAGATCTGAGTTGGGAAACACAGGGGAGCTATGGTCGACAGTCATGATTCTTTTTTTTTCTTTTATGTTTCATTCATTTTTTTCTTTGACATTTTATTTGGCGAACGGGATAAAAGGAGAACAGGATAAACGGAGAACGGGATAGACGGAGAACGGGATAGACAGAGAACGGGATAGACGGAGAACGGGATAAACGGAGAACGGGATAAACAGGAGAAGGGGATGAACTGAGAAGGGGATAAACAGAGAAGGGGATGAGCGGAGAAGGGGATGAAGGGAGAACCCAGTAAACAAAAAACGTTATACAACATTTTGTAACGTTATTTAACGTTTTATAACGTTTCTCTAAGGCTCCTCACTATGGCAAAACGTTTTATACAGTTTTATAACGTTATTTTGACGTAAAATAACATTTTTATGTTAGCTGGGAACAGATGAAGGGAGAATGGATGAAGGGAGAACGGGAAAAACGGAGAACGGGATAAACGGAGAACGGGATAAACGGAGAACGGGATAAACGGGAGAAGGGGATGAACAGAGAAGGGGATGAACGGAGAAGGGGATGAACGGAGAAGGGGATGAACGGAGAAGGGGATGAAGGGAGAACAGATGAAGGGAGAACGGATAAAGGGAGAAGGGGATAAACAGAGAATGGGATAAACAGAGAACGGGATAAACGGGAGAAGGGGATAAACGGAGAACGGGATAAACTGAGAATGGGATAGACAAACACATGGGTCATCACAGGCCTAGCTATACTAAATATGCCTACTTTACTTTTTAAAGTAGGTCTATACGGAGAATGGGATGAACGGCGAATGGGATAAACGGAGAACAGAATGAACGGCTAATGGGATAGACAGGACAAAGGGAGAAGGGGATGAAGGGATAAACAGAGATGGGGATAAATGGAGAACGGGATAAAGGGAGAACAGGATAAACGGAGAACAGGATAAAGGCAGTAGGGGATAAACGGAGAACGGGATAAAGGGAAAAAGGGAGAATGGGATACAGGAAGAATGGGAAAAAGGGAGAACGGGATACAGGGAGAACGGGATAAACGGGAGAACAGGTTAAAGGGAGAACAGGTTAAAGGGAAAACGGGATGAACGGGATGAACAGCAAACAGGATTAACGGGATGAACGGCAATCGGGATCAACCGCAAACGGGAAAAAAACGCAAATGGGAAAAAAACGCAAACGGGATAAACAGAGAAGGGGATGAACGGAGAAGGGGATGAACGGAGAAGGGGATGAATGGAGAAGGGGATGAACAGAGAAGGGGATGAACGGAGATGGGGATGAGCGGAGAACGGAATGAAGGGAGAACGGGATAAAGGGAGAACGGGGATAAACGATGAATGGGATAAAGGGAGAATAGGATAAAGGGAGAACGGAATAAAGGGAGAATGGGATAAAGGGAGAACGGGATAAAGGGAGAACGGGATAAAGGGAGAACGAGATAAAGGGAGAACGGGATAAAGGGAGAACGAGGATAAACTGAGAAGTGGATAAACAGAGAACGAGGATAAACTGGGAACGGGATAAATGGAGAACGGGATAAACGGAGAACGGGATAAACGGAGGATGGGATGAACGGAGAACGGGATAAACGGAGAACGGGATAAATGTAAAAACAGCATAAACGGCAAACACAATGCAAACGGGATAAACAGAGAACGCGATAAAACAGAGAACGGGACAAACGGAGAAGGGGTTGAACGGAGAAGGGTATGAACGGAGAAGGGTATGAGCAGGGAGACGTGAGAAGGGGAGAACAGGATAAAGGGAGAATGGGTTAAAGGGAGAGTGTGTTAAAGGGAGAACGGGATAAACAAGATAAAGGGAGAACAGGATAAAGGTAGAACGGGATAAAAGGAGAATGGGTTAAAGGGAGAGCGGGATAAAGGGAGAACGGGATGAACAGCAAACAGAATTAACGGGATGAACGGCAATCGAGATCAACTGCAAACGGGAAAAAAACGCAAACGGGATAAACAGAGAAGGGAATGAAAGGAGAAGGGGATGAATGGAGAAGGGGTGAACAGAGAAGGGGGTGAAGAGAGAACGGGATGAACGGAGAACAGAATGAAGGGAGAACGGGATAAAGGGAGAACGGGGATAAACGGTGAATGGGATAAAGGGAGAATGGGCTTAACAGGATAAAGGGAGAACAGAATAAAGGGAGAATGGAATAAAGGGAGAATGGGATAAAGGGAGAACGGGATAAAGGGAGAACGAGATAAAGAGAGAACAGGATAAAGGGAGAATGGGATAAACCGAGAACAGGATAAACGGGGGACGGGATGAACGTAGAACGGGATAAACGGAGAACGGGATAAATGGAGAACAGCATAAACGGCAAACAGGATAAACAGAGAATGGGATAAACGGAGAAAGGCACAAACGGAGAAGGGTATGAACGGAGGAGGGTATTAACGGAGAAGGGTATAAACGGAGAAGGGTATGAGAGGAGAACGGTATGAAGGGGGAACGGGATGAAGGGAGAAAGGGATAGACGGAGAACGGGATAGACGGAGAATGGGAGAAAGGGAGAACCGATAAAGGGAGAATGGGATAAAGGGAGAACGAGATAAAGGGAGAATGTGAGAAAGGGATAATGGGATAAACGGACAAATGGGATAAAGGGAGAACGGGTTAAAGGGAGAGCGGGTTAAAGGGAGAACGGGATACAGGGAGAACGGATAAATGGAGGACACGAAAACTGAATCATGGGCAGGGGGATCGGAGGCGGGGGCACCGGGGACAGAGGTATCAGGGGTGGGGCGACCAGGGTGGGGGGCATCTGTTGCACACGCCGCCACGCGTCCGACCGACACAGCGAAACGTAAACGGAGATGCCGTCGCTGTTGACGCTGCGATCAACTCGGTTTTCGGCCGAGACGTAAAACAGCAGTTACGCGCTGCTGTGCGCTGATGCCCACAGCCACCTGCTCACCCCCAGCCACCTGCTTTCTCACAGCCAACTGCTCACCTACAGCCACCACCTGGAATTCGATCATATATGACTTGTAATATATGGATTTGGGGTAGGTTTTTCTGGAGATTGCGATTCTGCTGTCAGAAATGAGGAATAACGTTTTGTGCTCAAATTAGATCACTCATTCGACTTTCTAATGACAAAAGCGGAATGTGTGAGGCTTGTGGTGGGGGATTGTGGTGGCCTGGTAGGCCTAAGTTACTGCTGCATAGGAAATAGCAGACGACATTCACCATATAATTGACCCTTTGGGTCACACCAAAAAAAAAAAGGATCTATGGATTTTGTTTTCCAAAAATAGGTGCGGTTGGGCGATTTCTTTTTTCCAAAATTTTCTTTTGTCAATGGATTCCAACTGTAAAATCACAGAAAAGTGACTTCTTTTATCTGTGTTAAAATAGAGGGGCGGGCGAATTTATTTTTTTTCCTGATAGAAAATCTCATAACCCCTATAAGAAGGTCTACAGTGTGTTGGGGGGGGGGGATGTTTGGGGTTTTGCTGTTGACAGTGGGTGGGCGATATTAGAGCTCCGGTGGCAGATTAACAACAAACTCGGCAGTTTAACAACAAACTCAGTAGTTTAACAACAAACTCGGCAGTTTAACAACAAACTCGGCAGTTTAACAATGAGACAGGCAAGTTTTGATGTTAAATTGGCAAGTTTTGATGTTAAATCGGCGAGTTTTGGTGTTAAAACAAGCTGCAATTCCAACAAATTATTGAAAACCGGATGTCCGCCATTTTGAATGTATTGGTTGCCTAGGTGATGTTGACACTTCCGGTTTTCGGCAATTTGACAACAAAACTCGGCAATTTAACAACATAACTCAGGCGGTTTATGTCATTAAACTATCTTTGTCAATTATTTTAATGTTAGATCGGCGAGTATTGATGGTAAATCGGCGAGTTTTGATGGTAAATCGGCGAGTTTTGATGGTAAGTCAGCGAGTTTTGATGGTAAATCGGCGAGTTTTGATGGTAAATCTGCTGTCACGTCATGGGCTCATGAGTCATGGCTATGAAAACTTAAAAATAAGACTTTTGAGTTTGAGTTGATCTCGAGAGTAAGTCAATTATTGATTTACTATGCTTCCTTCGACATTGTATGGCCGCACTACTTTGCTTTACATACCACAAAAAATTCAAGTGAAATTTTGATTCCTTACTTGTGAAAATGTTGAGTTTGTGATCTCTTTTATTGGGGTAAAATGAAAAAATTTGACAAAAATAAAATTTCTTTCTAATATTTTTATTTTAACAAATACAAACAGAAAAATCGACATACATGTACATGAAGTGTAGGCCTTTCATATTATGCAGTTTGATTTTCATAAAAACATTTATTTTTGTCATTTTTGGAACTTTTTCAATTTGGACCCCCCACTACCAGAAGCTTTTGGTCGACATGAAACATTTGAATCTGTTTTGACGTTTTTGAGAAAAGGTTGTCGACCATAGCTAATATTTAAATACTGCAGCACACAAGTTTTGATCAATGCCAATCTATGCCATCGAATATTGAAACAAAAAAAGGTATTTTTCATGTATAAAATTAAGTTTAAAAAGAGGTCACTGAAACAGCATAAAACTAACTTTTTGAGCTCAATGCTAAAGTATGGGCTTTCAGGTAAACCACAGACCTTCCTAAAGTGTCCCTTTAAACAGAATGCTCTTTGTTCCTATATAAAAATCGGGTGAGACGCTTTTTGAGACGCTCTGTGGGCAGAAAGTTGGATATACATCAGCTAACCTTCATGAAAATGAAGATAAGGCACCACTTTACACAGAACATGATGGAAATACACAGAATATCGATCGGTTCGCGAGCGATAATAGGCACTCGTTATAATTACAGTAAAACTTGGTTACAACGAGGTACCTGCAGCCACTGTAATAACCTCGTTGTAAGCAAGTGCTCGTTGTAACAGAGGTGAGCTGAGACATCCATCTAAGAAAAGTACATGTGAGGGATAGGGCAGGGGGAGGTGTGGGGGGGGGGGGCAGGGTAAGGCGGGAGAGCTTCCCTCTGTGATGGGGGCGGACTCAGGAGTGTAGGTATATACTTTCAGGTCGCAGTTCTCGTACTCCACAAGAAGTCAACGAAACATCACAACAGTCCCACAGCGTCATCGACACCGTATCTCCGCCGTTTATCGTACGATCAACTCGCTTTTTGATAGGGACAAAAGGCGGTACATGCCTGCAGCCTGCAACTGTCGACAACGCCCACCAGCTCGTCCACACCCACCGGCTCGCCCACACCCACCGGCTTGCCCACACCCACCGGCTCGCCCACACCCACCTGCACAGTTGAAATATGATAACATACTAGTGTGACACATGATTTGAGGGTAGTTTTGACCCAGGAATACATTCCTGCTCTCAGAATTGACAAATAGTTCATTGTTCCTGAAATAAAATTCATGGATTAAGTCATTTAGTCCATCAATTCAATCCCTTTATCAACCTGACCCTGAGTCGTTTGCGATGTTAATCACATATGCAATCTTTGCTTACATTTCGTTTTCATTTTTAACATTATAGATAAATACAGTGAAAAAAAGAAAACTAAATGAAAACAACAGTATTGCAAAAAAAAGCCCTGGTTCACATGTGATATATATACCATTCATTTTCATAAATTAGCAAGGACAGCCCCAAAATAGAAATTCTTGAAAATAGGATGGCTTGCGCATCTTTCGCATATGTCTATTTATACATTGTATTACAAGAGGGATACATATTTCAATTTCCATATTAAAGTCAAAACTAGAAATTTCTTTTCAAATGTTCATAGTACAAATCATGTTAAATGCCCCCCCCCCGTTGTTTTAAACAAACAAATAAGATATGAGCCTCTTGGCTGAAGGCGAAGGGGGCGGGGCTGTATACACAACCCGGGATACACAAGTGTGCGACTGCAAAGGGTAGAGCAAAATCCCCTTCAACATAGCACGCAATTCGTCCCCAAACCTCATTCAGCGATTGGGTACGAAAAACATGTGGACAGGGCACAGAGAACCCAGTCATTGGTTGATACGCTGACAATGCCATCTCTCGTCTCTGGTATTGAGTGGTATTTTAAACGAATGGTCATCCTATCGAAAGGCTGTCCAAGAACCCTGTCTCCCTCCGACTCAAAGTTTAACTTTCTAATAGAAAAAACGAATGGCCTTTTGAATTTTGTTTTTATATACTTTTTAAATAGGCTGATCATCCTGATGCATTTATCCCAGGGCCGCTAGGCACTTTAACTTTTGACCAAAATGAAAATCTCCCTCATCAACACAATGGTAAGGCCCTTACTGCTATATCAGGGCACCAAAATCCATTCATTATCTGATATCATGCTCCGGATTCCACTTTTGGGTTCTAGATAACACTATCTTCTATACTACTATAGTGGCAAAATGCTGATAACACGGATCTCCAAGTTCAAATGACAAAATCTCAGGATCTAGTAGGGTTAGAAACAAAATTCCAAAAGATAAATGCTCCCCATCATGCTACCTAACTATTTAGATTGCTTTAAACCACATTACAGATACTGCCATCCCCCCCCCCCCCCTGTGCCTACCACTACCAGTGAAGGGTCATGAGACGGATGGCCCCACGGACAGTTGGCCCTATGTCAAGTTGGCCCCACTTGAGACTGATGGCCCCAGATTTTGAGACTGATGGCCCCATTTCGGACTGATGGCCCCACTTCTAATTTAATAGCTTATGTGGTCTAAAAACATATAAAACCATATTTTGAAGCATGTAGAGCATAGTTATAGCCATTCCCAATGTCATATTACATATGAAATTATATGAAAAAAATGTGCCTAGGACATCCATTCTTATGATAAAATGCAGGTATTTTCAGGCCTATTCTTATGTCATAGCAGTATATTTTTGGGTTGGAAAGGACAGTAATAACTAAAATAAGTGATTAAATATGTTGGGGCCATCAGTCCCACTGGTGGGGCCATCAGTCTCAGAAAGTGGGGCCATCAGTCTGGGGCCATCAGTCCGTGGGGCCATCGGTCCTACAATCCAGTGAAGCGCCTGGGAGAGACCCGACTCTCTAACAGACAGTCACACTCTCACACTCACAGTAGCGATGACAGCCCCAAAATAGCATCTCACTAGAATTACACAAGGAATAGCTCAAACGAAGGGCCTTGAAAGCAGCTTTTCATAGCACTTTAAATCAAGTTAAAATTCCTACTAGAAGAGATTCTATGGCACTTTAAATATCGATATTATAAAATAGTTTCTGCCATTTCTCGGTCAGCATATTTTGTCAGAATATTGAGATAACACCGACACTTAACCATGCGCCGTGTGCGTTGTATATTTGCCACTTTGTACATAAATACTGATAGAATTTGATTGAGAAGGCCTATCAACAAACCAATGATACCTCCTTAAAGCTAAATATTACCAGATTAACATATATAAATATCATTATATTACTAGAGGGATTCATATTTTAATTTCAACAAGGAAGTCACCACATAAGTGAAAAACTAGAAAAATAAAATCTGATTTTCAATGTGGCAAATCATGTTTAGCTAATTTTCGCTGGACTATAGCCTTACAAAACTAACTTTTTCTTATTCCAAAAATGATGTAGAAGAGCCCTGTAGGTTCATTAGGCTTCTTGGACAAATATTTCCCTAAAAATATTGTCTCAAACTTATGAGTCTTGAAATAATCATATTTTCTAAACATGTTGGCAGATTTATCTCAAATTAGTCTTAAAGGGGCACTGAGCTCAGGACCTAGCCCTGCCGAGTTTTGTACGCAAATGACGTCGTGGGTTCAGTGCGCCTTTAAACTGCAGCCTAATATGTTGTTATATTGGTAATAACCAACTGTGATGTGTAAACATACATTAACACCCTTTATCTCACTGCTTTCTGCTAGAATTACCCTGATTTTACCCAATATTGAGGTAGGGCAGCTCGGCAGAAACCAAAATTTGCCCAACAAACCATGTATATTCGTTGAGACGGTAACTACGTTTCTAGGGTTACGTTTTGACGTAACCACGCACGGACGCCATACTGTGCCGGGTACACTTTTGTACGCTTCAGTACGGACGGCGATTTCCGATCTCCGATATTTTCAGAAATATGGTAGTTTGTGGTCTGATATTAGTACAGATGAAACTTATGGCACCTCCGGCCATGTTGTGTGAACCATTAAGCATTTAGAGCAAAATCATGGTCATAATCGGCCATTTAGTATGCGCAGGGTGCCAGTGTACACCCTTCATAACGCAGAGCACAAAGCACAGGCGGCAACAGTGTACCCGGCTCAACATGGCGGCCGTGCTTGGTAACGTCAAAGCGTAACCCTAGATACGTCGTTTTCGGCCCAACGAATACACATATTTTAAATAGTTATTTCTATAAAACTTCACCCACCAATGGATAGATCAGGCTTTCCTCTTTAAGTACATGCAACCCATTTGTGATTCTGACATACATAGCCTTTTCTATGGCAAATTTACAAACACCTGTTTAGCATTGTGACAGATACAATACGCAACACCTGGGGATTGGCCTGTCATCGCTACTCACAGTGACACAGTGACACAGTGACACATACTTATGACAGTCTCTCTCGCTACCACCTCTACTTACTTTGTATATGCTTCGCCTATATCCATTATAACAGCATTTTTCTCTCCCCCAACGGTTAATCCTTCTAAGAGAGGCATGATTGATATAAATACTAGCCGTTTGGGCTAGATTTACACCGAAATGTCACTTTCGATCTCAGGAGAAAAATCAACACACAGTGTGACTCATTTGCCGCGTTCGGTACATAAAATATTGTGAGATGAGTTGATCGTGGTAGTTGATTCGTGGTGATAAACATGTAACGAAATGTCCAAAGTCTGAATTATTATACATTCATATGAATATCCGGTAGTAATGAAACATACGGAGAAAGAATGGTTCTGAGTTACAGTTCCCATCTATTTAGTTTGATTTGACACAATAGAATCATTACGAGGTTTATCGAACGCGCAAACTAGTTCATTCCTTTACCACAAGATGGCGTCTGTAAAAATTTATACACAACCTCGCAAAAATATCCATTTGGTCAAAAAATGTAAATAAAAGTAAAAACGTCACCTTACCTTCCATCTCTATTTCCTAATTATAATCATCTTACATCGAGTGATTTGTCATCACAAAGACCTACCTTGATACAGTTAAATGTGTGAACCTACGTGTTTAGCAGACGAAAGACGCAATCGTCTGCTATTTCGAGGCAACATCCGGGATTCCCTGTCAGCCGCTGATGTAAGATGGCGATACCAGCTGCAATACTCCTAACTCAATCATAAAGGGATTTGCTAGGATAGTCAGGTGTACAGACTGTGATCAACCTTCTAACGGGATGCACTTTGATACGACGTCGGTCTAGAACACAAAATGGATCCTCTAGTCAGTTTATTCGGTGCTGCAGACGACGTGGAAGAGATGCCAGAATCTCTACCTCCAGAGGCAAGTTTTGTTTGTTGTTGTCGCTACGTTTACGTTTTTATCGTGATAATAGCCCGTCTGAACAAAATTATTTTGTATAGATCTATTTCTAGCAATCATAAAACCTTTCAAGTGACTAAACGTTTGAAAATCTATAGGCCTACGCGAGAATGTTGGATATTACACAGTTCACTATTCTTTGATTGTCAGGCGGATTCGTGTTATTGTTTGGGTGGAAATCTATTTTTAGACCTGCCCACTCACTCAGCTGAACCGGTATCCGGAATATAGGCCCTCCTGACTATAGGCCCCCCGCCTGTAGGCCCCCGGAACACAGGCCCCCAGCCCACAGGCCCTCCGGATCTGAGGCCCCCTGCCTTTAGGCCACCCTGACTACAGGCCCCCGGCCTGTAGGCACAAATCTCACGTCCATATCATACGTCCAACCCATAATCTCATTCAAATCTCATTCAAATTCCTCACATCCAACACTATCTCTAATAAATCATATGATGTCCCCTCCTCACGTCCACTACCTGGTCCTCACGTCCACTACCTGGTCCTCACGTCCACTACCTGGTCCTCACGTCCACTACCTGGTTCTCACATCCAAGCCCCCTCCCTCACGTCCAACCCCTCCCTCACGTCCAACCCCTCCCTCACGTCCAACCCCCTCCCTCACATCCAACCCCCTTCCCTCATGTCCAAACCCTTATCTCACGTCCAACCCCCTTCCCTCACATCCAACCCCTCCCTTACGTCCAACCCCCCTCACGTCCAACCCTCTTACCTCTCTGCACCTCCAAGCTGGCAGTGTCTATGAGGTGGATAGTTTTATTATCTCAATTCCCAATAATATAACAAGGTTTGACGTGAGTGGGTTGGATGTAAGGGGGTTGGACATGAGAGAGGGGGTTGGACATGACAGAGAGGGTTGGACGTGAGTGAAGGATGTGGACGTGAGGGTGAGGTAGTGGACATGAGGTGGAGGTAGTGGACGTGAGGTGGAGGTAGTGGACGTGAGGTGGAGGTAGTGGACGTGAGGTGGAGGTAGTTGACGTGAGGTGGGGGTAGTGGACGTGAGGTGGAGGTAGTGGACATGAGGTGGAGGTAGTGGACGTGAGGTGGAGGTAGTGGACGTGAGGTGGAGGTAGTGGACGTGAGTGGGGGTAGTGGACGTGAGGTAGAGATAGTGGACGTGAGGAGAAGGTAGTGGACGTGAGGGGAAGGTAGTGGACGTGAGGAAATGGTAGTGGACGTGAGGAAGTGGTACTGGACGTGAGAAGAAGGTAGTGGACGTGAGGAAATGGTAGTGGACGTGAGGAAGTGGTACTGGACGTGAGGAGAAGACGTTGGACGTGAGGGAGGGGGTTGGATGTGAGGGAGGGGGTTGGATGTGAGGAGGAGGTAGTGGACGTGAGGAAGTGGTACTGGACGTGAGGAAGTGGTAGAGGACGTGAGGAAGTGGTAGTGGACTTGAGGAAGTGGTAGTGGACGTGAGGAGAAGGGGTTGGATGTGAGGAGGAGGTAGTGGACGTGAGCAAGTGGTAGTGGACGTGAGCAAGTGGTACTGGATGTGAGGAGAAGATATTGGACGTGAGGGAGGGGGTTGGATGTGAGGTAGGGGGTTGGATGTGAGGTAGTGGATGTGAGGGGAAGGTGGTGGACGTGAGCAGGTGGAAGTGGATGTAGAATGATTTGTTAGAGACAGTATGACAGGGGTTGGACGTATGACAGAGTTCTGGACGTATGACAGGGGTTGGATGTATGGCAGGTTGTGGCCTATGGCCAGGGGGCCTATGGCCAGGGTGCCAAAAGACCGGGGGCCTAAGATCCGGAGGGCCTGAAGGCAGGGTGCCTAAAGGCAGGGTGCCTAAAATCCAAGTGCCTAAAGTCTGTGTACCGCTGAACCTTTGATTGCCTTTGAAGTTGGGCTTCCTCCACGATCACGGTCGAATAAACAACGTTTAGGAACATCCTGAAATATATGTTCTACCATCCTCATGTCAAAGGTTATACATTTCTAATTTACTATTTTAGTCTAAATTGATGTCATCACCACTGTGACAGTGTGACTGTGACTGTACAAAATCCATTTGAACCTGTACCTGGCTTTGGGTTAGTCACACAGAGAGACTCTACTACTGACTGCGTGATAGGCCTAGAGTAGAGCACCATCAGATTCTATCAGTCATTTGTGACTTCAATACACATAATACCAGAGTGTCGCATCGTTCATCATACAGTCAGACCTCAATAATCAGCCCCCTCGGCACCCTAGACTAGTTTCAAGCAATATGATTATATATGACCGGATATTGAATCTGCCGGATTATTGAAGCACGCAATGATAATATGCTCATGTATAATATATATAGTACTGTAGAACTGTCCCCTGCCAAAAGCAGCCAGAACATCGAGGGTACCGGGTTATTGAAGACCGAATAATCGAGGTATGACTATGTCTGTATAGTTTTGGCACGCAATCCCATGTACTCATGTAGACTATAGTGTGGGTCATGTTTACAAACAAAGCAATTGTTGACAAACAAAGTCATTGTTTACAAACAAAGAACCGTAAGTTAGTAAGACCTAAGGGTTTGTTTGAAACATAGAGTGAGTCTTGATGGTAGACCCCATCCTGTTTATACCTGGCCTCCAATGTATGATACAGCTACCCACTTTTCTTAAATACATTACAATACTAAAATGACCTTGTTCTTGTTCTTTGCAGGTGGAAGAGGGCAATGTAGAATATAAGGTATGTTGTCATTTTTACACATGGATTAACTCTTTTTTTTAAACTTACGGTAGCTGAAAATAGCGAAGCCCAGGCAATTTGGCCTATATGAAATATAAGACCTGTGGAAGGTACAATATAGAAAAAGATTTACCCCCCCCCCCCTTCCTTCACCCAAACCTATCATTTGCCGCAGGGCTCTGTTTTAGTATGCCCAGGTCAACCTGGCGTCTTCCTTGTGGTCCCTGGCCTCACTTTACTGGTAATCAGTTTGGCAAGTGTACCAGGCATAGGGCCAAGGTTCTTGTACCACAACAACGTCATCTCACATCTAATACCACTGCCCAATACTACTAATACAAAGTCCCTAGTAAGGTAAGCCAAAGGTCAACTATTAAGAAACGACTGATTCGATGCCAAACTAAGTCTAAGGTGATTTAAGTCGAATCAAAGTTGAAAGGAAAGTACAAAGCTCTTCTAATGTCGGATTTCGTTAGGAGCAGGCTGTGTGTGAAACTGAATAATATTTTACGTTTAGAAATCTGGCATATTAAAACGGTGCACTGGAAGGTAATTCGGTGAAGCAATTTTCTTTAAAAATGCTTTTATGACAGTGCCCGGGTGACTGATCCAATGGTATTGGTATAACAGTAATACAAGTACATACATTGGACTTGAACAGCTTTAATACAGTATAAGACAGGGAGAAAAATTATATGAAACTAAGGAAGGAGGAATTGACTTCTACTCTGACGCAGCTGACCAGGTAATGTTAACCCATGCCAGTTTGTCTGCAAAGGTTTTTCAGATAAGGACGATACCAGCGTTGCCGAAATGACATCGGCACATCGGCTTTTGCCGATGTGGAATCGTAATGGCCGATGTGAGGCCATCAGACATCGGCCATAATGGCCGGCCATGATCTTAGCTTTCCAGCAGTGAAAGAATTTTTCAGATAGACCTAGTAGAAGCGAACTTATACCCATGTAACCATTATTCAATTGATTTACACATTTCTTAGTACATTTTGAGAGTTCTCATTAAAAGATCAACTGTATTCATCAATATAAATTAGTATGAAATCCCCTCTATGGCATCAATATATACACGCTATTTTCATTTGGCATGTGTAGAAGACAAATGGCCTGTGTGAGATCTCGCTACACAGGCCACATTGTGTGCATAAAAAGTTTTCGGCAACACAGCGATACGTGTGTGTTTGTGTTGGTATGGCTTCAATCAGTGGGTTATGGTACCGCTTAGATAATGAGGTGACTCATTCCAACTCATGATATTATCAAATAAAATGTACAATGCACCTGTTATACATGAAAGGCAAATCATTCACGCAATAAGGTAGACTAGAGGCTATTATGTTTACAAGGGCTTACTTTTTTTAGCCTTAGGCCACTTTTTATTTTATTCATCGTTTGGCCCACCACACAAGGAAAGGCAAAGTCCATGATGAAATTCTGAAACCCTACTTTCTGGGACATGCTAGTTTTTAACGGTTTGAACATCTGACAATTAGCACATGTATTATTTTCCTAGGTAAAGTTACCTCGGTAGGGTAAACTGTATTTGAGTCGGCCATGTACCTTGAGTCGGCCATTTTGCTTGGTTTCCAGTCCCGAATTCAACTAATCAATGATTTAGAGGGTTTCACTATATTTATATTGATACAATATGGAGAAATGCAGCACATGCTATTTTACCATTTGGGGAATACATAGACAAATGGCAATGCCTATTGATACCGTCTCTGTTGTATTTCACGAGTGGGGGCTGGGGCTTCGTGGGATGCGCCCCAGCCCCCACGAGTGAAATACATCAGAGTGGTATCAATGTAGTTGGCATTTGTGTTTATTTTTTTTTAATTTGAAACCATTTAATGAAGGAAAAACAACTTTTTTTAGCCCATTGAATACGGCCATATTGTATTCAATGGGGGCATTGAATACGGCCTACCAGTGCTTAAGCATAGGAGATCTTGTATTTACAAAAAATAAAGATCTAGTCCCTCCCCTGACTGTCAAGAATACCAGATTTTTAGTAATAGCATGAAATCGGAGCTATGTTTCTGATGATATGCCAGCCACTTTGGAATGAAGTGCAAGTACATTTGTAATAGATGAGGTAATATTTGCAATAGTGTGATATTGATCAAGGAATACCGTTAACCTTAACTAAAAGTGGTTAATGTATTACATTCACACTCTGTCTGACATCACTCAACATAAATAATTTATTGCATTTAGTACAAAAATATGCATTCTATTATGCAGCAGGTGACTGATGGTATGGTGTGACTGATTCAAGGTACCACATTTGTTGACTCAAGGTACTTATGAAGAAAAATCTTTTAGGTATTGCATGCCTATAAGGCCTCATGGACATGGATATAAAAGTTGTAGCATTTTTGGCTGGAAAGTCCAATATGTCAGGATAAGATGCCCCTACATGTTAGCCTTAGTATTAAATACAGCAGCGTTCCTAGAATGATGGACAATTTGAACAGAGGTCCAAGTGTGGTAGACTCATGGGCCCTTTACCCTAAATGGGGCTTCGAACGTCTAGTCTATGGTTGTGTATTTAAACACACAGCTATTCTACTGCACAGGTACCACGGCTAGGTTCTATTGCAGCTGTAGTCTGGTGTATTTCATCACCCGGCGTGGTGGAACATGGCCAGTATTGATCCACATTAAAGGTTGCACAACATGTCCCGGTGGCCACCAAAAGCTGATAAACGGGTGTATAAGGGCAGAATTAATGACCTGAAGTACAAAAGGGAGGGATACAACTGTACAATATGTGGCCAGCACTACTTTGCTTTTTTTTAATTTACAAAAATGTATGCGTATAGATTGGAGATAGTGGCCCTGGCTAATCCTTTATTGTTGAAAAGCAGACCGAAAAGCAAAGCATAGATAAAATATTGATAAAATGCACTTCGAAATGATATGCTTGTAAACAAACACGTTCAAAAAGCGTATGCATTATTCACCCATGTATTTAGTTTACTGTGTGTATCATCAATTCCTATTGAAATTCATGAAATAACTGAACCGTGCGTCCTGCTTGCACAATGTAGTCAAACATCTCGTCACTGTCCCAGAGGCACAATGATTGTTGTGAAATGACAGCTATAAAATTCTGATTTAACGGTTTCATACATCACTTCCTTTCACCTTGACGCACACATTTACCAGGTCTAGAGGTATTGGTAAACACCTTTACCAAGAATAGAGTGGTGCATAACCTTTATGAATATAACTAGTTGGATGTAAACACCTGGGCTTACAGAAATAAGCTGACCTTCTGGGAAGAGTTTACCAACACACCAACAGGTGTAGTCTTAGGTCCGGACGCAACTCATGACGTCATAGCTGCAGTGCTGGGTTGGCAACATTCCCAAAATGATCAGCTGATGTGTGTGTGTTATTGTCGGGAACCTACCCCACCCCCTCCGCAGCCAGAGCACTGAGTAACCCGGGATCGAAAATATAGCGAGCTTGGGAGTCATAGTTATGCTTAACCAGCAGTTCGAAACAATTTAAAATTCAACCCCCGGATTCAACCAAACATATATCCTTTCTAATCAATCTGCGGTAGACTTTTTTTTTCAAAAATGATATCATACATACACATTATCACACCCTTTAAAGTGCCCTTGAATATGGATGAGTGCACTAAGAGTTATGGGGTGTTATTTTGAACTTGACTAAAGATAACCAGGAGGAAACATAACGTGGAGAATAGGAGCTTGGCAACATATACATAACATGAGGACTTGCCTACGTGAGCAACTACATGTAGTCCTAAACTACATGTGGAAGTTATGTGTATTTCATGATCAGTAACTATTCCTGTGTAATGTATTCTCAGTCACATCGAGATTGCACTGTAATAGCTAAGTCAAACTGGCGTGGACAAAGATAGGGGAGTGAGGTAGCAAGTTCATTCAGGTTAGGCTTAGAATATGGGTGTGACACAAGAGAGACTGAGAACTGACCCTTAGACTAGTGGGAAGGCTGTAAACTAAATACTTCTAGATATATGAGTATGTTTGATCCCAGGTGACCCGTCACATACAGGTCACGGGGTCACCCGGACCTGTCACACCTGGCCAGAGGACACACAGGGAGATATGTACCTATGTATACATGCACACCTGAATGGACATAGGTTACCTGTACAGTGTATGATACACTTACTGCACATGATAATTTGACGAAGTAGAAGTATAATTGTAAAGAGACAACACATAGAGCAAATTACGCATCACCGTGAAGCTGTACAAGAGATTCATCCTGATATGTTAGCCCTTTGTCTGAAATTGAATTAATACTTGTTAATGTTATGAGTGAATAAAAGGGCTCAACTTTTAAAGCCTCTCTCACACCATTCACACACAACCCGTTAGTGAACTAGAATAGTACTTGGAAAAATACCTGTGCACACTTGGTATAAGGTTTTTGACCTAGTTAACCTTTACTCATTGGGGTCGCATCCCCAAGGTGATAGGACCCTCATAGTACATGCCCTACTCATGATATACAGCTATACATGTAAACCCAGTACAGAGTACATACAGCAGATCCCATTTACAAATACTCCTCCCTCCACAGACTTGCACAAAGAACTCCCTTTAAGTTTAAGTATACACAAGGTATTTGTGTGACATACGGTTAGCTTTCAGCACCCGGGAGAGGATATGATAGCATTTTGCTCATAGTAAGTAAAATATCGTGAACACAAGCTTAAATGGTCAAGCAATTTCCATCCCCCATGTCATGGCAAACGATCTTTTCCTCTAACTGAACATGCACATCTGCCTGGTTACAGACTATAGTGAACCCCATACTATGAATGAGATATCTTTATATTTGAATGCATACGTTAAACCAATGAAGCCCTCGTCAAAATATTTAGCTCAGACATGAGGGTTCAGTCTTATACTGACCGTGAAGCCTTTTGCATTTGACTTGCTACTTTTAACCATGAAACAGATACAACCTGTGTTTATCACAGAAAATGTCCCCATATTTTCTATTTTTTCTCGAACAAGGGAATGATACTCTGGTTAGTGGCACTCTTGTGTAGTACACTCTTTTCAAGAAGCATTTATGTCAAACACCTATGAGCACCTATCACAGAAGCTCCGTAAAACAGCATAGTCGTTAATTGGATTATTCCAACACTTCACACACAAAACTGTATAATTTGATATGAAACCTAAACCCGTCTGATGTGATCCTATGTACTACCTTGTGTCTACTTTGACAGTTGAAGCTGGTGGACCCGTCTGACTACCGGTTTGAGCACTTAGTAACCCAGATGAAGTGGCGGCTCCAGGAGGGGCAGGGTGAGGCTGTGTACGAGATCGGTGTGGAGGACAATGGCTTGTTACACGGCCTCAGCCATAGAGACATGGTGGCCTCCTTACACACCCTACAGCGTATGGCACATAGGTACGTTACACATCTCTGATACAAGATAGCATATGTTTTGATTATTATTACATGTATTTAACATTGAACATGTCAGGTAGATTTATTTTGTGTTTGTATTTGTTCATTTATACTGTTAATTAAGGTGGGTCGCTACCCTTTGATCAAAGTTAACAGAATGTCTCTATTTTTTTTCTATGGACAGTCTGAATCATATAGAATCGGAAAATGAAAAGAAAAATGGGGGGTCCCGACCTACTTTTTTAGATACAGAATTTTTGAAAAATTAAAGTATTTTAATTTTTCTCTAAAAATGAGAAAAAATTGTGAAAATTTGAATATTTTTTTTAATACCAACCATTATGTACAGAAATGTAAAACTTCACATGTGAAACGCCTATATGTTCCACTTTACTGCAAAAATAATTTTGCAGTTGTATGCTATGCCATTCTGGGTAAAAATATTATGTTTCTGGAAAGAATAGGAATAAATTGCTATTATTTTGTAGCCTTATTGGCTATAAACAGTATTCAGAATTAACAGAATTTTTTAAAACTCTCTCAGAAAATAGTTCAGATCATTTGCTAACATATGAAAGTGAATTTGATAGGGGGTCCCGGGCATATTTTTAGGGTTTTTGGCCTTTGAAGTTAAAAAATATAGCAAAATCGGTCTAAATCTTACATTTAAAGCTAAAAATAAAGTGTAAAATGGCTAGAATCAGGATAGAAAATGGCTACAATTTATACCCTTGCTTACCTTAAGTAACTTAATGAGATCTATATCATTCTAGGTAATGATTTATAGGTAAATAGTTTCAATATTCTAACTTTTGATAAAAATAGCAAATATCATGGGCAATAAATATATCAAATATTCAAAGTCCAATAAAACGCTAAATTTTCCTCGAAATCTCCCAATTTTTTAACATGGCTTAGTCAGCATATATATGTATCAGATTATGTAATATTGGCTAATTCTAACACATTTAAGCTATATGCGCAGATACCTGCGCAGTGGGTCCATATTCAAGAGGTAGCGACCCACCTTAAGAAGGCTTAGAGCCTGTATTATTGGGAGGGGTTACCCTATAACGCTAACTCAATCTATCACTGTTATAACGTTATAATGTAGTAGCCCTCCCTCTGTAGGGGGGTCGCCTATTTTGATTTTTTTCCTCATACATTCATTAAGTATCACATTTCTGTCCTATAAATTCATCCAAATTTGTATTTTAATAGGATTTAACTTTCTATCAAAGTTTCATGAAGAACTTTCTTGGAATAAATCGTCTAGGCCCACATTTGTTTTGAAAGTGTTTCACTTTTCACCGATTTTGCCAATTCTGGGCCCATTTTCACACTGTTTTCTATGGCAAAAGTGCTTCGTTTGTGTTTAGCCCCAAAACTCCCATAAATCCTACCCATTAAAAATGAACATGTTGCATTCATTATGGTCACTGTTGTCGGTGCTACAATTAGCCCAAAAAGAAATTTAAAAAAAATAATTCTAAAACCAGGTTTAGAAGGATCTACGAAACCCAACAATTTGACAATTGTTACTTGAAGGTGGTAGTCTCAAGAAATTGATTTAGTTTACAAATCAAGCGTAAAATATCACATTATTTCTTCATAAATCTCACAAAAGATACACTGGCATTATATTTCCTAGCAATATATGGTGATGTCAAATATATTGCCTAGGAATAGGGTCTTTTTCTGCAGCGTTTTGTAATCCATGAAAAACATCCAAGATGGCGATTTTTCTGTGCGGTGGGAAGTAGGTAATCTGAGGCCGATTTTTCATTTATTAAGTGACATTTCATATGTTTCTACCCACTGGTTAATTCTTGACATGTTATGGCAGCTATCATCCGTTTTTATTTTTCATTTATGTCGGTCTTTGTATCTTATTTTCACAAAACTGCAAAATCTTTGTGCCCAAGGTGGCCAGGGCCGCATTGCGCATGCGTTATGTCAACGTTGCCAAGCGTTGCCATGTTGCTAGGCAACACCTTAGTACCGGCATAAATCGGCAGGTGGCGCCAGATGGCTCAATGGCGCCACCTGTCGTTTTGACCCGGTACTACGCCCCTGATCCCTGTAGGCCTAGGCTAGGGGCCTACTGTGCCTACCCTCTACCCGTGGAGAGGTCTGCCCATTTCACTATTTTGCTCAGTCCATCAGATTACACATTTCGATCTTAAAACTTTAAAGAGATAAGCCTACATCAGCTTTGTATTTCCTATTAATACGAAGGTTTCTAATCAATTCCCTAGAAATTAGAAAATCAGGATTTTTTTGGCCGAGGGAAAATGACATCACTAGGATCACATAGTATGAATAGTCCTATAGCGAAATGTAGTGCTGTAGCCCAGTAACCCCTCCCTTTATTTTACTACATAGAAAATTGTGATGCTATAGTGGTGTAACGATATATTTTCCTTTAAAAGGGAGTATATTGAGTACTGGTTCTTCAAGTGGCATAATCACCGAGCGTATCCCGCTCACAAGTCTAGTACTGTTCTAGTGTACTATGTGGTTAAGTGCGAGTGGTGAGATTGCCGCAACCACATTTTTAAGGATCGTTAGGACCTTAGTCGACTGTCGGCTGTAATTAGTATATGGCATGTCAGGTAGAATTGTGCATACATATAACCAAACATATACCTAACCACTAGTTTTCTCCATTATCACAGGTTAGGAGCAGATATATCTGTATTACGAGAGAAACAAGTGGAAGGTGCAGACAGCGATAGTGAATCCAAGCAGGTAGCGGAGGTACTAGTCCGGAAAGTGCCAGATAACCAACAGGTAACTTATTCCAAAGGATGCATTTCAGCTATACGTCATAAAGTGTGTTGTTAGTGAATTTACAAGCCCATGGAGCGGTAAATAAAAATTATAACAATAGCAAATTAAACAAAAATGAATAAGATAAAACTTCATGGTATGTATATCACAAGTAACTTGAGATGTCACTAAACACTGTTTCCTTCTATGTCTACAGTTCATTGACCTGCGGTTAGCCGTGTTGGGGAATGTAGACGCTGGCAAGTCTACACTCCTGGGGGTCCTTACGCAGGGTGAGCTTGATAATGGCCGCGGGCGTGCCAGACTCAATCTCTTCCGACATCTCCATGAAATCCAGTCCGGACGGACTTCTAGTATAAGTCATGAGATTCTCGGCTTCAACAGTAAAGGGGAGGTGAGTAAACAGTCTGCTCTGAATACATGTACATTTTGCAATAACTGAAGGGGGGAAATGGTAAGACGTATCTCAAACAGTGTTCTGAAATCATAAACTTAACAAAAGTTACAGGTTTCCCAAAAAAACAGACATCTATGTATTTCATGTTGCCGCTGTCGTTATGCGCGTTATAGATCCGTTGTTGTCTCAGTGAAAGAGACCTGTTCAAATAAACGGATAAAATGTATGATTTGGGAAATGTCCTGCTGTTTCAGGTTGTAAATTATAGTGAATCTCGAACAGTGGAGGGGATATGTGAAAACTCAACCAAACTGATAACCCTGATTGACCTTTGCGGCCATCACAAGTACCTCAAGACAACAGTGTTTGGTCTAACCGGCTATTCACCAGACTTTGCAATGCTCTTGGTCAGTGCAAACACAGGAATAGGTGAGTCCACAACACATAATTTATAGAGGCTTGTGGAGAGTTTTTACAGTTTCTCCCACTGCATTATGTACTTTGATATTCAGCAGAATGTAACATCATAATTGCATTAACATGTGCGAGGTATTTACGGTAATACCTTTTTGTCAGTGACATAACGTTTGTCATGTTTTCTTCAGTTGGGACGACAAAGGAACACTTAGGCTTTGCGCTGGCGCTGCGTGTTCCCATCTTCGTGGTGGTGAGTAAGGTGGACCAGTGTCGGCCGCAGCAGGTGGATCGGTGCATACGTCAGGTTGAGCGGCTACTCAAGTCACCCGGCTGTAAGAAGATCCCCTTCCGTGTGGAGAACGTTGATGACGCTGTCACCGCCGCTTCATCCTTCCACAGTGAGAGGTAAGTAGGGAAGCTCAATCCCATAATAGATATACTATTAATACAGCGGAGTGTTAAGGCTCTTTTTCTGCGAACTCTCTTTCATTTATTTCATACTTTCAGCTTATGCTTACAATCAGTTGTTAGTCATCTTGTGCGTAAATCATTTTCATCCTAATCATTGGCTGACTTTACTGCTACCCACAGACGGTGTTTGTTTGGTGTCCGACGGTCTGACACCACAGTGGAAGTCCACTTCAAGTCCAGCCATCCAAGTCTCACTCACCTTGACCCAAGAGCCTCTAGCTCACCACCCTGCCCTGCCTCCGGGACAGTCCTTGCCTGCCATTCATTAAGTGCTGCTACACTAACTCACCCTCCCGCAGTGAATACCCACCCACACTTACCAACCTGTGTCAGTTCAGACGGCAACTTGAGAAGTACTCCTGAACAGAACCTAAACTCTGGAGGTTCACTATTATCTAGCTCAAAGAGCCTGATATCACCTGAATGCCCAGGTGGTACAGAAATTAGAGGTAAAGTGTCCGTGTCATTAACAGAAACCTCACATGAAGGCTCAGGCTCCCTGGAGTATGCCCACATCAACACAGTGTTACCATCGAGAATAGAAAATAACTCTCAGGTTTCTAAGTCATGTGCTGATGAGAGACCCAGTACATCGACTAGTGTCATTGAAGCACCCTGCTCATCCCACCATGCCCAGAGTAAACCCACCTCTCCAGATAGGCCTGGAGTAGCAGCGAGTCGACCTATTGAGGACATCTCCTACCCTCCCCAGTTTGTCATAATCTCTTTATTGCTGTACACTGTATTTCATTTAATGTATTCGATTGATGGTTCAGTCATTTGTATGTTTTTTAAGTTCAATTCAGAGGTTTTGGTTTATTGAAGGTGTTTACTGAATAAGATTAAAGAGAAAAAAAAGAGAACGGATTTACCCTCACTTTACCTCAGCACCTCGAGCCACCAATGACATGAACCAACTGCTCCCATTCATCTCGGACCCTCCAATTCATATATTCCTCTTCCTTTCCATCATTTCACAATGTCACTTTGAGGCCATGTTGTCTGCTCTTTAGAAATCAGTTCATTAGGTAAATAATTGGAAAGGTAAAACTGTAGTGAAATTTAAGCCTTGTAACTGTGACACTTAATAAGAGTGTAGCACATACCTTGTCAGAGAACAACGTATTGGGGCATAGTAATACTAATAATACATTTGTATATGTGTTCCTTTTGCAGTATATGTCCAATATTTGCGGTGTCGAGCGTGTCCGGGTTGAACCTTGACCTGCTGACCACCTTCCTGAACGTTGTGCCACCGCTACAGAGCAGCAAGGAACGAGAGCTCTGCATACAACAGCATGTAGAACATCAGGTAAATTGACAATTCATATTCATGATACATGTAGTAAAAGGTATGGTAATGTATAGCCTACATTGCAATGCTTGTAATTGATTGGAATAAAACCTCAGGACTATATCAGTAAGTTTAAAATAACATTTTTTTACGTCTTATAGCCAGGACAAGTACAACTGTGAAAGAGATATCATGTTATGTTAGCATTGCTTTGGTTGATAACTGTTCAATACTCTGGTTGTATATGAGTCAACATAAATAACAAACTAAAATACCGACAACTGATAAGCTACATGAGATTCAGGGACAGAAGTGTTTATAATACAGAAGGTTGAGGTGTCGTACCTTAAGTTCATATGGCTCAACGAAAACTTGAAAAAATCACCTACGTTTCTTGTAAGTTCTATAATGTATGTGTTGCACGCAATGTCTTAATGTTGTGAGTTTGTGATATTTCAGATTGATGTTGTGTACTCAGTGCCAGACGTTGGCACAGTAGTAGGTGGTACGCTATTACGTGGTACGGTCAAAGAAGGCGACAGACTACTCGTTGGACCGACTGATGATGGTCAGTTCCTGTCCCTCAGCGTCAACTCGATACACCGTAACAGGCTTCCCTGCCGCGTCATCAATGCCGGACAGGCTGCCTCGTTAGGTATAGGCCACTTCGACAACTGTACTATCAGGAAGGTCAGTGTAGCTTCTGTGATTTTTCAATCCACTTTAATTATACTTTTTGCTGAATTATATCATAACTATTGTTGACTCAGGGTCCCCCCTGAGTCAAGTGAGACGATTCTGGACACCTTTTTTCCTTGAAAAAAAGAAATTGCTCCCATTTGGTCAATATTTCACTTCCACAATATCTATCTAATGGTGTATTTGTTTTTCACAAATTCCTACTATAAGCCCCCCAAAAAACAAAAAATTGTATTAGGCCGTAATTGGTGGTAATTTGCTTCAGCATAGAGCTCTATGGGAGCGCGAAGATAACCGATAACCCCAAATTTGGATATTTCGTGACAACCAATGCTATCTCTATGGGAGGGGTAGGTGAGACGCTTTTTTTCAGACATCTATCAAACACTTAAGTACTAGAGGTAATTTACAGGGGAGGTTACTTGCTATTATTTCTGTGATAGTGATAACCCTGATTCACTTTGCACTGACAATGCACATGTCATTACAAAGACTATACTGAAATGTGAGTACCCCCCCCCCCCCCCCTCTGCTAGATATGTAGGCAGTGGTAATTGACTGGGGGGAGTTAATCATCTGTTACACACGCCGCCCCGCGGCCGGCCAACACGGCGAAACAGAACCGAAGATGGTGTCGCTGCTGACGCTCCGATCAACTCGCTTTTCGGCTGAGACATAAAACGGCGGTTACACGCCACCAGGCGCTGACGCCGACAGCCACCTGCTTGCCCAGACGCACTTGCTCGCCCACACCCACTGGCTCGCCCATACCCACCGTCTCATCCACACCCACCAGCTCGCCCACACACACCTGCTCAGCTGAAATATGATCACATACTAGTGTGACACATGGAATACATTCCTGCTCTCAGAATTGACAAATAATTCATTGTTCCTGAAATAATATTTACGGATTCAGTTGTTTAGTCCATCATTTCAATCACTTTATCACCCTGACCCTGAGTCATCTGTGATGTTAATCACACGTTCAATCTTATATAATTACTCATTATCCGTTCTGTGATACTGAACTCTCTTTTGGGTCAGCAAAAAATCCGGCGATTTACATTAATATTTCTCGCCACATTTAGTGAGCTGGTGAAAACACTCAGTTGTTGAAGCGCTTGTGTTAATGAGTTGATTGAATAAGAAAATGTGTAAACATGTGAGAGAGCAAGAAATTATTTAACATTGTATATAATAATTCCGAATCACCCTTCGGCACCTTCCGGTGCCCGAGGGGATCCTCGGGAGATAACACGTCACTTCCGGCAGTACAGCGAACGCACGAATCAACTTCGTTACGGTTTTAATCGTGCGGGTGAGTTTATGCTTTTTAAGCTATTTCTAAATGAATTTGGGAATTGAAATTCGCGTGAAACTTTTAGATCTCAGTGTGGAGATCATTTTGATTATTGTTTTATAATGAAATTCACACTAAATCATATCTTCTGATCGATTTCAGTTTGAATGCAGAAGTTTTCCAAGACGCTACGACGTAGCCATCTTGATTATCCGGCTTTCGCAAGACTTGCTGGCCATGGATAAATCACAGAATTCCTCAAAAATCACGAGGAAGAGTGATAGTAGAGCTGCTAAAGAGGGTTCAGAGATTATCTCTCCCCCTGTGCGCTCAAGAAAGACTGAAAAGACTGAAAAGTCAGCAAGTAGGAAAAGGAAACGAAGGTCTCCTTCTTCCTCCTCTTCAAGTTCTAGCTCGTCAAGCTCTAGCTCAAGTTCGAGTTCTAAAGACAGCAAAGCCCATTCAAATAGTGGATCTTCTCATGGAAGCACTGTTAAAAACAAGCCTGACCCTGTTCCCAGGGATGAGGATAAGAAGGCTAAACGCCGGCGTATTAGAGCCGAATATGAGGAATTTCTAGATTGGAGAAGCCAAAATCCAAGACGCGTTCATGAAATGTCGGCGTCTGGCTCGGTGGCGGGGTCTGCCAGATCTGGCGCACCGCTCACAATAAGGAATATTAATGCTCTCAATAACCAACCCCCTCCCCCGGGAACGGAAATTGTGGATTTATATTCAGATAGGAGATCTTTTGACTCGATTAATTTGTGGGCTCGATCGGTTGCCGCATCGAGAGAGGATATTGATGACGGACGCTCCGACGAACGTCATGACGTCATAGATGACGCGCAGACGCAGACCGCCGCAGTCCCACAACAACACGCCGCCATCTTGGTTCAGACCGACGCGGCCGCTCCCTCGGGCACTAAGGCCGATGCTCCTTCTCCAGCTCAGGCTAAAACCAAGGTAAATCCTTTAGAAGGATATGAATCGGGGGAATTGAGAGATTTGATAGAGGGAATTACACTGGAGGATGATACTTCCCATCTAGGAAACCCGGTAGCTGATGGACTGGCCGCTGTTATGAACAAGCTGTTCGCTAAGTACAAGGTGGAGAAGGATGTGAAGCCGATGGTCGCTCAGTACCCACCACCGATTAACATTAAACCTCTTCGAGTTTCGCTAGTTCAGCCGGGAATGTATCAGAATCTGGTGGCAAAGGAGAAGACCGGTGATAAGAGTATGAGAGACATTTTAAAGTACCTCCATGCCAGCATGACGGCCTACTTGCCGCTGATTGAGCTGGTACTAAAACGAGGATCCAAAGATAAAGATTTGGATGCCGCAGGGAAACACGCCCTAGCTGGGATGGCACTCTCTGTTGTTGCTAGACAGGCCATTTCAACAAGAAGAAAATCTGATCTAAGTAGAATTCTGGATTCAACTACCGCGGAGGTGGTTATTGCCGCACCGGACGTCACTGAAAACCTATTTGGGGAGGAAGCCCAAGCCCAAGCTTCTAAGGCTAAACGGGACAAGAAGTTGGTCCAACATCTACTGGCACCTGAATTCCGCGAGGATAGAGGGAAGCAAGGGAAGCAAGGACGTGATAACCAGAACTTTAAGAAACCCTACAGAGGTAGGGGTGTAGCCCAGCATCAGCAACAGCAACAGCCACAAAGGGGGCGTGGGCGTGGTTTTCAGAACTATGCCGCAAACCATGACTCCTACCGCAGCCCTCTGGAAAATGCCTACCCAAACCAGCCTGCTCCAGGGTTCCAGAACCGAGGGGGCAGGGGTGGTGGTTTCTACCCTCGGGGTCGGGGAAACGGCTGAGGGGGTCGGGGAGGATACAACCAAAACCGACCCCAGAACAACAACAACAACTACCAGAAATAGGTGAGGTGAGTAGTTTTGATGAGCTCATTATTAGTTCCATTATACACACTCCTGAGGGATTTTTTGCAGGTCAAGTAGCCAACTACCTGAAAAATTGGGAAATCTTAACTTCTGATAAATGGGTGCTATCGTCTGTAAAAGGCATTGCCATACCTTTCAAGCAGCTACCTGTTCAACAGGCTGTCCCTTACCCATACAAGCTGAGAAGGGAGGAAAGGGAGGCGGTGGACCTGGAGGTAGATAAGTACCTTTTAAAAGGGGTTATTGAACCTGTAGATCACGAGTGTGGAGAATGGATTTCTAATGTCTTTGTGAGACCAAAACCAGGCGGTGATTTTAGAATCATCCTGGATTTGACTCAGCTAAACAAATGTGTAGAGTATGAACACTTCAAAATGTTCTCCTTGGACACGGCCCTTGAAATGGTACAAGGGGGAGAGTACATGGCATCCATTGATTTAAAGGACGCCTTCTACTCTTTCCTCATTCAACCTCAACATAGGAAGTTCCTTAAGTTCAGGTGGAATGGCCAGTTATACCAATTCAGGGTGCTACCAAACGGACTAGCTTGTGCACCACGCATTTTCACTAAGCTGTTAAACCCTGTTTTCGCACAAGCAAGAGAACAGGGCTGTCACTGTTTCCCATACATAGATGACTCGTTCATTATTGCAGACTCAGAAACTGAATGCAAAATGTCAGTTACAAGGCTAGTGGGGGAATTGGACAAATTGGGACTGGTGGTACACCCCAAGAAGTCAGTCTTTACACCCACCAAGGTTGTCAGGTTCTTAGGGTTTGATATTGATTCAGATAACATGTGGGTCACATTGCCTATAGACAAGGTGTCTAACATGAAAAATCTGATCAGAGACGTGTTGTGTGGAATACCGACCATTAGACAGGTAGCCTCACTAATCGGCATGATGATTGCCTATAGCAAGGGCATTGATTATGGGGGAGCCCATGTTAAAAGACTAGAAAAATGCAAGAATATTGCACTTTTTTATTCTGAAGGGGACTTCGAGCAACATATGACACTTAGTGGAGAAGCGTTAGAAGATATAAACTGGTGGCTACTTCACTTAGATACCTCAGTCAGACTCATCCGGGGGGACACGCCTAACCTGATTCTTTTCACTGACGCCAGCCTGTTGGGCTGGGGAGCTGCATGTGGAAACTCTACAATTGGGGGTCGTTGGATTCCTGACGACCTTTCACACATAAATGTTCTAGAACTGAAAGCAATCTACTTCGCCCTATTGAGCTTAGTGAAGGCAGAAGGTGACCTCGTACATGTTAAAACTGACAACACCACTGCAATGGCGTATATCAATAAGCTAGGTGGGGTAAGATCCCCAAACTGTCAATACATAGCTTCTCTGATATGGGAGTGGGCGGAGGAGACTAACAATTGGGTCACTGCCTCCCACATCCCAGGGGTGTTAAATACCAGAGCAGATGCAGCCTCTAGGTATTTCAATGATAATCTCGAGTGGGAACTTGCCCCCAGGGTCTTTAACAAGATCTGTGCTAGATGGGGACCTCCTGAGGTTGACTTATTCGCTACAAGAATAAACAACAAGTGTGAGTTGTATTGCTCTAGATTCCCTGACCCTACAGCCACTTGGGTGGACGCATTCTCACTGCCATGGACAGGATTTAATGCATATGCTTTTCCTCCTTTCAGACTTATCCTGAGAGTGGTCAAGAAGGCGCTCAAAGACGGGGTCAAGAGGCTACTTCTAGTCACTCCAGACTGGACGACACGCCCATGGTTCTCAGTGATCAGACAACACGCAAGACGTCAACTGATCATCTCTCCAAAGAAAGGCAATCTGAGGAACCCAGGAAGGAGAGACATAATCCTTCAAAAAACAGGGTTGATCATTTCCGAAATATTCGGTCAAAACTAGAGTCAGATGGGTGCGACAGGAAAACCGCAAAGTTTTTGTTGAAAAGTTGGAAACCTGCCACCAAAAAGACTTACTCAAACTACTTAGATAAATGGTTGTTGTTCTGTGAATTTTACAATGTAAATAAGTGGAATCCTACCACATTTCAGGTTTGTAGGTTCCTGAGGTTGTTGTCAGAATTAAATCTGTCTAGTGGAGCAGTGAATACTGCTCGTTGTGCCCTGTCTGTGCTACTACCTGTCCTTGACAACGGGCTTACAATAGGTAAAAACTACTGGGTTTGTAGAGCCATCAAAACCTCCTACATCATGAAACCCCCTGTCCCACTGTACAAGGGTTTCTGGGATGTCACACCAGTCTTCAGGCTGTTTGAAGAATGGGGTGATAACTCGAAACTGACCCACAAGCAGCTTTCTCAGAAGTTGGTTACCCTCTTCCTCCTCACCACAGGGCAGCGCGGACAAGCTACCCTGGCCCTGGATCTAAACCACTTAATATGGTCAGACCAGGGAGAGGCAGTGTTCACATTGACGAGGCCAATGAAAACCTGTAAGGTGGGAGACCCCTTGCCGGTTATCACTATAAAGCCTTACAGGCTCAAGAGGTTTGTGTGTGTGGTGGATGTCCTTAAAGAATATCTCAGGAGGACGGCACCACTCAGGCAGGACGAGACTGGCCTCTTTATCTCATTCAGAAGACCCCACAAGACGGTCACCAGAGACACCATCTCTCGATGGGTTCTACAGCTCTTAGCGTTAGCAGGAGTAAACACGGAGGTCTACAAGCTACATTCGACCAGGGGTGCATCCACCTCAGCAGGGGCAGCACTGGGTCTCTCAGCCGACGTCTTGATGCGCCATGGTTCATGGAAAACACAAGAATCTATGGCAAAGTTCTATAACAAACCCATTGATGTGCCAACAATTGAGGTTGGGGACGTGATTAGGGACCAATTAGCCTAAATTAATTAGAGCAGGGTCTGATGGTCAAGACAGACTGGCTAATTTAGAATTGCAAATGGATCATTTGTAAATTTGTAATATTACCGGTATAATTGGAAATTAGAATTTAAAATTAAATCGCTTGTATTGGTGTAATGTGATTGTGTACACTTACCGGTATAATTAAGCAAGACAAACTTTATTAAAGGTTTGCCTAGGAGTAAGGTTACTCATTGGTGATACTATGAAGACATAAATGTTGAAAGTTCAAAGTCACTTAGACTTAGAGAAAAGTGTTATTGTGGTCACAAAATAAAGACCGGTTACCATATTTATGGAAATAAAACAAACACTATAGAAATACAGTGGTCCAAGACTTTTTTATTAAAAACTAGAACATGATCTCAATTTCATTGATATGGACAAGCTATTCATTATGTCAACAAAGAATTACTTGGGATTACACAAATGTTATGAAAGACCAATTACATTTAAAAATAGAATGAATACCACAGATAAAAACTATATCCCACATAGGGCACAACTACTAAGTAGCTTTGAAAATCTCCCGAGGATCCCCTCGGGCACCGGAAGGTGCCGAAGGGTGATTCGGAATAAATAGTTATCCGAATAACTTACCAGTTATGCTGGAGAACTGGTGTTCCGAAGAAGCCAGAGGCACCTGTGGTGCCCTGGGGGTCATAGGGCCCACCACACCTCCCAAGGCTTAATAAAATAATTTCTAAAAAATTTAAGGTTTAAGCCTCCTTAGAATAAAAATTTAAAATTTAAAATTAAAAATTAAATTTAAGGGATTAAATTTAATTTCCTACATGCGAGGGGATTATGGATAGGTTACTTAGTATTTGTCCCCTTTCATGCGCCCGCTTGATTGTACTGCCGGAAGTGACGTGTTATCTCCCTATGACCCCCAGGGCACCACAGGTGCCTCTGGCTTCTTCGGAACACCAGTTCTCCAGCATAACTGGTAAGTTATTCGGATAACTATTTAAGACGAGATACAGTTGTCTTTCACTGAGCATGGCAATATCAATGTGAAACTGATTCTTGTGTTTCGTCCTCAGGGAATGGTGCTTGTAAGTCGCACAGCAGAACCTACATGTTGCATAGAGTTTGAAGCGGAGGTGTATGTGCTCTTCCATTCACACTACATCTGTAAGGGCTTTCAGACGGTGGTGCATGTTGGCAATGTGTGTCAGACTGCCAAAATCATACACATGAACAAGGTGAGTAATAGGCCCTCTGAAACGCTTTTCCCTTCTTCTGGGATTTAGATGAAGGCGTATGGGTAGAGCAGGGTTCCCACCCGTCAGTTAAGTTTCATTTGTCCGTTAAATGGCAGTTAAAAAAAGAATTGTTAATTTCTAATTTTTTGAGATTTTACTACTGAGAGACATCTTGTAAAAGCAGCTAGCCTTACGTTGGCAGTCAATAAATGAGTGTATTTACTAATTTCCACAAGTATATAATAGTATGCTTCTTTAAAAAAAAAGTTTTACGGTATTTCGTTTTTTATTGGTGATATTTCGTTTTGTTTCTGTCTCTAGGGATACCTGCAGACAAATGAAAAGGCCAAAGTTGTGTTCAGGTTCAACAACCGTCCGGAGTACATCCGACCAGGTTCAAGGTTGATATTCCGCGAAGGTCGCACCAAGGGCATGGGAGAAGTCACCAAACTCATACCGTACGAGTCAGTAACACGATGAATCCAGCAAGTTAGCAACGCAGGAAGGCAATATGGCCAGGAGATTGGATAGGCAAAAGAAGAGGAGCCACTACACCTTCATCCATTATTATTGTGCTAGACGTGCACAGGAAACTAGAAATGTCGCAGCTAAAACCTTTCACAGTACCCGCCACCCCATACATAATACTCTCTGTTTTGTGATACAGCTATGAGCCTATTTTTGATGACTCTTTATGGGAAACACTTAACAGAGGTGATGAATATTTAACACGCACATAAACAAAAACCGACAAAAGTGTCACTACCTGCATTGATATTGGTGTGTCTCACCCAATTTAAGTATAGTTAATAGCCTGCTTGTACATATATATGACATATTATTATATACAGTATATTGAGTTATACCTGAAAACCAAGTCATCCAAAGATCGATATCATAATACTGATCTGTTGTTATAGAACCTTCCCAACACTTATTTTTTGCACTTAGGTTATCAAAGAAGATACATGTACTTGGTATCTATCGATAGAAGCATGATGAAGCTCTCTAGTAAATTACTATTGAAGATTGTTTATCCCCTGATATTCTTATATTAAGTGTTTCTCGGGTGTTTGAACCAAATATTCATAGTATGAGGTTCATTGCATATGTTGCGTGATTGCCAGTGTCAATTTCAATGTGCTATTGATAATGATGATGATGATGATGATTTTGACCCCCCGTTGAAGGGGCGGTCTCTGTTCGCTCATGTTGCTGGATGTTGTAGAGTGAGTTGGCGGCTTTCGTGAGCTGCATGACCACACTGATTGAGTCATCGCACCGCAAAGCTCGCACTGACCTGCCAGCTGGCGCTAGACCTGAGTCTTTCACCCTCAAACCCCCTAGTTAGCCATGATAGTGTTGCTAGGGCTGGATGGACTTGGGCCTAATAGTAGCAGTAGTTTTTCCATGGACACTAGTAACTATAGTACGGTCCGTTGGGTATATAGGGAATGTCTTCTTCTATTAGATGTACCTGGTAGGTGCTGTAGTGACTTTGAGCCCATCCTCTTATTATTTTCATTGATAGAGTTGGGGAGGTGGTTGAGTATCGTTATGTATTTCTGTTGTAGCAGTGGCTACAGGATTGTTGTGCCGAAGAACATAAGTTCGTATTTCAGATATAAAAACGGAATAAATTATGTTGCCAAGGGGCGATTAGCAGATCTGATGTAGTTGTAATACAAAATTATCATGCATGGATAGTGTTAATGTAAAATATGTAGAACCAGAACTGTTAGTTAACATACATGGCCAAACGCACAGTGATGCTCGTTGTATGAAATCATTTGTTATACGGCTATCGATTCAGAGCACTTATGGAAAAGAGAGAATGCTATCAATTGACACAGTTTTGAGTTTAAACAGGCACTATCGTCAGTTGTTTGTTTATTACAGTAATATTATTTCCAAACTAAACAGACTATTGGTGTATGTATACATGTACCAGAAATGTGCATCAGTTAGATGATTTGTGTTAATTCATGTTGCTCTATACAGGTAGAAAGTTGTTGGCAACTGGTTATTTGCGTATCAATGTTTTTGAATTTGTTGCAATAGAAAAGCTAAATTCACTCTTTTTCGACTTAACTTTTGTTAAGATTTTCTTTCTATTTTACAATGTTATCGATTTATTATGTTTGAAAAGAAAATCCAGGCTTGCTTAGGCTAAAGGACTTTTTTTGCCATTACCTTTTGGAATATTCAAGTAAGAGTGTGTCTATGATGTTTGGCCACTTAATTTTTAATTCTGCACCTTATACACCAGCACTTGCATGCATGTCCTAACCTTTTGGGATCTTCTATCATTGTCGATCATGTATGTACCACATAGTACAGCCTCCGTTTTATTTTCCAATTTGCTATCCTTGCAAACCAGGACAACCCAGAACCATAGCTTCCACCCCAATGTTACATACCCTCCTTGTATGAACGTAACAGTGTATGTTAAGGATCTTGGTCAATATGAGCGCACCAAGCATTTTATACTACTATATGTACTTATACAACTATAACGTAGAATAAAGTAAGCTATGCCACTACTTTAATTACAACCACTTATTCCCGCTATGGAAGCTGACATTCTTCATAGACTGTTATACACTTTATATTGGGAATGATTTAATATGTTATATGGGTACAACCCTTGAGTAGCTGCATGGTCACACTTGAGTCTGATCTACACTCTGTGTAAAATGTCAGACACCACCACCGTTGTTTATCCCCCTTTATACACCCATAGCTGCATATAGGTGCAGGGGGAGTTTATTCATTATTTAACTCAAGTTGTTTTAAATAAAACACACAAAAAACACATAATCTTGTCTTTCATCCCTTTATACATGTTTAATCAGAGTACCGTAAAGTCTTTCGTACTGTCGCAGGTTTTAACGGAATAAATTAAAACCCCAGTGCCAATGGGTTATGGGGGTTTCCCAAGTTGGGAGTGTGGGTTATACAAGGGATTATAGAAGATTCATTTATGGATCTGAATAAAATGTTAAAACAGAGGTGCGGGAGGTGGGGCAATTTCTGCAGAATATGCGTTCACTATCTATTGGTAGTCCTCAGGTGCACTGTCAAAGGCCCCACGGGTCTAGGGCCACCAGGCCCATAGCTTTTATACATGCCCGCACCTGAGAACTGTGGACCCGGAATACGTTTACTTTTGTTTCTGGTGATTCTCTCATGCATAGGTAATTCTGGAGAAAATGGTGGGTCCGCACCCAATACTACGGGCCATGGGGGCTCTATAGATTAGGACAATCCTGGACATGCAGCACATGTCGAGGGAGGGAGGGTCCAGGTTGTACATGACAAGGGGGCGGGGTTGAGCTCAAGTGGTTCATGACGTCATCTTTAGAAACTATGCGACAATGGATTCTGTGACTGAGAATACTGTGTTGGCTGGCAGCTCAGGATTTGTTTTTTGCACAAAATACCTCCGAACCACAAATCCCAGGAATCATATTAATAGGGTAGGTTCACCAGAAGTCGGCCACTCCTGTGCACCTTTTCCATAACCGATTTTCACCCCATACTAGTAGTTCCAAGTTTTTGAGGCTCTCATGCCTAGTAGGTAGGCTACTAAGTAGCTATGTTGACAAATAGTTTTGGATATTAAATTCTTAATAACATATCTAAAGGAAATATCCATTTGAGCCATTGAAAACGTCACAAAAGTTTGCAATTGGAGTATGCAGTGCCTCTTTTGGATAGTATATTTTTGTCGCCCTCATTCCATAGATTTATTGTCAAGTTCCATGGAGGGATGCTACATATGCATATTGTGAAAATGCCATATATATATTGAGTGAATATGATGCTTTTGGAATGGTGTCAATACAGCCTATCGCCTAGTGATGTCCTAGGATCCTTTGGGGCTCAACTCTTATTAACAATGGTTTAAACCCTGGAGATACCACTAGATGGTACCACAGTCATATTTATCGATAGCGTTATCTATAAAGTCTACAGGTCATCGAAAAATCAGTTCACATTTTGGCCAATAGAGGGCAGCCATGTGATGCCATTCAGACCGCCCATTCAGACCATGTGAGATTATAGGTGAGTTCGGTAGCAGGTTTTTATTGACCGGATCTACCAGCCTGCCTACTCCCCCAGACCACCTCTCTCAAAGAATAAGCTTCAGTAAAACTTGGTAGGCAGGCTGGTAGATCCGGTCAATAAAAACCTGCTACCGAACTAAACCTAGTAGGTGAGTTCGGTATCAGGTTTTTATTGAACGGATCTACCAGCCTGCCTACTCCCCCAGTCCACCCCTCACAAAGACCCAGCTTCAGTAAAACTTAGCTTGGTGTTTGTGAGTGGTGGCCTGAGGTAGTAGGCAGGCTGGTAGATCCGGTCAATAAAAACCTGATACCGAACTCACCTAATGTTAGTCTTATGTGCAGATGTTCTCAGTGTCTATAGTGTGCCCATCCACACACACGCAGATTGGCCTAAGTAGCATTAGTTCTATCTGCTTGACCTAACCAAAAATATTATTTATCTGGGGGAAAAAACACACCTGTATTTATAACTATTTTAATAGAAGAAGAACTCATGTTTGATAAATACATTCAGAAAGCATAAATATTTCAGCATTTCATTCTCAATTACTTCGGGTACGTAGAAATATGTCTCTTTCCACAGATAGTCATTTACATCAGTGCATATTGATATTAACATTTTAGAATGCAATCAAAGATCAGTATTTGTGAAGAAATGTTGTTACATGTATACTCGACATAAAAACAGGTCATACACGTACTCCTACATATTTTTATGAGGTGGTAATACTATACAATACCAAAATGATATACCATGGTATACAATAACACTCGTGTTTCAACACAACATGAATTTATCCTCTTGGCATACAAAATAATAGTGGGAATTAAAGGTGAAGGATGGCCGACTTTGGGTGTGTGGCCAACTTGAGGCGAACATTGTCATGTTATCCACCTTTGCATGGCGGGAGACGCGGCTACCGAGTTGTGACGTCACGTTTGTTTGTCTTGAATAAATCACTTCCCAGCCTGACTTCCCAGCATGGACACGGACTGGCTTTCATCATTTGATAAACCTACCCTAACATGGAAATTTGGTGACCACATTAGCCTACATAATATAACAATGCAAAAACATTCAATCACTTCAATGCTCATGTGTCATGGTCGAAATTACTTACAGCTATATAGTTAATGGAGGGGGGGGGGTCAAGAAAAAATCCCCAACCCCACCCCAGCTAGTAATAAAGGACTCTTCCCTAAATTAAGTATCTTACACAACTGGATAACATCACCCGTCCAGCTGTGGCGGGAAGCAGCCAGACTCGTACCACCAGTCTCCAACTCCGCTACCCTACGTAGGGACTGGTCCCACTTGGATAGCTAGCCGTTCCAACAGAAAACCAATGCACTCGCCAGGCGCAATTTGGTGACGTTGTGTGGGATAGCTGAATCACGATTGGCGAGTGTAAATGTGCGCGCGCATATCGAATGTTGACGTTCCAAGTGCAACCAGTCCCTACGTAGGGTAGCGGAGTTGGAGACTGGATGCGCGAGTCTGGGAAGCAGCAGCGAACGCCGGGACGGACCCGGTTGATGACGTCACGGTCATGTGACGCTGGCCTCACGTGACACTCTACAAGATGGCGCACCGAGACCTGATGGATCTGTCAGCTGCTCCGATGAACGAACGGATCGCCCGCCAAATTCAGAGCGCGGCCATCACCCGTGACTACATATCACAACCCAGATTAAGTAAGCTACTTTCTGTTTAAAATTTGAGAAAATTGGGTAATTTATCACCAAATGGTGTGTGAATGAGTATCTCGCATAATGCCGCTTTTGACAGTACAGGCCATGGCTAGGCCTAGGGCAATGCCAATGCACTGGCTGTCACAACCAACAATCACAGATATGCCACACCCCTTGTTGAAAGTATCTTATTCTGGTAGTGGTACTTGTTCTATAGTGGATATACATGTACATAAGAGAGATGATGTATTCGATGCGTAATTTTCCACATCATGATTCATGTGAGTTCAGCAATTGCTCAAAGTCAAACTCCAAGTCCAAACTACCAAAGCCCGGGTACCAAAGGCAAAGCTGTACAAAGCTGCCAAATCATGGGCTTAGTTTTCATTCGGAAGCAGTACATTGTACTAGTAGCCTGCAGAGTAAAGACTGCGAGTAGGCACAACATACAACTCTAAATTATGTCCCTACAAAGTTAATTGAAATAAGCGCTTCATATTGGTAAACAAGACAGTATAGGCCCCTATTCAGTCAAACTTTTAAGTATCCTGATACTAAGTGATAGTATCACAAAGTGCCCTACCAAACCAATTGCAATTATGCTTTAACCTTGCTTGAGGTCAAGGCCATTTGAGGAGTTATGACATTTCAACAAGAGGGGTTGAAATCCCCCCCCCCCCACACACACACTCACCCCCCGGTCAAGGGGTCGAAATTACCCCTCGCCTCCAAATCCTCCACCGGCACTCCCACCCTGTTGTTAAAAAGTGATCATTCCCGAAGAGACTGGTCATTTATTATCAACAGAGAGAGAAAGAGAGTGTGTGGGTGTGGACATTTTGGATCCCTCATGTTATCAGGTGCAGATCACGGGTTCAGAACCGCCATGAATGAAACTCTGTCCCTGGTGTGTACAGAGATATATAGCCATCATGTGAGCAGTGAACACAGGCTGAGTCACTGACAGATACTGCAGAATACAATGTGAATTAATGTTTTCAGAGTGAAATATACCTGAGGTGGATATCAGTATTTTATGTTACAATGAATCGAGGGGCGGACACCACCCCTCCCCCATCCACCCTGCCCCATTTTTTCTTCAGAAGTGAAAACTTGACACAATTTAGAATAAAAGGAAGACAAATGATAAATGCTACCTTTTGGTACTGCTGGTAAATGTTCTTTCCAACACCAGTCACTGTGCAGAGACGGAATAAAAAACATTACAATAATGTGTACAGGCACAGCTGCTTTACAACTTGGACCATTTCTCCTCCTACTCATGGTGGCGTGTATATTCGAGGTCATATATCCGCTACATACACCCGTATATAGGCTATAGACTAGTATAGACCATACAGGCATATAATTCTAGACAGTAATGCAGAATAGCTATCCAGGGGACATGTTAAATCCGTATATGAGAAGTATAACCAGGACACATAGTCTACCAATGACACAGGGATCAAGTTACAATTGATACAGAGTACAGCTACTTTACCAATGATACAGATACAAGAGCTAGTCTCCCAATGATACAAATATGAGCTATTAGTGACACTGTAACTAAAGCTAGTGTACCCATGATGAACCTACCAATGACACAAAATAACTGGTTACTAAGCCACTGGGTTTATTATGGAATCATTGTCTAGCTTACAACAATATGCCCGCATACTAAAAGTATGTTGCTGAAGTCGTATGCGGACCGATTCCATCCATTCATGTCCTCTATCTCTTGGTGTCAGCATATTTTATGCTGGTTGTAAAAGAAAAAGAAAAAAAGTATCGTGGAAATACTTTGCTCCTGAAAATTGAATTATATTGCCGGTAATTAAGACCCGGTATGATTATTGACCAGAGAGATCGTACAAATTTGCGATTTTTGGCTGGATAGTTATTTGTCCTGTTAACTGAAATAATGTTTATGAACTCCATTGGTATGTTGAACTATGGTGAGATGAGTGTAACTCTGACAGAGATCTCTTTTTTTATACATTTGTTTGTTATACATTTGTAGTTGCCATTGTAATACATTTTAATCCATGTACTTTCAGCGTACAAGACGGTATCTGGTGTCAACGGCCCCTTGGTTATCCTCGATGGCGTCAAGGTAAGATTCTTATTTACGGAAACATATCCGGTTCAATGTGCGGGTTATGGTCAAATTAATATTATTCGCCCATAGATGAACTTACCTGGAAAGCTGCTGATTTAAGTTTCTGCAGACTCACAGTTACCTTGTCGGACACCGTGATCCCATTTCCCTCATGAATGTTTTTACACAAAATAATATATGAAACACTTAGTACAGTGACTGATGTTCCTTTACTACATTATACTTCACAGTTCCCCAAGTTTGCTGAGATTGTCAAGTTGACGCTACAGGATGGGTCACAACGCAGCGGACAGGTGCTGGAAGTCAGCGGCTCTAAGGCCGTCGTACAGGTGAGTAGTCATAACATTGTAACATGCACAGCTCAGCGCCCAGGTGAGGGGCCTAGAGGAGTCGTCATTACAGAAGGTGGTACATAGAAAATATTCTGTGCAGGTCACCAAAAATATGATTTATATCAAGTCTAAAAACATGTCCAAAAAAAAGTGGACGGGGCGCCATTTAATACGGCAAATATGTTTTTGTATAAGTGTACCACTGCATTACCGATGATTCATTTTAAATGTTTCCTTAGATAGGTTTACAAACAAGTTTTTTCTAACTTTGGCCTTCTTTTCGATCAGGTGTTTGAGGGTACCTCAGGCATCGACGCAAAGCACACAACGTGCGAGTTCACAGGAGACATCCTGCGTATCCCAGTCTCAGAAGACATGTTAGGTATGTGTATCTGTGGTTCATATACTCTCCATTTACCAATAACCCTAACCAAAGTCAGGACATTTATTAGCCACAACAAGGCGGCTGCTAATTATGTTAAGGTATGTACACAATAGTAGATTTGCCTCGTAGCTACTCACTGTATCTGACATTATTACGAGACCATAACAGAACTTTAAAATCAAATTACCTTCATACCTTTGAGATATACTTCTGTTGTCTGTGTAATGTTACTATAGATATATTCTGTAACTTTTATTGAACCTTTCAATCTATGTTTCTGGTATTGTCTGTTTCAGGGCGTGTCTTCAACGGGTCGGGTAAGCCAGTAGATAAGGGACCTGCCGTCCTTGCAGAGGACTACCTCGACATCCAAGGTCAGTGTTACTGTTAGACAGGGTTCTCACAGTCTGGGGACGTCAGTGGGGATGATATTTTAAAAGTCATGGAATATGGGGGACAAGAACTAAAATCACTAGGAAACCGTGAACAAACTGAAATTCATGGAAAATGGGAAAGAAAAATGCATTGTCATGGAACACCAAATACACTATGGTGCAGAATAATTCCTGAATTATTCATTATATTTAATTCTGGCTTATTAGTTAGCACATTGTATTTATTGAACCTAGAACCGATGGTTTATCGACACCTACTTTACTTCCAGGTCAGCCCATCAACCCGTGGTCGCGTATCTACCCTGAGGAGATGATCCAGACGGGTATCTCCGCCATAGACGGCATGAACTCCATCGCACGTGGACAGAAAATCCCCATCTTCTCCGCCGCTGGTCTCCCTCACAACGAGGTAATTCACATGAGAGATTAAGTGACTTGAAAGGAAGAAATGGACGGTTAATTGATAACTGTTGTAATATACTTTTGGGCAAATAACTAATTTATGGGTCGGCCTCAGTACGTCTGTTTCTGTATACTTGGGGAAACGACTCGGTACTAATATCCACTTCTTTTAAATCACCAAGTAACCAATATTGCTGTAATTATTCATATTCATCTGTAATAATTAATAAAAGCTGACACTTGAATGCATAGCTAAATTATATCCTGTAGCGTTCGTATTCCAGAATAGCTTATACGGGTGAGTACTATTAAACTGATACTTTTAAACCTGTTTGGACATAGAGATACTAATGTCGTCTTCTTCCTGTGCTGTTGTAGCTGGCTGCCCAGATTTGTCGGCAGGCCGGTCTTGTTAAGCTTCCTGGTAAAAGTGTCATGGATGACCACGAGGACAACTTTGCCATTGTCTTCGCCGCTATGGGTGTAAGTACAAATGGCATAAATCATATGAAATATTAGATATAATAGATGTATATTAAAAGTTTTAAAAAAAAGTTCACTCAAATCTCGTGATTGTAAGTCAAACCTTGTCATATGTAATTTCATGAAATACTAATTCTAATCAGAAGTGTTATGGTTTTGGTGCTTCTATTGAATCCGTGTGTTTTAAAGGAACTACGATAGTAATAGGTTGTGTCGGCATTCCTTCTTATCCAGGTAAACATGGAAACCGCACGTTTCTTCAAGCAAGACTTTGAGGAGAATGGTTCTATGGAGAACGTGTGCCTCTTCTTGAACTTGGCCAACGACCCCACGTAAGTGTCAAAGTTTAGTCTGATGATTGCAATTTGAAAAATCAATTACCATGTTTATTGACATGGTCTATCTCTAATAATCTGTATGCAAACATACTATATAAACTAGAACACACATGATATAAGACGCGTTATGAGACTGAATATGTGACTCCAATATAATATCATAAAACCTATGGGTATATTACAGAATTGAGCGTATTATCACGCCGCGTATTGCCTTGACGACGGCTGAGTTCCTGGCCTACCAGTGTGAGAAGCACGTGTTGGTCATCCTCACAGACATGAGCTCGTACGCAGACGCCCTCCGAGAGGTAGGTCTTGCACACCAGTATTACCAGTTGTAATCTAGCAGCTAATACATAAGCATAGCAAAGCTGTAATTTAGCAAATAATATGTGTTGAAAACGATTTGAATGAAAAAATATACCAAAAAGAGTTAGTGACATACTATCCATTTGCAAAGCAACACTGTATTTATATGATAGGATGACGTCATTATAGTTCACTTTTGATAAGAAAACACTTTTGATAACAAGGCAATGTGCTGCACTTGCTGCTTGTAGGTGTCCGCTGCTCGTGAGGAGGTGCCCGGTAGGCGAGGTTTCCCCGGCTACATGTACACCGATTTGGCCACCATCTATGAACGTGCCGGGCGTGTGGAGGGGCGCAGTGGGTCCATCACCCAGATCCCCATTCTTACCATGCCTAACGACGGTAGGTACCACTCAGACGCCATTGTATCCATGCCTAGTGACAGGATGTATTCGATATTAGAAAAGACATAAAAAAACACATAATCAGACGCATATTTTGCCCCACAATTTACAGGTAGGCTAACTGTAATTTTTTCATGTTGTTATGTTGCAGACATCACCCATCCCATCCCTGATTTGACGGGGTACATCACAGAGGGACAGATCTATGTGGACAGACAGCTCCACAACAGGCAGATCTTCCCGCCCATTAACGTGCTGCCGTCTCTGTCCCGTCTCATGAAGTCGGCTATTGGTGAGGGAATGACCCGCGAGGACCACGCTGACGTCTCCAATCAATTGGTCAGTGACTTAGAGCTATGTTACCATACCTTATCCATGGTTGCCTTCCAGAAAGGAATTATGTCGTTATTTCTGGGCCTGAGGAAGGAAGGGGGACTATTAGAACAATTATGAACACTAGCCATAGATTCCCCTCCTGCAATCTTCAGTACTGAATAAACCATCCTTTGTTGCTATTACACCCTTGTACCTAAGCCTAGAGAGTACATATATATGCTTAACGCTATAAATGTTAACCTTGCTCTCCTCCCTCTGCAGTATGCGTGTTACGCTATCGGAAAGGACGTGCAGGCCATGAAGGCAGTCGTGGGTGAGGAGGCCCTGTCACAGGAGGATCTACTCTATCTAGAGTTCTTGCAAAAGTTCGAAAAGAACTTCATCGCACAAGGTGGGTCTGACTAATCCCTGACTAGCGAATAGTAATCCTGATATGACACAGGCGAAAAGAGGAGATAAGGGTTGCCCCCTCTTATTATGGGGTGAAATTTGAATATTAAATTCATCTTGCTTGTGATGTAGCCCAGTGCATGTACATGTACAACTCAGTAGGTTAATTCCATACTTTGATGTTTAGTGGATCCTCCACCGGACTTGATAATCTTTCTTCATTTGAATTACTCAATGCGGTGTATCTAAATACCTGGTACATGTAATATATTTCAGGACCCTACGAGAACCGTACCATCTTTGAGACTCTGGACATCGGCTGGCAACTGCTGCGAATCTTCCCTAAGGAAATGTTGAAACGAATCCCCGCCGAGAAACTTGCCAAATACTATCCACGTGATGCCCAACGCAGCTAGAGGAGCTAGAAGACGCTATCAGCGCCGCACGGGGCCGCGTGCGGCAGGCAGCGGCACCTGGTGAGTGGGACAGACACCAAAGTAAACAGGAGGAAGCTGCTGCTCGAGACAGGATTCACCTTCAGAGGGATGGCATGTTTACATTGTACTATATCTAATGTATTGAATATGCTATGGTTTACCTACTCAACACCCCCATCCCCATACATTAGTAGTAGACACCTATCATGTATTATAACTAAAAGGCATTGATATGAAGAGCATCGTGCGCCATTAAGAATACTGAATACCTATCAGACATGTTAATGAGTTATACCAGCGTAGTTGTTTTGTCTTTCTTTGTTGTACTATTCAAATTCTATGAGTGATATAACCTGTTCTGCGATAATAATCAAAAATGGTGCCACTGTGCTTAATGATTCTGGCAGTAAAAGGTGATAAAATAAGACAGGCGACTGATGGTGTGATGTGTAATTTTAAAGTATTTATAATGTACAGAAAGGTTTAAAAATGTTTTAATTCTGTCAAGTTTGAATCTTTGAATGTGCAGCAAAGAAGAGAAACCACAGAAAATAATATATTACCCAACCAACAGGAAGGCGGTTGTTTATACCGGTATATGGATATAATACAAGAAACCTATATAATTTATCGTGTTTTTTGAGTGAACTGCAATTAAAGGAAACTGGAGGAATGGATGACTGTATAGTACGAGTGGGTTTAAATGCTTATTGATATAACTGTATAGATACAATCAATTCTATTGGAGTTGAAGGATACCTAGTCAGTAGAACAAGTTGATGTTGTGTACCCATGTAGGTCGGCTTAAAGCGCCACTGATTATCATCATTTCACGTCTAACCAATCCCTAGGTGACTTGTCTCCAGCAGCGACAGATCCTCATGTACGGCGGTTTGCAATGTGCCGCCATGTTACATTCCGTATTGTATCTAACTAATCAGCCCTATACTGGGTCTATGGGGAACGTATATGAACAGGGGAATAAATCTACCGAATTGGCGAGTACTAGAGTAAACTTACAGAAACTTCACAAAGGGAGTGGATGAGGAAGAGCTGACTCTAGATACAGCAGAAGTGTAATTAGATATAAACCAACCAATCGTGTGAACTGCCGACAGCAGGTTCAGTTTCTGGTTTAGCATAACGTTAGACTCTTTATGTATGATAACTAATGTGAGCGGTCCTTATCGGAAGACGTAGATGTAAATTAGAATGTGTATTGGCTGTAATATACTGTATCAGTAGTTTGTGAGGGAGCACGGGAGCGACGCGATTAGAATTCATCTTCACGCTATAACCGTCTCCTATTATCCAGCATTTGTTCATTTTACACCATGATCATTGATCACTGTTATACATGATGCGTGTATAGGCTACCCACTATGATGAGTATAAGTTGAAGTGTAAAATAAATCATGTACGGTACCATATTATAAACTCATGTTTTTGGTGACCGGTTCCATTATGTGGGTATTTGTTTATTCCTGTGGTTGTGTTTCAGCTCTAGATTAGATGTTAGCGACGTGACACTGTTATGTAGGGTTAGGCAATAATTGTGAATACGGCTATCTCTGCCGAGTGGCCCGTGGCCAGTAGTAGTGAACAATGTTATCAAAGTTAAGAAGCTGTACTACGTGGAGTCCCAGTGGATGTACATTTACGAAATAGATGGCAGCTGCCACTAGTGGCACGCTGTGCGGATAACTGTGAAATAGAGGAGCCATAATGAATAAAATGGAGATTAATGCAGAAATGCTGTTTCTCGTGTTTTTGTTTTTTTTCTAAAATGTAGGCATAGCATCCTCTTTTTATCAGAGACTGTAGATTTAATGTCTGTAGATATATGGCGGATATGCATCCCCCCTTGCACCTGGGGGCTTATCATGCCTACTCTAGTACTTTACTATACTTCCAAATATCCTCGTATAAACCCGCACCCCCGACTTCAAATTCCCCTATACTAGTAAGGGAGTGTTCATTTATTAGTTACAGGGGGGGGGGGGGGGGGGGGGGGGGGAGATTTCGCGCATATTTGAACTATAGTAACTCACGGACTTTTTTGCTTCAAAGGGGCGCAATTTTTCACCCCCTCCCCCCCCCCCCCTCAAGAGGGGGCAGAATTTTTTACGCCTCCCCCCCCCCCCCCCCCCCTGTAAATAATAAATGAACACTGCTTTGCTTTTGGGAATTTAGTGGTTCCTGTACGTGGAGCCCTTCGGTCCAAGAAACAACCTCCCTGCCTAAGAGAAGTGCAGATATATACACACAAAGTTACTCCCAGACAGGGACACTGGCATGATTGAGGGACATTATGGGATTATTGAGGGACACTGGCATGATTGAGAGACATTATGGGATTGTTGAGGGACACTGGCATGAATGAGGGATATGGGATTATTGATGGACATTGAGGATTGAGAGATATTTACTCAGGGACTGGGATGAGTGAGGCATGGACGAGTACAGTGGGATAAACGAGGGACATTAGGGGATTGGTGAGGGATATCAACGGAAGGTGTGGCATTAGGGATGAGATATCTACTGGTAGAGTGAGGGAAATTTAGGAATATACGAGTACCTGGGGTATAAGATACTCCATAAATATGTGGACCTTTATGTAATAAGTGACATGTTGAGGGATGAGTAGGGGACATTGAGGGATGGGTGAGGGAATTAGATGAGTGAGGAACAGCATGGGGGATGGGTGAAGGACATCAAGACATCTGAGGGATGAGTAAGGTACAGTAAGGGATGGTTGTGGGATAGGTCAGGGATACTAGGATGAATGGGGGACATTTGGGAATAGACAAGGGATATCGGGGGACAGTGTGGCAGGAATAGGTGACAATACGAAGATCATTTCGTATCTAAAGCCTAAATTAGGCATTTAGAATATATCAGAGAAATAGAAAACAGAAATATGATTTTTTTCTTAAACTCTTTTATTTTGATTAATTCCGCAGTGGTTTTAACATATCAACGCAGCCCTCCCGGAGGGGAGGTTCAACCCTTTGAAGCAACCCTGAGCGGGAGCTGTTAAGAATTGCACCGCCCCTTCCTGTTGATCATTCCCCATTTATCAGTGACCCGTTTTGAGTAATGATTCAAAATATACATGAAAGGACACGCCTTTTTCTTTACCTTGAGAAATTTACATCTTTATTAAAGTTAGAATTACATATGTACATATACATATTAACTTGTGTTTGCAGAGGTCACAATTTTTTTTCTTCGTCAAGAGGAGTGAACCTTGTACAATGTTTACTATAGATAGTACAAAATTTTGTAGCGTCAGAATCAAAGAAAAGGATCTAAAAATGTGTTTACATTTTTAACGAGCTCTACTATAAAGTCAGTTTTGCATATATATTTTAGTTGAGCAGCCCTACGATTTAACAAATAGACTGGATGATATTGTGAACATAGAACATTTAAAAAGTAATGTTTGTCCAAACTTAACAAATACAACAAAATGCCAGAGAATCATATTTACAATATTGCACATTGCACCAGAAATATATACATAGAAAAAGGGGTTTTAAAACATACTACTATAGAAAACTAAATTATAAATGCTACATCCAGTTAGGATAGAGTTAAGTCATCCTCAGGTTATAAGATGCTAACGTAGGAACGCTCTTTCAGATGGAAGCACGACGAGTGATTAAGTAAAGGAACCTGCAACACTTTTGCACTATTGTAATTGAACTTTGAATAAACAACTTGATAGTGGGTTAAGAGAGTATGACACAATGCACGAGGAATTACTACCCCCTCTACGGATAGTACATTGAATGTGAACATATGAACATTTCAATGGAGCAGGATTTGATATGAACGACAAACCAACTTTGACGAGTCATTTGATCTATAGGAAAGCATGCTGGCTTTTATATATACAGGCATGGGATTGGGTTTTGAAGAAAAATCCAAAAAGCAACCAAAAGACGTGATCTGGGGGTAATTTTGTATGATTTGCATGGCATGAAGCCCTCTAGAGACTAAGACCCCCCCCCCTTTTAATGTTAAAATATTTTTTCATTGGATCTGCACAAATCACAGGGATGGCCTTTTTGGCCCTTAAAAATCCGGAAATCCGGATAAATCCGGAAGAATCCCATGCCTGTATATAGTTCCGATTTCATGACAACCTTAGGCAGTGATCATTTTTTAACAACAGGGGGGGGGGCAAAAAAATTTGGACCCCTTGACCGCGGGGGGGCAAACAAATTTGGACCCCTCTTGGGGGGGTCAAAATAATTTAACCTGTTTTGAGCAAAAAAGCCCGCGCGTTACTATGCTTCAAAGGGCCCGCGCGCGAGCCGATTTTCGGCCGTAAGGGAGGGGGGGTGTAAAAAATGTTACACGCTCCACGCGAAAACCCACCACCACCCCCCTGTTGTTAAAAAATGATCACTCCCTTATAGGGCTGTAGTTTCATACCTAGCGGGTCCGCCATTTTGAATTTCGCTGGGTGCGGTTATCATCACTGATACGACACACACTGCCTGGTACCTTGTCCCTGGGCAGTGATCACTTCCAGGGACAAGCTTGTACCCAGCCTATCAGCTCTTATCAATGCGGGCCGCCGCAACCAGCTCCAGTCCAGCCTAGGCCTTATACATGTTGTACAATTAAAAGTTTAACCAACTGCTGTTTACTTTCAGATAAACACAAGCAAGTCTTGCTGAATCAGATGAAAAATGTCAATTTGCACGAATCCATGCTTGCCAGAAGGAAAATAACTATCCAACAATACTGAAGCGGTAATAGCAGACTTAAGAACAGATACACCGAAGCGCTGGGACAAAATCTTCACAAAACATTCATTTTCCCATACTTCCATACACACATTGGCATTACCTTGGGGAATGTGAGAATAATTGTAGTATAATTTGGCTAGGCAAGGTTATTTAAACTGCACCAATATATATATATATATATATATATATATATATATATATATATATATATATATATATATATATATATATATATATATATATATATACACACAGCCTCTATCACAGATATAACATTTCAAGTGGCCAACCGATACAACACGGGCCCAGAACCCCGGCCAATTCCTAAGCTACAGGCATCCCATACTGCTACAACTACAATAAATGCGGGATCGTCTTCTAATAACAGAATATACCCAAAATCACAATGGGGAGGGTGAAATATGGATGAATTACAATTTGAGCTGAACGAAGTAAATCTTTAAATATGAAAGTATTTCGCTTGGACACTTTAAGATTTAATATAGCCGATATCATTAATGTATCGTTCACTTGAGTATTGAAACCCTGGTAATAATCATATCGTTCTCTCTGAACTTAAGCACCGACACTACGGCGTCACACGTACTCTACTTCAAGTTAAAGGGTCCTCTGCGTATAAGTAAATGCATCTTGAGTGACATGAAAGACCGCGGTATGGTTGAGAAGTTGAAGGTTAAACAAATTTCTATGCCAGATATCATTAAGATCGTCACCTTCTACCTGCTTTATCAGAAATATATATATATGCTGGGTTAGCGCTAGGACTTGGATTATATTAGCCAATTTGTACCCATTTTGATTAGCCAAATTCAGCATTGATTAGCCCAACCAGTTTTGCTATAAATTTTGCATCTTTCATAACACAGTGATACCAACAGCTGTTTTGTAGGATATGGCAATAGATACTGTAAGGTTTTATTATTTTATATAAAAAAATGGGTATTACATTGTGTATAATGTTTTCCATTGACAAAGGGGGGGGGGGGGGGTTCAACAGAAAAGGGTATAATTATTTTCACTTGATCAAAATATCTAATATAAGCGAGAAGGGTATAATTATTTTCACTTGATCAAAATATCTAATATAAGATTAATCGAGTACTAATCGAGAGACAGATAAACATATCTGCTGAGTACACAGGAGAGGTGACGTCACATCCGGAGGTCAGATTAGCGCCCACTTGCAGTGAATCTTTTGCTGAAAGTAAAACATCTGGAAATAGTACACAGTAGTGCTCTTTTTACTTAGTCTAAATAGCACCCTCATGAGTAGGTGAGAGATTATACCGCTAGTAGTAATCTTCTTCATCCTGGGGATGGATGGGTGGGCCTGTGTACTCAGCAGATATGTTTATCTGTCTCTCGAAGAACAACGATTAATCTTCATACTTATATAAATGGTAAGTACTCGATTAATCTTATATTCTTCTTCGCGACAGAAAACATTCTGCTGACACAGGAGACTTCAAAGTTCAGCTAGATTCACTGCTTATTTCCCATAATGTTACTCTCCCATAAAGGACTGTAACTTCTCATATAGGATAACAGAAAATAGATACTTTATTTCACCTAAAGGTGATGTTCTATTACCTTGTGATATGGTTTTGACTAGGTTGCATGACATTTTGCTATATAGCAAAGACGGCATAACTGCCATACAGTTCACCACAGCTGTGGCAGTGTAATTGTCCATCATAGAAAAAGTTTTATCACATACAGATACTGCTGCCTCTAGTAAGGCTTATGACTATGATCAGCCAATAGAGTTCATACAAACTATCGTTACGGCAAAAGGGCCAAAATTCTCCCCTTTTGAGGTGTGTCTTTTCCCCCAAAAAGGCTCGGAAAATTTTGTTCCCAGCTACTCGATAGAGTCCTCCAGGAGGATCCTGGCTAGCGTCTTGGGAGGCTTGGGGTTCTCGATAGGCTTGTTGTAGTGCTTAGCCATGGTCTTGGCACCTTTCCAAGACCCATGCCTAAGCAAAACAGCAGTCGATACACCGAGTCTCCCTCCCGCAGAGGTGCTGGCACCCCTGGTGGAGTGAGCTCGGTATACCCTGGTGTCCACCCCAGCTGCGGAAAGCACCGCAAGGACCCATCGCTTTGATGAGTCCTGCCCAATCTCGCCAAATGGCTTGCGGAAGGACAAGAAGAGCGAGTGTTTCCTTCCCCCTTCCTTGTCCAACCTGGCTGGCTCCGTGACCCGCACGTAACGTTTCAGGGCACAGACGACACACAGAGTCTCCTCCTCGTGGAACGGTTCCAGGACCAGTTCTTTGAGGGGTTCCCCCCGTACGCGCTGTTTTCATCAGACCCTTCCGAATGAAACGCGCAGACCCCGAATCCAGCCAAGTCAGATTGCGGAGATCAAGTGCAGGGATGACCTGGCCTCTTTGGCCCGACACCAGCAGAATCAGCATCGTTAGCTTGAATCCCAAGAACTGGGTGGACAAGCCTTCATTGGCACCCCAATGCTGGAATATGCTGAACACCAGCATAATGTCCCAGAACTTGTTATATCTGGGAGAAGGAGGATTCCTTCGATAGTCGGTGCGGACGGCCCTGCACACCCAATAGTGGGTGCCCATGGTCTTCCCGTTGTCAAGGTTTTTCACTAAAACCTACAACGCACATCTGGCAGCGTTAACAGTGCCAAAAACCTTGCCCTTTTTCGAAAGCAAGCGGTGGAAACGACAAACCTCCAAAGCCGTGGTTGACAGCTGCAACGTGTACGTCATGATTGACAGCTGCAACGTGTACAACGTGGTTGACAGCTGCAAAGTGTCGCCATGTTTGACAGCTGCAAGGTGTATGACGTGTTTAACAGCTGCAACATCTACATCGTTATAGACAGATGCAACATCCTGGTTGACGTCTGCAACTTCTAAGACGTGATTGACAGCTGCAACGTCTAAGACGTGATTGACAGCTGCAACGTGTACGACGTGATTGACAGCTGACGTGTTTACAATATAAATGTCATCTGCAACGTCTACTACTTGATTGACATCACATGTTTGCCGGTGGATTGACAGCTGCAACGTCTAGGACGTTATTGACAGATGCAATGTCTACGACATGGTTGACATCTGCAACGTCTATGACATGGTTGACATCTGCAACATCTTCTACGTGATTGACAGCTGCAACGTGTACAACATGATTGGCAGCTGCAACGTGTACGATGTGATTGACACCTGCAACATGTATGACGTGATTGACCGCTGCAACGTGTACGCCATGTTTGACAGCTGCAAGGTCTACGTGTTTGACAGCTGCAACGTCTACGACGTGATTGACAGCTGTAATATCTACGCCATAGAGTGCCGTCTGCAATATCTACAACATGATTGACAGCTTCAATGTCTGCCACGTAATTTACAGCTGTAGCGTTTACAACATGAGAGAGATCTGCATCATCTACAAATGTGATTCACAGCTGCTACATTTACCACGTGATTGACATCTGCAACATGTGCAACTTACAGCTGCAACGTCTACAACATGATTGGCAGTTGCAATAGCTACTACCTTAGTGACACCTATATCATCTACAACATAATTGACAGCTGCAACTTGCTTGACAGCTGCAAATGTCTTTATCGTGAGTGATAGCGGTAAAGTCTACAACATGATTGGCAGCTGCGACGTCTATGACGTGATTGACAGCTGCAATGTCTACAATGTGATTGACACCTGCAACATCTGCGACTTGCTTGACAGGTGCAAACGTCTACGTCATGAATGACAGCGGCAACGTCTACAACATGATTGACAGCTGCAACTGAATGATATCTCAAAACAAAGAGGTACAAAACCCTAACCAGGTAAAGTGCACTCAAGTATCCACAACTCTTAAGTGATCCAAAATTGTGGGTCTTTTGGAAACTAGTCCAAACCAAATACAAAAGCGGACAGCGGCTACGTCTGTGACGTGGATGAGGGCTTAGACAATTGGATACTTAAGAGTATATTGTCAACTGTAACATCTACGACATGATGGGCAGCTGCAACGTCTACGACCTGATTGCCAGCTGCAACGTCTACGACCTGATTGTCAGCTGCAACGTCTACAACCTGATGGCCAGCTGCAGCGTCTACGGCCTGATTGTCAGCTGCAACGTCTAAGACGTGATTGACAGCTGCACCTTCTACGACGTGATTGTCAGCGGCAACATCTACGACGTGATTGACAGCTGCAACGTCTACGACGATTTGACATGCAATCGTCTATGACGTGATTGACATGCAATCGTCTATGACGTGATTGACAGCTGCTGTGTCTACGACATGAATGACAGCTGTAACGTCTACGACGTGATTGACAGCTGCAAAGTCTACAACATAATTTACAGCTGCAACGTCTACGACGTGATTGACAGCTGCAAAGTCTACAACGTGAATGACAGCTGCAACGTCTACGACGTGATTGACAGCTGCAACGTCTATGACTTGAAAGACAGCTGCAACGTCTACGACGTGATTGACAGCTGCAACGTCTACGACTTGAAAAACAGCTGCAACGTCTACGACGTGATTGACAGCTGCAACGTCTACGACTTGAAAGACAGCTGCAACGTCTATGACCTTATTGACAGCTGCAACGTCTACAGCGTGATTGGCAGCTGCAACGTCTACAACTTGATTGACAGCTGCAACGTCTACAACGTGATTGACAGCTGCAACGTCTACAACGTGCGCACCAGCGGCTACAACTCTCTTGAGCGCCAGCGGCTAGGTATTTTATGTGAGCGCCAGCGGCTACGCCTCAGACGTGAGCGCCAGCAGCTACATCTGCGAAGTCCTAGAAGAACATAGTCTTAATGTGCGCCAGTTGATATCGAGGCCAGCATCTATGCCTCCAACATGAGCGCCAGCAGCTATGTCTGCGACATCCCTAACAAAGACTGGATGTGCGCCAGCTAGTATCAAGCGTCAGTGGCTAGATCTAGGGCATGATTGGCATCAACAAGAACGCCATCAATGTGAGCATCATTAACTTGATACCATTAATGTGAGCAACAGCTGCCACATCTGGGATGCGAGCAACATCGCCTACTTCTGGGACGCGAGCGCCAGCGGCCACGTCTGGAGCGAGAGCGCCAGCGGCCACGTCTGGGATGCGAGCTGCTATGTCTACAACGTGATTGACAGCTGCAACTTCTACGACGTGATTGACAGCACCAAAGTCTAAAACTTGATTGACAGCTGCAACGTCTACAACGTGATTGACTGCTGCAAAGCCTACAATGTGATTGACAGCTGCAACGTCTACAACGTGAGTGACAGCTGCAACGTCTACGACGTGATGGACAGCTGCAGCATCTACGACGTGATTAACCGCTGCAACGTCTACGATGTGAAAGCCAGCTGCAACATCTATAACGTGATTGACAGCTGCAACGTTTACAAACGTGATAGACATCTGCAACGTCTACGACGTGATTGACAGCTGCAACGTCTACGACGTGAAAGACAGCTGCAACGTCTATGACCTTATTGACAGCTGCAACGTCTTCAACGTGATTGGCAGCTGCAAGTTGTACAACGTGATTGTCAGCTGCAATGTCTACAACGTGATTGACAGCTGCAACGTCTACAACGTGCGCACCAGCGGCTACAACTCTCTTGAGCGACAGCGGCTATGTCTGCGACATCCCTTACATAGACTGAATGTGCGCCAGCTAGTATCAAGCGTCAGCGGCTAGGTCTAGGGCATGATTGGCATCAACAAGACCGCCATCAATGTGAGCATCATTAACGTGAGACCCTTAATGTGATCAACATCGCCTACGTCTGGGATGCGAGCAACTTCGCCTACGTCAGGGATGCGAGCGCCAGCGGCCATGTCTGGGACGCGAGCGCCAGCGGCCACATCTGGAACGAGAGCGCCAGGGGCCACGTCTGGGACGCGAGCGCCAGTGGCCACGTCTGGGACGCTAGCGCCAGCGGCCACGTCTGCGACGCGAGCGTCTCCTACATGAGGATCAGCTGCAACGTCTACGCCGTGATTGACAGCTGCAATGTCTACGCCGTGATTGACAGCAGCAACGTTTATGCCGTGATTGACAGCTACAACATCTATGACGTGATTGACAGCAGCAACGTCTATGACGTGATTGACAGCGACAACATCTATGACGTGATTGACAGCAGCAACGTCTATGACGTGATTGACAGCGACAACATCTATGACGTGATTGACAGCCGCAACGTCTGTGATGTGATTGACAGAAGCAACGTCTAGGGCAAGATTGACAGCTGCAACGTCTACGCCGTGATTGACAGAGGCAACGTCTATGCCGTGACTGACAGCGACGTCTGTGACGTGAAACCCAAGGAATTTTTTGGGCATAAGGTGTGGGTCTTTTTGGAAACTAGTCCAAACCCAAGGTACCTCCACATGAGTTAAGTCATCTTGATGTTCAAATCAAAGAGACATGTGTGCTAATAGTGTTTTAAGGTGGGGATTAAAACACAAGGCCAAAGAAATTTTCGGCATAAGGTATAGGTATTTTGTGTTACCAGTCACAAACCCTAAGCACATAATTGAGACCCTAAAAAAGGTGGACCAGTTAAGTCTCTTTGTGTTTTCATTTCACAACAACACAAACTTCTTAAATGCCTAACTCAAGGAATTTTTCGGCATAAGGTATGGGTAAACTTGTGTATTCAACACAAGCACTCAGTGTGGATCTGTATCAACACAACAGAGTTATTTAATGCCTCAAAGAAATTTTGGGCATAAGGTATATGTCTTGGTAAGGACTGGTCCAAACATGTACAAAGTACAACAAGACACACCTGACACTGACTTGACAGTTCACCTCACTCAAGTCTGTATGAGTGGAGAACAACCTCAAATGTCATTCTTCTATAACTGAGTTATAAAAGAATAACTGAGGTGTCAACTACAAAGTAGCAAGCAAAGCTTTAAGTGTCTTGACTTCAACCAATATCTAGAGTCTGCCAAGCTGTTATGACAGGTAGTAGTTGATATTATTCTGTCTTTGACCATGCATAAGACAGTGGTAAGTCCTTCCTGGTTCTTTATTTTAAAAGTGTATTCACTAATAAAACAGAGATCTACAGTGTATAACAGGATAAATTTCTATCTCTGCAGATATGACTTTATCCCATCACAATTTTATTCCTTATGAAGGCTCGTTTCGCTATTGAAACATTCCTCAACAAATGAAGCAGCAGTACTGCACTGTGAGCCAACATAACAAATAAAAAGCCAACATAAATCAGTGACTCAGTCAGAAATCCAAGATGGATGACTGGTCTTGCTGAATCATGCCAGCCCCTAGCAGCAACTAAGCTCTACACAATCTAAACTCCAATTTTCCACTATAACTGGATGACTAAATCCATATTATTGTGAAAACTGAACTATAATTGCACATTTGAGAAAATTGCACTTTATCTGGATGACCATTCATCCCAATTTGAAAATCCCCAATTTTCGCCCACCGGCGGATTTTCAGTCAAATTTGCGGTCACAATTCTGGCAATCTGAAGAAAAATAAACATCAACAACAGGTTGTTTTCTCAAAGGTGCAAATATATGTAAAAAGGAATGGTACAAGTAAGTTCTTACCTGTCAAATTCCTCCAAATATGTATGTGTTTGCTGCTTCTAGTGGGCCCACTTCTTTCCTCTCGGATTCCGCGCTTAAATCTGACCTCCGGATGTGACGTCACCTCTCCTGTGTCAGCAGAATGTTTTCTGTCGCGAAGAAGAATTCATGTGATATGCAGTGGTCTTGATAAGATACTCAAGCTTATCTTGTCCCTCATTTACCTACCCTTGCAAGCTCCCCCATCTGCCATGAATCCTCTTACATAAACTTAGGGGTTGTACAATAGATCTAATTGCCACTTTCGTTTATCAAAAACTATCATCAGAGGTAGACACTGACATTTCCAATTGTGTGTTACCCTGGACAGTAGCTGGGAGACCTGCTAAATAATATTGTCCTTTAATAATGATTTTCTTTTCTTTTGGGAAGATTTAATATATCAGAATATAATCAAACTGACTGGTTTTCTGTTGAATTTCCCCTTTACAATGATATACAACATGTGCATAGTGAATAGGTTAACACTGTCCCACAGCTACAATTAGCCAATTTGGCGAATTCTTAGTGGGGGGCATTAGCCAAATTCAACTTTGATTCGTCATTGGCGATTTGGCGAGCGGCTAGCGCGAATCCTGTATACATATAATATGTATAAATTTATTTTACACTCATAACCCGTCCTTTAATGTATGTGTTTTATGTGAGATGTGCTGTACGTTTGTCCATTGTCCTAAATGCCGAATGCTGCACAGATTGGCAGTAGGTGAGGTTATTCTAATAAATGTCAAAGCTACAGCTGAGTAAGCAAGAACATTAAAACATGGAAGTTGGGTTTCTCCATTATACATGTACAATATATATTTTGTATATATATATAGTATCTATAAGTAAAGTTGAGTATATTATGGACCAAGGGATCTGTTACAGAAAGCCAATTATCAATATGATTCTGTAACAGACCCCAGGACAATTCAGTGCACTTGTCCCTTTTTACGCAACAGGTGTTCATGTCTTGTCTTGGATGCGAACAGCAAGCCATTTATCACATATCTTCTTGACAGCAGTTTGACCAGACCGTTCAGCCGTCAATGCAATCCGCTTGATGTCCTCTACGCGCTCTCCCTTCACAGCTATCAGATAAGCCGACTTCAGTTTGCCACACAAAACATAGGCATTGATCTGAAACAATACATGAAATTACTAATTGTCAATTATTAAAAAGTACACCTATGCTAAATGCCATTATAACTCTATTAGTCCAGAAGATTACTTTTTAGATTATATATATATGACCCCATATTGGTACAGTATAATGCAATGCCATTCCAATCCCAATGTTTAGTCAAATGTATTTCATTTTACCTTGCTGGCATCTGACCGTATCATCTTAATCAAGGCCTCTGCTTCTTTTGCCTGCAAGAGTGGAATGTAGCGCTCAGGGGACAATTACTGATGGTTCTGATGGAACATTAATACTAGACGACTATGATGATAACAAGTTGGATACTAACGGAAAGAAACACATTCGAAAACTTCCCTATCGGTCCTTAATAGTCAAATTTATAAGGAATCACACTGAAGTAATCTTAAACACGATATCTGTAAATTATGCTCATGATGATAAATACAGTTGTGAGTTCCATGTTTGTCATGTTTGATCTGTTATCCCATTACATGTACCTTAATTACGGTTTTCTTTCCGAATAATATCCTATATATCTGGAATAATGGTTTGCTCATATGATCAATTGTATTTCCCTGAGTACATTTTTCTCTAACAGAGTACAGTACTAAGCTGTGGCTTACCTGTGCAGGGTCCCCTGATATAACCCTGACACATGCACTAACAACATCGTCAAAGCTCTGGTCAGTGCAGAGCCCAGAGTCCTTGATACAAGAGAGCAGTTGGCGCACCGAGCTGTACTTGTGAAGCCGTGAAAAGTAGCGCCCGGCCTGGACGTAGATGAATGTTGCATCCAGCTTAAAGTCCTACAACATACAGACATACATGTCAGGTGAACAAGATACCAACATATAGCAAAGTCTCGTGGCAGCTCCACAGTTGTATAACTACGGTACTGGTACGTCCTCGTTGGCACGAGACAGTGAACCCGGGATGATTGCATGGAAAGCTGCCATGTTGACTACTGCTGGGCCAGGACATCAGAAACGCCGATGATACAAGGAAGAACTGTAAATACCTCCTATACAGTGGATATTGCAATGGAGTGTCAATGAGCTATACTTTTTACAAGTTCCAATAGGGGGCGAAAGCCTACCCATTTACTTTCAGTTGTGTGGGTGACGAAAACTCTCAACAGGACAGGAAGCCACGGCGCAGTATGCTTTAAGTATGGGCGCTTTTGATACCATGAAGATTTATTCCAGGTGATTCTCTTATCTAAACCATGATATGGGAGAGCAGGGTAATTGCCTGACACACAAACTAGTGAAAGGATTTCCAGTAGATATCTATATTTGCTGAGAATTAATAATTTTTTTCCAAAAACGCCCATAGCGTGACATCGCTTCCTGTCCTGATTCGAGGTTATTAAATCATCCGTTTTTGCGTTGCATCGGGTTACCTTTCGCCCCCTATACTCTGCATTTTGAAAGTTCCTAAACCATATGATCTATATCAGAATGCTAAAATACTTGATTAGAGTACATGTATTGTGCCATACCTGTATAATCCTGAAGGCAAGGCCAAATCCATCGTTCACATTATTACCCGCCAGAAGAACCTGTGACAAATGATTTGCATATTTACTGATACCAGGGATATAAAGTACTATACCCCATGCTGATACATACATGGATATGGAAAACTGTGACAGAATGTAACCTGTTGGTTTAGAGGAATTCTTACTTGCAGCGTGTCGTGTCGCGATTTGCCAACACCCACACTTGTACACGGGACTCCTCTACCTGTCCAACAACGGGACGTTGCAGTATTGGGAGCAGAGTGGACTACACCCATATACACGTGTCCATAGGTGTACAGAGGGACACTCTATACCTGTATTTGGAGGTGCACTTTTCAGCTCCTCCTGCTTTAAATCAACTCTGCTTCGTTACTGGGTATACAATATTCCTCTGTTAACCAAGTTTCATATTCTAAATATAATTACACCTTTAAAGCATTAAACTCCAAGTGATGTCTCTTGTTTCCTTCTTAAATCGCTTGTGATCTGTGGTCTTAAATGCCATTACAATATACATGTTGAAATAGTGTTATCCTGTCTGAACCTTCGATCTAACCCATAGACATAATACTCGGCTAAACATTACCAGATTAGCAGCATCTGCTTTCATCCTTGTACTGCCAAACAGTGTTGAGGGGGTATCTGGAGAGACGGAGGATGAGCGTGAAAACAGCTTGCCAGAAGGGGATGTCCCCGGTGGGGACTGCGGACTAGCTAGCCCGGATCCTGACGTGGACAAAGCAATGGACTGTAGGTTCCCGGTTACAGTGTCAAGGTTCTCATTGTAGCGGTGTAGAAACTTGGTGACATCTATCTGTAGACTGATGGTGTTAATGTACCTGTGTCAATAAACCATTGTACTGTAGCTCATTAATTCTACCATTACTAACCAACTATCATAACAGAATGATTTATCTGGGACAGAATATTAGAACTGAAATATCACATACTAAGAAAGATTGATTGTGTGATATACATCACATGTGACCCAGGGCTATAGCCATTAAGAAACAAGTCCCAATACCCAAGTCCCAATACCCAAGTCCCAGTACCCAAGTCCCAATACCCAAGTCCCAGTACCCAAGTCCCAATACCCAAGTCCTAATACCCAAGTCCCAGTACCCAACCCCCAGTGCTCGGGAAGACACAGGTCCTGTAGGAATAAAAATTGGCACAACCACGGACCCTACACCCAGACCCACGGACCCTACATCAACACTCATGGACCCTACATCAACACACATGGACCCTACACCAACAAACACACACCCTACAGGGGTAGCCACTAACGCTGGCCTGGGAGCCAATGGCCCATAGTATTGGATCCAGGCCCGTAGTTTTCTGGATATTTACATAGCTACGGGCCACATCTCTGTGCACCCAAGTAAGCCTTTCTTTAGAGTGTAAACTGTACCAAAATCGTCTCATAAAAACGTCTCACCTCCTCTTAACCATTGCAGGTATAGGAAGTCTGTGTGAACGTGACTCTTTTAAAGTCAGGATTCAAGGTCACTGGCCTATCTTCAGCATTAGTTCACACAGACTTGATTTTAGGGGTATTTTTAACTTTTTTTCAAGAGCATTTTTCTGCTACAATTTTTTTTTTCTACAGACTGAGAAAAAGAGGGAGGTACAGTTTGTTTCAATCTATATGCATGTCTTTATTTTGATCTGATAAATGAAAAAACAAATGCAGGGGAACAGTTCAAAGTCAGCTGACCAAACTCCTTTTTTTGCTGGAAAACCGTCTCACAGAGACCCAGGTTACCCTGGGTCAATAAACTCGGTTATCCATACACATAAGCCGCTCCTTACTTGTTAACTTCACCGGGCGTCATGATAAGTCGGAGTGAGGATGCTTCTGGCTGACTAGTGGAGCGGCCAAACGAAGGTGCACCACTACGTGCTGCACCGGGCCGGGCATGTGTGGTGCCCCACTGCCGGTCACTGAGGTAGCACTCCAGGTGGTGTTTGGCATTGAGGAGGTGGTTGACGCGTGCAGACAGTGTACTGTATGATGTCGCGTCTCGTTGGTAGAAGTAGGTGATACAGGTCATGGCCGCCCGGATAAAGTCCTAGTGGTGAAAGATCCAAGAGGAACTTTGTAATATGTTTACGCTTTCTACACTTTTATGGTAACTGTGTAACTAGTCCACCCTTCTACAAATCAGACAGTGATAAGTTCTCATCTGGGAGAAGGTCATCTATCCTCTCCTCACTCCATATGACAATAAAATCAGTATCGCAAATAGGTTTAGTATCAAAATGGTCGTTTTCTTCTAATTTCTTTTGCGGTAGATGTTTGAGTAAGGCTGCACCAGTAGCAACGTTTTCACCCCAGCAGGTCAGAGAATCCTTAGATCAAATTTTCAAACAAGGGCATAGTGGCAAGAATACATGTATGATACAGACCTTGATGAAGAGCTGTGTCTGGTAGAGTGTGTGGATGAGTTTGTGTTTGTCCATGTAGCGACACATAGCCGTGATGTACTGCACCCACTTCTCCAGGGTTGGGTCAACAATCTGCATACAGTCCTGCAGGCGTGTGAGTTTCCCCGACGACAAACAGGGCACCACCAGTCCCTCCACAAACACGTCCTTGCTACAACGCTGTAATAACAAGGTTATCACCGAAATCATGTAAATTGATTTATGCAAAATATTTACTTTAAATTAGAATCAAGGGAGCTTTTTCTAAAGATTACAGCTGTAGACTAAATCTGGTAATTATTATCTCTTCTGAAGATACTTTGATCAAGACTTACCCTGTCTAGGATGTAGTGCACTGCCTTGTTCATATTTCCATGTCGCAGATAGAAGGCTACAAGTTGAATGTGTGAGGCGTACGTGTTTAGATAGAATAGACACTCTCGTGATACTGCCTCATCTTTTCCAGCAACCTCAGTCGAACACGTCTGAAGGCAAAAAGTGTACCGGTAAACTACTACCGCAAGTTCTCACATAGAACCCGCATCTCACATTTATTTATGTAGGTTAAAATATCAGATTTATGTAATTCATCTTACCATATGTGGCTCTGCTAGTAGATCCTTCATAGAACTCAGTGGAGCCAACAGACCCTCTGCCTGTGAATAGGATTTAAATAGCATACTCTTACTAACACATCATAGGGTTTGAGTTTGAGTTTCAAAGTGTTTTAATGGGCAAACGATAACACTACAGGTTGGGCCTTTCAATAGGTGCCAAAGACAACTCACCACCACCATACACAAATAGAGGGAATAGACAGTGTGAAGTAGTAAAGTAGGCAGCATATAGCGTCCAAGCGACCGACTAGAAGCATGTGTTATATTAGATACATTCAAATTGGTTACTCTTCAAGTGAACATCAATTTTTAGGCCAGCAAATTACAAGATAAACAAAATGGAGCGTGTGTGTGGCCTCCCAGATGACTCAGGGTAATCTGTCAATTCTGGCATCAGAAATGAATTCGAATGAGTGATCTAATTTGAGTACAATACGTTACTTCTCATTTCTGACGGCAGAATCTTAATCGCCAGAAATAGCTACTGCAAATCTTATCTATGCTCTATACTGTATATATGAGTCTCTACCCGGGTCTCTACTGCAGTGCAATGTAGAGTATCAGACATCATTGTGCACATCATATTTTCACGCACACACTTATGTACGCGAAATTTAATACGTTTACAGTACCCTAATTTCATGTATTGGAAGTCATATATAATCGAATTGCAGGTGGTGGCTGTAGGTGAGCAGGTGGCTGTGGGAAAGCAGGTGGCTGGGGGCGAGCAGGTGGCTGTGGGCGTCAGCGCCCAGCAGCGCGTAACTGCTGTTTTATGTCTCGGCCGAAAAGCGAGTCGATCGGAGCGTCAGCAGCGACACTATCGCCGTTTCCGTTTCGCCGTGTCGGTCGGCTGCCAGGCGGCGTGTGCTACGCGTCCATGCCTTTGCCATCCATCCCCTGTACCCCCTCCCCTGGTGTACAACCGCTATCTGTATCATAACCGCTATCTGTTAACATATAGATATAGAGTGGATGTGACTTGTTGCATAGGTCCTGGCGTTAGAATGTGCCTAGTTTTTGCCCGCTTTGGGGGTAGAAAGAGAGAAATACGGGCAAATTCGCTGAAAATGTCATTTCTATCTTCTGCTGAAAACGCTTATGCCTTGAAGTCTATGGGTGTCCGAAGCAGGCGGTAGCTTTTTTTTTTAGTACATTTCCATAATAGCGAAAGAGAGAAATAAATTCGTGAAGATCGCAGTTCAATATCTTGAAGAAAAATTGAGATTTTTAGAAAGAATTTTGAGGAAAATGCTGTCCCCCGATCTTGCCTATCTCATGTTTTTTTCCGCATTTCTCCATCTCGAATGCTAACCTAAATACAACGATTCTCCTATGTCACAAAATTGTCTTAAAATGCAAAATTGGTAGGTGTATATTACTCAGGGTTTATTAAACCCTGAGTCAATAAGTCTCTGGGTGATTATAAACACACCCCGTAGTCAGCACAAAACATGTTTCATACACAAATGATATTCAGCACCTTCATTAGTTATAGAGACCTCATTTGGGCCTTGTACCTTTAGTTGGATTTTCCTGTTGCTTTTCCAAGAACCTCTTGGGGACTACTATATTATCAGCTTTTTTTAACCTAAGATACATCATCAGGGGTAGACACTAACTTTTTCAGCTGTGGGCCACCCGGGCCCATAGCCCTAGAAAACTTCGGGTCCGGACCAAGATCTGTGGGCCAATGGTCAGAATTATGTTTTCTTTAAGAGAAAAAAAACATGTATATTTCTGACTGAAATCAATATGACTGATTCGGGCACATTTCCCTCTTTCCAACGATATATTTCATGACCATAGTTGTCAGGCAAACTTTCTTGAATATCTTCCAAATACTATTGTGGGCCACCTGGGCCCGTAGGAATGCTATTTTGCAGAAAACTACGGGCCCGGACCAATAACTACGGGCCATTGGCTCCCGACCCAGTGTTAGTGTCTACCCCTGCATCATACATAAGAGACCTTTCTTCTGGGAGTGCAATGATATCAATATAGAATATGAAGTTCCAATACAAACTTGCAAAATACTGAGCTAAATTAATATTGTGTACGTACCTGTGAGTTGCTCGGTGCAGGACCAGACTCGAGCTGCTCGATTATATCAGATAGCAGTTTATTTGACTGGTGAGACGAGTTTTTATCACCGGGAGGCTGTGGAAGGAAAACCGTGAAGTTGACAATGTGTGAGTATATTATATATCCTTTAACATGAGTCATTACGTTTACTTTTAACATGAGTGAACCACCTTGGGTTAGAAAGGTTTTTCTTTCTGCGAGAAGTCTAATTTGAGATGTTTACCTTTAAACAGTGAGAGAATTTGTCTCGTGCTGTTGTGTAATCTCCAGCTCGCAGAGAAGCCATGCCCCAAGCGACCCAGACACCAATGGGGTCGATGCCACACTTAGTGGACACATCCATAGCCAGCGGAAGGCGCTCCTCCTGAATCAGCCGGTCACGAAGACGTCTGTAACATAGATACGAGACCGAAGGTGTAGTGTAAGCTCTTTTTCTTTTGATATCCAATAATCTCATTGTGTGTTTCCAATGATTTCATCACTAGCAGGGAAATAAACTCATTCAGGGAAATTTTTTTTATCGGCTTATACTTTAGTCAAAATTATTTGGAGCACTACACACCTGAGAGAGTCCATTTTGTTGAGTTGCTGCATGGAGGGGATGTAGGAGCAGTTGGCCGCTACGAGCTGCCGGAGTAGCACAAGCCGACCTAGGTATACGTCACACCGAGCAACTCCAGCGTTGTCCCCAGCCTTTAGTAACTTCACCTTTGCGTTAAACAGTAGGTACTTCAACATGCTGCAATCATAAAAAGTAACAACTCTGAAGGTTTTCTATTGTCTATCCATTTGAAGATCGACTGAGTAGGGGTTTATATCAATGTGGATAATGGCCAGTGTGCTTTAATGGTAGATCATTGAGCGTTGGCAAGCCATTGATATCAATCTTGCTCCTTTTACTTTAGTGCCGCACAATGTAAACTGAACATATATTTGAATCAAGGGAAGCATTTGAAACCCTGCTAATGGATTGTGCACAATTAACGCTTTCCACAGTTCGTGTGCGTATTCGCCTAAGGTGGTAGGGTTATGTTTTCTCTAACCTCTAAAAGTTACCGGACAGTTAAGAACTAGGCACTGTTCTAGTGAAACCTCAGCCCTCCACACACTGTCCACCCCATGTAGATTCCCATATAGGCCACAGAGCACATGTACAGTCGCTCACCTAATGACAAGTCCATAGTCCACTTCCTGGTTACGGACACCTGGAGCGAGCGGCTGGAGGTGCTTGGACACGTCGTCACAGAGACGCAGGATGGTGTCCCCGCACTCCTTGGGTGAACTCAGCAGTTCCAGGATGGAGAGGCAGAGTGAGGTGCTCGGGGCCTGGAACAGAACAGATGGACTATAATACGCTCCATAATCTGGTAGTTACATTCACATCTGGAATAATATTGAGTAAAGGCCGAGGATATGCTCACATGAACATAAAACTAAAACATGTTTCCCCTGTGGACTTTTCGAGGCGATTATTATGTGTGATTAGACAGATGCCAGGGTGGGGCGGGACAGAATGAGGGACATTTCAACATGAGGCCTCAACTCAAGGTCCTGACACAAAGCGTTCCCATGGACTCGAACACAATAGAAGAAACTCTGTACCTGATCGTAGTAGAACTCTTCTCGGTGTAGGTCATTTTGGTCTTCGTCAATGGACAGGGTGTATGTGTAGTCTGCGAGGAGCGATATGGCTGGGATAGGATTGGCCCCGCTTGGGCTCCAGTCGGCCACTCCCTGGGGTGCTGATGTGCCACCTGAACCACTTGAAACACCTTCAGCAGAGGGAATGTTGCAAAATAAACATGCATTTAATAATACAAGCTGGGCGTTTGGAAAAAAAAGACAGAGACCGGAATAATTCCAGAAGCGTTAGGTAGAAATAATGGCCACATACCTGATAACCGATCTTTTATGCGCTGTATTCGCCCTTCAACATCTCTGTGGAAGAGAACATTTAGTCAGACAATATTACTTCATGTATATGTACCCAAGGTTTGAAAAAATGACCAATACTACCCGGTAGTCACAATTTATGTTATTTTAAACAAGTCTCTTAATCTCAGTTAAAACAGTCTGTCAGAAATATCCCCATATTGATAGCCATGGAACATTTGGCTGTTCTTATTGCGATTAAGGCTGTGTGCGGGGAAATGGGCATGCCTACACAAGATCACAACTAATTGAACCATTGATATGTAAAATTGAATCCGTATTGGAATGGAATTCATTACTTGGTCTTATAGCTCTGTGCGTAGCATTGGTCACACGCACGGGCCGAGGCTCCCTTGATAGTCATGGTGCGGCTGGAGCATCCGGCACACACCACCCTTCCACAACGCCGACAGTGGTGCCTCCGGACAAACTGAAATATGATGGGGTAATGCGGTCAGGCGTTCAATTCTATGTGAATCTCTTATACCATGTTCAAAAAATTCTCGGAAAAGTTGTGCAAACATATTTATATATTTTTAAGTGGTGTTACTTAAAGAGAACATAGTATTGAATTGGCAAGCATCTGCAGTGTTTTAGTAAACCTGGTATATATGCAGATGTATTGACCCAATAGATCGGGGAGGTTTAGGACAGGGGACTCACCATACTGAAACGCTCCACCTCACACACCATGCACACTGTGGCTGACGAGTCAGGCGTCCACTTGTCTTTTGGTGGTGGTTCTGTAGGCATGACAAATCCTCCCGGCGGTGAGGTAAGCTGAGCAGAGACCGATCCTGGGGTGGTGGTAGGCGTACGGACAGGAGTGTGTGCCACAGGTGTCATGGAATGACGCCGGCTGATTGAACTCCCCCTTCTAGACATGGATCTAGGAACGCTGCTTGAACCTGGCGCCCCAGTCGGCACTGCAGAACGAGACACTGTTTTATGACGTATTCACATTGTATTTACCGGTTATCACTAAATGACTTAAATCTGTGACATGTTTCTCAACATGAGAAAGGATTTTCATGATTAAAAGTATATAAACCGATATTGATAAACTTTCTGTAGCTTTTGAGTAAGTCACTACTGACTATAGACAGTAGAAGCTCAGTAGTCTGTAGGGAAACCCCCTAAGACATGAGTTATGTAGGACTCACCGCTGGTCCGCATAGAGGAAAGTGTGCTCGAAGAGTGACTAGTGTGGAAAGGGCGGGGTGGTGGTGGTGACGTCATCACTGCTACTCCCATCGGACCCCCTACCATGGGGGACATGAGGGAGGAGTGAGAGGCGGTGGATGCTTGTGAAGAAATAGAGGCTTGTGATTCCGACCTCACCATACCTAGTGACGGGATGGGGTGTGGTTTGTCCAAGGAAGGAATGCTTGATTTAGTAGGAAGCTTTTAACAAATATTCAATTTGCATGTGGATCATTAAAAGCATTGTCATTATTATTTCTCAATACCCAGTGCCGTAAAGCAATGTCAGCAATACATAAAAAACAGATATACATTGTTGCTATTATACATAGATACCATTTACCTACATTTGATGAGCATTCTATTTACCTGTGGTTTCCTGGCATTCTATTTGTGGGATTGGGAACTCCAGTGCCCGTGCGGCGTACTTGACCAGCAGGGCATCACACGTGCTGACATCGAATGAGCATGGTATGGTGTTCCTGCTGGGCGACCCAACGCTACGAGTTTCACACGGCAATGTCGAGTGAAGCATCCGGAGAATCTTACTGACCCATTCAATCTAAAAATGAGTCAGTGCCAATATGAAATGTATGTTCACATATGTTTATCAGGAAACAAACCTCAAGCATTTACTTACGACTTTTAACATATTAAAGAGCTTGAAATATCACAATAGTCTACCAGGTAGATAATTTTAGTATAGTATTTTTTTCATGTAGATGTGCAGAAGGAGCCTACCTTAGAGTTCATGAGGAGCTGTTCAAACAAAAGTGCCGGTGCTGCTACCAAATGATCGTATGGTCCACGCGCTGACTCAGGCAGACACAGTAATGCCTGGAAATGGGAATGAACGGGATCTCAAAACATCTGATCATCAATAGTGAATAGCGATTGTAATATAACCGGATACATGGAGATGGTAGAATTCCATGAACATCTTTCACTTTAAAAAAAATGGCCATGAAGTCTTGATCATTGTACATCTTAGAAATGTGGCAGCTATAAACATTTATATATTTTTTTAAATTGTTTATTCATAACATCCAATTCATTTTCAGTTACAAATATGGTTTTTACTGATACATTGACTTTCATTTCAGCTTCAGAATTCTTACAGACCTTACAGCATTGTTGAACAATCATACAGCATTTGTACATACGATATCATATGTTACCTGACATTGTTTGATATGAATTCTTAACTTGTTATAGCTTTATTTTGTGTGGTTTTACCTTACATCCTGTGACGAGTAGACGCAGTTCCTCCTGGCGGTACTTGTTCATATGTTCCTCCAGGTTACGTAACATGAAGGTGGCGATGAAGCTCGTGTTTGTGCGGTGTCGGAGACTCGTCAGCAGGTCATCGCAGAGACAGAGGCACAGTTCAGGGTTCTCGGACAACAACCGCTCCAGTACCTGTATCCATAACCATGCATCACTTACAGCTGCTTTATAAAGATAACACGGGTGATTTCTCAGATTAGGTACCACCAGCCCACAAACTCAAGAGGGAGCATACTTGTTCCCACAATTACAACATGTAGGTTACCACCAGTAACATGATACAGCTATTGAGCTAATTCGTGTGCGATCCATACACATGTACAATTGTATACTAGTTACTCACTAGCACTGCGTTAATGCATCATGATCTAAGAAAAAGCAACCTTGTAGCATCGTCCGGTCCTTAGAGGGTTAACTAACCTGGAAAGCTTCTGCCTGGTTCGGGTTATCAGACTCTAGCAGGAATCCAATATAGTGCTCCTCGATTCTCTGTAAGTGAAGGAGAGTTAATGGTAAATACTTCAACAAGTTGACATTGTAATTCTCTAACTGTATAGCTTTCTAGGGTGGATGGTATATTTCTTGATGAGAAAGAAAAAAGGGACATCTCACCTGCTGCAGTTCACTGTCAATGACATGGATGGCACCCCACCTACGAGCTACGTCAAACTCATGTGACTCAAGAAGGATGCGTAAAACACGCTCAGGGGAGCTGACTGAAGAGGTGACCACATTCTGCCATGTGCACAGAGGCTCTAGTGTGGCGCTCGTCAATTCATCAGTCGACACTGTCAGTGGCTCGTCTTCCTGCTCCTCCTCATTTTCCTGTTCATCGTCAGAAACCGAGGTTAATCCCTCGAGCATCGGAATATTTTGCGACACCTTTTGTCGTAGGTTTTTGGCTGACTCTGTCACCTAGGTGAAATAAAGATATATTGGGTATGGTATTTACCATGTACACGCAGACTGAAAAGTTACACGAGTTAGATTTATATATTTTTCCCGTCTTCTACTTGTGGTTACAAAAAAGTCCTTGTATAGAAAATATGTACTCCTGGGATAAAAGGAATTTCCACAATTGCATTGGACATAAAATCATTTAGACATGGCATATTGTCTATCGGTAGTAACTGAGTCCACTAGTGCATAAAACACAAATATACTCACTCTTTGGTAAATTCTTGTTTCTTGCAGTCTTTTCTCCAATGTCAAGTAGAGTGTGTCGTCATTAGGGCGGTCACCATGGTAACATGCATCGAGCAGCTCAACTGCTACTTCTACTGGCCAGAACTGGGCCATGCTGAGTATGGCACGACACCTAGTGGTGGAATCTGTCACTAGAAGAAGATGACGCCACAGGTCATTGGAATCGGTGTCGCTTGCATCTAATGCCTCACCGCACGTGTATGCCACACAACAGCAGGCAAAGTCATGCAGGTTACGTAACTCACTAAAGGTGCGCAGGAGTAGTTCAGGCAGACTCCTTAGAAGGCGAACCAGGGCAAGCCAGTCACGCTGCAGCATGAGGATTTTGGTGAGTGTCAGTGCCGCTCCATACATCCTCTGGTCGCTCGGGGAGATGAGAACAGCTGTTCGTGAGTCGGCGGACAGTTCACGGTGACAGAGGGTGCTGAGCAGCTCGTCTGTAGGGTCGAGTGTGAGCAGGTCCGGGTCCCGGGACACCTCGAGTGGCACCACCTGGTGGAGGATGTGGCGCCAGATGTGGGACAGGCGCTGCACCAGCTGCTGGTAGCGGTACTCGGCTATCGTGTCCGTGTCAGGTGACGGCACACGCAGGGAGGCCGGGCTGCCAGACCGCGATGATCGGGCAGACGATGTTCCAACCGGCTTCAGACGTGGTGAGTTACTGTTCACCTGAGGTGCATTATGGCTGCTACTAGGTATAGTTGGCAGTGCGGCTTTTGGACCACTTCCACTAACGGCTTCCGGGCTGGTTCCCCTTGATAGCCTGTCGGTCGGCTTAGCTCCTCGTCCCCTCCCATCCTTCACACTCCCTGTTGGTGACAGTGACCGCTCGTCCTCCTCTACACCAAGATGCTTCTGCAGATCTAACCCGTCTATCAACCCAACCAGACTCGCCAGCGTGGCCACCAGTTCAGACCGAGACCGCAGGTAGGAGATACTGGCTGGAGTTAGGTGGAACAAGTCTTCGTGCTTGCTGCCGTTTGTGTGGGCCGCGTTCGTACCGGATGGAGGGGCCCATGGTAGGGAGGTGCAGCGCCTGTGGCCCGGCCCAGTCACAGAGGTGGATGACTGGTGGAGGCGCGAGAACTGATCAAAATCAAAGGTGTAGGTGTGCTCCATGTTGTATGGCTTCACTACTACTTGGATGTCCTTTTTGCCCTTCTGTGGAGTGGCACCTGCAATTTTAAGATCAATGTTTAAAATGTGTCGATTTCCTCAGTTTGAATGAATGCATGGCCATTTTCAATTTGCATCATTAAATAGTGTAACGGTATTTTTACCTACTGGTACTTATATAGTCAACACCAAAAAGCAGAGTAGAAAGAAATGCCCTCTTGTAGGTTAGTATCACTATTGGTCAGTGATCATTGAGAAGGCTTCTATCCTACTTACTATGGATTTGAACTGTGTGTCGGTCCATCAGGATTCGCAGGTTATCAGACAGAGGAGGATCGAGTTGTGTGGGGAGTAGGTTTAAGAGGCCCTCACACGGCAGACCGGTGTTACCGTAGTCTGTCGCCAAGTCACACTGGTGCCACACCAACAGTTGGGGGAGTGCAACCTACAATGTACATTGTACAACAACTATTACTGACGCACTGATATCATCTATTTAAAGCTCTTTAAGAATAGGTAGGTAATTAGAATTGCAAAAATAGGCTTTAGGGAAATGATGTAAAAAAAAAAAGGAATTGTGGCCGGCCCCTACTACTAGCTGTAGTAGCAAGAGCGATTTATATTCAATATACTAAAACGGGTGTAAATTGGTTGTGTAATGAGAGGTTCCATACCGTGTTGGCGTCTATGTCCACGGTGATGGTTCTCTGTAAGTACTCCTTCATGGCACCCCGAAGCTGGTTTAATACCATCTCACGGCTCAGAACCTAGAACCAAACATACAGAAAGCGTCGGTACACTGTACATGTCCACAAACATGACTTGAGGTGCTGAGTTATTATTCGTGTTATGATAAGGCTGTATCTCACGACCTTGGGCCAATGTTTTTGTCTCTGACCGGGTGCCAGCTCTGACCGGGCGCCAGCTCTGACCGGGCGCCAGCTCTGACCGGGTGCCAGCTCTGACCGGGTGCCAGCTCTGACCGGGTGCCAGCTCTGACCGGGTGCCAGCTCTGACCGGGTGCCAGCTCTGACCGGGTGCCAGCTCTGACCAGCCTGGATAAAATCGGGTTATTTAGGGCAGATGTAGATAGAATTTGTCTGAAAAGGTTAATGGATGTTATAACGCTCGAAACTAGTCATTAATTGTCCATTTTTATCATCATGAATTGCTAAATTATCCTGGTTTCAACAGCTGGAGGTTCATGTTCTTCCTGCTGTGTACCACACGGTCCCTTAACGTAACGTTACCGTAGGTCTATGTTTCCAGTTTACCCGGTAATACAAATCAAGAGCTAACGAGTGGCTAGTAGGAGTGTTGCACTGACCTGTATTGGTGGCGAGGAGACATGACCATCACTGATGACGAACAGGATACGCGGCTCAGGCTGTGGGCCATATATCCTCCACGGGTCACTTCGGTCCAATTCTGACAGTAAGAGAGTGTGGGAATTAGTTTATATTCCTCCAATGAATTCAGACCATCGCCCGAGATATGTCATGAGAAAAGGTGAGCTAGAGTTTCATGACAAGGAAAGTCGAATGATAAGAGTGGCCACAGGAAGAAGTTGAAAGGCTTCACAGTACTACAACTGAGGATTTTCTTAATCTACATTTACCATTCCCTTAATTAATTTCATAATTATATGTTTTTCGGAAGACCTACAGTAACTATATTACTAGAGAAGTAGTTGCAAGTAAGAATATAATACTGAATACTTCTTTATGATCGTCTTGATATGTTGAAGCATTTGGCATCGAACGTATATATAATGGAACTGTACTTAAAATTCAAGACTAGCTCTCTTAGAATGCTTGACCCACACTACATAGGTAATTAGTATTAAAGAATAAATAAAGATACAACTGTGTAGACTGAGTAAAAGGCACTTATATTATACTACAATAAAACTACCGGAGGTGAATACTCCACATTAAATAACTATACGGCTAGTCACGTTATTCCGTAAAATAAGGCATTCCACATGCAATGTGAGCACTGAAAAAGACACGGCTCATTTCTGCAGATTTTTCATCCTCACATTGTAAGGGCTAAAGGGTCTTTATACATAATAGGATACCGATGGTATGCATAACACCATTATTTAATATGATGAGTCTATTAAAACGTGTCTATTATATAAGCCTTACACCACACGAAGGAACATTTATACGAAACGATATATTGTTGTAGGTCTGGTGACATTCTTCAAGCTTCGTTTTGAACATGCTTATATATCGTTTCCGAGTGGACCTGACTTAACACTACCAAGGAGCATCAAGCAAAGTATGGAATTAATTTTTCAATGGTGAAATGCGGAGTGACAAAATAGTTTAATGAAGAAGATATAGCACGCAATTGCCCAGAAACACATTTAATTATAAGTGGTTTTACAATATGCCCATCTATTTATCAACATTGGATAGGGACTATGTGAGGAACAATTCTAACCACAAAACACCAAATTCAAACTTTGAAGTAAAAAATATACCTGATGGCTTATTCTTTCCCCTGAAACCTATAATTGTATACACATGGTTATTGATATAATACCTACTACATTCCACTTGGCAGTATCATAATAAGGGGTGAGGTCCTTAGGGTAGAAGTGCATGTGCGTTCCAGGGAGAAGCAGATTTATTAAAGACTGAGAAACAGCATGAGACCTGGTCTCTGCAGTAGTCTCTTAAGCTAAAGATTATAGGTGGCCAGAACATGAGGGTGAAACAGGCTCCTAATGATAACTTGTCTTAAGGAAGAATCCTGATCTATTTGATACTAACAAAGAACAGATGGACACTCAATTAAGAAGTAAGACCTTGAATTTTGTATAATCTCACTAGCACATCAATTACTGTCACAGGAACATTACTGTATCGTGAAATCTAAGTCTTAAGACACAACATGTATACGTGGTGCCATCTGCGACATACACAGTATTAAAATACAATCTCTAAGCGTATCTTACCGTGACACCTGTCTTTGATTATGCCGCCATAACTTGATGGTGCGGGGAGGCCATTGCGCAGAATAAAGTACTTCAGGTCAAAGAGACTGAAACACGATTGAATGCAGATCAATATCAGGTGTATATCTGTATCGATATCCGTATCGATATCTGATACAATTCAGGGCACGACCAAGGTTATAAACCCCTGACTTAATTCAAGCCACTTAAAGGTACAATACATTTACTTATGTATGGTGGCCTTCAGGTACAAACCCTTAGACTATACGGCAACAGCACATCCTGGTATATCAGGTAGTTGCGGGCTAAACCCCTAGCTCCGTATCAAGCTAATCCCATCTCTCACACCTAGAACAAAAGGACTGATAAGAAATTCACCCACAATGCACTGCTCTGGAGTCAGGGGCCTAACCACAATTCATTGCTCTGAGTCAAAATGGCGGCCTCCATAGCCTAATGTGCTACTCCCGTATACATACCTTACGACACCCAGCTGTCCCACGTAGTAGGCAGCACGGGTCTGTAGCAGCAGCCACTCCAGCTCTCCGTCTGGCAGGCCGGTGACGGAGGAAGTGTCGGGGAGCACAGCACCAGGAGTCCTGCTGGTCACACGTCGTGCACCTCCTCCAGGGGCTGCGGCACCACCGCCTCCAGGTCCTGGGTAGCACGACTGGCGGCTGAAGGCACTGAATGACGAGTGGCGCGAACGGCTGTGGGTCTGCATTTAAAGAAATTCATGTCACATCATATTGGAAATTCATTACTGAATAGTCATCAAAGTTGGTTGTGTGAAAGCATAGACATTAATACACGTGAAAGAAAAGGGCTTACTGCAAATGATTTTATACATCTCTATGTTGCAACCAATAATTAAAGCATGAGTTAAATATTATTTAACGCATGATAACACCTGTCAATAGGTTCTCACACACAGTTGAATTGTTGAATATATATGAGATTTTAACGGGTGATTAAATTACCTCCTGTTGGTCAACATGGGTTTGAACTTGGCGTAGTAGAACATGCAGAGTCATCAGATTGATAAGGTTGCCATAGAAACAGAGTTTGTCCTCGCGAGATTCGAGAAGATCCAAGTCAACAAACTTGAGGTGCGCGAGACCAGCGATGAGCTGGTAATACCGGGGGTCCTGTACCACACTGGTCATTAGTGTGGGACTGAAGATCCTGCTTGGAGAGTCAAGATCTGCAAAGTCTGGTGAAATAAGAATATTGGTGACAAATGTCAAAACAATATATTTGTGCAGACAAGCATTGTCAAAGTCACGAATTTATAAACTGGGAGTTACTGTATTTGCACTGTATGACTGTTTGTTATATGATATATTTACCTTTGAGCAGTCCGATAAGTTTGGTGAGAATCTCTGTTACGACTACACCTGGGTGCTGCACAGTCCCGGTCCATCCGTCACTTGCGTTAAGAACCAGCTTACCACCCCACTCCTCCTCATCCAGAACTGTGAAAAGAACCAACGCTTTTAATCACTTGAACTATGGGGACCTTTAATAATTTGAAGAGATAGATAACGGTTGAAATAGATACCACTTCAATGCTGTTAGACGTTTTTACATAGAGATTAAATGACACCCAGAGACAGTACCAAAAAGAAATAGGACTAGACAGACCTGTAGGGGGGGGAAGGCTTGGTCTACATGACACGAGGGGGCAGCAGTTGTTGATGATGATCTGTAGCATGTTAACGTGTAGTTTGGTGGCTACGTCCTCCAATCTGAAACACCAGAAACCATTATGCATCACCTCTTACTTGCAATACCATACCGATTTTAAAACGTCCAATAGGTAGTGTGTAGCTGTGGTTAGCAGTTGGAACGTTGAAAGTACACTCATATAGGCCGTGATATTAAATGGAAGACGTCAATACCTTTGTCACACTAGATCAATAGGTCAAATATGTAATTGAATATCTTGTTTTATTGTGTGAAATGGGTTAAGCTGTAAGTCATTTACCCGACTAGGATACAATGGTTTAGATCGAGGATTTGCACACCATAGGTGTGGTGACCGGCCTTTCATTAGTGTGCAGGAGTCATGATGGATGAATGCATCAGTGTGTGGTTGGAGCAGTAAACTGTCCCTAAAGGGTTAGTGTATAGGAGTCGTGATGCATGAATGCACAGCGTAAAGAAGTCATGATGCACAAATGCATCAGTGTGTAGTTGAAGCAGTGTGCTGTCCCCAAAGGGTTAGTATGTAGGAGTCATGATGCACAAATGCATCAGTGTGTAGTTGAAGCAGTGTGCTGTCCCTAAAGGGTTAGGGAGTGGTCATTTTTTAACAACAGGGGGGGGGTTGGTGGATTTGGGGGGGGACCAAAAAAATTTGGACCCCTTGAAGGGGGGGGACCAAAAAAATTTGGACCTCTCTTGAGGGGGGGACCAAAATAATTACACCCCTTTTTAGCGAAAAAGCCCGCGTGTTACTATAGCTCAAAGGGGTCGGCCGCTCTCATTTTCAACCTGCCTAGGGGGGGGGGACCGAAAAATTTGTGACCCCTTCCGCGGGGGGGACCAAAAAAATTTCGACCCGCTCGCGCGCAAATCCACCGACCCCCCCCTGTTGTTAAAAAATGACCACTCCCTTAGTATAAAGAAGTCACGATGCACAAATGCATAAATGTGTAGTTGAAGCAGTGTGCTGTCCCTAAAGGGTTAGTATACAGGAGTCATGATGCACAAATGCATCAGTGTGTAGTTGAAGCAATAAGCTGTTCCTAAAGGGTTAGTATACAGATTCATGATGCACAAATGCATCAGTGTGTAGTTGAAGCAGTGTGCTATCCCTAAAGAATTAGTGTATAGAAGTCATGATGCACAAATGCATCAGTGTGTAGTTGAAGCAGTGTGCTGTCCCTAAAGAATTAGTGTATAGAAGTCATGATGCACAAATGCATCAGTGTGTAGTTGAAGCAGTGTGATTTCCCTAAAGGGTTAGTATACAGGAATCATGATGCACAAATGCATCAGTGTGTAGTTGAAGCAGTGTGCTGTCTCTAAAGGGCTAGTTTATAGGAGTCATGATGTACAAATGCATCGGTGTGTAGTTGAATCAGTGTGCTGTCTCTAAAGGGTTAGTTTACAGGAGTCATGATGCACAAATGCATCCGTGTGTAGTTGAAGCAGTGTGCTTTCCCTAAAGGGTTAGTATACAGCAGTCATGGTGCACAAATGCACCAGTGTGTAGTTGAAGCAGTGTGCTGTCCCTAAAGAATTAGTGTATAGAAGTCATGATGCACAAATGCATCAGTGTGTAGTTGAAGCAGTGTGATTTCCCTAAAGGGTTAGTATACAGGAATCATGATGCACAAATGCATCAGTGTGTAGTTGAAGCAGTGTGCTGTCTCTAAAGGGCTAGTTTATAGGAGTCATGATGTACAAATGCATCGGTGTGTAGTTGAATCAGTGTGCTTTCCCTACAGGATTAGTTTTGATGCACAAATGCATCAGTGTGTAGTTGAAGCAGTGTGCTGTCATTAAAGGGTTGGTATGTAGGAATCATGATGCATGAATGTATCAGTGTGTAGTTGAAGCAGTGTGCTGTCTCTAAAGGGCTAGTTTATAGGAGTCATGATGTACAAATGCATCGGTGTGTAGTTGAAGCAGTGTGCTTTCCCTAAAGGATTAGTTTTGATGCACAAATGCATCAGTGGGTAGTTGAAGCAGTGTGCTGTCCTTAAAGGGTTGGTATGTAGGAATCATGATGCATGAATGTATCAGTGTGTAGTTGAAGGGGGGGGACCAAAAAAATTTGGACCCCTCTTGAGGGGGGGACCAAAATAATTACACCCCTTTTTAGCGAAAAAGCCCGCGTGTTACTATAGCTCAAAGGGGTCGGCCGCTCTCATTTTCAACCTGCCTAGGGGGGATGGACCGAAAAATTTGTGACCCCTTCCGCGGGGGGGACCAAAAAAATTTCGACCCGCTCGCGCGAAAATCCACCGACCCCCCCTGTTGTTAAAAAATGACCACTCCCTTAGTATAAAGAAGTCACGATGCACAAATGCATAAATGTGTAGTTGAAGCAGTGTGCTGTCCCTAAATGGTTAGTATACAGGAGTCATGATGCACAAATGCATCAGTGTGTAGTTGAAGCAATAAGCTGTTCCTAAAGGGTTAGTATACAGATTCATGATGCACAAATGCATCAGTGTGTAGTTGAAGCAGTGTGCTATCCCTAAAGAATTAGTGTATAGAAGTCATGATGCACAAATGCATCAGTGTGTAGTTGAAGCAGTGTGCTGTCCCTAAAGGGTTAGTATACAGGAATTATGATGCACAAATGCATCAGTGTGTAGTTGAAGCAGTGTGCTGTCTCTAAAGGGTTAGTATACAGCAGTCATGGTGCACAAATGCACCAGTGTGTAGTTGAAGCAGTGTGCTTTCCCTAAAGGGTTAGTATACAGCAGTCATGGTGCACAAATGCACCAGTGTGTAGTTGAAGCAGTGTGCTGTCCCTAAAGAATTAGTGTATAGAAGTCATGATGCACAAATGCATCAGTGTGTAGTTGAAGCAGTGTGATTTCCCTAAAGGGTTAGTATACAGGAATCATGATGCACAAATGCATCAGTGTGTAGTTGAAGCAGTGTGCTGTCTCTAAAGGGCTAGTTTATAGGAGTCATGATGTACAAATGCATCGGTGTGTAGTTGAATCAGTGTGCTTTCCCTAAAGGATTAGTTTTGATGCACAAATGCATCAGTGTGTAGTTGAAGCAGTGTGCTGTCATTAAAGGGTTGGTATGTAGGAATCATGATGCACGAATGTATCAGTGTGTAGTTGAAGCAGTGTGCTGTCTCTAAAGGGCTAGTTTATAGGAGTCATGATGTACAAATGCATCGGTGTGTAGTTGAAGCAGTGTGCTTTCCCTAAAGGATTAGTTTTGATGCACAAATGCATCAGTGGGTAGTTGAAGCAGTGTGCTGTCCTTAAAGGGTTGGTATGTAGGAATCATGATGCATGAATGTATCAGTGTGCAGTTGAAGCAGTGTGCTGTCCATAAAGGGTTAGTGTGAGGAGTCATGATGCATAAATGCATTGCTGTGTAGTTGAAGTAGTGTGCCCTTATGATGCAGCTTATGAATGCAACCACCACCTGTATCTCCTTGGATTTACGAATACAGCCAGACTCAAGCCAGGTCACACACCACTGGCTCTGCCGCTATGCAGGCAGTACTGTGTCTACGGTTCGTGGTTGCAGGGTTAAGTCGATGACGCGCGTTTTCTCTCTTTGTGCTTACAGGGCATTCACTCTCATACATATTGACCGGACCCATGGGACATGGTGCCAGTCAATAAATGCAGCAACTTAAGATATCTAAAATGCCTGCTCTTTTCAGTTAAATGTTGTATAAATCACAATTAACTACATCTATCATTAAGAACACTAGTCATTACCTGCTGGGAGGTATCCTCCTGACGAAGATAAGTTTGCCGAGAATCTGTGTAGGTCCTTCTTCTAACATCTGGAAATACTCTATTGTTGACGCCACTGAAAGGAAGGTGTTGTTTATTGTTGATGTCAATGAGCATAGAGAATTATTGTAATATAATGCTTAGAATGTCTTCACCACTGTTATTCTTTTGGATTTGGATCAAATAAATTAAACTCAGAGAGTAAATAGAACATGTACCTACATGTTCATTGCTCGTGAGGACGAACTTTGGAGATGCCTAGATGCTGTGCATATCTCCCATAATCTTACAATTGCACATCCCCCGTAATCATAATCAGTCTCTCCCCCCCCCAACCCATAGACACCACTCTCTCTCTTTAAGATTACAGGGGCAGGAATGCAAAGACAAGTACTCACACAGCTTGTCGCCGTGTGCCTCATGGACCAGACACGACAAGGCTTTGACATGTTCATACAGTCGGTGCAGGTACTCGTTCTTCTGCTGCTCATCAACCTTATTCATACTGAAACCCATAGAACATCGTCAATGGAGATACGATACCAAGTGATAGCGAATTCACAAAAATTGGCATCTGTCTTAAAGTTTAATTTACAGTAGTCATAACCTTCAATTTCTCTTCTTTGCTGTAACAAGCATTTATATATACATATGCATATTATAAAGGCATAAATGCAAAAGTTCTCACATACTAATTATGAATTGGTGTGCATACCTGTTGAGATGATTGGAGATGCCTTCAGCTGGTACGCTCTTAGCGACTGTCAGCATGAGATGCTTCATGGCCTGGCGTATGACTGGTTTATCATGCGGCGCACCAGGCGGAGTGGCTGGACGGGTATCAGCTTGGTGACCGGCACGGACCGCCTGCACCAGACTCAACGTCTCCTGTTTGTGTGCCTCCTGTAGCGCCCGCTGCACTCTACGCAGCGCCCGGTCCAGCTCCACCATCATACGGCCATGGGCTACCAGCATCTGCAGGTCCCTTGGCTGCGTGGCCGTTAACAAAACCTCATTCAGGCTCTTTTTAAGGTATGCATCGGCCACCTCTGTATTGGCCTCATTACGAGCCAGGTTCACAAACTGTCTGACTTGGTCCATGTAGCCGCGGACTCCAGGCACTGTCAGCGACACTGTTGAAGATTTACGGCCTGTGTCTTTCCCACTCTCCGTACCAGATATCTTCCTAGAAGAATCTGGTGTGGCGCTATATTCCTCCGACATGGACCTCTTCATGCGGGTCACCTTGGACGTCGTGGATGGTGTTTCGTCGAGGCGCGGATGACGTTGGCTCATCATCTGAACCAAGTTACTTGTGGACTCATACAGGCGAGGTGCAACACAAGCCAGGTCCAGGACGATCATGGCCTGCACATAACCGGCACTGATGTGCTGAGCAAGTGGGGAGGCTGAACTAGCTACCATATCGAGCAACTCCTGCGAGAAGCTTGGCAACAAGTTGAGACTGAGAATCTGATCTACAGTAGTGGTAGCGGACACTGTCACCATACCAGCTGCAGCGACATCTGCTATTGCACTGAGACTTGGCTTTGCTCCGTGCAATGAAGGCCTTGAAAATCGGGGCCCGTGAGATGCAGATCGGCCCGTAGTCTTGCTAAGGTTTTGAAGAGTCTTGACAGCTATGGCGTAATGCTCTGCGAACATCACCTCAGCTGCGTTTCCTGTTCGCTCTAAGCTGAACATCTTTGAATAGATGAGGAGAGAAATAACAATTTCAACCATTTAATGAATAAACTTTAGTTTGTTTTAATGATTACCGGTAGTGTTGTATTGTTCAAGTTACTTTGAAAAACCTGCCGATGTCAGATACAATGCAGAAGAACAGTTATCATTCGTGCCAAATATTTCCTTCTTGACACACCCAGCTTTCTCTCTGGATGCTATTTGAAAAATTCAAAAACCAAACCATTTTAGTGTATTAGCCTCGATACTTACTTTGACTACTTGTTGCGCTTGGCTATACTTGGCTCTTTTAAGGCACATGTTGAGAAGTGTTGTTTTGTCTGATAACATGAGTGGCATCACCCCTCCACGTCCCAGCATCAGGAACTTTCTCCGCTTTCTCCGCCTTCGACAGGAACGACTCGCTCGGCTACCAAAACTGTCGTCGGTTGTCGTTGTGGTAGCTGTTGTGGGTCTGCAGTCACTCTCTTCTGTTGAAGCATGGCCAGCTACGTTTTGAAATTTGAATACAATGATAATTATTATTATTATTGTTGTTGGTGAGCTTGTACTGCTCTCATCTATACAAAAGCTGGGGCTTTTCCCTTCGTGTATTTCCTAAATTTTAGACATTTATATAGAGCCTAGCTGCATACTTCAGTACCCGACCCATAATGTTGTAGAACTCTAGGTTATTTAACAATTACAAAGGCAAACACAATGTCTACACAGCCTGTGATACACTGAAATGCAACATTTTTCCAGGAGTTTAAAAAAATCGTACTTTGTGTGGTCTTTCGTCTTCTTCTACGTTTCGATTTACTTGGTTCCTCATCACTGGTGGGTGCTTTCATGAAATAGAAAATATTCTATCAAACTACTAAATTTCTAATGTTAAGGATTCAACTTTATTGTGTCATACTGATTAGAGCAGATGATATTTGTAAGTTTTGTCTTGTTTATAATTTGATACTATAAATGGTCAAATATATCTATTTACACTGAACGATAGATACACCGAACTGGGTTACAACTTCCCATTTCAAAGACCAAATAAAACACATAGAAATAATACCTGTATCCTCTTCATCTACATCTTCACTTTGAGACTCGTCTTCTGAGATTGCCTTTTCCGTTCTGATTTTCCCAAATTCTGCCGGCAGCTGACTCGGAGCCACAAGCTGGAAGCGCCAGCCGGCCTCACTGACGCACTGTGAGAGGCGGCTGGTCCGCTGCTGCAGGGAGCTGCTCTCTATACTACTCAGTACGTGTTTGTTGAGGCTCACTTCCCGCGCCTTGAGCTCCTCCACCTCCCTCGTCTTGGCTGGGTCCGGCAGCTGCTGTCCCGTGAGCCGGAACTTGGCTGTATTAAGCTGACCTAGGCAGTCCTTGAGGGTAGCAAGCATATCACGAACGATGTACGGGTTGGCACTGAAGCCAATTTTGTACACACTTCCCGTACTGCCAGCCGAGTTGGTACTGTGGTTACCCGAGTTTTTCTTCTGGATATCTGAGGATGTGTCCTTCAGTTCAGTTTTGGTGATTGAAAACGTCCCCACCAGGGTCTCTTTCATTTCCACATCAGAGGAAGACTCGATGATTATTTGGTCGGTTCCCGTCTTTAAATCAGTTTCTTTTGGCTTCTCACTGGAATCGACTGCAAAATTAAACCTACATGGTGCTGAACTTACACCGGGTGAAGGCGTGAGACTTTTTTCAAGTGTACTTTCAAAGAGAGAGAGGTTATCCCTGCTACCCACTTGGCTATTGGGTCGACTATTGCTATTACTCCGACTCTCTGGGACCGCCCCTTCCTCACCACTATCCGACTGACCGAGTCTAGTCATCTCCTCCACGATGTTTTCATTTGTTAAGAAAAGCAGAGAGAAGATGTTTTCTAGGGTCTCTACACGCAGCTTTAGTGGATGCAACTCAGATAGAAACCTCTGGCCTTGCTGGAGATTCTCAACCACATTCTGCCGGTAGAGCTCTTGGAACTCCTCCAGATCGTCTATGGCCTTGGCTACTTTCTCCTCCTCCTCTTTTTCCTTCTTGGCGATTGAAGCAGCCAACTTTGAGTCATTGATAGCAGAAGCACTAGAGTGGGCACTAGAGTGTGAAAAACTCCGATGGATGGCCTTACTAACTGGTCTAGTGCCGATTGACCCTGATCGGGAGGGTCCGACCTCTGTGACATGCTGGTTGGCCTGCTGCCTCCGTCGGAGTGTGGTCCTGATGTGTCTCCTGTGTACAGAGAGCAGGGTGCTGCGTGCTTGCACATACCCCTCCCAGTTTAACGTGTCTGCACAGAAGTACATGGCCGCCATGAAGGCCCTCAGTGCACAGTAGCTGCGGTATATGGACAGGTCGCGCTCCTTCTCCATGTTAATTGGGTCTTCCATGGTTTCAATTTCTGGTTTTGGTCGCTGGGGTTCTTCCTCCTCAAGTGCAAACCTCACTGATTTGGGTTTATTCAGTGCTGGTGGCTGATCTGTAGGGGAACAAAACATATATGTTTCATTGTATTGAAAAACAGAAGGGAAAAATAGGGCGGGGTCAAATTGAAATTCATTTCCAACTGTGAATATTTTTAGAGTTGACGCAAATTAGTGCTTCATTCCTACGTAACAACCTAACACCGGTAAGCCTCCATCTTCTAGGGGACGATCTTTTAGAATAGAAACAAACAAAATCTCTCAATTGGTTGTGATGGATTACCGTATAACACTTAATATGGTATTTACGTACGAGAGTTGGTCATTGCGGGCCTGTCGTTGAGGATGTTGAAGATCTGCTCATGGGTGAGTTTGGTGAGCTGCTTACTCCGGTGTAACATATGTAACACTGAGTGCGTCTCCAAACCGTGCAGAAGCAGCGACACTTGCTGGCTACTCGGCATATCGCTGCCCGTCTGGGACAGCGAACTGTAGACAGAACATACACTGGTAAATGGGACCCCACAAACAGTGCAATGCTAGCGTAGTATGTTGCATTAACTGGTGAAGAAGATGACATAGGCAAAACGGTATTAATAATGCAGCCAAATCATTACAAGAAACTAATATATGGCAATAACAAACATTAAAGATTGAGCTTGTGAGTGGCCTCACAGATGACTCCGGGTAAGCTGGAGCTGGAGCTGGAGCTTATCATGTACTTAGATATAGTACTCCCTTATAATCATTCATTGGTCAATTCTGGCATCAGAAATGAATTCTTCGTTAAAAAGTACCCTCAAATCACGTGTCATACATGTATGTTATTCAATTTTAGGCCAGCAGGTGGGTGTGGGTGAGCAGGTGGGTGTGGGAGAGCAGGTGAGTGTGGGTGTGCAGGTGGGTGTGGGAGACAGTTGCAGGCTGCGGGCATGTACCGCCTTTTGTCCCTATCAAAAAGCGAGTTGATCGGACGACAAACGGCGGAGATACGGTGTCACTGTCGCTGTGAGACTGTCGTGCTGTCTCATTGACTTCTTGTGGAGTATGACAACTGCTAGTGGCGCCACCATATCTTTTACGGGTGGAGAGAGAACTAAAAAGCTAAATTTAATTTAATTTAAATTAAAGTAGCTAGATGTTTTTTTACTGTATGTATGAGGGTATTCCTAGTGTACAAGATGGCATTCCTGCATGTAAAGAGAGAAATATGAGACAGTGTGGCCAAGAATGTGATTTTTATCTTTGGTTTAACATTGAACCCTATGTAACTTTCATTTAGAGGGTAGCAATTTAAGAATAGTTAAGAGTTTATGCAAAAGAGAGAAATCAGTACCTGAAGATCGCAGCTCCATTTGATACAGAAGGAAAGACATTTCACATTTCTTTTCGAAGGAAACATTTGTCCCCCGATCTTGCCTGTCTCTCCATGGTCTTATCTAATGGCTGTGGGCCATGGACATTGAATGACAGCACTTCTCCCATGTAACAAAAACGTCTTAAAACATGGTTCAGGCGTTTAGTATAACTCAGTGAGTCAATGATGAGATTTATCAGATGTATTTTTCATCACACTCAGCAATACTCCTGGAGAAAATGCAAATCAGGTTTACATTTTTGCTACTTTTTCTTTTTTCAAATTTCTGAGGCAAAATCGGTAAAGAAGTTTAGATTCATAAAGTTCACCTGGTTTTATCGAGGCACCACTGGACAAGGTCGACTTGGTAGGACAGCCGCTGACAAGCTTGTTCAATTACTGTAGCCCCCGTTGTGTTCAGCTGAAAGAAGATTATATGTACCGGTACATGGACATCCCATCACAACCAATGTTCACAGATACATCTTCACTATATAGCACTTACTTCTAGCTTTAATTAAACATAATTAATCATTATTTAGTTCGTGTCTAGTTGTATCACAAGATTGCAATTTCCAAGTGCTTTAACATGTGTGAAGTACATGAACTCTTAATAAACTAAACCTCTCAACTCCCTTGCCCTGTAATGTGGAAGCCATTTCCTGGACACCCTGACCTGAAGCCTTTTATATGACTCCCTATCAGCTTACCTCCCAGTCAGCAAGTGCTTGAAGCAGTTCTTTGGCAGCCTCTGCATCTGTACAGTGGTCCCATCCAACAAGTAGTACAAGCGGGCGCAGTGGTCTTAGTTCTTGTGGTGCCAGCATATCGGAGAGACGAGCGAACTGCTGTGTCTTCACAAGACACATCGCTGTTTCCTATTGAAGGATCAGGTAAATCGTTATGACAAATATCATTTCAGGTCCATACATGTATGTGATCTGATTCATACGCTACCAAGCCAACTCAGAAAACAATGTCAACATCTCCTATAGCATATGTATTACTTAATGTTTTCATAAGGAAACAGAGCTGACCACTGAACATTGTGAAATACTATAGTACATGTATTTGCGTATAGATTTACAACCTACATATCTATTGCTTAAGAAAAATCAGAGACATAGAGGCCCTGGAAAAATCGAGTAAATAACCTTCAGAATGAATCTGCATCTTAACTATTTGAAACTTCATTTTGTTACAAATTCTTACCATGATTAGATCCAGAAAGTGCTTTTCATGTTTGAGGCTAGTTAGGAATAGGTCTTTCCATGCCTGCTGTCGGTTGCCATCTTCGCAGAGGGATAGAATCTGATGACCGACATCGGAGAGCATACAGTCATTCAGCTTCTCTGTACAGTGCTGCCTTCGCTTCATCCGCCACTGGTGGTCAACCTCGCAGAACATCTCCAGTAGGAAGGTTGTCTCTCGACCCAGCAGAGCCGAATATACTCCTTTGGTAGACACAACATCTTGGTCAGAGTCTAGCAATGCCGAGAGTTCCTGAAAGAAAGCCTTTAAGGGGAGATCCTTCATATACGGTTTTGGATTCAACAGAGCGAGAAGGCTATGAAACCTTTGTACTAGTTGTCCCAGCGCTGCTGTTCCACTAGCGTCAACGCCTTGTTTACTGGTTGCTTTCTGCAGGGCGGATAAGGCAGAAAAGAGGCACTCCAGGTGGATTCTGTGCAGCTGCTCGTTGTGTCCAGTTAAGGCCGGTTTGTCACTCACGGTGAGCTGCTCAATAAGTGAATGTCCCAAAGCTGGGTCAGCGTCAAGCGTTGTGCGGAGCAGGTCCTGGCACTGTTTGGACAGTGCAGGAATAGGCTCAGAACTGGCTGTCTCTTTGGCTGCATAGTGGTTGAAGTTGTGCAGGTCTTTGAAGAATAGATAAAGTTCCTGAAAACATGAACCAAAGAAAGTATGATAGATTGCCTCAGTGCTGTCGCGTTACTTACTACCGTCGGTTGACTCAAGATCGGGCCATATATATAGATCCACTCTGATCGCCATACTTTACTGGAAACAATTTTGTCTCAAAGATTACAATTTCCCCCCCTAATAATAGTAATACCCGTTTTTTTTCAACTTCCATGTCTGGTACCTTTTAACCACTCTGACAAGAGTCGCAAGGCGATTAACATAATGGGTGAACCATGATGGGATAATGGACATGTCACTGTGGTGACACATAGCATACACATGGGACTTGTAGTCCATCATCTTCCGCATATTTTTTTGTACTCATTTTAGGCACGCTGTGTTGACACGTTTTGTTTCATGCAGAAATTACTATACATTGTAGTCTATACAAATGGAGTGTGCGCACACTGTGCTAACAGCTAACCTAATTCAAGTTATACGTACATTTAAGGTCGCTGATTCTGAGTGTTTACTTGCTTCGACAAGCAGCAGTCTAAGCTCCACTTCCTTTTGTAATGGTTCAATCTGGTTCTGAAATAATTCACAATAATCTGTGAGTCCTAATAGAAAGGACTACGCCACAGTTTGGGCAACGGGGAGAAATTATATGATTTGTTTTCAACCGTCCACACAATCACTGGGGAAAGGGTAGGCTCGTTGTCTAAAACTACTTTCCACTTCTCCTTCTCAGTATTATTACTTAATTTATCCTCACATAAGCCTAAATGAATATCATATTGTTTAAGGATCCATACCTTAGTTGGCTTGATGTTATCCTGTTTAAAAAGACGAGTATACTCTTGCAGACATAGCCATGATAGATGGTGGGGCGTGGCAATACTCTCACTACCAAGGCTGAAACGGTAAACGATAATTAATTGAATGGCTGTAGTTTCATCTGTAGACTCATTTAGTAGACAGAGATGATATACAGCCAGATTTGGACACGGGTTATGTTTGTAATTGTCGAACTTTAGTCCTCATATGTATGCCCACATTGAAACGTAATGATAATGTAGGCCTGGAGTTAATTATCTGGCCAATAAGTTTAGGAGAATTGATTGACATGACCTGAAATGATACTCCCTCTATTGTGAAATGCAGAAATTCCTGACTGTGACCACCTAGTGAAGACAATACCTAGATCCATACAGGTCAATATCCAGCCTTGACTGTACACTGTAGTAGAGTTCATATTTTGGTTTGACGGTCTAGCGTTGAAATGGTGAAACCTTGTTTATATTTTTGGAGGGACAGAAAAGGCTAGGTTTGGGTTTTAGAAAGGTCTCAGTTTGGATATCAGGTTGTACAGGTTTGGATGTTAATAGGGTCAAGATTGATGCATAAAAAAGGCCAGATTTGAGGGCTACCCCGGTAGAAAGAGCTGGCATTGTATATCAGAAAGGCTCCATGCAGGCTTCAGTATCAGAAAGTCACAAAGAACCAAGCTTGTGCATCAGATGAGGTTTATAAGTTTGGGCATCAGGATGACCCAGGCTCGGAAAGGGCAAGGTTTTAGGCATCAGTATGGTAGTAACGAGGGGGGTGATTATTTCAAACAAAAACGGTTCACAATTGCAGTTCTGATTATGTTAGGGAGTGCTCATTTTTTAACAACAGGGGGGGGGGGGGGGTGGTGGATTTAGGGTGGGGGGTAACAAATTTGTACCCCTTGACCGGGGGGGGGGGGTAAAAAAAGTTCAACCTGTTTGGAGGGAGAGACTATGTTACAAACGGGCGCGAACGCGTGCAATTTTCGGCCTGCCTGGGGGGGGGGGGGGAAATTCGACCCCGAAAAAATTTTGCACGCTCCGCCACCCCCCTCCCCCCTATTGTTAAAAAGTCTATTTAAAAATGAGCACTCCCTAAAGGCATAGGCCTACCTACCTATAAAGTTCATAGTTTTTTATTTTATCCTAGAGAAAGATACATCAACTTTTCCAATTGATCTCCCTGCATCTCCTCTAGGGAGGGAGTGTAAAGATATGTCCTCGCATTATATATTGCAATTTGATGATCATACATAAAAATAGTTCCTTACACTCATCTTTGGTTATTATTTACATTTTCGTTTGTCGCCACGACATCTAACATTGATATCGTCACCATGAATACAAAAAGGCTACCGGTAGGCCTTTTTTTTTGGAGAATTTCATGGGGGTGTCCCACACTAGGCCTATATTATAGGCCACTCGGCTATCTACCGGATTAGGTCGCACAAAAGTTGAATGTAAAAAGTGGAAGCTGGAATAGGCAAAATGTAAGGTCGCCCAATGCGACCTAATCCATTTGGGGGGGGGGGGATCAAAACTTTCTCACTTTTGTGCGACCTAAAGCGGTACCGGGTACGTACTGTTATATATAGGAAAGCCTACCCTTCAAACTAAAATCATTCATAATGACCCAAAACTAAAAAGGCATGGCCATAGTTGGGGCCCTTGATGGGAGGGTCCCCATGTCGCATGTCGGATTTAAGAAATGACCATGTCGCATGTCTATGTCGCTTAAAATGCTCATGTCCCATGTCAATTTAAGAAATGTCCATGTCCCCTGTCACTAAGCCTCATGTCGCATGTCACTAGGCCTCATGTCGCATGTCGATTTTAAGAAATGCCCATGTCGCCATATCGAATTTTAATAGGGGTCTAGAGCCATATAGTTGAGCTTTAATAGCAGGGCTCTAGAATGGATACCATGCAGTCTCTAAGTGGATATGCCATAGGACTATAATATTACATGATATAAAATCAATCATTAAAATATGAGGCAATAATATTTGATAAAAGACACTTTAGAATTAATTTACAATGTCAATGACCACTTCCTTTAGGCCTACCTGTAACCATATGGATTTTCTGCCACATCAAGCAAAAATGTGTCTATATTGTGACCCAATAGTTTTCTTTGTTGGTGTAGTTCGCTAATGCAAGACCTCGCCAACTCCCACTGACCAAGGTATAAATTGTTGCAAAAGAACTGGAACAGCTGATGAAGAGAAACTTCATTTTCCTTTCCAAATGGGTGTTCTTGAGACATCATAACTGCGTGTGTTGGACTTCTGCTGCTCCTGCCAGACTTGTGTGACTCTGCCATGTCTTCACTGAGCTTACATACTGCCACTAAATTAGCTGAATTGCATGATTCACAGTGCCATCTCAATATTTTGGTTTGTTTTGAAAGTTCTTCGCCATTTTGAACCTTCACATGACGGGAGGTGTGACCATTGACCCGCTGGTCACCATCGGCTTTGCTAACTCCAATGCACTCTCCTTCAGAGTCCTAGGTATTACAATAAGGAAACGTATCTGAAGAATGTGATTAGAGTATAAACCCGATGCAACGAGTGGAGAACCAGCGGCGGGTGTAGTTCGTCACTGAATCTACAGGTGGCGGCACCAACAAAAAGTTGTGTTTTTGGACGTAGGACGTCGAGTTATAGAGTTTGACAAGCGTTTTTGCCAATAAGTCAAGCTCTATGATTATGTCATCGGCGGATGAATCATATACGCCGTATCGGGTTTTACCAGGAGTCGTTTTAGTAGGGACCGTACTGATTAAATCAGCAAGAAATGGCCGAAATAATATCCAAGAGTGAGCTGCTTGCAGCAGACAGCATGGCTGCGGAAATGGCCCGCTGGGTAGTTTACCTGGTGGGAAAAACTGAGGGGCCTCTAGACTTGTGGCTGGACGCTAATAGGCCTTCACAGATTTCTCGGTAGGTATCTTCTTAGACGAGTAGTACCAGGGATGGCCGACTCCGCAAAATTGGCGCCACCTGTCTTATGCGAGCAGTGGCGCCCCCACCGGGGATGAGGAATATCACGTGCCAGACGCCTCAACGTTTCCGTCATGGCGGCAACCGATGATTTTTTGGACATTTTAAAAGTAAGTGGACCTACCAATTTGATAACACTTTTTCTATCATAATGAGTGTGACCACAATTCCGAAGTTGTGGACAACAATAGAACCAGCGATTATCGCCACGTAATGTTAAACTTGCAGTTGATCTGCTACTGGTCTAACTGAAGGACAGATCCGCCATTAGTACCATAATATCGCCCATCGGCGCTTCTGTTCTGCTTCTGATAAGCATGCACACATCCCTCACAAAAGGAGAAGTAACTACTTTTGTAAATGACTTTCTAGCTATATTTTGAAGTGTTTGTTGGGGGAGGGATGGCGATGGAGTGTAGTCCACCTCAGTCAGATCCCTATATTCACGCCTGTGGATTCACACAGTAACAATGTGATAATGTGGGGGGTCATTCATAAAGTATGTCACACACATTTTGGCCATTTTCAAGACCCCCCCCCCCCACCCCTTCGGGTGTGACGTTCTGAATAGATCACCCTGACACCCACGGTCGGTAGTCCCAGAGTCTAGGCATTAGTATCTTAGGGAGAGATCTTTTATTATCAACAGGGGGGGGGGGCAAAAAATGTGAACCCCGTGACCGGGGGGGGGGGGGGGGAAATTTCGACCCCTCTTGGGGGGGTCAAAAAAATTTAACCTGTTTTGAGCCAAAAAGCCCGCGCGTTACTATGCTTCAAAGGGCCCGCACGCGAGCCGATTTTCGACCCTAAGGGGGGGGGGGGGGTAAAAAATGTTGACCCCTTGACCGGGGGGGGGGGGAAATTTCGCGTGCTCCGCGCGCAAACCCACCACCACCCCCCCTGCTGTTAAAAAATGATCACTCCCTTAGTCCACTGAATCAACAACGTGGATGCTTATATAGTTGGACTGATTTTCCCGAAACAGGATTTTTTTTCCGACCACCCCACCAATTAGGTGAAAGTTATCTCGATGTTGTGGATGTTGATCCATCATTAAAATTTACAGAAAAATTTTGGGCCTCCCCTTCCCCCCCCCCCCCTGGATCCGCCCCCCGATGCCTGATCATAGGTCTACCGCCCGAGCGACTTATAGACTATAGATATAGGCCTACCAGGCCAGGGTGCCATTGAAGAGGGTCGGGGGGGGGGGTTATTTGTCTCCCAAGGCCAAGTCGATTTCATGTAAAATTGTCACACCTTGTATGTCAGGGGATGTTGATAGGGGGGGATCCCATCCAGACCCGTCTATTTTTTAGAAATGTCCATGTCCCTTGTCACGACCGGGTATTCCTGTCGCTATGTCAATTATACGGTAGGTCTACCCCCATAATATCATCAGTCACTGGGAAAATAGAATGTTTATATTGATCTTATTACACACATTATGACGTAGCAGTAAGGCATAAACTATACAGTAATCTTACCCCTGCCCCACCTCTTTAAGGCCCTATTCAGTGCTCTATGTCAATAGCGCTTTTGATACAATAGTATTGAAACGTAGGGGAGGGGTGGTGGGCTGAGAGGTATGAAAAAAATACTAATCAGATTTATTTTGAGCAGGCAATTCAACATACCACATATGACTATATTAAATGTATTCCTGACGTCGTTAGCTTTGATTTAATACCAAATACACCCACCCTTGATCATTGCTTCCACTCAGAGCACTGTTTAGGCCAGACCAAAAATGAAAGTTGGTCTATGGATTTCCCACACCATATTTTCGGATAGAAAGTCTATGACCAGGTTGCTCTAATTCTCAGAACTATTTCTGTAGTCCTCAGGACGATGGCTCTAGTCCTCAGGACTACGTCCATGCACATTTGTTCCCAGGGGCCCTTGATTGGGGGGGGGGGGGGGGGTTGTAGAACCGCTATCTGCATCATAACCGCTATCTGTATCAATAACATGTATAGAGGTTGACATCCAACCGCTATCTGTATTAAAACAGCTATGTGTATCAAATTAAGTGTATCGACAAGGTGTTATCTGTATCAAGCATATCTAGTGTTCCTCCTAACGCTAAGTGTATCAAAATTGGTTTGACAGTGACTTTGTTTCAAACATTGTTTTATTTTGAGGAAAAGTTTTTTTTTTCATTTGAAAATTGTGGAAAAGGTCAATTTTCTGGAAAATGGCCAATTTGGTTCGGAAAATTAGGTCAACTTGAGAAGTGAGAAACTAGTAAAAAAACAAATGTTAAAGCGTTAAGAAGTCAAATTCCTAACAATGGCGAAAAAAGAGAAAAAATAACAACTTTCCTAAAAAAAATGGCCAATTTTGCAAGAAACTTGTAACAAATTATGAGAGAGTCAAAATTCCTAAAAATGGCCAATTTGGCGAGAAAAGCGGTAAAAAAAATATGAAATCGCCCACTTGGCCAATTTGGTGAGTAACTTTTAAAATATCGAAAATGTTAAGTAAGCAATACATGCAAATGGCCTAAGAAAAACCCACTTGCTAGTGGCACCAATGGATTAGTTCAAAATTTCCTGCCTAAATAAATTTTGTGTTTCAGGTAAGATACTGAAATGAATTAGGTAGGGTAGGTCGGATTTCTTTTTTTTAGCCCCTGAATTTAAGTTTTGATCCACACAAATATGATAAACTAAGATATGCAAATGCTTCACATCAAGTCCAATTGAGTAGTATTGTAGGCCTAGTAACTCCTAGTAGCTTGAATAAGCGCACGTGCCCTTATACATTAGATGGTACCAATAACCCTGAGCTTATACCTGTGCTTATTCAAAATACAAAAATAGCCTACGTTTCCATTTCAGTACCCTCATTTACCCTGAGCTTATTCAAGACTGTACTTGCCTCCAACCATAGGATTAAATTTGTCATATTTTGCTTCAGGAAATGGATTCGTTTTATGCAGCGCAACAACCCGCCAAAAAAATCAAGCCTACATTAACAGTAAGTAGATGTTACCATCTAGTTTTTAACAACCAACTATTACCCACATTTAGCTGGAGTCTTGTAATGACCATGATTACACTGATATCAGTGCCAGTACTTTGAATATATAAGAGTCAAGTAATGTATTTTGATACGTCTCAGCAGAACATCTATTGTGGTTTTCCAGCCTGCACCCAATATCAGAAATGCCATCAAAATTACAATGAGAATTGCCACCTTTGACGAAACTGGGTATCACTTTTTTTGTGAAATTATCGCACCCTCTACCATTTGGTGACGCCCTTAATTCTCCTCTACCAGTCAAATGTCGTAACTCTCTACCATGGTGACTGAGTCACCGAGGGAGTTATTCATCAAGCCCAAAGTTGGAGGGAGAGGAGTGTTTTCCGGGGTGTGTTGCAAATATTTAAAATAAAAACACTAAGTCTTATTCCTTGGGTTGACATTTATTTACTATTCCAGCCAGTGACCAGTCTCTCTGAAACACACATACAGGCCGTCCTTAACAACCTCAAGTCGTCACCACTTATTAATGAGAAAGTGAAGGGATGCATTGCGACTTTATCAGGTTAGTGAGTGTATTCATACTTTAGCAGCTCACTTTTCATAAATAACAAAGGATTCTTCCTTCATCTCCATACGAGTTTGTCTTCATCAACCCTGAGTTCAAGGTCTAGGTTTTGGTGAGAGGAAACAAAATAATCACCAAAAAGTAGTCATTTCAATGTTAGTTTTAGCATTCAACATTGATATATAATTTGGGAATACACGGTCACTTAAAGCTACAGCAGATCTATCTATGGGTTTTGACTAAACAGTATATTATCTCAAATTGACCTCAAACAGGAATGTGACTTTTGTGTACATTTGGGGTTTCTATTCCCTACCACTATCACCACCGTTTTGAATAAATATTTTACCATAGATCTAAAAACATGTATAAGTCATTTGTAATAAGTAGCTACTTTCTCCTCCGTATTGACCAGAAATATGACCATATGTGCCACTCTGACTTCAATATAGTGACCACTTACGGACTACTACAGGTCTAAAATATATAGAGATCTTATCTAATGCATTAGCTACCTTTTTACAGACTTAATGAACTAACAAACTTACAATGGGACAGGCATTTTAGAATTTCTCAAATTGGGTCCCTTGCATCTTTACAGTCGAGGATCTCTTGCATCCGCTCGGGTGGCTGAATGGATGCATGTCGGAGAACAGAATCATGGCGTCAGCTGCCGTGGAGAAATCGTGGCGGGCATATCACCAGGGACTTCTTGCGAACCTGCATACCATCACAGCGGTCACCCAGTATCATCCAGCGTCTGCCCTCATTGCGTTCAATGTGATGAAACAGCTGGTAGCTGGGAACTACCACCGCAAAATGACCGCCCCATCTGCTGCTGAAGAGCTTTCCTACAGAGATATAGAGATTCTTACATACATTGCTGGATACTTACTGAAAAAGTATAAGACATCACCTGAGGTTCCATGCCTTTGTACCACAGAGTGCACAGGTTTCATGGCTGCTGTAGACAGGGGTGGGTTAATGAAACCAGACAGTAAATTTGTAGCAGTAGTGACTGAGATGGAGGAAGCCTTTCGAAGCTTGCCTACCAACTCTGTTGACCGTACAGTATTTATGCAAAAGCTGTTAGAGCTAAATGTTCCAAATAAGTTGTTTTCATTGCTTACAGGTGTAGATTCCTCAGATGAGGATAAAGAGAAATTCTATGTTAATATCTCAAATCTTTTCTTTAAAGCCAGAGCTTACCACAAATGCCGACTATTTATAGAAAGGTATCTCATGGCCACAAAGCAGCAGAAAAAATCTAAAGCCCTCCGAGATAGTTTTTAATCAGTGGGTTATGTGGGAACTAGGCTCAGCTTTCATTTGATACCAAACATGTCTATATAGGGTGGGAGTCTCCTGAGCAGGGGGTGCGGGCTACATATGAGATGTAGGAAGCATGCAGGAATTTACAAAAGCGCTCAGGTATGCATCAGTTGGCTTACTAAGTACATTGCTTATGAATGATAATGGTAAAGTTCTCTTGGTCCAGTACAACATCCAGTTAACACTCACCCACTTAGTGCCTCTTTATCTTGGGGAGAGGGGCGTTGTCAATCTCAATTTCAGGCCTCTCGCGTCGCACGTTGCCCTTCGGTTGAAAAAGAAACGCCAGGGAGCGTTGAAGGCGCAGCTTGTTGTCTTGGTGCCTAGAACACACCGCCAAGGGAAGTGATGATTCAAGCACATCAAGAATCCACTCAGCACATAGTAATTAAGGGCTTGTTTCCTTCTATTAGAATTAATGTACGAAAATAATGGGTGATCTGAAAATGTTATCATTAAAAACAATACTTAGGCATTAGATTCCACTGGGTTGCTTTATTTAAAGAGAATTGGTCCTTTTGACATTCAACACTTTTAATAAACATACCCAAATTCATAGAGAGACGGGTTACGTGATCGCCGCCCTAGGCCGCGGTGCCTCCCAAAGTGTTGTTCCAAAGGGTCTTGGCAGAACACGTTGCTGAAGACATATGGGACACCATGGTCCAGCAAGTACCTCGTTGCTCCTGTGAAACCTCTGACTGCAAGTGACAGTTAAAGAGAAAATAATCAATATAAACACATTAATAATTATAAGTACACTTTTAGTGACGCTAGTGGCATGGAGTTTTCCTTAGAGAAGGGCCCCCTCTGGATGAGTTGATGGCGATGTTAAAGTACACAGACACAGAAATACACCTACCAGTGGTGAGAACTCCCTCATACGTTTGACGACTGATGAACATCTTCTCTTTCTCTGCTGGTGTAAACTCCCCTCGCTGGTTGATGTTCTGCTTCCACTCTTCGAGGTAGTCCACAAACGACTGTAGGAACTAGATAAGTGCAATAGATGATAGGCCTATCGTAGCAAAACTGTAATTTAATGACCGGAAGCAGGGCCATAGTCAATGAACTTTCATAATTTGATAGATATTCCATTTTCATACTACTCACTGCATGGCAGAATAGGTATCCATGCACATGATATTTGCTGTAACTACTTTTTACCTGAAACCGTGGGTCATTCCTGTCTCTGTACGGAGCCAAATCATTGTTTCGCTTCTCAAAGGCCTCCTTGAAGGAGCGACAGTTCAGGCAATCGAAGAGGGTGTTGCACATGCCACAGTACTTTGACGTTTCTGCCCTGTCGGCTCCGAACCTTCGTAATGCCACTCTCACTTTGTTACTCAGTGTCTGCCAATTAATTTAAAAACCAAATTTATTTTTCATGCAATACAACAGGGCCATTGACCCATTGCCGTACTACACGGCATGTAACCTCATCAAAACGGCGTTTTGTTTACATTTGTATGTTGCAGAAAAAGGCTATTTTAGGCTCCCCCGTCAGAATTTCGATAATTTGAATCAGAAAACATGAAAAAGAAATACAAATGAACACACGTTTTAGTCTGTAGACTGGGTTATTTCACTCGGCCTACAGCCTCGTGAAATACAGCCCCACCTTCAACTCGTGAGATAACCTTGTCAACAGACTAAAACGTGTGTTCCTTTGTGTATGAGTATTTTCTGTTTTAAGAACAATACAAATGCTGATGGACCCCAACTGGCCAGCGAATGGTATGTAAAACATACCTGTACAGCTAGCCGTACAGACATCTTTGTTGATGGGGTGAGGTAGACGTGGTCTCGCCGCAGCTTTGTCTCATAGAGAAGATTATCCACCTCATCCTTGTGGACATCACGGATGTGATCCCAGAGTAGATGCTGGTCATTGTTCTGAGAACAATAGTAGTGTTGTATTATGTTATAATCATTGGATCCCAATGAAACACAAAGTTTCCCTTTAAACGGCCCCTGGGTAACAGATTTGCATCAATGGGACTATAGTTGGGACGTGAGCTGGGAATTCAGACACTATGCCAATCAGCCTCTCTTGCCCCATGAACCCTGAGGCACCCTGTGATGTAAGTCACTTTATTTTTTATCAAATACGACAGCTTCATTGAAATAACCCATGGCCGTATTTCACGGCCCTGTGACGTCATCAAAATGGCAGTTTGTTTACATTTGAACGGTGTAGCAAAAGGCTATTTCAGCTAAATTAGGCCCTTCCTCCCTACAATAATCAAATTTCAATCGAAAAAGATAAAAAATGAACCCAAAGAAAGCCTGTTAACAGGGATATTTCACTTGTATAAGGTGGGGCCGCATTTCACTCGGCCTATGGCCTCGTGAAATACGGCCCCCACCTTCAACTTGTGAAATAACCCTGTCAAGAGGCTAAAACTCGTGCACCTTTGGCTATATACCTCTTTGCTTTGGCAGAACATTCCAGGGAATATAGTCTCAAAACTTACCCACAGATAACGGGTCCCACCTGACCGTGAACTCTCGAGGTTGTTGCGCAGCGTCTTTATCAAATGAGGCGCATCCGAAATGAAAAACAATGGCCTCTGTTCCTCGCTGAACGGGTTCACTGTCTCATGGACCACTGGTCCATCCCCATGCATGCGGCATAATCGCTGGTTGGGGGAAGCCTTGTCTGATGTGCTTGTGATTACCTGTGGAAATCGGGTAATAATACAGGTTTCAATTGCTGTTACTACATTAGCCTTTTGGCGACATGCACTACAAGTTAAAGCTAGACATCACTCACACTATTTAGTTAACTGCCTGCAGTTGAGTGTTTCCTGTATATGAGTTAGAACAGTATCTTTTCAAACATACTTGCATAGCATGAAACTCCTTGTGCAAAAAAGCAATTCAGTTTACCTTCAGTCCAGCCTGCTCCAGGTATGCGATAGTCTCCCAAAGTAAGGGGAACAGTACGTCTGCTGTGGCAGTCTTGGTAGCAAAGTAGGCAACTGATTTCTTGATGTTGTTGTTTATGCCCACAGCCATGAATGCTAGGACATGAGTAGCCACTGCCGTATCACAACCCTTAAAACAATAGAAAATTGCAGTCATGCCCCTGCAGCCATTCATTTACAGTTTGATGGTGAACAAAGACATTGCCCAAAACTAGTCTATTTGTGGTAATACTTGTGCAAATGTTTGGAATTGAGACTCTCAGCAAAAAAAAGTTCCTCTGTATATATTGGCTATTGTGAAGAAGCATGCACTATAATAATTACCTCTTTAAAGTCCCATGCTTGCGGGTTCACAAAGCCAATCATCTCACCACCCCGGTGGTCATACACAAGATCAGCACGTATGGACATCTCATCGTGTAATAACGCAATATAGCGCTTTTCTGGAGGAAGGTCTGCTGCCAACTCCTTCAGTTCCTGAGAAAATTAGTAACATTAATTCCCTTGAACTTTCCCACAGCTTGTAACATATTAGTATCACTAAAAAAAACTCATTTTGACAGGTTATATTAGCCGCAGAGAGGGGTCTGAAAATGGGGACTTTGGTACTGTAGTATACTTATAAAAACTCTTGTGTAAGCCACACCCTTTATAGACATGTTTGGTATCAAAATTAAGCTGTGTCTGGCCTGCTTACAAGCTGCTGCTTATATGTGAGACTTTATGCTACATGCATCTGTCATGTGTACAGTACACAGACTTATTTCTGTTAATTCTGCGCTTTACATGTAATGGTTATTCATAAATTATTCATGACAATGCAACCATTATATGACCAAAAATATATTTTATGTATTCATAATCTTTTGTGCATATCACGATTTACAAATACCTCAAACACCACCTCCTGGTAGCCCTCATGGGGCCGAAACACATTCGTGTAATCTCGCAAGGTAGATTTGTTGGGAAGATGTAGAACACCCCTTAGCGCTTCATATGCTCGGTGGCTCTGGTAGTGCAGATAGATTGCAAATCTTATCATCATCGGATGCCACCGCATCCCACGCGGGTCTACACTAGCAGCCTTCCGCTGCTCCTCCCAGAATAGCCGCATGAAGTCATTGTCAAACTGGGTGGTCTCCATTATCTGTGTTAGACCTTTCTGTAAGACAATGAGCATTAATGTCCATGTATTTTCCCTATGTCCTCAACGTGAGTTTTCTGTCACATGTTATTCAGTAACATAATTATTGTCAAGATGTGTTAGTTGAACTGTTAAAAGTAGTTTAAAGAGATGGTGTTATTTAGAACATTTCACTTTTGCCATATACCAAAATCGGTTACAAGGAAGGTTAGTTACAAGGAGCAAATTTGCCTTGCCAAAAGGTACTCCTTAGGCCACTTATAATTGAGTATCAGCTTTGTGGACACCGTGGGCATCCTCTAAAAAGGGCCGCATTGGTCTTTTTTTTTCACCTTTCAAGAAAAAATAGGCCAAAAGAAGGGGGCATCTCTAAAAAATCAGAAGACCTGTTGCAAAAATTTCAATATCTCAGCTGACAGGGGTAGAACTGAAGTTTAAAGGAAATTTTAGACCTTATTTATATGTGCAGACCATCAATTTCATGTAAAAAAAATGAAAAAAGGCCCTCCCGCACCTCCAAAAAAAAGTATATAAAAAAAAAGCCTCCCTCCCTCAACGATTTTTTCCAAAAAAGTGTCCGCAAAGCTGATAATCAATTTTAAGTGGCCTTATAGCGAGATTTTACTGTATATAAGTTCAGTTCCTGGGTAGTATATGCCTTAACCCTTTAGGGCCGAGCATCGACTATAGTCGATGCCATGGCTGGCCGAGCATCGACTATAGTCGATGCCATGGCTGGCCGAGCATCGACTATAGTCATCATCACTCTATGGGAATCAGCAAAGGCTCGGCCCTGGGAGGGTTCCTATGAAAGTGTCCCGGCCCCATCACCAGCAAACTTTTTTTTTGGTCGGCCCTAAAGGGTTAACTTTGGTGCAAATGGTGATTTCTACAAACAATGACAAAAATATTCATGGACAGGCCTCGGATTTGTACCTGAACATCCTCACTGACAGGTACCGTCTGTGTTTTGAGTTGCTCTCGAATTTGGTCCAGTTCTGTTGTCCGACATTTCAACTTCCCTCGCACTGACTTAACCTCCTGTATCAGGGCTGTCTTAGTTGCGGAGGCGAGTGGAGTATGCTTAGAAATGGCCTGCTTGGCTTTCTGAAGTATTGTTGCTTCCACTTGAGTGCAAAATTGGCACATCCCTATTTGTAAATATAACAGCATATTGGAGGGTTTTGTAGAAGCATCTAGTTAATCATATTGTCCACAGATATTAAATCCTTTTTTATTCAATTGTAACACTTCCTTTACCAGTGCATTTCAGGTTGGTGGAAATACACCATAGGCCTGATGAGCAGCAAATGCTCGTACCATCTTCTTAATATGATATGGCCAGAAATCACACTGGAGGTTCCATAATCCAATGGTTTGAATTGATCGATAGGGCCAAATAAAAGAGAATGTTTGTTTCCGGTCACCCAACCGGGTCTAGCAAAACAGTGCCCGGTCCCCCTCCATTTCTTATAATTTATTGAACATTTTGCTATTTTCCAGTTTTTACAGTTTATAAATCGGGTAATTATTGAGGATTCTATAGCGAAAACTCTAAAATCAGGCCCTAAAAAGATTGAAGCGGAAAAAAAGGAAAAAATCCAAATGTCCGGGTCTGCTTGGTCGGACCATGCTACTGGAAACCAACCATTTATTTTATATTTTGGCCAAGGGTAAAACACTGCCTACAATACACACCCTCAGTATCCACTGCAATTGGACACATTGTCGATCTGGGTGTTGACCCCACACACCAAATCATGCTCTCAAGTTCCTTCAGCAGGCTGGGCAGTCCGCGAACCTCCACATTGTATTGCCCGTTCACTGTACAGCCTGTATCAGGAATGTTATTATTATTATTAAATGCCAATCTCTCAATCGCTACACTGAAGTTAACAAGAGTTTCGGGTGGATATAACCTCACATGAGGCAACTGCATTATCTGGGTTGTAATAATTCACTGCTGTCCATCGAAAGCTTGTTTCGGTTAACAGTGATTAAATGAGATTCTTTTAAATTGAATGCTGAATGTTTATGAAATTGTATAAATCACTTGTACACAAATTCAAAATGTGTTGAGTATTGGTCGAAAACCTCCGCGGAGCTGTAGTATGTGCTATCTTGACTACATAGCTGCTGGGAAACGGTAGTTTCATTTTTGTAAATAAATGTTTCTCATGAGTAAACAAAATGCTTTCATTTTATGCCCGATGTACCTAACTCCTCTTTCTATGTGAATTATATTGTTTGCATCAAGAGCAATGTGAACCCCGTGGTATGACTGTAATTATCAATACATTAATATTCTAGCATTCCAGATACATGTAATTATAGGTCTGCCCCTGTGGCCGATCTGTTGGGAGTAGGAACATTTACCAATTTCATGTATGAGTTAAACACACTTTTTTTTCCTAAACAAATTAGCCCCCAATAGCTCTGCTTGGAAAATATTTTTCGTTGGCGCTTGAGTTTAAAAAAGATTTAAAAAAAATTAATGCAAAGGAAAGTTCTAGTCATTTGGCTTGGTCATTTCACTGGTTTGCCCCTGGGCGTTAGTGCACTCGGCCTACTACCTTGTTCTCGGCCTATATGTAGAGGGCGCGAGTGACAGTGAGAGGGCGCTGCGATCGGGATAGGGATGGATATATAAGGCCGAATGGCCAAGGTAGAAGACAGACCTGACAGGGTCTCGCACGAACGAAACCGTATTTAGCTCGACTGTATAGGAACGAACAAGAAACCTCTATTTGCATCCAGAAACTTTAAAGAACCTTCTGAGTTGTCTCTTCTGCGACCAAAAACTCTACCTAAGCATGAATACCAACGCCCATTGATAATGTCTTTTATTTATTTCACGAGTGGGGCCTGGGGCCATAGCCTACAAAGCTGCAGGGATGCGCCCCAGCCCCCGCCACCCCATTTGTCTATATACCGTATTCGACGTAATAAGCTCCCTGGGCGTTTTATGTACTTCAGAGTTTAATCATTTCCAAAATCCGGAAATTTGAAAATTTTTCTAGTCTAAAAATGTCCCAAAAAATGGGAGGGCGCTTATTACGTTGAATATGGTATGCGTGGATATAATTTGACACAATCAATTGTTAAAACGTGAACTTATATCAGATATACAAACCTAGATGTGTAACTCTTGCGTTAAAGTTACCACCAAACTCTACTTTTGTAACAATTTGGGTCTCCTGATTCACCAGACCGAGGACTAGGCAGTCATCCTGTGCCCGGAGGACGGCCCATGGACATGTCGTTTGCGATAATGCCCAGCTCGCTGAAATAAGTTCTTTGAAATCCAAGTACTTCACCCGCTTTGGTACCTCTGGTGGTTCTCTGGGAAGCTGTTTAGTAGAAAAGGTGGTTGACCAGACAATTCACATGGATATTTATTACCGTAAATTCCCGCTTATAACCTGCACCTCACATATAATCCACATCCTGACTTTGGGAGAATCCTATAACCGACATCTGAGGTCTGTAAATTGTCATTTTCGAACTGTTTCATTCTTTAAAAAACCCTCATATCACCCACCCCTAGACTTTGAGAATATTCTATAGGCCACACCAATATAAAAAGTATTTTGTTTTTCAAAAAATGGTGAGGGTGGGCGATTTTCCCCCAAATTTTTGTTTTCTCTACAGATTTTAACTTTGAGTCAAGGAGAGGCAAATTTTATTGAAATATTTACAAACTGATATTTCGTGGCTGACTTTGAAACGAAAAGACACCAAAAAAAACGCAGGTTATACGTAAGAAATTACCCTGATTTATGCATATTTCATGAAATAGTAGGGTCGGCCTCTTGATCTTGGGGTTGCTCATTAATTTTTCCTATTAATGCAAAATTGGTTCGTTATATGTAAGGGAATGCACCATAATTCTTGCCGGTGTCAGGGATATTCCACCTTCTTTTCTGGGTTGATTTAGATTTTAAACTTTGGATTTAGATTTTGGACGTGGGGAGTACGGGGGGGTGGGGGTGGGACACTATAGATTCTAATAGGATGGCCAATTGTATTCCTATAAACTTTGACAAGCTAAATTTGATAACGTGCAAATAAATACAAAAAGTGCAGAAATGAGTAACTTAAATATTACAAACATCAACTAAATGGATGAGATTCCTCAAAAAAGAACACTGATATCATGAACCTTAGTATAAGCTTACAGGTGCCTTCCGAGGGGGTTGTTCCTCTCTCTGACATGACTTGATTGGTAGGTTCAGAGTTGGGATGCTGTTTGGCACAAGCTTATAGCCACCTCCTGAATACAGTGTGAGCAAATGCAAATCAAACAAGTGTGTCAGATCAGTATGAATAAAATAATATATAAGACCAACACATCCTCATTTAAAAGGAAATATTTATTTAATATAAAAAGATCTACATCTACAATACGCTCAAACAATCAAATATGTTTTGTTGAATTAAGATGAGCAACATTAACAAATATGCAGTAGGAACTGTTCTTTTATAGAACCGAAGTACAAACATATATGTGTACCATAATCCACAAAAAGTGCACCCCAAACCTTTTGGGGTTAATTTTTAGGCTATATCACGGCTAGGCTACAAATAACCCAATGTCTCCATTTGTGAGCCCAACTTCTATATCATCCACTCAGTAACTCGTGACGTATCTATTACATAAATGCATGTAAGAAGTTTGAACCCTTGGCAAATCTACTAATTGATGGCAAAACAATGTTCTTTTTGGGCATAGAAATTTATATTCAAGAGTCCTCAGCAAGTCTACTGCTGCATACACGTTAAAACATGTTTTTGTCATTATAATGTATAGTCATGAGGATTCAGCAAGTCCATTGATTCCAGTTTTATTCTAAAATACGTTTTCTGCAATTACATTTCATGTTCAAAGTTTTTACCAAGTCTACCTTCCTGTTAAAGCAGCCTGCTCCTTGTAGATTGAGTCCTATTAACCCACTGTACTGATTGATTGATTGATTGATTGATTTGTTTAACGTCCAGACGTACATCAAGTACCTCACGGGACATCTCAAGTTGGCAAGGAGTCATCCACTGTACAACAACTATCTGTGTTGATAACATATAGAGATTGACCATCCAACCGCTAACTGTGTCAAAAATCGCTATCTGTAGTATGTTCAGGAAAAGTAAAATTCCAATTCCAATACGTTTTGGCCACTTTTTCAGGAGAATTTTTCAAGATGCTCTGTGTTTTTTCTCGCCAGATTGGCCCTTTTCAGGAATTTAGATTTTTTTCAATATTTTTAAAAACCTTTTCTCGTCAATTTAGACATATCCAATAAAGGTGTTTTTCCTTCATTAAATGGCTTCAAATAAAAAAACTTAACACAAATGCCAACCACATTGCTACCGCTCTGATGTATTTCACTTGTGGGGACTGGGGTGCATCCCACTCAGCCTGAGGCTTCGTGGGATACTGCCCGAGGCCCCACTCGTGAAATACAACAGAGACGATATCAATGGGCGTTGGGATTTATCTACCGTAAAACCTCGCGTATAAGCTGTACCCTGACTTGGGTCCGATCGTATGAGCTGCACCAGAGATCTGATTATGATGACTTTTAGTACTGTACCATAGTAGCAAAAACTCGCAGATAAGCCGCACCCTGACAGTGGGCTGATGCTATAAGCCGTACTGTCGATCTGACTCGTACTAGACATAGCTTTTACGTGAGGTTTTACGATATTTGTTATTGACACAGATAGCGGTTATGATACAGATAGTGGTTGTACACCCCCCGGCTCTTATAAGTCTACTGAAACATACACGTCAATACATTATTCCTTGTCATTATAATCAAAATCAAATAGACCTCAACAAATCTAAACCTACGTTCATGTCAAAACAGGATTTCTGTCGTTACAATTATATTAAAGGGGCATCACTCAGTCTGCTGTTACAAGCACACATCAAAATTACCGATACAAACACACATCAAAATTACCGATGCAAACACACATCAAAATTACTGATACAAACACACATCAAAATTACCGATACAAACACACATCAAAATTACCGATACAAACACACATCAAAACTACTGATACAAACACACATCAAAACTACTGATACAACCACACATCAAAACTACTGATACACACATCAAAATTACTGATACACACATCAAAATTACTGATACAAACAGACATCAAAACTACTGATACAAGCACACATCAAAACAGTCTCATTTCTGTCCTCATAATTGATGAAAAAGATGCCTGTGATCCTAGAGATCTGTTTTCATGATGCACAGTTACTCGCCATTCATGCATCATGATGTTATCGGATCAGAACGTGAAGCCTCCGCCAAAGACACACCCTGACTACCAGGACCTAGGGACATCATAGATGCACCCCACATCGAAATACCAACATTTCCTGAATTCCGACTATCCCATTGAGAAAATCATTTTATTACACGACCTAACGTTATTGGTACGATCCTATATAAGGGACAGAGAAGGAAAAACGTACAACCCGGGTGTGTGGTATGCTTTTCCATACCTCCCCTACCTGTGGTACGCTTTATGGGGCTCTAGACCAATCAGAGGGCAGCATTGAATCACGTGACAATGGCGCCGATGTAAACAAACCGCTCGCCGATTTAACATGCAAACTTGCCGATTTAAGATGCAAACTCACTGATTTAAGAAGGAAATATGGTAGGGGGTAAGACAATTGTCTTCTGGTCGTGTAATAAAGCTTCAAAACTAGTAATACAAACATTATAAAGGCAGATGCACCTCAGGCTGGTACGCTCCATACATGACCCCATCATGCAATACTGGCTATATATTGATTTTGGTTCATGCATAGCTGAGAAAATACCCTTTCCAGAACTGAAAGAATTTTGTAAATATTCCATCTAGAACAAAAGTTATCATTCAAAATAAAATACAAGCCCAGGAATAAGTCTTAAAGGGTAGATCCACCACTTTTGGACGCTCAATTGCACTGTGAACGTGACCAGGACCAACTGTCTTTTTTGTTTGAAAGGGCTCTCATTTTTTGCACCTATCCCTCAGAATTGTTTATGCCCCCCCGCCCCAACCAACAAACTCCCTTGCAATCAATAACTCTAATGACCACTCCCCAAGGCTAAAGGATAAACAAAACGCAATTTGTAAGACATCTGTAACGGCTGTGTGTCACAAGATTGGGCCAATGTGGATGTTTTTGACGGGTAGGGATGTCATTGGTATCCAATATATTTCGATTTCGATTATCACTATTTTGGTTTCGATTTCTCGATTATATCGATTTATTTAGATATGACTAAAACAGTGAATATCTGCTTCAAATAAGGGTATCTTCATCTATTTTTTTCCCATCCTCATACTGGAATATACATGGATAGAGATTTGGTAGCACGTTAAGCATAATCTGAATACCATTTCACTAGAATATTTTAGGTCTACAAAGTACGTCATTTTTACACTGAATAATAAGGTACTTCTAGATGAAATATTTACACAAATTTTGCATTTTTAGAAAGTTAAATTCTGGGACTACCTGTGATATGAAGGGTGTATCGATATGAAGGGTTTGTCGATGCGATAATCGGAATTTTAGAAATGTCGGTGTATCGATTCTGGGGGTATCGATGACATCCCTATTGACGGGGTGCCATCTTTGACCGGGTGCCAACTTTAACCGGCTTAATAGAAAATGGTATATTTAGGGAAGATCAAGATATGAATGGGATACTAATTAATAATTTAAAGTGTTATAACATCCATTAACCCTTTCAGCCCATTGATATCTTCATCAACCCTAAATAAATTGTTTTCTATCAAGTTGGTCAAAGGTGGCACCTTGTCAAAGATGGCACCTGGTTAAAGACTTTCACATTGGCCTGATCTGGTGAGACACAGCCTGACATATTATTACTTGCCATGAAAAAGCAGACATGTCTTGGAGTCAAAATGCAGACTACAGATATGTTGCGTATCTGGATTGAACCCCCCATCACATCTGTCCACTTTAGCAATGAGTGCTGCTCTCCATTTGTCATTGACGCCCTTGGCAGGAAATGAGAAGTAGCTGATTTTCTTGACATTGGGGTCCTCCTGCGCAGCTTTTGCTGTCTTACAATAGTAGTTCTTGCAGTCTACCATGCAACAGCTCTTGCCGGCCTTTCCCATCTTTGTGCAGTTGATAGAGATGTCTGCTGCATTGTGGTCGTTTACACGTGTGTCTGCTAATCTGAAAGATAAAGATTCAAGGATTAAACAAAGAAGCTGTTTGTGCAGTGAAGTGGTTTTATTTACTTTAATTATGTGAGAAAGTGCATACATTTTCACTCATAATCGTGTTTTTATTACCGTAAATTCCCGCGTATAACCCGCACCTCGCGTATAACCCGCACCCCGACTTTGGGAGAATCATATAACCCGCATCTGGGGTCTGAAAATTGCCGTGTTAGTACTGTATTATACTAATAAAACCCCTCGTATTACCCGCACCTAGACTTTGAGAATATTGTATAACCCGCACTGGGGGTTTGGTTCGCGTATAACCCGCGGGTTATACGCGGGAATTTACGGTAAGTGGATTAAAAAGAAAATCTACTTAGTGACCCTACCTTTTTTTGGTCAATGTTACCTGAACACCTTATTTGAATTGTTCAGGCCTAATCTAAGTATCCTTGTCGATCTTAATAAGTGGTCTCGTCCCTTGTCCCAAACCCCTGCACTCCCTTGTCCTTTGTCCATATACTGTGAAAGTACTTATATTCACGGGTGTGAATTTTCGCTGATGTGGCAAAAAAGACTAATTCGCGGGTATTTATTCCATACTGTAGCATATACGAATTTCGCGGATTTTTCATTTCCGTGAATATAGCAAAAATATATACCCAGCGAAATAAAGTACGACCACAGACACAGTAGGCTAAAACAGGGTCTTGTTGCCTTGTTGATTTTACCCTCTGGGGCCCTATAAATGAACACTCCCTTAGTCACAAGGGAAAAGACCCTTATCTTAAAATCTACAAGGGACATCGGCATTTCTTTAAATCTACTATATACTGATAAACTCTTACTGGCACTACTCGTCTAGTGAGGTAAACTCTAGTCCCGGCTCTACTAAGAGGCAGTCTGTCTGTTACTGTCACATAGATCCAAATGAAACCATCTGATCTAACATAGGCATGACCGTACAATTGTCTAAGCCGGTACATACCCCTTCTACGAGTAAACATAGAACGACCCTTTGCCACAGAGCTAACGTAGGCAGTGAGGTTGGTAAGCTGAACAGTGAACTACTCCACTAATGTGATAGTGTAGAGTAGATCTATGACTATGCGTCGGGTACAGTGTCACTTTCTGTCTTTCGCTGTGTGGGCGAGTGGCACTGGCAGACCTACCCTGGATTTACAGCTGCCCGAGGCCTGTCATACCGCAAAACGAATTGAATACTACGTGGTGGTAGTTTAGCACTCTACGAAGTTAGTGTTAATAACTTTGAAACTTTTAGGAGACTCACAAATATGGATTTTTCGAGGGTCTCCTGAGTATTATCATCAGGTTTGTTTACAACGAGAACTAGGTCAAAATGGCGGCAAATTCTGTCGGCATTTAAACCACTGCTAGAAAGGTATTTTGTTGGTTTTGACAAAATAATCGTGACTACCAATCATCCACTAGAAAATAGTACAAAGCAATCACCTGTTAAAAAGGACGACATCACCGTGAAACTGCAATTAGCCAGGCAGACGTAGTCACGTCATGTTGATTACGTAAACGCTGCAGCCTCGCTTTGGTAGCTCTGCCGCTCACTCCCGGTGGGGGCGCCACTCACGCCCCTACGTCACATAACTACGCTGGCCCCTGCACCTTGTTTTCTGCCACATCGAGGAGCACGGAAAGCGCAGAGCAACAGTCGGACATCCCTGGCGTACAGTATCTTTGGTATCTTTGAACTGGACAAAGTTAGGCAAGGGTGTACAAGGGTTGTCATTTCACATTCGGTCTAGGGGCAGCAGCTGAGCAGTGATGTAGGCCTATCCATGCATCATGCCGACCCTACAGGATTGATACACTCTCATAAAGAGACCAGATTATCAATACATCAACCAAGATGGCTGCCAAGAATCAAGATGGCTGCCAGAAACTCAAGATTGTCTGATTTCCATGTCGATTTTAAGAAATGTCGCCATATCGATTTTAAAGATATGCCAATTTCAGTACATTTCACCATATCGATTTTAAGAAATGCCCAATGTTCCATGTCACTATCTAATTTTTCCTCATGTCCCAAAATGGTCCATGTCGCTGTGTCGAGTTTAGCGGTCTAGGGCCATTTCCTTGTGTGTTAGATATGTAGGGGCTGGGGTTATACGAGGTGTTATAAGACGGGTTCAGTTGGATGCTGTGTTGCGAACTCAGTCCGAACCCTTCAGTCCGACGGCAGGTGGCGACACCTGCTTCAGGCTTGGGGTATGGACAGAGGTCGCTATAGGCTTCCGGTCTGCGTGTGTGCGCGCAGGCTGGCTGCCTATATATACCCAGCATCCGATGGGACTCGTCGGTTACTCTGAGCCACGCTGGTGAGGAGACCCCGTGATCACTGCGGCTGATTAGCCTACTGACCCGTTCCGAACTCTATAGGGAGTTCGCACATTTAGATATTGCCTGTCTAGGTTCTTGAATAAACCTATTGATTCGCAACCTGTAGCACTTGATCCGAACTGTGTGGACTTTGTTCTTTACTTGATACTCTACCAATATCATAAAGACGCAAAGTATCGTTTATTACACTGGTGCCGTGACCAGTTCTGAGTGAAACGCAGGTTAGCCTGTGTAATAGCACAGACCTCGTGCTCTGGCCGGAGCAGCGAGGTCTACCGATGAGGCATTAGCCTTGTCCTCGGAGGGGTTATGTGCCACAGATGAGGCAGATACCCCCACAAGGAGTGCGGATGTTCCACCCGGAGCAAGCGTGCTAATGGGATCTAAAGGTCCCGAAGTAATGAGTCGTTCATTAGAAGAGATGAATCTGTCGATGTTCAACGTTGGCGGGTCACGGGCAGCCGCTCCGACCCCTCGGAGATTTGACATTTCGGAGGAGCGTCGCTTCGACAATATGAGAGAAGCCAGGGTGCAGGAACGTCTGCAGATGGCCCAAATGTAGTTGTTGACCATTCAAAAACAGTCCAATGAATGGAAAAGCAGTTTGATTGCGTTGGAAGGCGCAGTCACACACCGGACTTCCAAAATCAAGGAAAAAGATGCGAGGTTGTCAACCTTGTTGGAGGAGAATGAGAAACTGGCACAAGCTCTAGGCATGGTTCGGTCGGAGTTCAACCAGAAAACGGCTGACCTAGAGGCGGTCCGTTCCGACTTTGCCAGTGCGAACACAGAACTGAACCAGATTTGTGCGGCCAGGGACGCCGTGCTGGCGGAAGCAGAGGGTGCCCACTCCGAACTTGTTCGGGAGACGGAAGACCTTAAGGATGCTCGTCAGACTCTACAGAGTGTGACCACTTGAGAACCAAGAAGAATGCTCTACAGCAGTTCTTGTTGGAGGCTCGGAATAGTATGCAGGACAGCAGTACCTCATACGCTTCCGCTGATAATGGCAGTCCTAGGGCTGCTCATTACATGAGCTTTACGGATACGCCAAATCTGCCCATTGGGCGGGGAGTAACCATAGAGCCTGCCTTGTCTACTTCAACGCCGGGTCGACCTCTTAGGGTGGGCCGAGCAAGAGGTAGAGGAATGGCAAGCGACTTCTCACCAAGGGTAGGTATGATGGGTATCCGTCCCATTCCGAAGCAGGTTTTTGCTGCTACAACGGGTGTAAACCCGGCGGGAAGGGGAAGATCGTTGTCGGGACTGGTACTGAGTCCACAGTCCCAGTTGCGACAGGACGAGCGAAAACTTGATTCGGAACGCTTAAAAAAGGCATCCGAGCAGGAGAAGGCAGCTAAGAGCTACCTCACTCCATCGAGTCTGTTACAATGGCAAGATTGTCAGACGAACATGATGTTCCAGGAACAGAAAAACCTGGAAGCAGAGAGGCGAGAGGTGTATCGCCAACAGGAAGCTGCTTTGGTACAGCAACAGAAACGCATGCGAGAGAACGCGGCAATGGTAGAAGAGCTAGCGGAGCAAGAGGCGGCAGTCCTGCGAGCACGAAAGGAAGGGCTCCGGGCAGCCGGTGAAGCTGCGAAAGCTAAACTGGAACAAGCTCAGCAAGAAGAGGAAGCTGAGAGGCAAGCCAAACAATTGGAAAAAGAGAAGTCCGAGCATCAGCGGTTGCTTGCTCTGGCTCAACAGTGTCAGTATATGACCGATCTGGAGAAGAATTGGTGGTTCAGTCAAGGAGTGGACCCCACTACTGACTTGGTGGCATATTGTACTTACCAGGCCTACCTAGAGAGACAGAACGGCTTGCCTACTACGGGGGCTACTACGGGGGCTACTCCGGGGGCGACTCCGGGGACAAAGAGTCCTAAAAAGCCTCCGAGACGATCGATTCTGAGTACGGAATTGCAGGAATTGTACGATACTAACCCCGCTATTGCCGGGATAGGATTGCACAATGTAGGCGCAGAAAGGGATGCTTCGGCTTCCATTTCTAAATGCCTGGCGATAACCTCTAAAATAAGGGGATCGTCCAACGCCGCCAGACGACTAGCTAGTGAACCTTCTCCATACTGGCAGAAAAACTCTTGGGAAGAGTGGTTAGGAGCCACCGTTGAGGATATCAACCTCAGTGGATGGGATCAACAAGATGCTATCCCTTACATCTGTAAAGGATTGCGCTTAGGAGACGGCCTGATGGCAGTTGAGCAGTGGAAAGATGAATGCGGACCCCGCGGCACTTTCAAACAGCTGGTGGAGATCGGAACTATTTTGTTCGGAGACTCCGCTCGGATCGATCCGACGGTCGCTTTTAAGAAGCGAGTGCAAGGCAAGAACGAGGCCCCGAGGGTTTTCGGACTTGCATTGATGCGACTCCTGAAGAAGGTACATCCTGCTTCAGAGATCCATGATGCCTTATTCTCTAAGGAATTGTTCTCTCAGTTCGTCGCTGGATTGAGAGATCCGGAAATACAACAGACGGTGTATGATACGTGGAGAGCGGATACGTCATTGGATGACCTTTTTAAGGCCATTGAGATACACGCTCTCAAAAAGTCACTGTTGGGGGACCGGATGCCAACCCGGGCCTCTGCCATTATAGAATGTTCTCCGGAACAGTCTGATGGTGCGGGCAGTGATGAGGAGGGGGCAACGGCTTCTGCGGCTCGGTTCAAGAGGAATGGAAATTCCTCTAAACCACCGTGGAAGAATAAGAAGCCGGAAGGGGGTGGAAACCCTCCTCCGAAGAAAGAATCATCGGATCAGAAGGCTCCGGTGATGGACGCAGCGTTCTTTACAGCGCTGTTTGAAAAAATGACGACTTCCATCCAGGGGGCTACACAGCCTCTACCCCGAATTGATGAGACTCTGGACTCGTTGGGTGGGAACCAATGGTTCTGCACCCTCGATTTGCAGTCCGGATATTGGCAAATCGGAATGAAGGAGGAGGATAAGGAGAAGACGGCTTTCACAAGTCACATTGGACTGTATCAGTTTGAGCTGATGCCTTTCGGGTTATGCAACGCCCCTGCCACTTTTGAGGCCATGATGGAAACTCTGTTGAGTGATCTGTTGTGGCGGAAGTGCTTGGTATACCTGGACGACGTCATTGTTTTTGGCAAGACGTTTGAAGAGTGTGCATTGAACCTCGGGGAGGTATTGGAGCGAATTCGGTCCAATGGTTTGACTTTAAAGCCAAAGAAATGTGAACTTTTTCGGAAGTCCATGGTCTATTTGGGCCGGATCATCTCCACCGAGGGTGTGCAGGCTGATCCGGCTAAACTGGAGACTGTGGAGACTTGGGAAGTTCCAAAAGGACCAAAGGATATCAGATCCTTTTTAGGGTTCTGTTCCTATTACAGGGACTTCATCCCCGGGTTCTCTAGGGTGTCTCAACCCTTGCAAAAGTTGAGCCATTGGACTCCGGGGAGGAAGAAAGAACCCTTCCCATGGGGTATGGAGCAGAATGACGCCTTCAAAGAGATTAAGGCATTGTTCCGAACCACCCCAGTGCTGAAATACCCTACGGAGAAGGGGCATTTCATCCTTGACACTGATGCGAGCAATGAGAGCATCGGGGCCGCATTGTCCCAGATCCAGGACGGAGTAGAGGTCCCGCTGGCGTTCGCTAGTAACAGTATGAACAAGGCTCAGAGAAATTATTGTACTATCAAGCGGGAGTTGCTCACAGTAGTGGTGTACACAAAGAAGTTTCGGCACTTCTTGTATGGAGGGAACTTCACACTTCGGACCGATCATTCTGCCTTGAGGTGGCTCCTTAATTTTAAGGACGCGGAGGGGATGATTGGTCAATGGTTGAATCACCTCAGTGAGTTCGGACTGGAGAACTCTCATATCCAGCACCGAGCGGGCACGAAGCATATCAATGCTGACTGCCTAAGTCGACGTCCGGTTCGCCGTTGTGTGCGTCCGGAGTGTGGGGATTGTGGTGCTCACAATGCCGTGGTAGCGAGTGTGCGTTTGCCTTATGACGGGTTGTTGCAAAACCTGTTGGATTGGTCCACCGACACTATAAGGACGTACCAGATAGCCGATCCTACCATAGCACGACTGAGGGAGCTTGTCCCTACCGGGGTCTGTCCAGTGAGACCTGAAATATCACTGGAGAACCGTGAAATGCGACGTTTCCTGGCTCAGTTCCATGAACTGGAGGTTAGGGATTCGTTGTTGTGCAGGTGGAAGTCTTGTCCAGGGAAGCGGAGGGTGTTACAAATGGTGATCCCGGCTGCTATGAGGAAAGACATCCTGTACTATTGCCACGGCCATTCCACTAGTGGGCATTTTGGAAAGAAACGCTCTTTGGAACGGCTGAGTAGAAGATATTACTGGCCGGGAATGTCCGGTGACCTTTTAAGGTGGATCGAGACGTGTCCGGCCTGTTGTCTAGGCAAACCTGGTCCTGGACTGGGAAAATTGCCATTGCAACAAGAGCTGTTCGGAGTAAGGTTTGCTCGAATAGCTGTAGACATTATTAGTGGGGTAAAACCCACTCCTAAGGGAAATACGTGTATGATGGTGGTCTCGGACGACTATACGAAATACACCCGAGTGTACCCACTCGAGGATCATACTGCTGCTACTTGTGCGGAAGCACTGGTGAAGGGGTGGATCCTCCATCTGGGAGCTCCCTTGATGTTACATAGCGATCAAGGGAGAGAATTTGAGTCAAAATTATGGGCTGCTATGTGCCATCAGCTGGCTATATGCAAGACTCGGACCAATCCGTACCGGCCCCAGTCCGACGGACAGGTGGAGCGGTTCAATCGGACCTTGACTCAGGTCTTGAAGCCATTAGTGAACTCCCATATGGATGATTGGGATGACCAGTGCGAATTTGTGGTACATGCGTATAATAATACGGTCCACACTTCGACAAATTGCACTCCGAACCTATTGGTGTTCGGGGAGGATTTGATCATGCCCGCGGATTTAGTGTTCGGGGTGGTAGGGATCAGTCCAGAAGCACCTTGTACGGTGCTATTCGTGGAATCTCTTCGGGAGAGGTTCAAATTTGCCTACGAAACAGTGAGGGCTCATTTGCTCAAAGCTGCGAATTGGCAGAAGGTGGGTTATGACACCGGATAAAAATTGCGGCGGTTCGTGGTGGGGGATCGAGTGATCCGACTGCATGAACCGCTCTGTAACGTCAAACTGGCAAATAACTGGGATGGGCCACATACCGTGGTTGAATGTATCAGTCAAACGACTGTATTGATCCAGTCTGCAGCGGGACGCATCCGGACGAGTCATGTGGCTCGGTTGCGTGCTTGGGCTGGGAGGGAGCTCACCCCGGAAAAGGAGGTGGAGAAGGAGAGTTCGGAAGCTAAATTTGTACCTTTGGAAGGGGTGTCTGCAGACCCCCCTAAGAGGGTGGTACGAAAGAAGCTCCGAAAGACCGTGAAAAAGAAAGTCTCGGCAGGCAAAGGAAGAAGGGCACGGAAAACTAAAATCAAGGCTGGAATTTTAGTAAAGAACGAGTGTCCTTCGGCCAGGTTATTAGATGCGAGCACTAATCCCGTGCGGCGAAGCCCTAGGCTGGTGGCTAGAGGGGCTGTAACCTAGCTTGTTTACACAACGAGTGTGGTGTCCTGTGTTGTTCTATATGTTATGTGTGTGCTACCAACAGGGGCGCTCAGAGTCAATAGAAAAGAATGTAAGAGTGTTCCCCCAGGGTGGTGGACGGATAATCCGGTGGGGTAATCTTCGATTTCCCATATATATCCACTAATACTCCCGATGAGCTCTTTATTCGAAGTATATTCTGACTTTTGGGGAGCTGCCCGAGTGGCAGTAAGATCCCTGCAGCCCGAGATGCGGGCGGGAGAGGTCGTGACCTGATTAACCGGTAATTGGGTCACACCGGATAACGGGATCGCGTCCAATCACGCGAGATGCCGCGCATGCGCTTTGTTTTAAAACCAAAAGCGAGGGAACCGCCATATTGATTTTGGGCTTCCCGAAGTCAGTAGCGGCGACGGTCGGCAGCGGCGAATTCGGGATTTAGGGCGGTTAGAAGAGGAGAAAGTCTGTGAAAGAGTTGTAAGCAGTGAGTACTCTTTCTTGCGAGTTCTGAGACAAAAGAGAGCGGCGGGGAACTTTCGGTTTCCCCGTCAAACTCTTCGTCGTAAGACACCCCCGAAATAAGTGAGGATGGCAGAGCAGCAGCTCCGTCAGTCCGAACTTCCCGGAGACTCCGAGACAGCTTCGGCCGTTAAGGGTCTAGTGGACGCTCAGAGCCCCAGTGGTGATGAGCTCAGCGAGAGTCTGGCGGAGATGTCTGTGGATCCGGCCGTCTCCCCGATTAGGAAGTCACCATCGCCGACGGGCAGTGAGGACTCCCAACTGCTGCAAGGGATCGCCCACTCCGGAGTGGAGCAGGAACCTTCCGAGAACACTGTGCGACCCTCGCGGATGTGCAGTTTGAGCATCTCCCCCACCCTCCAAAAGGCAGTAAGCAGGAAACTGTCTATGGAGAGTGGTAGTGAATCCGACACTGCACGTCCGAGGACGCGTGGTGGAAAGAGTGCTACACGGGATCGGTCGAAGTCGTCCGATTCTAGAGTCAGCACTAAGGCTCCCAAACACGCGAGTGCTGGGAAGAAGCCTTCGGTTAAGGTCGAGCCTAAGAAGCCCGACCCCAAGAAGAGTAGTACTCCGAGTACTAAGAAGACGGACCCTAAGGCTGCCACTGCTACGGCGCCTAAGGATCCGAAGAAGAAGAATACATCCGTGAAGGACGTAACAAAGGGGGATCCGAAGCCCGCCGCTAAGGATCTACCTAAGAAGGGCCAGACGTCTACCAGCAGTAATGCTGCCAAGACTCCGGGCCCCAAGAAGTCTACCATTCCGATCCCCACAAAGGTGAAGGATAGTACCACAAAGACTCCGGCTCCGAAGACTCCGGCTCCGAAGACTCCGGCTCCGAAGACTCCGGCCCCGACGAATCTGTTGACTTTCTCTCCGGCCCCGACGAATCTGTTGACTTTCTCTCAGGAGTTAGACAACAGTGCGGCAGTGGCGGCTACAGCCGCTGCGCTAGCTGTTGGGTCCGGACAAGGGGGAGCTCGTCCGAAGACGACTGTTACCCTACAGGAGCCTATGGAGGATATGGACGTATCGTCGGGCGCACATGTCGTTCGGACTTTACAAACGGTGCTGTCCAACCTGCCCTTCAAGGCCCCGGCTATCCCGGAGCCCCGGAAAGAGGTACCCACTTCAGTGGACCCACCTCCCCAGACCAACGAGCCCAATCCGGAGACACCAGAAATGGATACTTCGGATAAGGCAGGCAAGCTGGACCAAGCTGCGGGTGGTGGGAGTACACATCCTAGCCCCACATGAACATGATGACTGGGATAAGGATGACACCGATGTCCCATCCATTCTCCGAGGGGCCATCATTGACCAGTTGAGCCGTGAGGAGGTTAGGTCTTTCAACCTAATCCAACTGAAGACCTTCAGGGGCCTGGACAGTTTGTCTGCTAGGTTCCCTGTATGGTTCCCGGACCGCTTAACAGCGGCCATGGAGAACGTGAGCGATAGGGCCAGCAAGGCTCGTCTACTCGCTCTGTCGGAGGGTCGTCCCGAGGCTATCGAGGCCTTGGACTCGGATATGCAAACATATTCGCAGTACAAGGTTGTCCATAACCGACGGGAGAAGAGATGACACCTGACGCCAGCTATGAAGCTAGCTCGGGGAGTCAACCAGAAGACCAAGGAGGCTATTCTGGACGCAACTCTGGAGGATGAAATCATCCAACAGACAACAGCAGCGGCTAGGAATGCTGATACTAGTCGCCTAGAGAAGGCCAACCGTCGGGACTTATACCTGAGGGAGACCATCAAGCTCACATCTCTGGAGGCGGGGTAATCCGCGGAAGAGGTTGAAGCCATTTTGAAGGGGTTGGATGAGGATACCATCCCTCATGACGAACTCGAGGTATTGGTAAGGACAGCGCTCCGAGCCAACGCCGAGAGCAGGTTTAGGTATTTCAAACCTATGTGCGTGGGGGACTGTGTAAAGGACAAACGTTCTTCGCAACACCCGGATCCGGTTGGTCAGGACGGCCTCTCGGATGATGAGGAGTGGATCAAGAAGGATCCTCTCGACAAGTCGGTACAGTTGTATCACTTTGAGTTACTGGAGAAGGTCCGGACTGGTAGTACGATGTACCATTCCTATCTCCAGAAAACTAATCTGTCCTGGGCGATGGCGAGATGGACTCCAGATCGCCATTGCCCCTTCGAGACTTGTCAAAACATTGACGAGACCCTGGAGACGCCCCGAACCTGGCCTACTAAGGTAAGGTTCGCGCGGCATATCACCCGATACCATGTGCGTCATTTCATGCGATATGACTGCCTGAGTGTGGGTCCAAGAGGGAGCAAGAGTTGCCCCGATGGTGGCCTGTTCTATACGAGAGCAGACATCATCAGACACATGGCCAAGAAACACAACTTGTCCTTGGAGACGGCGGCGGAGCGGATACAGCTCGCCCATGAGGAGGTCTACTCCCGGTTCGGGGAAGTAGGCAAGAACGAGAACCTCGAAGTGGACTTCGGTACCAACGAGAAGGGGAAAGTCCGGGTATTTTACAAAGTAAACCCAGTTAGCAACTGGCACCGCATCCCGGACGGCGAACTCTTTGAGGAGTTCGAGGAGTACCAGAGGCGGACAAGCACGAAGAAGGTACGGAAAGCTCCGAAGAGACAGAACCAGTCCTCGGAGCCTACCGATGCCAAGAGAGTAAAAACGGATGAGAGACCATCCGTTATGGAGAAGGCGGATCCTGGCTATAAAGGCCCGGCATTCACCTCCACCAAGACTGACTGGAAGTCGGGCCCCCAGAGCATGCCATCTCGGGCTGCTCCGGAGGATCCGAACACCAGTATGGGGGAAGCCTTTGACGAGGCCTTCCCACCTAGTGACCTGGTTCCGGGAGGGGAAACCCAAACCCTCACCCAGACAGGGAAGACAAAGGCTTCGGTGAAACCTAAACCGAAACCTGCCAAGGCACAGGATCTCCCTCCAGAGACTCCGGATGAGGATGCTTTAGTCTTGCGACTACGAGCTCCTCCTTCGTTCCCTCGCGTCGACTTCGCTTCGTACGAAGCCGGACAACAGGCGCTAGATAAGTGGCAGGAAGGCTTTCACCGGCTGCTCACCGACCTCAGTCAGGAGGTGGCGATGATGTACCTTAACACGGTGCATCATCTCCATGAGAGGGAAGTCGCTCTCCAAAAGGCAGCGGCAGTAGATACTGTTCAGGAAGAGAAGGAAAGGGCTCGGACTGAACGACCCTAGTAGCAAACCCACTGTGGCCCCGGACGGGGCCAGACTGTGTTTGCAAGTCTGGCCCGGAGTGGGCTAACCGACGGGCTCCCGTCGGTTTAGGGCACTGGGCTTTGGTCTGGCCCCGTGCGGGCTTCCCATGTTGGGCGCAGATCGGGTTTTGGACGGGAAGCCCACTTTGGGCTCAGATCAGTTTTTGGACGGGCTTCCCACTTTGGGCTCAGATTGGTTTTTGGACGGGCTGAAAGTGGGTTCTGATCAGTTTTTGGACGGGTTGAAAGCGGGCTTAGATCGGTTTTTGGACTGGTTGAAAGCGGGCTAAGATCAGATAATTATGGGTTTTTAGAATCTATTCAATCATTCTCCAATGATTTCTTGTATTTGTTGAACCAGATATCCTAGGTCCTGCTAATCAACCCAAGGCATAATCATACTCTTCCTACCAAATAATGGAAGTATCAAGCGGGCCTATTATCATCAGGTTTGAGCCACATGCAGCATAGACAAGTGTCTATGGTGCACATTGGCCTTCAAAGCCATAGTTCATACCTACATGGGGCACATGAGTCTTGTATTAAGATTGTAATGCCACAGAAATAGTGTTTACACTGGATAGCTGCTTAGAGAACCTCCTTTTCATCATTCAAATATATATTATATCTTATTTCCAAACTGTGAGAACATCCATTTATTGTTTCCTATTCTACATCACTTTAACATTTTATTGTATTATCATATAATGTCAATTTCATCTGGCTTTGTTGGAAAACTCTAGATATTGTATAGTAGTGACATCTGGTGTCAATCATCAGAATAATTAGACCAGTTGCCCTGTCCAAACCCAACCTCAGCCCTCATCGGCCCGGAGTGGGCTAACCGACGGGCGCCCATTGGTTTAGGGCACTGGGTTTTGGTGTGGCCCCAAGTGGGCTGCCCGAATTGGGCTCAGAACGGGTTTTGGACGGGTTTCCTGTCATCTGGCCAACATGAACCCAAAGCGAGTAGCCCTCTTTGAAACTGATCTGAGCCCAAATCGGGCAGCCCGCTTTGAAACTGATCTGAGCCCAAGATGGGCAGCCCGATCGGGGCCACACTACAGCCCAGCCATCTGCCCAACATGAAACCCAGCTCAGTTTTGCCCGACTTCAAACAGCCAATCCGAGCTAAAACCAAATTGGCCCTGTGCGGGCTTGCTACTAGGGGAGTGCTTGCTAAATCCGAAAGGAAGAAGCAAAAGATGGCGACTAAGAACGCCGAGGAGAAACTGGACGCTGAAGCGCCCGGTTCAGGGATTGCTTCGCGCACGAGATGCACGAAAGGGATGGCACCAGGGCTCAGATCGAGTCCTGGCTTCGAGACTTGACTCTGGCGGAGGCCAAGTCAGACTCCGATGAGGAGGAGGCGCCGGCTAAACCCGACGCCACAGGTGACTCGGAGTCCGGATAGGATTAACCTATCACAGGACCCGACTAGGAGGGGGTGGTATTCATATGATACCGACCCCAACAGCAGAACACCTTTGGTGAAGGAGTATCCGGACAGCAGGACGAGGCAGGCTGGCTACGTGAGGATCCAGTATGCCCGGGAACACTGACAGAAGCTGAGGAGGAGATCCGGAGAAGGAAAGCAGAACTCGGGACGGGAGCACGTTAACAACTAGGATCCGATACGTCGTTTTTTTGTGACATTTTCATATCAGGACCGAGTGCTCCTTATACACAGTGGGACGTTAAACTACACAAACAAACAAACAAACACAGTCTGAAGATCGCCTGGAGGCAGGACTGATTTTTTTTTTATTCATACCTGTACGCTCCCGAGTATTAGCAATGAACTTTCTTGTTCCGGTGAGTAGGAGCTGAACGAAGTAGGTTCCGAAAGCCGGGCAGAATGCTACAACATCTTCAGAGGATCCGGATCTTCCACAAGGAACACGTATGATGTCCTTTTTGTTAAATACTATAATATGTACTTATTTCTTAACTAATAAGAAAAGTGATATTGTTTATCACTTATAGTAATATTCATTACGAGTGTAAATAGCTCGGGGTCCTGGAGGGACGAAATTTTTTTTGTGATATTATACTTTTCAAGTGTTCGTATACTATATATATAGGTTAACTCTATCTGGCCTAGGGAATGGAGTGTAATTTTTATTACAGTCACTATATATATAGAAATGTGTGTAATTAATACCTTATTGTGTTCATCAGAATATGTCATATTGTTTAAAGGTATAGCTTTAATAGAGCCCCTAAGGTGGTATTTATAAGATAATGCCAGTCCGAAGTGTTTTCGGACTTTAACCTTAATTATTTACCTCCCGGTTAGTGTATACGAGGTGTTATATGACGGGTTCTTTTCGATGCTGTGTTGCGAACTCAGTCTGAACCCTTCAGTCCGACGGCAGGTGGCGACACCTGCTTCGGGCTTGGGGTATGGACAGAGGTCGCTATAGGCTTCCGGTCTGCGTGTGCGCGCGCTGGCTGGCTGCCTATATATACCCAGCATCCGATGGGACTCGTCGGTTACTCTGAGCCACGCTGGTGAGGAGACCCCGTGATCACTGCGGCTGATTAGCCTACTGACCCGTTCCGAACTCTATAGGGAGTTCGCACGTTTAGATATTGCCTGTCTAGGTTCTTGAATAAACCTATTGATTCGCAACCTGTAACACTTGATCCAAACTGTGTGGACTTTGTTCTTTACTTGATACTCTACCAATATCATAAAGACGCAAAGTATCGTTTATTACAGATATTAGGGTTATCTGAACTGTAGAATCCATAAAATTGCAATTTGGGAAATGCGAAGATGACTGCCACGAAACTCAATAGTGTCTGGTTTCCTCATGTAATACATGAATATTGGGGGTCTGGATGGGGGGTCCCCATGTCGATTGTCGATCTTAAAAAAGGCCATGTCGCATGTCAATGTCGCTTAATAATGCCCATGTCCCATGTCGATTTTAAGAATTGCCCATGTCGCCTGTCATTATGTTTTTTGAGCCTCATGTCGCATGTCACTAGGCCTCATGTCGATTGTCGATTATAAGAAATAGCCATGTCGCCATGTCAAATTTGGTGGTCCACACCCATAATATTAGGATTATCTTTGGTGTCGAAATGATTTTGGGTCATCTATATTGCAATTTGCAAAACTCCATAGACTCAAGACTGTCTAAATTGCAATTTGAAAAGTTCCAAAATAAATGGGTAGAAATCTCCAATCCTCATCCAGTAAAATACATGATCTCATGATTTATTTACAAATGACATACACATGTGCTTCTTGTTATTTCAGAGATGATGGTGTAGGCTGGATCTGCGTGAGCTCGCCTACATACGATGATGATGATGATGATGATGAATGTGACCCATGCGGCCTGCAGGATTCCGTCGAGGCTTTGAAGAAATCAGGTCGTGGAATTAGCCTTAGGACAATATGTGAGTTTGCAAAGCAGCACCATGTGCTGGCAGGGAAGTGGATGTTCTATGTTAAGACTGGTCTGAAGATCGACCATCTCTGGAGTATTGTTGGCACAGCAACCGCTGCTGGCAAACTGGGAACCTCGGCCAAAGTCAGCCCAGTACGATCTCAGAAAGACCCTTTATACAACTCTAATGACATGAGCCATGTTGTGTGTATGTATGTGAAGGACTTCACAAATGAAGAAGAGGTGATGGCGCTGGAGGCAGCAATTCGCCGGGCTGGCATCAGGGTGCCACTCAGCTTTAAACCAGACGTCTACACCTATATTGGAATCTACCGTGGTAATGAATGGGGGCTTCGTCCAGTCATCTACGAAAGCAACTATTCTATACTTGAACAGACATCTCAAATAAAAAGAGTGGCAGAAGACAGCGATTCTCTTCAAAGATAGATGTCACCATGATCTTTTGAATGACCTTTTGAAAGCAGGTTTCACCTGACGTATCTGTTGATAAAAATCATGAGTGACTTCTATGTTGCTGTAATTAAATCAATCGGTTTTGTATTGCTGAGAAGCAAATTTGCACATAAAAGGTGCTACAACATTGTGTTTTACCGGTACTGTACGAAATAAATCTACCGGTAGTTGTTATTTGATATATACATGTATTCATATTGATTGAGTAAAACTGCTTCCACATACTGTAGTTGTGCATATTAAAAGACTTTTTGTCCCGGTTTTTTTTTGTACATGTACGGTACATGTTACATTCACCTGCGAGGCAGAGAAATGTGAAATGCTATGGTCTGAGTATGGAACTGAAGGTATTGTCTATTATACATATACCGGTATCCCAATAGTAAACTGTAAAGCTCATTGCCGGGTTTGACTTACATACCGTTAAAGCTATCGATTGAGTATCAAAAATCGAAGATGCCATCACTCCAGGCTAGTGTGGCCGCGCCATGTCCACGTGCCATGTCTTTGATAGCCTTGGTACATGTAGAGGGGAGCGTGAGGAAAGTTTGTTTAATAAATAGGGAGAAAAGTGCCAAGCATGCAGAAAACTGTCATCCCTTTTCAGTAGCGATACGCATTGTACCGCAAAACTACATGTATTCATTATACAGGTTTTCCTTTCGCTCTGTATGATAGTTGTGAAATGCCCTGTAGGCCTAAATCCCCACAGATGTCTGTACATGGCTCAACCGCGACCGTGGGTAGGGGCAAGTTGGACTGCAAAATAAGTCGGGAGATTTCTAATGTAGTGTAGCTGTTGGCTATTCTAAGATAGACATCTGCTATGAAAAACTCCAGATTCGAAAAATAGGTTGTTCAGAAATTACATTTTATTCATTCTGACATACGGCTCGTAATCATACAGACGGATAGCAACAATCAAATAGGCTTCTGAACACCAGTGGTCATATGAACATACAGGAGGTATACGCTCACGGTCTAGTACATAATTCCCGAGTTCCAAGGCTCTCTTCCATCTTGGTTAACTCCACTTGGATCAGACTCCCCCAGAGGGAGTTCTGTACCCGGAGTTGTGCACCAGTGCGTCTATCTCCTCTAGTTCCCCCAGAGGGTGGAACAGAGAAAGACGCAGGGTGACCAAGGTGGAAGCAGCGACAGGACTAGGCCTAAAAGGTACAACAGAGTTCGGGGAAGCTCTGTTGTGGAGCAGCCAAGCTGGCCGAAGTGCGCAGCAAGACTGGGTCCTCGATTAGCAGAACCCCAGGTCTTATGTACTGGTCGTTATGTAATTCTCTCCATTACTCGTAAACACTTGAGTTCCCGAGGAACTCCGGGTAACCACGCGCCGGTGCATCCGAGCCGACACCGTACCCGAGATATGTCGGGTGACACGTGGCGGTCACGGCTCAATGCACATAACCAGGCCGCGCTCCACCATTCCTCAGGTGGGCTTATATAACCTTATACTCGGCAGTAGACAGGAGTGCGGCCTGGATACACGACAACACATATACCAAATATAACTCCAACTGGTTCCATAGAAATAGTACAGCGGCGACCCACTACACTACCCCCCTTCAGACAATATCATAGCGTCTAAATAGCAGCACAAAGTGCAGTATTATTATACTACCTTGATACAATGACAAATTTTATCTCCAAACAACCCAAAAAAACAAATATATTGTCTCCAAACACATACATAGTGGAGGCAAGCGTAACTCTTTCTATCAGAAACACTAATATATTTCTTGGGTATCATAGATATGTATTCATCCTTCTTGATATTAACGTCAATCATATCAACCATCAGGATCCAGTTACACAATAATCGAGTATCATCCTTCAATAACAGTCATGATTTATGGGACTAAGAGGATAAACTCCACACAGCCAGTCAAGCCCTATAAAACAAACTTGACTATATATCATAAAAAAATATATAAAACCTTTAAGACATATTTATCGCATACTAACCATGTCTCATCGAAAACGATTTGTTACAACAGGTATCGTATACATACAGATCAAATATGAGCACTTCTCCTTAAAAGTTACCAATTTTTTTTAGTACAAGACATATTGGAAAACAAAAAGGTGGCAAGTGTCGACTTTATAGTAAACCTTGACCCAACCCGTCTATTTGAATAGACTCACTCGCTTTATGTGCCAGAGTAAGGTTTGAAAGATCAATATTTTTGGAATAAATGAACATATAGCGTAGATCCGGTAAATGCAGTTTCCAATCCAATCAAGGTCTCCAAAACCTTATGCACCATGGTCACCCAGGTGTCCTTTTCGGCGTACTCTACACAATAACACAAGTGACACTCTCCATATAGGAATACTGAAAGCAATCAGATCAAGTGTCATGGCAACATATCTCAACGTTTCAGGGAGAATTAGTCTCCACACTTAGTTCAAAGATCAAAAACGCAGCAAGCTGAAAAATAGAATGATCCGGCTCCTCACTCGATACCTTCCTTCTGAAAGTAATCAACGGGAGCCTACGGATCTCCATAACAACTTACGCAATTTCCACTCCTAGTACCTGAATAAATTTTACGTTTCTCAGGTTCATTGATATGTTATTACCACAGATCTACACATAGTACGAATGCAGTCAAGCAACCTTTCAGTAGGTATCATCAGGATCCAGTCCCTCATACCTTTACTTATTGGACGGTTAATTCAGAGTATCACAATCGGCATACAATAATCATACCTATAGCACATGTCATCAAATCAAACAGAACCCGTTTTACAAATACTGTCTTATGGCAAAAATAGAACACTCTTTGGTGATGGTTTTAACAGTTTCTTATATGACGACAACTGCAAACCTAGATCATATCAAAGTCTTTTCATAAATAGGTGATAATGATCCACTGTTCTTGTCATCTCAGTCTTTTATAAATATATATGTATATATAGTCATCCTGTGACCCATAGTTTATGGTATAAAGCATCATACGGTCCGTGGTGTATTAATAACCCCACTACTGCAAAAGTTCAACCTTGATGACGACACATGGTAGAGGTTCCATCTATGCTGCAACTGGGAATGTTTTTATGACTCGCCACTCAGCAAAAGTTCTTCATTTCTGGACACTGGAGACATGCATTCACTAGATCGATTGTCACTCATCTCAATGGATATGTCCATCCCAGACCCTAGCTGCAAAGCATCAGGGTTAGGAAAATGCACTTGAGTACCCATAGGTACACTCGCCATGGATACAGGAATGTCCAGGGTGGATGGACGATGGTTCCCAGACATAGAACCAGTCGTCACAGGTGGGTCCATTGGAGGATCCACCATCATGGATTGTTCAAGTTCGTTTTCAGGAGCCATAAGCGCCTCAGCATCACGGATAGACAGACGTAGGTCAGCCTCTGCAATTGCATCGTTCAGCTCCATCAGTATCTGAACCGCCTCTCTAGTCTCACTTTCCGTTATCTGGTAAGGTGACTGACAAGAGGTGGTATCGAGTATTGGTGTTGAGACAGGAGTCGAGTTATATGACTCTGCCTGCAGTTCATTCACCACCATCCTCGCTAGAGTGGACACCCCGGCTGGAGTATCCATAGTCTCAAAGGAAGACACGGTTGTGTCCACCCCCATTGTAGTATACTGCATCGTCTTAGCATCAGACGACACAGAGGTAGACGTCACAGCAACAGATGTCACCGAGACAGGTGACACAGGAACAGACGTCACAGCCACGGACGTCTTAGGAACAGACGTCACAGCCACGGACGTCTTAGGAACAGACGTCACAGCCACGGACGTCTTAGGAACAGACGTCACAGCCACGGACGTCTTAGGAACAGACGTCACAGGAGCCAACTCCGATGACCCACAGGCCATGGAGGTGGCAGCCACGTAACTGCAGTCGGCCTGGTGCGCCTCGTCTTCTGTAGATGGAGGTGGAGGACTCCTAGGGGTATTACTAGCCCTGGAGTCGGCTCTCAACCTTTGTGCGTATGCATCACCGTCAAATCCTAAGGGAAGAGGGGCAGAACCCCGTTCAACCCTGTACACACTCTCGTCGTACCAACTTGACAATGGTATCTCATAGCAGTCTTCGAAAAACTCAGCCAACTCTTCATAGAAGTCATCGTTCTGCTGAGCTTCCTTTCTATAGCTAGAAAATTCTTCTGTTAGACCACCAATTTCGTGTTCTAACTTCCGAATAATTTTGGTTTTTAGACTAATTTCAGTCCTGGCAGCAGTTAGCTTATGTTCAGCAGAGCTGACCATATCCTTACTGCGATCCAACTTGACTTTGAGATCATCAATTAAAAATTGACTTTCCATACGAGATTTTTCAATATTCAATCTCAAATCATCTACTATTCTGCTTGAGGTTGCTACCATGTCATCTCGTTGTCCCAACTGTCTTTTGAGGGCTTCATTCTCCTCAGTCATTTTGGACATTTTAGATAGGAGTTCTGCTTTAGCAGTCTCCACTTTCTCTAATTCGGCCAAACGACTTTCCTTTACCAATTGCTCAGCTTGAGCCCTAGCTCCTTGCAGAGCTAGTTGACAAGCGAGATCCAGTGTGTCAAATGAACTTTTAAGTCCAGTGACATACTGTTCTTTCAGAAGATTCCTGATACTTATATTCTCAGGGTGATCAATATCACCAGTCAGCTTAGGCAGAGGAACCGACTCCAAAGAGATATCTTCCTCACCCACTCCAGCTGATGGAGAGTTTAGTGAGAGATCCCCCATACAGGTAGATGGTGATGGAACGGAGGATAGTCTACGACCAATCTCCTGTTCCTTCCTCATCTCTGTTTTACTTGATTGAACCCTGCCTGTGGGTGGGGTGAATTTCTGGTCCACCCAATCATCCCCCTCAGATTGGAAATCAATCGTTCTATAGGTCATCTTAAATTTGGAATCCTCTTTCCCACTTACTGACTCTATCTTCCCTGTTACATACCCTTGACTATCAGTAGAAGTATTTTCTGTCTTTAATATCTTCCTTGATACTCCCGGGTTCCCTCTAGCTTCAGAGATTGTGGTAGGAGGTATTACCTCCTCTCCCACAAATACACAGTCATCCTCCTCCTCCACAGGAGAAGCCAACAGGTCATTTACCATTTTCTCCTCTATGGCTAGCCTTGGGCTAACAGCAACCCTCGGTAATGATCCGCCAGAGCCCTCCTTGTTGGATTCAGTAGTGTTCCTACTAAACCCACAGGAAGACCCTGGAGCACGTCTTTTGGTTGGGGTCGATCGGCCGTCAGGTGATGAGTCTAGCCCAGCAGAAGCTGAGGACTCCTCTGAACCTGTGGTCCGCATCTCTCCTAAGGTAACCGAGACAGGAGTGTACACTCCATGGTCCACAGTTTTACCTTCAGACAGCATTCTACCTTTAGGAGGAGTGGCCAACTCCATTTTACTACGATAATCAGAGGCTTTCTCCGGAAAGTCCTTAATGTAGTATGGCCACGCCTTTCGATTCAACCACAACCTTCTCGGGTTATGGTTGAACACCAAGGTGTATGCCAACCCCTGTGGTACCCTTACACACTTTTCTCTGTCCGTGAGTCCTAAGGCCTCCGGACTATTCTCGAGAATATCTAGATTGGACATAGCAGTTTCAGCCTTCATATGGTGTACATCCACTAAATGCCTTATCATACAGCCCTTTCTAGATGTGCTGAAAGGTTCACCACCTTTCATACATTTAACTGAGCGATTAGACTTGGCCCGGCACTGCCACATCATCTTGGAGTGCGCGTGGAACTCCACTAGATGTCGTGCGAACTGGTACAGGTCCAAATACTCAGCTATTGGATTTCTATCCATACACTCATTGAATGGGCATTGCCCCGAACCTATTCTCCAACCTCTACCAGGTTTATAAGTAGGCATACCCGGCGGGACAAATGTCATCCAGGCCCATTTCAACCGATCTCTATCCTCGTTGGAGAGGTCGGCAGCCCTGTATGTCCCCATACTTTGCTTTATAACCTCATCCCAGAACTTGTACGCTTGATGTGCCCCTGAACTAGTATGCTCTAACCAGAACTCCATATCCCTCTCTGTATCTTCGTAGGATGGTAGCCTAGCTCGGCTCCCTATCTCCCCAGTAACCTCTCCTACATAGGGTCTGGACTTAGAATTATCGGAAGGAGATCTGAATAGTTTAGTACATTTCTTCTCGTTGAACTTGTCCAACTCTTGGATGTATGCCCCCCTGCATATCCTACTCCCGGGAATCACTGCATCCGGCTTAAATTTCTCGAATTTAGCTGCTAAATGCATTACTGCCATGTTTGGAATACGTTCCGGAGTTGACTGTGTAGGGGCATTCCAATCGGGTACAAAGTTACCATGCACCGGATGTAAACCATCCGCACGGTCATACGACATAGCACCCCACGGAGCGACCACTGGAATGTCACTGACCGAGTGCACCGGTATCCCGGGCATATTCGGGTCAGTCCGGGTCACTCCCGAAGAAGGTGGTGACGCAATATTCCCAACCTGGAACAAGGGAAATCCCCCGGCCTCGAGTCCTTTCAACCCTGGCCCTGACACGAACCCCCTAGCCTGCGCCACTGATAAACCCATATCTACCAGTTTCCTTACATGTTCTCCCCGAGCTAGGAGATACTGTGTGGTTTTAACCTTTTCAGTTCTCCTTATCTCCGAGATATTACTGTGATTTCAGCGTCTCACACCCCTATTCTTCATCTTAGCCGGTGGTTGATACACAAATTTAGGTAAATCTGCATCCCGAAATCGTTTTGGAAGATCATACTCGACCGGAGCTGTTGACTCCAGGTCCCCCAAAGCTAACAATTCTCTCTGTTCCTGCGACAGAGGGGTAACTTCCGTCGAGTGACTCCTTCTATGGGAGTCCCCCGACGGATAGTTATCCGCCATGATAACTACACAGAGGGCGGCCCAGAGGAGCCCACTCTAAAAATGAGCTTAAATGAGTAGTAGAATCAGGAAAATTGTTACAAATGTGTCCTCCTGTACTACCTCACTTTAGTGTCTCCTCTCTCCCTCACATGTAGATGTTCTAACCGGTGTTTTACATACGCGGAGAGAGGTGCCTTCGCATCCACCCTCTCCAACGGTATGTGCAGGACTGACGCTTTCCGCGCCAAACCAGCATGCGTGCGCATCCAAGCGCAAAGGATCACGGGTACCGGATAGCCCTTCCCGAAGAAGTTATCCGGTATTATCCGAAGAAAACCGGGTGGCGGAGTAAACTGCGTAGTAGTTGCAATCTTCGCCGGGTTCTCTCGGATTGTATTTTACACATCATTTCAAGTAATAGCAATTCTTTAGTTCGTCACGGCTGTATTATTTGTAGCTTATGAACCTTCAGAACGCTGTTTAAACAAACATTATAAAAAAATACGTGTCAAAGTAAATTTCTTTGGTTGTCCGAACAAATTCGGAATACGTATGAGTCCCATTCTCATGTTGTTGTAACGAGTTCTACACCCGTACTTTCTACATAATATTTCTTACTAGGATCCTCATATCTATCCTTAGAAAAATTACTGACTAGGTTTGATTGGATTTTAATCCGAAACCATCACGACAAGTACTAAATGGGAAACCAACTCACAGACCATAGCATGTAAACATTCAAAACTAACTTTAGTAAAGCAGAACGTTGGGTACCCCAATGCCATCTACTGGTCAATTTCACCATTATTCCCGTCACAAAGACTAAAGAATAAAATCCGGTATTTCTCGTTGTGTTTTTGACAATTAGCACCAGTTACGCAACTTTCCGGGGTTTACCGGGTAAGTCCTTGGAGACCCGAACTATTTCGGGTAACCACAACAAACAAACCCAGCCCCGCCGCTCTTACGTAACAGCACCTCGACCCGCTATACGAGCACTTCTACGTATGGGTCCTTGGGGTTTCTTCTTCTCAATTACTGTAGGAACCTCCCTAGTTCCCTTTTCAGTAACCAACTTCTTCTTTTTCTTCCTACCATCGACTTTTCTAGCTGGCGTTGCTTTTCTAGTCTTCTTTGTAGGCGGGGGTGCCGTAACCTGTGTTTTACGCACCCACCTGGGTTGGGGCATTGGCACTTCTACCAAAGGCTCATTCTCATCGCCGGGCCGGCGACCTAGCCAAGGCTTCAGGCGATCCACATGGCCTGCAACTATCTTGCCTTTCACATTCTTCAACAACACAGTAACATCCGATATTACTTTTGTCACCTCAAATGGCCCATCCCAACCTTTCGAGATTTTTCCATGTACAGGTGGCTTCAATCTCACCACCTTCTGTCCAACTACATACTTCCTCTCTCTCAAGCCTGTATCATACCCTACTTTCTGATGGATGGCCGCTTTCTTCAAATGGCCTCTCACCAATGCATAGCCTTCCCGCAATTCTCTACGCAGAGATTCCGCAAATGCCACACGGCATGGGACATCCTTTCTCCGCAGTACACTGCCAAAGACCAAATCTGCAGGCATTATGATCTCAGATCCAAATACCAAGCTGTTAGGAGTGCAGCCAGTTGAAGCATGCACCGTACCGTTGTATGCATGAGCCACATACTGGGAAAACGTGTCCCAGTCATCCTGATTAGAATTAACCAGTGTGGTCAGCCCTTGAATCAACGTGCGGTTGAATCTCTCAACCATCCCATCCGACTGCGGTCGGTACGGATTAGTGCGTGTCTTAACTATGGCCAATTCTTCCAGCATCCCCTGAAAGAGACGCGATTCAAACTCCCTACCCTGGTCTGAATGTAACATGAGAGGTGCGCCAAATGTTAGTACCCACTCCTCAACCAAAGCTTGTGCGCAAGTTAATGCCGTGTGATCCTTCATTGGGATCACCCTCACGTACTTTGTATAGTAGTCTTGTACCACCATCATGCACACGTTGGAGTTTGGAGTTGTCTGGAAGCCAGTGATTATATCAATGGCTATCCTCGCAAATCTGACTCCGAACAGTTCTTGTCTGAGAGATGTTTTACCTTTCCCAGGGCCCGGCTTCACCAGGCAACACGTCGGGCATTCACTCAACCAACGTATTACGTCCTTAGACATCCCAGGCCAGTAATATCTCCTCGCTAGTTTGTCCAAAGTCCGTTTCCTGCCAAAATGAGCGGAAGTCTGATGACCATGGAAAAACTCGAATACTTCCCATCTCAGAGAAGCTGGCAAGACTATCTGTAGCCTTCTTCTGGCTTTGCCCTCCAGAGTTTTCCATCTACACAATAGGCCGTCTCGCACTACCAACTGCGACCATTGGCCCACCAAGTTCCTTACTTCCACACATTCTAATGACAGAGCAGGTCTGACGGGACGAGCAGCTCTCTCCAGGATCAGATTCCGTATCATATTGATACCATCGTCCTCCTGCTGAGCTTCAAGTATGGACTCCGCCGACCAAAACACCAAGTTCTCTTCCCAGGCCGGATCAAAATTCATTATTGGCGCCACCAACGCGTTATGTATGCCACAGTCTTCACAGTCCATTCTTGCACATCTTCGGATTGGTCTCCTAGACAAACAATCCGCATTCACGTGCTTCACTCCGCTCCGATGCTGAATCTGGGTATTCTCTATCCCTAATTCAGACAACGCAGAGATCCATCTGCCCATCATCCCATCTGCCTCCTTGAAATTAAGGAGCCATTTCAAGGATGAATGGTCTGTTCGTAGAATAAAATTCCCACCATACAAATAATGGCGGAATTTCTTTGTGTATACTACTATGGCCAACAACTCTCTCTTGGTGGTGCAATAATTGCGTTGAGTTTTACTCAAGCTGTTGCTAGCAAATGCCAAGGGCACTTCCCTACCCTCCTGCACTTGGGATAAGACAGCGCCTATGCTATCGTTGCTAGCGTCGGTGTCCAGGATGAACTGATCACCCTCAGTAGGATAGCTCAGCACAGGAGTTACCGTGAATAACTCCTTCAGCTTCTGAAAAGCCTGTCCAGCTGATTCCGTCCAAATAAACGGTGGTAGCTTCAACATTCCTTTCCTTTTTCCTACTACTAGCGCCTGTAAAGGAGCCGACACCTCAGCAAATCCGGGAATGAAATCGCGGTAGTATGAGCAAAAACCCAAAAATGACCTCACTTCTTTCTGGTCCTTTGGTGTTGCCCAACTAGCTACTGCCTCCAATTTCCCTGGATCCGCCGAAATACCCGTGCCACTGACTATTCGGCCCAGATATTCCACTGATTGCCTGAAGAACTTGCATTTCTTAGCTTTCAGTCTCAGGTTATAGGATCTCAGTCGATCCATCACCATGGTCAAATTCGATAGACACTCCTCCCGAGTTTTCCCGAAAACTATGATGTCGTCCAGATAAACCAGACAGTTTTTCCACAACAATCCCCTTAGCATTGTCTCCATCATATTCTCGAAAGTAGCCGGAGCATTGCATAAGCCAAATGGCATTACATTGAACTCGAACAACCCCCTGTGGGTTGTGAATGCTGTCTTTTCCTTATCCTCTGGGTGCATCCCAATCTGCCAGTACCCTGACTGGAGATCTAAGGTACTAAACCAGTGATTACCTCCCAAGGAATCCAGACTTTCGTCAATGCGTGGCAAGGGGTAGGCATTCTTCCTCGTAATCCCATTTAGTCTCCTGTAATCTATACAGAACCGACAGGTGCCATCCTTTTTGGTAACCATTACCACCGGACTAGCCCATGGACTATCTGAGGGCCTTATTATCCCTTCCCCTAACATCTTGTCCACCTCATCCTCCAATGCCTGCTTCTTAGACAACGGGAGGCGCCGGTATGGCAAGCGCAATGGTGGGCTAGAACCGGTGTCTATCCGATGAGTTACTCGGTCAGTTCTACCCAATTGCTCCCCTGGAGCGGAGAACAAGTCTGCATTCTCGCATAATAGCTGAGCCAGACTCTGTTTGTCCTCTTCCGTCTCCAAGTGGCTATCTGTCACTAACGGTAAAAGATGCAGTGGCAATCCATATCCTTCCTTCCTATCCTGCTCCCCAGTGTCTTGCAATACCACTGGCATAGCGGATGGATCCAAAGCTCCTATTTCCACTGCTCTCTTTACTGCTAACTCTACTTCTGGTGAGTCAGCTCTTCCTACCACGTCAGCATATGTTACGTCCCCAAAGGTCGTCCCTTTTTCCAGGTACACATCCTGAAAAGTCATATTACTGACTGGTACTACTGTTCGTCTTGAACTCTGCACTAAGGCACTGGTGGAAACCAACCCCAGCTTACTCAAATGCTGCTGATTCGGTTCCACCACCCCCATGCGGTCGAATTCCATTTCCCGGCAGTATACAACTACATTGCACACATGGCGGGGAGGAATTCGCACTGTCTGAGAGACAGACGAGACGCCTGAAATCCGGCGGAGTACACACTGGACCTTCATCTCTTGTGGATACTGAAGAGTGAGTTCCCCTGTCACACTATCCAATACCGCTCCATACAGAGAACAAAAATCTACTCCCAAGATTCCCTCATCCGTCAATTCAGCTACAGTTGTTGAAACAACAAATGAATGTTGATTCACCCAAAAGGGTATCACCTGTCTGCCATGTGTCCGCATATGAGACCCATCAGCACTTCTGACCGACCCAGACCCCACAGGGTTAGTCGACAGACCTGCGAGCTTCTTGAAGAAATGGTGACCCATCATGGAGTGACTAGCTCCAGTATCGATCAGAAATTCCCCCGAGCAGCCCTGAATCTGCACAGGCAAGTACCATCTCTTCCCTTGTAAAGGAGAAGGTTGCAAGGCAAATCTCTGGATTCCAGCTTCACCGCCCAAGTCATATCCCCTCGAGTTGAGAAACTTAACTATAGGATCATCGGGTTTGAGTCGCGAAGCACAAAACCTTTCTACTTCTTCCGCCAACTCAATTCTGCGGACAGTGTCCAGATGAGCTAAATCTTCAACACCTTTCTCGTCCGTTCCCTGGGGCCCATCTCCACCTGGCGGATCAGACTCAGGTGCGGCTAACCCCAGCGGTTCCCATGAAATGGAATCTTTTGATTCTCCCCTGATAGTACCTTTGACAATCACAGGTGGGGTTGTTATCTTGTCATCGACAACAACCCCTGTTAGTTTTCCGTCGGTGGTGGGCTTTGGTCAGAAGAGGGTCCGTCTTTTTGTTTCTCGACCGATGATACATTCTTAGTATCCTTGGACCAACATGTCCTTGCAAAGTGACCCTTCTTCCCACAATTATAGCATTTCGTGTCTTTGTTGGGTTTCCCCTTACCGCGACCACGAGTTGCGACCTTTTCAGCCTTCTCAGCCTTACTACGCTCCTCCATGACTTTTCCGATCATGGTCTTCAATGCACCCTCCTCTGGCGCTTGAGCGTCTGATCCTGGAACCTTTCGTCTTACATAAAAAGAACGACGTCCTTTCCATTTAGGATCTATTGCTGCCACCTCTTGCACTCCCTCTGTAGTCAGTTCAACCTCTTCTACGGGCATCTCTATTACTGCTACAGGGGCTGCCTCTACAGTTTTCAACAGCTTCCTCTTTCTCAGAGCATCTTCCGTAAGCTCGAAGATATCTGCTAGTGACATAGTGGTCTTCCACTGTGAAGCAATCTCGCTCGACAATCTTTCGTCTTTAAGTCCATCTATATACAGGCTGGACAACTTCCTTACCAGCCATGGATCACTTGGACTCATAGATGCAAATGCTTCTGCTGCTAGCACTCTGAGAGCCATTCCAAACTGTCTGTGCCCTTCACCGGGCTTCTGAACTCTTGCCTCTAGCTCAGATGCGGGATCCGCACCGGATGTGGAACCTAAAGCCCAAGAAGCTGTTTCCACTAATCCCTTGTATGTTCTTCCCCCGCTTAATTCAAAGCTTGTTAGGGCGGGATCACCAGGACCATCCCGCAGACACCATGACAAAGCTGCAAGGCACTCATCGCCTTCCCAACCATTATGTCTCATATCTGCTGAAAATCGTGTGAACCATTTTCTCCATGGAACCGAGCCATCATACTGCTTCATCTTGATCGCCTGTTTCCTCACAGGTGTCATCCCCGTTCTCAACGGTATATCAGCCTGGCTCAAAGCATAGTCCACTGCCTTAAAGTTCCCCACGTCATTCGGTACCGCATCAATCCCCAATCTTCTAATTGCTGGATTGCTCTGGAACACTGCCTCATCTTCCATTGACATATTTCCCCTATGTTGATAGGGTGTCCCACTCTGGTTAGTACCTCCGGTCCTTGGTGTATACATGCTTCCTGGAGTTACATGACTGCCAGGTAATGGGGGAGGTGGTATATTGAACATAGGCCTCGCGTTCCCATAACAGTTATCCGGTCCCACATTGCCCCATCCCCCGTAGGAGGTGTTAGGCCCAGCCAGATTCCCTTGACCTGGCGGCCGAGCATTCATGTATGCTCCACCGGGCAAACCTGGTCTGCCTACTGTGGACACATTTACCGGAACTGTAGGAACTTGCCTTGTCCCTGGAGCTGGAGTAGAATGAGCACCTGGAGCTGGAGCAGTGTTAACTGGTCCCACAGGAGGCTTGTTCCCTGTAGCCTGGGCTACCGGAACGTCTCCTTTTACTCCCTTAGTGTCATTCTCCACACTCACCGATTCTGTTTCTTCAAGAAAGCAATCTAACTTTTCCTGAAACAGTTTTTCAACTCTACCACACAGTTCTAACATGAACTCCTCATTCTTATCAAACTTACTGCCATGCATCGATGAGTGTCCACTCACACTGGATAACATATCTGCTGTATGTATCACCATGGAACTATCTAGATCCTCAGTGACAGGTGGTTTCACTACCTCCTCCACCGTATTGACTATAACTACTGAGGGCTCGTCGGCAGTCACAAAGGTCTCATCTCTGGACACCTCCTGCGCCTTTCCCACCGGGTCCCCAATATCCTTCGTCCCTTTTGGTTCTAGCTTATTCATCATGTGATTTTCAGTTTGTTGAGCTAGTGCCTCTAACTCTCCCAGCTTACTATCCTGTTTCTTCAACAACTCATCATACTGCGCTACTTGTAACTGTCTTGCTAGAATCTCGGAACTAATTTCTTTATTCCGCACCACTAGCTTTTCTGTTTCAGACTTCAGTCTGACTTCAGTACCCTCAAGTAGACCCACATTGACAGAAATCTGCTCCAGATGTTTGATCTGAGCTGCATGTTCCCCAATGTTTCCTGACCTTTTTGCCAAAAAACTCTTTTCAAAAGCTTCCCTTTCTTCCTTCAACTTCCTGAGGGATTCTTCCTCTAGCCTTATCCCTTCCTTCATATGCTCATGCTCGTTTCTCAATCGGAGCGTCCTTATGTCCTCCAGGCTCAACCTTCCCCTGGGCTCATAAGGCGGAACCTCTAGACCACGTATTGTCAATGTAAAAGGATCCGGGAACAGCTTATCTCCCCTGGAGATTACCTCAGCTGTCTCTTCCCCTTCCCCAGGAGTTTCCTCTAGGTCGTCTCTTTTGACAACCTCAACTCCTTCCTGACTAACTGGGACTACCACTCTAGTCCCTCCCACTGCTTCTACAGTGGGTACTGGTCTACGTTCCCATCTCACTGGTATAGCTACTGTACCCTCCAGACTAGGTATACTAGAGTCACTATCCTCTCCAGCATCTTCCATGGTCACCTGTCCAAGCGTCACATCCTCCCGTGAGGTGTCCCCCACCTGGACAGGTCCTTCCATAACCCTATCTGACTCTAGAGCTGGACGTTTTGCTGGAGGATCCCCTTGTGAATCCTCAGATCTCACCTCGTGGGCCTCCTCCTCTCCTCCATGTCCAATTTCCCTACTCTGATTGAAAGTATGTACCTTCTGCCTAGCATTAAACCTCACCCTAGATCGTAATCTAGGACGCATTCCCTCCCCTTGGTTAGTAACCAACGGGGGAGGTACCTCCGTATCTGACATATCTTCACCACACAAAAGCAACCTGTAATAGCTATCCTTGAAACCTACCAATTCTGGTTCAAACATATAAGAGCTTACCTCTCAATTTCAGAAAGAAGAGTAAAAAAATAAATGTAAATCAATACTTACCCAAAGTGGTCACGGCACCAGTGTAGCTGTTGGCTATTCTAAGATAGACATCTGCTATGAAAAACTCCAGATTCGAAAAATAGGTTGTTCAGAAATTACATTTTATTCATTCTGACATACGGCTCGTAATCATACAGACGGATAGCAACAATCAAATAGGCTTCTGAACACCAGTGGTCATATGAACATACAGGAGGTATACGCTCACGGTCTAGTACATAATTCCCGAGTTCCAAGGCTCTCTTCCATCTTGGTTAACTCCACTTGGATCAGACTCCCCCAGAGGGAGTTCTGTACCCGGAGTTGTGCACCAGTGCGTCTATCTCCTCTAGTTCCCCCAGAGGGTGGAACAGAGAAAGACGCAGGGTGACCAAGGTGGAAGCAGCGACAGGACTAGGCCTAAAAGGTACAACAGAGTTCGGGGAAGCTCTGTTGTGGAGCAGCCAAGCTGGCCGAAGTGCGCAGCAAGACTGGGTCCTCGATTAGCAGAACCCCAGGTCTTATGTACTGGTCGTTATGTAATTCTCTCCATTACTCGTAAACACTTGAGTTCCCGAGGAACTCCGGGTAACCACGCACCGGTGCATCCGAGCCGACACCGTACCCGAGATATGTCGGGTGACACGTGGCGGTCACGGCTCAATGCACATAACCAGGCCGCGCTCCACCATTCCTCAGGTGGGCTTATATAACCTTATACTCGGCAGTAGACAGGAGTGCGGCCTGGATACACGACAACACATATACCAAATATAACTCCAACTGGTTCCATAGAAATAGTACAGCGGCGACCCACTACAGTAGCCTACCATGTACTCCTGGTTGTCTAAGTCTAATTTACTCTAAATAAGCCAAAACGATATGCAACTGCACCCACCCTTCCATATGACACTCTGTGTCGAAAAATAAGCAAGTTTACCTATTTTGATATCACATGAGTCATGGTTGAGAATTTGATGTTGTCTTAAGTCCCATCCCAGAAGGCACCCAAATGTGTTAATTGTGCAGAATTATTCAAATAAAAAAATGTGCATGTTTGTAGTGTGTGTCTTTTTGGTTCGTTTTTGTTGCACCAGGATTAGGAGCACGAGAGTATCAAAAAAGCCCTATTAGTATTACTTAGTATTGCAAGCCGACTCCTTGACTATTGATCTTTGAACATATTTAAGGTATTGAAAAACGAGGAGTCATAGACACACAATATACTATTATGGTGTAATTGATCATTTAATTAAATCCTACACATATATGCCGACCCCCTAGCTACTTTTGGAGGGGGAAAGGGGAAGACAAAATAACAGCTTCGAGTCTTGTATTCGATGGGTTTGATATAGCCTATTGAAGCAATAGGATTGACGTCTAAATGAAACAAATTTCGCAAGGTAGATGTGAATAGGTTCACACTGATTGATACACATGCAGCTCCAAACGGGTGCAGAGCCAGAGGATATCGCTCGGCCTCGGGCAGAGATTGGACCCGAGATGGAGCGCTCTCCTGTTAGGCCCCTAACTTAGGGGCCGTCCATAAATGACTTCATGCTATTTTGAATCATTTCTGCCCTTCCCCCTTTGGTCATATTTTCTCCTCTTTTTTTTTGTTAATGGCTAAATGGAATGGGGAAGCTAGGCTCTTGGCAAACTAAATTCATGTTTGATTAATTATGAGATTTTTAAATTTTTTAAATTTTGTTATTTATTAGCCTAATTAGGTCCTCATACAGAATGATCTTCCACGACCAATTTATGGTAAGACTTGGTAGGCCTATATGTAGGCCTAGTGATTGAAATAATCAGAAAATGCCATCCGGGACTTTCTACATGAAATAGCCAAGCCAGTTAATGTTATATGTACCGGTATTTAATCACCTCAGATCGAGATCAGAGGCCGGTCACCAGCATAATATACTACCTGGTACTGTGAGAACCAGGCGCGGGAAAATATTTCTAGTCATACTGCAGCACTTGGCCAGGAGGCTTTGCCTTTTGAGTGTCGCAGTGTTGAAATTCAATATGGCCGCGCCCATGCAAGCAGATGAGCGACCGGTCGCTTGATTTTGAAGGTTGTTTATAGCAGTTATTTTCTACAAAGTCACGACAGGACGATCACACCAACTGTGAGTTTTCATCGATGTCATTAAGAATACAGCCGCTATTCAATTCAATCAGTGGGTCACTGTCAGTGCTGGTGTATGACTGGCACGGCGTCGGCGACACACACACTCACACAAACTCGAGCCACACGCCCACAGTCTAAGTTAACTAGTTGGATTTACTTCCAACCTTACATCGACAGTACCGGGGTACCTTGGTACTGTCGCTGTATGGTTTGAAGCATTCCAACAAAAGTTAACGGCCTCGCCGAGTGGGACTGGGCTCGAGTTTGACACTCTGACTCACACTCACACACACAGTCACACTAGACTAGTGTGACTGTGTCTAGTGACTAGTCACAGTTACAGTAGACCAGGTGATTCACCTCGGCGGGGGGTAAAAAATGTAGACCCCATAACCGAGGGGGGGGGGTGGTACGGTAAAAAAAAAATTCAACCTGTTTTGAGGGAAAAAGCCCACCCGTTACTATGCTACAAAGGGGCGCTAACGCGTGCGCGATTTTCGGCCTGCCGGGGGGGGGGGGGGGGGTGTAAAACATTTCGACTCCTCTAGGGGGGGTGAAAAAATGTTCATCACCCCCCCCCCCCCCCGTTGTTAAAAAATGAGCACTCCCTTAGTGAGATCAAAGCACCCTACTCGGTGACAGCTAGCTTCTACATCCCTACTACAAACATCCCCCCTCTTTCCAAGTCCAATTAACTTACCGTATTAACCCACCAGAGAGAGAGGGTCTGAGCATAATTTACACCTCTCCCCCCCCCCCTAAGTAAGTTGTACCCAATCTGTTACTTTATTGACTCAGGGTTCTGCTGAGTCTAAGGGAGACGCCCTCAGCCCGTTTTTTCCCTCATTTGGAAAGTTGTGCCTTTACATGCATCCAGCTCAGTGTGTAGGCCTACAGGACAAATACTAACATCATAGAGTAGATACATTCAAGACAAAGAGAACAGTAGGTCAATCAACTAAATCAACCCACTGAAACACATAAAAAAATGCAAAATAAAAATGGTCACAAATTTTTTTAATCTACTGCAATGAAGCCTTGTATGTAAATGTAGCTTCATTGCTCACATGGTAGTAGACCTCTATACAATTCTATGTTAAGTCTATGGGACGCTCATGCAGGTGAGACACATTTTTTAAGATATCTCGCCACCAAACAACTAGCAGATCTGCATAATAGTAGAGGTCTCTTGCATGAAACTGCATGATATCAGAGACCGACTTTTTCCGCGCAGGAAAGTGAAGCTAGCCAGAGTGAATGCCACCAGCTGGGCAGGCACAGACAGGGGGTGGACAAAACACACCGCCATTGTACCATGGGCAGCACACAAAAAGACAAAGGAGTCTCGGGCGTCCGGACTCTTGGTCCTGCGTCCGGACTCTCGGTCAGGGGTGGGTGATCAGGAAAAGGGAGAAGGGGAAAAGGGAGAAGGGGAAAGCGACATCGGGACCAGGAAAGGGAGAACAGGAAAAGGGAGAACAGGAAAAGGGAGAACAGGAAAAGGGAGAACAGGAAAAGGGAGAACGGGAAAACGGGAAACCGGCATTGAGACCGGGGGCGGGGTGTTGCTGCTCACGCTCCGACCGACTAGCTTTTTTGTCGACACGTAAAACGTCGGTTACGCGCTGCAGGGTGCTGACGCCCTGACGCTCTGATCGACTCGCTTTTTGGCCGAGACGTAAAACTGAGGTTACACGCTGCATGGCGCTGACGCCCATGGATACCAAGTCAAGTTCAAGTTTCAAGGGTTTTTATTTCACCAGGAAAAATTACAGTGCTCATCTTTGCAGTTGGTCTGCCTGTATCGATCTCCTGGAAGCTAGTAATAGCGGTCTAGCTTACAGTTCTTTATGCAATATCTTTATACAATAATATTTCATCTAATTTATGCTATTATTCATCACAAAAAAGCTAAGTCTTATTGCAAACCGTTGCATCTAAATATATACAACTCCTCTTAGAGGGGTACCATGGGTACATATTTATCTAAAAGTGTCCATGACAGAATGTTTAACAGTTATTTCCATACACTCCACAGTCATTCTAACTAGGTTACAGGGACAGACATAAATGAAAGTAGAGTTGAACACTAGTATCCTAATATAACCATGTATAGTTAGAACCTTGTATCGCTGTATCTACCAGCGGACGGAGTATTATCACATTTTCCAGATTGCTCGCTCTCATATAGTTTATACAATTAAGTGAGTGAGTGCAGTACACTTTTACCCTCAAAGTGAAGCTGCAAGGCATCAGGCCTCCATTTCTTCGTGAAGAAAGCAAACAGTCTTTCTTTTATTTTTATCTTAAAGTTCTCCTTACTTAACCACCTGATCTCAGGGCTTAGTGCGTTCCACCTTGCGTATGCCTGGTATACAGGTCCATGTAACAACCCGGTTAACTTTGGTCTAGTCTGAACAATGATTGGAGCCTGAGTTGCTCTGGTACCTGTCATATGCATTATGTTCAACACACCATTATATACTAGTGTAGGGGCATGATATTACATATTAATCTCATACACGGTATTTCCGGGTAACGTCTGTTTACTCGGCTTCTCCACCTGGAGCTAGTGCACACAGTTCCCGGGAGAGGGCGCAGGTCCTCTTCAGGTAACCGTGTGCCGCTCTCAGGTGGGCGGCCGACCCACCCACCTGGCCACGTGATCTAAGAGCCGGTGTTATATAAGACCCGTGTGTTTACCTGGAAGGCAGTCAGTGCAGGCCCGACTGACGAGAGACTTCACATGTCCAACCGTGCGGACAGAGTTGTATGCTAAGAGTTGTATACTGACCGTTTCCTCTATTTATAGAGAAACCTGATCTACCTGTGTGTATTAATTCTACACTGATCGTTCCCTAGTAAAGGAACTAGAGTTGTTATTCTTGTGAATAAAGACAGATATATTCTCGCACCTGGAAACTGCCGTGATCGTTGTTCTTTAACCTAGAGTTAACTACGAACCACCACACTGGTGCCGTGACCAGTAGCAGTGAAGGTAGCAGAACAAGTTAATTGTTCGGGAATATGTTCGGGTTGTACTGAACAGGAAGTCCTTGAGTGGACAGACAGTCCTTTAGTGGACAGACAATGGCTACCGGTGGTAGCCTGGGCGGCTCTGGCCCAGAGCTGAGTGAAGGGGAGTTGGAATCAACTCGCCTGGAGGTGCCAGGGATGGACCCTGGGGAGGGCTTGAAGCCAGAACAGAAGAAGAGGAAATTGCAGGATCTTTCCTGGGTGGAACCCTATGTAGGGGATGAGAGATTCCAAAGGGAATATGACGAGCGTTTGGCTCGGGAAGAGGATGACCTCTACTGGGAGAATGTCCGATTGGACAAGCAGTCAATGGAAGATCAGTATGCTGCATTGACTGAGGAATTGACATCCCTGGTAAAAGAAAGGGACGAGATCCTCTCTGAGAATCAGAGGGTAAAAGGAACTCTGACAGAAGAGAGAGAACGGTTGATAGAAGACAACCGGTATATGAAAAAGAAGGTTGCTCAGGAATCGCATGAATACCAAAAGATTCAAGCAAAGATTGCTGAGAACCAGAAGGAGAATGAACATTCCGAATCTCTTAAGGAGAGGTATGAGAGGGAGTTGAAAAAATACTCTAGAGAATGGTATGCCCTGAAGAAGGGGACAGAAGAGCTCGAGAAGGGCAGAGACCAGTTGGTCAAGGATAACGAATCCACCAGGATACAAATCCTGGAAGAAACGGAAGAGTTAGAAAGGAAACGGAAAGCTGAGGTGGAGGCTGTCTGTTCCCTGGAAGCCAGGAAAACTCTCCTGCGGGGTGAATTGTCGAAGGCAATGGAACAGCAGGGGGAGGAACAAGTTCCAGCTATCAGGCCGGAAACTGTTCTGGACAGCACTCTTGCTGCTAGGAAGGTGGATGCATTACCTCAATTCGATCCATTTATTAATGATAATGGATTGAGGAATGTGGAAGACTCTGTGTATAAAAACAGAGGGAAGGATTCAAAGAGAGTGAATATCACCGGGCGCTCTCTTGAACGGGAACCAGTTAATCATGCCAGTATTGGTCAGGTTAACAGGGAAATGTCTCCAGAGGAGGAAGTGTCTCGACATTATAAAAATAAATTCCGAGATGAAGTCGTGAACCATAGTTATGGCTCATTGAACCCCTTTTCGGGAGATGACCCGGCTCAGTATGGGAACCCGGGAGATTATGATAGCAAGGGTAATTATAGATATTGCCCGGATACAACTTATTCATATCCACCTCCGACCACTGATACACATTCGGGAGTCAATAAGGACCCTGAAAATAGGCCGAGGGGTAGTCTGAATAAGGGGTCACAGCAGAAAACGAAGGGAAGGTCAAATCCAGTGCATAAAAACACTCAGGGATTGTCCGGTTATCAAGGCCCACGCTTTGATGAGGGTACAGACTCGGAATCAGATAAATCTTCTGACGATATACCCAAGATAAAGGTTCCTTTGAACCGAAGGGTAACAATGACCCCGGCGGAACACCGATTACATAATCGAGACCCAGCCATAGGTAATTTGGGACTAGATTGCTCCAGCCGAGGTCAAGACGGTACAGACTTACTGGCTTGGAGTAGACGCATGTCGGGTCAATTAGTGCATTCTAATTATGCCGCTAAGAGAACTGCACGCGTGACTAAACCTTACAGGGGTTTACGACCCTGGAAGGAAGAATATCAATCACTTTTAGATGATTGTAAGTACAATTGCTGGAACAAGGAGGAATCCTTGGGAGCTTTTGTGATATGGTTGAGTGACGGCCCGGGTAAGATAGTGGTTGAAGAATGGAGGGACACTTACGGGCCGGAAGCTACATACGACCAGCTGGAAGTATTAGCTTGTTATACCTTTGGGAAAATGGTGACAGTAGATCACTGGACTCTGTTTCAGAGAAGAACGCAGAAACCAAAGGAATCTGCTAAAATTTTTGGGCTAGAATTGCAGCGATTATTGCGGCAGGCTAGGCCAGAATGGAGTAGGGATGCTGAATATTACATAGAATCCCTATTTGTAAGATTTATTAGTGGATTGAGTGATCCTGAACATGCTAAAGTTTGTGGTAGAGCTTGGGAAGCTGGGTCTTCCCTAGCAGATTTGTTCATGGCGATTGATCAACATGACAAGAAGAAGATACTGTTGGCTGGTATGATACCCGCTAATAGGGGGCAGCGCGTCTCTGGAATTGAACATTCCTTAGATGGAGACGATTCTTCCGCGGAAGAATCTGAAGGGGAGGAGAGAGTAGACGCCCTGAAATTCAAGGGTCGACAGAAATCTAGCTCAACCCCAGCTTCCGGGAAGCTTCCTAGTAACAAAGGTTATTCGGAAACCCCCCGGAAACCCGACATTCGGGAGCCTCAGACTGAACCCAGTCAGAAAACCCAGACCCCGGAGACGACCACTCCGGATAAAACAAATGCGTCAGGAAACTCATTAAATACCTTAATGGAGTCCATGATTAAACGCATGAACGAGGTGTTTGATAATCAAACCAGGCGCCGCCCTAGGGTCGATCGTAACACTGTCCAGTGTTACAGATCTCAAGTCAAAGGGCACTTTGCATCTGAATGCAAAGCAGAGAAACCTGTTTTAAGAAGTGAGGTTTCGGGAAATTAGAGGGGGTTACCGGGGATGGCAGGACGGTAACCCCTGAGGAAATATGTCAGATTATCACCGACGTTGGCGGTGAAGATTCATTAGCAGTGAATGCGTCCAGCAAGAAGGGAGATGGGACCGTACATCCCGGAAACCATGAGGCTGGGGAGACTGGTACAACAGGCGCCCAGGGGTGCGCGTATGGGAAACCTAGTGCCAGTTTAGAGGAGTCAATAACCAAAGAGTTGGTTAAGGTTGGAGGAACCAGGCTTCCCCCGGGTCATCCTTGTCTGGAACACCTGAAAGGATGTGGGTTCGACCTGGGCACTGATAGTGACCTTCACCGGTTTACTAGGAATCCCTCAGTAACTGATGGGAAGAGGTGGTACGTTTCCTGTTCTGTACAAGGAAAGACTGGGGAGTTTCTTATGGATACTGGAGCTAGCCACTCCATGGTCTCTAAGAGATTCATCAGCTTATTGCCGAATATGTGTGAGAACCTCACAATGAGGGTAAACGCATGTACGGCCGATGGTACCAGAATGAGGACATTTGGACGGACTTTTCTGATAATCTCTGTGGCCGGGAAAGAATTTGTTTGGGCCCCGACCATAGCTGAGATTGAAGATGATGGTATTCTTGGTTTGGATTTTGCGGCGCTTTTCGGTGCGACTTTGAATCCGAAAAGTGGGAAGTTGAAAATTGAATACCCGTATGATATGACCATACTCTGTAAGTTGAGAGTGATAAGTAGTGTCGCTAGTGTGGCACAGACTGTGAAGATTCCCCCGGGAATGACCTGTGACGTGTTAGTCAGTTCAGGGAGGCTAATCCAGAGAGGATTAGCGGTTATCGAGCCGGATATGGCTGTATTATCCCGGAAGGGATTGGAATCTGCGGATACCCTAGTAGGGAATTCCAGATGGACAGTGACACCCATTTCCAACCCCGGAAACTCCACAGTATATCTTGAGAAAGGCACTGAAGTTGGGAAAGTGATACTTGCGGAGGCAGTCACCGGTAGCCACCAAGACCTGAGGTTAGAAGAAGGAGGGGAAGAGGAATTGCATGAAGAGTTAACTAAGTTGTTAACAGGATCGTCCATAACGGATGAGAATGATCAGGAAGCCCTAAAGGCTATGCTGAAGAGATGCAGGCAAGCTTTTGCGGCCCCAGGGGAACCCCTGGGGAGAACCAATGAGGTATTGCATGAAATTAAAACCGGGGATAACCCCGCTTTTAAGATTCCTTATAGGAGATTACCCCTCAAGAAGAAGATTGTAGCTGAGGAAGAGATAGCGAAAATGCTGAAGGATAATGTTATTGTTCCCAGCATGAGTCCTTGGTCCTCCCCTGTGTGTATGGTAACCAAGAAGGATGGTAGCATACGGTTCTGTATTGATTACCGGAAACTGAATGGGTTGACTAAGAAGAACTCCTATCCTCTTCCTAGGATAGATGAGACGATTGATTCCCTGGGAGGGAATGAATGGTTCTGTACCCTGGATTTACAGTCCGGGTATTGGCAAGTAGGCATGAAGCCTGAGGATATGGAGAAAACTGCGTTTTCCAGCCATATCGGTTTGTTTGAATATAAGGTGATGCCATTTGGGTTATGTAATGCGCCGGCCACCTTTGAAGCCATGATGGAGACACTGTTAAGTGATTTATTATGGCGGAAATGTCTAGTTTACTTAGATGACGTAATTGTGTTTGGAAAGACCTTTGCGGGCTGTTTAAGTAATTTAGAGGAAGTCTTAAACCGAATCATGTCTAACGGTCTCAAATTGAAACCAAAGAAATGCAATCTGTTTAAGAAGGATATTAACTACCTAGGGCGGATTATTTCCACCGAGGGGGTTAAGGCGGATCCGGAAAAGATCAGGAGTGTGACTGAATGGGAAGTACCCAGGGGTCCTAAAGATGTGCGATCCTTTTTAGGATTCTGCTCATATTATAGGGATTTCCTGCCGGGATATTCCCGGGTAGCCTATCCGATCCAGTGTTTGTCACACTGGACACCCGGAAATAGGAAGGAAGAGTTCCCCTGGGGGAAGGAACAGGATACAGCTTTCTCAGCAATAAAAAAGTTGTTTGTAGAGACCCCGGTGTTAAAGTATCCCACCCCGGATGGTCATTTTATATTGGATACAGATGCTAGCAATGAGAGTATTGGGGCCGCCCTCAGTCAAGTCCAAGGCGGAGTGGAGGGTCCCATTGCCTTTGCTAGTAATACTATGAGTAAGACTCAGCGAAATTATTGTACCACTAAAAGGGAATTGTTGGCTGTGATAGTTTATACTAAAAAGTTCAAACATTTCCTTTGGGGGTCAGATTTTACGCTAAGAACAGATCATTCCTCTTTGAGATGGTTATTGAATTTCAAAGATGCGGAAGGAATGATTGGACGTTGGCTAGCACACCTTTCCGAGTTCGGTTTGGAGCAAAGTCAGATCCAGCATAGAGCTGGGGTAAAGCATGTAAATGCTGATGCACTTTCCCGACGTCCTATCAGGAAGTGCGAAAACACCAACTGTGATGACTGTGGTCAGCATGAGGCTGTCATAGCCGGAGCAAGGATTCCCTTTGAGATCAAGGGAACTGGGGTTCTGGAGTGGTCCATGGGAACCATCCGGAAGTTCCAGGAAAAGGATCCTAACCTTAGCCGGTTGTTGGTATTGTTACCTAGGAGGATACGGCCCCCGCGGCCTGAGATTTCCCTGGAGAATCGGGAAATGAGACGACTAATAGCTCAATGGGCAGAGCTAGAGGTCCAGAGCGGCATCATCTACCGGTGGAAGATTAATTCATCCGGTAGGAGAGTCCGGCAAGTGGTAATACCTTCCGGTATGAGGAGGGATGTTATGTATTATTGCCATGGACACCTGACCAGTGGACATTTCGGGAAAAAACGTTCCCTGGAACGCCTGAAAAGGAGATATTACTGGCCAGGGATGAGTAGTGATCTATTAAGATGGATTGCTACTTGCCCGGATTGTTGTAAAAACAAACCTGGGCCTGGGATGGGTAAAATGCCTTTGTCTCAGGAGTTATTTGGTGTAAGATTTGCGCGAGTCGCCATAGATATTATCAGTGGGTTTAAAACTACCCCTGAAGGTAATACTTGTATGATGGTCGTCACTGATTATTATACTAAGTATACGAGAGTGTTTCCATTAGCGGATCACAAAGCAGCAACCTGTGCAAAAGCTTTTGTTAAAGGTTGGGTATTGCATCTTGGGGTTCCCCTAATGATGCATAGTGACCAAGGTCGAGAATTTGAATCTGATCTTTGGCAGGAAATGTGTCACCGACTGGCGATTTGTAAAACGAGAACAAATCCCTATCGGCCACAAAGTGATGGAATGGTTGAGAGATTCAATCGTACATTGATTCAGGTATTGAAATCCCTGGTGAATGATAAAATGGATGACTGGGATGAGCAGTGTGATTATGTATGTCATGCATATAATAGCACTGTCCATTCTAGTACTTCCTGTTCCCCGAATCTGTTTTTTTTATGGGAAGATTTAATAATGCCCGCTGATCTGGTATTTGGGGTGGTCGGAATGAACCCGGAAACCCCCTGCCATGTGATGTTTGTGGAGTCATTAAGAGATCAATTCAAATATGCTTATGAATTGGTCAGAACTGAATTACAGAAGAATGCCACCTGGCAGAAGACCGGCTATGATCTAGGCCTCAGGCCGCGACGATTCAAGGTCGGTGATCAGGTGGTAAGATTGCATGAGCCGTTATCGAAACTTGCTAGTAATTGGGACGGGCCCTTTGTGGTTACCCGAATAGTAAGTGACAGTACTGTAGTGATCCGATCATTACAGGGGAAGATGTATAAATCTAATGTAGCTCGACTAAGAGAATGGAAGGGGAGAGATTTGTCCCTGGACTCGTATGAGTTGGAAGTTGATACTTTGATAGAGGAAAGTGAACAACGGAAATTAGTGAAGGAACCTCCCCGGAAACGCGGAAGGCCGCGGAAGGAGGTTTCCCGGAAACTAATGGTGCAGAAGCCCGTCATCCCAAAAAGATCCGGGAAGAAGGCGGCTAATAAAGTCTCGCTGGCTGAAGGGAAAAGGACCCGGAAGGGTGTGGTTAAGGCTAAATCCACTCTAGAAAAGGCGTGTCCTAGAACCAGGTCTAATGTTATGCCTAAAAACATAAGACGCAGTCCCCGGTTACTAGCTAGGGACGGTATAACCTAAGCCGGTACACAACGAGTGTGGTGTCCTGTAATCTTGTTAAATATTTTAATGTTGTAATCAGTTATGTGTGGAAGTAAATACGGTCGGAATGATCGCGATAGTCCCCCTGTCAAGGATCCTATGGGTGATGGACGGATAATCCGGTGAATGTGCTTTATTATGCCATTCATATATATTTCATTGATACTCTCGACGAGTTGACAGAGCGTAAGGATTAACACGTGGAATGAGGGTACCTGTTTACAATTGAAAGCGCGGTGACCTGGTTCCAAGGAACTGGGTCACGGGACGCGCGGGGTTGCGCATGCGCGGTAGCGCGCCTTATATAAGGCACGCGGAGCGGCGGGAATCGCCAGTTGGGGTTGAGAGGCGGTCCAGAGCAGACGTGAGAGCTCGGACACGACCATTCTCGCTGTGGGGAGGTGGATCCCCTATAAATCCATCAACAAACACTTTTCTTGAGTGTGACACAAAAACATGTCTTCCGAGACAGACCACCAACAGGTGGACCCTCTTCAAGAGGGCGACTCCGCTAGCGGAGGAAATGTGGTTGTTAATCAACCTGACCTCGTGGACCAGGAATCTATGGATTTCCTGGGACAAGAGGGGATGATGGACGTTGACGCTGACTCTCAGTCATCGCTACGCCCTGCTAATGTCGCCGCCAATTACTTGGAAGGGCTAGACATTGAGGCCATCAGCCCTGCTGACGGTCACGCTGATACCGGTGAAGCTGAGTATCAGGATCCGGGTCCATTGTACCATGGAGAACCGCCGGCGGACGTTGAAAAACCCCGCCCGGCAGTACCAACACTAGGAGGCTTCATGTCCAATTACGATGGACGTGAAGTGGAACTGCACGAGGACGTGCTAAGACTCACGGCGGAGGGAGCTCCCCGCCGGATAGACCCGCTCACAAGGCAGGCGATATTGCTCTTCCTGTTAGTGGAGGAGCAGGAGGAGATGCCCCCGGACTGGTTTGTGTACTGGGAGGCACTCCAGAAAGGACTACTCGTATGCTACTGCTTACGACGAGCTGTCTTCGATTTACATATCGCAGACATAAAGCGGTTAATGCCAGCACTCCCAATTCTGTCTCTGGACCCGAATTGTGGAGTTGCCGGGATGTTGTTGACTGGAGTCAACAGGTACCGGGCACGAATCGGGAAACTCCGAGAACCGAAAACCCGGAAGGAGTACGAGATTGCTGCCGCTAATACGCAGGGAGTAGTTTCGTACATCCTGGATGTAGCCACTATTGAAGACTACATGGATACTCACAACGTCAAACAAGATATTGCCATATCTTGTTTGGTTGATGAGGCGGTTCGTACAGTGCGAACCAGATCTTCCAGTGCGGAGGAGAAGGCGCGAATAAAAGCGCTGAAAGCCACACCTAGGGGGCGCGGCAGTAAAGGTGAGAGGGGGGCCTCAAACCGGTCGAGCTCGGCCGACAGTAACCAGTCGGACGAGTTTGTCCAGGAGAGAGGACGTCAGGCTCGCCGGAACGAGAAGGCAAGATTAGCTAACTTGCCGGACTCTGTGTTAGCAGAGGGATTACCGGAACAACCTTCCGGAGGACAGCCCGTTATTCCCCGGGCTGAGGAGGAGACGGATGAGGCTATGGACATAAACGAAGCCAATACTCCGGCGCCCTCCAGCACAGACATCACCATCCCCACCCCGGCCCTTGTGGCAGATATGACCGCCGCCGCGGGAGCAGCGGCCGCCGTGGCGGCTGCGCTGGTATTCAATCCAGCACGTCTCAGCCCTCTCCGTAGTCCGGCTCATTCGGATGCGGAAGAGGGAGAGGTTCCGGCTAACGCTGAGGAACCAGGAAATGCCCCAGAGGACCCCATCCCGCCTAATGACGTGATGAGGCGGATCTGGCAGAACGCGAACAATAAGTTCCGCGTGTTCATTCCCAATTCCTGGGAACAGTGTCCAATTGGTCCTACCAATTTCGGATGTCCACCCTCGACCAATTGTAAAGGTCAGAGTGACGACGAGGATTGGATCCGGAATACCCCCCGGGACCGTCCTCCGTCTGCTTTTTATCAGCAGTGGCTAGATCAACTCAGGATCCTGCCGGATACTTACTATAGTAAGGAGCAGAAAGAAAAGCTTCTTTTTGCGAGTAACCGCTGGTATAGCCAACGGGAAAGAAACTGGTGCCCATTCGCTACGTGTGTAAACACGATTGGCACAGATAGAACCGTGTTTGTAACAAAACAACGGTTTCTGCGACACCTCTGTGAAAATCACATGCACCACTGTGTGGTGTACCACTGTGATATCACAGTAGGTAGGGAGTCCCAGCTTTGTAACGGGTGTTTAGAACCCCGGAGAGGTGAGCTCATGCGCCACATGAAAGATTGCCATAATATGGGAATCAGTGTAGCTCGCAATCGTGTGAATGCGCTACATGATGCCGTATGTGACCAGTACAAGTCACTCACGGAGGAACAGAAGGCTAAGATCCGGCCGGCAACTCCCTTCTACTGCGAGGTCGCAGATGGGAAGTTCAAAGCCAGGATTGCCAGAGTGGACGGACGACATAAGTTCGCCATGAATGACGAGGAATATATGGTGTTATGCACTACCCGTACTTCCCGCAGAGGTGGCGGTAGTTTCCGTCAGCCGGAAACCCGGGGTAGTTCCCGGGGGAAGAGCCGGTCCGCCCGCGACCGCTCTCGATCTCCTGCGGTCTCACCCGGACCAAAACGGAGACATGCCGGATCCACTTTGGAGGAACTCGATAATTCCTACTATGGGATTTATCATGCCCCGGAAGGTCGCGACTATTATCGCGAGTATCCAGACCCGCTGTTTACAGACCGGAAAGATCGGAAACGTGATTCAGGTGGTCAAGCAGCGGCGGCTACTAACATGGAATACCGTTCTAGACGTCTGAGCAGTTCAGACAGTGCCAACAGTCAACCTGACTGTGGAGGTGCCCGGCCTAAAGAACCGGCTACCAGAACAAAGGCTTCCCTGCCTTTGACGTACCATCTGGGGACAACTGCAAAGCCAACCCCCAGGGACGTCCGGTCTCCCACTACCCCAACTCGGGACATGCAGGGCTTGACCGTGAAAGCTGAACCAAAATCACTGATCTCAGTGGTAACGCCTCGGGGCATAACTGTCCCGAAGGCTGCAGCGGTTGCGAAAGCACCGCAAGCGGATGTCAAACCCGTGATTCCTGCAGCCCAGGAGCCGGTTGTCATCCAGCCAGTCGCGGGTACCTCCCGCACGGAAACTACCGGTGGCGTAAAATTAAAATACGTCCCGATAGTCAACTACTTCTCTAGGGAAGAGAAGGCGAGCTGCGAAGTGGGACAGAGAATTGTTACGGAATTCCAGGAGTCCCAACGCGAGCTGGCGGTGGAATATAACACCAAGATGTTAGGCCTGTTCACGCATGGCCTAAAGATTGCCCACCGGGAAGAGAAAGCATTGGTCGCTGCCGGCAATGCTGACTACTTGGCTAAAAAGTCAAGGGAAGCTGCTTCAGGCCAAAAGACTGCTGAGGCCGCCGCAGGGTTCGTTCGTCAAGAGAACAAGAAGTTAACCAAACGGTTACAGGACATGAACGTAAAATTTTACGGGGTGTTCGGCGTGACTCTCGATACCTGGGATGGCACGGCTGAGCACGCGCTTGCCCTAATTAGGGCAAGAGATGAACCGTTAGGTTAAAAGACTAACAGAAGGTTCTGAGTCTATTTCTTATTTTTAGAAATAGAGGAGGAAACTATAATAGTTTCCGGATAGATTAATTGTTCTTTCAGTTAATCTGACGTCATAAATTGTTTATGACGGGGTTTCCCTTCTGAAGGGAAAAGAGGGGCATCTTTTTAGATGCATATGGATCAACGCGGGGGGAACCTTCCGTGGAAGCTCTGGACTTACCTAACTACTCAACTCTCAACTATAGCCTACCGATGGGGAATCAGGACTCCACCGGGAAGCTACTAAACTAACGTCCCTGAAACTAACTTTTGGGATACGTTACCATGATGTGTTCCTGATACTATTATGCTGTGTTATAAACTGTTCCCGTCCAAGGATTACGTGTCAAACAGACAATGCTCGTGGTTCCAGTTCTACTTATATATATCATGAACATTCCTGGAGCTAGGATTACGTGTTAAACGGACAGTACTCGTGGTTTCCAGCCGGATTATAGTTATATATGTCATGAACTTTACTGGAGCGAGGACGGGATACTTAGCGAGCTGTGTATATATGAACTTACCTTCGGGTGATATTTATCCAAGAAACAGTATTAAGAAGAGGATAGCACCTCACTCATTCGTCTATTAGAAGCGGAGAGCATCTTGTCCACAACTAGATCACCAGTAAGCTACATTTAATTGTGAGGGTTTCCGGGTACACTGCCAGGTTACTCATTAAAACGTTTTGATATATAAAAAATATCATTATTATGTGATACATATCACCTCAGGTGTTCCAATAAGGTGTTCTCATACTTACCGTATGAATCGGGTTACATAATACGCTATATATGAAGATTGTATGATCTGATAAGCTAGGAAACGTGGCTACCCGTAATGTTTATAGGAAGTCGTTAAGACTATGTGTATATGCTAAGTATACCGTAAGGTATTGTCGTGTGTGTTGACTCTGTTGTATGTTGCGAGAGGTATTAATACTCCGGTTATATAATCGGATTACCCGGCTTAAAACAAAGGCTGTGGTTACTGTTATCCATTGTGTGAATGTTTTCATTAAATCACAAATCAATGTAAGACGCTGGTGGTTGTGAGTCCTTATCAGGACTGGGTTTTAATAACTTTTCTATTCAACTTAAATATAAACACACCCCACGCGCATTTTTTAATAACCGAGTAAGGAAACTTCATAAGGAAGTAATATCGAAATGTGTCAAGCCGTTCGATTGTATGTATGATATTATATTCACATGTCATAAAACATCTATTATGGTTGCTATTACAGTGTAATGCCATATTTATATTGAGTTTGATGATCTCGCTTGTGTAGTATGTCGTGATAATATGTTACGCCCCTAGTTACTGTATAGACAATAACTGTAAAGTCGTTGGTCTAAAGTGTTTTCTATAAACTAGGAAAACCGTATATATGTTCGTTACCACCTAGTTTTGTCTAGGGGGGGTAGTGTAGGGGCATGATATTACATATTAATCTCATACACGGTATTTCCGGGTAACGTCTGTTTACTCGGCTTCTCCACCTGGAGCTAGTGCACACAGTTCCCGGGAGAGGGCGCAGGTCCTCTTCAGGTAACCGTGTGCCGCTCTCAGGTGGGCGGCCGACCCACCCACCTGGCCACGTGATCTAAGAGCCGGTGTTATATAAGACCCGTGTGTTTACCTGGAAGGCAGTCAGTGCAGGCCCGACTGACGAGAGACTTCACATGTCCAACCGTGCGGACAGAGTTGTATGCTAAGAGTTGTATACTGACCGTTTCCTCTATTTATAGAGAAACCTGATCTACCTGTGTGTATTAATTCTACACTGATCGTTCCCTAGTAAAGGAACTAGAGTTGTTATTCTTGTGAATAAAGACAGATATATTCTCGCACCTGGAAACTGCCGTGATCGTTGTTCTTTAACCTAGAGTTAACTACGAACCACCACACTAGTCTATGGCATGCAGTTAGTTGTAAATAGATTCTACGAAGGTCTATGGGTAATATACCAGCCATTACATACAGGTCCTTCACATGTACATCTCTCGGGTCTCTGACCTTGTAACAGACTCTTATACACGCATTGTACATTACTTGAAACTTTCTTATCAGTGAATTATTAATACCGGTTGTAAAGATCAACCCATAATCAAAGTAAGGCATCAACATACTTTTCATGATTTTAACACAGGTCTGTAAATTAACATATACTCTGGTCTGTATTAATAGCCACAATCTGTATCGTATAGCAGAGAACATTGCCTTTACTTGCTCCTTGAATGACATAGATCTATCTATTACAATACCGAGGTATTTATATTGCGACACCGCCTCCAGGGGGGTGCCGTTCATCTGGAGTGTAATATTTGCTTCCACCATAGAGACAGTCATATGTTTTGACTTGTTTACATTTATTGTCAACGAGTTCTGATTACACCACCGAGATATAGAATGCAAGTCCTGTTGTAGTCCCTGCTCAACCTCCTCCCAACTCTTACCCTCATGTATCAATAAAGTATCGTCCGCGTACATTTTCATCACACTATTAGTTTTGATACGGGGGAGATTTTTTAACGTATATAATGAAGAGTAAAGGGCCCAAAATGGACCCTTGTGGAATGCCATAGGTAACTTCTACATATCCCGACTCCACTTTGTTACATTTTGTTTGCTGGACGCGGTCTGTAAGGTAGCTCTCAAACCAGCTGACCGTGTCTATGCATAATCCAATGTCCCTTAACTTTTGCAACAGAAACGAGTGGTTAAGTGAATCGAACGCTTTTGCGAAATCGAGGAAGACTATGCCCACTTTGTTGTTTTTTACTTTACTATTATGCGCCTTTTCGATAACTTGAAAAACAGTGTCCAATGTGGATCTGCATTTTCTGAAACCGTTTTGGTCAGCGCTGAGCAAGTTATTAGTTTCAAGATATTTATAGAGCTGGATGTGGACAAATCTTTCCAGAATTTTCCCAGGTATAGGGAGCAATGAGATGGGACGGAGATCTGAGGGCTTTGTCGCGTTAGTTACCTTTGGCACCGGTACCACTGTCGCTCTCTTCCACTTTTGAGGGAAGTTATTATATACTATAGAACAATTTAACACATGTGCAAATGGAACCTTAAGAATAGTAAGGGCGTCCCTTAGTAACCTAGAAGATATACCTGGGATACCTGAAGACTTATAAGTGTCTTGGAGATTTCTTTAGCAATTTCCTCGGATGGTATTACTGATAGAGAAAAGGAGTCTGGTGGGAGTGTCTGTATTGGTTCAGGTGGGGGGGGGTCAGTGGGGGGGAGGGCCCGTGAAAGGTTCTCACCCACCTTAGCAAAAAATTTGTTTACCATTTCTGCGGTATCAAGAGGTTCCACCTGTACGCCATCACCATTTATAAGGTTTATCCATCTCCTGGTTGTTCTCTTAGGGAGAACCTGGGCCACCACTTGCCAAAACTTCTTTGGATCATTCTTATATCTCTCGAGCTGTTCTTTAATATAGGTACTTTTAGCTTTACGAGTCGTGCTATTAGCAAAATTCCTGAAAACTTTGGCTCTATCCTTATCTTCTTGGAGACCAGATTTAATGGCAGCGGTGAGGGCGTAATCTCTATCCCTATAAATCTCCAGGATCTCCCTAGTCAACCATGTAGGCCTATCAGCTCTAACCTTGAAGGTACGCTCAGGGTATAACTTATCAGCCATATCCCTGATCGTCCGCTCCATGGTGTCCCAGGCTATGTTTGGGTCTACCTCCCCCACAAACTGCTCCCAATCATGTTTCAACAATTCAATTTTAATGTCGTTTATGTCATACTTCAGGTAGGATCTACCAGTGATTACCTCCCTTTTATTGCTATTTCTGGGCTTTTTTATTCTTATGTATACTGGCACATGGTCTGAGATATTTACCTTAATTGTTCCACAGTCTGCCACTATATGTGAGTCAGATAGGATTTGGTCAATTACATTAACATCGTTGTACAGTGGTCTGGTAGGTTCATCTATACAGGGAAATAAACTGTGCGCCTTACATAAAGAGTCAAGTGGTGATTTGTCAAATACATCAGAAGAAAGATTCATGTTAAAGTCACCCAGTATAGTAATCTTACAGTTTTTATATTGTACCTTAGCTTCAACTATAGCTGCTGTAAGAGCACCTACAAAGTTCTCTCTACTGCCCTTAGGGGGTCTGACTTGCATTTCTAAATAATAAAAGCATTTTCCGGGTGGGACGCTGGACGATCGATTAGCTCTCTGTCAGACCAAACTGGACGACGGTTTGCCTCGTAGTGAAGATCGTCGGCCAGACTGTCTGGCCGACGTTCTTGGGACCGTCTGGACAATCATTTCGCGTTAGTAATCCGGCCGCCAGAGCTAAACAAAGTGGAGCCGACAGTGGAGGCACAGGCGTAACTTAGGCCTTTACTACAGTCTATAAATCAGTCTCACTCTCAGAGCCATAGTGACAGTGCCACCTTATAACTTTATGTACTTTATTAGTTTATAAAGGAGTGCTCAATTTTTTTAAATGTGGGGAGGTGCATCTGATGTTTTGGCCTAAGGGCCGAGTCATCTTTTGCCAGATAGATAACTCTTTTAATAGCAAGTTAAATACTTCATTTAATACCTGTACTTTCCTTTGACAGGCCACAAACATGGAGAGAATATCTTCCCTTGCCAAGTTGGCAACACAATGTCGGGTACTCTTTGCGATTAACAGACCAACTTGTATGAGTCAACTGCAAATAAGAAGTTACCAACACTTTACCAGAAACTCAAGATGTCAACAACGACATTTTCTGGCTGCACACACGGAGGAAGAGCACAGTCTACGGTTCATCCAACCTTGTCGGCACATTCACACATCAGGTCATATATATTCGAGCAAATTAAAAAATATGAAATACAAAGTGGTAGGTTCACCGAACATTTATTATAAATGTCCATCATATGTAAACCAATAGACATAGAATATACTATGTACCGGGTACTAATTCTATGGTATACCGTATTCTAGTGGATTCTCACATCTATTTTCCTTTATAGTTCGATATGCGGTATGTTTATTGCTTCATGCTGTGATCATATGTTCATTATTTATTAACCTTTATAGATCTTTATTAAGAGACTATTATGTTTATGATTGTTTATCAATTAAAGTGTATTATGTGCTGGTAATTAAATGGTAATTAAATCTTTTTCAGCTCAAGCCTGTTACATTCAAGCCCAAAACCAGTAAGGATATCGTCTCTATACATCACAACATGACAGTACAAGAGTTGGCTGAGGCAATGGGGAAGGACACTGGTAAACCACCATTCCCTTCTCTGATGCAAATTATTAAAACATATTTTAAGATGTCAAAGATTAAAAGCGGCATTTTTCATTATGTTCGCATACACTAATCAATGACCTGTATGAGAATAATTCCGCAAGTTGTGGTACCCGCTACCATAACTCCGGTGCGACATCTTCCAGTAGCCTACATTGGTATGTGAACGTACTGAAAACCCTAGAAAATGTCTTTCTATTTCTGATTTTTGATTCAGATCATATATTCGAGGTGATGCTCTATGTTGCTGGCTCGGACCGATATGATGAAGCTGACACGCCGATAGACGACATGCAGATCATCAAAGCCATCATCAAGAAGTCAGGAATGAAGTTCAAGTATGAGGAGAAAAAGAAGAAAGAAAAGGAAAACAAAGATGAAATTAAAAGGTTGCTAAAATACTTTGTATTATAGAAAATATTTTCAAGTAGATATCATGATATATGTGGTAGAATGTATATTTTCAAGTAGATATCATGATATATGTGGTAGAATGTAATTTATTATACAGAGACATCTATATCACGGCGTGACGTGGCAAACGGCTAGGTTATTACTTTCAACAATCAAAATATAAGTCCATTTCTAGTACATATTTGTGTCTCGATAATGATGTACCCCTGTACATGTGATTGCGATGTAAAAGTATATGGTAACAATATCCATGAAATAGAAATTATGTGGCTAAAATCATATTCATAGACTCTGCAAGCTGCAGTATGCAATTTACAGAATGTTATGCCAAATATGTCTGCTAATTAATTAGAAAAAAGTAACCAGCTGAAGTAACCTGTTGAATATTGTATACCGGTATAAATATATAATATACTGCATTACATGTTAGGCCGCCAGCACCTTCTGATCGAATGGTCCCTCGGCCTCCAGTAGTAACCATTATGGGTCACGTCGACCATGGAAAGACAACACTACTCGACGCCATACGGCACTCAACTGTAGTGGATTCTGAATTTGGGGGCATCACTCAACATATAGGAGCATTTTCAGGTGTGTAGCGATGTTTTATGGTTTAATTTACGGTTGGTGGTGGATGTAATATGATATACCGGTAACTCTAAATGATGAAGATTTGCGGATATAGAAATGCACTGCACATTTTAATATGATCGGTTACTGAAGAGGGTTCACTGGCAATCGCCATCAATCTGAACATAAAAAAAGTCTTGCATATGTCAAGTAACAGGCCAGTATAAAGCTTTGAGACACCCAATACAATACATGTACAAAATGTATAAAACAGTGCACATCATCTATATACGGGATCTGTTTCTGTTCTTGATGCGTGCAGTATCACTGTCATCTGGAGAGTGCATCACCTTTCTGGACACCCCGGGCCATGCAGCCTTCCATGCCATGCGAGCCCGTGGTGCGCATGTGACCGATCTAGTCGTGCTGGTTGTGGCCGCTGATGATGGCGTCATGAAACAAACTGAAGAGTCTATCCGACATGCACAGGAAGCCAATGGTAAGTCAGATATTACTTTAAACAAAGAATATCACATTGAGGAAGGTAATAAAAATTATATTCGTTTAAATCAAAATGTTGCCTGCACCAACCTGCACCAATCCAGTTGGTTAGTTCAATTCTACTATTAAATCGTTATTCAATAGTGTATGATAAATCAGTCTCTGTGAGACGGTTTTTCACAGCAAAAAACGGAGTTTGGTCAGCTGACTTTGAACTGTTCCCCTGCATTTGTTGTTTCATTTATCAGATTGAAATAAAGACATGCATATAGATTGAAACAAACTGTACCTCCCTCTTTTTTTCAGTTTGTAAAAAAAAAAATTTGTAGTAGAAAAACGCTTTTGAAAAAAAGTCAGAAACAACCCTGAAATCAAGTCTGTGTGAACTAATGCTGAAGATAGGCCAGTGACCTTGAATGCAGACTTTAAAAGATGCACGTTCACGCAGACTCCTATACTTGCAATGCTAAATCCGAGGTGAGACGACAATATGAGACGCTTCCTGCAACAAAATAATATCGTGCAGGGGTACTCAGAGACACATCTGACAGCCTTTGCTGTCACCACCCAGCCTTTCTCTGTCCTGTGTAGTACAACACCAACACACTAGGTGGTGCCAACGATACATCACGCTGCGTGCAGTCTCAGCCGCGCCGACCCTATTAATAGTAGAGGTCTCGGACCACCAAAACATTTTTCACTATAATTTAATGTACAATAACATGCCCTAAAAGTGGTCAAAGGTTATTCAATCTCATCAAAATTATCCTTATACTTTAGAGCCATGTTAGTTATTCATTATGAGACCAGAAAATGCCCACTTTTACCAATCCAGTCTTTTTTTATTGACCTGTGAAGGCACTCACCCTAGAATCCATCTTGGTTTTTGCTGCAGAACTCACAATTTCCACCTTTTTTCCACAATTTTTCTTAGCCTACTCTGACATTGGGTAGTGCTTGCTAATTTCTATTTCCCATATCAGAACAAATCACAGATTTTATAAATGCATAATATCAAAGCTTGCCCTAATTCCCATTTACCAATATAAACCAATCAGAGGCCACAATGTCTGAAATGCCTAGATTTACTGTATGATCGTTTTCACCGTAGTCTCGTTTTGGTGGTCCGAGATCTTAAGGAAGGCCTCAGCATTTCAATTTTCCCAAAACACCACTTATATAATCTTTGAGATGGTCTCTATCAAATTGTAACTTGTAAGGAGCCCTAGGGTCACCTAATCACAAGCTACAGAGGGTATTTGATACCCCGGTGAACCTTAAAATAGGCCTATTTTTAGCCTATTTTCACCAACCGACACTCCTATGCATGTTCAGGCAATTTTCTCAGGAAATAGGCAAGTGAGATTCATCACATTCAGCATAGATTTTGTCTAGGTAGGCCCTTACATGAAACAACAGTTATCTGTGTGGATTTCCTCCGAGATTTTGCAACAGATACTGAAATAATATGAAAAAATAATAAAAATTGCAATAAAAACTGAATTATTTTGATTTCATCACCATTTTCGGGGGATTTATTTGTTACGCAAGTGTATTTTCTAGTCATTCCCTAGTTTCTACCTATCCAAGGACTACCTCTGTCAAATATTGTAGAAAAATACTCATTTCCAAGTGTCTTGCGGCCATATCAATGGCCCGATATTTAAGAATCGGGCTGCCTACCGATTCTCGCAAATAAGCCCCGAACCTACATCTAACACCTCCCTTGGCCACATATACATGCAAGTAGGTAGTAAACAGCCTAGATATGGATTGGTTTACGTGTTCTGGACATAAGTCCTAGATTTTACTTATCCCTGCCTACCTACTAGAGCAAAAATAGGCCTATAATGGCCTATATGTGAAAATCAATTAATTCTGCAATAATTCTGATAGGCCTATAACCCTTATCTCCCCTGTTTTACACATTTTTGTCAATTTCTTTTGCCTGATTTGGTATTAATTTATCAAAACTAAGCAACTCTAAGCTCAAAAATGGCCTCTGGTCCATTTTCAAGACTTTTTGATAAATTGACATGCCCTGATTTAAGGTCTCGGACCACCAAAACATTTTTCACTATAATTTAATGTACAATAACATGCCCTAAAAGTGGTCAAAGGTTATTCAATCTCATCAAAATTATCCTTATACTTTAGAGCCATGTTAGTTATTCATTATGAGACCAGAAAATGCCCACTTTTACCAATCCAGTCTTTTTTTATTGACCTGTGAAGGCACTCACCCTAGAATCCATCTTGGTTTTTGCTGCAGAACTCACAATTTCCACCTTTTTTCCACAATTTTTCTTAGCCTACTCTGACATTGGGTAGTGCTTGCTAATTTCTATTTCCCATATCAGAACAAATCACAGATTTTATAAATGCATAATATCAAAGCTTGCCCTAATTCCCATTTACCAATATAAACCAATCAGAGGCCACAATGTCTGAAATGCCTAGATTTACTGTATGATCGTTTTCACCGTAGTCTCGTTTTGGTGGTCCGAGATCTAGAGTCTGAGGGTGCTCATTGGCGCCACTACGTGCACATAGCGGCGCTGTAACATAACATTGTGCACAGTGGTGGGTGGGGGCTGAATGAAATAGAAAAAGCCTATGTAGCATTTCAACATTTGCCTGTCACTTTGAACAATGCAACCCTGCCTCAATCTCTATCCCCATATACTCATGTAGTGAGTTGGTGCCATCGTGGTTTCCCCTGGATCCTGAAGATCGGCTGGTTGCTGGGAGCTGACCAAACAGTGGTTAGGTATAAGCCTTTCCAGGCGATCTACTGAGTGTGCCGCCATTAGAGTCGACTGGGTTTGAGACTGCGCTGCGTGAACTTCCGGAGTTGCTTGTCCTGTATTATTGTCCAATTTGATTTCGCAAGGAAAACGTCCTCCAATTCTTGTGTTATACGGATACATGAATCCATGACAATTGATGTACAACCTATCTACGACAGTCATGGAACCAACGCTATCCCAGAACGAGGCTGCCTGTTCATTCTCGTACTGCGCGAGATCTCAACCATCAATGTGTGCAGAGCAAAATTGTACCACCCATATCTTCGCTGTTTATCATCCGATCGACTCGCTTTTTGGTAGGGACAGAAGGCGGTTCATTGAAACATTATATTGGATAAATACCGTAAAACCTCGCTTATAGGTCGATTTTTTTTTGGTATTTATTTTTGCTATAGGTACTGGAATATTATACATCTTCCGAAAAGCCCTGGGTCACTTGTGATGTATATCACACAATCCATCTTTGTAAATTATAATCTTGGTTGTTCAGCTGTTTTGATCCTCCTCTTTCAGTACCTATCATCGTCGCCATTAATAAAATCGATAAACCGGAAGCAGATATCGTAAGTTAACATTTCTATATTAAAACATGGTGAACCTTCATGTGTATTATGTCCATGATATACGTCTAGAATTAAGAGGCTCTTGATTTATATTCGTGACTTTTTGATCAGGACTCAAAGTGTTAATGGTCTGTCCACTTTACCGTAAAACCCCACCTATAGGACGACCCCACCTATAAGCCGAACCACCAACTTGAGAAAAAAAATTCGTCCTATACAAAATAGCTTTAGAAATCGTTTTCTCTTTATTCTAATGTATCAAAACCCCACCTATAAGCCGAACCCCCAACTACAGAAAAGAAATCGGCTTGTAGAAAATGAAAACGCCAAATAAAATTCGTCTTATATTATAGCGGGGTTTTACGGTAGTTTGATTTCAAAACATCTGTGTTTAGTATTAAATTGTAGAATTACTGTATCGACAATTTGATTCTCTCAGGAGCGGGTCAGGAATGGCCTTATGCAGCACGGGATCGTACTAGAGGAGATTGGTGGCGACATTCAGGCTGTACCTGTATCTGCTCTAAAGGTAGATTTTTGATATTATAATGCCTTATTGCGTGTTTAAAATGTGAAAAGAAATGCTATACACAACGTATGTATGGAACACTTGAAATAATGCATTTAATTGACAATGGAGCGAATGACAAATCCACGGCACACTAGTAATGAAAGCAAGCCTGAGAGTCAACATAGACTGATAGAGTACAAAGACAGAGATGCCACTTTTCCAACTTTTGCAGGAGTTCCTACTTTTTGGCTAGAATTATATATTGAAATATGTTCATTTCATACAGTAAATTGACCAAAATTATACGATTTCCTACTTTTTGTCAACGACTGAGTGGCATCTCTGCAAAGAACATCATCGTCTTTGGAATTTCGTTTCAGGGTACTGGTCTGGACAAGTTACAAGAAGCCATCATGGCCCAGGCCGAGTTGATGGAGTTACGCGCTGATTTCAAAGGACTTGTGGAAGCCGCAGTCATAGAGTCGTCCACCGATGTGGGACGTGGGTAGGTGTCCTTCAATCCTATTGTAGCAGTGGTTTTCTATACATTGTGGATAATGGACATGATGTGTTTTAATAAACGTTACAAGTACCGTCGAAGAAGTCATATATTATGTGCTCGTGAAAAAGTATGTAAGTGACACGTCATTTATTCAGCCAACTGCAGACATCAGATTTGCTTCTAATCTACAGAAAATTGGCTACTCTCGTAGTTCAGAGAGGCACTCTGAGAAAAGGTTCCGTTCTTGTGGCCGGCACTGCTTGGGCAAAGGTAAGATTATGATCATGTCTCGTATATAGCAATTGACGCATAAAAAGTTAATGCAGTTAAAGTTTAAAGAGTTAAATGCAGTTAAAAGATATCAGTCGTTTAATGAAACTGCATAACTATGCAGTTTATAAATGCTACGGTAATTTGTAAACTACTGCTCATGAACATGTATGGTAAAAGTGCCTTCCGTTGTAAACACATGAAGTCTGGCAAATTTTCTTTGATATATTACTATTATATTCATCTGGTTGTTATGAAACGTTGCTTCACCTATATAGGTCCGTGGGATGTTCAATGACAGAGGGAAGCCGCTGACAGAGGCCAAACCTGGAGATGCTGTGGAGGTGATCGGGTGGCGCGAGCTGCCACACGCTGGGGAGGAGGTACTGGAAGTGGAGTCAGAGGTGCGGGGTCCTTTACCTTTAGCTTTTACTAGTGGACATTAAGTGTTACGGGTAAATACCTCAAAGCATATCATTTATAGGTACTTATAAGAAAAAAAGATGAAACGGTACTTAATTCTCATTCTAATAAACGTTCCTTTGTTTTTTTCCTGACTGTAAAACTAAAAAGTAAGATAGATCTTTTACCATTAAATTCGTCCTGTTGCTGTAACAGCGGCGAGCGCATGAGGTACTGACGTGGAGAAAGGGACAGGTGAAGGAAGAGCAGGCGTCCATGGCAGCCGTTCTTGCCGGTGCCAAACTGGATGAGCACCAACGCTCCTACCGAGCAGCTCGTGAAGAGCGACTCGCAAAGGGCTACAGGAAAGGGGCTATCGCCCGGCGTTCCCGTACCAAGGAGGTGGTGGGTGGGCATGAGGGACCTGAGTTAGCAGTAGTCATTAAAGGTAAGTGGACATTCCTTGCTGTAGTTTTAGTCTCATCTCTCCAAATTGAACTACGGATATTCTCTTTCCACCCTTTTTATTGTCCTTGGGTACTGTATTCTTTGTATACATGTGTTGGGATTCGGATTACCCGTGTCCTAGTTCTAGTCCTGCAGGGCCCTGGGGTATACATGTACCACTAGGGTGATCCTGGTTCGATTCCCGGGCGCTGCAATGGCTAGGTTTTCCTTGTTGTGTAGCATCCAACTCCACAAACTATGTGTATACAAGCCCAGCCGCAGCGCCATAATACAGTCAGAGCTTTCAGGCTAGGTTTTCCAGGACCTCTACACATGTATATCAGAGAATTTTTTAAACATCATTCACTTTTCCCACTTTTGTCACAATAATTACTTTCCCCCTCTGCTTTGCCGTATTAACTATTTTAATGTATTAATCGGTCAAAATTATAAATGATTCTAGCTAGGAGCATGATACACGTGCAACCAACCAATAACCGACCTTTCTCTTCCAGAAATTGACCTCTGATATTTCTATAATCGGCTCAGGCTAAATAACAACTTTTCACTTTCATTAATGTAACTCTCAGGTGATGTCGATGGTTCTGTGGAGGCACTGCTCGAGGTATTAGACTCGTATGACTCTGACCAGTGCCGGCTCCACCTGTTGTCCTATGGCGTTGGTGCTATCACAGAGCAAGACATAGAGATGGCCTCGAGTTTTAAAGGTAGGTGACCAGACTTTGGAAGGTTAACATCGCACATATATGACCCTTATTCATAGTGTTCATGCAGTTATATTCCTACCATTGTTTTGGTAGTCAAAGGTTTACATGCTCAAGGGGATTTACCTTGTCTAAAATGCGTCCACAATAGTAGGGAGTGTACAGTTATTTGGAAAGATGTGCTTATTCAGAGGATAATATGCGTATGGCCTACAGAGAAGATATTTCTCAATGAGTTAGAAATATGTGATCATCATTGTCAGCAGTTTGATATCAATTATCCTACCGATTTCAGGCATAATTTATGGCTTCAACGTATCGGCAACAACTGGTGCCTTAAAAGTAGCTCGAGCGAAAGGTGTCGATATACGGGAGCACAATATTATCTACAAAATGGTCGATGACATAAGGGAAGAACTTACTCAACGGATACAACCCGAAGAAGTAGAAAAGGAATTAGGTGAGTTATGAGGTATTATAAAAAGGCACAGTAAACTAAAGCCAGCGACTTAGGACACAGTCAGAGCTTCCCTTACAGTGTGATTCACCATTCCCTCCAAAGATGGTGACAGTGGTTGTCACCGGGATTCTCCTACTGTAAACTACTGGATTGTAACTAGTTTACGAATAACATCCAGTGGCTGTAACTGAGCAGCATTCTTGTCTGCTTGGAGTAGATGCCTATCTACACCACAAGGTACGACAGAAGAAGACGCCCATCATCATTCAACCCTCGGTGGCCTTACTGTACCATGTGCTTGGCCATAAACAGGTGGCACCATGTGAAGTTGAAAGACGATGGTGGACTAAGCAGTTTGTAGATTGCTAACTAGACTAAGTAGTCCAGTACGGCCGTCTAGGGTTGAAAGATTATGGTGGTCTAGCTATGTTGTACCTTATGCCATATACAGACATCTTCTTCTGCAGGTAACTGGGAATGCTACTCTTAAAGCCTATCAGTGGCCCTGGTTTCACATCCTTCCAAAAATCACATTATTATTTTCTCGTCATCTATATTTAAGTAACCTTTTTCTGAAATAATACGTTGTGGTAAAATAGACTACTGTAAGGTTTTTGAACATTCCGCCTGTAATTTACATCAAAATGTTGAGAGGGTCTGTTGCTTTTTAGGCACTGGCAATGTACTACAAACTTTTATGGTTACTGAGAAAAACAAGAAGGTACCAGTTGCCGGCTGTCGATGTACACGTGGCCAACTTCAACGAAAGAAAATGTTCCAGGTGGTTAGAGATGACGAAGTCGTATTTAGTGGTAAGTCACCAAATGTCTTTAGACATCTTAGAAACACTTTGGTATGAACTTGTATACTAGTATAGTATACTAGTACACTGTATACAGACAAGGATTATACTATAACTATAAGAACCTCGGACTATAAGTAAGAACACTTTACATGCTCAATATAGATGATTTTAAATGATCCCATGTTATTATTAACACATCCTCACGTGTCATTTTGTTATAGGAGAGTTATCATCACTGAAGCACTTCAAGAACGAGGTGGATTCCATAAAGACGGACGTAGAGTGCGGTCTCATGTTTAAGGATCATAACTTCATTCCACAGCCCAGCGACACTATAATCTGTTATGAAATGCAAGAAGTCAGACCAGAACTGGACTGGGATCTAGAATTCTGACCAAAACATTTACTCTATAGAAATTAAAGACTTGAGGAGTTTTACTTTGAGAAACGGTTTGAAAGAGGGGCATGAATGTGATATTTGACAATATGCAATTACTTTGAATTATGATATATCTATTTACTGATATACCTGGAATAATAAATATTATAATGGACTTGAGTTTGGTAGATTTTATGCCTAGGCCCAACTAAAAAATTAAATTAAATTAAAAAAAATCTAATTAATATATGTCAAGGAATTTGGTAAATTTTTTTCAAAAAGTGAGATTCAAACTTTTTAATTTCCCCATGTTTCTTCTCTTGATCCGTGTGGTGAGCTCAACAAAATGGTTGGTGACGGGTCCACTGAAACCTTATGGGAGGCCTGAAAAGGCCGCTTACCATATACCATATGCAGGGATGGAAGTTCTCAAGTTTTCCCCTGATTTCAAGTTTGTTTTTAAATATCGTGAAGACCTGTATAGAGAACCTTTATTCAGGGACCTCAATTTAAACAATTCCTTTTTTTTTTAAAGATTGGTCACTTTCATGTCTGCATATGACAATATTCAAAACCGGGCCGCACAGTATAGGTAGTTTTTTTTGTTTAAAGACAACACAAAAACGTGTACTTCAATTTTTTTCAAATTTATTTATAAAGTACTTCCTTGCCGAAGGGTTACTTATTCTCAGAAAATATATGCGCACATACACCAGATTTCATTTATTACACAATTTTTGAAGATAGAAGATGCGTAAAGGCTTAAAAGTTATTAGAAAGGTCTTCTGCCGATATCTCAGCGCGTTGTACATCTCTCATTCTGCTAGCATGATTGGTTTATTTGTTCACACAAACAAAGATAAATATTTACAACACATTTTTTTATAAATCATGAGAAGAAGTTGGGGAAAATAAGTGATAGGTTGTTAGTTCAGTCACCCTCATCAAGCGAAAGCATTCTTTTACCCTAGTCTATGCTAGCCGACAGGAATGATCTTACTCTAAGCAGCTTGTTCACCGTAGGAAACAAATTAGTTACGAAAATTCCCTGGCAAGTACATTCCTCTTATACAAATAAGAAAAGAAATACTAGATAGAGCGTTCATGGATGCATTCAGCAGTCCATTTTGTTTTACATAAATTTAACAGATTGAACGGGGAATTTTACAGTAATTGCGATTCGTTTCTTGTACTCTCAATATTGACTTTCATTATTTCACACACCTGACACACTCTGGTTCACAAGCAAGTTTCTTGTACAAGATTATCTGTGTATGTACAATTCACAGCAGCAAGCTCACTTGCATCCAAGTTCATTAACATACTTCTCTTCATTCGCAAACAGAAATCTAGTTCCGATGATATGAAACAAAAGAACCTGTATTTGCAATGGAGGAGGGGGATATAATTTGTGATCAAGATATAAATACTCTTTAAATGTGACAGTACAGACTACATCATTTTACGGACACTTGTTACTACTATATACAATTTTTCTCCTCTCGATTCCTCGCGCAACACCCCAAGAAAACCCATGAAAGTAAGCTGCGATAGCATTTAACCCATAACCTATTTTAACAGTTGCACAATGTTCACAGAACTCGTCCAATGCTGACTCTTAAGCCATGTTACCATGCAGATGCTGTAACTCGCGGACCAATAATCTGAGCGATCTCACACTTTAAAGCAGACACTTGAGATGAAATAAAGAGTTTGAGCTGCTTCACTTCTCTTAATATGAACTTTTAATACTCCACTAACTTAGCATTTGTGAAATTTGCAAATTATGTTGTTGTTGTTTTTTGCTACAGATTCAAATGTGATGTACGAGTATCATACAATCTGGCTGTTCAGATTATGAAGTTATGCTAATTTGAATTAATGACGAGTACCGGTATGTCTATACTATGGGCAGCTGATGTAACGTTTAAATTTTTATTTTAAGAGCTTAAGAAATTGTACAAATTTCCCACCAGACTTAAAATGACAAACCATAGTTTGGACGAATACATCAGCTCATGCACTGAGATCTTAAAGTAACAGAAATCAAATATTAGATCTTGTTCTTGAATATATATCATGACATATTTCCCTCAATTCAGAGCCATAAAGGTGCATAATTTCAGAAAATTAAATGAAAGGGGAGGGGTGAGTCCAGGCAAATAGTTGTGATGGTCATTATCGAATGGTGATGTCACAGATGGTAGAAGATTGTGCCAGCCTGGTATGTCAATAACAGATGTGTCTAAGACGAGTTTATCCTGAGATGGTGCTTTACTCGATGAGCTTCTTTGCCTTGAAGAAGCGGCGGAGGTAAAGAACCTGCCACGTGGCAAGACCAAGCAGGCAGCACATGGAGAAGACGCTGAAGTACAGCACTCGCGAGTGGGTCGATTCTGCAACAATATAGGGAATAAACGTCGAATTAGTGTGTGAACTTTACTATAGAAGGGATGAATCCCTTGTTTGATTGATACATAAAATATCCCTCCCTGCCATGCTTCAGTTATTACACAGTATAGACATGTAGATACACAGTACATGAACTGCAGTTGTGTAATGCCATGGTATTGATGGTCTTTGTTGAAAGTTTAGGCTTAAGCAAAATTTAAGTCTTTCTCCGGAACAATTGTTATCAAACTCACCGTTTGTGTCTCTCATTTCTTCCTCGCGGGCTCGCATGTAGGCGAAATCATTGACGATAGACTCGGACAAATCCTCCAGCTTTTTTAGTTCAACCTCCAACGGCTTCAGCTTCTCTGCCTTGGCAATCTGAAATAATTGATGAAAGAAAAAATTGAAAACTGGAGCATCGCTGGTAAAATATGCTTCGTCATTGTGTACCTACTGAAGGATGAGGTCCTCAACGAGAGTCAATACTGTACCGTACTTGCAGGGATTATCATCCCATGGTTGGTTGGCTTTCAAAGGGCACTTTATGTATAGCGACAGACACTGAGCTCATCAATCTCACCCACCTACTCCTTTAATCAATGACATCTACTGTACAATGTAGTACACTAACACTAATTACATAAAACAAACAAAACTAATAATTTTAAAATCAACTCGTCCATCCCTATTCTCGTTTATCTTTTTGGGGGATTCAATTATTTCCCAACATTTTAGGAAGTGTTTTTTTTGTGCTTTTAAATAATGTGTCTGATAATACATGTACCATACTGCCGCACAAGGCACATCATTATCCATGTACACTAATATGACCAAGGATGATATAACCAACGTCTGAAGTGTTATGTCATCATATAAATTATACGTAATACTACATGTATAACTAAACACCAGGGAATGGGAATATAGTTTAACAGAACTGTAGAAGATAAACATAATCCCCCAAATAGAACCACCACGCACAATGCAGTATTTGTGTCCCTAGGGTATCACTGCATGCGTGCATCACTCCACGAGTCCCTTGAACCTTGAGCTCACTCAACCTGATAGCAGTAACCCTTGCTCTGTAATGGGGTCACGCTCGGCTACCGATCCATCTCCAAAACAATCAATTTCTTCAAAATCGTACATAGAAAATAAATAAATTCATATCATATTGATATCAAAATGTGTAACTTTGCACCGCCCATCCCCTAATATGTGTTATCAGGGTATAGATGTGTCCTCTATTGAGACAAGCCTGCATATGTGCGTCAGTGGGTCACGTCGACACCTATTGTGTGGCTTTCAGATCAGGTATGGGTATATAAGGCTACAGAAGCCCAAAGAAGAATGCCCGAATGAACCTCGGTGGTCCGGGGTGCAGGCTTCAAACCTGTAGCTGACTGACGTCAGAGTGGTTCAATTCCACCTTTCGGGCGATAGAATTGGTAGAAGCGGGTGGGAACTTTTATAGGGTGTGCAGAGAATATGTCAAACTGAAATAATAGATATGTTGGTCGGCACGTTTCAACACCTTTGTGGGTCGATCTTTCTTTCACGATGGGTTGTACACTATTGGGGGGGATCTCACTATTACTCTACCCTGTGATATAACCCCTTTTCATTTATTAACAGATTGTGCCAGATCAATTAATCCTGTTAGATAGCAATTCAGTGGGATTTTAACAATAGTCACAACTGAGGGTTATTTTATAGGATCTCAGGTAGTTAAACATAATGGATTTGGTATAGTATATTGCATCTGTAATAGCCCGTTCACTGAAATAATCATGTTTGCCTTTAAGAGTACAATTTCTCTATTTCTTTCGGCACAGATGATAGCATTTTCACCAGAATTTTCTTGCTATCTAAATCATTATCAGTCAAACAGTAAATTAATATTCCAGTGAGCACTTACATCAGCGTAGTTCTTGGCTTCCACTCCGTGTTTCATGTCTACAAAGATCTCACGGTCTGCTCCATGACCGCCTGCAGAAAAGGAAAAAATTAACGACTTTTAAAATGTGCACAGGGTGATATACCTAGATATTTGACCTGTTAACAAATACATTTCAGACAAAATGACTCAAGCAAGTCTAGCTGAACATTTTACCGGTTGGGGGAGCTGGGCTGGCCGAGATGATTGCCTAGGTCTAAATATGTGTTTCCGGTCTCCCAATTCTACCGAGCAAGACTTTTATTTGAGCATTAAGATTCCCCCATACTATGATTATAACGTCATGCTCAATGTAGGCCCTAGGAGCTGAAATAGCACGGAGTAACATGGACTAACATAGCTGGACCAGAGCCGTAGCAGTTGAAAACCCGGGCGGCACCCCATTCACGCACTGGCAGTGCCCTTGTGCATGGTGAGTGTACCAAAGGTATTAAACATGAGTACACTGTACTGATCCACGTGGAAGGTTTCGCCTGGACTTGAACTGATCGCAGTCTCGGGCATGCAGTGAAAGACACAGTGATGCATGCAGAGCGTGGGAGACAGGAACTTGTAGGGGAGACAGGAACTTGTAGGGGAGACATGAACTTGTAGGGGAGACAGGAACTTGTAGGGGAGACAGGAACTTGTAGGGGAGACAGGAACTTGTAGGGGAGACAGGAACTTGTTGGGGAGACAGGAACTTGTAGGGGAGACAGGAACTTGTAGGGGAGACAGGAACTTGTAGGGGAGACAGGAACTTGTAGGGGAGACAGGAACTTATGGGGAGACAGGAACTTTGAAGGGAGGAACAAGAACACGTTTGGCAGGGATGCAAAGCCGGGGTAGACGGATGAAGGATTTGTAGGGGAGACAGGAGGCATTTTTATTACTTTTAATACTATTATTAATAGGTCTATTTTCCATAGCGGATGTAAATGCTCATGTAATGCCTTTGCGTGTTCGTAATGTCTTTTATAGTTTACATCTGGACCATAGCTGTTTTATGGCGGCTTCATCTGCTGGTGCCGGAGGGCAATGCTAAAATAACGTGTTAGTGTAAAACCAAAACGTTGGTCGTAAAAGGGTTAAAAATATGTCAAATCAACCAAATTATTTTCGACTAGCATTAGTGAAAACCCCAGTGCCCACCTTAACTAATGCTAATAGGTTACGGTTCTATGTTTAAGAAGTCTCCTCCCCAGTTAATGATTTAGATGATGGAATAGTTTTTAAAATGCTACTAGATACTGAAATCGCGAATGTATTAATTAAACCTTAAGCCCTTGTTTTAATTAGTGCAATATATATATATGAAAGTCTGCAGACGACCAACCGATTATCAGGAGGACCAGACACAAACATAGTGAAAGTATACATGTACTGATGGACATCGAAATTGAAATGTGTTAAAGCAGTGCCAGATAGACATTAAGTGTTAGAAAATAGCTTTCTATGCTAGTTAAGTGTTTTTAAAGCTTGTTCTTCAATTTTGAAGACTACAGTTTGGTATCTTCACAATCACCTTGTAAGGGGGATGGAGTAGGTCTGGGAAAACCTGAAGAATAATAGGCTATCTATTAGGGAAAAAAGTGGTTTCATCTCTCGATTTTATCCACTAGACACTGAGCTTATAATATATTCAAATAGTGTTCAAAAGTATAAAGGTATCGCTTTTCAAAATAGTGGTGCGTTTATAAAAGTATTTTGCAAACGAAGGTTTGGAGGGCACTCAATATCAGAGTCTGAACACTGATAGGGTTATATAAATACTAGATACTGAAATCGCATATCGGACCCATTACCTGAATACTGTAGTGCATAGATTCGTAGCCGTAGGCAAAGCATTAATCACGGTCCAGAAAGATTGGTATAGCTAGTACCATTTCTACTGTACATGACTACATGTCAATTCTAAACCCATTAGTATTTATCGATACTGTACGAATCTGTCGAACCCAAGAATATTTTTCATAAAGTGCTCCATGTACAGATACACTTGGTATATTAGATTACGTGACTTGTTTCCAAGATGTATTTTGTCAATATGTTAAGAAGTGTAACGAGTTTAATATGTATATATGTGTATCAAAATGAAGTGTCACAAATAAAAATAACATCTACCATTTTAAATCACATCACACATCAAAATTGGTTGTGAATATAAAATTCAGAACTACCGCACATTATTAATATATAAATACAGTATAAATTTACAAATGTATCAAAGATCTTCCGAATTGAGAACACATGATTACACACATCTCACTGATATCGATATTAAATATAGCACACTTACCAGCTAGCATTTTGGATTCAAAGCAAACTTCAAACATGTCATATTCTTCTGTAGTGAAGGCAAACTTCCCTTTCTTGGCATCATCCTTATTATACAGTACATGGCTCTTAGAATCTGTCACCTAAAATACACAAGCAGACAAGAATCGTAAATTATAGTTTGGCTTATCACTTTATCTTGACCTTAGGTTTGGTCTTTCACTAACCCCATTCGTTTATTTGCAAATGTATATGTATTTGGTTAGACAGGTCTGTACACTTACAATAGTTACATGTTCACATCAAAAGCTAATCCGCTATTCATAATGTTTTTAAACTAATTTTTTTAATTCAATTTCAATTTTTGTTCATTCACATCCTCGTGAGAGGTAAATGGGGAAAAAGATAGATAGATTCAGCTGATAGTAACAATGATATCACTGATCAACTGTTATGAAGTGTACAATACACTCTGTGTCACGCATACATAATAGAGACTAAGAGTTGGCAATCTCTATATTTGACTAGGTAAAATTACCGGTACTGGTAAGCTTGTAGTTCTATTCTGTAGTTCTTGTAGTTCTACATGTATAACATTCTAACTTTCCTATCAGGTCGTGTAGGTAGATTTAGATGGTGTATTTAAAAAACTCATGAACTAACTAGAAATAAAAAGATGGATAGTGTGATATGCATCACAGTTGACCCAGGGCTTTGTTACGTTATATCAAGTGTTGTGGTATATTTAACTGTAAATGAAGTGAACATAATACAATATCTAAATTATAATATTACATGAAAATCATACTGACATCACAAATGAGTCCGCGTCAGGGTGATAAAGTGATTGAACTGATTGACTGAATCTGTTAATATTATTTCAGGTACTATGAAATATTTGTCAATTCTGAGAGTAGAAACGTATTCCTGGGTCAAAACTACCCTCAAATTGTGTGTCACACTAGTATGTTATCACATCTCTGCTGAGCAGGTGGACATTGGCCAGCAGGTGGGTGTGGGCAAGCAAGCGGATAAGCAGGTGGGTGTGGCAACATCACCCAGCTGCCTGTGTCCTCCGCTTTACAACTCCGCCAAGAAGGAGTGTAAACAGTGACTAGATCTGTGTTCAGTTTTGCCATGTCCGCTTTGTGTCCGCTGTCAGTCGACGACGACGGTGGTATTGTACCACATGCGAGTCCCGGTCCATGCTGCAAACGGCACCTCGCCACCCGACCTGACCCCTCACATGTGGATTCCAACTCGCCGACTTTCATTTTCCAATGTCTCAATGTCCTGTTTGTGTTTACAGCATTAACACAAACACAAGACACACAACATGGCGTACCCACATGTATAAGCATGCATGGCATCACTATAAATCTGCATGTAGATCCACAGCAGTGTCCTCCAATACAGCATCAACACTGCACCTTGCCATGCCACATCACTTTGTCAACTGCCCACGTTATGGTTTCATGCAGAAAGCGCACAGAAGACTTAGTCCAGCTTCCATCTCTTTGTGCACTACTGTTGACCTTCCTGGTCTAGTTGAAAGCGTCTCATTTTTTGATCTCACCTCCACTTCAGCATTGTAGGGATAGGAGTCTGGGTGAACGCTCATCTTTTAAAGGCTGGATTCAAGGTTACTGGCCTATGCTTCAGCATTAGTTCACACAGACCTGTTTTTAGGGTCGTTTTTGACTTTTTTGGTTTGGCTTATTTGACTGGGGGAAATTTTTTTACAGACATTTTGAGCACAAGAGGGAGACAAAGATAGTTCCAAAGAAGCATATGAGCTCTTTTTGGTACAAAAATACTAAAAAACAAAGGCAGGGTGAAATTTCAAAGTCAGCTGACCAATTTACGTTTTTTCAGGGAAAACCGTCTCACAGAGACCCAGGGTACCCCTGGGTCAATAACACAACAGTGCATATGTATTGAAAGTATTTATACCATATCAATGACGTGTACATGTCATATATACTATGCTCACCGGTCATGGCTGGGGGTGTGCCTCTAGTCTAGCCTACAGACACAACATTGCACAGTGTTCGCCATTACTTATTCACTGCCCTATTAATATTTATCAAATGCATATTCATGAATAATATTAATAGTAATAATACTCAATAGGTACAAGTATTAAACATATGATCTGTCAACGCAATATAAATAGGCATGTCACCTAGATCTCACTAACATCACCTGCAGGTATGTTACTATGTAGTTGAGTTTACGTGTCTATATAGATATGTCTATGTAGTATATAGTTACTACATATTAAACTACCAAGAAGGTCCAGGTAATGTGCCGGGGTATTGTCAGTCACAAGCAAGAAACCAGTCCACACCATACCGGCATTTACGTACACTATTATGGTTTGTGTGTATAAAACATATGTTCTCCATGTGATCATGGGAATAGAGAATACACAAGATATCCAGATACTTACTAATAATGAGGTTTTCTGTCCTGGGGCTTCAGATAGTTCATAATCCCCGGTAACGAGTACGTCCTTGTGGATCTCTTCTTTGAGGCACTTTTTCTGATTTGGTGACAGGTGGAACATGAGAGCATCCGCTCCCACCAACAATATTGTGAAAAGTACAAACAGTATATGCGTAAAATCCATGATTCTTGCTTCTATGAAAGCCAGGTACTAACAAACAACGTTTATACACTCCTGAATTGCCGTGTAATCCCTTGAAAGCATGCAAAACGTAGCTGCTTGGGCTTGTGCTAACGTGGCACCGAAAGCAGCCAACGTTACGGGAAACAAGGCGGACGCAGTCCCGCACCTAAATTATAAAATCGTATCGTCGTATTAGGCTACTATGAATTACTACTTATTATTTAAACTATTTATATCAATATTAGTATCATTAAAGAATGGTTTAAATTGCGTTTTATCTCCAGTTTAATTTCTTTTTCTTTTTTTTTAATCTTGCTGCGGAACTATGCCGGAACTTTCTTGCCGACAAGCTGCATATGTCTTCTTAATGGAGTGATCTATTAATGCCGGTAAGTAAAAACATCGAAAAATATTTCAACTTTAAACAAATGGTTATGTACCAACCTTCAAGCACTAACAGTTATTTGGCCATAACACATTGTATTGCACACGAAATAATGTCAAATACAGCTGCTATCTGAGCGATAAAAGGTCGTATACACCATTTCAATGACATTGCCCAGGGCAGGGGCAGGGGCCGGGCACCTGTCAGTCTCGGACCCGACTGTAAGAATACTTATGTACTCACTTGTACTGGATATCACCAATCTGAACATCATGGGTTCGAGTCCCACCATGGCACAATGGGTAGTAATTTTGATATCTGTACAATGCACCCCTATTACACTTTTGTCACTATCCAAATATGTAATATGTAATATAAGTATGCCAGTATAGGGGTGTATATGCTTCAAATAGGCCAAATAAAGAATGTAAAAAAACGAACCTACGTTTTGCCAAAGGTGGGATTCGAACCCATGAGGCCATACACAACCTCCTTCATGATCATGTGACCATGGCTAACCAATCAGTGGTTGAGCTATCTCATTAAGAAATGATCCAGGATCCTGGATCATTTTCTAAGTAGGTCACAGTTATTAGATACAAAATTGTCCAGGCCCATTACAGCCTGACGGCTGCAATGGGACTGGAGGGCTCGAGGCTGGGCACCTGTCCGAGTGACAGGTAAGGCCTAAACCTAAGGGGATGTTCATTTATAATAAATGTATATTCTTTAACAACAGGTGGGGTGGTGGATTTGGGAGGGGGGCAAACAATTTGGATCTCTTGACTGGGGGGGGGGTAAAAAATTTAGACCCCTCTTGGGGGGCGAGGGTCAAAAAAATTCAACCTGTTTTGAGGGGAAAATCCTGCTCGTTATGATGCTACAAAGAGGTTTTCGGCCTGCCGGGGGGGGGGGTGGGAAAAAAATCCGGCCGCTCCGTGCAAAATCTCACCACCACCCCCCTGTTGTTAAAAAATGAGCACTCCCCAAGGCCTAAAAAAAAAAAGTTGTGTTCCGGTATCCCGACCGACCCTACGTTTTTGGAGCCGACCCTAATTTTTTTTTGACATTTATTTTTTATTTTTGAGGAAATTTATGACATTTTTGGCGTTTTTACTACTAAAATTGACATTTTTGACCCCAAAAAATTGTAAAAAAAAATATATCTGACCTACCGATCCTGTTTATTTTTGGCCATGTTACCGGAACGCAACTTCTTTTTTTCTAGGCCTAAAGCTAAGGCCCTGCCACAGAACGTCCCGTGCAGCAGATGCAGCTAGTGTAACAGGGTAAAAACTTGCTGCAACTTGCCGCAACTACGTGCTGCAGCAAAACATACCAGTGTTAAGCCGGTGATCCACTGCCACGAATTTGCTGCGAATGTTGTCGTGCCTGAAAGACTTGCGAGTACACTTATAAAAATCAAAACTTTTTGATTTCTGCAAATTTACTCGCAGCCACACGCCTCTCACGACAGTGTTATCGTAGGGACTAGCAGCTGATCCACTGCTGGTATGTTTTGTCCGTGTATACTCACAGCAAATTCGCAGCAGTGGATCACTGGCTTTAGCTTTCCTGCAACAAGCTGTTGCGGCAGATGCCGCGCAGCAAGTGCCGCTAGTGTAACAGGCCCTATAGTCACGATAGTAGGCATGGCAGGGTTCACGAGACAGCCGGCCGGTTGCACAGCCATTTCTGCCCAAGGTTTTCTAGTTTTCTTAGTTACTTAGTAGCCTCAACTTTGCCACCCTGCTAAAAGAAAGGCAATGGATATATTTATAAAATTCCAACTGCTAATGCCTTCTAAAACACCTCTAGTTTTGGTATCAGCTCAGATAAATCTTGAATATTGTTTCTCAACGTTGTGAGAGGAGCAGAAGAGCTGCTAACAGTGGCTGGTCCTCTGGCAGATTCAGGGAAAACTTTTTTTCTGACAGCAACACAAAGTGATCAACCAGGCTATGAAAAACATGGCCGATCCTAATAAAACACATTTCTTACAATACTACCACCCTATAGTATCCATTTATGAACTTCTTTTTTTTCTAAAGTTTATGTTTTAAAACCCTGCCGTGCCTAACGATAGTGCATCTCATTTACAAAGGATATTCTGAACTGTATACCTACAAAAAAAAGCATTGCAAAATGTAAAACATCTTTCCAATTTTGCAATGTTTTTTGTTGTAGCCTAAATGTAGGTATACTAGAATTTAACACCTTTTTCTAGTACATTGCCTATGTATCTAGACCCCTTTGGGGGTGTCTTATCTTAGGGGAGATAAGCCTGATAAGGGCCACGCTGGACTGTGACGTAGGTTCTGCTCCCAAGAATTGGGGGGGGGGGGGGGGGTGGGGGCGTAAACATTGTCGACTCCTCCTGTAGACACTTCAAATTGAAAAGTCTGAGAAAATCAGGTTCTCCATTTGAGAACCATAGCCAGGCATATGGCGACATCAAACTTGTGATTTTATATAGATCTATAAGAATATTTTTTTATTTACCTTGCAGCGATGCAGCTTACTAGGATAGCCATGGCGAAGGGGAAGTAAGTAGACCATACACAGTACTCTTCTTATCTGTGTTTACTGTAAACATGTTTAAAGTATCCGTAGAGGAAGAATGTTAGAGCTTCAAGACGATAAACATATAGAGCAGGGTTCCCACAAGTCATGGAAATCATGGAATGTCATGGAATTTGAACGCTGTCATGGAATGTCATGGAATTTTGTCAAAATTTGCTGTGTGTCATGGAATGTCATGGAAAATGAAAATGATAGAATTAATATTACAAAATCTCTGAGAATGTACCGTTTGCTTTCTAGATTTTAGAAATTTTCTCAGGGCAGGGCTCGACAAATCGTTCAGCATGTGTGTGTCCGCTGGGCACAGATACAAAAATATGTTGTGTCCAGTCGCTGAAATCTGTGCCCGATGGAACGATGAAAATTTGGAGATATTTCTCTTTAATTAGGATGATATATTTTAAGATCTTGTATTGAGATATTGACCTCCATATTAAGAATCCTGATACTGCAAGCTTTCCAACGATGTATAACACTTCATTATTTGTCTGGTGGTTTTTGCTCATGGAAATATGGTCCAAAAGTTGCTTAGTTTCACTTGTGTCCACTGGGCACAACTGTCAAATATTTCTGTGTCCAGTGTAATTTTTCTGTGTCACGGGCACTGGACACAGCGATTTGTCGAGCCCTGCAGGGGCCAAGCCCCTTAACCCCCCGCAAGAATGTAATAAATGTCATGGAAAATTGAGATTTATGTCATGGAAATGTCATGGAATTTCAAACTGGAATTTTTGTGGGAACCCTGATAGAGAAAAGGGGAAACTATACAGTACATTTCGAAGGATTACTTTCTGGTTATTACCAGTATCTAAATGCCCACTGTCTAATTGTCTGCCCTCTCCCTGTGTGGTATTTAGAGCCTGAGTCAAGTCAAATGTCTACTGCTCCACTGACATATAGCTGTGTGGTATTTATGTGCTGGGAGTTGGTTCAATCATTTCCACATGTGCTACACCACTTCCCTATGCAGAGAGCACCCACAACAAACAACTGGTCTTTCCTCTATGCCACAAGGACTATAGTAGCAGAAAATGTGTCCTTTATACAATCAATGAAACATATCAATAACTCCCCAGAGACCAATGAAAAGCGTTTGAGGTTACTTCAGGATTGGTGATTAGAAACCTACTCTATGGCAGAGTAGGGGCCTTCCATAAAGTATGTACGCAAAATTTCTCCAGAAATTGACCCCCCCCCCCCACCCCCTGAAGTTCTGTACGCATTAAAACAAAGGGTTTATGTACGTAAAATTTTCCAGAAAATAGACCCCCCACCCCCCTAAGGGGTAATGTAAAGGTAAAACTTAAACTCCAGCGACCAGGGGGTGCACTGTATAGAAGAAGCCCGCTATACAGGGGTTTCCTCCTATGGAATAAGTTAGACGGCAATGTGCAGCGTATTGCAAGCCATGGTAAATTTGTGAATGAAATCAAGAAGTGAGACTGTGTGTGATGTAGTTTAGTAAAGAGTATTTAGTGAGTGATTACTGTGTCTAGAAATAGAGTGCTGTGATTACTGGTGATATTGTAGAAATTGCAACGCAGAAACCTTGGATGTCCTGTTTATGATCCTGTCTATGATCACTAGGAGATCTGGGGAGCTTATATGTAATGAGTATCTATACCATGAATTAGTGATTGAACCCGGGAGCATTGTAAAGCCCAGATGTGAAAGTGCTGTGTGTACGTAAACCTCGTGGATCCTGCTATATCATTACCACAATGTACGTCCTGCCTGTATATGTGTTAACCCATGATGTAATAATGTGGATAATCAACTTATTGTGGATAATCAACTTAGTGTCTATTCTATGAAATATGTAAGATATTATTGTTACACTTTGGCTGTAATCGAAAGACATCACTGGCTGGTGGATTTGTGCCAAATAAAAATATTTCAAACTCAAACTCAAACTTGGTGCGTATGTACTTTATGGAAGACTTTATGACAATTTGGATTTTGGAATGGTCAGCTTGCCATATTGGTTCCTGAAGGGTCAATTTGGCATTTTGGATCCCGAAGAGTGAAATGTGTGCACTGGGTGCATCTAGACTTGGTGAATTTGATCATGCATGTGTTGAACAGAGCGCTAATGTGCTTCTTGTTTTCAAATGTAATGTTTTACCTATTCCCGATTTAGAGTATCACATTGAACCACGTGTGTTTGACTAAGAGTAAGAGAGAACCAGTCGAAGGAGTGAAGCTGCTCCTTCGATCTTTGTTGACCCAGGGTACCTGGGTCTCTGTGAGACGGTTTTCCAGCCAAAAATGCAGATTGGTCAGCTGAGTTTAAAAGGCTCTGCTGCCTTCCTTATCTCATATATCTGATTTAAATAAAGACATGGCGATAGATTGGAACAAAGTGTATCTCCACCTTATATTTATTTTGTAAAGAAAATAATATTTGTAGCAGAAAAACGCTCTTGAAAAAAAGTCAAAAATACCCCTGAAATCAAGTCTGTGTGAACTAATGCTGAAGATAGGCCAGTGACCTTGAATCCTGACTTTAAAAGAGTCACGTTCACACAGACTTCCTATACCTGCAATGGTGAAGAGCAGGTGAGACGTTTTTATGAGACGCTTTATGGTCATTTAGAGCCTTCCATAAGGGTGCCCTCGGAACCCACGGGCATCAACTTTCGCGTATGTTTTTGCGTGTAGTGCATACAAGTTACAGCACAAGCATGTTGAAAACGCTAAAGTTAATGCCCGTGTGTGGGTTAGGGTGGTGGTAGAGTCTTTTTTTTTGTTTTGGTCTGCCAAGTTCCTCTGGTTTTTGACATAGCCCACTGTATCAATAGATCAATATTTATGATACCTATCCTGTTGTGTAAACCATTTTTAAATATTTCCACTAGAAGCCCTGGGTCACTTGTGATGTATATCACACAATCCATCTTTATATAATGCTGCATTCTAATACCTGATGTAGTATCTCCCATGGCTCAAGTTCTTGGGAGCTGTGCAGTTTTATAGTCCCAGAGATATTGGGGGAAAACGCTAACCATCTTACCCAGCAGGAGGCGGCACTGAGCCACTGTGACCAATGTAGTTCTCAGACATCCCTCCAGGTGCCAACACAGGCTTATCAACTCAAAGAATTCTGGATGATGATTTATCAAATATTAATTAGAAAGCTCCCCTTACTGCTCTACATCAGAACATCTGTCCCTATATTGCTCGACATAGTGAATAGTCAAACTTTTCATTTTGCAGGTCCATTTTGGTCCTGCTGGAAAGTTTATCGGGCAGTGGACACAAGATAAGTGCAGTAAGGCCCCGGCTAGCAGACAAAATGGAATTATACAGATATGACCCCGCTGGTGAGCATCTCGTATTCTGTCAAATCTCTCAGGCACTTTAATGATGGAAATCTCTTATATAATACAAGTTCTCTATGATAAATTAACATTTAAATGAAAAAGAAGAGAGCAATGATTACTACCGCCTATAGATCGATCCTAGATTTGTCATCAAATAATAAGATAATAGGCTAATCATGAATGCATACCAACATAGATGTTCATGTATGAATATTTATAATATTATAGTACTATTCACTATTCGTAATGACCAGCCTATCTTTCATGAGAAGAAGATACAATACCATGTATTGCGTAATGAAAAATAAAATATTCCTGTCTTTGTGATACAAATTACAACCATGTATGTCTCATTTTCTTACAGTGCGATCATGGGTGATCTACAGAGAATTGAAGAAATTAAAAACGATTAGGGACAAATGAGTATCTAAATATATAGTATACAGTACCTCCGCATACAAGAGAGACAATGGACATGTTTGTGCAACAGAAGAGCTAGAACTGTATGCCTGACGAGGCTGCCTTTCGCCATGGACCGTGTACGTCTAAAGCGAATTGTAGGTTTATCCATGGCATATGTATATTATTTTGGTTGAACGCTTTATCTGTACAGTTTACTAATAAGGTGTATTGTGAATGAATATGTAAAATAAGAGGAAATAAAACGAGTATCATAATATGAAACGAAACCTCTGTTAATTTATCCGAAATCAAGTCCCACAATTCCTTTCCACACTAGACGATTCCATTGGAGAGTCCCCACTGATAGTTGACTCAGGGTAACGTGACAGTGAGCCGCCTGAGCACCAATTTAAGACATTATGATCCACAAGGAAACTCGTGTCATTGTCACAGTGTATGACGTAGATATGGAAGGAGTGTAGCCCTGCATAGTAAAGGTCGGGGGACAGATGTGCCTCTACATGGATACCCACAATTTTGACCATGTTGCCGTGTCGATTTTTACAGCCTAGGAGCCGTGTCGTCGTGTCGATTTTTATGTATACACGCATGTATAAGGTCGATTTTTAACCTTTATTTTTCTGTGTCTGTCGGTTTTTAAAAGATCTGTGTCGCCCGTGTCGATTTTTACCCATGTAGGGGCACATATATTTTGGGCTAAAAGTTGGGGGGGGGGGGGGGTAGTACAGGGTGTGTTACCGCCACAGATGCTACCAGCATCGGGCATTGAATGGGGGAGGTGTGAGGGTATTGAGTGGGGGAGGTGTGAAGGCATTGGGTAGGGTAAGGTGTGACCACCAAAGGGGCTACCCTTTCACACCCTAGCCTATAGCTAAATGCTGTGTCTGTCGACTTTTAACCCAAGCTTTACTGTGTCTGTCGATTTTTATCCAAAGGTTTACTGTGTCTGTCAAATTTTATCCCAAGATTTTCTGAGTCCGTCGATTTTTAAAACCCCCGTGTTGCATGTGTCGATTTTTAAAACCCCTGTGTCGCACGTGTCGATTTTTACCCATGTAGAGGCACACAGATGATACCATCAAAAGGATTTCTGATACCTCACTCAGTCTGCATGGAAGAAACCTTTCATCTTGTTCATACATGGATGTTGTAAACAACTCACAATACTAATGTAATAACATAGTTATAGCGCTTTAATGTAAAAAATTTCTGTTAATTTGACTTTACTCCTATACCTGCTATGTCAAAGTGCTACCATCTATCATTGGATAAGTGGGGAGTTCAGTGCTAAAGGAAAACCAACTGAAATCTAGTGACATTCTGCGATGAAAGTTGGATGTTTCATTTATAAAAGATGGCTCTCAACATCTCTTTGGGACATTTAATGAGCATTAAACAGAAGCATACAGGCACCCAGTAGCTCCAGAAGGTTATAGTGTGGGAAATCTCAGACAGGGTCAGCGGTAACAGGTGCAGTGGCCAGTGGGTATAGTGTCTATAGTGTCACTGGGTACAGTGTCAGAGGGTACAGGATCAGTTGCTACAGTGCCAGTGGGTACATAGCCAGTATTGTATGATGGGTTCACGTCATTCAAGGTACGTTTGCATTTACAGTGTCAGTGGGTACAAGGCCAATGAGTACAGTGTCAGTGGGAACAGGTTTAACGGGCACAGTGTCAGTGGGTACAGGGCCAACGGGTACAGGGTCACTGGGTACACGGTCAGTCGGTATTGGGTCACGCAGGGGCGTGGTAACCAGATGGCTCTAGACCCCTAAATTCGATATGGCGACATGGGCATTTCTTAAAATCGACATGGGACATGAGGCCTAGTGACATGCGACATGAGGCTTAGTGACTGGGGACATGGACATTTCTTAAATTGACATGGGACGTGAGCATTTTAAGCGACATAGACATGCGACATGGTCATTTCTTAAATCCGACATGCGACATGGGGACCCCCTAGACTCGTTCCAATCCCATGCGCTCCTACGGCTACCGCTCGCCTCACTTAGGGACCAGTAACCGTACAGCGTTGTAACGGGTTACGTCGCCGCGTTCTGTAACCAATCACCCCAAGCTGGCCCCATCTCGCACCATGTTAAATAGCGCCAATTAGAGAGCGCCGCTCGGAGCGGACCGCACAGTTACTGGTCCCAAAGCGGAGCGTCGGGATTGGAACTAGTCTAGGGGACCCCCCAACCAGGGGGGGGGGGGGGTGGGGGGACATCCCTCCCCTACTTTTGGCCAGTCCCAAGAAAAGTCAAGCCGAATAAGGTCAAAATTGGTCAAAAACCCCTCTTGTGGACTATTAGCGTCATTGTTAGGGTAAAATTGATCGTTGTTGGTAATGTGGCCCAAAGATTTCAAAAATAGGAGGGCATGTTACGAGACACAACAAGGTATGTTGAACCCATTTAAAATAACACATAATCATAAATAAGCAGACACTCTGGGTATTATAGATATGTATTCTTTTATGTCGTGTTTTCAAAATTGTGTACATGGTGTGCAGGTGTACCAGTTATTGTGTACATACGTGTCGGTGTATCAGACATAGATGACGCTGCTAAGACAACTCCATCAGTCTATGGATCTAGAACCTCGCCTGTACGCTATCTCACTCACTGATCTGTTACCAACAATGGATAGCCACAAATGTCCTTATTAACCAAGAGATCCTCCTATCCCCCGGTCCTTTATACTCCCAATCCCCTATTATTCTGTCTCCCTATTCTCCCACTGCCCTATTCACCCACTGCCATATTCCCTCACTCCCCTATTCCCTAATCCCCTATTCCCCTATCCTTCGATTCCCCTGTCCCCAACTTCCCTATTCCCCCAACTTCCCTACTTCTTTTGGGGGTCTGGTTGGGGGCCCCAATTTCCCCTGTCGATTTTAAGAAATAGTCATGTCGCATGTCACTAACTCCTAAATTCCTCATGTCGCATGTCACTATTTAAAGCTCAAAAGGGCCCATGTCGCAATGTCGAATTTAGTGGTCCACACCCATTCCTTACTCCCTTGTTCCCCCATTCCGCCGTTAAGTTCACCTATACTCCGCTATTCCCCAGTCCACTAATCTCTCCCCCTCCCTCCCCACCCCACCCCATCCACTTATGCCCTATCCCCCACTCCATTGTTACTCATAATCTCCTTATTATTCTATGCCACTATTCCCCCACTCTCCTACTTCCTCATTCCCCTATTCTTCCATGTCCATGCCCCCTTTGCACCAAAACGTATGTATGGATATTTTGTTTGACCATATTAATGTCACAGGTTCACCTGTGATCACACCTAGAAAACACAACCATTATAGAAAATCTGGGTTTTACACCAGCTCCACCATAGTATAGGGTATATTCCATAACCCCACCGATCATATATACCTCCTCCCACATCCCGAGGGTCCCCTTTATTTACCGTAGTGGGAATTTGGGAGCCTAGTCGGTCGGTGACCCCGCACACGCGTGTACTAGTATTGGGTTTTTGGGGGTCGCGCTGTGGGACGCTGCTCGCATTAGAGATACTAAGTGAAAGTAGGACCTGTAAACATGGATGTTAAGGCCGGGTCATTTATTGCTGATGACAGTGGTCAGGAAAAACAAAGCCCCATCCGTTCCCGCCTCGGGCCTCCCGCCGATTACAAAATTTCAATTCAGTTCAATTTTGTTTATTCACATCCTCATGAGAGTTAAAGGAAAGAACATAAGAGAGAAAATCAGATTCAGTCGATAGTTACAATGGCACCACGGGTGTACAAAGTTATGGTACAAAGTACAGCACCAATGAGCACCAGGTTCACTAGTAAGGGTGCAAAGACAGTGTGACACAATCAAAACAAAGAGATACTAGTTAAAAGATAATCATAATAGCACCACTCTTACTAATTAACTAACCAGGATTGGCAGAGCTTTAATTTAGTGCAGTCTTCTTGTGCTTAGATCTTTTGATCTTAGACCTGTCATTTTTCACAAGTGGTATCCTTTTTGTGGGTTTAAATTTTTCCATAACTGTAGCACACAATTTTGATAGGTTACTTAGGACAATGGGGTCTTTGTTATTCAAGAGATTTGCCATGGTTACAGTGCTTGGGCGGGATGGTATATTGTTGGCGATGAGGATTGATCGGTCATGATCGAGGGCGCTGCAGTGAAAGATGTAATGTCAACGTACTGGTTTTGAGAACCCCACTCCCGGACCCACTCCCCCACCGATTGTTTTTTTTGTTTGTTTTTATATTGATCGCTCACAACACACAATAAGAAGATGCTATGATCTACCCGATCATTTCCGACGGGGTATCCTTTGAATATGCAAAACCAGATAATTTAGCAGGTTAAAAATATAAGGCTACCTATATTAACTATTATTCGCGAGGGTCATTTTTCACTCACTATGCCCCCACGCACCAAGCCCCCCTTCCAGTTAACAATATATGTCTTGGCCCTTATTCTATATTAGGGGCCTAGACATAGTGGAGGTACTGTTTAAATATAGACGTAGACCTCTTACTTGGTGTCTATCCATTATTACTGTATTGTAAAACTGTATACGTGTAAAATCATGGTTGTAAATCAGATTTAATTTCGCTCATTCTTTCAGCTTTGTCGTGTTCCTCCCATGACAATGTGGCCATACAGGGGCGATCCAAATATGAATTGTTCAAACGATGTTAAGGAAGGCCTGCAGTTGAAAAGGGGGTGATCAGGGGCCGTGCTATATCATTTAGAACTAGAATGAAATAAAGTTCAGTCACTTTGGAATTCTGTGTGTGTGCCTTCAACTTCAAGCAAAAAAGACCAACATCTGAAAGGACAGTTGCATAAGCCATAATCAAAGCTCCCCGTAATGGAGGGACCAGCCTCTTTACTTCAAATATCTGGAAATGCCAGAGTGACCTAGGGAAGTTGTCTTATAGCTGTTATATATAGCCTACTGAACTGTTACATGTACTAGTATAAGTACCGGTTATTTGTTCATAGATCCCGTGCTCCCCTTCTGAGAACTTGGCCCGGATAGAAGACGCGCATTCATTAATCCTGCAGCGCTTGTGCCGTATCTGTCAGGAACTACAAAAAGTGCGAAAGCCCACTTCCCTTTATCCTGGATTAAATGATGTGGTAGCATACATATATCACAATGGTAGGGAATACACACAGTCAGCTACATACAGCCCCCCGCCCCACCCCATTTAGTGCAGCCCTTTATCTAGAAACCATCCTGTACTTTTTAAAGGAATGTAACCCCATTCTCTTTAGGGAGTGATCATTTATTATGAACAGGGGGGGGGGGGGTGGTGGGTTTGGGGGGGGGGGGCAAAAAAATTTGGACCCCTTGACCGGGGGGGGGGGGCAAAAAAATTTGAAGGGTTTTACAGGAATTGTGAATTTATGGCTCATTGTAATAAAGACAAGAAAATGTCTATAGGATATCAAATCCTATGTACTCTCAATGATGACATCTAGTGGTAAGCTGAGGACAATACTTGCCCACTTAGCCCAGGCGTAGCCCAGGTGAACCTCACTCTTTTGGGGAAAGGTCTTTGAAACATAATCATGAAAGTTGTGTTGGTAGAATTAGCCCAGAAAGTGAAGTTGGTGGGTTGGCCCACATGGGGCCCACCTGGCAACCCACACCAAGCCCATGGAAAACCCATGCAGACCTCAGCCCACTTAGCCCAGCTCTAGCACAGGTGAAACCCAGGTAGACAACATAGCATAGAAAAATGGCAATTGGCAATGGCGCACCAGCCTTCCATTGTAACCTGACACAACTCATACTTTTGGTAATCCTAGACATGTCACTCTTGTGCAATGATGATCCACAGCTGGGGCTAATCTAGGCTTGCATCAACATATAGGGTGAGAGCAATGTAGAGTAGAGCAGGGCAGATAGCTAGGGGTATATTAGAAAGCAGAGGAATACGACAAAAAGCATGTCCGTAGATGACATTTGTCGTCATGATGTAGGCTACTAATGCAGCCCCGGGGAGTCGACTGGCCGGTGCTGCATTGATGCATCATGCCGACCCTTTGTGAATGTCTAAACCCCCTAGAGTCGGCATAGGGTAGATTCACCCAAAGACGGACACACACCTTAAGTCGGACACTTTTAACACAAAAAATAGTAATATAACCTAAACTATTTTCCCTTTCTGTGAATACCATGACAAACCTGAAGTGTTCTTCTCACACATAAAATAAGACATAGACATGCAAACCAGTGTTATCTGTGTCTACACATGCCCTGAAGTAGGCCTGTTTCAGGGTGAGGAGCTGATCTAGAGTTTGGCTTTTGACATTGTACCTTATGTCGGACAGGGTAGTGCCATGCTAAATACTGCTGTTCTATCTACACCCAGGCAACATGTATGGACATTGGCAATAAGATATACATATTTCAAAGAGGTTTAGAGCGAAGAAGTACATAGTAATTACCAGGAAATAATGTTTGAAGACCTTTCAAATATACAATATAATTATTCCAGGAGCCGGACAGCACTGTACACTGTATCTTTCCCCTTGTCCCAATTATAAAAGAAGCAATACTAATACCCTTCCAGTAAGTAATATGAAGTGCATATTACTTAAAATATTGTATCAGATGCCATTGGCTAGAACATATCAATTTAAGTCAACATAAAGGAAGAATATACAGATTTTCTATATGGAGCAGGTTTAATGGGGTTAAACAAATATTTCTGGTGCAGATATGTTTATTATCATTAATAATATCCATAGCCTGGATGAGTTGTGTCATGCTGATAGAGTAGTAAGACAAGGCAGTCAATATGAGTAGTAAAAACCAAAGGAAACCCAAGGTGTCCGACATCAGGTGAAATTGGGGTATATAATATCCCAACTTTGAAGAGGAATATATCATTTAATACCTAACATAATGCACGGATTATTAATTTGCCATAAGGTTTGAATACCCCCCTTTCCATATATACCCTCAGACTAGGTCTGAGTGGAATACTAACAGAGCTGTAGCTCATAGAAAAGGGATCACGTTTGTACTGCCAACGAGCGTCCGAAAGTGGTGAATCTACCCTATGATGCTTGAATGTAGCATTAGCTAGTTACTCGCCAGTGCTGCATTCATGTATCATGACGACCAAGGACACGATGAATTAATGCATTATGACGTCCGTAAAGGGTTAAGATAATATGGGTATAATGAGAAATGTTTATTCCTTCTGTAGCAACTAATGAATGGTATATGAAGGAAAATATTGGAATATCTATCTGTAAATTATGGACATGAAAGGGGTTGGAATCCTGCCGAATCCTTGGGTCCACCCTCCATCATCTTCACGCGTCGCATCACTTCAAAGGACACTAGGATACATTGAAGTCAATATTTAAAAACGTCCATATTCTTATAGATTGAGATGTTAACTATCACGTATGAGTTCCATTTGTTATTATTGCACAGGTAGTATTCTGAATATTCAAAAGAAGAAATGAAAGACTTGCTTGCGTGCCAGACAATGTTTACAAACAAATCCTTAATAGGTGACAGGGATGACTTGGTAGATAACCAGTGAACTCCTGGGTCAGGCCACATTAATCTCCCTGTATATTGGACTGTAGTAGGTCTCCATGTACACACGTATATAATGTATGCACATACACGTTAGGCCCCCACACAATCTTATTGTGTGTCGTGACTGACTGAGGCTCGCAGATATATATATATACATATATATATATAGAGAAAGAGAGAGAGAGAGAGAGAGAGAGAGAGAGAGAGAGAGAGAGAGAGAGAGAGAGAGAGAGAGAGAGACAGAGAGAGAGAGAGAGAGAGAGAGAGAAGAGAGAGACAGAGAGAGAGAGAGACAGAGAGAGACAGAGAGAGACAGAGAGAGAGAGAGAGAGAGACAGAGAGAGAGAGAGAGAGAGAGAGAGAGAGAGAGAGGAGAGAGAGAGAGAGAGAGAGAGAGAGAGAGAGAGAGAGAGAGAGAGAGAGAGAGAGAGACAGAGAGAGAGAGAGACAGAGAGAGACAGAGAGAGACAGAGAGAGAGAGAGAGAGAGACAGAGGAGAGAGAGAGAGAGAGAGAGAGAGAGAGAGAGAGAGAGAGGAGAGAGAGAGAGAGAGAGAGAGAGAGGAGAGAGAGAGAGAGAGAGAGAGAGAGAGAGAGAGACAGAGAGAGAGAGAGAAGAGAGAGACAGAGAGAGACAGAGAGAGAGAGAGAGAGAGAGAGAGACCAGAGAGAGAGAGAGAGAGACAGAGAGAGAGAGAGAGAGAGAGAGAGAGAGAGAGAAAGAGATCTTTAGAAGGAAGTGGTTAATTTTAACAACAGGAGGGGGTCCAAAAATATGTGGACCCAGTCTCAAGCGATGGAGCAATATCTTAGGGCACTTTGAATGGACATTAAAAGTGAAATATCGGGGGCTCTGCCATTGACGCCCCTTTCTTTATTTCTCTTTCCTTTTTGAAACTGATAACACAACTATATAACCGTACCAATGCATTCACGTTTAAGAAAATGCTAGGTATGTATAGTTTGAGAAGTATATATACATGTCCAGCAACTTGGGTCAGTTCGTTCCTTCTTGCACCAACCATCCAGCCCTCACATCCCTGTTGTTAGAAAATGACCACCTCCCCACGTGTGCCTGTACTAAAGTGAGCGTCCAGGGTTGGAAACGCGGGAAAACCACCCTCCTCCCACCCTCCCATCCCCCACACTGTTCAACCTCCGACAGCATGTCGTTTGTGGCTTACGAGTATGGGGGTGGGCGGGGGCACAGGGGGAATGCCACCAGGTTCCGCATGGTTTCATTAAACCTCGCTGGGCTGGCGGGAGGGAGAACAGTCTGGCATGTGATTGCCACTGATTCGGACGTTAAATCCAATGGAGCAGACCGCATCTTATAACATTACGCACCATCAACCCTTTGGTAAGTTCACACTTTATTAATATTTTCTCATTTCTTGCATGTGTATTTTTTTTTAAATACAAGATTTACTATGCTATAGGAAGGGCCGTATTCAATGGCCCCCATTGAATACAATGTGGCCGTATTCAATGGGCTAAGAAAAACTTGGATTTCTTCATTAAATGGCTTCAAATCAAAAAATAAATGCAAATGCCAACTACATTGATACCTCTCTGCGGTATTTCACTCATGGGGGCTGGGGCATATCCCACTCAGCCTGCGGCTTCATGAGATATGAACAACTTATGATATACAGCAGAGACGGTATCAATGGGCGTTGACATTTGTCTCGGCACAATTGACAATTTTCTTCCTAATAATCATTTTAATTAACAATAAATTTGTCCGTAAATAGTATTTTCATATCGTTCAATACTCAGTACCCAGCAAAGCGTATACATGTATACAGTAATGTATCATCCTATCAATGAGTATCCCATATTGATAGGTTGATACATATTTTGCAATCACAAACATGTACAAAATGTAGCATTAGTGTAAATGCATGGTTTTTCTTACTTTCCCTTTCTTATTGCAATGTGTATGACATCTTAAACATATGGGCTCATTATACAATGCCCATCTCAATCGATTACAGTCAACTCCCTCTTAGCATTTCCACAATCAACTGTTTCACTTCATCTTCTTCCTCTACCTTCTTCCCTTTACCTCTTTTCTTCCTGTTCCTTTTTTCTAGATCCACCCCTGAATGTACACATATGTATGCGGTCACTTTTATACAGTCTCAAGGATGGCCACATTAGAGGGAGTTGACTGTATTTTCAAATCTGACAAGCTTATCATACATGCCATTGACATATATTTTCTCTTAGATAACGCTGGAGAGAAAACCCATGCTTATCAGCAGACACGCGTATACTATATTTTAAGTAGGGCTAACATATTACCAACACCCACACTTCAACGCTCTGATATGATTGGTCAATTCATATTTTTTTTAAGGTTTGAAGGGTTTTTATTGCCAAATCACAAAAATTACAATTCGTGGTATATATTATGACAATAAATGGTGAATCCTTTTCAATCTGTGGTTCGTATTTGTACAACACATAGGTATGATATAATAATGATACAGCTAAACATGGATGAGTCGGTGAAAATTATAACAAGTATATGTACAGAATCAATGAATAAATAACTTAATACTAAACATTATATACACACACAGCGAGAACTCTTCACACTATCGATGTACAATTTGTACAGATTCATAAATCAGGGGCGCAGAAAGTAGTGTACCTAACACTAATGAGGAACATGGTCAGACTGTATCATGCTATATGTTCTTATAGCATGTATTATATAATGCCTCATATCTATCAGTTAGTGACACAAGACTTGTCAATACATAGCACAGACCACAGCTCAAAGTACAGAGAGCGGGTCATATCAAATGGCAGAACTTTAGAGATTAGAGAATAGTATAAGTGACCCATCTACCCCGGATTCTGTCACTATAACAGCTTCCTGGGTACGACGATCATGGGCCAGATGCCCTAAACTCATAGGTAAATATGAAAGAAACCATCAGTACAAGCAAGCATGAAAGAAACTATCATTAGGCTATTATCAGGCACAGTTGGTATGGATTCTGTCATTATAACAGATTCCTAAGCAAGTACTGGCCATTCTTCCATGGAGAGTACAATGGTCTCTCCCTCTCCATCGCTCAAATTGAGACTATCTGATATGTCTTCAATCTCATCACTTGGGTTTTTATTTACTACCTCAAGGTTTGCTAGAGTTTTTATCCTTTTTTTAAAAGTAATTTTATCCTTACTTGACTGGTACCAGTCTCCCAGCTTATCCCAAAGTTCAGCCCCTCTATACAGGGGGGATTTCAGGTAACCAGCATTCCGGGCCCTCGGAACTTTAAACCTAATTTGGTTTTCCGACCTTAAACCTTCTCTACGTGGTCTTTGGTCCAATAATTCTGGTTTGTGAGACAGCTTATACATATAGGTTAAAAGCAACTCTTGTCTCCTCCTCTTCAGGGACGGTACTTTAGACAATGTATACATCTCAGCCTCAGTCAGGTTTCTACCCCAATAGCAAATTTTTAGTCCCCTTTTTTGCATTCTATCTAATTTCTTCAGGAGTCCCCCATTTGCCCCTTCATGACAGAAGCTAGCATAGTCAAATTGACTCATTATTGTTGCTATGTAAACCTTTATGGCTGCTTTTTCAGTCTGTACTCCTCTGAACTTTCCAAAACGAAAAAGCTTGTGGTTAACCTTGCTAGTCAATTCCCTTATGGCAGGCTCTAGGCTTAGGCAGCTGTCTACCTTCAAACCCAAGTATCTGTAGCAGTCAATAGTTTCTAGCTTTATGTTATCGAGGTGAAAGGAGATCCCTTTACATTTAGGCAGCTTTTGAACAGAACCATACCATGTAATTTTGCTTTTCTCTACATTAACAGTTAATCTCTTAGATCTAAACCAATCAGCTAGGGTAACCAGGGTCTCATTCATCCTAGTCACGATGAGGTCTAACCTGTTTGCTGAGTGGAAGACAACCAAATCATCAGCATACATATAATGACTGGTATTACCTAATTTAGAGCTAACATCGTTCACATATATAATAAACAGTAGTGGTCCTAAAACGGACCCTTGAGGGACGCCAAAGTCCACCTGGTTTACATCAGAGACATAGTTACCAATTTTCGTGTATTGTTTTCTCCCACTCAAATACGACATTAACCAGTTTAACACTTTATCATTTAACCCTAAACTGCCTAGAATTTCTATTAGATAACCATGGTGGACACAATCAAAGGCCTTTTTGAGGTCAAGATAACATGCAGCAGTGAGATGACCCCTGTCTCTATTTTCATATAAATTGTTTAGGTAGTGAAATATGGCATCCCCAGTCCCCATACCAGGTCTGTACCCAAACTGCTTATTTGACAAAAAATTAAGATCTTCCAATACTCCCATTAAATGTATATGCATGATCTTCTCCGCTATCTTAGAGGGCACTGGTAACAGTGAAATCGGCCGCCAATTGGTGATTTGCTTTAAATTGCCCGTTTTTGGAATGGGACTGACCCTAGCTTCTTTCCAATCGGATGGAAAAATTCCCTCATCAAAACTAAGCTGATACAGCCAGGTCATTTGGTCTAACAAGTGTCTTAAGGCACATTTCAAGATGTCGCAGCGTATCCCATCAATTCCTGATGTCTTATTTGTATTTATCTCTCCAAAAAGAATATCCACCAATTCTCTATTAAACACTATGTTGTCAAACTTACAATCAGCAGGCTCTTCAAAAGTTGTCCTTTCAGGGTAGCCATTAACAGTCATATCTTCAGATAATTTCTTACCAATACCAGAAAAAAATTGATTTAAATACTGTACAGAATCATGATTTGACTTAATGAAGTTGTCATCACCAATCAACTCGGGTGGCTCCACCGTGGCATCAGGTTTGATTACACTATTGATGATTCTCCAGAATTTTTTAGGATCGTCCTGATTATCTTCTAGACAGGTTTTGATGTAGTCAGACTTGGCATATGTAATAGCCTTGTTTATCCTGCACCGTAGCTTTTTAGCCTGGGCTAGATACCGATTCTTGCGCGTCCTTAGATACCTCTCAACTGCATCCTCTCGTTCTCTAATTAGACTTAAGATTTCACCAGTCATCCACCGGTTCCTCTTATCCACTACATCTATCCATTCCCATGGACTATTAACATCCAAGTATTCAGTGATTAAGTTCAATATAAAAATCCACATCACATCTGGATCTTTTATATCATAATATTCCTCCCAGTCTGCCTCACTAAGCCAATCCTTGAACAGCTCATAGTCAAAGTTGCTATAATCGCGCACACGCACAGATTTCTTTAAATATTCAATTTTCAACTTAGTTTTGACACAAAAAACTGGAAGGTGGTCACTCACCAAAAAATTTAATACACCAGAAGACACATCATCATTATAGGAAGTTAGTATGTTGTCCAAACATGATATTGTGTTTTTGAAAGGTCGAGTGCACTGATGTATTAGTTTGTGATAACCTTGAAATTTACAAAGATCATTTAGAGCAATGCTAGAAGCAGTTCCTTCCCTTAGAGTATTAATATTTATATCTCCTAAGAACCATTGCTCCAAATTTAGGTTCAGTGCCAGTTTCATCAATTTCTTTACATGCTGAAGAAATAAGTCTATTTTACCTCCTGGCGGTCTATATAAGGTTACTACTTGCAATTTCTGTTCATTTTTCAGTTTAAGGTCAACAACAAAACATTCCAAATCCTTAATATTTAAACACAGTTCTTGTCTAATTTCAACATCACAATCAAGGTCATCACGTCATATACAACAATACCACCCCCTTTTTTACTAACTCTATCTTGTCTAAAAAGTTTCATCCCATCCCAATTTATCATATCATCATCATACTCAGGATGTAGCCAAGTTTCACTCATGGTCACAATGTCAGTGCCATCTAACTGATCAAAAATATCCTGGCGTTTTTTATACATGCTCCTCGTGTTCAGATGCACCATCTTCAGCCCACTGGTTCTAAGAAAGTCATAGACTCTGGTTGTGGTCATCCACAGGCGTTGAGTTCCAACACAAAAACAATATACAAACAATAATAAAAGATAAAAAACAAACAATAATATATACACAAAAATATGTAGGCTCTAGATTACCAATCTAGAGCCTAGAAAAGACCCCCACAGATCTCACAACTTAATGTACTGTGGGTGGTCTTCAAGGGAGATATCCTATGTAAGTTTGGACAGAGGTGACTGGTAGTTAGGGGCTTTACTCCAGGACTAGTCATCTCAAGAATTAGCAAATAATTCTGTACAGTCCAAGGTAACAGGATACAGTGGGCCGTCCATGAATTACGTCACATCGGAGGGGGGTCGGGGTCTTGGTCAGAGTGTGATACACATTGATAGAGGTATGGGGGGAAAGAGTTACAATCCCAAGGGGGTGGTGGGTGTTGAAAATGATCCTTATTTGTGTGATGTAATTTATGGGGAGCCCTTCACATATGCAGCCAGCCAATTTCAGCTTTAATGTGAAATCCTAGTATCTCAAATTAGGATATAAACCCCTTGAGACTTCTCATGGGTCATTTAGAACCTATAATCAATGCTCACCCCAAAGATGGAGGTGATTGACCAAGCCATATCGATACTACAGCTTTCCACAGAATGGGCATCTTTACATTGAAAATGACATTTGTTCAGAATGGTCTATGGACTCCTCACCAGACTTAGTCATAGGCTGGGGACATATCCCAATCTATTGCGAGATATTGCCGATAGACGTCTCGTTGAATTATATCTCTGTAAGCTCCAGCTCGCCATCACTCTCCAATATCCACCGGTGGATAATGGCCACCACCCATAGTAAGTCAGCACCAAACCTCTGCTGGAGAGTGAAGGCTACGTTGGAGACTTGAGGTGCGCAGAGACTACTCTGCCGCAGACTAGACATATCCATACTGTAATATATCAAAATATCAGAATGGACAATGATAATAATTTCTATGATCAATTAGGAAATGAATAGCCAACATATCAGCCAAATGGAACATTCTATACTATAGTTATGAACCATTGGCTACAGGGGCGTGGCAAGCAGTTTTAAAGTAGGGGGGACTGAAGGGTATTTTGACCCCTTTTGATCCCTTTTCACTTGACCTTTTTGATTTGACCTTTTTTGGGGTTGGTCAAAAGTAGGGGGGGGGGGGACATGTATAACGATTTACATTTATGATATGTCTTTATGGCTCACGCTACACACTCTATGGTTAGCATATATATATGTTCTGTTACTGTTAGGCTATACCAATAATAGGGGTTTCTGAGAAAGGAAATCATGCACTCTATGAGACCAGCAATATCTCATGATTATCATGATAAGGTACCCGTATGACGGGTGTCGTGTTTAAGAGGTTAACTACTGATGACCCTGATAACAAGACAGGTTAATTCTGGTGTTGTGTATTACAGGGGTAGACACTCACGCTGGCCTGGGAGCCAATGGCCCGTAATTTTGGGTCCGGGCCCGTAGTTGTCTTCAGAATTACCTTCCCATGGGCCGGGGTGGCCCACAGGAAATTTTACAAGATATTTGGCAGGCATATTAGTGATCAGTATAGACATGTAATATGTCGTTGGAAAGAGAAAAATGTGAGGAAATGAAGCAATTTGGTGTCATTTTAACATTGGTAAATCAGGAATTTATAAGATTTTCTCTTTGAAAAAAGTAAGATATATTCGCTGGCCCACAGCTCAAAGTCCGGGCCCATTGATTTTTGGAGCTATGGGCCCGGGTGGCCCACAGCTGTAAAAGTTAGTGTCTACGCCTGTATTATATGTGAAATGGCATTGCATCAACTATGCTATGGGCCTACCATGGACCGTAGTACACTATCATGACTATACCATTATGATAAATTGACTAAAATCGGGCAAAAGTAATGTCTACGTATGTGTGTCATTTGGTCTGTTCAGTCTGATCTGAGCTAATATAAAGGTGACTGCAATAAAAAAAAATCAAACTGACGAGGCTCTCGTCTGTATACCTCCACTTCTAATATATCCAATGTCACAACAGTTATACATTGTCATCGCCTATTATCACGGGGGAGAACACTCAGCTCAGCCATTGGGCAAAATTGGAATTGGAGATATTCAATTATTTTCCTACTTTAGTCGCTCTAAAACTACTTGGGGATGTCCGACGGTGCAATCTGTGCAACCATTTAATGACCACAAAGTGTAGAATGCGTAGATCTGTCCAGGCCATTTAAAACAGTCTATACTCCGGTCTCTCTTGTCCATACCGTGACATCCCCAGTTTATTCCCCGATCTCTCATGTCCATACTCTGAAATTCCCAGTCCATAACCCTACCTCCCCTTCCATACCCTGGCATCCCCAGTCCATTCCACGACCTCCCCTGCTGCACTGATATTCTGTAGGTCTGCTACGTTAGTCAGTAGTGCCTAAGCCAGGACTCATGCATTAGTCAAACGGACCAACTGATATTCAGAAATGACTAAGTATCTAATGCACAAATTGCATACCAGATGGCAGCAACGTTTGTAAAGAGACTGTACATCTACAAGTGGTCTATACATGTTGAAATAACCATAATGCATTTCAGGTTTTACAATTCAAAATTACAATAGAGTTAAATACCATATGAATTCACGACCCTCTGAAGGGTGTTGTTCTAGGAACATGAATATGTATTCTGTGTTAAGTAAAATATGCATGCATGCATCTACATGCATCCACAAATTCTCCATTGCACCAAACCTAGAGGCTGTGTCTCACGACCTTGGGCCAATGTTTTTGTCTCTGACTAGCTGCCGTCTCTGACCGGGTGCCGTCTCTGACCGGGTGCCGTCTCTGACCGGCTTGGCTTGATAAGGTCAAAATACCAACAGCAGGAGGCTAATTGTAATTATAATTATAATTATATAACAACAGCAATAACGTTTTTACAAATCCTTATGTACATGAGTATAATTCTTTTTAAAACACCTTTTTTCTGACACCTGGTCAGAGACGGCACCTGGTCAGAGACGGCACCTGGTTAGAGACGGCACCCGGTCAGAGACGGCACCCGATCAGAGACAAAAACATTGGCTCAAGGTCGTGAGACACAGCCTAGAGTAACTTCTCTCTTGGGTTGTAAATGTATATGGTGTGAAGCATTTGATGTGCTTTGCATGAGCCTGCTGGGTGTGGGTAAATATCTGACTGAAGATTATGCAACTGCATCCTTGATTCCAAACAAAGTATGATCTACTAGGTTAGTCATGTTGACTTGCAAGGTTGGTTAAAATGACCAGCCCTGATACACCAATCATTCCTAGAAATGAAAAGACTAAGGTGGGCTGGTCAGAATTAACTGACTTGACTGACCTGGGTTGGTCATATATAGGGAGCTATAAGGAAGTTGGTCAGTACTGGTTAAGGTTTCTAGCATACGGAATATCAGTGTGTCCATACACAAACATTTTCAAAGGGAGACTACTAAGGTCGTTTTTCCTCATTGGTCAAATGCGAACATGTTATTTACCTCAAATGGGGAAGTAAATGGACATAATTAAAAATCGGCCTGTTCACCCTACATGTATGCCTTGCACTCAAATAAGGGATCCCGTGTTTGAAAGGGGAATTCACCTGTCTCAATTAGAAAAATGTACAAAAACCTGTCTACTCTGTGATATAATAATATATACAGAGACATACAGAGGTAGGTTGGGGAGGATGAGGGACGAGGGATGATCTGCACAGAAAATCTAAATCCTCTGGCTCTTAGTCTGTAGTGGCTATCCAAGGTTTGTCATTCAAAAATGACTAGGGCAACATAACATAATGACTAATGCCTTACTCAAAAGGACTTTGCCTAATACTCATTGAAATGGAGAAGACTAAGGTGAGTTCACCTTGACAGTATTAACTGACTTTGGTTGGTCGTACAGGGAGCCAGAAAATGGCTAACTAGGTTGGATACTATTAACTGATTTGTTAGCTAGTACAATGTACTGACTAAGTTATGGAGCCTAAATATTATCAGTGGGTGGATGACATGGAATGGATGGGGGAGGTCAGGGAATGGACTGGGGTGGTCAGGGAATGTCGGGGAATGAAATGGAGATGCCACAGAATGAACAGGGGAGGTCGGGGAATAAACTTAAGATTCATAGAATGGACAGGGGAAGTCGGGTATAATGAACTTGGGATGTCGCAGAATGGACAGGGGAGGTGGGGAATGAACTGGGGATGTTAGGGAATGAACTGGGGGTTCTGGGAATGGACAGGGGAGTCCGGGGAATCGGCTGGGAAAGTGATAATGCATGAACAGGGGACCGGCACACATCAGTCTGACTGTGCAGTCTATTCTATCTATACCTACCCTTTAAGTGCAGCAAAGTGTGAAATGCGGGCTTTAAATAGCCCTTTAAGGACTCTACGGTGTAAAATGCCACACCCCCTGCCCATCAATATGCCTACCAGGCTATCATAGGTATGTGCAGGTTGCGGCTCAGAGCCCTGTGGCACCCCAAAATCGACAGATTTATCCACGAATACACTTATGATTACAGCACAGAAATATGTGAGACGCCTTCGATCAAAATGGAGTTTTCAACAGCCTAACCCCGCCCCCCCCCCCCTCACCAACCCTTGCCCATCCCCCGTACAAACGGCTCAAATTGCTTATTAATGTTAATCTCACGTCCAATCACAGCTTGTCATCTTAATTGGTAATGCTTTGAGGAAATGACCAACGGAATCAGAATATGTTTTAAATGACCTGCAAGAAACACAACTAGTTACAGTTATTTGGTCATTTCCTGGAAACACATATTACACCAACGACTACGAAAATGATGGCCTGGGTTGTGCACCGGAAACAAAGAGGACGTGAAGTACAATACGTATGCTTTAAGTTAAACTTAAGGTGGTGTACCTTTGGTGTATTGATAAACGATTATACGATATATTGCCTTATGTATATCGCAATCGTATAATACCCTCTCAGTACATGCATCTAATCTTGTACATATATACTACTCAAGTCCTAAAGTACCAGGGGATACTTATCATAGAAGGGGAGATCCCAAGTGGAAGATCTTACAGATATGGCACGCTACCAGTATTGTATTCTACCTTATGGTCATACACACATCACACCCCACTGAAACTAAAGAATGTTATCTTACTGATAAGACTATCGTAGGGAATATAATTATTCCTCATATCAGTTGTACATGCAAACACCCGCTATGTAATACATTTGATTGCAGACATTTGATAGTCATAAGTGTTTTCAATGTGGATACCCGATGTAAACATGAAGTCCCCCACCGTGGGAAAATGAACCGCATGGGACAACTAATAGTGTCAGGGTCCTGTTTCTCCACAAATTTGCGGAGGTCCGCAAATTTGCGGAGGTCCGTAAATTTACTTCCATAAATTTGCGGAGGTCCACAAATATATATGGAGCTCCGTATTTGTATGCTTAAGTAGTAAAAAATGATTCCCATATATATTTGCGGATCTCCATAAATATATGGAGAGTGTCTTTATGGACCTCCGCAAATTTGCGGACCTCCGCATATTTGTGGAGAAACAGCATCCAGCAGCGTCATGGTATCATCACTATAATCTATTTATAACTATCAGGTCCATGTGTGTAAACATATTAAAGACGGTTTGCAAATTATATTCTGTCGAGAAACATGATATAATCGATATATATATATATATATATATATATATATATATATATATATATATATATATATATATATATATATATATATATATATATAGTATGGATAGATGAGCAGAAGGTTACCCCCAGGTAGTCCCTATTTAGATATCGTAGATCTATAGATCTTCCTATATGGTATAGCTGGGCCATAAATCATCTTAATATTTTCAAATTTCTGATGATAGTAATGCCTCGACTATGTGTGCCTGTTTTGCCTAGTGAAGGGAAATTCCATTTGCCCTATTATTGGGTGACCTTAGACCTCTCCTCGAGTTCATTTAACTTCATGAACAGCATTGTTATATGCCACAATTTACAAGGAAGAAAGGGAATCTTAGCAATTTATCAACAACTGAGGTGGTATGTGGTAGAGTTTAGGGGTATTACCAGGATGCTGTTTCTCCACAAATTTGCGGAGGTCCGCAAGTTTGCGGAGGTCCGCAAATATATTTATGGAGCTCCGCACATATATACGGATGTCCGCAAATATATACAGAGGTCCGTATTTGTATGCTTAAGTACCAAAAATGCATATAGGTCTATATTTGCGGACCTCCATAAATATATGGAGAGTGTATTTACGGACCTCCGCAAATTTGCGGACCTCCGCATATTTGTGGAGAAACAGCATCCTGGAAGACAAAGCCTCTATACATGTATATGGAATATGTAGAGTGGAGAGGGTTACATGAAGGCACTAGTCCGTTTCCCCCTAGTTCCCCCCTAATAATTACCAATTAGACCCACAAGGAATCCACTTATGCTGTGATGTCATTTTTTCTAGACGATGCTTGTGTTGCTTAGCAACTGTATTATGCTTATCTTTCTCCGAAGATGGCCGTCTAACTTAATTATACCTATACAAATAGGTACATGTTGGAGAGGTCTATACTCAATGGATTACCCTAGGGGGATTCCCTGCATAGAAATCGCCGCCCCTTCCTTTCCACGAAGACAACTTTAGATAAGGGTTCGTTGCTGGTCATATCAAGGAGGATAACACAGACATGTCATATTTAGTGGACTGTGGACTCGAGAAAAGAAGAGTTAGTAGGGCCCGTAACAGAAATACGTTCTTTTCCGTCAAAATAACGTTTTTAACGTTATACAACGTTTGACCATAGCCTAGGCCTAATACTATAAGGCCATACTATGATATGAGCCATGGAGAAACGTTCAAAAACGATCTTTTGTTTACTTGTTTACTGACTGGGCATAAACACTATGGATGCATGCAGGAAAACACTGGATATTCACTGTTTAGCAGTTAAACACTAATTAAACACAACCTTTTTTGTGGGGAAGGGGTCAGCATTTATTAATACATAATTAATGTAATGCGAGAATGGATATCTAAAATGATTTTTATAGACAGGTTCAAAATATCAATGTGATAGGTACCCAGTGGGCACAAAACCTTGATTCAACGTTGACATCTGGTTGATATAGGGTTACAGGGTAGATCAACCTGTTTTCAACATTGATGTAATGTAACCATTTCAACGTTGTCAACCAACACTTGTTTCAACATTGATGCAATGTTTGGATATTAACCTTGAATCAACCATGCGTTTCCCAACTTTCCCACTAGGTGCCTCCACAACCTACTCCTTAGCATTTCTGTTTACATGCTACATCTATTTTCCCTAGTTGTCAGCTCTTATTTTCTCATCAATGTATATAATTGATCAGAATGTCATTCATTTTCATTGACAACTACAGTATACTTGCATTTGGTTGACATTTGGAATGAAATGTCAAGAATACATGTGTAGGGGTTTCATATGCGTATAACGCGAACACAGGTTCCAAATTCGGTTTGAATGCAACAGGTTTTTATTCGATCACAGCCTCAAAAGTACACGAAGGTTTCTACTCGGTTCACTTGGTCTTTCAACCATTCGAAGACACACAGGATTCTATCGATAGTTCGAAGTCTTAGCAATACCGGACAGTCAAGCCCTGAGCCAGCATGGCTGGTGCAGGAGCCATAATGTGGGAGGGGTGTAGGTGCCCCTATCAAAGCGAAGGTACGAAAGGTGTGGGTCAGAGCTCGTCCTGGGACGAACTCTCTGAGGTAGCCAACCTCGGCCTCTTATATACCCTGAGCGCGGACCAAGCAGTGTCGACGTGGCACTCCTCCGTAGCGCCGTCTGGAGTGCCCTGCCTGGCTCCGCTACCGGATAACCGAAAGGACATGGCTTAGGTGTTGCCACCTAGTGTCCGTTGGAGGCACTTACCGCTCTGACTCCACGGACCTTATATGTACACATATTATTCGTGCCCCTACATCACCCCCACCAGATTATAACAAGGGTCGAAATACATCTGATATAATATAATATACTCGAATATAGGAGAATAATATCAGTGTACATGATGACAATACCGGGGTACATTCAAAGGTACGATATACGTTTTACACATACATGTAGAAAGTACAATATTAGATTTAGACTGACCTGTTACACCAAACAACACTTACATCTCTATGTACATAACAGGGATCTTACAGATCCAACACCATAGCGACAAGATAGATACGTGAGTATCCATCTTTAATAAAGATATGAATATATATGAATATATATATGTTCTATACTATTTCTAACTACAGTGATCACAGATCTGTATGGTTTTTGTTGAGATACAATATTGATTACTACATTAATCACATTAAGGTAGGTTAAGAGTGCACGATATGTGACTTTTTAGGACGGAATGACACAGAAGTAATGGCTCGAAAATATTTATGTGGGCGAACCGTCCCTGGAGAGGTAATTACGTGAACTTATTGGAATTACAAAAATACATGGAACCAACATAGGTGTGACATTAACTCTTATAACCAAGGAATGTAGTAATATTAGCCTCCACATGAGGCAACTGCTATATGACTCTATATCCTAAAAATAGATATACTCTTGAAATCCGAATACCAGTTGTTATGTCCAAAAAGAAAATTTTTGGAGATAAAGGTAGGTATCGAACACTATGTACAGTTTTGGTTCGAATCATAGTATACAGTATAAGTTATACTCCTTAAAGTATGAACACCTTTTTCATTTTTTTTTTTTTTTTTAGACAACGAAGACATTTCTTGACAATTATGCATTTCACACCTGGTTTATGTTGTTTTTTTTCCCCTCGAATCATGACCTCAATCATGGACGTTTTATAATACGAACACAATTATTAAGATATCATCGAAACATCATATGCACAAGTCATCAAAAACACAACTGAACAACCGAACACTCAAATTATCTTATAAGTCCTTCACCAAGCCCTGGAGCTCTTCGAGGGACCCACTCCATTGGGTGAGTCCTATCCCGAATACTCGAATGAACTTAACGTTCAGCGCCTTCAAAGTTTTGGCCTGATCGTCCAAGGTGTCCTCCGCAGCTTTTTGGAAGGCACGGGCCGTTGTGAGTTCCCTCTTCGATTGTTCCAGCTGCTTGGTGAGTTCGATCACCTTATCTGGCTCCGCCTGTTCGTCAATCCGTTGTTGTTCGAAGATCTGCCTCAGTCTCTCGACCTCCTTGCCCTGCATGGTGATGGCATAGTCGGCTGATGCCCTTGCCACACAGGCGGCATATCGCTGCATGCCAGCTAGGTGTTCATGCAGCCATCGTTCATATAGCTCCTTATGCAACACTGCATCAGGAGCCTTCACAGGCTCGAAGTAGTCCTTTGGAAACTGTACCCTCGGACGAATGTTCTCACCACTTATCATTAGGTCATACCACCTATTCGGATCAACTGCCGGTTCTTCACGAACGTTGGGCCTAAAAGGCACGGTGGCTGTGGTGGTAGTAGTGGTGAGCATGGTGTCAGCGACAGTTGCTGCTTTCCCTCCTCTAGTAGTTGTCGTTGGTGTGGTGGTAACTGGGTTCGAAGTGGTCACTGGAACCGGGTCCACCACAGGCTCAGTTTTCATGAACGATGAATTCGCACTAGTGGCAGGGGTTTTACGCCCCACCGACTTTGTAGAACTGTCAGCCTTCGGTTTCACCTCGTCTACTGCCTGAGGAGTGAGGATGGTGGTCGTCACCACCAAGTCCTTTTTCCCAGGCAGCACAAAGTGATCCGAATCCCCCATCTCCACGTTCCGGGAGTCCGGTTGGCGAAGGGCATCCTCTACAGAGATACCTGTGGGGAGATTTTTGTACGGATCCCTCTCAGTTTGTACTTCCGGACCAGGGGAGTCCATCGAAGGGTACTCAGCCCTGCTAGCCAGGTTACCAGGAGTCAGAGGACGAAGGGTTTGTAGTTGGGAACGACCCTTGGGGGCCGAGAAGTCTGGACCATAGTCAGGACGCAAGTCCTGCAGTGGGGACCGGTGCTCAATCGTTGTCGCGCGTCCTCGTGCTGCAGTTGGAGCTCTCGGAGCCGGAACCTCCGATTTGACCTTTTTACAGTCAGGTTCGGAAGTGGCCGGACTCCTGGTTTCACTTCGTTTCCCCGTAAGGGGGTTGGCCGCTCTCCAGTCGTACAACTCCTTGTACAAGGTGCTGTTCAGGTCTAGTCGACCACGTCGATCTGTACGCTGGAAGACAGCTGACTGCTTCGAATTCCTGGTCACCTGGACCTTTCCGAATTGGAAGGTCTCAATCGTGATGCTGTTGAACTTTACTTTGTCTAGGCCTGCCACCAGTGTTGCATGGAGATCTCCTACGTTCTTTCTGGCCAACATCATGGCTTGGCCATGACATTGTATCAGGTGTTCGATCATTCTGCCTCTTCGGAGGGTCCACAGTCCCGAACACTTCTTGTTGGCTTTGCCAGTGTCAGCGCAGATGTACATCGCACGGTGGTGCATGTGGCATTCAACCAGATGCCGCATAAATCGAAGACGAGTAGGCATGGGGCGGTTCTCGTGTTTGAAGTAGGTGCGACAGGAATCGAATGGACAATCCTCCCTTACCCCTTCCTTGTACCGGGCCATAGCCCATCGAATTTTGGGGCGTCCCTCATGGTTGTAGTAGGACTCGGGGAACTGTTTTCGATCCTGCAGCCGATTGAACCAGTTTTCTGTCCATGCGAAGGTACTGGGTGAAGTCATATTGGACCTCATCCATTCCTCGTCATCAGACAGCCCCTCAGAGTCCGTTGCTTTGGGACAGGAATACATATCCCTGGATCGTTTGCAATGTTCCATGCATTCGGGCCTAAATTTCTTGAAGCCCCCGGTGGCATTGCGCCAGATCATTTCTTCCGCCCGAGAACTAGGAACATCCACTGAGGCGTTTGCCCCAGCAGCTGGAGGGGGCGAAGAAACCACAGGTGACGTGTTCGAATGTCCCGATTCGGAGGACGTAGATGGGGATACAGGTATGGCAACCTGCACCGGAGTCTTGGTCGGGGTTGTTGGAGGGGTCGAAAGCGTCTTGGCTGGTGCCCTGGGAGGCGTCGAAGGAGTGGAAGCCGTACTGGATACCACATCCACCAACCTCACAGTTGGGGACATGTTAATCGCAGTAGTTTGGGGAGGCAAAGGATGAGGGACACAGGGCTGTCGTGCCTCACTCTTCTTTGCCTTCCGTTTCTGGCTCTTAGGAAGTTCGAATGGGACCTCTTCCACATCCGAAGCGTCGGACACGGACCGTCCCTTCTGCTGTGGATTGGGGTTCTTCCGGGACTGGGCTCGAGTCATTGGAGTTCTGGGGGCAGCTTGCATAGCTTCCAGAGTTAACCGTAACTGTTCATTGGCTGCCCTGAGTTCATCGGATTCTCTGACCACCTGAGCATAACGAGCTTCCTGCTCAACTGATTCTGAGGTATCCGAGTTGATTTCCATCAGAGTCAACTCCACGATAGCTGGATCCTTTTCGAATGGGACTGGTGAAGGTCCCGGGGCTTTCGGAAGAGATTCGGATTGAGAGTCCCAGTTGTAGTAGTTGGTTCTTCGAATGACGTTGTATGGGGAGTACTCGAAGAGCACTCGGACTGAGCGAGGGCAGGTTCGGATACTTCAGACATGGACGGAGTAGATGGAGGAGTACTAGTTTTGGAAGTTTTACGACTACCTCTGGTTTTGGTGAGTTTCTTTTTCTTCCCCTTCGTACTTGTGGTGCTCCCATCACTTGAGGGCACTGATTCCTCCATTTGTTTGGCTTGTTGGAGATTCCGAAAGTTCGTACCACATTCTAACAAAATGTCACTGAAGATTCCATTCTTGAAAGCTCCTCGAATCGTCCCTCCGTAACTGTCTAACCAGGTGGGATCGTAACGATAGAAGCCCTCATCTCCCAGCCTGTCCAACATCATCGTCATCAGTGTGGGATGTAGTTTCAGCGAGGAATCGAATGGCGAATCGCATTCCAGCACCTCGATAAGTTGTTGCTGGGCCAGAGATTTTCGTACAACGTCTTCCATCTCCTCGTCAGACACTGCTTGAATGGGCAATTTCTGACTTACCTCCTCTAACTCCGGCATCTCATCTTCCTCCACATCGCCTGCTGCGTTGAGCCGGGTTGATGTGGAATTGTCAATGTCCTTCGAAGCAACACGTTTTGGGGTATTGCGCCACGGCAACGGCCCCAGGTTGACTGTAGCCGGGGGTGGCATGGCCATGCTATCCCGCTCAGCCGTCGAATAGGAGCCGATCCCCGCCACACGGACGGTAACTGCACTCCCGGTGGATTCGGAGGCGGATTCATAATCCGATTCCTGAGCATTGTCGAATTGGCCATCATCCATCCCGAACAGATCTAGCTCGTCGGACTGGAGGCCCTCACCGGGGGTGTACTGCTCCTCCATCGAAGTCGAATGTTTTCAACGAAAACGAAGTTTAAAATCGAAGATTTGCGGAGTACGAAGCTCCGCGTGTCCAAATGACACTATGAGCGGGAACTAACCAGGTTGGCGCGTATTATGATGTGGTTTTGGAGACTTTTGGTCGATAACAAGACCCTTCTTCCTCCTCCTTTGCCCTGCAGCGTCCGCGCGTCTTCTTGGCACTGATCCAATATGGCGACCGCCCTTCTTGTCTCGCGATGCCACGCCCGCCGCGGGAGCGAAGGTCAACCAATCAGCGTTCACGCCTCACCGGATAGCCCTTTTCTAACGGATAACGCGGCGGGAGACGCTCGCGTTTCCCGTCACTAATCGAATGGGTAGCTCACCGGAGTGTAATCCTTATTGAGTCAGTTCCACAGGACCAGGGGTACCACTAATCATGAATTCTTCAGGAGTGTAGGCAAATGTCATTACGGGTAACGTAAGAATACCCGCCGGATAGATCCGTCTGCCACCCTCAGGGACGTTCATGATCAACATCCGCCCTAGTTCTGCTCACTCTACAGCAATTAGGTCTGTACTACCATCATGGGATCGAAACTTCTTGTTGTGTATACAAATTAGGTCACAGCAGTCCCCCGGTTATGCCGTGGACTGCGCCTTAACCCTACCTTGGGTTCTTTAGACCTGGTCGTCCGGGAAGATTCGACAGGATGTCCAGTAGTCAATTGGACAGCCCTCCTCCCCTTCAGACCTTCATTTGCCGAGACTTTTTTTACGCACTTTTTATCCTTCTTGCTAGAAGCTCGAATTGGTAAATATTTTTTAGGCCTACCCCGGCCCCTCTTTAATTTACCAATACCAGGAGGCATAGGTTTCTTCTCATCTGAGGGTATAACTAGTTTCCTAGGTCTACCAGGACCACGTCGTTCCGGGGTGGTCGCTCTCCGCTCAGTGTCCTCTGACTTCGAATGCTCTCCTGACTTCGAATGTGCTGAAGCATCACCCTGCCACCGACGTAGACGAGCTACATTGGATTTATACAAGCGTCCCAACAAGGATTTGATCACCACTGTAGATTCTGAAACAATCCGAACCACAGTAAATGGACCATCCCAGTTGGGTGACAGCTTCAGCTGCTGTAGGGGGTCATGTAGTCTCACTACTTCATCCCCTACACGAAAGGACCTAAGTTTCAAACCCACGTCATAGCCCACTTTTTGCCATGAAGCAGATTTGCTTAGCTCACTTCGAACCATCTCGTATGCGGACTTGAATTGATCCCTCAATGCCTCCACGAACATCACCTGACAGGGTGTTTCTGCGTTTATCCCAGCTACGCCAAACACCAAGTCAGCAGGCATAATCAAATCCTCTCCGAATACTAACAGATTGGGGGAACAACCGGTGGAAGCATGCACCGTACTATTATAAGCATGTACCACAAACTCGCATTGCTCGTCCCAATCATCCATCTGACTGTTGACCAGAGGCTTCAGGACTTGTATCAAGGTTCTGTTGAACCTTTCTACTTGACCATCAGACTGAGGCCTGTACGGATTCGTTCTGGTTTTGCATATAGCAAGGTTATGGCACATTGCTGCCCATAACTCGGATTCGAATTCTCTGCCTTGATCACTATGCAACATCAAGGGTACGCCTAGATGAAGCACCCAGCCCTTTACAAATGCACGAGCACATGTATGAGCCTTATGATCTTTCAGAGGAAACACTCTAGTGTACTTCGAATAGTAGTCTGAGATCACCATCATGCACGTGTTTCCATCAGGAGTGGTTTTAAGGCCACTAATGATATCAACCGCTATGCGTGCAAATCTAACTCCCCAAAGCTCTTGAGTTAGTGGCAATTTCCCCAGGCCTTCACCTGGTTTGCTCAGACAACAATCTCGACAAGTAGAGATCCACCTAAGCAGATCTTTACTCATGCCAGGCCAGTAATACCTTCTGGAGAGTCGCGCAAGGGAGCGCTTCTTTCCAAAATGCCCACTGGTCTGGTGTCCGTGTACGAAATACATGATATCCCTTCGCATAGCTGTGGGTATCATGATTTGCCGAATTTTGGTCTTGTACGGTGTTATCTTCCACCTACATAAGATACCGTCAACAACAGTTAGCTCAGACCATTGAGCAAGTAGCTGTCTCATTTCTCGGTTCTCAATCGAAATGGCTGGTCTTTGTGGTTGGGCACCACTGGAGACCTGTTCTATTAGTCTTGACATGACAGCATCACCCTTCTGGAATTGCCTGATAGTTTCCGTGGACCATTCCATTGCTTTAGAATGTCCTACATCATACGACATTCGAACTCCAGCTATTACAGCGTTATGGGCTCCACAATCATCACAATCCATTCTAGAACATTTCCGTATGGGTCTTCTCGAAAGGGCGTCAGCATTGATATGCTTGCTCCCTGCTCTATGTTGGATTTGGCTATTTTCCAACCCGAACTCGGACAAATGGGTCAGCTATCGACCGATCATTCCCTCTGCTTCCTTAAAGTTCAACAGCCACCTTAAGGAGGAGTGATCTGTCCGTAAAGTAAAGTCACCTCCCCAAAGGAAGTGCTTAAACTTCTTCGTATACACCACTACCGCCAACAATTCGCGCTTAGTGGTACAGTAATTCCTCTGGGCCTTATTGAGGGTATTACTGGCGAAAGCCAGTGGCACTTCTATCCCCCCTTGCATCTGGGACAGAGCAGCACCTATACTGTCGTTACTGGCGTCTGTGTCCAGTATGAAATGTCCATCAGCTGTTGGATATTTCAAAACTGGGGTGGTTCGAAATAGGTTCTTCACGGCTTCGAATGCTAGATCTTGTTCCGGACCCCATGGGAAAGGCTCCTTCCTTCTACCCGGAGTCCAGTGAGCTAGAGCCTGCATAGGCTGAGCTATTCTGGCATACCCTGGTAGGAAGTCCCTGTAGTAACTACAGAAGCCCAGAAAGGACCGTATGTCTTTAGGTCCCTCTGGCTTTTCCCATTCCGACACAACATCTAGTTTCTCGGGATCTGCCTTAACTCCCTCAGTGGATATTATCCGACCGAGATAGTTAATTGAAGTCCTAAATGGGTGACACTTCTTTGGTTTCAATTTCAAACCATTGGTTATCAACCTCTCGAAAATTTTGACTAGAGTAGCCAGGCACGATTCGAAGGTCTTCCCAAAGACAATTACGTCGTCCAGGTACACCAAACACTCCTTCCACAACAGATCACTCAACAGAGATTCCATCATGGCTTCGAATGTTGCAGGGGCGTTACACAATCCGAACGGCATCACATTGTACTGGAAAAGACCGACATGGCTCGAAAAAGCTGTCTTTTCCTGATCCTCTTCCTTCATTCCAACCTGCCAGTATCCGGATTGCAAATCCAGCGTACAGAACCACTGGTTTCCGCCCAGGGAATCAATAGTCTCGTCTATACGGGGGAGAGGATAGGAGTTTTTCTTAGTACAACCATTCAATTTTCGATAATCGATGCAGAAGCGAATTGTGCCGTCTTTCTTAGTCACCATCTGAACAGGACTGGACCAGGGGCTAGTGCTGGGAACAATCACCCCTAATCTCAGCTGATCAGCGATTTCCTTTTCGGCCATCAATTTCTTCTTCAAAGGTAGGCGTCTGTAAGGGATTTTGAAAGGTACAGCTTCCTCTGTAGTGATGGAATGTAGCACCATATCAGTTCGCCCCAAACCAGTGGGCTCCCCGAAGGCTGCATCATATTCCACCAATACCCGTCTCAACTGATCTTTCTGGTCCCCCGTCACCAGGCTCGAATCGTCCACCAACTTCTGGAGTTCCGGACGCAAATCGAACATCCCTTCAAGGTTCGGTTTGGTATCTTCTGAGAGTATACTGGTGCTTGCCTGTGCAACGATCACCTGCCCCACGGGAGTACCTTTCATCAGATAACGGACTTCACCACCAGGATTCGAAATAGGAATTAAATTCCTGCTGCCACTGCCTACGAAAGTATCTGCACTCTCGAGTCCAATCGATGCAAGTCTCACCACATCGGGTTCAACCACCGCCATCTGATCTCGGAAGATACTGTCACTCGAAAACAGCACATCACATGTCTGTCCTGGGGGTATCTTAACCGTCTGTACCACCGAGGCTACAGAAGATACCTTCCTCAACACGCATTGCACGGCCACCTTGTACGGATGTTCTATCTTTAACATCCCCCTACAAGGTTCCAACATTGCCCCGTACAACGCAGCGAAATCTAATCCGATGATGCCATCATCACTCAGATCAGCAATAGTAGGTGACAGGAGATAATCCTGTCCACCTATATTGACTTCGAAAAACGCTTTACCAAACGTCTGCATGCAGCTACCGTCGGCCGAATGAGCTTTTACCCTCGTTGTGAAGTTATCTGGTTCATCGGCTACAAGGTCATGGAATCTCTTAGAGATCATGGAGTGACTAGCTCCAGTATCCACTAGGAATTCCGCAGACCTTCCATTCACTGCTACAGTCAAATACCACCTCTTCCCATCCAGTGGTGATGGGTTGACGGTGAAGCGTTCGAAATCCTTAGTGACACCAAGATCTACCCCCCGTCGTTTCAAGTGCTTCAAACAGGGATGATCCGGGGACAATCGGGCACTGCTGACTACCTCCAGCTCCTGTATCCAATTCGCCGCTTCCCCAGTACTTCCTCCTCGGATGTCTACTTCTCTGGGTTCATTGGACATACTTAGAAGGGACTGATCAGGCCCCTCCTCTAAGCTTCCAATCTCTACTGCACCTCGGACTTCCTCGCTTGCACCGCTGGTGATAAGCTGGCTTTCATTCACCTTAGGGGTCACTACATTGCCATCCCGAGCAACCCCCTCTAGTTTTCCGTTTTCTTCTCCTCAGGCTTTGGTACCGGCTTCTCAGCTGGGCATTCTGCAGCAAAGTGTCCCAGGGCCTGACACCTGTAACACTTCCTAGTGGTCTTGTCCACTCTCGGCTTCGAATTCCTCCCTGTTGATTGCTGGTTTCCAGACATCAAGTCAGTCAACCTTAACAAAAGTTCTTCCATAGAACTGGGAGTTGAGGATGTAGTCGAAGGTGCGCTTGTAGCTCCTGGGGTCGCAGGTGGTGTTTTCCTGTCAGCCTTCGGATAGCGCTTCGAATTCGAATTGGAATAAGATTTGCCGCTGTTCTTTTGAGCAACTGCGCCAATCTCCTCCTCCCTTCCAGAATCACCTTCCTCTGTATCAGAGGCTGGTGGGTCTTGTACCATACTGGAAGTTCTCGAAAGTACTCTCGAAGATAGCAGATGCCGTTTCCTGTCATAGTCTTCTATGGCCATGAACAAATCAGTGAGAGAAGTTCCAGCCTTCCAACTATCACATGCTGCGGTCCGTTCATCAGAATCCCTTAATCCCTCAATGAATTGCGAGAACAAATCATCTAGGAACTGTGGGTCATCTAACTGCCATCTTGGTCTAGCCCTTTGCAAGAGAGCTTGCAATTCTAGACCGAACACACGGTGCGACTCGTTTGGTTTTTGAGTCCGTTTCCGAAACAATCGAAGCGGATCCTCATTACCCACATTACCGATCAGATAACTGGCGCATTCCACCGATTGGGTAAACGATCCGGCACCATGCATCGTTCTCCATCTCGAAACAGCTAGCTTGCCGGGGCCATTTCTCAATGCCCGAAGAAGCTCGTCCAACGATTCCTGCTCTGACCACCGATTATATCTCATATCGTCCATGAAGTCTGCAAACCAGTCCTGCCATGGCTGTCTGCCTGTGAACGGAACCAGTCAACTCCCATTTCAGCAATGCAGGGGTTCGAATCATAAATCAATTTCATCCCAGGGGACATTGATTCGTGTCGAGAGACTCGTCTACCTGCATTTGTAGGAGATCTCCCTGACCTCCTTGAGGGGCCACTCGAACGCTCGTTTGGATCAGATCTTGAAGATCTATCATTCGAACCCGAACGGCTTGGTCTCTCTCTCTCGAGCTCGAACGGCTGGGAGGATTCGAATAGTCGTCATCATATGACGTTGGGCGTTGGTCACGCCGTGAAGATCTTCCATCCGAATCACCTGTATCAATGGTCACTCGCTTCGGTCTCCCTCCGGATGAGGCAGTGGCACCACCCCCACCAGACGCCGAGTTGTATATGCCACCATTGACATGATCGAACCCCGAATGGCCACTTCGAGTTGACTCCTCTTCTCGTTTCTTTTGTAAATCTTTCACTTCCCGGATCAGACGAACTTTTTCTTCCATCATCGCCTTGGTTGCCTCTCGGATCGTATCCTGGAGCTCGTCTGACTCTTGTACGGTCTTATCTTGACGCTGTTCAAGAGCCTCAGTACGTCGCCGCAAGACATTCTGCTGATGAGAGAACTGGTCTTCCATATGTTCCAGTTCCGCCTTCGTTGTGTCTAAGCGGTCCTGCTTCTCCATTGTCGCCCCGTCTAAGTCTTCATTCTTGTTTCGGAGCTGTACCAACCGATGACTCAAAGCTTCAAACTCTGCATTCATCCTGTCCATCTCTGCAATCCTTGCTTCCTCGAATCGACTCTTCTCTTCGGCGAAGTGACGACGTGTCACCTCTTGCCGCTGGTGTCGTTCAGCATGCAGCATGCTCATGCCCTGTGTTGGCATAGGAGCAATGTGCCTCTTCGAACCGCCAGTTTCAAACAAAGAATCCTCTAGGTTTGACCCCAGATCTTTCCGAATAGTATCAGGATTGCCTCTCCTTGGTTCTGGTGTCGAACTCGAACGGCTTGGCCCATAGTGTTTCTCAAGGGCTGCCACCACCTCCGGATCCGGACTCGAAATAGGATGAAGGGACGCTCCACCCTTTGCCTGTTCAGCCATGTTCACCCTAACCGACTGTGCTATTCTGTGTTTCACCCGAACTGGTCACGGCACCAATGTAGGGGTTTCATATGTGTATAACGCGAACACAGGTTCCAAATTCGGTTTGAATGCAACAGGTTTTTATTCGATCACAGCCTCAAAAGTACACGAAGGTTTCTACTCGGTTCACTTGGTCTTTCAACCATTCGAAGACACACAGGATTCTATCGATAGTTCGAAGTCTTAGCAATACCGGACAGTCAAGCCCTGAGCCAGCATGGCTGGTGCAGGAGCCATAATGTGGGAGGGGTGTAGGTGCCCCTATCAAAGCGAAGGTACGAAAGGTGTGGGTCAGAGCTCGTCCTGGGACGAACTCTCTGAGGTAACCAACCTCGGCCTCTTATATACCCTGAGCGCGGACCAAGCAGTGTCGACGTGGCACTCCTCCGTAGCGCCGTCTGGAGTGCCCTGCCTGGCTCCGCTACCGGATAACCGAAAGGACATGGCTTAGGTGTTGCCACCTAGTGTCCATTGGAGGCACTTACCGCTCTGACTCCACGGACCTTATATGTACACGTATTTTTCGTGCCCCTACACATGCATGGTTTCAGTAAGACACCCTTTATGTTGCTAAGAATAATAGATAAAGCCTCAGTCCTGACCAGGTAAGTTTGAAATGGATATGTGCACTCTTAGTGTTGTCATCAGAGGTCATTCATATACCCCTACCCTGGATGGTTCTAGAATTTGCATTTAACCTTGGAGAAATGGGGGGAGGGGATGTTGTAATGAAAAAATATATATTGCAATGAATGGGTCTACATAAGGATACTGCATTTAGGTTGAAAACATAACAATATGCTGAATCTCAAATTATGCATCAGCAGTCAATGTTAAAACAATGTAAATCATCATTTATAATATTTATTCGTTGTTGATTCACAATGTCCATATCATTTGTTGAATCACTGATGAATGATCAATGTTGATGACCTCATTAATATCAACCAAATGACAACCCTGTATCAACTATTGATATCATGTCGCTACACACATTGAATCAACATTGAATCAACCGAAGTTTGCCCACTGGGTATAATTATGTGCAGTTCAGCTAGATGCCCTTGACAGGTGAGGTGTCAGTGTTGCGCACATGCTACCCCCACTCAGGCCATATGTGACGCTTTTAATCACGGCTGTTTCTGTTAAACCCACAGATCTCAGCTCTATATATAGGGGCGCTGGGCCTTTAAATGCCCAAGTTCCCATACATAGGCGCTTATTCCTTGCCCAGACCCTCAGCTCCCTGTAGTCTCTATGCAGAACGGGGAAGTAGGGGGTATAGTTATAAGTTGTAAGGTGATTTCCTGTGCAGGTGACGACTGAGTTCAAGAGAAAAAAAACACTTGTCACAGAGACATACACTGAAAACCCAGGGTCCTCAGTGTTTACATAACCAAAAATGACAACCTAAGGTTAAGACCTTAGGTCATCACATCTAATCCCATTGTTAATTTAGGTATTTTCAATTTTAAGACCTATATTAAAAGTCGTCAACCTTCAAGTCAAGATATACTTTCGGTTGTCTTAACTTAGGGAGTGTTCATTTATTAATTACAGAGGGTGGTGGTGAGATTTCGTGTGGAGGCGCGAACATTTTTTATGCCCCCCCCCTCGAGAGTGCGTAGAACCTTTCATGCCTCCCCTCGTCGAAGGCGCCAAAAATGTTCACCCCCCCTTTGAACTATGGTAACACGCAGGCTTTTTTGCTTAAAATGGGCTGAATTTTTTACACACCCCCCCCCCCCCCTCAAGAGGGGTCATAAAATTTCTGACCCCTCCTCAGGGGTCGGAAATTTGTAAACCCCCCCCAACCCACCAACCCCCCCCCCCTCTAACTAATAAATGAACCCCGGGGGGGGGGGGGGCTACTCTGCCATGTATTGGATAACCACTGCAGCACAGCTCTGAAAAGCGGTGGCGGTGAATTTCCATTAGATCCCAAAAAGGGGGGCAGTCAGATGTAGGTAAGGCGCGGATAAGTAAGGATTATTGCTAGAAGGGTTTGGAGTAGGGCAGTCCATGCACAGATTATCCACAAACATAGGGCGGTCAAACCTCCCAAGCTCTGAAAAGTAGGGTGGTCAAATCTCTCAAGCTCTGAAAAGTAGGGTGGTCGAATCTCCCAAGCTCTGAAAAGTAGGGCGGTAGTGCGGCAGTTGCTATCTACCCTCAAACACTCAGTGCCCACCCCGGGAAATGAACACTCCCTAATGACAACCCAAAGTTGTCACACATCAGGTCACATACTACCCATACTGACACTTAGCTGCCACACGGTGTCCAAGGAATGGATTATTGTATCTACAGAGTGGTGACAGTAAACATAGAAGATGGCTGTGTCTCATGAGATGGGGGCCAAGTGTAAACGTCTTTCACACTTGGCCCCATCTCATGAGACACAGCCAGATACGTTATTTCTTCCCAGCTAACAGAAAAACGTTATTATACGTCAAAATAACGTTGTAAAGCTTTATATAACGTTATTGCCATAGTAAAGAGCCTTTGAGAAACGTTAAACGTTATAAACTGTTGTATAACGTTTTTTGTTAATCACCATTGGAGTTCATTTTATGACAATAAATTATTTATGCCACTTAGTTGAATCAAGAGCCCAGCCAACACACCCTAGTGGGCCCTAGATGGGTCACAGATGGGCTGCCTTATGGGGCCCATATGGGCTGCCCATCTGGGGCCCGCTTCGTTTTGACCAGGGCTATCAGGTGGGGCCCAGAAGGGCTTGCCCAGGTTTGAAGTGGGCTGGCCCTGTTCAGATCTAAGTGGGACCCAGGTGGGCTCCTTTATTTGGAGAACACGTAATTGGGGGTGGGGAGGGGGGCTGGCGGCTGGGGGGACAGACACAACATTTTCTTTAGCTATAAGCTTTGTTGTTATGTAGTTGATGACCATACATAATTTACAGTTACCAACAAGTATTCAAGTGGGTCAATTAATTCATCTGCATTTAGTGACATCTCTTATTTATTTAAGGAGGAGAAGCAAAATGCATCCTTTGACTAACTACAACTCTGATCACATTGGGTGACACAGTCAGAGTTCCTGTGAGTCTGATAGTGATACCTGAGGGAGCCCTGGGATTATGTACTATGATCATATCCTGGGGAAAGGTGTCAGTATCAGAATGCTCCTCATTTCTCTATTTGTATTCAAACTTGTGTGGACAATTTCGTATAATATGAACGTAATGTGAAAACACTATCATTACAATGGTTTTAAAGGAATTGTGAATTTATGGCTCATTGTAATAAAGACAAGAAAATGTCTATAGGATATCAAATCCCATGTACTCTCAATGATGACATCTAGTGGTAAGCTGAGGACAATACTTGCCCACTTAGCCCAAGCCTAGCCCAGGTGAAACCCACTCTTTTGGGGAAAGGTCTTTGAAACATAATCATGAAAGTTGTGTTGCTAGAATTAGCCCAGAAAGTGAAGTTGGTGGGTTGGCCCACATGGGTCCCACCTGGCAGCCCACACCAAGCCCATGGAAAACCCATGCAGACCTCAGCCCACTTAGCCCAGCTCTAGCCCAGGTGAGACCCAGGTAGACAACATAGCATGAGAAAAATAATTTGAACTTGCATTTTCTAGAAAAAAGGGACAAGTGAGGATGAATTAAAATATCTGCAATGCAAGAAATCCATTAACAACTAAGATCAGTACATGGGCTCAGCCCACCTGGGCCCTATCTGGCTGCCCATGCTGAGCCCATGGGAAACCCAGGAATACCTTTGCCAAGTTTGCCCATTTCCAACCCAGATGAAACCCACTTTTACAAAAACGCATATAATGTCAATTTAAAATGTAAATTAATCGAATATTTTCAGAAAAGAGTATAAATTGAAGGATTTGCAGTGAGAACATGACATGTTGATATTCTGGGCTGAGCCCAGATGGGCCCCATCTGGAAGCCCAGACAATTACCAGTAAATACCCAGACTTTAAGTTGTGAATAATTCAAGTGCACCTTTATCACTTCTGCTTGGCGCTTCACCGCATGGAAGAGAGCGTAAGAGGTAACTTGGTAGCTACGGGAAGACTAAATCCACCAAGTGGGTCACCATCCCAAGTCACCCCAATTGACCCTTTAACTAGATTAAAAGAAAAGACCAGCGTAATTTTATGTGACCTCCTATCGGTAGTATTGTTATGGAAAAGCAATATTTTCACATACGGTACATTCTATCAAACAATACAACATGTAGCATTTAAACATGAAAGATACAAGGAGGGTCATGTAGAAAATGATGTCACAAGAGGCCAAAAATGTATCAGACACGCTCAGTCCATCTGCATTTATTGGTCTACACTGTAAGAAGTAAGTACTGTACACCTACAGCAAAAGTTGCTGGCAACTTTTGTTCCAGTAGATTTTGCTGTAGGTGTACAGCAACTGACTTGCTGTAGATGTACAGCAACTTTTACTGTAAATTTACAGCAACTTCTACTGTAAATTCACAGCAACTTCTACCGTACATCTACAGCAAAAGTTACTGGCAACTTTTGTTCCAGTAGATTTTGCTGTACATCTACAGCAACTGGGTGCTGTAAAGTAACAGCAACTTCTACTGTATGTTTCATATTGTTGTTATCATCAATTTATATCAATTAATATGCATGCATGGAGAATACTTTCCTGTATAATAGTTCAATATCAGCTAGGATAATACACACTACACAGTGTAATGGTTTAATCCTGCATTGATACAGCTGAACTGTATGTGATACCAGCTTTTTCCCAGTCCAGGCACTTTAGCATTTAACTTCTCCTTCCGATGTGGTGTCTATTCTATACTTTCGCTGTCTTTTGTATTATTCAACACAACTATGCACATATCAATATACTTTATGATAACTGCATTCAGTCTCTCTCATCCATTCTTAATCTACAATGATTTGAGAGTTTGTGAGGCTTTATTTGACTCGGGAAAGGGTTGGGTGGAATAATTACTACAAAAATTGTATACTGCTGCCACTTAGCGGCAGAAATCTACAGCACAATGTAGTGTAAATGTACAGCAACATTGCTCAAGACCCAATTTACAGTACATAATGCTGTAATTAAACAGCAAATAGTGCTGTAATACCAACTACAGCAAAAATTGCTGTAAATGTACAGCACATTGTGCTGTTTAAATACAGTAACTTTTTACAGTGTAGGCACCACTATAATGACCTCTTGATTGGTTGCTTGGTAATCTACAACAATCTTAGTATGCAATGACAGTCAATTAAGGGCCACTCAAGGGCCAATCATGGGGTAGTGTAGGTGCAGATGATTTTGTATATTCCATCTCTTTCATTTATATTGGCTCTTGTGTTCTTCTTGATAACTTTCTTCATGACATGACAAGGTTATTGGGTTAGGAACTTCTTCATGAATACAATGAATTGGTCTTTAATGTGCCTCTACATGGGTAAAATTTGACATGCACGACATGTGCGACATGGTGACATGGGGGTTATAAAATTCGACACGCGCAACACTTGGGTTTTAAAATTCAACGGACATGGAACAAGCAAGTAAACTAACCTATAATGTATGGAATAAAAATCGACAGGTGCCCCACGGCCCTTGTGCTAAAAATCGACACGGCGACACGATCAAAATTGTAGGTACCCATGTAGAGGCACTTTAATGGTACATTAGCTGTTTGGTATACTATAAACCAAAGTTGAATGTACTGTATTTGTATAGGATTGGTATGGCTGGGTAGAAATTTGGTCCTTTGAGACGTCACTCTGTTATTCTTTATATCATGTCTAAATGCTACATAATGCATATATATATATATATATATATATATACAGTAAAATTCCGCTACAACGAATTCGGTTATAACGAATTTTCGGATATAACAAACAAATTGCTATGCCAAAATCGCTTTCCATACATTCTTATAGTACAATAATCCAGTTTTAACGAATAATTTCACATGTAAATTCGTTTATAACGAATTTTTCTGGGCTGTGCATTGATTTCATGTCTCATTCTGAGGGGTTATGTGAGTCTAGGACAGGTTCAAAGCGACTCCCCCCGGCCCCCAGGGCTTCCTGAGCCTGAGGGGGGGGGGGGGAGTCTAGGTGTTACAACAATGAGAGTAGAGCTCTTCTCTCATTGGTTACAGCGACTCACCCGGCCTCCAGGGCTTCCTGAGCCGGGAGGGGCCGGGGGAGGGGGGGTAGTGTGAGTCTAGGACAGTTGTCACAGCTTCCCGGCCCCCAGGGCTTCCTGAGCCGGCAGGAAGGGGTAGCTCAGGGGCCGTGCATACCCCGCCCCCCCCCCCCCCCCCGACGCCTCTCTTACCCCCCCCCCCCCCCCCTGGACAGGTGAGGTTACGAGGTGGGTGCCTTGTAAACTTCAAACAGGGTCCTTCCACAACCACCAGGGAGGTGGGGACAGGTGAGATGATGGAATGTAGAGAGTGGGGGATTTGTTTATAGTTTTCATTTTTCACGTTCCGACCCGTGATGATTACTTATGTAGGCTAATATAAAAAGGGGGAAGTTAGGTACGCATTTCTTAGGGTTTGTAACAGTATTAGGATGTCTAAAATGCTCTATTTGGATACTACGAAATTCGTTTATAACAAACTTTTTTGCTTGCCCAAAGCACTTCGTTATAACGGAATTTTACTGTATATATATATATATATATATATATATATATATATATATATATATATATATATATATATATATATATATATATATATATATATATATATATAAATGGTGTGACTGTCAGGATATCGTTTATCAATACCAATACAACAGATATAAGGCCACATGGAATTAAGCTAGGTAGGTTGTGCTGCCATCATCACGATAAATAAGCATACCATATTAAATCTTTATTCGGTCTTCAAAGCGTTATGGCCTATATACAATACGGTCACACTCTGATTATTAAACGTGGATATACAGTCTACGCCAAGCAAATAACCACATTCCATCCATCAGAGAAAAACGTAGAAAAATAAAAGCACAGGAGCGCCCAAGCGGTGTAATATCTCTATATGAAAATTCAGGCATAGGCTTTATTTTCAATGTGGGCTCCATTGACAGGCATAATCGTTTCAAAATCAGTGCTTTGCAGTAATGAATGCTAACCAAGACAAGTAGATACACATTATTGAAGGTACACTGTCAGAAGTTAATGTAGCCGAGCAGTAGAATATACTGTAGTTTTACATCAAATACATTATATACAATCTATTAAAGTTTTACAGCATCTACTGCAGCCCTACAAAGAATGATATACAAGTTGATAAATTCCTAAAATGGACGTTAATCTTCATAGGTAGGCTTTAATAGCTGTGCATGGATAACATTCCATTTGAGCATCATATAGGACATGGACCCTATAGGCCTACCAAAAAGGTAGCCATGCGTCTGCAGTCCTTGCATATCATACCGATAATATGTCTTGCAACTATGTGTGAGCACCAATAATGGGGGTTACTTGATGTGGGCCACGGTTAGGGCAGGAAGTGTGCAGAGTCAGACTAGTGATACTTAGAGTACAGGGTGCATGTCAATAAATCAGGGCACCCCCGACATCGACCACGCCCCTTGTTTACACCATGGGCACCACTCAACGTGATGCCAAGGTCATTAGCTGCTACACATAGGCAATAGTTAATGGGTGGATCCAGTTGAGCCGGTTTTTTTTTGGTAGATGTATATTGCTGCCTGTCTCATTGCATCGTTTAATTTCTGTTCGTGACAATCAGTTACAAATCAGTTTCATTTCAATAGTGTAATCTTCCAGATATAAAATGAAAATGATGATTCATATATCTACATTCATTTAATACGTGACTTATAGATAGAGGATGGAGGATCTTATTGATCCAACTCTCAGAATACATACATATAGTGCAATGTAAACAAAACCACATGTGGGTCGTGTTCGTCCCATTGATATAAGAAACCGTGAAAATAAGAATAGCCCCGCATGCACATATGCGGGATGGTATAGTATGCATGAATCATTCACTATTGAAAGTGAGATTTTCTTTATATTATATTACCAATAACTTGAGTAACTCTTATATTTGAAGGGAAACATATCTGGATAGTTAAGATACAGCTTTGCAGTTACACGCGGATTAGAGACAGGCAGAGACAGGACCATATATAAAGAGGGATGCTTATGGGTTGTTAAAATGTTTTGTGTGTGAGATCAGGGGTATAAAATGAGATACTAGTACCTCATAATAATATAATGCGTGTACCCCCATGCATGTTAGATCAGCGTGGTCGTGATCAGCTGTACATTGTGAGGGACATTGCCGCATCATCTGGTCTCACAACCCCGCAGTTTATGCATACATTATAATTACGTTTATAAAGAAAAATGTACATTGTACTATATGTATATACAACATGTATGTAACAACCCTATAGGTCTTAAACATATATAACACCGCAAGTCTGGGGAAAACCCTACAAAGAGGAAGTAAAGAATCCCACATGGAGACTGATCCTCCAGGCCCCAGTGTGCATCGTGTTACGAGGGTGGGGAGACACTGAGCCCAGAAGACGGCCCGTTTATTGAATGACAGTGGGCATATACTAATGGGGAGCATGTGATTGAACAGCGTGTGTATCCCTGACGGATATAAAGGAGAAAGTGACCTGCTAAGCCCCTGGAGTATGGATTATCTATAGGAGTGAATAACCCTTTACACTATTATATAGTGGAAATTTAGAGAGGACCACAGGGTGCATGCTTATGTACCATGTCTATGCTGTGCAGCCCTAACTAACCTTCTGGCTGGCTGCCAAACAGGTATTTTTTCCCTTCACTCCTTCACTTGGAGCACTTATACTGTTTTATGCTTATCGAGGGCCCTTTGCAGTCTGGTGGTGTCAACTAAAATACCCCGGGAAAAGCCCAAATATCATATATAGTAGTATAGTTAGGGTGGTGGAATATATATATATTATATATATATATATATATATATATATATATATATATATATATATATATATATATATATATATATATATATATATATATGTATATATATCCAAGGGGGTAAAGGAGGCTGGAGTGCACAGACCCCAGGCACAGACACCACCCTGCCGCCCGAAGCATCAGCAGGTGCCTTGATTTCCATAATGTGATGTACCAGTACTAAACTTCTATGGGATGTAAGAAGAGCCTACACAATCCCTCAATCAGTGTCAATTGACCACCATTAATTTTACTATCAGTGCTGTGACATGGTATTGTGCAACTATGTATTGTTACTGTAAGCCTCCCCGTGTCTTCGAATGGGAGTGTCTATTATAATTACCTCGTGGTTATCATGTTATAACTGAGGATACCTGGCATACACATGCTTCAAATTAAATCCATCAGAGGGAGCTCATTTTATGTCTGGCTCTGTTCTGAATGTGGTTATATTTTCCTATTGGTAGTCCAAAGGAGTGGATATATGCTTATATACCCATGAATAATTATACACTCAGTTGCACACGCACGTATGCTTTTTGGGATATACTGAGACTTCTTCCTGGTTTCCTTGGACATCTTCTCTTTTATGGGCGTTAACCTATCAAGCGAGAGTTCATGTTTTTTACTCAATAATTGCAGATGAGAATTCATTCCCACCGCCTACCCACAGTTTCCACTGGCAGCAATATCAGAATCAACCGCTTCACCACCATTGGTCACAACTACAAATCCCAATGATGCAGGACCGAGGGAACGACGGGAATCTACCTCAGATGGTCATTGAAGACGGCATTGCGATAGAGACACCAGCAGTTTCACAGCAGGCGGCATTTATGCGCGCAGACGACAATCACTACCGGCAAGACGCGCGCCCAGCGTTCCACTCCGATGGAGGCCGCGGAGAGCTTGGAGGGTACAGGACCTGTGGTGACACCATGATTCCCACCTGTGTGGAGACCGCTGTAGATCACATTCCAGCTGCAGATGTTCATCCTTCAGCACCCAATGTAAGTCACAAAGCAGTTCAAATCGTATAGATGCGTAAAATAAAAGAATTAAGATGTATACGTTATTACTTGGTATTTTTCAAATAATCTTTTGTAGGTTGATATAATAAACACACTCCCTGATTTGGCAAAACAGTGTCGAATGTCTTTTTATCCCAACATATTTAGAGTGTATCAATAATATAACGTGCATCACATTTAAAGAAGGGTAGACGCACACCCATCTATCCTTCTTGGTGTAGGGTGTTGGGAGCCAACATCCAGGGCTTTGAGGATGGGGAAGGAATGTGCATGGTAATAGCTAAGCAAGAACAAGATCGAAAGTGGGAAACCTTGATAATACTTGAAATGCAAGGTAGGCAAATCAAGTGTGAGGGACTCATATTGATTCCATACTATTATTAAAAAAAACATCTCATCCATGGAAAAACCTAGACGCACACTGAAAACTCTATGCCGGGAAAAGTAATCAAGTGTGATTATTTTTTGTCATCACTGTGAGGAACGACACCTGTGATTACTTCGTAATCACTAAAGTATTCATATGTGATGACTCCATGTCATCACCGTGATTACTTAAAAAACATAAATCTGTGATTAATTTCATATAAATTCTTTCTGTGTACAACAAGGTATCAATCCCTGATTATTGACTCAGGGAGCCATGCTCCCAGAGTCTTATGCGACGCCTCTGTGAGACGTTTTTCAGGGGAAATTATATTTTTTTCATTTTCCAAATCTTTCATAGAAACATTAGGCCAATCAATCAAAAGTACACGTAATCTGATAATTGAAGCGTTTTCCTACCCAGGGATCCAAAAAATATTCTTCTACCCCTACTTGAACCCCCTGAAAAAAATTGCTAAAGTAGACCTTGCCAAAAAACATCATTTTTTCCTCACTGTAGACAAACATGAATGTACTGGTGTAGACATTTCGTCGATTTCGGCATTTAGTGTTAAACCTATGGGGAATCAGAATTCTGGGTAGGTGAGACGTTTTTTGACAGACCAGTTTGCCATCTGTGGACATAAAATCGATGTGGGGTGGATAGGGTTGGGGTTTTGGGTGTAGTTGAGGTTAAGGGTGGGGCACACTACAGACAGCACACTACAGACAGCACACTACAGACAGCACACTACAGACAGCACACTACAGCCAGCACACTACAGCCAGCACACTATAGACAGCACACTACAGGCATGCACAATATAGACACCACACTACAGCCAACACACTACAGCCAGCACACTACAGCCAGCACACTACAGCCAGCACACTACAGACAGCACACTACAGACAGCACACTACAGACAGCACACTACAGATACCTGCCCTGAGTCTTTTGTGATTAGGATCACACGCTAGATTTTCAACAATTAACTCCTCCCCTGTCATCTTACCTTGATTGAGAGCACTTCTAGCCATCATATGATGCCCAACAAGGCCTGTATATGTGTTTAGTAATCAACAGCCTATAGATCATCCTTACATTAGTAAATGTGGTTTAAGGCACACAAAAGGTGTCCAAGTGTACACATATGTTTGCTCTTGAGAATTTTGCTCAAAACATATTTTTGTAAATCACTTGTGTTTCTAATGTGATAATATTCTTCAAATGTATGATTTTATAAGTTACCATAATTAGAATTAATATGGATATAATCCATAGATGGCCTGAAGTGGGTCCTGCATATTCCATTATTGTCTAGTGGGGCCCTCTAGTGGCAAATATTGTAATCAAGATGATGACTTTTGGTCATCACCGTGAATACTAGTCTTTACCCTAACTAATCAGCATGATTACTCCTACTAATCAGCAGTGATTAGTTTCAGATATGCCTAAGGGAATGGCCAAACAACGGGGGGGGGGGGTAGGTCGGTGGATTTTCGCGTGAGGGGGTTGGATTTTTTTGGGTCCCCCCCCTGTGGGAGGGGTTGAAAAATTTTTGGTCCCCCACCCCTAAATCCACCACCCTGCCTGTTGTTGAAAAATGACCACTCCCTAAGTTTTCAGTACACATCCATATACCATAGTCCTGCTCATTCCACTGTCGTAAACAGAAAAGCAGGATTATGCATTATGGTATGGAGGTACTGCACTGAAAACTTACGCATATCTAAGACTAATCACTATTGATTAGTTAGGGTAATCATAGCCAATTGCTTAGTTGAGGTCATCACCATGATTACCTAAACTCATCATCTCAATTAGAATATTTGCCACTAGGGGGCTCTACTAGACAGTAATGGAACATGCAGTTCTACTCCAGGCCATATATGGATTCATATCTATATCAACTCTAATCATAGAAACTTATAAAATGATATATATGAAGAATATTGGCACATTAGGAACTCAATTTATTTACAAGTAAGATTTTTTGTGCCTGAAACCATATCTACTAATGTAAGAAGAGGCTGCTGGTTACTGTATTCACACACATGCCTTATTAGGCGTGCTCTGAGGGCTAGACGTGCTCTCAATCAGGATAAGATGACAAGATGAGGGGGTAATTATAAACTTATTAGGGATTGATATAATGTTGTACAGAGATAATAAATTACATAAGATTAGTCATAGATGATTTTTTTAAAGGTAATCATGGTGATGACCCAGGGTCATCACATATGATTACTCTAGCGATTACCAAGTAATCACTTGTGTCACAATCACCATGATTACAAAAAGTAATCACCCTTGATTACTTTTTCTCCCATAGAGTTTTCAGTGCGGTATGTTTTATATACATTGCCCACATACCTAATAGGAAACAAAGAAGGACGAGTCGAATGAACACAATTTACTCCTTTGTTTTTAGAACAATAGAGTCGGTAGATCACCGCGCCAAAGATCAGGTCGAAATGGGATCAATAGGACGCCGAGGCAGGACGTTAAGACTATCAGGAGAGACTGTCCATCCTGGAAGATCAAGAACTATGTTACCATCCTGGAAATGCACAAAAAGGTAAGTAAATCAACTCGCCATGGCTGTATACATGTACATGTATCAGGATTACAAAGGCCATACATTTATTACATTCAAGCAACACGTGGAAAGTTAAGAGTTCATTGATCTGTAAAGATTGTGAACATGCAAGTTATTTCTAGCTTACTGTATAGCCGACACCATAAGCTTTAATCTGATACCAAATATACCGAAGATATGTCAAGTTTTTCCGATGAGTTTCATTAAAAATAACTAAAGAAAAAATATTTAAAAGACGCAAAAACCAATCACCACCATCATCAAGCGTTCAGCGTTTTGGCATCGTGCATCGGCTGAAACATAATTATTTTATATAATGTTTTCAGGAAATTGAGAATTATACCGAGAAAAACACTGCACTTGAATGTGAGATCAGACATCTGATGAAGGAGGTGGACCAGTTTAAGAAGATGTTCGCGAACATCGCCCACTCATGCACAAGGAGGCACATTTAAACGAGCAACCAGGGCACGGGGTTGTCATGTAAAGTAATATATTAAAGGGATCCCTTCATCCACAGAATGGGCTGCCAAGGTCTAGGGACTTTCATATGAGATGGGCAGCTGGAGATGCAATGTTACATAATACCATATGTCTATCACCCCTCCTGGTGTGAGGGGCTGGAGGACTGCCCAAAACACTAGATAAGAATCTCCAAGTTCCATCACACTGTTTTCTATATCAGATGTGTTGCCATCACATACTTTGATTCTAAAACAAATTGATCTGATATAGAATACTATTATCTAGTGTTGTGGGCAGCCCTCCAGACTCTCACACCAGGAGGGGAGATAGACATGTGGTATTATGTAACATTGCATCTCCAGCTTACCCCTCCTATGAAAGTCCCTAAACCTTGACAGCCCATTCTGCGCATGAAGGGATCCCTTTAATACGAGGGGTGTTTGCTAGGGTTCCAGTTCTACAGACCCCTCAACATGTTTTCGCACTTGTGGATCTCACAGATCCATCGATGTGAGGAAAATTATGCATTATAGGCCTACATAACAAAATCTTACAGGAATCTCTCATAAGGTTTGACAAGGGGTGTATACATGTCACAAGAGTTTCTCTACAATAATATATCCAGTCTTCCTGGGGTACCAATGCAATAGAGCCAAGCAAGGGACCACAAGTTCACGATGTGTCACCCATTGAGCGATAACAAGTATTTTATTTGTAAAATAATGTATATTAAACAAAAACCCATGTATACATGTATGTATAGGTTTAGGGTGGACTCACCATACCTTGAATCAACACTTGGATTTGTGTTTATTCAAGCATACTAAACCCTGTACTTGCGAATAACAATAACATTTAAGTGTCTTTCTGTGCATGAACTACAAGTAAATTGTTGAATCTACCCTATAAAAGAGGCAGACATTGTGTGGCCGCTGGAATGTGGGGTCGGAGTGTGGGGGGACTGCTTGGCCGTGGCTCGTTTTGCAGGGCACACTTCATCAAGTCTGGAGGGGCTACGCAAAAGAAACAAGAGGGAAATGCCAGTACTAACCCTTTCCGGCTCAGTTAATTCAAAGAACCGTTACCGCCCCTATTCTAAAAATGGGGTTTATGCTACAGGCAATATGGAGTATAACACTGTGGAGTATATACGATAGGGGCGGAGTTGGGGGATTCCCCAGTGGCTAAATGGCCTTCCATTCTGCAGAAAATTCCCCCCTCAGCCCCTGAAAAGTTTATATCAAATTAAGATAAAGAGGGTACGTATACAATATATCAGAACATAGACTCGCAACCTCTCACCTTTGGCTCGTACCTCGTTCATGGGTCATTGGTCACTCATACCGACATTATCTTTGTAGGCTATCCCGGCAACCGCTTTGATAAATCCTCATATTATCTGCCAACAATCTTTCAGTTAAAGTACTTCCATGTACCAGTAGACTTGTGTTACCATGTGCTTGGTATGCATGTACAGGTTTATAGAGATAAACGTCTTCAATTTTTCTTGGCTTTCAAAGAATTTCACTTTTTCTTTTTCACGCGTCTCTTAAAACCCGGATATTTGGGTGCATGTGCTGAACCTTTAGTCGGGTTGAATTTTAATTGAGAATGGAAAAGTTTTGTCACACACATGCCATCGCCTAGTCCCCAAGGGGAGGAAACACGACAGATAATCAGATGTTTATGATTGAGGAACTACTCATTTTGATCTCTACTCTCAGGCCAGGCACTGTGTCACAATTAGGACTTACATGTAAAAGTAGACATTTAATGCAGAACAAGGTACATAACTATCAAAATAAGAATAGATCACGTTGGCAGCTAGTTTCTTTCTTCTTAATTACTATGACATATACTATGGATAGTGTTTGATTTGTTAGGGTAGGCCAAAAATATGTGCTTTCCAGTCATCCCATCGGGTCTACCAACACAGTGCTGACACTTCGCCCCCCCCATTTTCTTTGCCATCTGCTGGCTTTTACGATTCCTAAATCGGTCAACTATTAAGAATCTAGGCGGAAAATCCTAAAACCGGGCCCTAAAACAAAGGAAAGCAGGAAGAAATCCGTCCGGCCGGGACTGGTGCGTCTTACTGGAAACCAACTTATTTTTTGGCATTGTCGATCATTAACAAAATAAATTACATGTACCTCAATAGGTTGTAACTGATATCATTTGATATGATTATTTGAGAATGCCATCTGGCTAGATGTGATCTGAGGGTATGAAACCACTTTGTACTTGAAAATAAAATGCCATACCTTTGATATTTCATGTATGAGAGCATTCTGTTCCTAAATGGAAATTTATATATATATATATAAAAAAGGTTTTCAGTTACGACCTTTCTCCATTGAGGTGACGAATTGCATATCATGATGTATTTGTGGTATGGAGTTATGGTATGGGCATTATCCAAGACCAAGTTATAAATGGATCGACATGAGCATGCAGTCGGTATAAATAGACATTGCACCGAGAAAGTCCATTTCCCCTGGGATTTATTGACTAGATTTATAAATCGGTGTAATGTTGCAGCATCGTTTATGAGTATGGGTCTTCTTATATATATATATATATATATATATATATATATATATATATATATATATATATATATATATATATATATATATATATATATATATATATAAAAATATATATATATATATAGATAGATAGATAGATAGATATATCTATATATATAGATAGATATAGATAGATATATGCCTACATTTCAGTACTGTTGTAGATCAGCGCGCGTAATGGAACTGATATTCAGGCTGATAAAAGGAAAACATCACTTATAATACATGTATATGAACTGCTGCATTTGTTTTTATGTGTACCAGGTAGTACGCTATAACCACACATATATAATTATGGTTATATATTATACTGCTTTGAGAACAAATAAATGAGCATTATCAAGACGGACCTATAGCGAGGTGGCCTTTTGGCACATTGCAAACATTTGAGAATGTACATATATTGTGTTACTCTCTATTAATTCATTGTAACCAAGTCACTTATAAATGAATTTTATTTAATGAACTGCAAAAAAACACGTCAGTAGCCGATATAATATTTTGACCAGATTGTGAATTTTAGTCCCAAAACAGAAAGATGACTTTTGTCAAGCTCTCTCGATCAAGCAGCTGTTCCATGATGTATGTGGTAAGATTTGCATTGCGATTATGTCACCTTTGAGTAAACAGAGCATTATATATCATATTGCATGACTCCAATCCCTGGGCTCCAATCGACTATACATATGTATTTACATTCCGGTTCTCTGTATGTAGGACATTACCCGTATAATGTCTACAACATTGATCGGGAATTGTTATCTCCATTTCAACAGAAGACTCAAATCTAACTGCATCACTGGGCCTTTTCCACAGGGGGGTTTGCTCCTCAAAGGTCTGAATGTATCAAAATGCGAACAATTCACTAAAATTGACATTTGATCGGCTCAACGACGTCTGCAAGCAAATGTTGCTGAAAGGTGATTATGACTGATCAACTTGTAAAACTTCACGGTGAGAGCAGAAAACAAAGTCGGTTTAACCTTAGAAATGGTCGATTTGACTACTGTAACGGCGATTGAGGCAACCCAACCGTTATAAGTTATTATCATGAATTAATTGGCAGCTAGATTGCAGTAGTCTAACATTACTGAACCCCTATTCCCTGGACTGTTTTCCCCCCAATAATTCGCTATACCTGTTCCGGTATTTGAACTATACTCCAGAAACGGATGTGCTGTTAAAACTGATAATAAAATACATTTACACGTATATTTTCGTTATTGAAATTTGTTAAAATATTTTCACAGCAATGTACGCTCTGCGATTGCAGAACTGCCTGTATGGTTGTTCGCATTAATTGATATAAATGCTGTAATAAAAGGAAGGGTGACCGACAATCCTGTATCTGGGAAAAACACACACGCAACAGTAAAGAAGTAATAAAATAAATTAAATAGAACAACAAGGATATGATACGGTCTATGGTTAGCTAGAAATGGGGACAAAGAGGAGGAAACACACTAGGGTAGATTCACCACTTTCGGACGCTCGTTGGCAGTACAAACGTGATCCCTTTTCTATGAGCTACAGCTCTGTTAGTATTCCACTCAGACCTAGTCTGAGGGTATATATGGAAAGGGGGGTATTCAAACCTTATGGCAAATTAATAATCCGTGCATTATGTTAGGTATTAAATGATATATTCCTCTTCAAAGTTGGGATATTATATACCCCAATTTCACCTGATGTCGGACACCTTGAGTTTCCTTTGGTTTTTACTACTCATATTGACTGCCTTGTCTTACTACTCTATCAGCATGACACAACTCATCCAGGCTATGGATATTATTAATGATAATAAACATATCTGCACCAGAAATATTTGTTTAACCCCATTAAACCTGCTCCATATAGAAAATCTGTATATTCTTCCTTTATATTGACTTAAATTGATATGTTCTAGCCAATGGCATCTGATACAATATTTTAAGTAATATGCACTTCATATTACTTACTGGAAGGGTATTAGTATTGCTTCTATTATAATTGGGACAAGGGGAAAGATACAGTGTACAGTGCTGTCCGGCTCCTGGAATAATTATATTGTATATTTGAAAGGTCTTCAAACAATATACAGCAGTCCAACATTATAGCACTCCAATGCACTATATGGATATATATCTAAAACTGGACATCGACATCCATGTAACAGAATCCTTCTAACAGAAAGCTATATTTAGTAGAAGTAGAAATCCATGAATATCTATATGAAGGAGAACACCATGTTCATGCCTATGAATATGTCTGTGTGTATGTTCATTTCAAAATTCAATATTGAAACCATTCATTGAATGCCACCATGCTTTCAATGTAATCTTGAATTGCAGTTGCAGTAATTTGATACTAATAAAAAAAAATCTATTCTATTTTTCTTTAATGAACAGTTGGCATCCCATAGATTCAAGATGGCTATTAAATGTCCCGATGCTTGAAATGCAATCTTGACTTGTAGTTGCATTAATTTGATACTATAAAAAAAAAATCCTATTTGATTTTTCCTTCATTCAACCCATTCAAGATGGCTACCATTTACTAAATGCCACAATGCTTTCAGTGCAATGAAGAATTGTAGTTGCATTAATTTGATATCTATATCAGAAAATTTCTATTTGATACCTTTTTCAAACATAGTTGGCACCCCATAGGTTTAGGATGGCCCCCATTCATTGAATGCCACAATGCTTTAAATGCAATCTTGAAATGTAGTTGCATTAATTTTATGCTGTTAAAAAAATCCAATTTAGTTGGGTTTTTTTCATGAAGAGTTGGCACCCCATAGGTTCAAGATGGCCACCAGTCATTGAATGCCATAATGCTTAAATGCAATCTTGAATTGCAGTTGCATAAATTTGATTCTTAAAAAAATACTTTTTCTTTTTCTTTCATGAACAGTTGGCACCCCATACATCCAAGGTGGCTACCAGTCATTGCATGCCACAATGCTTTAAGTGCAATCACGAATTGTAGTTGCATTAATCTGATACTAATAAAAAAACTAATTCTATTCTTTTTGTTAAATTCATGAACAGTTGGCACCCCATATATTTAAGATGACTACCATTCATTGAATGCCCCGATGCTTGAAATGCAATCTCGAATTGTAGTTGCATCAATTTAATGCTAATAAAAAGAATTCTTATCGATTTTTCTTTCATGAATAGTTGGCACCCCATAAGGTGGCTACCATTCATATTAATGCAAATACAATTCTTTAAGTGCTATCACGAATTGTAGTTGCATTAATCTGATACTAAAAAAAAAAAAAATTCTATTTGATTTTTCTTTCATGAACAGTTGGCACCCCATAAATTAAAAATGCACCCAGCACCCAGGTCAACAGCTATATACGGACACACGTGTACCTCCCCTGCCTGTTCTCCTTCAATGCAATGTGAAGAGGGTGGGAGGGGATGACCATCAACAGTGCATAAACACTTTGATTGGATGACAATGCAGTTTTTATATTACAACCCTAAATTTGTGCAACGAAAATCATCAAGAAATACTAAGTATTTTTTCCAAAGAATAGCTTTTCTAGAATGGCTCGATACTCAGAAATCCTACTGCGAATAAAAAAAAGTCAAATTCTGATTCTAAACACCTGAAAAGTGAGAAATGCTGGCGTTCACGGTTTATGTAGGAAATGTACCAAAAACACCAAAAATATGCAACAAAACCCTAATTTTCTCAAAAACTGTTCAGTAGGATTTTTCTAACTGAGGTTCCAGTGTTTTCTACCCTCATATTACACATTGGCATAGAGAATATATTTGCACCTAGTCAGGATTTTGCCCTAGAAGCAATCTGTGAGGCAAAAAACAGCCAAAATGAGCCACTGGTCTGAAGTATAAAACTGGGCATCGATCACTATAGAGCTACAAAGAGAGAGAATCGATGTCCAGTAATTATTTCCTGGTAATTACTATGTACTTCTTCGCTCTAAACCTCTTTGAAATATGTATATCTTATTGCCAATGTCCATATATGTTGCCTGGGTGTAGATCGAACAGCAGTATTTAGCATGGCACTACCCTGTCCGACATAAGGTACAATGTCAAAAGCCAAACTCTAGATCAGCTCCTCACCCTGAAACAGGCCTACTTCAGGGCATGTGTAGACACAGATAACACTGGTTTGCATGTCTATGTCTTATTTTATGTGTGAGAAGAACACTTCAGGTTTGTCATGGTATTCACAGAAAGGGAAAATAGTTTAGGTTATATTACTATTTTTTGTGTTAAAAGTGTCCGACTTAAGGTGTGTGTCCGTCTTTGGGTGAATCTACCCTATATGTAGTTGCCTCTTCCGTCACTAGGTGACATGCTAGTCGTTATATGATGTACTTTGGGGAGTCCCTTCTAGTAACAACAGGGATCCGGAGGTTAAAGGTGGCCATAATAACCTATCTAATATCCAGTATACAGCTGCCCAAATAGTAGGTTATATCCTGGGAAGCCACTGGTGAAAAGATACGCATGTGTATTTTGAACTCTTTTGTAACAACAAACACATTTGCCCTAGAAAAATAAGGTTTTTTATTTATCTCAGTACCGTTTCCATGTTTTATCAATATAATTATGTCCTCTGTAGCCATTTCATTTATGTTGAGTTTACATCACACTTACGCATTTCGATTTACTTTGAGAGCAAAATAATAAAGTTAATAAAGCTAATGACAGGACGGTGATTGAGGCGTCGAGATAGGAGGAAACATGATTCAGATGTAGACTACGTAGACAATGGCCGCCTTAACATGTTCAGACCTAAAGAGAGCAGCCCCAAATAAAGTGAATCCATTTGTTTTCAGATCAATACATTATATCAATATGCAGCAGGGTCTAGATAACAAGATGACCGTATGTCTAATATAGGAGTAAACAATGAAGCGGTTTGCAAATGCTTGCAGTTTGTCAATCTATTACTATGGTGGGTCTGTGGAGAAGCAGCTGATCGATCGCATGTCGTTGGTAGCTAGTTGAGCAAACTCGATTATTGGATATCATTATTACCAGTAGTCTTATTGTACATAGATAAAACATGTATTTCAAAGGAAGCTCTACAATTCGTTTGCGAAGACCCGCTTCCTAGTAAAATAAGTACAACTCAACACCTGTATAATGCAAATACCAAGCAGTGTTTCAGCAAAGGAATTTCAAAACAGAGGAGACACACCGCTTATAATATAAAGTATATAACAGCATATTGATGATAGTAAGGAGGAAAACTTTCAGTCCTATCTTTCGATTTTAGTATCCTGACACATTTCACATCTTATACTACTAGGTATCACATCATTACAATTGATTTAACGCCGTCCCTTCAAAAACCTTTAATCATCTTGGTCATTTCGTCCACTGACTGTGCATACAGTGTTCCTTGAATAAAGACTCTTCCGTATGTTTAAGTACTCTTTGATATTTACACTGGTTCAAATGCTTCCCAGTACATGTATATTTTAACTAGAATTCATATAGAATATTCACTTCGGGTGATTTATATATATAACCGATTTTCCCATTCCAGTTCAGTAACTTAACAATTTAGTATCAATAATTGTCTATCTAGAAAAAGATGGATATACCCTTTACCCTATTTACAAAATGAATATGTTCAGCTGATGGTTTCAAAGACCAGCAATATATTTCAACGATATATACATGGGCTCGTGTATCCCACGATTTTACGAGATCAGGGAATATGCTATACTTTCATGGACAAATCAAGAAATATATCTGCAGTTTCAAATGAGAGATATTTATGTCATATCTTGTGACTATGACATAGGGAGTACACACATAATGACTCTGTAGTATAATATCCCTAAACATGAAGGTAACTCATTGTATCAGACCATGGAAAGACCAAAACCGTTAGAGTTGACCACACACTGTCATTGAAACCGAAACCATTGTCGTGCCTCTACATATGTGTGCACATTTTTGACCATGTCGATCTTTTACCAAAAAGGCTGTGGCGTCGTGTCGATTTTTATGTGTAAAGGATATACTATTGTACACTATTGCTTTATAAAAATGCCCTGTGTCCGTCGATTTTTAAAAGGGCCGTGTCGCCAGTGTCGATTTTTAAAAGGGCCGTGTCGAATTTTACCCATGTAGGCGCACATTTTCCCTGTACATTGTCATCACATGGATAAAATCATATTACATGTATAACATTCGCGCTTGCTTTTACTTTCACAATTTTGGACGCCCATATAGTAGAAACAGATCAGATGTGGTTTAGGCTACAGGCAAACCTCACCATTTACCTTCTGGTGTTTTCTTGATATATATCCTGATATAGAAAATGTTCCCAGTTGAGTCGTTGGAAACTATTTCATATTTAACAAAGCGTTTGATACCCCGGTCGATACGTTTACAGAAATCTCACTCATACTTGTCATATAGCAATGTTTCTACGCACACAACACACCAGCGGGTCATACAAATATATCTGGTATTATGCACACATTCAATTTAAACGTATAATACAACCGGGCCCGGTGGGCTGAGTCTAGTAGGATGGTGGCTAGATCAATATATGTACAGGGGTAAGCCCGGGCCCCTACAATGAGCAATAACTTTTCGGTCATATGAGGTCAACCGTCAGGTCACAGCCACAAAGTCATGTCAGGTCATGACCTCAAGGTCATATTTTGCCATGTCCCCAAAGTCATGTCATGCCATGGCCTCCCATGCCGCATCAGGTCATCGTGTCAAGATTATATCAAGTCAAGCTGCCTAGGTCATGTCTGGTCATGTGATATGATGAAACCATGACTCAGGTCATCCGATGGTCCATCTAAAGGGCATCTAAACAACCAACGAAGGTCAGCCAGTGGTTAAAGGGGGAGCAGCTCAGGGGCTAAGATGCAGGTACTCTGCGACAAAGACGGCCATGATCTTGTTGAGGTCACTGATAGTGTCATAGTCGAGATGGGCCTCGTCGTCTATTGATCTATGCCATGTGTCCGGGAAGGGATAGGCGATCAGGTGCAGGACTGGTACTTCTGAAAGGATGAAAATACAATGTGTGTTAATAACAAGCAATGAATTATCATTAGGCACTTACTATACATGTGTGACACTAGTTATAAAGACAATGTATTAACTACTAAATGCCATGTCTGATATGCGTGGAGAACTTGAACAGATAATTTACAGCAGTTCTAAGGCAGTTACTTATAACCCACAGAACCAATATCAAGAAAGCATAACAATTCCCCTCCAGATGTCAGGACTGCATCTTGTTCATATTGTAACCACCAGGGGTGCTACACACTGTTCATCCACGCTGCCTTAGTTATGGCCCCAAGAAACCGGCATCATTATGTGGATCATTTATGCACGAATTTCAACCAACCTCGTTAACCGATGAGAAATAAGGAAGGTCTTACCTTTTCTCAAGAAAGGAATATGGTCATCTTCAATGCCTCCCCCTCTGAGATTTCCGGGAGGGAAGTAGCTGCCCGTTGGTTGTATCAGCTCCTTAGGCTTAATTTGTTCTAGCCGTTGTTCTGGAAGAGATAAAGAGGGGTTAGTCAATCCGGTATGACACAGAACAGTACAATAACATGCCTTAGAAGCCCTGAACAGCCCCCTGGAATAGAGCGGGTCATCGGGCAGAGAGTTAATTTACGTCGAATCAGCCATATTTGTAGAGTGTACGTAAGTAAGACACATCTCGGAAATAAGAGCTCATTCAATGGTCAAAAAGCGTTGTAAAGAATACCATATTAATCATATATTTGACGTAGTATTGCTTGCATAGAATGCCATTTCAATCAGGATCAGGTAGATTTAAATATTGTCGCCAGTTTGCTGCCCAGTACAGTAAAACTTCGTTATTACAAACTCTGATATAACGAATTTTGTTTATAACAAACTAATTCTCAAGATCGTGACTTTCTCCTATACATTTCTATAGTGAAAAAACTCCTTTATAACGAAGTGCTGGTGCCCTATATTCGTTTATAACGAAGTAAAATCGGACTTCAATCCCTCTGATATCTGCCTATTGGCCATGTGAGTGAGGTGACATCTGGTGAGGTGTGTGAGGGGACAGCTTCAGTCACTTCAACTTCTCCTGCCGCCTCCCCTCTCCCACACCACCGACACCCCCCACCCCCAACCTCTCCTCCCCTCCCAGTCCTTTGAACTGTGACCACTGGTAAGGTGTGTGAGGGGACATCAGTCCTTTGAACTGCGACCACTGGTAAGGTGTGTGAGGGGACATCAGTCCTTTGAACTGCGACCACTGGTAAGTTGTGTGAGGGGACATCAGTCCTTTGAACTGCGACCACTGGTGAAGTGTGTGAGGGGACCGCTTCAGTCCCTTCCGCCTCACCTCTCCCACACCACCGACACTCCCACACCACCGACACCCCCCCCCCTCCTCCGACCTCTCCTCCCCTCCCCCACACCACTGACACCCCCCCTCCAACCTCTCCTCCCCTCCCCCACACCACTGACACCCCCCCCCCCCCTCCAACCTCTCCTCCCCTCTCCCACACCTCCGTCTTTTTTGAGTAAGGCATTAGTACATGATTGTGTTATGTGTTATTTTGCCTCAGTCATCTTTGAATAGCATTTGTTCATACCTGACCAATGACAAAACTGCGATAGCCACCACAGACTATTAAAGGGCCGGAGCATTTAGATTATCTGTGTACAAGACCCCTTTACATCTCATGCAGCTTCCACACATACTTACTGTAATACAAATGCTGAATTTGGTTACTACGAAATTCGTTTATAACGAATTAATTTGGCTGATAACAAGGTGTTTGTAATAACTAAACATGTACACGTACACTGTAAAACAATAATGAACAGGAAAAGCTAATAACCTACCTATTTTCTGGAGTCTTTCAAATAGCCTTGATGTTGATGCGAACCAATTCCTAAATTTGCATCCTCTATTGCCAATGAGATCTAACAGAACAAGGGCATCCTGAAAAGAAGAAAGTATGAAGGGTTCTGTAAATGCAAGAAATAGCCTTCGATATTGAGTCTTAGGGGCATAATTGTATGGATGCTGTTATTTCCACTAACTTTATTTGCAGGCCATTGATCTGTTGAGTTCCACCCAGTAGGGGTATATCATGATGCTTGAGTGCACGATGCCCTTCGTCGTCATGATGCAAGAATACAGCCCAGGCAATCAAATCGTTAGGGCTGCATTCGTACGATACACCCCTAGAGAGACCGCTGCACCATGACGACAAATGGACACAAACCCTTGGGCTAATGTCGTCTTTAGAAGGTTAAACCACGTTATTTTCACATCCATATTTGCAGTTATACTTCATAATATTCTTTAATTCTGGAATTATAGTCTGTAAGCATTTTTACCCACTATAGGAAGAGAAGAGTCCTTCTGATCCCATTCATAATGGATCACAGGAACAACACACCTGAATGCAGTATTAACCTATTAAGGACGGCATGTTGCTAAAAGACATTTATCGTCATGACGCTAATTACTCGCCGATTCTGCATTGGTGCATCGTGGCGACCCTTTGGGATGACTCAACCCAGGGCTAGGGTTGTCATGATGCATGGATGCAGTACTGGTGAGTTACTCACCAGGGCTGCATTCACACATCATGAACGACTAGGGGCAGTATGCATTAATGTATTATGCTACCCTTAAAGGGTCAAGTGCTTTAATGCCCGATTGAAGATATTGATGGTGACAAAGCTGTGCTACACTTCCTACTGTAATCCACCACTAAGTGGGCTCTTATGGTCCCATTTTAACTCGGTGTTCATTTTCTTCCTCTGTATAGAACACAGTGTTGCTGTTTTTAATCATCTGAATTCACTAATGCTTCTACCTAGATGCGTTATGAACTTATAGATGGAATCTTCTACCAACTGGAGTACCAGGGTAATTTAGGAATGCCATGGTGTTTTTTTAAAAAGAAATACACAATTAGTTTCCACTTCAACTTCGGCGCAAAATAGAGAACATCTACATGGTCATGGGAGATTTTTTCACCATCGACAACATATATCTGATCGTTGAGACGTTCAGGACTACTAGATTTAAATGTATTGAATGCTAGCCTGGTTACGTCTACATTGGTCAAATGAGTACAACGTTATACAATGGTTCGCAAGATTGCCTTTCCTCCTTTTGCAAAGGAGACAACAAAAGACATGAAGGCGTCGGGGAGGACCAACAGATCCAATATCTGACTACAAGTCCAGAGATGTCATGAATGATGCAGACAGTCCTATATATCCATTCCCTAACTCCTGCTGCAGAATCAGAGGCAATATGAGCAGATCAGGGCCATGACAACAAACACATCACTATGTGAGCTGCTCACAAAGTTTGCTAGACCTGCTCAAGTCTCTTTGGTTTTCTACCTTATTGCTATGGAGAATAGTAGATACATATAACCAATTGTGTAACAGTTATCCTGACTATCGGTTAAGGCTCTGAAATATCAGGCAGGATTACGACTTACTATGATTTACAACGATTTACCACCATTCATGACAAAACAATATGGTGATTGGCTGAGGTTTACATATAGAAATTTGTAAACTTGACTCGCTCATGTCATCAAAATTAAGGCCCACAATCGACTGACTTATTATTGCCTTTTTGGCAGGGAATATTTGGAGCTACTTCAAATCGGACATTTTGAGAAATAAAACCATGGGAGGTAGAAGTTGAGAACCCCAGAGGGAAGCTTGGCAACCAGTGGCCCAGTGGGTAGCTACGTTAGTCAGCGCAATTAAGTGACCATGGCAGAGAGACTCAGATGCCACAGACTTGAGTTCGTCTAAAAGAACCGCCTACTATGACTCAGTGGGCGAGCAGCTCAGACACAGTGGGAGTCTCGCAATGAGCAGCTCAGGGATTCTGCTGGTCCCCGGCCGCGGGATCAGTATAGCGTGAGTCGCTCTATCCAAATGGCCTGTTATAACCAGCCCGGAACCAGCACAAAATGAGCTGCTCATCTGTAGGCCGGTCACGGAGACGGGTTGGGGTGGGCGGGTAGGGGGTGTAGGAATGGTGGCAGCCAAGGTGAGGGTTGGCACTGGAGGTATGTACCGGAGGGACAGGATATGGGAGCAGTAGTATGTGGCTGTGCATAAAGGTGAGGGGTAACTGAGGGCATCCATGCATTGTGCAAGTCATTTTCTATCTATATCGCACTGTCTTGCTCCCTCTTTATATTTTGTTCGTGGATTTTTGTTCAAGAGATGTGTTCCTGTTTTACTACCCGGTACCTTTCTTGGGAGTCTCCCCGGGGCACCGGCGTATACTTCCCACTGGACACTAATATCGGTTGCTACATAAAGAGTATTACACCAACGTGGGGTCGCCCAATCTAAAGGTATAGGAACATTTATTAGGGTGGTGGTTGGGGTTAGGCAGTCACATATTCGGCAACAGAAGCCCAGGTCTCTTATATTCTTAGGGGATGATATTAGACGCAATCGCAAAAAGAAATACTCACCATTCTTTCCAAATCGGAGACCTTTGTTTCTCTATCCACATAATTGTGGTTGATGTGCATTTTATCGGCCAAATGTCTAGCACCATATATAGAGTCCTTCTCATTCCAATTGACAAAGGCTTCTTCCCCGTCAAAGAAGATTAACTGTAACGACACGTCTTTGGACTGAAACACAAAAACAGAAATCATCAGGTTACTTTATGATTGCAGAGGCAGGACGTCTTAAGAATTCATTGGCTCTGATTCTCCTTTGGGACCTACTGCTGCTGTGGATATTGCAATAATAAAAGAAGATTTCTGAATGTAAGATAACTACTAGCTCGTTCATTTCCATAATTGCATTTGGAGGATCTATATTGGGAATAGCCCTCTCCATTTCCACAAAGAGTCCTGTCATCATAAACGCTAACAATATGTTTTTCCATTTCCTCCTAACTTGTTTTAATAAAAGAAAAGAGAAGGAGTGGATGTGATTTACATCACAATTGGCTCAAGTTCAGGGTGCTTAACCGACTGTTCTAAATGTATTTGGATGAAAAAAGAATCTATGCTGAATCATCGAGGTTGTATTATAGGTTCCTTACCGGATCATTCAGTGACATCCCCAGCTCATTCACTAGAACGGTTGCTACATTTTCTTTAAATTTGTATAATTCAAATACTTGAAATGCTTTAAATCCAAACTGCGATGACCCATTTTGAGATCCATTTTTGACCTAATCAAATTGCATGTTTTTCTTCGACAGGTGGATTTATATTGGTCACCGTTTTTAGACTTTCTTGCTTCAATAGATCCAATCCATTATCATATATTGGTGCAATTTCCATGGCAAAAGTTCCTCTGCTAGATGCGTGTAGCAGGCTTAAGTGGCTAATGCGGTAAACTCTCTACTAAATATTTCACATTGGGTAACAGCAAGGGTCTATGCAATAAAGCTTCATCCAGCCAGCAGCAGCAGCAATTAAAACTCGCATACACGCTGCCGATAGGAATCATGACTACATTGGTTTTCACTCAATTCCATGAACCCATTCTGTTACTCATGTGTCCATCGAGAAATGAGATAGATCCACAGGAATGCTGAATACAATTACGTTAATGCCACTCCCACACCGATACCACACCATAATACCGTGGCTCCATGCGGGGGTTTCATAATTTAGTGGGTGTTATAAAGCGTTGCAGTACCTGTGCGCATTAGGCAGAATACGCCCACTGTGACGGCGCGGTCTGAGCTGTGTGGCCGAGCTGTGTACCTGAGACCAAATCCCCCTGCTTTACTACGGTATCCTCATGAAGGCTGCCGTTCTGTAGGCGTGTAGCTGGATGAATTATCAAACAATAAGATAAATCCCCGACCCTCAATGCGGAATCCTTAGGGGGCATTACGTAACAACTGGTACCCAATGACCATCGTGTTACTGTTATCAGGGCTTATCTCGCAAGTACCAGATCAAGCAATGGACGCCCACATAGGGCATCCAGCTACCACAGTATAGCGACCTAACTGGTATAGACTTGTTCGCGCAACCTCTGTGTGTGCATTGGCACCAGTTATAGTGAGATCTTGGTTCTGGCCTCGCAATGTAGCCTCTTCTTGGCAAGCTATGGTGTGTGGGTATTTGGTGACTGCCTAAATCTCCCAAGATATTCATTGGACAGAACTTCTGTGGCCGCCCATGTGCAGAAACCGGAATTATCGCTATATACACGGTAGATTCATTTGGAAAACTGTGGGGCAGTCAATATTTCGCTGGGGAGATACTGGCACTGTACTTTAATCTACAACTGAGATTTCAAATATTGGACAATCCTTGAAACGTTATATATTTTTTCCCCAGTGGGAACCGATCTGCTCATGTTTTCTCCTGACACTCATTCACTTAGACCGCTATATGTTTAGTCTGTCGTGCATCACCCTCTAGTAGATAGAAAAGATGTCCTCCATATTCCCCATAGCTCTGACCCAAATGAATTGTCCTAATGATCTCCCCTTGAGAGGACCTCATTAGGAGGGTTTTAGCATTTTCCACAACTATCATGGACACAGAATCCTCTGTCTAGTTTGGCGGAGTGGATCTGAAATACATGTTTTTTTCTCTCTTCAAAATCATGAGAGCCTGTCGACTGTTTCCTTCATATAAAAGGTTTCCTAAATAATATAACATTCTTACTTCTATCTAATTTCATATACCCATTCACGTAGCCTCTCCGTTTGGTTTGTCCAATTCGCTTAGTACAGCAGATAGGACTACTGAATAAGGGCCTTGGGCTGTGTTCCTGTAGGTGTAGTGCATGTACCAGTAAACCAGGGCGTGGCCAATGTGTAAAACGATAGCTCTGCACTGTTTGAAGCACGACTACAAAAACTATCCCGACACTTCTCATCACCCACAGCCTTTGTTCCAGGTATCCCCTGACGGCCTGACCATTCCTGGCGCTCTCTGGTAATCAGACCATACGCTGAGCACGGCCACAGCCACAGGCCATAACCTGCCGTGTCGGCCGCAGAGAGGGGCCCGGCGTCTACCCATATTAGGTACAACTGATGAGGCTTTGTGAGCTTGTGCTATAGACACTCACAGGTCCTTCTCAGAATACTGCATCTGCTGCCAGCTTTGTGCTACATGAACTGAAGACCATAAGTTATGACTCAGCAATTATTTGAAGTGAATGGTAGACGAGGGTGAACGGTAAAGTGGGCCCATAATTAGAGGGGGACGAGTTGCGATTAAACCACCTCGAATGTGGAAACTGCTTCTTTTTAAGTTGACCTGCAGTACAATTAAAATAAGAGAGTCTGGAGTTGGTCCTACTTCTTTTTTAAGTTGACCTGCAGGTTAAGTTGACCTGCTGAGTTGTATATGATGTTTGTGTAAGGGACGAGTGAGGTATTACCATTACTCAATCCCCAGCATATGAGGTACAAAACCTCCCCAACTGGGATGGAGGGGACCTGTCCCCGACCTCCTGTGGTGGCCAGGGTTGGCCAGGAGGCTGCATAAACATCTGTAACGGTGTGTCATCACTCTGTATGGAGTGGTTCATTTGTCATCATTGTTTTTCAATGTCAGAAGGGAAACTTTACATATAGGATCTCAAAATGTATAAGTATATATAAAATAAAATAGGGTAAAAATGACATATTATTTATATGGTTATGATAGTTGGATTGACCTAACTCAGCTTCTAATAGGAATATTTGAAAAATTCTTTCACTGTTGGAAAGCTGAAGTCAAGGAGATACTGATACCCATTTTCTTTCAATACAATATTGGGTTTTAAGAAATATCAATACACCAATGCCATACTCCAATCCATAATATATACAGGCAGTTATCTCATTATCTCTTTGAAGTTGACCCTCCTCTGGAGTCCAGAGGTTTATCTGATCACATCATGTGGCACCAATTACACCATGGGGCCGAGGCGGCCGGCGGCCACCTCAAGCAGCAACCTGATGTGCTGTATACTGTACTGGGGAGCTTCGTGGACTTTCCTAAAATGGCAATTATAACTCGGCTCTAAATTTAGGCGGCATCCGACGAGAAGGAGAAATGTTAAGGCACATGGGAGTAAGGGGTGGTATGTGTAGGCCTCATGTCCAGGCGACGATTTAACATCCCTGAATCTGTTCAAACAGCCATCGTCGGATATCATCCCTGTGCACTACTAAGGGCGGGGTTCCGACCAATGTTCACCAGGTCCTATACTAGGATGGACACTACAAGGAGGCCCCAGTTGAGGTTCTAGATACAGGCATTAAGGGGGTTTACTACCTGTATTTCAACAGTTGGGGGATGGGGGGAAGAGCGTGTTCCCTGAGTGGTCAGGGGGAGGGGGGTCTATATGTGTTATTTTCTCAATGTAAGACTTTGTCCAGAAGATGCTCAGGAAAGATTTCTCCAATGGCGATGATGCTGCGTGGTGCTGTAACAGGTTGTTTGTTGGCGCTGCTGCCCGGCCTGCTGTGTAGCCCTACCCCATCGACGTGTCACCTGTTGGCAGCCGCTGAGAGCCCAGTGTGGTTAGAAGCAACAGTAGGACGGACACGTCAATACGACGTGACGTGCTGTAAACCCGGGCTGTAAACACATTGCCACACGTCCGTATTTGTAGAGACAGCAGAAAGGATGGAGTGGGTGCTGTGGATAAGGAGGGAGGGGAGTCTTAGAGAGACATCCTCCCTATAGTGCCATAGTGGCATGTCACAGAGAAAACGCAAGGACAGTGTAACGACTGAGGGTATACAGACAAGGTGCAGATTGTTCTTCTTCTATTGAACGCTGAGACGTGAACGACCGAGGCGCCCTCTACACACCAAGTGGGACTTTCGACGTCTTTCAACACCTGTTTTGCTACACGGCTCTGGGGATGGGAAGGGGATGTTCCCTCATGGCAACTTTGTTACTGCCTACTTCCCAGAGTTATGGGCCTTTAGATGCCACTGCCTGCTGCTCTGTTATCTCCAATGCAGTTGTGCGTTCCCATGAAAATCTGTCCAGTATGATTTGCCTACTTGCCATTTACAACATCCTAAAATATCAAATTACATTATGATATTAAATTTCCAACAACAACTAGGTCAAATGATTATAGGAGAGCCCTCTTATACTACACTTAAACATCGTCTCACATTTCAGTAATACAAATGACAGTATCAATACGTACCAGTAACTTACTGGTACACATTGTGACAATGTATAGCTGCTCTAATTAATTGGGCAAACTCCCACATCTCATCCTAAGCGAAACTTTGAATTAGTAGCCTCCCCAATATTGAATCATCCAAGGTGTACATCACTACATACAGACATTTCCCCAGTATATCTCACGATAAATTGATTGGCACAAGTTGGGCATCTGTCTGCTGCGCACTTCTACGGACAGATTAAGCTTTCAGTAGTAAGAAAAGGGAAAGGGCTTACGCCTTTACCTTAATCTTCTTATATATTGAAATAATAAAAACCTAATGTATACAAGTCTTAGAGCTACAAAATTCTTTGTGGTAGAAATGTATTTCGTTGGCCAATGTGGTACCTTCGCCATAAACATACTACGAGTATAACACAATATACTCTACGCAATCTAGTATGGCTTCAGATGTGACAGATAGCGTTATATAACTGCCTGTTTCATTAGCAGTGAGTAACACGATCGGTTTCTGCTGAAGCCATACACCAGCCGCCAGTCCTTTCATTCTTACAAATAATACAGGTTTTAGAATTAGAGATTATACCTCTTGGAATATAAGAGACTTGTCAAAGTATTAATTAGCATCAGATAATACCTCCCCTAACTACTAATCAATCAAATTAACTTTAATTAGGTTACAGTATGAAGATACCTGAGTCGGACTGGTTGCTGCACGTGCTAGATATTATTTTGTGGGATGATTTCGTGTCTTTATTATGGATAATCATATATCATATTGTTTTATCAATTAAGCTACACTATACTTCTACCCACTAAGGGTTGTCATATAAAGTGACAGCTGACGATTTTATAAATTAGCAGTGCTGTTTATTCTAATTTCAATGGCAGTATATATATGCATTTTATGCAGTAAAGGTCCAAAGAGGAAAAGAGTGTTTTTACTTATAGGTTCATATTAAGGGATAACTGGGCAGGAAGTTAATTGCTGTATTTTTAAGGCAAATATATGTATTAAAGATTTCTGGCAATTTGCAAAATTCCCCAAATTTGCATTGAGATGTTTATGGAAGAGGTAACCACAATTGAAATGGATATCAATGGGAAACTCAAATATCACAAAACCTCCTTTTGTTTTCATCGGAAAGTCCCAAGCGAATATAAAAGAGAGAGCGGGAAGTCAATAACAATTCCGTTTTCTTACTATTCTGGGCATGAGCTCGATGAATACCTTTTAAAATGGCCACCGCCAACAGCAGGAAGTCGTCTGCAAAATTAAATTCAAGTTTGTTTTCCCTCTCATTAGTACAACAGATGGGTCATGATTATGACCCTTTCTAGGTACTCTGGGGAGACTCACCGCAGAGAGGTTTACAGAAGAGACAAACACACACATGGTGCAGCTGTACTGATTAATTGCTCTCCTAGATGTACCTAGATGGGACATGATTTTGAACTGAAAAGGTGTCTTTACGAAGATCAACATCACTATGGATTATATTGTTATTTACTTCGGCAGACAAGCCATCCTGTGAAAATAAGATCGGACGTGTTTGAGAACCTGTTTGATTCAATTCATGTTAATTTATTATCAATATGATGGAGTGATCATTTTCAGTCCATGTTATAGATGTAATTGATTTAATACATTAATAATAAGCATTCCCTAAATAGTTATGTCTGTATTAAACTAAAGGGTCAAGTGGACATTCGTCCACAGACCCGTTCAAACCCCTGGACTTTGCCCTTTTGGTCTGTTTTGAGCAATAGATTTAATGTTTTTACTTGCAAATTAAAAAAGAAACCCACTATAATCTTTTTGGACAGGACGTCCTGCAAACCCGTCGTAAAAGACTCTTAGGAGCCTGGGAGGCTCGAGATCCCTGAGTCAACAAATACATTACAATGTAGGTTCAATCATATTGAATTCATCGTTTGCTAATTTACACACCAGGGGCGCTCTTGCTCTAACCCACCTAATGATAAGATGATGGGACATGATTTTGAACTGAAAAGGTGCCAATATGCTAGTTCTTATTGCACCTTTTTCAACACTCAGAGAATGCTCATGTCCGGAATGGATAAACCTGTAAAGTTTAATGTCGGATCATCTACAAGATATATACATATCAGATTATTGAGATGGCAAAATTCGGAAATCATAATCCACTATATCATTAAACTAGTACAAGATGAAAACAATTCAACCAAAAAAGAAGTTTAGGGAGTCTATATATAGTAAAGAAGGGCTTCCTACCTTGGATTTGTCCAGTGATGGTCCTAGCACCCTGACCAGCTCCAGTAGCATGGCACAGGGTACAGCCGAGTCTGTAGCGGCCACGAAGGTGAACTTGTCAAACTTTTTAGAGTCAAAGTGACAGGCCAGTGTGAGGCGGCGGCTGGCTGAGGGGTTGTGGGTGGCAATGACATTGGCGAATTCCTTCTCACCATAAGGCGTCTCGTCCCGGAAGACGTCAGCCTCCACCGTCCAGCCCATGTCGGCCATGGTCTTCTCCAGGTACTGCAGAAGCAGAAAGTTAGAGGAATGGTCAGAGAGACATCTTACAGTAGATATACTTATTGGGGGATTCCATTAGGAGGCCATTGGGAAACCAGTGGCGAGTACAGTTTGTACTGTGAAAACTCTTTTGATATACAGGTACATATGGTGTTGGTCGAGCTTGTGCAAAGAACCTTTAAATCATCAAGAGCTATCAAAGTTGATAAGAATGATCCAATTCCACGCTCATACTTAATATATAAATTAATGAACACTTGCATAGGAGAACAGTTAACTGAGCGCCCCCTCCAACCTCCAGAGTTTCAACGTTTAACAGAATATCAAATTTTCATTGATAGAGGAGAAACAACCGTCAACTTTGAACTTGACATTGTGCTGCATGTTGTGTATGTCTATCTGTTTGTGGCCGCTATATGCATTTTTAGACTAGAACTAATTTTTAGATTAGGTTCAAATTTCACAAACTAAATTAAAACGGCATAAAAATAGTTTTATAAGCGCTGGGCGCTGTAAAAATATAAGCGCTGGGCACTTATAACGTCGAATACTGTATGCCCACACGAACTCATGAATCCATATGCACCTTTTAAAGAGCCATTTTCCAGATCTTGCATGGAGGACAGCTATCTGATATCTGTTATCTTTATACGGAGGGGGAACTTCCTGGTACTCCCCTTGAACTGAGTGCGTATCATGAGTGGGCATTGAGCACCCAACAGAAAATTGGCATTCTTAGGAATGCTTGCTTATTCAGGTACTCTATGCTATACCACTTTCCTTAGCCATTCGATACTTGCTCTTAACATGTCTTATTTAAAACAAGTGTGGGATCGGTGAATTGTGGACGCTGATATGAGGCATGATATACATGTATTTATGTTTCAATAATCGTAAACATGAATAATTTATATAAGATCGGACGATGGCGCTGGGGATGTCAACAGCCTATTTAAAACTTTTCTGCACCATAACCGCGCATCAATTATGCGGAAAGAAACTGGAGATCACGCTGACAGAAACATTTATTCAAGTGCGGCTATCTCTCCACCACAGCGATTCCAGAATACCAATAAAGCCTAGCATGCTGTTATCACACTGCAGCATGGGTGGGTGCGCGGGTATAGGCTTGGGGTACATAGGTAGCAGGCTGACGGGCGCGTGGGGGCGTTATCTGCAAAGCGATAAGCACTTTCCCATGTTGGGGGCTGCCTGATCAAACACAACTTAGCACATGTGTTTATCCACCTGGCGGCCGCCGCCGGCCGGGTACTCAACATCCCCTGGAGGACGGGGCGGAGCGGGGCTTCAGCTGCTGGGTGGGGCAGGGATATGTGTGAGTGTGTTGGGGGAGGGGGGCAGGGAAGTTGGACAGAGGAATTGTTGTGGAGGCTGGGGGTGACAGGGGAGGATGAAAGTATACACGGTACAGCAGAAGTAAAGGCCAGGTTGGAAGATTATAGCAGGAGATTAACACAGTTAATGCGGTTAGAGAAGCAGCCTGAGGTGGGGAATAAAACGATCTACGTTCTAGCCCACAATACTGTCTTGCTTGGGGATTATAATCTATTGGGATGGGGACAGTATTGAGCTAACTGTGAAAGCAGGAAAGGTAAAATGGCAGAGTGGGAGGCAGATAAATGATTGAGGCGGAGAGAGGCCGGAGAGACATAATATGGAGGGGCAGGGTCGGAATGAGTGGGAAGGGCAAACCTGGCAGTCTCAGCCAATTAAACCCAGGGCACTCCGAGCCTGATTCTGTGCAACAAAACACGCTCCCACCCAACACAACCTGCACCGTTAGCAGACCCCTCAATGTTAAAGCATACATCCGCAGATGGGAACCAAACAGACCCCGCCTTTGTTCAGCCACCCACAAGGGGATCAGGTCAGGAAAAGGGACACATCTTTAAATTAAATCCAAATTGACATAACAAAAAAAAATCCATTAGCTGTCCCGCTTCACCATGGTTGTTTCTTGACCAGAGACAGGCAATTTGTCTTTGAAGAACCGGCATGTGTTTTAAGCACACTCAACACAAATACGGTTTTAAGTTGATCCCACGTTTGTAAAAAGTGAATCAGTAAAAGACATAGGCCTATGTGCGTTATGGGACTTGCTTACGTTTTGTAAGCTGTCCTCCCTCTTTTTTGCATCCCCTTCATCAAGTATGCAATATAGTCAGTCTACAGTGCACAGTGACTATTAATCTTACTGCTCGTAGAAATCACCACAAGCAACTCTGAGGAAATGTATTACATAACTAAACACTACCCTTTCTAATCAATAAGGGATAACAGATACCTTCACACAAATTGTGTGGTTGCGTAACTTTTTAATGATACACAATCATGTGTAATTCAGCATGTCCCAGGACATGCAATTACCAGTCCATTATAGAGGCGGACACCAAAGGCCTAACACGTCCTTATATGAGTAAGCCCACTGCTAGTTAGAACCCCTTAACCAGAATATAGAAGCATTTCATATTCAAATAAAAAAAATCTACAAACAGCGGTAGAGGCTCACAAAAATAAGGGGAAAAAAACACGCGAAAAGACCCATAGGAGTTAATAACGGCTCACACAGACCAATACCAATATGAATTGCCTACTTTCTGTCAGTCTGTTTGCCATTGGCTAGATTTACCGTCTGAATTGGCGTGCCTTACATTGTTAGCCTACAGGTGTTAGTTTTACAGCCGGGTACTGCCGATATTAACACCACCATCCACTAGGGGGCGCACTGGGAATGTGCCTAGAGGAGGAAGCGGATATTGCTGATACGCATGCGCAGACCACGTCTGACGCTGACGACGAGCTCAGTTTTGGCACGACCGACATGGTACGGCGGCTTCTAGGTGTGAGAAGATAGGTGTGTAACAACTGCCTGCTTCCTAGAATGGAGGCTCTGCCATCCCCATAGGTGTGATACAAATAGTTGTTACCTGGTATTCATACGGACATATAGCTTGATCATGATACGTCTTATTCACCTCCTGTTAAGTTTCTAGTGCAAAAGGCATGAGTGAATTTCAGGAGTGTGATTGGTTTATAGTGTCCACCTGCCAGCCCCTATAGGCCTAATTATGCAGATCTGCTAGGGTCACTTAGTGCATGTACTACCTAAAATATCACGTGGACAAGAAGGGCACAAAAACAATTCTCTTGAAGAAACCAATAAGACAGTTCTCAGAATGCCTTTAGCCTATACTGCTTACAGAACAGATGCCAATTTATCCTATACATGTACTACTTACAGAACGTAAACGTACCTTGCCCAATGGCCCTTTATCCTATACTACTTACAAAATAGAAACATACCCTATCCAATGCCTATACTACTTTCAGGACAGAAACTTGCCTTGTCCAATGGCCCTTTAACGTATACTGCTTGCAGAACATAAACAAGCCGGAAATGCGCCTTGGCTAATGTTTCTTTATCCTGTACTACTAACAGTAATGTGGTGGAAAGTCTATGACCTGGTGCAATGTATGCCCGGCATGACAAAAAACATCAATTTACTTTTCCGGCCATTTCTATGTACACCTGCCCTAAATAAGCCGTTTTCTAAGACTTCATGATACAAATCTTTTATTTTTAATTCTTATTATAATTTCTCAAATTCACGCTTGTCGGTCATAGATTGCACCGAGCCATAGAGTGCACTGGGTCATAGACTTTCAACTTATATCGATTTGGTCAGACATGGACATAACCAAGCCTTGGGCAATGCCCTTTTCACTATACTACATGCATTATACTTATAGGCGACCCTCCCCCCCCCCCTCCCCTTATCCTACAGCTTATATACAGTACAAAAACATGTCTTGGAAAATGCCCTCTAAACTATACTACTTATAGTAGGCCTACAGAGCGTTTTATACAACTCTGACGATTACCAATAGCATTCATTTGGGACTGAGAAGGCGGACTATAGCATGTACACTTGTGGATTTCCCTTTCCCTAGGATGTACTAAATCGAAAACACGCCATGCTAAGCAACCACCAATCCCACCAATCCCGACCTATTTGATGTGCTCTGATCCAGCCTCCCGGTACCACTAATAATAGATAAGCTTTAGTCTGCTTAAGAGATCAAAGGCATATTGATCCGTAGTGATTGGACGTCATGTACTACAAGGATTATCGTGTTGGTGTCAGTAATCTATCAACATGCTTGGGCGTCAGAGTCGTGAGAGGGGCTAGGGACCGAGGGCGTTTTCAGTTTCACGGCGCAGTTTCTATAAAGCGGTCTTTCAAAATCCGCAAATAATAGTAAATGCCCCTACTCACTTCCTAAACGTTGGAAGTTGAGCTACGCTACCTACGCTAGTAATGTGTAGGATGTCCCGATTCTTTGTTGCTGTATTATCCCATACCTGACGGTCCAGCATTTTCTGCCGCGTATACCTTAGATATCCTCTGCAAAATATACCGTCCTTTCACATATAGCCACATTATAGGTTATAGGCCTACATTTTCACCATAATGTGGTTAAGGATCTACAGGTTGGGGGCGGTTGGGGGACATAGGTTGAGGCAGGCCTGAAGGTTGGCTGTGGGATCAGTAGTAATTCACCCTTAGTCCATCTCCATTCCAACTCCATCATGCCATAGGCTGCCACACGTGACCATTAGATTACTGCTCCCACCCTCCCCGCCTGCTCCCCGCCTATACCCCTCCCTAGCCCTGTCAGCAACCTACTCCACCCGGGCAAGCCCACGCGCATGCGCGGTTACCCCGCCCGTCCAGTCTCTGGTTCCGGTTTGTGGTGAGGGTGGCAGGAGCACGCCATCCGAGCTGTAAGCCTGTTATTAGCAAAGGTCACCTTCATTATCCCACGTCCCTGAAGCCTTGACCCCCACCTAAAGACCCCACCCCCGTGACCAGCTAAGTATAGTTGCGGCGCGGTAAGTGTGGGGATAGCGGGAGGGTGAGTGTGAAGGATTATCCATCTTAATGGAGAGATTCACGGGAGAACTGTGTTAATCACGACCGGGTTGTGTAGATGAGGGTATCTGTGGTGTGTGAGGGGCAGGTGTGGTAGGGGAAATGGGAGGAGGAAAGTGCTATGGAACTGCATCCAAGTATCACTTAGAAACTTTAACGTCTGCCCTGTAAGCTATAGATAGCAAGGTAAATCGTGTTATTGGCTTAGACGGACCACGGCCTTGACTTGTGACTCGTGGTGTATTGTATTGTATACATATGCAATTTGGGATTTACTCCATTGTATTTCCGCCATACACAGAAGCACTTTTTGTCTAAATATTCAAATATTTATCAGTCGTGCTTCAGAAATGTTAAAAAACGTTATCAACAACTTTTCTGTAAAGTCACCATATCTTGCTGGATTGACCTTTTTAGAGCTGCTTCTCGTTCACTGTAAATAGTTAGTGTAGGTACACAGCAGAACCTACTGTAGATGACAGATCTCCAGTAGAATCTCCTGTAGAATGGATCTACAGTAATATACTGTAGATTACCGGTAGGCCTATATTCTATTGTTTTAATACCTACAATAAACTGTGCACCTACAGTAGAATCTACTGTGCAACTACACAAATGGCAACCAACTTTTTACAGTGTTGGGTTGTTGTTTATTGTTAAGAGATAGGTGGGAGGTGCGCTGTTCACGGCAAGAAGCACTGCTATAAGAAGATGGTTGTCCACGGATATGCAAATACCCAGATACACAGTACCCATCGTAGTATGTGTTATCAGTACATTTTACTTCAACCAGCGAAATTAGTAATGATGTGCACACTGGATATCTGTCTAGATCCCTAATAGGCCTGTGTCCACTAACATTTATAAGACAGTTTTGGCGCCGACAAAACGGTTTTATCGGCGCCAAAACAGTTTGATAAATGCTAGTGGAATCGGGCCTATTCATGGACACTTCTAAGGTGTAACACAGCATACTTAAACATCATTATTTGATATATTTATATTGGGGCAATACCGGAATATTAGTATAGACCCCTATTCATGTATTTACACTGGAAATAGTGAAACCTAAAATACGTCCCTTTATATTGTAAATCAACATTCTAATGCCTATATACACTAATACCGTGGTATGTATACACAGAAAAACTACAGTAGATTCTCCGGCTCAGCTACATACACCTCTAACAGTGTGTATATAAGGGCACACAACGGCTCCTTAATGCAGCAGACGTGGAGGCATAGATGAAATGAAGGCTGACACAATGTATATCTAACACATCAGGGAGTGCAGGAGCCAACTATAGCCAGGAAGTGCAGGAGCCAACTATAGCCAGGATGAAACGGTGCACCAATAGTTAGTGGAACCCACGCAGTAAAGGCATATGAACCCCTCAACGGGCGTGCTCTCAGGTATATCTGATATACCCAATATAGTGAATAGCTCCTAATGCAATCCAACTTCTGTCAGGGCATGTATATACAATTCCAAAATCCGCCTGCTCATGTCATTGTCCATTTCGAGTAACAGCATTACTTGCCATCAGGGGGCATCAGCCGTCCTAGGTCTGTCAGTTGGTATTTGGGGAGCTGCCCTCTGACCGGACACAGACCGGTGTCTCAACACGCCTGCGCAGTGGGACCACGTGTCCTGGAAATGGAGCTGGCGCGCGTGTGCTGACCGGAAGTGACCTTATATAGCACATCTTAGCATTGTTTCTGTGGTTGTCCGCCTACCACAGGAAAATGTGTTGTTGATAGAATCGATGCCTTCCATACTGCATTTGTGAGTTGTGCTTTTGTAAATCCTTGTCTCAATTGACGTGGGTGTACCAAATTTTTAGATTGTATTGTTCGGTCCGAATCGCCTACAAAGAACTACGTTAAAACGCGTTATATAAAGCTTTAGTGCATAGCTAAGCCTAGTTACACAAAGGTCTGACATGAAGATGGGTATAGCTACTTGTGTGTTTCGAGGTCGAGATAAGCGATAGCCAAAGCCCTTTCAATGATTTCTTTGTATCGGCCTGACCGTGTACGTCTGTCCCTATTATACTCTGGGGAGTTGTACACGGCCCGGGTCCTCGGCAGGAGGATCCAAGGCACGGGTTTGTGAACGTGGACAGTTGATTAGGTGGAGTGGAAGTGGGACGGCAGTAGTCTTAGTGGGCTCTTTGTAGTTAGCTTAGACATACCGGAACCCCCTAAAGCTAAAATCCCACCTGTCTACTAGGAACAGGTTTATACATGTATAGACCAACATCCGTCCAACTGAAGCCGCCATTCTTTGCAGCTATAGCTTGGGCCATACGTTAAAGCATACTATTTATTATCAACTACCGTATGTATAATTATACGCAGTCTATATCAAAAAGTACACAAACATATAACCTAATCAGTGGGATGTTTTGTGCAATTAATAACGGATAGTTAAAATATTCCGGACATCTGACAGTATCAGAATATCACTACAGCCGTTACCCTTCTGAAACATGCACACATATTCAAATTTTATATCGGATCTTTATACAACATGTGCACACATCCGATAACGAAATTCCCACCAAACTATTTGTGCGATACAGTATATATGCATAGGTAGGAATCTAGTTTATAGTATCACCCATGGACTATTTAGTTTACTCCAAATCGCTCATGTTATAGCATTGGTTGACATCAACAATTTCTTGATGACGTAGGCCTAGCTAAATGTAATTTCTGATATGATCAGTATCAACAAGTCTCAACATCACTATACAATGGGCGTCTCTCGTGTCCACAGAAAACAGTTAAAACTCACCATTGACCATGTATTCATGTCATGGAATATCCTATACTTACGTACATGTACATGCACAATTGTTCATAGAGTAAGATCATGAACGGGTGAAGCATTAATAACCTGATATAAACAATTCCCTGCCTCGCCAGAGAAGTACCAAAGAAAAACGACAACTCACCAACAAACTGTGCAACAAGTGGATACCAGGCAATCAACAGACAGATTCAATACAGTGCTGAGTGGGTGGACAGCTGCGGCAAATCGCGTTTCACACGCCACCTGCCCTAGCATGTTAATGTAAGGAGGTTGATAGAACACCGACCACACATCTGTAATCTCATTAAGAGTGAGCATAGGGACGGCGTGAATAATGCAGCCACACTGCAAGGGAAACCCAAGATTTAAGGAGAGGCTTTAATATGGTTTTCAATATGGGAAGCATTCCTAAAAATGACTGTATAACTCTATATGAATAAACTCCTTGTGTATATTCAGAGATGCCACTATCTGGTAGGCAAAAAGTAGAACATCCTAATATTTTGGTCAATTTAAGGTAGAAAATCAACACAATTCAATACAGAAATACCAGCAAAAAGTAGAAATCCCTGCAAAAGTAGGAAAAGTGGCATCTCTGTATGATTAAATGATGGGTTGACAGGGGTCTGCACTTGTTGCGGCAAGCATAACGTGTATGGTTTAGTGCCTCATGTTCATATACTGCCACCCGCCATGTCCATGTAGTACTCACACCGCCATGTCCATGTAGTACTCACACCGCCATGTCCATGTAGTACTCACACCCGCCATGTCCATGTACTACTCACACCCGCCATGTCCATGTACTACTCACACCGCCATGTCCATGTACTACTCACACCGCCATGTCCATGTACTACTCACACCGCCATGTCCATGTAGTACTCACACCGCCATGTCCATGTAGTACTCACACCCGCCATGTCCATGTAGTACTCACACCGCCATGTCCATGTACTACTCACACCGCCATGTCCATGTACCGTAAAACCTCGCGTATAAGCCGCGGCTTGTACGCGAATCAGACTCAGCTTTCTTTTGATACCAAACATGCCTATATAGGGTGCGGCTTATACGAGAGTTTTTATACGTATACTACAGTACCAAATTAATAATTCTCAGATGGCATCTGCGGCTTAGAGGATCGCACCTCGGGGTGCGGCTTATACGAGAGTTAGGCTTATACGCGAGGTTTAACGGTACTACTCACACCGCCATGTCCATGTACTACTCACACCGCCATGTCCATGTACTACTGAATCACATATTACAAAAATAAACATATTACAAAAATAAACAATCATTTCATACACTATGTTTGTGTATCACTGCTGCATTGTACATCAAAGATCGTTTCCTGGACCCTTTAATCGAGTAATATACAGGTAAGCCTACAGAGAGATAATAAACACATCCAAAAAGGTCTATGCTTTATTGGGATGCTTGGTACAATTTACCGTGGTAAAGTAGGCTGTGTGGGTGGTTGCGAAAATAGGCCCCTAGCGGCACAATTGCTATGGCACCGATCCAAAAGGGTGAATGAAGCCCCACTTTTCATCGGCATGTAACAACTGGCCACCTACCCTGGCACCCATCTGTCTCCTAAACCTCACCCCGGAAGGTGGTCCTTATTGGGCGGCACGGCAATCAGGGTTAACACTTCTCCCGGGGGTGGGGAGGGGTACACAGCACCACCACACGTGATGGACCTGCAGGCCACAAAGGACTCCCGCCCGTCCCTCAGCTGACGCCAGAATAGCCTGTCAGAAACAGGCTTCTGAAGGTCAGTGTATGACACATGTCGTCCTGGGCCCCCAGGTGATTTCTCCTCTGAGCCCCCTCCCCTGTGCCCTCCTGCTGTCCCTATAGATAGGCCTGGACAATGCTACCCTTTAACATCCGCCCACGAGAGTTCACGTCAGGCAGAAATCGTCGCTATATGCCTACCTGGTTCTCCGCTACATCAATTCCCCTACTCAAATCCCCCTAGCCCCTTCCGCATTCCCTATACGTGCCCATTGCTGCCCTGCCGACGGTGCGGGGTGCGACACTGTCAACAATTGCTGACAATTTCCGACCGCACCGAGACACCGGAAGCCACCAGGAAGTCGCTTTAGAGAAAAGCTACCGATAAACAACAAACGTGACTTTTCGGACCTCAGCATGTATGAATACATGGTTGTAGAAGGCTATATAGGAACAGACCATGCGGCAGGGCGAAGCGAGCCATAGTCATATCATCAGCTAATTATAGAAAGGCTATTGTTGTAGCCCTTCTTAACGGGTTATGGGGGGTCCCTATAAGTCACATGTATCATACTTAATTATATCCATGTCCCATGTCGATCTCACGAAATGGTCACGTTGCATGTATTGCTCCTGTCGCTTAATTATGTCCATGCCCCATGTCGATCTTAGGAAATGGTCATAACCCCTGTCATGGTCTTTTTAAGAAGTCCATTTTTATAACGGCCTTATGTCGCATGTCGATTTTAAGAAATGACCCCGTCGCATTGTCGAATTTAGGCATCCACCTCATTCTTTAGCCTGCTTTAATACAGACGTTTCCCTGGCGATCTTATCCCAATAACAGGATGTGTACCGCATTGTACATTTGTATTAGGCCAAAAAAGAGGGTCGGCCCTCTTTTGCTACACTGATAATCCTAGGCTCCCTATACGACCAATCTCTCAGTCACTAGTGCCTAGCTTTGTTAGTCATTTTTTGGCTCCCTAGACGACTAACCTAGGTAAGTTATCAATGTCAGGTTAGTCAGGACTGACCAACCCATCTTAGTCTTTTCATTTCCATGGGGAGCCACGGAGTGGTGATCATAGTATCTTACAGGTGGCCCCAACTAGTGGTATACAAATACAACACACCAATGATGAACCTAGGTTAGCTACTACTGACTGACCCCTCAATCTTTTTGAATATAACTTTGCCATTATGACTAACACACATATGACGAACCTAGGATAGTCCGTACTGACTAACCCTTTCAATCTATGGATTTTCAGTGTAGTTAGGGTAAAAGATTTACTCGCAAAATTCAGCGCTGCTGGTAGGGTCTGGTAAGTTTTTTTGGCCCTAGAATGTATAGCGGTAAGTTGGTAGGAAACTGGTGGTTGGGACTGCGCTGTGCATGACAGGCGGTTTTCATTGATGCAAGGTGTTGGTTATTATGTGGTAGGATCGACGTCACACGTTTTAACAAGACCTCACCTTGGTGATTGAATAGGCTATAAGGTACTATGGGAAAGTGTGTAACCAAAAGTACACAGTCATCTTTGCACCTCCCAATAGACTCTGCAAATAGGTTATGTTCACAAAATACAATAGATGGTACTAATGTATACCCTGGTGATTGTTGTGGACACTACCTCACTCACCAAGGTCTGGCTAAAACTGCACATATGGTCATGGTGGTAGGCTTACTTTCTAATATCTGAGAGAGCTATGATCCTAATAGATTTGATTAGCTTCGCTACTCTCTGTCTGCATAATTATGGAGACCAGGAAATTAGAATATAAGGGCTTTGTGTCAAGCTATTCACATAGGAATAGGTCAATATGGACACTGATTCTGATCAACATGACGATGCCCCATATTACCTAATACATTACAAGCTCCCACTTCGGGCAAGTAATCCACAGGTCCTCTAGATACGCTACAAAGAGAAACACCAGCTCCACTAACGACAGGTGGACCCTAGACATATAGATCTACATCTACCTCAGATCTTCACTCTGCCCAACATACCGATTCCATCCGCCCACGTTCTACTCCAGAGCTGAACTCCCAGAGCCATAGGACTGCATGGGGTTCAATAATCCGACATGTCTAACCCTGCCGTTTAGTGTCGGGATGCGTCGGGACAGGTTGTTGGTGGCGTCCCCGTGCGGGGGAGGGACGAGTGACAGAAGGACGCAGGGGAGACGTGCATGTGATCTGATCTCAGAGCACGCGCATCAGGCTTATTTTTTATAGAGGTCTTTGGGGAAATGACCTAGGCTACCAAGGGCAGTGGGGCAAGGCATGGGTAGAATATTAGAATTATAAATTAGAAAGATAGGCGTTCCCATTCTTCCAATATCCAAGATGTATTACATTGTATAACCGTACACGATCCTACTGCCGGTGAACTTCCTCCACCCGAGACTTATGTTAGTGTATCCATAAAACTATGGAAAAAATGGGAGAGAAAGGAGACCGTATCATGGGACTGATTATGTGCCTCTACATGGGAACCCGTATTTTTTACCATGTCGCCGTGTCGCCCATGTCGATTTTTACCCCATGTAGAGGCACGATTATGTTAGATAAACTATGTAGATACAAAGGCCCTACAGAAAAAACAACATGCTCAATTAAAACACCCAGTGAAATCCCGGCATTTCTTGGCTAGTCCGCCCAGTGGGCACAAAATCCTGTTCCATGTTGAATCAACGTTGAATCAACATTGAATCAATGTTGACAACCAGTTATCAATGTTGATTCAATGTTATGTGCCCACTGGGCGAGACTTAGGCTAGTCCGTAAGCCTTGTTTAACAAAATTACAATTAAAGATATACCTTTTTCATTAGACCAAGTAAGTCAATCTATTTATAAGCTTGTTTGTTTTTCATTTAAAAAGGGCAAAACTAAAAGAAAAGGAATTCCTTTTCCACGAAAGACTGAATGTCAATGCAGAACAATGGCTTTGAGATTTACGTCAAAGGCCATGAAAAATATTGTTTACATGGCTTTTCATGTTAACCAGAGAAAAAGACAAGGAGCTTTTCAGGATGATCCAAAAGAGCAACAAAGGCAGCCGTAGCAGGTGCATCATGAACAGATTCTTTCTTTCCTCCTTTTATTTTCCATCGGACCAAAGAGGTTACACCTGTTACCGCCTCCCTTCAAATGGAAACTTGGAAGTATCGCCATTAAATTGCACTTGATAGAAAATGGCAATAGTTTCAGCATGATCATGGTACATCTTAGAGACTGATATAGTCCTCAGCTGTATACCCCACCACACATACGGTACTATTATACTATTGAAGAGAGCAAGTCTTTGCAGGAACACACCACAAGCTGTTTCCAATTATGCGCATCAATCCAATAAGGCCGCACCGGTAATGACATCTGGTGGTGGTAACGGCTTCTGTTTCCGGGACGCCGCAAGCAACTTGTGAGCAATTCAAACCGGAAGTTGAACGAGCGGGCACGCACAGTGGCATATGAGCAGTCCCCATTACTAGTATGACTACTATTATGAGGCGAAAAATACCGGGGTAGTCATACAATGGTTTGGCCCTATTTTGCGGTTATAGTGTCAGGTTGCCTTGACCTTGACTTGACCACTCTCTCCAGCAGTCTGGCGTCTCTGCATACAGGATACCGGGACCGGGTACTTGCATAGTTCCATACACACCTATATATTAGGCTATACACCTTGCTACTACAACACATTTACATCATATAGGCAAGGGTGTAGCCTGATTGAATGAGTAAACGGGGTATGCGGGGGTAGGTCAAATTAGATGTGAACTGAAGACCTCAACTGTACTCTACGGGTGAAACGTTATGGGCTTGACCGAATACTAAAAGTAGACCGGCTACAAATTGTTGGGTTGGCGCGTTTTTCCTGTTTTATTAGCCCCACTCAACTAACAGTACACGTACACCCCCACTGGTATAACACCTGAGAGAATCTCAATTTTCTCTCGCAAATAGATTCTTCTCTTTTGGGTTTTTCCACCCACTAAAGCAGCGAGTTCAATAATTGCATTGTCCGTTTGCCCGGCTATACTTACGTTTATACCAAAGTTAAAATATTGTGACGTGACATAAGTCCACTTAATTGACATGCCCAAACCATTTGTCTTATATACTAATATCATATATATTTCCTAATTTAAAGCCAGAAACTGCCATTACGTACACGTATAACTGATCTGAGGCAGGCGATGTATAACATGAACACCTTTTCCCAACCCCAATGCGTTTTCAGATGTGAAATATGGCAAAATGACTATATATATATATATACCTTAGATTTGAATGATTTAAGTGACTCATATCCCAACAACATCGATTCTGATCACAAAGGCGACGTGGCCAACATAAGCATGCAGATTTGGGGGCCCTTTTCCTAAGTCGCAAGGGATCCAAAGACATCCGGCACAGAAAGACAGGACGGCGCTTGGATTAGGGTCAATGACCCCTACCCCGAGGAACCTTTCTGCCCGGCCACAGACCAAGCGGTCAGTTCAGGTGGTGTGATACAAGGAGGGATGAGGACAGCAAAACGATCTGGACGCGACGCAGCGCATAGCCAGACGCCCTCGTAATTGATGGGATCATTCCTTGCACTCCGACCGGAACTGACGTCATAGACCTGGCTGGTCCGCCCACCTACCAACTGGCCTGGTCAACCGGGTACCACGGATGCTGTGTGCGTTGACAAGACATCTTCCCGAAAACATTGTTGATAGTCTTAGACGGTACTTTAATAGAGGCAGAACCATGAAACGTGCCGTAATTGGCATTGTATATGTAGGTCTATAGAGCCAAAAGAAAATGCTTGTGTCAGGTATATACCTGACCTGGCCTTAATGGGGGCACAATAGGGTAGATAAAGTAGAACAGGTAATCGTGTGTATTTCAGTAGAAATGTGTTAAAACTAGACATAATATATTATGGTTATGACCATATAAAATATATGCATCACCACGATCTCTCGTTATGTGGTGTTGCTACAAGAAAACACATTCAGTGTAATTATCAGACCTATCCCCTATCCTACATTTCTAAATTCATTTTTGGCATATTATGTCTGATATCAAAACTTCTCTATAGAGGCCCAGAGCGCTGGTCCTCGCTCTACTCCGACTGTTATTGGACAGGTATAGCGAGAGTTAGGCGTTTAAGACGAAAGACGCAATTTCTAAATTTCTGCGTGCTAGATTTGCTACTGTAGAACTATATTGGCTTCCCCCCCAATTGGGTTGCATATAGACTTGCCATTTTTCAAATATATGAAATATGCCATGAATTGCAGTATCATAAAGATATATAAGTGTCAATTCAATGTAAGCAGAATTCTCATACAGAACGACAGTTAATCGTGTCCAATGCACCGCTACATCCTACAAATGAAGTGGTACAGAAAATAAATCTTGTGCTGCTCAGTTTTCATATTACTATATGAAGGGCACATATATTATTGTACCATGTACCCATTTCTTTTATCTGAATCACGCAATTCCAACTGTAATAATGATTCATAAGGTCGTTTGACAACTGCAAATGATGCGCTTATGAGTAGGGAAATGCAATCCTGCATTATAAGGGAAAGAAAAAGAAAGTTGTATCGGCGTTGCTACATGTTCTGCTCTCTCTTATGGATCATGTTTTTTTACGATTGTACTGCTCCAGTTCACCGTGTACCACATTATGCCAGATATGCGGATGTTGTGGGACCCTCTAGCCTGCCCCCCCCCCCCCCCCCCCCAAACGTGCACTACCATAATACTTTGTATCAGGGGGTGTACACTCCTGCATCGTTTTGGCAGGTATTTAAGCATGTCATCTGTAGTTTAGCATGCAGTGTGCAGCACGCTTATTTAACCATCGATACATCAGCCAGTTTCTACATGGTATTTTTACTCTGATCACGGTCACCTATCAAAAAGCACCTCGCAAAATCAACCATCGTCATATCCTCGACCTGTTCACCGGTGCGCCGACCTGCTCACGGGTGGTCCGACCTGCTCATTGGTGTGCCGACCTGCTCAGCGGCTGCTCACACGCTGGGTAGGGAGTGACTCAGGGGCCAGGTGTGGAGTGGTGGGTGGGTGGAGTGGTGGGTGGGGGTGAGTTGTAATTCTGTTTGTGGAACAGCTCGTGGCCTATTTAACTTAAATACATTCATCATTCTGAATCTACCGTGGGAAAGCCACGGGTTAGCGGTGTAGTATGAACAGGAATTTTATAAATGGACTATGATGACGGGCCTGGGGACCCAGTGTCTTTAGACTTAATGCAGTTCTAGAAACCACAGCATAAGCTAGTTTACGTAGCGGTGGCATCGGCTGGAGGCGAGGCTGTAGTCCATATATTTATACAGACGTCGTGAATATTGCTTTGCAAGTGTATGGAAAATTGAATTCAAGGATTTGGCTATCGTTATAAATGTGTTGCGACCAATTCAATCTACAGCAGACGAATAAAGCTCAAGACCTGACGTGCCTCTGCGATAAATGTATTACATATTTCAATCCGCCTCAAGATATTGCATTGCATGACCGGCTCCTCGGGATGGATACCCGGAGGTGAATACCATGTTCAAGAAATGGGACTGGGTTACAGATGGGCGTATTGACTACCAATGGTGTATTCTGCAAACCGCGGACACTACGGTCCAAGACTAATTAACTAATCAACAGTTCCTCCGACGTTCGACCAGAAAGACAAGATGTTCGTGGACTTTGAGGTCAAACCCCAGGAACGTCTACTAGTCTTTCTGACACGCCTATAATTTGACCGGGGAAATCCGGCAGTGAGGGGATCCTGGTTAAAGGTGCCAACTCCCCATACTACTCACACTGAGTGGGCGTCATACCAAAACAGAAAGCCGCTTTAACCTGTCTCATCCCTCGTTAAATGGAGTGCCGTTATAGACATTTTAAAATGACTACATGTATATACATATAGCTCCTTTGGGAGGCACTGTATATTGAGATGCCAGGGATGGCACAATATCTATATATAGGTATCTATTTTCTGTACTGTGGACCACCGGTTAACATCTAGACCAATCATAATATTTTAATGCATTCCTGGTGTTCCCCAGTGGCGGATCGGGGATTATGAATATTCATGGGCGAGCCCATATATATGCTAAATTGATAGCCGACCACCAAGGAAATCCAGAAGTTAAATAGCGCATTCTGGAGTGTTTAGCGAACAAGGATTAATTCTCTTGATGAAGACTATTAATAAGTGGAAACGTTCATATCTACATGCATTCCTACATTTACTACAAACATTATTGCTTGTAACAAAAAGGAAAATGAACGTCAACTGTAAACTTTACTTGACTGTGTCTGGCTCCCCCTCTATGTGATCTCAAACCCTTAAAGTGGTATAATGGGGGTGCAGAGGGGTCCCCCCCTGAGGTCGGAAAGTCGCCGAAATTAACAGGTCCAGGTCACAAATTCGCTTTTTTGGACCCCCTAAAGTATTGTCAATTTTGTCTAAAAGTCACCAGGTCACTTTTATTAGGAGAAAACTCCTGACATTTAGTCAATTGTATTGAAGCTTTCCTGACCCCCTGGGAGATAGTTGCCTCGTGCCGTTTTCCTGCCCCGAGGCTGCCCTGGTATATATAATGGGCCACTGTACCATTGGACCCAGAAGATGATAAAACAGCAATGTTGGACATAAAGACAACATGTATGTATGCATCCAACACACACAGAAAAGTGACAATGACTCTCACTTTTCTGAGGGTGAATCATCAGAAACATATTTCGGTAGTATCCGCCTCCCTATATGGGAAAAGGGGGAGGGATACCTTTTGAGAAAGAGCGTATGCCCTCTACTTTTATTAGGAGTCTCCTCTCAGCAAAATCGGGTCTTTGCTCGAGGCTCCTGTATTCCATATTCGGGTGGCGATAGCTAACCTGCTCGGGTATATGTTATAGGTCTGTTTGTGGACGTGAAAAACAGTTCATCCGAACTTTTTACATCTTCATTCTGGACATAAAAACTTCATCTTACCATTTCAGATCAAACTACTGGTATCCCCAATACGTATTATTCAAAACATGAAGCAGAAGTAGGCACTTACCATTCTGACTTCCTTATTTTCTGGTGTTCCTGATACTCTGACTCTCAGTAAAGGTTTCAGGTAGTTTTTGAACTCTTTCATTGAAGTGAGGCCGGCGAGCCGTTTCGTCCTAGTTGATGTCAGTGCTTTGGACTTGTAGGCCTTCTGTAAAAGAGAAAGGAAATGACATTATTACCTGATATACATAAAGATTTGTTGTTCTGGGTAATCAAGTGTATGGTACATAAATAAGGGAATACTAGATTGCTAGATTCAAGGATGAAAGTGACCAATGTCAAAAACTTGAAATGTTCAGCTTAAAGCCCCTGTTCAATCGTCGCGACATTAAAAAATGAAATCAGGGAAAAACTTGAAAACTTTCATCATGTAAATTGAAATAATTTATTTTACACACATTGATGATGCAGTCATACTCCAGGAAAGAGCTGTCTGGAATATAAGTTATGACCAATAACAATTCTCTTCTTGGTAACAGATATACATGTACCATAATACAACCATATTACAAATGTACTTAACAAGAAGGACTATTGCAAGGAAGCTACGGTCATGGTTAGTCAATATCTGGGAATGTTACAATGTGAGAGGTACAGAATGAGAACGGCAGCGACATAATTAACCAGTCGCATCTAATTCTGGTACACAGGTCAAGGCAATCAGCCATCCTGGAACGCTGTGTGACGTCACAGTTATTTGTGTTTGTTAATAACAGTCATGTGTCATGCTGCTGCTATAATTACACAGGGGGGGGGGTATCATGTTGTTGAGTTCACATGTGTCAGACCTACACCTTTATTATGCACACACATCCTGGAAAGCACTCTGCAAGGCATTAACTATTGACCAAGCACCAAAACATGTTAGTGTTTTAGCGCAGATCTCAAGCACAAGCTGGTGTCTTCCAAAGGAGAGATGTATCCGGAGAGAAGACGCGGGAGTGGTGATACTTGGTGACGTTAGATACACACGACGGCAATGTTTGTTCAATGTTGTCAATATTTATTGGGCCAGAAGTAATTAACACTGATATCGATTAACCTACTTCCAGTTGACGAGTATGACACAAGAGAAGGCAAATACCTACATAAAGGTCAATATGGGGAGCAGAACTGCCCAATCTATACACTAACAGAGCCGCATTTAATTTTGCATATGAAAACAAAAATGCGCAATCCGTCGTATGAGACCCAGGTGCACTGTGTGCCCTGGGCCAATGAGCATTTAAGTTTGAGTTCTCATTTTCCAAAGTTCCAAACATTGCTGTGTATGGTCTCTATAGCTACCTGAGATATATCGGGCACATCATAGACAAAAATACAGCAACATGGAGCGGCCATAGGGTGTATGCCTATGGGTACTTGTGGAGAGGATGTGGAGCGGCCATGGGGTGTATGCCTACTTGTTGGAGAGGGTGTAGAGCAGTTTAGCAAATAAATCAGGGCGTATGAAGGGGTACATACATGTATAGGCGTATATAGGGGATCGGACTCGGACCCTCACTGTCACATTATTGGGAGTGGGGCTGCTCCCTTTTTTGACAGTTACAGTTCCTTTAGTCTTAAAACATACCTTACCATAAGCTATCTTAACCAAGATTTCCCTTTCCACCCCCTCCCCCCCCTCCGCAAAGAAAAGCGTCTTAAAGCGTGTTTCATTGCGAGGGTGGTGGTCTCACATAGCCACAAAAAAAGAAGGCATGTTTCAGGTAACATGGGAAGAAAGACTGGGGTCGGTACGTCGGATATTCATTTTATCTTATTTGAATTTTTTAACATGAAAGTACTAGCCATCCTCAGTCTAATCCCTAAAAAGTGACCCAACAAGTGTAAAAATATGAATTTTTCTTCGAAATTGCACAAAAAAACGTATGGTCGGCCCTGTTTCGGTAGGGTCGGTCGGGTGACCTGAAACAAACATTTTATTTTTTAATTTGGCCTCGGCCTGACAGAGTGCCGTTTAACATCTTCGCTGAGAAAGCTCATTTGAGTTTTGACAGCTGCCATAAGAAACAAGTGGCCAATCAGCACTGGCTTTCCAATAGACAATGTTCTATGGCCATGTCATCCCTTGCCGGTTGTGTCATGTATGTGAGCAGCGCATGACGCCATCTCGCGAATATTTGGTCTGACGCGCGAGACTAACATGCCGCCCACCTCTATAGTTGTGACGTCACTTCTGACAAACCAAGCCCACTCCCTACCTCTCCACATGGGCTGCCCCGCCGTAATAGGCCGAGACCAGGAATGCAATATCGTTTAGCATCTTCCTCATTAACAGGCATAACATTAGTGAGCTATTACGCTGAAAGGACACTTCCATACCGCGTGATAATCAATGTAAATGATTGTGGAATTCAATTCATTTCCTGGTGGGTGGGTTGGTGTTGGGTGTCAGCAGGTGATTACTGCTTTATTAAAGGTAACGCTGAGGTTAGTGATGCCAGGAATAGGGATGGCATGACTTGTGTTGTGGTCAATGTTATTTATAGCCACTGGCCTACCAAGACGGGCAGTGATGGACTAAATAAAGCTAAGGTGGACACATTACAGATCTTAAATGAATTCAATGTTCATATACATGTATGCAATGATAGGTTGGCTTCTAGTTGTTAATCAAAGAGTCTGTAACAGTTAGAACTGTGTCGTTGTAATGGTTATTATCTTTGAGTATGGAGTAGTCACAATTCACAACCCTTTCCAGGCCCCTCCCTGGTGTCCCCTGTTATGATCTAAACTGCACCCTAGAGCTGTGAATGTAGAAGACAACACTAAGTCTTATACTCGGATATGCTTTTAGTGATTCAGTTTCCCATTGTACTACTTTTGGTAGACTCTCATTGCACTGCCATGTGGTTTTATATATCTTCCGCCAATCCTAACAATGGTGTGCTTAGTTATTTCGTCACTTAATAGTCACTTAGGATTAAGTGCATATTAAGCATTTGGCAATTTCCTTCTGTATCATGGTATGAATGTGATACTCATATAATTGCAACAATACAGACAGTCGTATTTTAGCTACTATAGGAGTAACCTAATGCTTATGTCGTTTCTATAGCAGGTAATGCTCATCTACTCAGTTGTAGACTACATTGCGGCATATTGGTAGGAAATTGCATGCAATATGCCCCTTTGTTATAGACCACTTCAGTTACTTCTGCCTATAGATATAACTTTACTGCAATGCCTCTCTTCACGGCGTGTAATGTATATAGATGTGTTGGATCCAAACAGCCCTTCTCAGGTTTACGTGGTAATGGCTGATGAGGTGATATAAGCCACAGTAACAAGGCTGAGGCAGGCTTTATTAAGCGGTGCGCGTCCGTCGGGGTAGAACAATGTTTGCCTTGCCGTGCAGCACAGTGTCCTTATTAAATCCATACCTTCTAATTATTGACCCCTGTGGGAAAGGTGAAATGTGCGCACGATAAAGGGGCCGATACATCAGATACCAGGCAGCCTCCACAAAAGACCACCGGCCCCTGATTCCTCGGTCACTGTTGCTACCCGTGGCTGCGACTGCTACCTCCAAAAAAGTATACTGAATACAATTATTTTCATACGGCTGAGGAGGGGGTGGGGATATAATGGTATATGCACATGCATCTTTTATATCAATACAAAGCACTAACCGAAATATTACCCCTAAAGTCGCGAATACTTCTCCTTTCTTAGCTCTGCCGTCTTTAATCTAACGACAATAAACGAGATATCATCCGGAATTTAAATCAAAATCATCCACACCTTGATATCGTTTTTGTGTTATGCCTCACGAATAGGCAGAGGGCAGAGGGAAGAGAACATGGCCACTTACACACGCTCTGTGGCAGTATGCATAGGAAGTGATGAATTGACTCATACTGGTGACATCTAGATATTAGGGAGGATTTCGGACCCCTGTCCCTGATATTTGACGTGATTTCATCTAGGGGTCGGGTTTGGCAGGGATAGGGACGTGTGTGTGGGCGGGAGGCGCGGGTTCAAAACATCTACATCTAGATATCTTGAGTCTCTCAATGTGAATACGATGTCGATATATATCGTAGGAGCGACGCGGCCTCCTGCAGCAAATTGTTCCATCATGTATCCACGGGTTCAGGGTTCAGTAGTATTATGCAGGACACGGTGCGCGGTGAATGATTAATGTACATCTATGAGGTTGGCTGTTTGGTCAGGGTTTTACCTTGGTCAATATGGACTCAGTAACAGCCTAGGCAATGAGTGCACATAATGGGTTGTGAGGCCTAAGGAAATGGAATGAGGGGAAAGATAAAAAGAAAGGGAGACAGAGAGCAATGGAAGTAGGGAGGGAGGGAGCAGAGGGGATAAGAAAAAAGAGAGGAAGGGGAGAAAGGGAGAGGGGGTGAGGGGAGAAAGAGAGAGGCAAAGATAGAGAGAGGGCCTGGGGTCTGAGGATATGGCAGAGGGTAGGTCGGCATGGTATAGGGGAAAGGGGAGGGGCTCTAGAAGATGGAGACAAATGGTGTGTAAAGGGAAGAGTAGGGAAGATAGGGAGACGTGTGAAATGGCTGAGGTATGAACCACTTGGGCTACAGATGCTGAAGCAAATACGACATGCATATTGGGTGGTTATGGCACACATGCAGCAGTCTTGACCGAGCAGCTCACAACAGATGACCTGTCCGCCTGAGTAGCTCTCTCACCACACTGAGCACATGACGGGAGCCGCTCACCACACATCAAAGATTGATGCCACCAGCAGTGTGGCTGTAGACTAGGCCCACCGACCCCGTTTACCTGCGGCCTGCTGTACAGTGTATGATGGGTATTGGAGAGTGTGCCCTGCTGTGGTATAGGGTAGGCACTGGGGAGCTAGGTATTGGGGAGATTCCCCGGGAGATTATGTGTTCTGTGCTTGGATAAACACTGGGCTTGTTTTAACTGTGTGGGTGGGGGATGCAGGTGAATTGTTTCCGGGAAACTCATCCCATAGTCTACAACCGTGGTTTGCTGTCGGATAACGTAGTCTATGGTATTGTTCACGGTGTTAGAGAGCATCTGGGCAGTGATACTTCATTATGACCATAGGATAATAAGATCTTTATATTTCCCATCAGTACGCCATTCATGGACCATACAAAGGTACCGGCATCATAGCATCTATTCTGAGATCCATACAATGTACTTCCCAACACTATTGGAGGTCTCCGCTGCTATAAGTGAACGATTTCTGAGAAACCCATCTACCAGAAAGCAGCTATCATCTTCTGCATACACATCATGCCCCACACATCTCTATATATAATATAAATGGAGTGCCATTAGGCATGATATATGCGCCATATGTTTTAGAGTATATGGCTGATTAACTAATATATTACACTACCTATATTTTGGCGGAGGGTTCTCCCCACGCCTGGCCCTACTTTAGGCTTCAAGACAACTATATGCAATATAACCGCAGGGTTGCCGAAAAACGATGCCGTTTATAGGAAAGTGCATTTTATGTGGTTTCATCAACAGTCATCTATTAAGTCTTACAAAGATATAGGTATACAATATGGTAGAATATCTATATATCTGTGGAATTCTTACAACCCTAGCACCTCTCTGACAGCATTTTAATTCATTGCGCCCAATTTCTTTGTGCGTTTCAAAAGTAAACGCGATTAAAACCTGTTTTGAACAAGACGCTAAACATGCATAGTATGTACCGAAATAAAACCACCATACTTGGAGAGTTCATTAATTAATGTGTATTGTTGAGAAATAAATCTAAATGCGATTACTTATGTAGCCCAGCTATACGGGGGTGGTCGTAATAGCGGGAACTGGTCGTAATAGAGGGGTGGTCATAATAGAGCGATTGTAATTTTAGGGGCTGGTCTAGCCAACCTTGCCTGTAGACACTATCTTGCAACAACTCGCTGGACCGTCTGGTGCAGGTCTGTGGGTGGTCATAAACGAGGGATGTTCGTACAATAGGGTGGCCATAATAGAGGGGTTGCCCCCCCCCCCCCCCCCCCCTGCCACAATCAACATTGTGGGAAAAACTAGTTCATCATCCACAGAAAGAGAAAGAAAAACACCAAAGGGGTTATTCATAAGTCCCCGGACCTGCATGTCAGTTGACACGGCTAATCCTGCCTGATAGGTTCTAGTGTGCAAAGCATAATGAAGAGAGCAATAAGAACTGGGTAAATAAGCTGTGTAATAGTCAGCCAAGATTATATCACTACACCAACCAATAGCCTTGGCTCGGTGCCAGGAATAGGCCTGCGTTTTTTTACATGTTTGCCTGAACCACATGTTTTGTGTGACATTGGGAACCTAAAGAGCGATCCATAGCCTTGTGCTAGCATATGAGTTGGTCGACAGACCCTCATAGCTAGGTTAGTATCTATTCGATGTTATTTGGATGAAATTGAGTTTTTAAAAAAAGGAAAAAGAAGTGTCTATGTCCTCATTACATTGACCCTACCTGACAACATAGGAAATCGTTCCGACCAATATTCTGGACAAATTTCTGCAAGTTTCAGAAAGAAATGCGTTTGAAAACGGCTTCATAACGGTTACCAGTATGTACTATACTTTTCACTTTTTATCACTGTTGAGTATTTGAATATATTTACTTCTTTTATAGTTAACACAGGTCGTCACATAAACTATTAAGTCAACTCGAATTATTCTAAAAATGTATTGTAAATGAAAATCATACGTCGCATCAACTTTAAAATCGACGGTACCGGAAATTATGTTACTGATATATATGTATCATTGAATTAAGGTTTAAGTATATCTGGCTTAGTTTATAGATCAACAGATTATAAGTAATCCACTTTGCGATTTAAAACTACAAGTATATAATATTAGTTCTTATTTGTATTGGTTAGTTTATCCTTCAAACCACCGTATGTAACTATTTGCCTTCGATCAAAGTGCAAATTGAAAGCTAATTCAACATAAGCCTAGATCTAGATGAACACAGGAGCATTTTGTTATAGAATCAGAGGGGTTCATGAAAAAGAGAGAAATGGATTCAGAAACCTTTGGTTTTTATAACGTATTAGTATAAGCTCACTTCTTAGGTTCTACTATCAAGGTACGCAGATTTTTGTCTACGGCGTACATTGATGAGCGATGCATCCTTTGTATTTACATTTTGTATTTACATTTTGTATAACATAAGCCACGTAGTTTTATGGCCGTGGTGGATTTACAATGCTGTAGATAATTGTGATGCAGACAAGGAGATTTCGTTAAATGAAATATAGAAGAAACAAGAAAGGTATCAAGCCATGATAATGAGAAATCTAATGTCTAAAACATCTCTTCACTTCAGCTGTTATTCTGACAGTGACAAAGCCCCTCAACCGTGATGATAGTATAATCAAATGTGACATGTTAGCAGCTTAAATGTAGCTAGCACAAAACAAGTTAGTCGTGATGACGGGCTGGTAAGATGCAACCTGAAATAAATATGTGAATATATCTGTTACAGGTACCCATAACACAAAGCACTGGATATCACTAATAGTGACATCGAGTATATGTAAAGGCATATAATGATATATCATATCGACACGAGTGAAGCTGATCACTTTACACATATTTTAGTTGGATGTGGTCAAAATTTTCATCTGAAAATACAACGCTGCGGCGGAAGGTACTACAGGATATTAGGCCTGCAGCCCCAAGTGTGTACAGTGCACCATGTACCTGGTACTGCATGGCTATATATGTCACATATATACTAGTATGTATTGATATCTAAATATTGTATAGTAGCAGGGGAATAGGGCAGGTTATATAACCCTACACCGGTCAATACTACCATAAATGTACATGTACCTGCTAGGATATTGGGACAGACTTCAATGGTCAAGTTATCTAGCCCACCAAGGGCATAGTAGCCATAGTTACATGTGTTGTTTCAACTCACCCAGAGAAATGCTATGCAGGACTAGTGCATCCGGTTTTTGGGGGCCGTCATCTTGGCTAAGAGCAATGCACTGTGGTTAGGCCGCGACTCAAGAGCAGTGCACATGGGTGAATTTCTTATTAGCACCTTTGTTCTAGGTGTGATGAGAGGGGATTAGCCTGATAAGGAGATGGGGGTTTAGCTCCCGACTACCTGAGGTACCAGGATGTACTAGTCCCGTATATGAATGGCATTAGTATTAGCCGGCGATTCTCCAAACCTTAGGAATTTTGGATTATGGATAAGCCGCACAATGAACTTAATACCGCTGAAATCGTCTTGATTTCTAGATGATTCAGTTCCTCGCCTTCGTCATATACGGCCCCGGGTATACGGCAAACATTCAATAATGGTTATTAAAGCAAGGTCTTAAGATTTACCACATTTTCATCAAGCTCAAGAAACCACTTCACCTCCGCCAATCTCAACATTCTTTTACCATTGGTTTCCTTTCAGATTGTGCTTTCCAAAACTGTTAGCGTCATCTCTGTACCCATACTACAATCAAGTTCAAGTTCAACGATTTTTTTTCTCCCCAGAGAAAAGAGTACCGTAAAACCTCGCGTGTAAGCAGCACCTAGAGTTTGGGCTGATTGAATGAGCCGCACTGGCGGTCTGATTATGGCGAATTTACTGCTGTAAAATAGTAGCAAAAACTTGCATATAACCCGTATAAGCCTGACAATGAGCCGATCCTATTCTGCATTAGCAAGATGTCCTGTGTACAGCGCCATGTTGATTGGTACCAGTGTTACCAGTGTAATCTCCAGCAACCAGCTCAGCCAATTCTCAGGTCCGAGATTAGGGTCCAAACAGGGTGTGAGTATTGTGAGTGGGTTGTACCTGGGCCTTACTTATGTCACCTGTCCTTCATAGAGTAGTGGTTAGCATGGTGGATTCATGATGCAGAGTCCTGTTTGTACCCTAATCTCGGACACCCTGTTTGTACCCTAATCTCGGACATGAGATTTGGCTGTGCAGAGCTGGTTGCTGGTGACAAGGGGGATACAATTGGTACCAGAGCAACACCTGGTGGCAGCACCAGTATCTCGCTAGTGCCTAATAAGCCACACCGCCGATCTGACTCACATACTAGCCGCGCCCGCGGCTTAACAGGCCCGTAGCCAGGCTTGGCTGTGGGGGGGTGCTCATTTTAGGTAGGGTGGAACAGTTTTTGGCGCAGCCAAAAGCCCGAACCGCGTAGCGGTGCGTTTCGCAAGCGCAGTGCTGCGATTAGCTGGGGGGGGTCTGGGGGCATGCCCCCCCAGGGGCATTTTGAAGAGATAATCCCAAAGACAAAATAGATGTAAATATTATGACACACTATATCAGACACTTTTTTAAAGTGACATAGTCAGATGATTAGAGCTCAAAAATGAATTTTGCTAAAAATGAACCAGAATGTTCAATATGGCCATACTTCATGTCCCACCTACTTTATTCCCCAGAATTCAGCTTAGATATCAGCTAATTATCTGTTTTATGCTCAATTTAAGACTTTTGGAGTGCACACTTTAAGTCCACCCATTTAAGCTACACTGTAAAAGGCTGTACCTGTGTTCATGTGACCCTCTTAATTGCCTCTTATAGCCCATCAATGGTATTTTATTGTGCCCCATCCTCCAAATACAACATTGTAATTACATTTTAAACAGATTTAAGTAAAATTTTGAATTTGGAAACAATCAGACCATGCCACTTTACTTAAACCGAAGTTTGCTGGTGTCTTGGGGATGTAAAGCCTAGTCCTGTGGATGTAAAACCTTGGAGTTCCTCCCATATCCTACATCATTGTTTTCTGCCCAACTACATCAAGATCTCTGGAGTTGCACCCAACCAGATCTTGACTATTGAAATTCCACCCACCTAGATCTCAGCAATCAGAGATCCATTCACATCCTTACCCCTCAGAATTCCTATCTCTGTTTTAAGTGTACATGTATTTAGAATTGAGCAGAATTGAGCAGCTCAAAATCTGATGTAATTGACAAGTAGCTAGGCACTTCTTGAAATGTGATTCCTTAGCTTTTATATTGTCTCCACCCACCCTGGTCCAACCCTTAAAAGTTTTACCCAACTAATTCCCACACTTTGGAGTTCCTCAGAATTCCACACACCCAAGTCCTGTGTCAGAGGGTTCCATCCACCATGTCCTGCGTCTAGTATAGTTCCGCCTATTCAAATTCCATATCTTAGAGTTGCGCTTACCCTAGTCCCACTCCTTCGAGTTCCACCTACCCAAGACCTGTGTCTAGAGTTCCACCAACCCAAGTCCCGCTATATTTGGAGTTCCACCCACCCGAGTCTCTCCCCTAGGAGTTCCACCCACCTATGTCCCACCACTTAAAGTTCCGTTCAGAGTTCCACCCAACCAAGTCCCGCCCCTTGGAGTTCCACCCAGGAGCTCCACCCCCCCAAGTCCCGCTATATTTGGAATTCTACTTGGCCGAGTCCCGCCCCTTGGAGTTTCACCCATAAAAGTCCTACCCCTTGGAGTTCCACCCACCCAACCAAATACTGCCATTTCGAGTTCCACCCACCCAAGTACCACTATGCTTGGAATTGTACCCAGCCGAGTCCCAACCCTTGGAGTTCCATCCAACCAAGTCCCGCCCCTTGGCGTTCCACCCGGGAGTTCCCCCCCCCCCCCAAGTCCCGCTTTATTTGGAATTCCACCCGGTCGAGTCCTGCCCCTTGGAGTTCCACCCACAAAAGTCCTGCGCTTTTGAGTTCCACCCACCCACCCAAATACTGCCATTTGGAGTTCCACCCACCCAAGTCCCACTATGATTGGAATTGTACCCAGCCAAGTCCCAACCCTTGGAGTTCCACCCACAAAAGTCCCGCCCCTTGGAGTTCCACCCACCCAAATACCGTTGTTTGGAGTTCCACCCATTCAAGTCCTGCCTCTTGGAGTTCCAACCAACCCAACCACCTAATTTCTGCCATTAGTCCCATCCTAGAATTTAATCCACCATGATTTCACCAGTTGACTCTACCAGCGACTTGAAGTTCCACCCGTCCAAGTCCTAAAAAAAATCTAAAAAATCTTCAAGGGTGGAACTCCTACTCATTTTGCTCCTGTGGGGGGGTGCTTCAGCACCCCCAGCACCCCCCCTGGCTACGGCCCTGGGCTTATATGCGAGGTTTTACGGTACATCAACTTCTTCAACTGATCTCCCTGCAGAAAAATTTCGACACCTCTCGAGGGGGAGGGGACGGAATTTTTTTCACACGCTCCTGCAAAAATCCATGCCAAAAATTTGCCAGTCCCCCTGTTGTTAAATAACGACCAATCCCCTTATCTTAACAACAATTAACTGTGTCGTAGGCCTACTTGCATACCTGGGCCCTATTTTTCACTTTTGGGGTGGGGGCGTACCTGAGGGCGATATAAAAGTTCTAGGGAGTTGCATAATCCAGCAGTAGTGCCTACTGAGGTCCGCGCTTCTGTGACCTGATTTTCACTGCCACTGGGAGAGCTTCCCTTGGCACCTCTCACTAAAAACCCTTTCCTGACCATAATTACTGCCCTACAAAAACGGTAGGGGCCTCTTTTTTTTCACAAAATGAAGGTGGTTAATATGAATGCAGTCATCCTGGGATATAGGGTTTCAGATTGGTGTTGATTGAAACATTAGTTTGACTTTCTTCATGTCAAAATGTAATGGAAATATAGACATTGTTGGAGATTGTACCGATAGGAATGTTGGTTATTGTAATAGTAATGGCATGTGTGAAATTCAGGTATTTCTGACCAGGCCCCATGCCTCCCATGGACAGTGAAAATCGGATCACAGAAGCGTGGACCTCTATGGGCACTAGGCCTACTGCTGGGTTATGCAACTCCCTACAAATAGCATTTCAATGTCCTTTGTTTTTGTCAATTCTCGGGAGCAGGAGCCCTGGTCGTTATGGAAGGGACTAGCTACCTAGGCAATGTACTAGAAAAATGGACTCTTTTGCCATTTTTTTATCTTTAAATAATGGTATTAGATATTATTGTACTGTTTCAAGTGTTTGATGTAGCCTGTCCCTAAGAATGGCTAGCTTGACCAAGGATAATTAAGGGGGTGGTCAGCGGGAGGATGGTGACCCGGTGGGGGCCACTCCCTATGTGATCTATAGTAACCATGTGCATACACAAAATCCCGGGAAAGGGGTGCCTTTAGCTTTGGGCCCCACTGTCGGGTCCGGCCGGACCCGCCATTAGGGGTCCTTCTTGGGGCATTTTGGGGCAAAAGGGGTATGTTTTTAGGCCAAGAATATCCAAGCAAAAAGTCCAAAAATTCCCGTTAAAAGGGGTATATTTTCCCTGGAATTTGGCCCAAATTTAGGGTGGTATCCCGCGGCTTAACTGTAAGATCAGGGACTGTCCCTAATAGCACAGCAAACCCTTTTAGCCACCCTAACAGAATTTGAATTAGGGTCACAATGTTAGGGTCGGTAAAAGGGTTCGTATTAGTCCCTTGTGGATCATAAGAAATAGAATTATACCTCAATTAAAAGGATAAAAGCAGACAATTCGTATCAAACCTTCATAAGGAGTCCAATTTTGCCCAATTTATGTGGGTATCCTGCTTAAAGGGTTCCAATTTTGGCAATTTTAGAGTATCCCGTAAAAAGGGGGTCGGTTTTGGCCAATTCAGGGTGGTGTTCCATTATAAAGGGGGCTGTTTTTTTTCACATTTTAGGGGGTAATCCCGCCAAAAGGGGGGTGTTTTGGTGGATTTTTGTCCCGGTGAAAGGGGTCCTAATTCAGGGTGATGTACGCACATGGTATCCATAGGACCATAATTTAATACGAGAGTGCCCCCCCCCCCCCCCCCCGGGGATGGTGATAAGCCAAGCATATGTTTGTAGGCCTACCTGATAATACCATGTTGAGACAGTTGACCCACTATTATTAATTCAAGTAATCGTATCAAGTTGCGTCTACTCTGCCAGCACTAGCAGCCAGAAGGCATTCGGTACTCACTGATCACAGACCCCGCCCACCTGGTCCTGAGTCCTGACCGACTCGGCCGGGACGCCTCGACGGGCATCCCGGCGACGGTGGGCCGACTGTTGATCGCGCTCACGGCAGCCAAGATTGGTTGGGTGAAAACTGCTCAAACTTACCCTTTTCTGTGTCCATACATTTCCATGTATCACGGCATAACTTGCGACGAATAAAAGGAGACAAAGCAATCTCCGGATCTCCATGGTTTCACTCTTTCAGACAACGATCACTCTTGCCGTGTACTACTTGTTTGGCCGTGCACCCCACATTCACACGCTACTCATGGCAAAAGTAAGCTATAAATAGCACATACCGGAGAACTCTCCGCCACATCTTCGGTAGCTTTTATTTGGCTGGACGACACAGATACTCTGCTGGAGAGTGAGGAAATGATCCGAAGTGCGCTAGAAGCTGGATGTTAATTGGGGGATGGACGACCACGACCGGCCAATGACCGGTCACCACACAACACGTTTTCGGAGGGAATTCCCTCCCTACAAAGTTAAAAAGTAAGCTTATATTCAGTTTATTGACTATCTTACGATATGGAATACATCCAAAATGCATATACACTGTATCAAGGGAGTGTTGCCTCTCTGATATTTGATATCTAAGCTTACCGACATTACAATCTAACGCAAGCGCTATTAGGTCATTGACCTACTTAAGATAATGACGTCACAAGCACAACACAGGGGTATCCCCAACCAAAACAGAGGACACGTTGCACTTGCATGGAAGACCTGCATTAATTATTAGGCTATGTAACTGACCTGTGTGTCCTTGAAATGTATCCTTGTAGAATCAGTTGATTGATGTGTACTGTTCAGAAGGTATCGGAAGAATAGTAGTGCAATTATCACAATAAGTCCCAGCACAATGAAGTGTTTTTGCCTCAGGAATGGCAATTTCCATTGACGTTTCATGTTCACAGTCTGCCTCTTTAGGTATTTCTTTGAGTTCTCAAAGAAGGTCCTCGTGTAGCGATTCATCTTCCACATTAACACCTATTGCTGATGGATGTAACTATTCCAATGACCAGGCTGCAACGCTGGGTCAAGAGAACAACATAGACTAGGCTTAGGTTTTAGGCCCTAGATCCCATCTAAGACTAAAAATAATTTCTTAAAGCTACCTGCACTGCCTCTGGCAAATGTAGGAGATCTGACGTAGTGGTAGCAGATCTATCGCGGACTTGTAGCCTATGGCTTGCGATAGATTAGAGTATAGACACCTATTGCTATCTAATATAATGTAGGTAGGGCAATCACAGGGTCTGAGAATGAACCCATCTGGGAAGAGTATGGACCTTGATATGGGCATTTTCCATTTGGGGGCGCCACCTGTCAGCAATGGATCCACATGATAATGATAAGGAACCTGCTGGGAGTGTGAATTATTGGGAATGAAAGCACAGTACCGGTATCCTGGCTATCATGTGAGTCTGCTGTATGTATTACTACACCAAAATAGGCCACTCCTCCACTGACCCTCTAATTAATTTACCTATACTAGTTCCCTAGGAATACTTTATACCATAACAGATCAGATGGACGGGGGGGGGGGGGGACTTCCTAAACGACAAATGTCCATGGTGTGATCGGACATAAATTGCCAAATGGTTCGCTCTTCAAAAAGAGAAAATACTGCAAATTCAGTTGATATTGCAATTACTGTAGCATATATATATGGGTGTTTACAGATGCCATTTCATATTGTACGCCTATAATAAGATGGTGTTTTGTCAATATGTACCGGTAGGGTGTGGGGCCGGGCCTCCCAATACAACTTCACACCATGCCTCCCCCTCTTTCCCCATGCATTCCCTGATTCTGTCACCCACTCCGGTGAAATGAATACTTTATTCATCCATCTCATTCCTTCCCGGCATTCCTTCCTGTCTTCCCCGCTGTCTTCATCACTCATCACTATTTAAAATGCCCCAAGCTTCACCCAGTAGTGACCTCTGCCTGCATGCTTCCTTGGTTCCCGCCCATCTACTTTCTTTGTTCAAGCCTCCCTCCCTCCCCCACTCCCTCATGTGAAACATGTAAGTCATACACACTAGATCTATACACATCCTGTGTGCCCTCCCTCCCTTTGCACTGCCCCTGCCCCTGGTGCGGGGTGGCGCCATCTTCTGCCTCCATGTTGAAACAATTCCCAGATGCACCTGGTAATGATCTGTCTCATTCACCCATTTTATCACATCTCATGATAACGATTCACAAAGATAGCACGGGTTACAAACAGGATTGTGATCGGTTAAAGGTTCATCCACACTGCTAGTTAAGGTGTTCATCTCAAGTCTCCCCTACCAAGCAAGAGGACCAGGGCGCTAAAGCTGCCATCTCTTTTCCACAGACAGTAAATTGACGGGAGCATCACTGACAACAGTGTGACAGGTCGTGTGGGCGTTGACATCTGACCACAACTCTGCCATAGAACACAAACGGTGCCTCCCGTTATGGACACTGTCAATGGATTTATGGAGATTTGAGCTATACTGAAACACCCACAGTTTGACAGACGATCTTCAACGGCAATTGAATATTGGTTTACAGCTCCCATTCCTTCACCACAGATTTGGATCATGATTGGCTCGGATAGTAAACAGAGCCTACAGTACGCCAGTGGCGCTGTGCTGAATCCTGTACGTATAATGTGTGTGTGTGTTTTTGTTACTGTGATAACATATAGCCTTCCTTACAGTTTAATACGCTATGGACAGTACAATAACATCTAATTATCTGGAATGTGTTAGTATAGACTGATCATCAGTTATCATATAGTATACAATTGGCCCTCATGCACTTCCTTGAATTTTGAAAATACAAGGAAAAATGTCTGAGGAAGCAAACTATCCGATCAGTTAAGTCCAAATATAATGGAGCCTATAAGGACGGTTGCCAGCAATTGTGTGAGGAAGTGACTGATCCAGGCTAGGGTTAACTGTATATACAAGCCATTTCTTCCATGTTTTTCACTAACTTCTTTATTTCCCCGACAGCGAGCACCCTTTAAGGATGCAATTAGGAAACTCCGTTTTGGGGACTTGATTGTGATAAATGGAAGAGTGGCACCTAAAGTAAAAAGGTAAGTAGAAGTATGAGCAATGCTACGTCTACAATTCTCGTCGTCATTCGTATTCATGAAATGAATATATGGTGCATTGTGGTTAATAGTCACGGTTAGATGCATTCGTTGTATATCCGTATATATTTATGACATGCTTTAATTCCAGATTTTCAGTGGACCTTTGCAACCAACTTGACAATGATAAAATGGAATATGTGGTGCATCTAAACCCACGGTTTGACAAGCACGAAATCGTGCGGAACTCGACCATCAATGGCAACTGGGGACCCGAGGAACGGTTTGGGGGGCTGGCTGGTCTCTCGAGTGATGCTGACTTTGAGTGTGTGATTCTTGTTCACACTGACTGTTACAAGGTGAGCATATCCATTTAATTCTAATTAGAGCTACATATTTTAAATCCGAATTACAACCTTTCTTTACACATTCCATAATCTATAGAATCACACTTCCTTAATAATAACAATGTATTCCCCCACATCCTGATCACACTTGCCATGTACTACCTGCATATCCCTTATCCTAATCATACTTCCTATATACTACTTACACATGCTAGCACACAAACCTCATCTCATCTCATCTTATCTCATCTCATCATTATTATATCTGACATGAAATAAGGTGAAACATTAGACTCACTCTTTTCAATATGTACGATACTACAGGTATATTGGTAGCCAAACTGTAATTTATGTAACCTATGTAATATAACACTGTGACAGAAAGGGCCCTAGCGTAAAAAAACGCAATGCACGGTAGCTAGGTATAATGCATTCTTGTAATTTTATTATTTTAGCCAAATAAAACACCTAAAAAAACACAAAAAAAAACAACCTTATCCTTATCACACTTTCCATATAATAGACGTCCTTTCTCTTAATCACACTGATATACTACATACACATTCATTATCCTAATCACACTTCCCGTATACTATTATACATTCCTGCAATCTTAATCACACTTCCCACATTACTACTTACACATTCCATACCCTAATCACACTTCCTATATACTACTTACACATTCCATACCCTAATCACACTTCCCATATACTACTTACACATTCCATACCCTAATCACACTTCCTATATACTACTTACACATTCCATATCCTAATCACACTTCCCATATACTACTTACACATTCCATATCCTAACCACACTTCCCATATACTACTTACACATTCCTTATCCTAATCACACTTACCATATACTACTTACACATCCCTTATCCCAAGAAAAAACCTTCCACATGCTACTTACACTTTCCTTCATATCCTTATCACACTTCACATCCCTTATCCTAATCACACTTCCCATATACTATATAAACATTCCATATCCTAATCACACTTCCCATATACTACTTACACATTCCATATCCTAATCACACTTCCCATATACTACTTACACATTCCATATCCTAATCACACTTCCCATATACTACTTACACATTCCATATCCTAATCACACTTCCCATATACTACTTACACATTCCTTATCCTAATCACACTTACCATATACTAGTACTAGGCCCTACTTACACATCCCTTATCCCAATAACACTTTCCACATGCTACTTACACTTTCCTTCATATCCTTATTGGTTTAGAACGCGGTTCCCGTGTTGTTGGTATTGGACAGTGTATAAGGGCCACCTAACTCTGAACAGACTATAGCCCCTGGTCACCCAGCTACCTCACGTGACCCCGGGCCTACACCGGCAAAGTCGACTCCAACACGCCGTTGAGTTTTTTTTTCAACATTTCACAATTTACCCATGAGTGCAAATTGAATACACGTCTTGCCTCCTCACTTATATTATTCAGGTCAATACACTTCACATCCCTTATCCTAACCACACTTCCCATATACTATTTACACATTCAGTGTAGTTATCACACCTTCCATATACTACTTGTTTCCACTATTTGAGCACATTTTACTCTTGACACATCAGTTTATGTTTGTTAGTATTATACTTTTGATTGATATGTATTCCTTGCTACACAGATTGCTTTCAATAAGAAGCACTACTGTGACTACCGCCATCGACTTCCCTACCAGTCGGTGAATACCCTCTGTGTAACCGGTGAGGTAGCCGTGTCCAGTGTACATGTACAACCGGGGCCCGTCGGACAGGTCAAACACAAGGATGGAACCCAGCCACTCGCCATGCCTGCCTTCCCTGGTTCCCCACAGGTATCCTGATGCAAACATATCTGCTTTAAGACTACTGTCATGCATTAGAAGATGATGTAGAACAATAGGCGAAGAATGCATATCGCTCATCAGAGGACGTGGTTTTCGCTGTTTCGCAGCCCTGTGCAGTAGATTGGATGGAGATGAAAATCAGATAATATGAATAAAGTGAATATAGCACATCCACTACCAGATGAATTGATATTACATGTAGTAATGAATATTGTGTGTCATATTGCTGTCTTTTTTAACAGAGATCCCCAAGAGCGATAGACCCAGCGGCCGACCATGGAGATCTCCCTGGAGGCTACAACCTTGTGAGTTTATGTAAATTAGTAATATTTTTCTAGCCAAAACATGTACAAAGTCCCCCTGTGATGTCTACGTTGTGTGTGGAAGTGTTTTAATTTATATTGTCTTGTCCACAGGAGATGCCATACGTGGCCAGTATTCCCGAAGGAATCAAACAAGACCAGGCGGTCTACATCAGTGCTCTGCCCCACAACACAGCATCAAGGTAACGACTTATATCATAGCACAGAAAATATGGAGAACAGTCAAACATATCTAAATGTCATACATAGACCTTTCAACGGTCTTCATCGAGATGTGTTTTTTAAATATATCTTTTAAAATATATCCAATATCATTTTTTGACTGTCCATTTCAGTTTCGCTGTCAACTTGCGAGTTGGTAATGAGTCGACATCAGATATTGCATTCCACATGCGAGCCGACTTCTCCACCAAACTGTGTATCCTCAACTACTACATTGATGGCGACTGGGGCAGGCAGCGTGAAATCACCGTCTTTCCATTCAAGTGTGGAATGCACTTTGACCTCATCGTCAAATGTGACATCGATGTGTTCCAGGTAATATTAAATGAATAGTACTGAACCCTTAATCTTAAAAAGTTGCAAGATAAACCGACGAGATTCCCTGATCACATTTGCTTGAACACAACTCAGCCTTTGGTCCATGTGGTGTTTTTGGCCTCTTTATAGAGGAAATAGTCATGCATGTCATTGAACCTGCTACTTGCAACATATTTAGATATGTCCACTGTATGAGACGCTATACATTACAAAAATAAGTTATGCTTCCCTTCAGGTGTCTGTAAATAACACACACTACGGCCAGCTACACCACCAGGTCAAAGACATCTCCAAGATCTCATGTCTCCAGATTGAAGGAGACCTAAACCTGGTCCATGTGCGCATGCGTTGAGCAGCATCCTAGTAAGTTTATTTTAACTGCAGCTAAAACTATTTCTGCATAAAACGAAGATGATTGAAATTAACATTATTGAAATTAGGCCACTCAAAAAATCAACAACACCTGGTTTCTCATCACCGCGCGCGTCATAGAAATCAGGTTTTGATGAAAACTATGGCAAATTTTTAATGAAAAATATGATAAAAAATGATAAATATTGGCATATTTGGTATTGAATGAGATTTTTCACTGCCAGCGATACAGTTAGCCAGAGATAACATACATTTTCCCATTTTTTGAGACGCCCTCGTCACATTTTCGATGCTCGGTGATGAGAAGCAGTTTTTTTTGAGTGGCCTTAACATTATTTTTCGTTGAGAATTTGGACCAAGCATTTGTATTAGTATTTAATCCAAGTTGAATATTACTGAACTGAGTATGGAGTTTCATCATAGAATATTTCCATTATTTTTCAGAGTGATGTGTGCACGTCAGGCAAGGCGGAGTAGAAGACTTATCGTCATCTTTACGGCATTTAAGCGTTAGCAGGAATTTAGCTGTCTGTGCCTCTGCATGGCAATACTAAGATGATTAAAGTTCTCCTTTCGGATCAAAAATGCCCTAACCTACGTGCTTTATACTCGAGAATTTCTCAATAGTCAGCCTTAATATCTGGAGCATATATATGGTTGATATATATGTATGAATATTTATAGCTATTTTAAACTTAATCCTGTTTATCAACTTTATTTGATACTGCATAAAACGGGTTTCATAGGGATTCCATCATTTCCTTGGCGTTGTATTACGTATTTAGTTGTTAATAATTTAGTATTCCCTATAGCATTACATGTATATTTTATTTTCTAAATGTGATTATACCACATTGAAATCTAGATATTGTATATATGAAGTCAAAATCTTCATATCAGCAGAGCTGGATGAGTGTTGAGTAGAAGCATTGTGGCGCATAGCGTCAAGTAGACATTGAGTCTTTGAACTTACAAGAACGATGAAGACGACAGACTGTGATTGTTACTTAATAGGCATAGGATAACTGGTCAAAAGACATAGATTGATAGAATTGAAAGATAGCAGATGTCGTGTGGAGTCATTTAACTTATAAGGGATGATTTAGAAAGATCACTTTAAAACGAAACTATTTAAAACAGATATTAGTGGCACGAGAAAAATTGCATGCAATGCACATCGTCTTGGCATCTATATCTAGCTTTGTAAAAGCGCCTTTGGAACTGGTGTTTTTCTCACAATATGCTACTTTTGGCAAATTCAGCTAGTTTAATACTTCAAACATATTTATCTAGGTATATTGCTCATAATAAGTAGGTGCTGGGATAATGAAAACATAGCTAGCTCCCCTTCGCAGCTTAGCTCAAAAAAATAATCATACTGCCAAATATAATGATTATACCCCCTGGCATATACAAAGTGGGATCGGGAGAAACAGAAAGAAATGGTTTAGAAATTGTCCATGTCATCTGTGTGCGTTTCCTGTACTGATATTATGAGTCAACTCCATGTTTGAGAAAGTTCAATCAACTGTGCCCGATCATAAAAGGAAAGATTCATCTCAAGTAATCAAATGATGAGCTTGGAATTTAGATTACAAATGTTCAAGGCGATTAGAACTTTGCACTAATATGGAGTTGCATATGTCACCAGTGTTGTGACTCGGATGTTACTTAATGTACTGGTGTTAATTGGGTGTTGGGTTTATATATTGTATGTGGTTCACTTGGTAGCAGGGCTATCTAAGTAGTACTTATACAGCCTTACACTGAATACGGTAATTGAAAAGGCTGGGACTTGGTGATTATCAAAGTACTCGTTGTCAATAGTAAGAGTCAATAAATATCGTATTAGTAAAGATGAGTATGTTAATGTTAATGAAGCAATAGATGTCTGTATTGAGTATCAATAGAGTATAAATATTGCATCCTCAGGTATGTGATCAAAGAAAAGCACTTCTGTTAGAGTCAAAGTAAGAATAGCTATGTTATTTTTAAGATTTACGTTTCTTTCATAGTTTCATTTCTCAATGCCTGGAGTTCCTGTCACCATATTAATGAAATTAAATAGATTCACTTGATATGATATTGTCTGGTTGTGCATAGAGAGTGAAAACTTAAAAAAGAAAAGCAAAACGACTATTCCCTGAATCTATGACTCATTGCTACTGTTATTACATAAGCAGGCTGGCTTACACTAGCATGCTAAAGGGTACTACAACAATCTAACTACTAATAAATGAAATTGAAACGAGACTGATCACGACATTATTCCTAGTGATTCGAAAGTCAAAAGATACTGATTTGTGTATATGAGATTGTGCATTCCATGTACGGTAGTTCTTATGGATATACAAAAAATGTGTAGAAAAAAGAGGATTCGGCGACTGTTGACTATTACCAGTATTACAATTGTACAAACTTCAGGCAGAAGTATATTTTAGATTTTTTATGTTTGATGATTTCTCTTACAATACCCTGTTTCATTGTGAGGTCACACCCAAACAAAAGTTGGTTTTATGGATTTTCCTAAAGAAAATGGTTTGAGCGAGTGATTTATTTACCCGTGCTCTGACAGCTACCTCCCTCCCTATAATTTCATGGCCAAAGCGAAGCAAGTAAGAAAGAATTAAGTGAACTTGATTGGCTGATTCTAGACATAAACACTATTTTATTCTGATATACAGGCGTGTGCTACGGGAATTCCATAGCCCAAGATTCTTCCGGGTGTGGCCTAATAGTTTTATTGGTTTTGTCTGCTGTTCCCATATGTCTTTATTTGGTCACAGCGATGTCATTCTGACCAAAGAGATTTTTCTCATAGAGTTAAAAAAAACGCATTCCAATGACGTACGTTGGTTGTATAATGACAGGGTTTACTATTTCACAACTGAAATAACTATAATGATAGCGGGCATAAAAGAGAATTCTTTGAATTGCTTGATACCCCACAAATTGACATTATGGTTAGAGAACGTTTAACAATTATGTCACTGTTTTATGGCCTTTTTCAGGTCCCCCCATCCGCATGTCACCAGTAACCCCTCTGATAATTATAACACCAAAAGCCTCACCCCATTATCTGATTCTCAATGTTTATTTCATACAAATACTTCAATAATCCATAAGCCAGGAATCAGCAGTTCAAGTGATCTAGACTACATCCCTTTTACTAATCACATTTCAATGGATTTTGACTGTCACAACACAACGCTTTTCGTTCCCTTGGTGTTTACTGGACAATGACGTAATTGTTGAACGTTCCCTTGCGTATATGATATTATTACTTCTACATTCGATACATTTGCAGAATCATTGCCGAGTCCATAGTCACTATTTGACGATTAGCTGTTTTCATGCCTGGTGAAATTAAGGGCCTTTTGGCTTCTTTTATCTTGCATGGCACATACATTTTTGCGGTTATTCTTGAACTCGGGCTTATTGAACAATTTCTACCTCAATTTGCAGAATGAAGCTAATGGAAAAATGGTACCTTTGTCTGAAAATAAAAGATGGTGTTGGTATTTAAGAACGTGTTGACTGTTAATCACTATCGTAAACGGTTGATACCAGCCAATGTGCGAGTCACATCACAGTTTAGGTCACTCCTTATTGTGAAGTGAAAAGTAACTGATAGAAAGAGTCTGAAAGAGTAAATGGAATGATTTACACCACAGGGCGATATTGCTCTGATCCAATAAGCACGAGTGGACCTCGAGTTCGCTCACGAAACATGGATGTGCGTATTGGTTAAATAAGATTAAAAAAAGCATGAGTGAAATATTTTCAGATACTTTTATTGTAAAGATACTACACTGTACATATTTCTCAAACTACATGTAGTGGACTTACTTAAATATTATGAAATGTAAGACTTGCAGTCACAGTTACATCCACATTAACTTCACAACTTTAACATATACTCCATCTACCTTATTGGCATTAGAAAATACCAGATAACATCATTTTAGTACCATATAACAGCACTCATACAAAACACAGTGATTCTAGATATAACCCCATATACACACAAGGGCGATAAATTAAGTATTGCAATGAGAATTATAATGGTTTTGTTCACCGAAGACAATTGGCATATGGCATTTAACTGGCATATCTTACCGTTCATACATTTTATCATCATCCTGCGCTCAGTTTTTATCACATTGTTCTTCCTATAAGATTGCATCCTATTCCTGATAATTCCTACATAAGTGTACCGGGGCGAGTTCTTTTCGTAACTTGAGACTTGGATAGCGCCTCTTATTCAATATAGATTCATATATCAATGTGATGTAAGACATCGATTAATGTGATTGCCTTTAACAAACAATAACACTAAGTCTAGGTATAAAAGATGGAAAATGCAAAAAGAAAAGAAAAAGTAAACTCAGTTATCGCCTCACTTTATCACTATTAAACTCAAAGCAATATGAATAATTGTTTTAAGCCTACCTCCTTAGTATATCACAATTTTAAGCAAGTCTAAACCTTGCCTTTGGCAAGTGAAAATCCATCAGTGGGAAACTACAACCGAAAGCCACACCAGAAAAATGTGTTTCTTCCGTTTCAATACAAGTACCATTAGAAATGTTCACAGGAAACTTTCATCCAGATCGGCACCGGGTTCAGACCCGCAATTAACCCATGAGGATCGTGATGTGAATAACGTACCCCAGCAATCGGCACAGCGTGTGGGAACCATATCTCCATACAAGTCACTTAGCGTTAGTCCACAGAGGTTCAAAGCACATTGGTGATATGCTAATTCAAATACAGATATGAAATGCTATCTTTTATTGAGTGGCACATCACTATCACATGTACCTCTACCATCCAGTCCGTAACGTTAAGACGACTCAAAAAAATTGGGTTTTATCGATAACAACGGTGGAACATCAATTCCAGGGAAATCCAGTGGTCCTGATTAGAATCCTCCTTGACTAGAACAGCTGTTGACTACATGTTTGGATAATTATGTGACGTCATATTTCTATACTGTGACGTCACGTTTTGAAGAGACGCAGCTTGCCATCCATACTTGCTGTGAGGAGCTGCAAGACAGACGTACTCATATTCAATACATGTATGATACTAAACACACATTTGATACCAGTGTACTGTACGGGGAATATGATACATGTATACCGTAAATTCTCGCGTATAAGCCCAACTCCCGTATTAGCCGCACCCCTAACTTTGACAAAGCCTATAAGCCTCAGAGAGGGTCTGAAAATAGCTTACCCGGTATTTAGTACGTGTACTGTAGTATACTTATAAAAAAAACTCGCGTATAACCCACAGCTTGACTTAGGACGATCCTATAACCCACACCAGCGATCTGACTCCCATACTAGTCACGGCTATAAGTTGAGAATTTACGGTATGAGGTACTTGTGACAACAAAAGAGGACATACCACAGACAAGTACAGATTAAGGAATACAAACTTGTCCAGGAATACAAATTAAGTAAAGTTTGAACAAAAAAACACACGATAATTAAGGACTATTAAACAGTAGCACCTAAATAACATATAAAGATACTTCAATATCTATAATATATCTGCACTGGTCGTCGTGTAGATTAAATTGAATTCCATACTGAAGGAAAAGTGCAAAGATAGTGAGATGCTTTTCAGATTTTTATGTTTTAGTATTTATTAAAATATCGTGCTGTATAAAAGGCTGTGTTGACATACCTGAGGGTACAGTGGGTGGAATGTTACCTGTCCAACTGTGTCCGTGTGACCCATTAGTTTGTGCAAGTAGGTGCCCGAGCGAATGTCAAAGATATAAGCCTAGGACACAAACAAGAGTGACCATTAGTTAAAATATTATGGCCATTGTGTTGTATGGTTTATTATCATACTTATGAATGTGCTCTGAGCGAAGGACTTCAGTACGCTTTCGTTATGTTATAGTTACATTTATTCTCAGCAATTCTTTTGTCAACTCTGAACAATTGGACATGAATGTCAGATTGTGCACTAAATCAATACTTATATCTGGTATTAAGCCTTTACAGGCGGCACAATGCATTAATGTATCATGCGATGGTCGGCATGATGCTTGAATGCAGCCCTGGCGAGTTTCCCGCCGGAACTGAATCGGGAGTAATACACTCCCGAAGGATCCGTATGATACACCAAGGCAGCACGACAAATGTCACCTTTGAGCAACATGCCGTCCTTAAAGGGTTAAGACACTTACTGATCGGTCTTCAGAACCAGTGGCTATGAACCTGGAGCAGGGACTGATGGAGACGCCACATGGATGGACGCGGTTCACGTGGCCTTCGTACCTCCTGACACACCTGGTAACATAGGATAGAATATTAGTATGTTATAGCCATCCATATTACTATAGTGAAATGATTTCCACAGATGGATATATCATGTGAGTGCAGGCATGCTGTTATTGTCACTATGTGGGGTTTAGGCTAGAGGTCAGACTGATCTTAACTATAACGGCATAAATACTATGATACTTCAAGGATCATGTAATTGTTTCATATGGTCAGGCTCATGTTGTCGTCATGATGCACGAATGCAGCACCGGCGAGTTACTCGCCAGGGCTGCATTCATGCATCACGGTGCACACAGGCTGCTTACCTGTTGGACCTGAGGTCCCACAGTTTGATGCAGTCAGAGGCGGCAGCTGTCACAAACAGGTCGTACGAACTGGCCGGGTGACTCACAAAGGACGAGCCCTGCCAGGAGAAAATAAGCAATTCTTTAGTTTTGTTTTCTGTACTCATAGCTGTGGGGCAAGGAATATTTCATTCATTTATATCAATATTTCCATACGCTCATTGCGCACAGATGGTATCCAAGCCATGAGTACAATTGACTTCGACTTTGCTTAATATTGCCACAGTTCCTTTTGACGTAGTTTCTCACCTCGTTCTGACAGATGACGTGTGGTGCACGTGTGTGTACGTCATGAATGATCCGCACATTCTTTCCCACGTTCAGGTCAAAGACCTCTATCGACTTGTTAGACCCACCACACAGAGCCAAATCTAGGCAATGCTAAGGAACATAGTCTTTGTCGTCAGGACTTTGTATCAACTAACCGGAACGGTTTTTAAATGGAATTGTCTAGGGATATAGATCTGTGTTCAGTGATGTGATTTCATTTGTCTTCACAGTAGGAAACTAGATGGAGTCGATCTCCCCTATAGGACTTATTCTACTGGGTCTGAAAGATTACGAGGGCATTCTGTTTGGACTGGAATAGTATGAAAAATCACATGGTCATTTCCGCCTTTACATAAAGGATACATGAGTAGAAGGTGTTGACAGCTGAGAAAGCTGTGATTTGTTGTGAGTTTTGTAGTTGCCATGACGACACCAGTTTGTATCTGTTGTTACTAAGGTATCTGAAATAAAGCAAACATAGATCATTTCATCGAAGGCAAGCACACAGACAATACAAAGAATATACATATAGACTATTGAATTTCAAATTCTGAACTAATAAATCAAAAGGGATTTTTTTGGATGAGATGGTACTACCCGGTAGTTCCTAATATGACACACATGTCTATACCCTAGTACATGAAGATATGTATCTATATCTACCATAGATTTCTCCATTATATACCACATTACCTCTTGATGTCTGATTTTGTTGTATCGAGATGGAACTTGTACAGGTTAAAGCTGGCCCCGCACGTTAACAGAACAAACTTGTCCATGTAGTAGAACTGCGCATGCTTCACAGACTTCCCGAAAGACGGGTTTTCCTAAAATCAAGACAAGACATTTAGATTTCTACCCATGCTCTGATCTATACAAAAAATGTGTCTTAAACTCTTTATACATGCATTAGAATCCACTGTGGATATTACTCGATCTAGAGTATAGAACGTCGCCTTACTTTACTACTACGCATTCCCCATTCGACCAGTAGAGGGCAAACCTCTGGCCAGCTTCTGTCATATATTTGTTTGATTGTTTAACAATTGATCAGCCTCTTCTGTAACCAGGACCTTTTACTATCTATAGAATAAAGATGATCTAAAAAGTCTACTATAAAAGCTGATAACCGTGACACTCATCTCCGCTTGTATAACGATTAGGATTTCTGGGGTGACCTTACCTTTGATGCTTTGAGTCCACCTTCCTTGTCAGCTCCAAAGTTGTCATTGATAGTTGTCATGTTCATGACGGGATCTGGAAGTGACGTCGACCAGATACTCGCCGTCCTGTCGTCTGATGACGTAATTACCCTCTTGTTGTCTTGACTCCATTGTGCTGACGTCACAACACCGTTATGTCCTAGATAGATCACATAGACAAATGTATAATACGTGGATGTATGAAGAGAACAGTTTACATTATGTAATCCCTACAATTGACATGAACCTCAATACATATAGCACTTGAATAAACTAAAACAAGGCCAAGACAGTATGCTGACTACTGCTGGGGGGGGGGGGGGGTATTCCCTATTACATGTATGTCATTTGTCTCTGGATTCCCATAGTATGAATGATAACAACGAATACCTGTGAAGGCTGCGCCCCTCCCGGTTAGCGGCATCCTGAACATCTGCGCTGATGTGTTGGCGAGTGCACATAGGAGGTGCTGTCCATCACCTAATGAGATGTTAACATAAATACATTCTTCTTTGAATCAAAACACATTTTGGTCTTAAATATACGTGTATTTTGTATATAATTTTGTATATACATATATTTAGTATTTAGACCCATGATTCTTCTAAAGTTGTTCAATATTCTTTTACATTTAGTCTTCATCTTACTTTAAGCAGGGTTCCCACAAAAATCTCTTCCACAACAGTTCCATGACAAAGATTTAAATCTTCCATGCCATTTATAACATTCTTGTGGAGGTCGGGGCTTGGCCCCCGAGAAAATGTCTAAAATCTAGAAATCAAACAATACTTTATCTTTTATTTTTTAGAAATGAACCTCATTTCATTTACATTCAAGGAGATTTTATATTAATTCCATTTGCCATGACATTCCATGGTACACAGCAATTTCTTTTTACAAAAGTCCATGACATTCCATGACTTTCCAGACAACTTTCAAATTCCATGACATTCCATGACACGTGGGAACCCTGTATAAATGTGGCCATTAGCTTATGAATGTGAAGTGGTGACACTAAATCTTTTGTTTACGACTACTAACACACTGGTACATTTATTTCAAAACTAGAGAATGACTACAATCTGAGTTTCAATCTTCACTCACTCGAGAACTTGACGCTGGTGACGGCAGTTGGTCGGTCTGCAGCATCCACCTTGACTGACACAACCGTTGGCGGGTCACCAGTAGTCGGGTATTCCTTCACACGCAGTGAACTGACAACACAAAACATTGGCTATTAAGTATTAGCAGTGAGAGAATTCATAAAAAGTGAGCGAAAGAGACTGTAAGAGTATGAAGGAGTGGAGAGAAATCCATGAGTTACGTTAGTATGCTATTGATAAAACACATTATATCTAAGGTACAGATTCTTGACATATTTTATTCTCTTTAGAACTGTTCTTTATCCACATCATGCTCACCTTACATCTGGGGTAGATCTACTTTTATTCAGAGTCTGCGCTAATGAAGACTTCCTCGTGTTCAGGTTCGGAGAAAACATCTTTGTCCTGAAATACCCATTAATTATTTTGTATGGTTTGTTTCACCATAGATATTTTGTTTCACCATAGATATGAGCAAATCAGGTCAGAAAAGGCAGTGCTATACATCATAATTACACCCATGTCCAGGCAAAGGAGTATTAGAGACCCGTGGGCGCGGAACAGACACTATTATACCGTAAAATTGGCAGAACTTATTGCAAATCATCAGACAGACCTAGAGCCATTAAAATGTATATATTCTTATGTCAATTTCTCCTATCTTTGTTAAAAAATGCCACTCCAATTATATTTTGAATACAAATTACAATAGATCCATCTTTAATAACCAACTTAGTAAAGAAATCCCGTAGAGCCGATGGAGACGTTGATAATACCTGGAAGGCGTGGAGTAGCCAGATGACCTGATCTTATCATGGAAGACTAGGGGTGCATCGGAATTTGCAGAACTTGTTGAACCCCGCCGAGTGGTCCCCAGTCGCCCTATAGGATATTAACATGACCCGGTATTTCATATCATTTCATAGGATTCTCTCTCACACCACTTTCTATACATCTTCAGATTCGTGCTTTTCTGTGGTGATCATACAGCTACATGTTGGACATTCTGTATTTATTTTCCTTTGTGAAACAATGAGAAGTATTTATCATGAATTGGTATCATGTATACAACTATGTATCAAATGTTTTAGGGGTTAGTTAGTATGGGGGCATCGTATAGGAATGTACAAGAGTATTACTGATTACCTTTTACTTGCTTTTTAGCTGGTTTAACATCAGTCTTGAGCACCAATTCAGCTTTCAATGGAGAATTTTCAGCAAGGGGGCCACTGATAAGAGGATGAGAAAGACATAGGAAATATGAGGTTTAGACACGGTTTTAATAGTGTAATTTATGAGGTATGGGGGTACAATAACATCTATCAAACGTGAAATTTAAATCATATTAATTACGCGACATTAGCAGAATAAATGTCTCACCTAGAGAGTACAGTAACAGGAGTGGTTTCTTCAGGACTTGCCGCCTCCCCATCGTCTTCAGGGTCAGACCCGATGCTATTTTGGACTGGCATTGTTTTATCGAGGCGAGCAGTGTTGGGCGTGCGGAGTGTGGCGAGCTGCAACTTGAGCTGCTTCTGGTTGGCTTGTGTGGGGTGACCCAACCTCAACAGGCTTACTTCATTGCCGAATAGATTACCCAAAGCACACCAAGTCTGGAAAAAATAAATTTGATTTGACCTGTATTTAATATATTCAAATCTGGGTACTGGATCTAGGATCCGTTTGACAAGCACACAGCTCATGATGAAATACAATTTTAACTGTAAGAATTAAAGGGACTAGTCAACTAATAGGAGGTAATATACACTAATAAACGCGTCCATTACTAAACACTTACCAGATCTGGAGTTTGTAGACACTGGGCTAATATTGAAGAGCCTACCAATGAGACGGTCGTCGGCTTCTCTTCTAGCACACTATACGAGGGGAGAGGGTCTGAAAGAAAACCAAAACACAATGCACTGGTGAAGGCAAAATGGTGTTTTATCACTCCACTCCGCATGTCAACCCCAAACCTCCCCCCCCCCCCACCAACAAGTTAACTATGAAGTTCTCCTTCCCTACTTTTGTATTATGGCTCTCTAATATACTAGAGACACTGCTAGTATAGTACACGTACATGCAGTTTAGAGATCAGCTTTTATACCAGAGTTAGACATACCTTGGAGGTTTGTGTAAGAACAGAGTTCAAAGGTCCGTGCGTTCAGCTGCAGCACGGCAGCTGTTGTCACGATGGCCATCATGGGAGCGTTCTCCAGCAGCTCGTTGACTAGAGAGTCATTTTGTAGGAATGGCAGGTTGCAGGGGGTTGGTGTTTTAATACCCCCGTGGTTGTAGGTGTATACCATATTGATGATAGAGGACCCCGCCTCAGACTCGGCTTCCAACTCAAACGGCTCCTCACCAGAGGTCACCTGTGTCGCCTCTGGACGCTGCCATTGAGGCCGGCTACTGATTTTGATGGGTCCACCTGATGACATGAAAAGTTTTGACGTAAAATAAAGTAATTCTCTTCAGTATATCGAGAATGTGAACCGCTGAATATGCTTCTCACATGCGCATATTTCAATTTTTTTAGTTCACTTATTTCAGAAATGCTCCCCCCTTTAAATCATATCTATATGACAATTAATAAAACAACAATACTTACTTTTCTCAGCAGCATTAGAGTCTCTTCTTGAGAGTTGGTTAGCTTCTTTTAACTTGTGTAGTAATTTTTCAACATCAATATGATGCAGACCTCTGAATCCGTTGCCATCCGTGAGGTCATACACACGGATCTGGAACACCATTTGATACAATTTACGTTAATATAATGCGTCCCCCCCCCCTAGAAAAAAGAAGAAAATACCACATGAGCTCATGCCTACTATGAAATAGCCTTATCTACCGTAATACCCTTTTGCTGAGGATAGATTGAAAACTCAAGATATTTGGAAGCTAATCAGAGGTTGAATATCATGATGATTTCTTTAATGAAAAAGAGAGAATGACTCTTTCTTGGTCAGCTGCAGATCGATATATACTGAAAACAAAGAATCTTCTTACTTTAAATAAAACATTTGATTATTTAGACAGAAATACTCCCGATCAGTTGTCGGATTTCAACTCCACTGTTTTGTATGTATATATTTATATAATTTCACCTGTCCGTCAGCGGTTCCCAGGGCGAAGCTCTCATGGAGCGGGTTCATGGTGATACTAATGAAGGGTGACGAGGAGATGATGGTGGACTGGTAGACGAGGGTCGCACTACTGAGGTCCCAGATCTAAACCAAGGGTAAGCATGAATCAAATGTAATATCTTAATCCTAACCTCAAATAGACCACTAAAGAACAAAGCGTAATACATGTATACAAGTGCCATGGTGAGCTGGTATGAATACATGTACTATGTGATGGCATTCGTAATCAAGCTTTGCCATTAAATTAGGCTGGTAAATGAAATGACATTGTCATACAACTGTTATGAACTTTATACGATTTACCTTAAATGTCCTATCATCAGAGGCAGTGACTAGGGTGGCTGTGTAGTGAGGACAGAATTGAGCACAGTTCACCGACGCCGTATGACCCTCCAATGTGTGACGTAATTGTTCTTGCTGGAAAAAACACAGAATATCCGAAAATCAGAAACATTCAATTGTTGACAATGCCTCTCTCTTCATATAAATGCTTGATGTCATTTAATATGTTAGTTACAGGACCTATTGAGCTTAATGAATGTAAGGGTGATATCAAAGAGAGTAGGAGCTATATTTGTATTGATATAAAGAGAGCACGCATTTACCTTAGCATCTAGGACGAACACCTCTCGGTCTACACACACGGCGACCATTGTGTCGTCAGCGTTAAAGCTGCAGTAGCGGACAGAGCCAAGTGTCCGTCCAATAATCTGACCTCGGACTTGCTGACCTGATGTATCATGAAGCATACAATGCGGTCAACAAAGTCCATTTGCCAACTCTCTCGTTGTTTGAAACAGTACAGTTACCCTTTCTACTCAGGAAGTGATTACAGTTGCATCATAATAGTGTTATATATTTCTTTACACTAAATAGCTTTATAAGGTAAATTAATTGTTACTTCTACAAAATATCAACCAACAGAGAAAACATTAGGGTCTGTCTAATCACAAATTTAATCAAAATATATACTTTAATAGGTTATAACCTTTCATTAGTTATGGCTTACACTCATTTAGATCATGCTCACCTGTGGCAACGGCTGCTCTGCACTTTTCTATGTGCCATAGTATGATGTAGTCCGCGGCACATGTGACCAGTAAAGGGGGCGGCCTAGAGTTGAAGCATAGCGCAGAGACTGCCTTCCCATGACCGATCAGCTCTAAGGGCTAGGGTTGAAATATTAGTTGACATAACAGATACCAAAGTAATAAATTTATAATACCTGTATCAAATGTGTATTATTCTTATCACATAAACTGTGAATCTATATATTGTAGTTGTCTCCTCGTGTAATTTTTGGTTTTAATCTTTGAGAAATGACACAAAGAATTAGCAGAGGACTGAATTGAGTTATGATGTAAATAGCTCAAACATACATCAGTCAAATCATTACGGTAACCTCCTGTTGTTTAAATGTATAAGTGCAGAGGCAGTATGTACCTTGCATGTAATATCTTGCAGACTCCACACCCCAACATTGTTGCGCCCGTGTGGCAGTGCCAGGTACGTGCCATCACAGGCCAGCTGCACGTGCGCCGGCACGCATGGCGTGCGCAGCGTGTGCTCGTGCACAGCAGACATCCTTCAGCACCGACTAACACTTCCATCATCACCTGAAAGAATATGGAGGAATACCTACTAGAAACTGTACATTGATAATTGGAAAGACATCCTGGATTATTTGTTTCAATTGTATTGGTGATCCTTTTGTTTTACCTTTCTACAGCATTCTAAAACACTGCCATCGCTGACTGAGAGGTAATTTCTTTGACTGGCAAGTTATTTTGTGTTACTATAATTAATCCAAACCTTCCTACATTGCTGAATCCCCAATTTTTGTCTATACTATCAGATTGTGAGTCCTATATATCTGGATTGTTGTCCATATGTGTACCCGGTATATAGGTTTGTATGTTGGGTAAATAAAATTCCTTGGTAGGGGATGGTGTTAGATCTACTCAAAGCCAATGGCAACAAACTATACCGTATGACACTATCGTATCAATGACAATCCCATAGCTCTGCAAAGTAAATAATTATGCTTACTTAAATAACTTACTCTGGTGCTAAAACATGATCATACCGTAGTGACATACGGCTTAGGATTAGCTAGACATGGGCCAATAATCTTCATGTGTAAACTTGCATGCCTCTAGTATAGCCTTTAAGACAGACGATTCTGCCCTGGTATTGAACATGATACATGTATTTAGTCAATGGATAGATCTGCTCTGTTACATATTCAGGCCTACCGATATCTCTATATTATAGAGGGAAAATATACTGAATGCTATATGCACACAGTGTAACACCATACAAGAATTCAAACATATTGTACCGGTATTTTCCCAGAGCTTAAAAGGCCCTACTGAATGCAGTGAGTGTGGATTCGTTGACAAGCGGATCGCCGATGGGCGATAATACGAGAACTTACATATTACGTACGTTGAATTTCCAGCCAATCAAATTTGACTTCCAGCCAATCAAATTCGATCCAACATGGCGCGCCCCAAATACGAGTATGGCTTCAATTTTTCTTTCTCGTTTTGCTTTCATACTAGACGGTCACGTGTCTTCATTTTTTAATATTGTATTTCATGTACACAGACCAGGGATATAAAGTACAGGGATTCGCAAGTAGACCTGCTGGCTCTCCATCAGTGACATGGCTGACAGTAGCGCCACCTCTAAGGGGGTGGCAAAAAACGGAACTACATGTCATAGGTGACCTATGTGGGAGAGTTTTTCTTTGCCACTTAGAATTATCATATTGAAATAATTCGAAGATGGTTGGAAAGCCCTGATTTCATACTTTGGAACCGAAAGGGATTATATTTGATATCAGATAGGGAACAATTCTTTTGGGGGTTGGGAATTTCGGCAATTTTTTGGAAAATTCCAAAATTTGGGGGCCCTTTTCCCCAAACACCCTCTTTTAATATTTTAATAAAACATGGCCAGTTAAAAACTACACATCGAGGGCTTTCTGGCACTTTTTGAATCAAAGTGCTCTGATAATTCTAAGTAGGACAAAATGAATAGTATATGTGATATATATCACATGTGAACCAGGGCATTTTTTTTGCGATACTGTTGTTTTCATTTAGTTTTCTTTTTTCACTGTATTTATCTTTAACATTTAAAATGAAAATTAAATGTAAGTAAAGATTGAATATGTGATTAACATCGCAAACGACTCAGGGTCAGGGTGATAAAGGGATTGAATTGATGGACTAAATGACTGAATCCATAAATTTTATTTCAGGAACAATGAATTAAATGTCAATTCTGAGAGCAGCTATGTATTCCTGGGTCAAAACTACCCTCAAATCATGTGTCACACTAGTATGTTATCATATTTCAGCTGAGCAGGTGGGTGTGGGCGAGCCGGTTCCCACCATATATGGGACTCAACAATTGAGGTGTATTCAGGAAAGGAAATTGCGCGGGAATTTATAATTCCTGTTTAATCCCCCACCTGAGGCCTCTCGTCTGCGCGCGATTATTATGACGTCATCACATTACATATGCAAGCGTCACCTGCCCCGCCATTTCTACCACTCTTACTCTTACCCTTAGAAGCGGCGGACGCCCTTCAATTTGTCCCACCCACCACTCCCTTAAATCCATAATTGTGATATTACCTATAATATTTATACCGGTATGGCAAAGTTATAATTGTGTATTGGCATCCTCATGTAGATGTCACTAAATAATATTGTATGTGATTTATAAAATGTACTTATACCTGACCGCCATTCATAGGTCAGCTCATATTTATCCGCTTATCAATTACCAATTATTACTCGTTAACATGGATCTACGTATCAGGTTAACAATGCACTAAATAATGTGTGCCCTTATTTATATTTTATTATTCCCTTGTGTTTTGTTGAGTAATAAAATATATGTGCAAATAAGTTTGGCTCTGTGTGTTGGATTATGAGTTTTAATGTGTTTTTGCCAGTCATTTCATTTTTGATCATACACTGATACAGTAAAAGCCCTGCACAGCATTTTTTAGTATAATCAATGAAAAATGAGGACAATTTCTGAATTTTACAATTAAGAGAGTGAGTGAAAACAGTCTAAAATAGGTGTTGCTTTGACCTACACAGGCCTATATGCTGTCAGATTTTCAACTTTCTGAAGCATCATATGTGTCCGAGACAGAATATCAATACCATTAGTATAAAAAAATGAGTTTGCAATTTTAATTCTTTGGGAAGCAGACAGTCATGGCTTTCCAAAACTGTTTTTAAGTTGAGAAAATGGGCTTATATTGCTTGAGTTATGAGGCAGAATGTAACAATTTGTCACCTATCTTTTACCACTTTTTACAAGAAAGCACCATTTAGTTTACTCTTGAAAGCCTGTTTGGTAGACATAATGGTGAGATTCCCTATAGTAGAACACAGCGGAATGACAAAAACTTTATTTTGGCTGCCAATATTATCCCCCTAGCATCCCAAATAGTGCCCCCCCCCACCCTTTAGGATTGTGGCTCTAACGACTAGCTTGGATTTGCATTGACTTTCGAGTCTCAGAGCATAACGGTTCAGGAGATTCTAGCATATTCTGTCCAATGGCAGGCATAAAGACTGTTTGCCTCATTCTGAGAATCTCTTTAGAGCTTATATTTTCCAAAGTAAATGTGCTAGGGTTATCAAAATAGGTTCAAAAGAAGCGGAATTTAGTTTTACTGATTCTGTAGACTTCCCATGTCCACACTGTGAATAGTTTTCCTGTAATGGCTGTCAGAGTGGTGACAGGTAGCTAAAAATCCCAGATTTCATTAAAAAATTGTCATGGTTTCCATGGCAACTGGTCACATAATTTTCAGAATATTGGAGTGACAATGTCACAATTATTTAGCCTTTTATTTTAGCTTTAACCTGATATTTGGATCACTATTGTATGTTCAGGGGTTGCGAAATTATCAATGACTCTTCAAAACATACAGGGGAAACTTTAAGTTTTGAGTCCCATATATGGTGGGAAGATCTATAGTATGTTATCATATTTCAACTGAGCAGGTCGGTGTGGGCGAGCCGGTGGGTGTGGGCGAGCTGGTGGGCGTGGGCGCCAGTTGCAGGCTGCAGGCAAGTACCGCCTTTTGTTCCTACCAAAAAGCGAGTTGATCGGACGGTAAACAGCCCAGATACGGTGTCGCTGTCGCCGTGGGACTGTGTTGACTTCTTGTGGAGTACGAGAACTGTTAGTGGTGCCACCACATCTTTTACGGGTGGAGAGAGAACTAAAAAGCTATAGCCTTACCTTCATTTTCATGAAGGTTACCGAAGGTAGAGGCAAAATTACGGCCTCAGAGCGTCTCAAAAAGTGTCTCACCCAGTTTTTACATAAGAATAAAGAGCATTTCATGTAAAGGGACACTTCACGAAGGTCTGTGCTTTACTTGAAACCCCACCCTTTAGCATTGACCTGAAAATGTTGGTTTTGTGCTATTTTAGTGACTCTTTTTTAATATCAATTTTATGTATGAAATATTGCTTTTTTGGTTTCAATCTTTGATGGCATGGATTGGCATTGATCAAAACTTGTTTGTGGCAGCATTTAAATATGTTATTTCCAAATGTTTCACAGGAAAAAAAAGGGACAGAAAGCAAGGGATTGTTTTGACAAAAAGTCCAAAAATACCTGTCTCTAAAGAACCTGGCACTACTGTGCCCTGGTTCAATAATTTTCTCCAGTTGGTCATTTTCAGAGAAAATCTCCGGTTTGAAGGGTGACGGCCTGCTCGGTGACCCATACGGGACAGTTATTTTTTGCCACTTTGAATTTTCATATCGCAAGCATTCAAAGATTGCTGAAAAGCCCTGATTACATACTTTGGAACCGAAAGAGTTTCTATTTGATATCAGAAAGGGAACAATTTTTTTGGGGGTGGGAATTTCTGCAATTTTTTGGAAAAATTCCAAAATTTGGGGGCCCTTTTCCCAAAATACCCCCATTTAATATTTTAAAGATTGAGCGTGTGAGTGGCCTCACAGATGACTCAGGGTAAGCTGGAGCTGGAGCTGGAGCTTATCATGTACTTAGATATAGTACTCCCTTATCATCATTCATTGGTCAATTCTGGCACCAGAAATGAATTCCTTGTTAAAAAGCACCCTCAAGTCATGTGTCATACATGTATGTTATTCCATTTCAGGCCAGCAGGTGGGTGTGGGTGAGCAGGTGGGTGTGGGAGAGCAGGTGGGTATGGGTGTGCAGGTGGGTGTGAGCGACAGTTGCAGGCTGCGGGCATGTACCGCCTTTTGTCCCTATCAAAAAGCGAGTCGATCGGACGATAAACGGCAGAGATACGGGTGGTACAATTTCGTCTGCACACGTTGACATCTCGCGCAGTACAAGAAGTACCAGTGGCACCACTCTTCGACGTGTGGCATGTGCTAGCCTCACTTCCACCTCTTCTGGTTCATTTAAAATATAGTTATGGGTAGGTGGGGAGGAGGTGGGGAGAAAATAGGGGGAGGGGGCAGGGGGGAGGGGGGGTGTGGGGGGTTGATATTTTCCCGTATTCTGTGTTTTGACTGTGTTATTGTAAAATTTGGAAGTGATCTGTGATCCCCTTGTTTGTGCTATCATACCTAAATTCATTCTCTGCATCTGACAGTTTACATGTCCCACTTTTTCTGTTGTGTGTTTTAGACTGGTGGTAGAATGTGCCCAGTTTTTGCCCAGTTTGGGGGTAGAAAGAGAGAAATACGGGCAAATTCGCTGAAAAAGTCATTTCTATCTTCTGTTGAAAACGCCTCAGCCTTGAAGTCTATGGGTGTCCGAAGCGGGTGATAGATTTGGTTTAGTACATTTCCATAATAGCAAAAGAGAGAAAAAATTCGTGAAGATCGCAGTTCAATATTTTGAACAAAAATTGAGTTTTATAGAAATTTTTTTGAGGAAAATGCTGTCCCCCGATCTTGCCTATGTCATGGGTTTTTCCACATGTCTCTATGTCGAATGATAACCGAAATATAACAATTCTCCTATGTAACAAAATAGTCTTAAAATGCAAAATTGGTAGGTGTATATTACTCAGGGTTAATTAAACCCTGAGTCAATAAAACATGGTCAGTTAAAAGCTACACATCAAGGGCTTTCTAGCACTTTTTGAATCAAAGTGATCTGATAATTCTAAGAAGGATGAATTAATTTTCTCCAGTTGGTCATTTAGAGTGTAATTTGCATCACTGCCATTAGTTCCTAAAATCATACAGCAGGATATATGATTAAATCAGCATTCTCATTTTTACCTCCTTATTTACTTTCGGTTGGCGATCGCCTGGCATATGGTGATCTCTGCAGTTGTCAAAGTCAAATATTTTCCCACCGTAATTATGTTCTTATAAATTCATTTCTCGTCTTTCTTCAAGCTGAGCACTTCCCTTTCTACTTTGCAATATTCTCTGTGAATATTGCAATGGAGGTATAACATATAAACTACTTTTATTTCCTAAAATTCATCGCACAAACATCCACGAAACGGTACGCCACACGGCATATGTACGTCATTAAGACGCCCACACCTCAGCTCAAGGCAGACGCTGTCGCGTGGTGCACGGGTTTCCCGCGTCAGTGATATGCTCTGATCTGATTCGTGGGTCATCTAACGTAGGCCCACATTACAGTATCCCGGCGGTTGTTGGAATGCTTCAAACCATACAGCGACAGTACCAAGGTACGCAGTATGGTTGGACAGGGGCTCATTGGCTAGATCTTATATTTTGGTCCCGAAAAACAGCATTTGCGACTCTCTGCTGTCGCACCTCTCTAGCAGCTGCAAATAGGACTTATTTCCTTAGATAATTATATCAACATATACCTTAAACATTATTCTCGAGGTCTGGTGGATATTTGTGGCCCTTCTTTCTTTCCAGATTGAGAAATTGTGAAAATTAAAATATGGCTTAGCCCTCGCCCTGCCAAAGTTTATATTATGCCGCCATGACAGTTTAGTCAGGTGATCTCTCTCATCCAATCACAATGGCTATGCTGTACAAAGCACACAGGGGCGCCACTGAAACAGTACCAATGCCTCCCTCTATCGGATTGTTTTTTCTGAGCTAATTTGCAAATGGCCTCCAGTCCAACCTTACAGCGTACCTCGGTACTGTCGATGTAAGGTTTGAAGCAATCAAACAACCCGGCGGCGGAGCCGCTGGTCATTCTCATAATTCTACATTGCTTTCTATGTTATACATGAGAGTCTTAAATTAAGACGCCTAAGTACAACCCTCAACTACATCTCTCTACAGAAAAGAACCTTTTTATGGACCTTTCGCTGAAAGAGAGATGCAAAACCAAGAGCTATTAAAAATGAAAAAAAAAACATGCAGAAGGACCTCTCGCAGGCTGGCGCCAAAAACTTCGGCCTGGGGCCCTCGTTAAAAACTACAGACTAGTACACTGTACAGTTACACTACTAACTAACACTACAGTAACAGAATAAACAGTGAGTCACTAACTGTCAGCGACAGAATGTGAGCCAACATACTAGGTTACCTAGATATTTCATTATTTGAGGCTTAGCTACGATAGGTATGGTGCTGAAGAGGGTTCATGCCTACTTACATTTGATGAAAGACGTAGACATAGTATATCATACCCTTCCAAATGAACGAAAACAGTTATATCAGGAAGGCAGCCACTGCTGTGTACATGGGCGATAAAATGAGAAGTTTGCCGTGCCTGTCATGGAAACGAATGTGCTGCCCCCTCGTGGCAGTTGGCTCAACTAATATTTTGCCACTAGGTGTCTCACCACTAAGATTTATAAGTCGACCTGACATAAAAGTATTTCCTAAACTAGTTCAGGACATTTATACCTACACATTCTAGAAATCAATTTTGTACACGCATATAATTATATACTATGATATTTAATTTACTACCGAATGAAATGTAATAATCTATTCGGTGAAACATTAGAATTAGTGTTGTGGCGCCCCACCATTTCGTCTGCTTCCACGTGACGCTTTTGGAAAGACGTAGATCAAAAACTCTCATTCAAACTCAAAGCCTCTGAGGATCGAAATGTGATATAAGTAATTATAATATAAATTGATTTAGCCAACGATGCGTGCAGATGAGGTGAGGGTAACACCAAGGGATTCCATTTCCCAACAACACAGCAGCGACATCAGCACGCCGGGCCGTGACATGGGCCATGAATATTTGATGCCGTAGGCTATGTGTAGTATGTCTCTTGACGCATGGCATATGAAATATGATGATGAGTGAAACGGCAAAACACATTGAAGTGCAAAGCACATCATCTCGAGATCGTATTGGAAGCATGCATGCCCAATTAAATCACATGGATTTAACAGCTTTGGGGATGCAGACTTCTCCATTAAAGGGTGTAGTGCTGTCATTGCCGGATAGTAACTCTGGAACCCAGCCAAAAATGACATCAATGACACCATGTGCAAATGATCTTGTCAGACAAGCTACATACACAACCAAAATGAGTTACGGAGACAAAACGGAAAGGGTATTGGCATTGAACAGTGTGCCTGACCTCCCAGTGCAACTGGCAATTATTGAAGTAAGTCACACTCACAGCCTTGGCTTGGGACAGCCTTAAATTGTTAGAGTGAACATTGATTAATAATCCCCTCTAGAGCGCGCTGTATGCAGTAGAATCTACTGTAGATTTACAGTAGGCATAGATTCTACTGTTTATATACAAGCAACTAACCGAACACCTATACAGTAGAATCTACTGTACACCTACAAAAATGGCAACCATTTTTTTACAGTGAAATCAACACCCTTTAAATACGCCATTCAAAGTTTTAACTCTATAAATAGTATAATGACATGGAATTGAACCCCATTTTAGATATACCGTTCAAAGGCTGATACATTGTACATACCTATTTCTTTAGGTATTAGAATACATGATCCTCTCATGCGACGATGGTGTTCAACATAAGAATGATCTGCCTGAGTTTCACGTAAAGATAAGGACACTAGGAGAGTTGAAAACCGAACATGTTTGTTTCCAAGTTAAAGGTAGGTAGCGTACAGAATATACCCGGTAAAAGCATACCTAAGGCCACTCAAAAAAAATAATTGTTTCTCATCACCAAGCAATGAAAAATATGACGAGGGCGTTTTTTATTTTATTTTATTTTATTTTTTTACTCGGGGCAAATACATATGGAAATTTGGACATTTCGCGATCAATTTTCAAATTTTAGTAATCTGGAGTTTATTGATCAGCAAAAGTTGTAGGAATGCAAGTTACACCTATAGCTAATTGCATTGCTGACCGCACAAGCTTTAATTTGATACCAAATTTGCCAATATTTTGGCAATTTTAACATATTTTTCATCAAAAATGTTTAAAAAATAAAAAAAAGTTTCCCCCAAATCAAGATTTTTATGATGCGCGCGGTGATGAGAAACAACTTTTTATTTTTGAGTGGCCTAATTGAGCTTTCAACCTCGGCTTCCGCCTTGCCACACAGCTAGCATACACCTAAAGCGGTAGTAAAATCAATGAGTTACCTGCGTAGAGTGCGGATCACAATTCTCTTTTTGGTGCCGGGATGGGAGTAATCTTGGCTGTTAAAAGAAAAGAAAAACATAGCTATGAGCTCAGCAACAACTCTGGACGATCTGCTCGAAGTAGCTCCTGAGCTGCTCAGTGTAGCTCACACACAAGCCAGGCCTTGATTAATGTCAATAGGCTACCCGTAACACTTTAGAATTACGATAGCGATGTATTGCCCTATGTAAGCTATAACTGCTGTAGTCTTCTGTCTCCACAGAATGTATATGCCTATAGTATGTGACAATAAATGAAACAATTTTCTGTTCCCTTTTCTCTAACCAGTATTGGGGACATGCAACAGGCATGGACAATTTGATGTCAACGTCTTTTTAAGAGGTGAGTAAAGAAGGTTATGCAATGTAAAGCCAAACTAAAGGGAGCTTTTCATTTTTAATTGGTTCCTCCTTCAAGTAAAAATTCTAATAATCCATTCATATGATTGCATGAGACAAGAAAGGCTTTCTATAGAGCCACATATTTTTAAATAACACATGTCCAATACCCTTGCCACGCAGGTCATGCAGTATGCCTCGTGAAACTTATCAGAGAAATGGAGGCGGGCCACAATGGCGGGCATTTATGGACGGAAATCCCTACAGCCACATCAGAGGCACCGAGAAACTTATCCACAGAGTGGTTGCTGCGAGGTCATTACACCCCCTCAAAACAGGAATATAAGGAGAGCTCGCCGCATGCAAAAGTTGTATTTCGGGTAAGATCCCATTCAATTCTTTCGATAACCAAATACTAGATTAATTTGCTATTACCGTATTCAATATAATAAGCGCCCTCGCTGTAAAAACTTCTATTTATTGGATTAGGTAAAACCCAAAGTTTCACAAAATATTATTGAAATGTGCACTTAACCATTAAACTTATATACTAGTACTATTTACTAGTAATATGGAAGGCACGACTATCCAGCTAGAGGCGATTAGCCACTGCATCAAGAAGGTTTTGACTGGATGGGGATGCTATACACTAATCAGCAATACCCAGGTAATAATTGAACAATTACAGGTGATGCAGAAGCGGGGCCACATATTGAGTGAATGTGAAGAACTAGAGCGCTACATGCACCGTCTGCAGCTCGCAAACCCTCACATCAACATCACCTTCTCCCTGAATGTAGGCGGGGCCAAGTCAGCCACAGAGTTTGGGTGCGTTAACCAGTTGACCTCTTCTTCTTATTTGTTACTTAAAGTGTTATTACCCAATTCCTAGGGGTGCGCAGGGGATGCGCCACTCCATTGAGGTTGCACCCTCCCTTTACCAGATCAAATTCGTCCATCTAAATATTGCATAAACCTTCAATATTTATATTTGTGATAGAGGTCGGCAAGAGGAGTCGAACACTGACCGGCGAAAACCTCTCTTAGACATTGAACATTACATGAGGTAAGTTCTAATAAAAATGGTACAATGTAGGAAGAACAGCTGCGTGTGTAATGCATTGTATGAACTACTTTGGGGGGAGGGGGGCAAAGTAGTTTATTCTTCATTGTCGTGTACATGTACTTTGGAGTTAAATACCGACGCAATATTTTCTCACTGAATTTCACCATTTAAAGTGCACATCCCGTTATAAGCACACGTCCTTTTGGCCCGATTTTCACACTATAAATAACTCAAGTATCTGGTGAAAAAAATGACATCAATCATATTCGACGGGGTCAATTTACACGCTAGTTGTGTTTAGTACCGTGGCTATCTAGCTCCTCGACCAAGTATCACTAGGTATATAGGACATTCTAACGCCAGCACTGACTGTCTCCCCTCCCCACAGTGTAGAGGGCGGCTATGAGGGGCAGGGCCAGCTGCAGCTGAGGCTGTCCTCCCCGTGCAAACTGTCAGCAGGACTCAAGATGACGGTAGGGGCTGCCCTCATCCCGCCACTCTCTGATGGAGACCTCCTCCTCAACACCGACTGCTCCAGCCTACAGGTATGCCTGCATGGATGATGATGAGGAAAACAGTGTCCACTTCGATACTAAATATTCGAGTTCCAACTCGCCCCTGGCACTCACGAATTTTCAATTTTACAGATCCATCAGGGGCAGATACAGGATTTGAAAGGGGGGGGGGGGATTGTTCACCCCCTCCCCCCCCCAAAAAAAACACCTCAAATTTCGGCCAAATGTGTCAAATGTGGGGGGGGGGGGGGGAGGCGCACGCAGGGTCCGCCCCCTACATCCGCCCCTGTCCATTGCTCAGGGTAATGTCATCACTATCCAGCCATTCTTCAAAAGACATCAACATCAATGTTATATTTTCCACGATATGAGGATTAGTATATAGTATTAATCCCTACATGCTCCATACCTCCTTGTGGTGACCCTACGTGTGAATGACTCCAGGATGGTGTTTCTCCACAAATCTGCGGATGTCCGCAAATTTGCGGATGTCTGCAAATATATTTATGGAGCTCCGCAAATTATGCCTTTTTGGTACTTAAGCATACAAATACGGACCTCCGTATATATTTGCGGACATCCGTATATATTTGCGGACATCCGTATATATTTGCGGAGCTCCGCAAATTTGTGGAGAAACGGGACCCAGGGGTCAAACGAGCTCAAAGGGGCATGCGGCGGCACGCCAGAAACGCGTGTGAGTAGTATACGAAGATGGCTACTTTGTATTTGTATCAGGCGCATCTATCGTCTCATCTCCCTTTTTATCTCCCTTGCCTCGTTGTTATCTGTGTGTCTGTCTGCTACAGATGTTAGTGTACGGGCCGGGCCGCCTGCCCATCATGGTGCCGGGCCTGCAGGTGTCGGAGCTGCGGGCCGCCTCCTGGCTCAACCTGCACAACTACGGCCTCAAGTTGGGGCAGCTCGTGGACGCACCGCCCGCACCAGGTACCACATGCCACATGTAGAATAGCCGCCCTACACCTTAGCATATCTGCACCGCAGCCATTGGCTAACCACTGAAAAAAATCATTTAGTTTCTCCCAGGGAAACCTGTCGGTCCGGGCTAATATAGGGAAAGGGACAATAGTATGTATTCTGCATGAGACTGTAGTATAAGGGAAGAGGCACAATATGAGGGTAAGGTAATTGGTAGACGGGTGGTAGGAGGTGGACTATGCGCTCAGACATTGAAGTTACTCCCTGAAAAGTGCCCCAGTAAACCCAAGAATCAAACGGCTAAAATAGATTTTAGTTTTATTAGTTCCTGCCATATATGTCAATTTAAAGTCGCAGTGAGTCGGTGACCTAACCCTGGTGAGTTTTTCACGCAAATGACGTCGTAGGTTCAGTGCTCCTTTAATATTGGACAGTATTTTGTACTAGGTGTTCTTTAATTTGCAATATATGAAAGTTCTCTCATGTTGGCGTCGCTTCTCGTATAGGCATACACATGTTTATGGTGTGGTTTATGACTTAGGTATTGTGCTGGCTGATTGCCGCTATGAGCTCCTACCGACCAATGACAAGAACCAAGATGAGAGGGACGATTCCTGTCCTAAGTACACCTTCCAGATCTTTGTGTTTATTGACATGGAGAACGAAGCTGACACGGACGCCAGTAACAAACTATGTAAGAAATATGATGTTTTAATACTAGGCCATTATTATATAAATACAATACCAATGCTCCTTGATGAAATGATATACCGTTCAAGTTATTGTACATGTATAAATGTATGTTTATTGTGGGACAGTGTCTCATTTAAATTGTGTGAGGAATACAGCATCAGTCAATACATGCAATGAATACATCGTGAGTGCTCAATTTTTCTTTCAAAATGAATGGTATATAAGGGAGTGATCATTTTTTAACAACAGGGGGGGGGTGGTGGGATTCCGCGCGGAGCGCGCGAAATTTTTTACCCCCCCCCCCCCGGTCAAGGGGTCAAAATATTTTACCCCCCCCCCTCTTAGGGTCGAAAATCGGCTCGCGCGCGGGCCCTTCGAAGCATAGTAACGCGCAGGCTTTTTGGCTCAAAACAGGTAAAATTTTTTTGCCCCCCCCCCCCAAGAGGGGTCCAAATTTTTTTGCCCCCCCCCGGTCAAGGGGTCCAAATTTTTTTGCCCCCCCCCCCCTGTTGATAATAAATGATCACTCCCTAAATTGATACCGTCGCATATGTGTATACAATGGGCTATATTTGATAGTGATGCGCCCGCAGTAAAGTATCGGGCCGCTGCTGGGCTACCCGCTGGCCTCGATAGCTCAGTTGGGAGAGCGTTAGACTGAAGATCTAAAGGTCCCCGGTTCGATCCCGGGTCTGGGCAGCGTTTTAAATTATGTTTGAAGGAACAGGACTCAAACATATGACTGAAGCTGTGACTGGTTTGCTGGGAGACTGCCTGATTTAGACTGGTGGCAGAATTCTGAAATTTTACCCTAGGAGGAACGGAAGGTTACAGGGTGGCATCCATGCCAGACTTGAAGTATAACACCTACTGAACATATTTAGGGTGGATGCCACGCACAGAAATCGATTTTCAGGTAATTAGGGCTCGATAAAGGCGGCCATTAGCCAAATTTACTATTTTTGCAATATCATTAGGAATAATGATGGTAGACATGTAATTAGGGTGTCTAAATCCACATTTTCTGGGTCAAGGAACACACTGGAAGCATTATCTTTATTCTCCTCAGCTTATTTTGCCCCTTATAGGCTTAGGATAGGCCTAGATGAACCAAATTCTCAGTTTTCTTTACATGTGCCGTTCTTATTATCACACTTTTATTAATGCAGCAGGAAAACACTTCCAACCAGGGTCTTTATATTCATCTTTGTCTTTGTAGATATCTAGCTTGATAGTTTATTAAAATAGCTATAATAAGAATATAGGCTCGACGTGCCTAACACATACTTGGGGATACATTATTGGAAGCCATCACAAAATGAATGTGGTGTAAAATGATGAAAGTTTATTCACAATGCTTTTATTCAGCACACCTGGTCTATTTAACAATTGTGATATTGTGAAAGGCTTATATCAAGATCCATCTAAGTCTATAACTTATCCAAAGTTCTAAAACCTGTAGCACCATAATGTTTCAATTCTGCGAGGGTTATCAGCAAATGATTTGGACACTGTCTGACACATAATGTCAATCAATGTTGTTAGGGTTTTTGCAATTCCCATTGTTGCATTCACAAGCTACAGTACAGGGTAGCTTCTTTTGCCTACAACTGCACCTGCGGGTGGCACAACTCTTGCACTTGCAGTAGGTAAGTTCAGGTACGATGTCTGGAACTGCATCTTGTGTCATCAACATTGGCAAGATATTGCCGTCTGTGGATTCATACCAGCCATTGCCTATAGGTGACAGGACATCTGGTTGGGGTGTCATTGCAGTATACCAGATGTGACTCTGGTAATGCGCACGTTTGATGTGTTCAATCAAAGCATTCTGGGTAGGAGGGAGTCTTTCTGGCTGTTTTGCTCCCTTGAGAAACAAGTGCAACCTCACATCATTTACATTATGGTATGAGTTTCCTGCATATAAATCACATACAAATGATTCACGTTCTTTAATGTCTGTGCAGTGACACAATCACTAGAGCCCAGGCCACCAAGCAAACGTGCTTCATCTCTGTAGACCTGCAAAATACATGTGATCAACATCTTTCAGATTTATATGGTACTAGAAATGCAATACATTAGTAATGAAGTAGCAGAGCAAAAACGAGGGGAAAAGATTTGTCATGCATCAACAGCTTCACACAAATTATAGATTCTATAATGTCCTACCTTCCATGTCGTCTTCTTCCCAAGGCCACAGAGCTGGCTCACTACATCGCAGCCAGTCAAGGCATGGTAGCCTAGCAGGTTCGCACAGATAGATCTGTTCCTCCAGAGGAATGCGATGGACTGCCACAAACCGTCTTTGTTTTGATGTCCCAGTGTGAAGCCACACTTCCTGACAGAGGAGTGGTGCAAAGTGGATCAGGAGCACAAGGACATCAGTGTCCCAGGCAGCTACGATGATTCTTTCAAACCCCTCTTTTGATAGGGCTGCTGAATGCACAATGATCCGTGTATCTGCCTCATGATGATTAGACTGCAGATCAGTAACATCAGTTCCATGTGCTGATTTCACTGCCAGTGTATCCTTGAATCCCCCAGATACAACAACCTCATGGTTCGGTGGTCCTTTTCTTGCCCTAGAAATTAATGTTGAGCTCAGGAAGTCTGCCAAATCAGCTTTATTCTCTGGATGATGAGTGAAGCCCTCCCAGTTACTTGGCAGTGGTAATTCTTTATTTGTTATCTCTCGACGGATCAGTGTCATTCCTCCTGCCCTGATGTTCTGGGTGGCATCTTTGACAGTGTGTCCATCATACCTGTCAAAAAATATATCTATCCGAGAAGAGACACCACCAAGATGACTCAGAGCACACTTGACAAATGCATCTGATAAGTCACCAAATGTTTTTGCTCCAGTTGGCTTCCCAATAGCCCTTACCAAGGCTTGACCATCGATGATTGTTGCAGTTTTCAGACTCGATGTTGGGAGGTATGACAATGTTTGAGAACTTCCTAGCAGTGTACAAAGTGCAGCTTAGTTTGTTGGTCTTAACGAGCCATCTGTAGCTGCTAATGCTAGAGGTACTGGGGAAAGTTCATGGCTCAACACTATCTTCAAGTCAACATCTCTGCCAGAGTCTTTGCATACTAGGAGGCGCCGGAACAGAGTTCTGTCTGCTCTTATAGTCTGTTCTTTCTGTTTTGCTGTTGACTTTGATTTCCTTTCATATATATCCTTTGGAGTGTTTGGGCTTTTGTTTTGGGAATTTTGGAGTGGAATTCTGATGGTGGTCAAGAGCAAAAGCCAACATTTTTTCCTCACCACATGATTGAGCATTGAGAAGTGCAGATGTGATGTCACTGGATGCTACATCGTGGGTTGCTAAACACACCACACAGGTTTCATTTTTCACTTGAAATACTTCAAACTTGGTTAATTGCTCTTTTATCTTCTCCACATCAGACCTATCTCGTTCCAGTCTTTTTGGACCCAACTCCTTTATGGTAGGTTCAGCATCTTTATCACCAGTCCTGTCTAAACCAAACATAGTGTAGGTTTCATTTGCAAGATGACTGCGCTCATTGAAGGTAAAGCACCATTGGTCACGTGCATTCTCCTTTCTAGTAATCCCCACGAGGCCTCCGGCAACTTTTGACACCTTATTCACGTGTTCAAGAGCCTGATCAGTGGAGATCTGGTTAAATTTGTTTCCAGTCTCTTTAACCACAAAGTTTCCTTGTTGGAACTCTTCAAACACCTCTGGATGGGTTGTTGGAAGTGCCATACAGTCTGCTATGTAAACCGTTCCCCACCGGTGGTAATTTACACAATCATACCATGCAAACCAGGGGAGCATGGCAATGAAGGATGTTACATGCAACCTCCAGTTTCCTGTACGCTCTGCCCTGATGAACTGTAGGAGGATCATAACCAGTTTCAAGTAAGTAATCCAATAGTTAGTTGTTGGGGCCTGGGCTTTCTGAAACTCATCCAAAAGGCTGAGTATTGAAGTATGGTTTCTGCAACATGCTCTAGAGTTGCAGCTCTCAACTCATTTTTGTCTTCATCTGTGAATGTTTTGACCAATAACCTCACTGCTTCTTCGATGTCATTGGTTATGCCTCTGTCACCCAGCCAAGCCTTGAACTGAGGCCATGAAATGTGCCACAGTGCCTCGAAGGTCAACTTATGGGCTCGCAGTGCTCTGTTGTATGATTTTGCTTGCATGTTGTTGTGAGCAGTGTTTTCACCAAACATCATGCTTTCCCTCCACACCTCTTCTATACCAGAGTCTGCCATATGGTGACCAATCACCTGCATGAAGTTTTTGATGATGTGAAACCCTCCTAGCCTGATGAATATAGTGCTACATTGCTCTGCATTGGCCCACTGGAGCTCTTTTGCCCTGCAATAGAGTTGTTGGTCAAATGTGATCACAGTGGACTGACCAGGATTTACAGCATTGGAGATATTGACACACCTCATCATGGCTGTCCACAGTGTGTCAGTTTCATGTGCTGCAGCATTTATAAGTGGGATATACCCAACTGCAACAGTTTCCTCATCGTTAGTTGAAGTCAGTTGGTTGAACCCAGTCCATGCTGGTACTGTAGCCCCGTCAAGGCTATGGAACCGTGCAAGGACCCATGCTAGGCCTTTGGCATTAGCTTTGTAAGCAAGCTCCTTATTTGGAGAGTACCACTGCTCATCAATCTCATGGGAGAACACTGGCTGACACCCCTTACCAGCTATCGGAGGCGACTGTGTCAGACAGTGTCCAAATCATTTGCTAATAACCCTCGCAGAATTGAAACATTATGGTGCTACAGGTTTTAGAACTTTGGAGTTATAGACTTAGATGGATCTTGATATAAGCCTTTCACAATATCACAATTGTTAAATAGACCAGGTGTGCTGAATAAAAGCATTGTGAATAAACTTTCATCATTTTACACCACATTCATTTTGTGATGGCTTCCAATAATGTATCCCCAAGTATGTGTTAGGCATGTCGAGCCTATATTCTTATTATAGCTATTTTGATAAACTATCAAGCTAGATATCTACAAAGACAAAGATGAATATAAAGACCCTGGTTGGAAGTGTTTTCCTGCTGCATTAATAAAAGTGTGATGATAAGAACGGCACACGTAAAGAAAACTGAGAATTTGGTTCATTTAGGCCTACCCTAAGCCAATAAGGGGCAAAATAAGCTGAGGAGAATAAAGATAATGCTTCCAGTGTGTTCCTTGACCCAGAAAATGTGGATTTAGACACCCTAATTACATGTCTACCATCATTATTCCTAATGATATTGCAAAAATAGTAAATTTGGCTAATGGCCGCCTTTATCGAGCCCTAATTACCTGAAAATCGATTTCTGTGCGTGGCATCCACCCTAAATATGTTCAGTAGGTGTTATACTTCAAGTCTGGCATGGATGCCACCCTGTAACATTCCGTTCCTCCTAAAGTGATTTCTGGGCTTCATTTGAGATTCCGCCTCCAGTCTGATTGAGCTAATTGAATACTGATCAAAAATGACCTGTAAATAACATAACGGGGCCTCGGTGGGGGGCAGGGGGTCTCCATGTCGCCTGTGCATTTTATAGTCCCATGTCATTATCAATACTGTTTCTCATGTGCCATGCCGGGGTGCCATGTCACTAAGCCCCAAAACGGCCTATGTCGCCATATCGAATTTAGGGTTCTAGGGCCATTATAATGTGAGTACCCTTTTTATTTCATATATTTTATTTTTATACATTTTTTTATATGTACGATATATTATAGGTATGAACGATCAATTACGACAGACACTTTCAATAGTGTTTTCTAAACATCGGTCAAAGATACAGAAAGGCACATGTTCAGCATTATCCAAACTACTGAAGAACCGACTTGTGGACCAACAGGTACATTACATATTGAGTTATCATTTATCTGATATTTTGGACACATTCGTCTATCAGGGAAATCATAAGTTACACTGTAGTGATTTAAAATTCAAGTTTGTTCTATCGCGTTCGATTAGTGCACATATTATCACTAACTATCACTCCCGGATTAGATCTATATGTCAGCAGGTGAGAAAAACACAACTCTTTTTGTCCCCCTTTATGCTTTTGATATATTTATGGCCCACCATGCCATAACTATGAAGATGTTTACAGCATGACAGAGCAAAATATGCAGCATTTCTCATCCATTTGTCATGTTATCAAATAAGATTCTATTACTGACAGAGACAGAAGTTGATGGATAAAACCATACCGGGCATCTGCAGTGCGCTCAGTGATGTCGTGAGACGTAGTTCCTCTGACACCTTCAGGTCAGCAGCCTTTGCCAGCCTCCAGGTAAATGATTAATGATCCATGTGTAAAATTCACAAAGGGGGAACCTATTTGAAGGCAAATAGACGGTGGTGACTGTTTCTGATTTATGCTGACAATATAGATACAATATGGCATATAAAAATGTTGTTTCTACAATTAAATGAACTGTAAAAGTCGAAAAATGGAAAATCACTTAATTCAGTAAAGGTCATTGTCTGGTAATGTTGAAAATATATTTACCATCTTTCTCTGCTGAACAGGTGGCCGACACCCGAGGTCTACACGAGGCGGTCGGCACAAAGCTCTGGGACATAGCTGTAGATAGATTTGGTGTTCAACGCAGGGAAAAACAGGTACAACATAACAGTACTAATGTATACCCGGGTAGTAAGGATGTATACTTAATACATGCATTGTTAGGTACCAGCGCAATCTATACCACTATACCCATTACCCAATGAGTTAAAAGCAGACGTTGGTACCGCACACAAAATGCGGTATTGTCCCCGAAAATTATGACCCTAATACTAACTTCTATACCCTTACCCTAACCCCATTACAAGGGTGGAAAATCTCCGGGGGGGGGGGGGGGTCGCTTGACGCCTGCAAATAATGCTCTCCCACCCGAGTAATATGCCAGTAAAATACTTTTCTTCGTTAATAAATCCGCTGGGATGTTTGACATTTGTTTTTGTAGGATCGACCACGTATATCAGGTCCAAGGAAAAAGGAAAATTCAAGTATGCGAGCTAGAAGTGGTGATAAAAATAAGAGACAAAGACATTCTGAAAGTGACCCTCAGTGTAAGAAGGCCAAGGCTGGAGCTGACGCGCCTCCTTGCTCTTCAGCAGGGTCGGCAGACTGTACGCCACATATTGGATGGTCTAGGACCTCCGCTGAAAGTCAAGAGCACACTCAAAGTCAGACTCCGGCTGGTGATCCCACCTTGACGTCATTTCAGCCTTCAGATGCAGCACCTGATATGCAATGCCAGGTATGCATATTTTCTTCTGTATAAATCTGTTTTTATGTAACCTTAGATTGGTACTCTAACTTTGGTTCTAAGAGGGATATTAACGAAATTCTTTCAGATTTTGAAAACCCAGACTATCTCTAATGTCACTTGCATTTTCCAAGGCCCTTGTTGCACATTTTACGACATTGCAACAGCTGCCCACCCCTGGAACTATAGTGTATATGAGGAGGGTAAGATACAGGTTTTCTCAAAGAACCAACCACACCCTTAGTCAACATGGTATATTCAGTAAACGATTCAGTTTAGCAGTAGCAGAGGCACATGACATTTTAGCCTTGTACCCAGGATTTCTCTCATTACATTTTGACCCCCAAGACTCTGATATTTACAGATCCATTTTGAAAATGCTATAACATTTATAAATATTGGTATCTCAGATAGATTGGTAGATCAAGATGGCGTAAGGGTACAAAGATGACTTAGTCTCCTTCCTTCACACCTCAGCTGTTCATAATTAAGCACTGAGCTGTTCACATTAACAGCTGCTCGATTAGTCAAATACCCAATTGGATACATTACACAAGGGGTTCTGCCAGGGGCGTCAGTGCAGACCGGGAGTGCAGATCAACATACTTAGTTGTCATGACTGGGGGACTGCCAGTTGGATGTGTGTTAACACTTAGATAATCATTTAGTTATCGAGGTGTGTAACACTAGGAAAACATACACACGTGGCTGTCGGGAGACTAAAGAAGTGCCACATGGCCTATTGGCTGTGAAGATTTGTAGACCACACGAGTAGCCTATAATGCCACATGGCGTAAGGAGGTGCAGGTTTTAAACTCCCAGCGCCCTTATATATATAGGGCAGAGTACCTGTCCCGTCTCCACTCCGACTGCCGCTGGAGAGGTACTGAGATCTGCGTCTTTTAGGGACCAAGTGTATCTGCCGCTCCAGCAAGGATTGGCGGAGAGCGAGATCCTGTACTCGGGACCATATTGGGGGGGGGGGGGGGCTCTGGGTTTAATCATGCACATATGGGGGTCATTTTGAGTGCTCGCAACGTTTGTGAAGTCATTTTGCCTTCAATATCTCATTCATTGGAACGGATCATACATTATCCTATATTAGATAACAATTTTATGGGGCATTCCAATCACTTTATTTTGATCATTGCAGTCGTAATTATTAGGACTTTGGATTCCAGCCTGGGATGCCACGCGCCATCCGGACGTTAACAATCAATTAAGTATGCCTTGGAAATCAGCATTATCTGAAAGCCGAAGTTGAACAATAATTTGCAATAAGCACTATTAAGGCCAAGGAGGAAGGATGTGTCCAGCCAATAAGTATCAAGTTTGTGCAATTTATTGATAATAGTATTTGGGATCCTGAAATAGTTGACCCAGGGCGTGGGTCTTATACGACGGAAACGGCGAGTTTTTCAGCCTGTAAACTTTTTTTTTCAGGTGCAATAAACAAAAACTTGTACTGCATGTTAAAGACTGATGTACATGTATATGATGACATAGGGCCATTCAATGCCCGTGCATTGGTGTAAAAAAAGAATCTGTATTCCAAATATTTATTGGTGATATTCCCTGTTTAGAAAGCGTCACTTTCAGAAAGAAAAGAAAATAGCATATGAGAATACTACCGTACCGTCGCGTTTAAGCGCCGGGCATTGAATAAGCGCCGGTCTTGTATAAGCGCCGGGGGTATGAGGGTCTTCAAATTACTCTTAAGCATTAAAACTGGATCTTGAATAAGCGCCTGTCTTGTATAAGCGCCGGGGGTAAACACCCCTCTAAAGTTATAAGCGCCGGGGCGCTTAGACACGACGGTACGGTATATGAATAAAGAAAGCAGTGGACTTTATAGATGTACCTAGGGATGAGGTTTTTTTGTGAGACACTTCCATGACATGAGCTAGTAATACGCTAATGATAAACACCAAACAGCCTTTATAAACCATATTCACAGATGTGTGAAAATGGCTGAGTCATCATGGCCAGTCACTTCCTAAGCAGTGCTCACCAGCCGAGCTGCAAGGGGATGGGTGGATGGGTCCTTCCGGATGCCATCCTGAGTCCTTCCGGATCCCTGCCATATGCTCCATTTGCTCCATATGTTCCATGCGATATGTATCAAACTGCCCTGGGTCACCCTGGGACCAAAGATAGTAAGTTGGGTTATTTGAACACAACTCTTTTTTCATGCCTAATCTATACTGTACGTTTTCACCTGCAGGATCTGGACAGCTTTGACCTTCTGGGACTCGACCTGTGCCCAGATGACCTTAAGCTTGATCCTGCTGTTGTAAAGGACGTCCTAGGTGATCTTGTTGGGCCTACTTCCGGCCATGACGTTACGGCGCAGGTTCCCGGTGAGGGGGAAGTGGAGGGGACGCCGGACCACTTTGATCTCTTCTCACATTGTGAGGTGAGCCAACTGCTTTATCCATTAAAAGATCAATGAACGTAGGCTACTTTCAATCCCAATAATTCAATTTATCATAGGGCAATTTAAAGTAGAGCTCATGGTAAGCGGATCTAGTATAGCTTAATGCAGTTACAAGGAAACATGAGTTTATTATAGAACCATTATACAATGGCGGTTTAGAAGAGGTTCTGTCGAGAGTCTTGATTATTATGTGAATGTGATTTCATTATTAACCTGGGCTTGAACCTTTTAATCTTTCTTGACAACTGGAAGTGCGCAGGTCATTTAGCCATAAAAGAAGTGCCTTTAGAGCACATGCGCGTGTATGCTTTAGATTTGTACATTTTAGAAATTATCTTTTGTCATGTAGAACGAGATAAGATATGCTACCATGACTTGATTTTTATTTTTTTAACGCTCATTGTACAACTGTAGTATGTATTGCCGTGATTTCCAGTTGAAATGATGAAATCATACATTAAATATTGCATAAAATGTAGTTAATACGTCGATCGGGGAAAAGCATTTATAAGTAAAAGTATAACCCATGAAATGCACATACGTCTTCTGGTGATTACAGTTTTACTATTTTCTTTTTCATCTAGGCCGGTGCAGGGGTCTTTGACGACGACTGGCTGGGAGATCTGCTCTCTACTTTATGAAGATGACACATAACAGCGTATAAAAACATTTATGTTCAGAAAAAATAACTATCTTCCAACAATGAATCATGAAGCTTCTACAAATATATTGAAATGTGGCTATTTATCACATAATAACACTTGTTTATAAAACCTCCATTGTGAATTAATAAAGGCAAATATTAAGACTAATTGGCAGTTATTATGGTACATGTATACATAAACTGCATTGTAGAGGCGTGTTATACCTACGTGGGATACCTGTGAAGTACAATTCTATTGTTCAAAGATAACGTCTTTTATTTTCGTTTTTATAATACCCACAATTTTCAATATGTATGTGTTAAGAATATGTATCTAATGATTTCAATTTGGAAAAAATACCTTTTGTCCATGTGTAAGTTTCTCAATATAACGCCAAGTGTTTATCTCCGGTAAGATATACCAATAATAAAGAGTCGAATAGGGAGTTCACAAATAACATCCATAATACAATAATGTAGCATATTTGGGTAACTTGTTAAGAACATACTTATTCTTTTAGCCTATTAAAACCAATATAATCACAGTTTTCGTGTCAGTCCTCAGTTGTATTTTTCACCTGTTACCAGACATACCTTTGATAACCTTAGCATTCTTACACGTGTGACCTCCTTTATTGGTACCACTGGTAGCTTATTGGTGATGACTTCATAGTTAGCACAACCACCAAGGGATTAATCAGTTGGACGTCCACGTAAAGTGCATAAAGTCGATACAACTCGTTTAAAACAACCAACAGGTGCTGACTCGTATGTAATGGGTGTGGACCACCAAATTCGACATGGCGACATAGCTATTTCTTATAATCGACATGAGGCCTAGTGACATGCGACATGAAGCTCAAAAAACCGTGACAGGCGACAAGGGTAATTCTTAAAGTCAACATGGGACATGGGCGTTATTAAGCGACATTGACATGCGACATGGCCATTTTCTAAGATCGACAATCGACATGGGGACCCCCCATCAGACCCCCTATGTAGGGACCATGCAAACACTTTGAGAAACCAAACATAACAGGAACTTCATAGGCCTTTAATTTTCTGAGAATATTCTGGAACGGGCCCTCATTCTGATGACGGAATGTCCGGGTCTGGGGTAAACTTTGTTACGTGGGCAGGCCAATCTAAATTATATCGATGATATCAAAATGAAGTATCAGCCGTTACACTGTTAGAAAAGACCACTGTAAATTTACAACAAAATGTGCTGGCAGTTTTGGTTCCAACACATTATGCTGTAAATTTACAGCAACTCAGTTGCTGTAATTAAACAGAAGAATGTGCTGTAATTTTACACTATATTCTTCTGTTCAATTACAGCAAAATCTACTGGAACCAAAACTGCCAGCACATGTTGCTGTAAATTTACAGTATATTGTATGCTGTAATTTAACAGCAGAAAGTACTGTAAATGCAATAAGTTGAGTTTTTATCATTAATTGATTGTTACTATCAATTGATCTCAATTGATATGCATGGAGAGAACCTTCTAGCTCCTCCTGACATTGCATCAGTTGCATTATGGATAAGAAACAATACACAATGTAATGGTTTCAATTCTTATCCAGCTAAACTGTATTTGATACCAGCACCACACAGTTCAAACAGTTAAGGATTTAATTTTACCACAAATGTGGTATCTATTTTATACTTTTGCTGATATTTGCATTATTTGACACATTTCTGCAAGTTGAAATACTTTGTACAATAACTTGCTGAAGTTACTCTCACAAGTTCATATTTTATTATATTTTGATACACAGGGGGATTTATTTACCCCCAAAAATACAGTGTGTACAAGAATTGTTACACAAAATGATAAAGTGCTGCCACCATGTGGCAGAAATCTACAGATCATGTGCTGTAAATTTACAGCAACATTGCTGCTAATCTGATTTACAGCACAGAAATCTGTAAATTTACAGCAAATAGTTCTGTATTTCCGACTACAGCAAAATGTTCTGTAAATTTACAGTATATTGTGCTGTAAACTGACAGTAACTATTTACAGTGTATATATTCAACGGGTTGGGACCATGGATAAGGAGAGCCCATATATCCCCTGTCTATTTTTTAGACCCCATGCCGCATCTCTACTTTCATAAAATGCCATATCGCCAAGTCGAATTTAGTGGTCCAGACCCATGCTATGGCACTTTCACACTTCCTTGCACATCGGCAACATTTTGGCACCTGCGGGTATGGTGAGTGTAACATCAGTACTCAACACTTATATAAAAGGTATTACATATATAGGCACAACTTATTGAACTTGGTGAAACTGAAAGGCGTTCACCCCCTGCCTCAAACCTTCCCACCCACTGATTCCTGCAAGTCCCGGTGCCAGTCTGGCCGGTATTTTGATAATCGCTTTACAATTAGCTCTCAAGGAGGTCTGTATGGCTCAGCCACCCATGGTAAATATAACGGTATGTCTATGTGGCACACCAGTTCAATAAAGAACCACTCTTACAATGATGTTTAGGGCATAGAACTTGCTGCCCCGGAAGCAACACACTGAAAATATTGAAGCTCAAAATGTTGTTAGTCAAAAGTTAGTAGGTTGTACTAACTATTTAGTAACTTTTGTACAAACATTAGCGAAAATTACGTGCCCAAAGTTCCTATCCTATCTTAGCGTTTTGCTGCTAACCCTTAGCTAAAAGTTAGCATTGCCCAGGTCACCTGAACTTATGAGACTACCATAAAATCTGGTGTACACCCGCATCTCACATATAACTCACACCCCGATTTTGAGAGAATCCTATAACCTCTACCTAGGGCTTGAAAATTGTGATTTTAGTACTGTACTATACCGTCAAAAACCCTTGTATTACCCGCCCATAGACCTGAGAATGTTGTATAACCTGCACTAGAGGTTTGGTTCTAGTATAACCCACAAGTTACATGCAGGAATTCATGGTAGTCATTCATTAGTTATTAGTACATCTATAACCAGTCAGTGGCATGGCCCTGGTTGATATGCAACAACCACATCATGAGTTACCTGTGCAATGGTAACTCCATCCATTGAAGCCAGTTTGTCTACATAACAATTTTTGTCCTGTAAAATTGGCCATATAGAGACTTGAGTCTGTCTTTAATATATGCATTTTTCAAAAACACAAAAAAGGTGTCCCATTCAGAAAACCTCATTGGAATAGGTTGATCAGTTTAAAGAAAAATCTGGCTAAGTAGATACATGCATACATTATGTTACACCCCGTATCATATTCAAAATTAGAAAAGGTTACCTCTAAGCATGATAACAAGTGCAATTACAATCTTATCATATAGATAAATATCTCATGATTTGCTTGTGCTGTCACCTGGTGTGGAGTTCCTGTGGGTAGCTGGTTAGTAAAATGTTAGTCATAGTTTAGCAAAATCTTAGTTTGATTTAATAATGCTGATAAGTTAGTGGTTTTGACTAAGATATATTAGCATTGACTAACCCCCAGAATTTTCAGTGTAGTCTGACTGCAGGCATGACATGTACTCATAATTGGGGGGCCAGGCTAAAAATGTTAAGGGGGGTTGGTGTGGTCACCAATACTTTGTCTGAAAGGTGTATTAGGGTAATTTGAGTGTGCTGATTCCGAATGTTCCATGTGTAAAGTGATATTTGTGTCGCAACAAGATCAAATACAAGGTCAATATCAATTAATAGACGTACAACAGTTTAATCAGGGCATGGAGTGTATAGTAGATACCTATACTCTCCCTGATCAGGGTAATAGCAGTTAAAGCAAATGGTTTATTCTAATGTATTTGCAATCACTTCTACTGGTAGTATATCAACAGTATGACTAAGAAAAAAGAACTCCGCCTTTAATATTTCTATATTTGTTTCAAAATGTGTGTACTCATTTTCACATAAAATTGTGACCTTCGACCTGAGTTTTTGAACTTGATGCGACACAGATATCCCTATACGCATGGCAGATTCGGAATCAGCACCCTCAAATTACCCTAGTACAACCCTCAGACAGAGTATTGGTCTCCACCCCAATCTAAAGTTAAATATCAACATTTTGTCGTCGTGGATGGTGTTTCTCCACACATTTGCGGAGCTCCGCAAATTTGTGGAGCTCCGCAAATTTGCTTCCATAAATTTGCGGAGCTCCGCAAATATATATGGAGCTCCGTATTTGTATGCTTAAGTACTAAAAAACAATTTCCATATACATTTGCGGACCTCCATATATATATGGAGAGTGTATTTACGGACCTCCGCAAATTTGCGGACCTCCGCAAAATTGTGGAGAAACACCATCCTGGCCCCCAAGTATCAGCCCTTTATATACGGCGGCCCGAGGTTTAAACCCGCAGTTCTTACTGCACGTCCAATAACAGTCAGAGTGCAGTCGGGACAGGTACTCAGCCCTATACATTGTATATAGGGGCGCTGGGCCTTTAAGTGAAGATGTATGTCAGGAGCAGTAGCAGGTCCCCTGGATGCTGTTTCTCCACAAATTTGCGGACATCCGCAAATTTGCGGACGTCCTCAAATATATTTATGGAGCTCCGCAAATTATGTCTTTTTGGTACTTAAGCATACAAATACGGACCTCCGTATCTATTTGCGGACATCCGTATATATTTGCGGACATCCGTGTATATTTGCGGAGCTCCGCAAATTTGTGGAGAAACGGGACCCTGTGTGAGTTGCACAATACAATGTACACACCGGAGCATTGATTATTAAATGGCAAATCCCTCGGCCTCTTCTCTTACCTCCGATAAAGACTTGCTTTCTCCCCCCCCCCCCCCCTTATCCCGACCTCTGGAAGCATGGCCCAGATTGTGCATTAGCTTAGAGAGTGACCACCCCCTCCCCCCCAGGTGACGTCACGTAGCCTTCACGTCATTGATCACCGACGCTGGCGCGTTCCCGTGATACTGTTAACCTCGGTAAGGTACAGACGCTGTTTGTGATCAGAAAGCCACGCGGCAAGGCGGATTACGACTCCAGCACCCAACAGGTGCCGCTTGGCGGGGCTTTAATTCACTCTGCTGCCTACCAGCAATCAACAGTTACTTAGGTTTTAATAAACACAGAGGACGGTGGAGTTTAATGTACGGAGATGGTCCCAGGGAATATTTAAGTGATTGATCAAGATGCAGAGGTATGTGTTTTAGTTGTTGTAATTTGATAGCCTCTACATAGAGGCGTAGTATGTAAGGGCAACGCTTTCTTTTCGCACTAAATGCGCTTGGTCATGATCGTTGCTTTCTGTTCTTCGGAGTGTTTTATTGACCCAGGGAACCCTGGGTCTCTGGGAGACGGTTTTGCCTGAAAAACACAGCTTCACTAGCATGTTTTCAACTGCCTGGCATTTTATTGTTATTGCATGCAGAGCATATCTAATTGCATCAGGAGATACTTTCAGATCATGCCTCTCCCCTGCCATGTAAAAAGAAGAAACGGAGAAAAAAAAAACTACTTGAAAATGTGTCACTTTTGCCTCAAATTCTCCCTCTGTGTGAACTAGTGTTAAGGTATAGGAAAGTGACCTTGAGTCCACCCTTTAAAAGTGGTGATGGAGGTTGGTGATGGAGGTTGGTGATGGAGGTTGGTGATGGAGGTTGGTGATGAAGGTTGGTGATGGAGGTTGGTGATGGAGGTTGGTGATGGAGGTTGGTGATGGAGGTTGGTGATGGAGGTTGGTGATGGAGGTTGGTGATGGAGGTCCATGATGAGACGCTTTTAACAGCAAGAGATACTCCAATAGTGGTGCACAAAGACTTTGTCTCCAACCATTGGCTCTGGCCACTACATTTGGTACAAAGCATATTGGTAGGGGTGGAGCTGTGGTTGGGGTTGGGACTTTGGGTTGGGACTTTGGGTTGGGACTTTGTTTTGGGACTTTGGGTTGGGACTTTGGGTTGGGACTTTGGGTTGGGACTTTGGGTTGGGACTTTGGGTTGGGACCCTGGGTCACATGTGATGTATATCACACAATCAATCATTTTTGTGATCAACATTTGTTATTACCCAACTTGTCCAGGACATTTCTTATAAAGATATGTGCCTTGACTGGCAGACACAACCCACAAGTACTTTTTTACTTCTGTTTTTGTATTGTAAACATCTTGTACAATCATGCACTATCTAAATGTCAGTGCATACAAGCCTTCAACACAAGCAAAATCATTTAAGACTCACCGAAACAAAAGTGTAAGGTAGCGACAGGAACTATTTAATTTATGTTCTACAAAAACACTACTACAAGTAACAACTCAGTACCAGTGCAAGAGCATCAAATGCACAATTACGGTATCTATAGAAGGCGACTGAAACCCCAGACTTTTCACCTCGGCACCCGTCAACTAGATATAGGTTTCGTTTTTGTTTTTTTAATCTTTTAAATTTCACCGTAAATATACACCTATTAGATTCGACCTATATGTGTTATAATTGATACTTGGAGAGGACCATAACAGATATTAAATTACAATATTGACGCCATCTGCCAAAACGACCATCCCAGCTACATGTAGTTATAAACTAAAAACGTTAGTCATAAGTTTATGATTTGAAATAGGGACCATGTGCGCTCTCTATATAAAGAAGGAGGATACACAATCCATATTAAGTACGTAGCCCTGATTACACCATATAAGGGCACAGAGGTAATGTATAACCTCGTCGTGTGGGCCTCGCCAGGGTCACTCTTGAACTCATGCATGGGTGAAAGGACGACCATAAGTCCCACTCAAAACTACCAACAAGGCGATTGTAACCATTCAATCAATGTTGTTATTGGCTCCTGCTAGTGTATTTCTTGAGCCCTATAGCATATAGGGTAGGTGGCATAAGTCCCTTCCGCGTATAAACACAGCTCATGTCAACAGGTCATAGGATGGGAGACGGAGACTACTAGTATACTAGTATAGACCCTCCTCTCACCTGTCCCGTCAAAAGTAGGCATAATATAAGCTGCATTATATATTGCAGCTGTGTTTTTTTTATTGAACGGGCGTCCCACTCTCAAACTATATATAATTTACTGTATACCTTGTAAATTTCAAGGGATATTGCCCATTACTGCAAAATAGAAATATCCAGTAAAATGATAAATTGAATCATAGTTTGATTCACAATAAATTATATCTAATATGATGTATACTAATTAATTAAACCCATATTCGGCTCACACTACATGTATGATACGAATATTTCACTCTGCAGAAGACTATTTCAATAGTAGTCAATTTGGAATCGACTGTATATACGAATGCCATACTGGGCTGGCTCGCTAGCTATTTCAATAGGAGTTACTAGTTGGTGCTATTTATGGGTGATTGGGGATCAAACAAAGCATAGCATACTGAAAACTCAGGCATATTTGAAACTAATCACTACTGATTAGTTTGGGTAATCATGCACAATTGATGAGGTAAGGTCATCACCGTGATGACTGTCAGTCATCATCTTGATTACAATATTTGCCACCAGCTGGCTCCACTAGGCAATAATAGAATATGCAGTACCTACCCCAGGCCATTTACTGATTTTTATCCATGTTAACTCTGACCATAGAAACTTATAATGTGAAATGTAATGAAGAATACTATCACATTAAAAACTCAAGTATGTTACACATAAGTTCTGAGCAACATTTCTCAAGAGCACACATGTGTGTATACATGGACACCTTTTTTGTGTCTGAAACTATATTTACTAATGTTAGGATAGGCTGTCAGTAACTATACACATCCATGCCTTATGGACTTACTATGGGGGCTAGAAGTGCCCCCAATTAAGGTCTGATGACAAGAGGAGGGGGTAATTATAAGATTATTAGGGATTGGTACCTTGTTGTATAGATAAATAGATTATATAAAAGTAATCCTAGATGATGACATACCGTAAATTCTCGCGTAGAAGCCGCGGCTAGTACGAGGGTCAGATCACTGGTGTGGCTTATAGGATCGGCCCATGGTCTGGGTGCGGCTTATACGCGAGTTTTTGTTACTGTAGTACAGTATTAAAGCCACCATAATCAGATGGCCAGTGCGGCTTATAGGATCGCCCAAAACTCAGGGTGCGGCTTATACGAGAGTTAGGCTTATACGCGAGAATTTACGGTAGTCATCACATTGATGACCTGGGTCATCATTCTCACTCCCACTGCCTCATCTCTAATTAGGTCAAAAAGTAATTACGGTGATGACTAGGCTCATCACATATGATGACTCTCATGATTACCAAGTTATCACTGGGGGAATCGTCACGGTGATTACAAAAAGTCATCACCCCTGATGACTTTTTTCCCCATAGAGTTTTCAGTGCAGACAGGTATATTCAGGTAGAACCTACCATAATAGTGAGGACTTATAGTGCTCCCCTTACCCCTACTCTCGTTCCCAAATCCTTCCGAAGGAAGGCTCTGGTAATAGCCAAATTACCTTGAAGTTGGGATTTTGCTGGGTCTGGGCAACCCCTGCTGGTAGCTTGGAACCAGTGGACAGGAACAGGAAATGGAACCAGAATGTATGATGGTAGTTTAAGGTAGATTTATCATCAGCCTTTCTGGTTATATTTCCTGTTCCTGTCCACTGGTTCCAGGCTACCAGCAGGGGTTGCCTAGACCCAGCAAAATCCCAACATTTGGCAGTTACCAGAGCCTTCCTTCGGAAGGATTTGGGAACGAGAGTACCCTTATAATACCCCAAGGACACCCAAGGAATACTGTTGGTTTGTATGATACCCATGGGTGTGTGGTCTACATACTGAAACTACCCTGTGCATTGTTTGATCCCCATAAGGTGCCTGGGCATACCGACTGGTCAAGTCTATTGGTGAAATTCCCAATGCCAGTGTGGCACATAATAATTAACTTTATGTATATTTGGCACAGCTATGATCCAAAGAAGCGTCGCCTTCCGGCCTCAGAAGAAGCAACTTTCACCACCTCCAGGTTCCGTATTATCCTCCCTCACCCTGGAGAACCCGAACCCGAGCCGGAAGTACACGACATCCCCCGATGTGTAGCTAAATACGAGGGACCACTCGCAAAGTGCAATAAGGTGGGTTCAATGTATACACCAATAAATGAACTCGAACCTGCAGATATGATCAGCTTTCTAAATGAAGCATATGGAAGTTGAAGAGAATTGGGAACCGCAAAATACACGTTTATCAAATTTATAAATGCCTATAGTACATGTAACTTTAATACAATGCTTTTGCATTGATACTTATATATGTATGTAACTTACATTATTCTACCTACAACGACAAAGCATACGGAGGTTGTATATGTAAAGCACTGAACGTCATATGCCTGTTACAGGCCTACGACTAGCAGATTCAGAGTGGATAAAATTTATCCACTTGTCATGGGAGCCCCAGACAGCTGGTTTGGGGCTCTCCACCAGGGGGGTGGGGTTGGGGTAGGGGTTATGGTGCAGTGGTAGTAGATAGTCCAAGATTTTTAGACTTTAAGGTTAAACAAAATCGGAACAAGCCAATTTTTGGACAGAAGATGCCCAGAAGGGTACTGAAGCACATACTAAAAGTCCTCGGACATCCTCCTTGTGCTCGCTCGGAAATTCAAGATGGCGCCCAGGATGGGCAATATGCACCATTTCCCTCATTTCTTTTCTATTTTGACTTTCCATAGGTCAATTTGAAGTTTACTTAGCCCCCCTAAACCAATTTAAACTTTTCAATGGTCTTATCCTTTTGTTGCTTGGGATGGTGGTTGCCTAGCAACAGGTATTTCCTATTGGATTTCCCTAGAAACTAGGGCAATTAACAGTCAGAAAGGTATTGTACCCACACTTACTGCTTCTAAAGTGACCCCAATGGAGCAAGGATGATATAACTGATTTGCTATAGTCCATGGTTACCTAGCGACAGCAGATACTTACCTAGCAACCACATGGAAAGAGTGTATTTAGCTCTTTGGAAAATACTTTTGCTTTACAAAGGGCCATCTCAACATCACCTACCCCCACGATCCATCGGAAGCTTCATTAATGGTTACATTTTTGTGTTGCTAAGGCAAGTGGTTGCCTAGCAACATACATTCTATATTATACTTCTACCCTAGAAACCAGTCAAAATATTAATCAGATATTTATATCTGATTAATATTTTGACTGGTTATATATTCATCTACCAATACCTCAACCCCACGACATGTAAAGGAGGGTACTGAAGCACATACTAAAAGTCCCGGGAAATCCTCCTTGTGCTCATTCCGGAATTCAAGATGGTGTCCAGGATGGGCAATATGCACTATTTCCTTATTTTGGCAATTAACCGTCCGAAAGGTAATGTACTCATACTAATGCATCTAAAGTGACCCCAATTGAGCAAGGATGATATGTATGCGTTGCTATGGTTCATGTTTGCTTATCAACAGAAGATATTTACCTAGCAAACTAGAGTGTTTATGCTTCTAAAATAGAATTTGGCTTTAAAAAGGGTAATGGTAGGATCACCTACCACCACAAACTATTGGAAACCTTTTGGATGGTGTCATTATTGTGTCGCTGAGGTAAGTTGCCTAGCAACACATTCTATACTGTTATCCCTGAAAGGCATTCTTCTGCTACAACTACTACATATAAATAGACGTCAGATGAAGTGGGATAATGAAATGTGTTGGTATGGTGTGAAGTTGCCTAGCAACATCAGATATCTACCTCTCAACCAATGTATTATAAAATCAAAGTATTTTCCAAAGAGCCAAATACACTCTTTCCAAGTGATTGCTAGGTAAGTACCTGCTATTGCTAGACAACCATGGACTACAACAAATCATTAATATCACCCTTGCTCCATTGGGGTCACTTTAGATGCAGTAAGTAGGGAATATGAATATGAAATGCCTGTTGCTAGGGAACCACCAGCCCTAGCAACAAAAGGATAAGACCATGGAAAAGCTTGAAATTGGTTTAGGGGGCTAGGTAAACACCAAATTGGCCTATGGAAAGTCAAAATAGAAAAATAGTGCATATTGTCCATCCTGGACGCCATCTTGAATTCCGGAAGATTTCCTGGGACTTTTAGCATGTGTTTCAGTACCCTCCTGGGGAAGTTTTGGGGGTTGGGATATTGATAGATAGATATCTAGATAAATATTTCTGGTTTCTAGGTTAGAATTTTAATATAGAGTGTATGTTGCTAGGCAACCACTCTCTTTAACAGCACAATAATATCACCATCAATGAAGCCTCCGATGGATTGTTGAGTTAGGTGATCTTCAGATGGCCTATTGTGAAGCCAAAGTATTTTCCAAAGAGCTAAATACACTCTTTGCAGGTGGTTGCTAGGTAAGTATTTGCTGTTGCTAGGTAACCATGGACTATAACAAATCAGTTATATCATTGTTGCTCCATTGGGGTCACTTTAGAAGCGGTAAGTATGGGTACAATACCTTTCTGACTGTTAATTGTCCTAGTTTCTAGGGAAATCCAATAGGAAATACCTGTTGCTAGGAAACCACCAGCCCTAGCAACAAAAGGATAAGACAATTGAAAAGCTTAAAATTGGTTTAGGGGGGCTAGGTAAACTTCAAATTGGCCTATGGAAAGCCAAATGAGGGAAACATTGCATATATATTGCCCATCCTGGACGCCATCTTGAATTTCCGAGCGAGCACAAGGAGGATGTCCGAGGACTTTTAGTATGTGGTTAAGTACCCTTCTGGGCATCTTCTGTCCAAAAATTGGCTTGTTCCGATTTTATTAAACCTTAGGTCCTATTCTGAGCTAAAAATCTTGGACTACACTGGTCAGCGACTCGGTGTATAACACCTCGTCTTGACCCTGTGGGGCAGTGGGTATATGGAAGAACCCAGTCCAGGTGTCGTCTATCTAACACATATACAGGATGGATGAACATGTTCCTTAAGCTACAATAAATGTGTATATCTGAGGACTAACATAGATACCTTACTAAATATATCAATGCAGGTTGCAATTTCAGTTTTCAATAGGACCTTTAGATTATAGCGGCAGGCTCTATTCCAATCAACAAATATTTCATCACAATAATTTTTTCTTTTTCTTTTTCTTTCTTTTTTTTTTTTTTTTTTTTTTGTTCCCAGGTGTTTTTTCAGTTGCAACTAAAAGCAGGCTTATCAATACAAATTTGCAAGTACGAGGGTAATTTATTCCACTCCCTAGCTCCCATAATAATAGAGGCTATCTATATAGATACCAAGATGCATTGGGGAGAAAGTCCACTGACGGCTCATAGGAACCAGGTTGACACCCATTTCCACATGCTTGGGCATACTTGTGTACACGAGCCTTTTCAGGTTTACCATAATTGGTCGGTGAAGATCACTTTGTATCTCAATGAGGACCTAATAAAAAAAAAAGGGGGGGGGGAAGAAAAAAAAAGAGCCTCCTCTTTAGACTGATATGAAACGTTATAATACTAGTATACAGATTGTCTCGGCCTACAGTTCTTTGTAAGTAGCATACGGAAGGGGTAGATTTGATCAGGCGAACATGGCGCCCCCCCCCTCCGCCCCACCCCTTACCACTCCACTTCCATCATCTGCATACAGCAGCTCGACCGTTAGACGCCTGAGACGTTACCTCAGGTACACAATAAAATATCAGCCAATCAGGAGTCACCTGCTGCTGCACCAGCAGATGCAGCTGCTATGTTGGGTGTGTTTGGCTGTGCTGTGTACCTGAGGTACAGTAGACTACTAGTGGGCCTAATTGAGTAATTACACTAAGTTACAGAAACCACAACTCAAGTTTTCATTCTGTACCTCAGGTACACAGTGGGCATCCTAGCTACTGTACCTCAGGTACACAGTGGTCACCTTCCATACCTCAGGTACACAGTGAGCATGCTAGCTACTGTTCCTCAGGTAGACAGTGGTTGTACTGTACCTCAGGTACACAGTGTCCTACTGTACCACAGGTACACAGTGATAATCCTATGTGTACCTGAGGTACGCAAGGTGACCACTGTGTACCTGAGGTACACATCCCTACACTGTAAAAAATCTCCGTTGAAATTACGGAGAATCAATGCTAAATTTGACGGTGTATCACCGTGATTGTGATTTACGGTGAGACACTGTAAAACTTATTACTTTTACATTGAACATCCGTAAACCAGTACAGTGAAACAATTTTTTTTTCGTTTACGGTGAATCTCACGTTAGAAGTTTGCTCACCAGGTGGCAGCTTGGTTTGATAGAGAGACTTTAGTGGAAGCTATCAACTAAAAACATACATAATTGTGTTCGATTTATAAAGATATCCAACTATCTCATTAATTACATAATCAAAATTGAAGCCTTTGGCATATTAAAGATAAAAAATATATAATGTCCTTTTTTGAGACCCTGGACACTAGTACGAATAGTATAAACACCCATGTTGTGGTAATTAGAATTATACATATTGAGACTGTTGTCAGAGTTTCTTTGTAACAATCCTAGAGTACATTTTGCTCATGGATTGTAATTGTATATTGCTATGAGGCATTCAATTATGCTTCTGAGGCCTAATATATATTATATACAGGCCTGGAATTAAGATGATATTATGAAATATACAACAATGAATCAAGAAACAATTATAATCATCATTGAATAGCAGAGAATCATCGTAAAATAATGATGAATCACCGTAAAAATACAACGGGAAAGGCCTGTAAAATTTACGGGGGAAAGCAAAATACTGTGACCGTAAAAAAAACGGGAAACGGTCGGCATTCAGTGATGCCAGTGATTCACCGTAATTTTTACGGGATATTTTTTACGGTGTACTGTACCCCAGGTACACACCCACACTCCTAGGGCTACTACACATGTGTTTCTCTTCTAAACTTTAATTGCAAGGAATGCTCTTGTATGACATGCTGTGTACCTAGGGTACAGAAGGATGTGTACCTGGGGTACAGAAGGATAGCCACTGTGTACCTGGGGTACAGAAGCCTACTCTACCCCAGGTACACAGCAGCCAACCAAACCCAACCACTAAGAGACACAACACATGCATCTGCTGCAGCAGCAGGTCGATTCTGATTGGCTGATTATTTCCTGTGTACCTGAGGTAGACTGTGGCTTGTGTACCTGAGGTAACGTCTCAGGCGTCTAACGGTCGAGCTGCTGCCATACAAGGGGGGTGCAGAGGGGTCCCCCCAGGTCGGAAAGTCCCCGAAATTAAGGGGTCCAGGTCACAAAGTCGCTTTTTGGACACCTTAACATATTGTTAATTTTTTCCAAAAGTCGCCAGGTCGCTTATATTATTGCTTTAGGTCGAAAGTCGCCTCCAAACAGCCCAGGTCGCCCGCCAGGTCGTTTTTGACCCATCTGCAGTCACATACCACTGCACATACAAGGGGTAGGCCTGTATCAATGATAGTACGACTAGGTATATGTACATGGGCATATGGCATATAGCTAGAGGAATGGTTTTTAATAGGTTTGTAGCATGTTTTCACGCAAAGATCTACATTCCCCTTTTGATTCTTCCAGATCTGCACGCGTATGCGCAAGGTGACTTCCATTGCTAACGACTTCGAGAAGGAGCGTCTCGGTCTGAAGGTGCGCACCCTCACCAAAGAGCATACTATCGTCATTAACAAGCACAGGTCCGAGCTGCAGCCCTTCCAGAAGTCGCTGCAGGAGTACCGGGGCTACCAGACGGCCCTGGGACAGAAGAGGATGAAGAACGCTGGTAGTTATGAGTCCCTTCACCGCTCACGGGATCTGCAGCTCAGCAGCCGCAGTCTTCCCGATATGCGCGCTAGCAATGACTTTCGGGCTACGCCGGTGCCTACCGCCCGCGTGACGCCCATGATCCCGTTTGGCACTGGAGGACTACGTCGGGAGCAGACCTGCATGACGGCTGATCTTCCTCCATATGGGCGCTATGAAGGAGTGGCCATCCGGGAACTAAGGGACGATATCAAGAGGCTTGTGGAGGAGAATCACCCACGTGCCAGGCGTATCCGCCATGCACATCAACTCATGGAGAGCAACCTGAAGAAGTGTCCGCTTGCTCGCCCTGAGCTGCTCCATAAAAAGCTCAATGACATCGTCTCACGGCCATGGGCCGAGTTCAAACTGATTGATAAGAGTAAGCCCAAGCACGAGGCCTTCTCCGACCCCAGTAAGATCAGCGGGGCTAATGGTGTCAGTGGGGCGGCCATGGTGGAACAGTCCCATAAGGGCTATGGAAACTTCTTCACCTCTGCCAGTCAAGCATTTGTCTTTAACTAGACGTAACTACAAGTTCTCCTTTTTCTGTATATCATAGCCTACTTGTAAATATATATAGGGCAACGATTTGTTCTGTCATCTTTATGTCTTTAGTGCATTTCAGGGGGGCTATCCCAGTGGGCACAGAACATTGAATCAACATTGATTAGTGGTTGTCAATGTTGGTTCAATGTTGATTCAACGTTGATTCAATGTTGAACTGAATTTTGTGCCCACTGGGATAAAGGCCATACAGTTAATCTGAAACTGAACCTGATAGTTTGATACCCCGGGTTGATACCGCACGTTATTTACTGCATGATCCTTATGTCTATCTTATTATCAATGGATTCTCGGACAAGTACAAGGCTTAACGCAAGCTATTAACAATACATTGGCAGGAGGGCGTTTCTGGTGGGGACTTATGGAGTCCGTAACTTTTTCCCATGAACCGTAACTTTTTTCCATAAACCATAACTTTTTTATTTCTTCAATTACTCTTAATCTAGGCTAAGGAGAGCACCGTTTTTGCATAAACAAGTAAGACCCAGCATGTATGGTCCCCATAGCATAGTTTATAACATCATAGTCTTGCATTTTTATAGCTATTTTTGAAAAGTCCATAGTCCATAAATTGACTTATGGAGTCCATAACTTTCTTATGGAGGTCCGTAAGTCACCTCCATAAACGAGAAACGCCTTCCTGTGCTAATATCATGCCGCCGGTTACATGTTTGAAAGCTATATACCTATACATTGTGTATTATATACCTACACATATCACAGGCCTACACCTATATGAACCAGAGCCCTATGGACAGCGATCCCACTGGACGCACCTGGCAGACGATGAGGACACTCACCGAGTCACAGTGGTGCTCGCGTTCAAACGCCAGGGTTTGAATAAGCGCAGGTCTTGTATAAGCACCGCGGTGCAGTAGGCCTACAGGGTCCCGTTTCTCCACAAATTTGCGGAGCTCCGCAAATATATACGGATGTCCGCAAATATATACGGAGGTCCGTAGTTGTATGCTTAAGTACCAAAAAGACATAATTTGCGGAGCTCCATAAATATATTTGTGGCCGTCCGCAACTTTGTGGACGTCCGCAAATTTGTGGAGAAACAGCATCCAGAACAGCTACCTGTATACCTCTTGATGTGCGTGCCGCTTAAGCAGATACTATATATGGATAGATTTGTGGATTTTATACCGACCATGTACATTTGCACATGTATACACTCATTTCATCGGACATTTCCACTGGGTGGCGGTACCAAAGGAGAGGCTAATATTCTGTCCCTGGGTCCCGTTTCTCCGCAAATTTGCGGAGGTCCGCAAATATATATGCAGCTCCATATTTGTATGCTTAAGTACTAAAAAACAATGTCCATATATGTTTGCGGACCTCCATAAATATATGGAGAGTGTATTTACGGCCCTCCGCAAATTTGCGGCCCCTCCGCATATTTGTGGAGAAACAGCATCCAGGGAGGCCATATGTATAGGGCCACCAGAAATGGGGGTGGGGACCCTGCTCAACCCCCTATCAACTATCTAAGCGTGTCTCTGTTATCATATACACAGTGTTAAGATAATGCCTTTAACAGTAGTTAGCACCCCCTAATAGAGGGATTTAAGTGCCTTTTAATCATGCTGATGGTCATCTGGGAGTCGGTATTTGGTAGGGTCCAGCATCCCTGTGATGAGCATTACCAGCCCTGGATGCTATTTCTCCACAGACATGCGGAGGTCCGCAAATTTGCGGAGGTTCGTAAATACACTCTCCATATATGGAGGTCCGCAAATATATATGGGAATCGTTTTTTAGTACTTAAGCATACAAATACGGAGCTCCGTATATATTTGCGGACATCCGTATATATTTGCGGAGCTCCATAAATATATTTGCGGAGGTCCGCAAATTTGCAATTTGTGGAGAAATAGGACCCTGGATAATGTGCTCTAAGGCCAAATTTAGAAAAAAGATTTGTTTCAGGTAACATGGGATGAAACTATAGGGTCGGTAGGTCGGATTTCTTCTTTTTTTTTAACTTTTCTTTTAGCCAGCCCCTATACATACCCCAAAATTTCCAAAAATGTGTAAATATGTGAAGATTTCTTTATAAATTGCATAAATATGCATCTACCATGCTGCATTTCTATTTCATATTATGTAATACTGATGAAAATAGTAGCCAGCCTCTTGGTAAACCTAAAATTGACCAAAGAAAGTGTAAAAGTTTAAAAATGTCTTCAAAATTGCATATAAAAAACGTAGGGTCGGCCCTGTTATAATAGGGTCGTTTGGGTGACCTGAAACAAACTGTTTTTTTTTGCCTAATCACATTTTAATGAGGCTGCTCCACCACCTTCTCTACCCCCTCTATTTTCAACTAGTCTCCACAAGACACTCATATTAATGTTCTAAATCATATTTTTATTGAACCAGGGCACAGTAGTGCCAGGTTCTTTAGAGACAGGTATTTTTGGACTTTTTGTCAAAAAAAGCCCCTTGCTTTCTGTCCCTTTTTTTCCTGTGAAACATTTGGAAATAAAATATTTAAATGCTGCTACAAACAAGTTTTGATCAATGCCAATCCATGCCATTAAAGATTGAAACTAAAAAAGCAATATTTCATACACAAAACTGATATTGAAAAAAAGTCTAAACAGCGAAAAAACAACTTTTTCGGCGCAATGCTAAAGGATAGGGTTTCAAGTAAACTACAGACCTTTATGAAGTGCCCCTTTACATGAAATCCTCTTTGTTCTAATGTAAAGACACTTTTTGAGACGCTCTGAGGCCGCAATATTGCGCCTACCTTCGGTAACCTTCATGAAAATGAAGGTAAGGCTATAGCTTTTTAGTTCTCTCTCCACCTGTAAAAGATATGGTGGCGCCACTCGCAGTTCTCGTACTCCACAAGAAGTCAACGAAACATCACGACAGTCCCACAGCGACAGCGACACTGTATCTTCGCCCTTTATCGTACGATCAACTCGCTTTTTAATAGGGACAAAAGGCGGTACATGCCTGCAGCCTGCAACTGTTGCCCACACCCACCAGCTCGTCCACACCCACCGGCTTGCCCACACCTACCGGCTCGCCCACACCCACTGGCTTGCCCACACCCATCTGCTCAGTTGAAATATGATAACATACTAGTGTGACACATGATTTGAGGGTAGTTTTGACCCAGGAATACATTCCTGCTCTCAGAATTGACAAATAATTCATTGTTCCTGAAATAAAGTTTATGGATTTAGTCATTTAGTCCATCAATTCAATCCCTTTATCAACCTGACCCTGAGTCGTTTGCGATATTAATCACATATTCAATCTTTGCTTACATTTCATTTTCATTTTAAACGTTATAGATAGATACAGTGAAAGAAGAACTACCGTATTCGACGTAATAAGCGCCCTCCCCCTAATAAGCGCCCCCCCCCCCCTTTTTCAGATTTCCCCCCTGAATTTTCTATATTTTTCTGCAATTATGTACTGATTTTTTCACCTGTGTGTAACATGGAGCAATTCACACCTGTGCAGGTGTTAAGGCCAAGCCAAGTGTGAAGTAATAAGGGTATAAGAAGCCTTCTAGTTGTCACTGAGATCTGTATATGACAGCTATGGGGGGCGCTTATTTGAATGACTATTTGAGGCTGATTTTTTCACTTAAAATAATATTTTAAGCGCCTGTGCGCTTATTACGTCGAATACGGTAAATGAAAACAACAGTATTGCAAAAAAAGCCCTGGTTCACATGTGATATAGATCACATATACCATTCATTAAACTTGTTTCATAGATATTTCTATGGTGGGTACACACACCCTGTGATTTCTAAGCAATGGGGCGATTCTTTCCACCAAAAAAGGGCATGAGCGTGAGAGGTGTCTTTGCCCCGATAGTAAACCTATGGGGTTATTAGGCTGGTTCACAGGGTTGCCCTGGTAGCACCCCATCATGCCCACCCTGCGCTCTAGTGGACACGCTTGATTAAAACAGTGTATACATACTTTTATTAGTGTCCCCTATGCCTAGTAGAGGACTTTGAAAAGTGAAATACTCCGGGACATCATACCTCTATGTGCTTGAAGAATACCGTCTAGATGTATTCCCTATTACATTATGGCAGTTTGTATTCCAACATGTATTGGTCATTACCATGCCCTTCAAAATTCAAATAAAAATCCTAGCTTTCCGATCAGGAACTTGACGTGTATGACAAGCCAAATGGTAAACTTCCAAAAACGACCACTTGTTGTATAGGCCAGACCCCAAAAAAGTTGGCCAATGGATTTCGCGCACCTTATTTTCGGAAATGGGCTTGGATTTTGCTCGCCTCATTTTTTTCAAATATCAAGATTTTAAAAAGAATTTCTAAAGTTTTTAAACTCCTTTCCTCTTAATTACTGCAGATCAACCCATTAAATGGGTGGTTCCAACCAATTGTTGACATATCAGGATTTTTGGCTTTGGCAGGCTATAATTATGTGGGAAGTCTGTGAAACCAATGTTTCTACATCCTTTCAGGTCGAGCTCATCTAGGGCTACAAGGGGCACTATAGGTTTGACCATCTGTGACCAATATTAAAGCTGTCAGAGGCCAAAAATAGGCTAAATCTGGCCAAAAATCCAGTTTTCCATTGATTTTTTTCAACAATTTTTAGTTTTCAACTATACCATAGCTAGAAAAGAAGAGGCATTTGACTTTTCTCATCATTTCCCTATAGGAAATGAATGAATGAAATACTGGATATGTTTAAATCCTTCATTTTCCCAAGAAATTAAGGTCCTGTGTCATTGCATAAGTATTGTGTACTTTTGAGGCTACGAGTCACTCACTTATTAGGCTACAATACACCCCCTGGCTTTTTTACAGAAATACTATAGAATCTAAATAAAGTCATAATATAACACCTTATTGTCCTGCATATGTATGCAAAAAGAAAATTGTAAAAATATTGAAAACTCTTGTCACAGTAATAAATTGAAAAGTAATTTGGTAATGTTGTGTACTTTTTCTGAGACTACGAGTCACTCAGAAATAAAACCAAGGACCCCCCTCTCCTAGTTCAGGGCCTGAATCAAACTGTACTATGGATCGAAAGTCTGCATCTTCAAGTGGAAATATCTCAGGTTCTACCTGGACTAGAATAAAAATGTAAAAAAATGAAAACTCCACAATGCAATATCTAAAGAAGTAGTCTAATTAGAAATACACTTTCATTGAATTTTTTTCCCCTCCCTACCCCAACCATTACTCACTACTCCCTCCCACCATCATGTGGCATATGAGGCTACGAGTCACTCATAAATAAACCCTTCCTCATAGACATGATGGAGAAACTTAGGATATAGAAACGCCCAAGAGCCTTATATCAGTTTACAGGCAATATGCCCTACTATAGATTCAAGTAGAAATTAAAAATATTCTATAGGGTTCCAGTTCCTTGAGATATTCGGGGAGTAGCAGAGAAAAACTGGTCATGAAAACCAATGCTGTCCAACTTTGCATAATTTCACCCATTTTCTTAAAGAAAAAAAAAAGATATATAAAACATTACCAGATATAGGAAAAGCATATAGATATGACCCACAATATCTCCTCTATACATAACATATGACTCCTTTGGCTAAAGATAGCTGGAGATAAATCTTAATGCTAGATCTATTATAAAAAAATAAGTGAGTGACTCGTAGCCTCAGAGAGACTCAAGGACATTGACATACCGGGTAGGAACTTTGCCTGGTTGCCATAGCAACAGTTTTAGGAGTTAACTCTTCCAACTTTGTACACATTTGGCCCAAGACCCCTACTTTACTGACACAAAAGGATTTTTATCTGCTGATATATTTGAAATTTATCCCATCAAGGCTCTTCCCAGGGCCAAATGTCAACAGTTGGTTAGAACCACCCAAATTTATTGTTATATTCTTTGTCATGGGTCCCCTTAGAACTTTTGTTGGAGAATTGGTTAAAAGAAAAAAGAATTGGTCACTCGGCTCACTATTCCATGACAAATATCCATTGGCAAAAAGAAATCTCATAGATTTGAACACACAGGTGCCACCTAGTGCGTTTTAATAGAGTGGGAGATAATTAAACACCGTTACTTTCTGCTGCTCAGCCAATAATCAGAGCACCCACTCTCTGCATATTTCTGCATGGAAATACTGTTTTAAGATATGTAATATTTTGACACATTAATTAGAATAATTGCCTTGCTTATCACAAGACCAAAACTCGCAGCAGACGGGATATTACAGTTTGTTACTTAAACCCTGTACTAACGGGTTCAGATAGAAGTTAGGCCTGCATGTAATGGTTAAATCTGCACTAAAAGATAAAAATCTGCACTCGCTATTTAGTTAAAGTAGGCCGACATGTATGCCTGTCTCTTCCCTCAAGTCGACACAGACAGTCGGAGAATGGCCTAAGTTAAAGCAGTATGACGTTCTTGTTAAGTTAAAACCCTTTGGGGCCGAGCATCGACTATAGTCGATGCCATGGCTGGCCGAGCATCGACTATAGTCAACATAACTCTATGGGAATCAGCAAAGGCTCGGCCCAGGGAAAGTTCCTGTGAAAATGTATCGCCCGCATCACCAGCAAATACTTTTTTGGTCGGCCTTAAAGGGTTAAAGGGTCATTGTTTAGAAGTCATGATGCATGAATGTCTCCCTGTTCAGTTGAAGCAGTATACATGTACCATCCTTGAAGCATTAGTGTCCGGAAGTAATGATGCATGAATGCATCGCTGTTCAGTCGAAGCAGTATAGGCCTACCATCCTTGAAGCATTAGTGTAGGCTACAGAAGTAATGATGTATGAATGCATCGCTGTTCAGTTGAAACAGGATGCCATCCTTAAAGGGTCATTGTATAGAAGTCATGGTGCATGAATGTGCACAGATTTGGTTTGGTTGGTTTCAGATTTAAAAAAAAAGGTAATACAAAAAATAAAACGTGTGATCCCAATCACAAAAGACTCAGGTATTTGTTTTTCCATTGTATATAAAGCTACCCAAAGTGGTCTTAAAAAAAATGTCTCAGTGTGCTGTCTGTAATGTGCTGTCTGCAGTGTGCTGTCTGTACTGTGCTGTCTGTAGTGTGCTGCCTGTAGTGAGCTGCCTGTGGTGTGCTGTCTGTAGTGTGCTGTCTGTAGTGTGCTGTCTGTGGTGTGCTGCCTGTACTGTGCTGTCTGTAGTGTGCTGCCTGTAGTGAGCTGCCTGTGGTGTGCTGTCTGTAGTGTGCTGTCTGTAGTGTGCTGTCTGTGGTGTGCTGCCTGTACTGTGCTGTCTGTAGTGTGCTGCCTGTAGTGAGCTGCCTGTGGTGTGCTGCCTGTGGTGTGCTGTCTGTAGTGTGCTGTTTGTAGTGTAAAGCCTGTGATGTGCTGCCTGTGGTGTGCTGTCCGTAGTGTGCTGTCTGTAATGTGCTGCCTGTAGTGTGCTGTCTGTAGTGTGCTGCCTGCGGTGTGCTGCCTGCGATGTGCTGCCTGTGGTGTGCTGTCTGTGGCGTACTGTCTGTGGTGTGCTGCCTGTAGTGTGCTGCTTGTAATGTGATGTATGTAGTGTGCTGCCTGTGGTGTGCTGTGTTGCCTATGATGTGCTGTGCTGCCTGAAGTGTGCTTTCTGTAGTGTGCTGTGCTGCCTGTAGTGTGCTGTGCTGTGCTGCCTGTGGTGTGCTGTGCTGCCTGCAGTGTGCTGTGCTGCCTGTGGTGTTCTGTCTGTTGTGTGATGCCTGTAGTGTGGTGGATGTGGTGTGCTGTCTGTAGTGTGCTGCCTGTAGTGTCAGACAGTGTGCTGTCTGTAATGTGCTGTCTGTGGTGTACTGTTTGAGTGCCCCCCTGACCCCGACCAAACCCCTGACATCAACCCCTATCCCGACCTCAGTGCAGTAAATTCTCGACTGCACATCCTCTTTTGTCTACGGATCGTTTCCCGCCCTCTTTTATCGAGGTTTTTACACATACCAGTAAAACAGGTCGCTACCCAGCGATGCACCGCGCCCCAAGCTGGCCCCATCATAAGTTCTACCTTGGACTGGAACCTTGGAGATTGAAAATATTACGCCACTCCCACCCCGTTTGCGATATGCTATGGCATTCCCGCCATGCAGTATAGTAGGACAGACGAACGCTGTCTCCACGATTTTCCCGCGCCAGTATCTACGGCAGCGGAGCTGCTGGTGGTCTTTATAAAAGCGTCTCAGTGGAGGGTGCAGACGTGATCACATTGAATTAACTACTACTGCAAAAGAGGATCCAGTGTCTACAACAGTACTTTGATGTTAGTCTACAGTAAAAAAAAACATGACGATTTTTGGCATGCTTTTTTTAAAATGCAATTTTTCAAGTACGATGGATTGCATTACAAGGATGATTCGAACGACCTATGGTAGGAAAAATGTTGTAGTTTAAGTAGCATATTGAATGTTTGACAGGAAATGTTTTTTTCTGCTAGAAAAAAAGGGTTGAAATTTGTTTGGCCTTTCCCAAAAGGGCGTCTCACAGAGCCGTCGCATAAGACTCAGGTAGCAGTAGCTACCTGAGTCAAATTTTTTTTGAAGAAGTCCATTGACAGTCAGACTTACTATAGAAATAACAAAGTAGACGAATTGAAGCGAATTTTTGGAGGCTATACTTTGCAGACCCTCCAGATATGAGGACCCCTGCCTTCAGGTCACCCTGAATACAGGCCCTCGGCCTGTAGGCACAAATCGTGCGTCCATTTCATACGTCCAACCCTCTCCCTCACGTCCACTTTTCAGCGTCAGAAGGGGCATGGCATTTTCGAAAGATTCAATTATCTTAACATGTATCCCATTTGACAGGTGCCACGCCCCTTCCAACTCTATGTAGTAGTGGGTGGACGTATGACAGGGGTATGGGTGTATGGCAGGGGTGTGGACGTATAACAGGGGGCGTTAGGAAGTGGTAGTGGACGTGAGGATATGGTAGTGGACGTGAAGAGCTGGTAGTGGACGTGAGGAGAGGGTAGTGGATACGAGGGGGTAGTGGACGTGAGGAGATAGTATTTGACGTGAGGAGATGGTAGTGGACGTGAGGAGAGAGTAGTGGACGTGAGGAGAGGGTAGTGGACTTGAGGTAGTATTGGACGTGAGGAGAGGGTAGTGGACATGAGGAGGGCGTAGTGGACGTGAGGAGAAGGTAGTGGACGTGAGGAGAGAGTAGTGGATGTGAGGAGATGGTAGTGGATGTGACACTGAAACGGATGTATGAAAGATTGTGGACGTATGGAAAGTTGTGGCCTATGGGCAGGGGGCCTGTGGGTACGGTGCCAAAAGACCGAGGGCTTGAATGCAGGGGGCCGGTAATCAGGGTGCCTAAAATCCAAGTGCCTAAATTCCGTGTACCGCTTGGATGGGAACACTTTTTTTGACAACCAGTTAGGAAAGCAGTTCAATTTTCAGTGAACCCATAACAAGAAGATCCTTTTTTCTGATCTGTAAGTAAATCAAGAGGATAATTACCGTGCGCATCATGAAAATCATGATTTGGGGAAATTCTGTTGGCAAATTTTGTATCAAATTAAAGCTTATGCTGTCAATAACTTGCACAATTATTTTTTGGTGGCCATTTCTGTCATCGTTAACCAGAAAATATATTTGTAAAATTTAAAGAGATTTTCCCTCAGTAAAAAGAATAAATTCGTCCGCCCCCTATTTTAAGGTTGAAATCCATTGACAAAAAAAAAATTGAAAAAAAAAAATTCGCCCTACCGCACTAATTTTTGGAAAAGAAAATCTGTAGACCAACTTTTTTTTTTGGTGTGGCCTAAAACGCCTTCGTCACATTTTTCACTTGTGATGAGAAACAACTTATTTTAAAGTGGCCTAAAGAAGTGTTTTTTTATGTCATTTTTTTTTTTTAATGAGGCGAACAAAATCTATTGGCAATTCGCTAAAAAAATATGAAAATTTGCATTCCCGAAAATAAATAAATAAAAGTCAGAATATTGCTGTTTGTGTTTCTTAAAGGTGTCAAAATGATTGTGGCTCCAAATGCAGCATTCCTTCCATCCTCATCCCAAATGTTAAGCCACGGTGAAGACATCAATCAGTTTCATATGTTAGCAAATTCTTCCAGTTTTGGAAAGCACAGAAAATGACATCGTGACCCCCAACCCCCCTTCTCCACTCTTCCGGCCTGCTGGTTGCCGAGGTGACCCGGCATGTTACGACATGTTACATGCATAGGGGATCACAGGTACCAGTATATCACTCAGGTCAAGGTCGTTTGAGATCTACTGCTAGGACGATCAGAGGAGCCTTCTCCAGTCACAGCACAGGGTGCTTCTATATTGGACATCCTAGAGGTAGGTTTTGGTCTAAAACATCTAGCCACATACTGCTCCTTATAATGACATAGTGTATAAGGCCCAGCTAGGTTAAATCTTATGGCAATGCATGTAAACGATTACTGCAATGTCAGTATACATATTAAAGCAAGGCTAGCCATCGGAACCAATACAAATGACTGAGCAGTTTCATATCTATCCCTAGATGGCAGCCCCGTCGTCCACCACCGCCATCTGTAGGACGGATTGGATGTCACAGCTGCCAGAGAAAGCTCAGCACATTCCTATCAATCAGCTCTGCATTCCAGGTACGTATTACTACCACGGGTGCCCTAACTCTAAATATAGTCAATTTAGGTTGTGCATGGGGCCTAGCCTCGTTACGGGCGGTTGGTTAAATTTAATTCCAGTTTCTTCGTCTCTTAGAGTACCATCTGGTCACCCAGATGTATAGGTTATTGATAATGCCCTTGAAGAACAACTCACTGAAAAATAGGCTGTTCGGGGAATTACTTTCTGGAATTGATACCATTATTTTAACTATCAAAACTGAATTGATGGCCAGTATTTAGGTTAAATTGAGTAAAGGGACAGGCTAAAGTGCTAATCTTTTTCTTCTCATGAAAAGAATATTACATATAAAAGTGCTAGGTGAAAAACCTTTCTGACCAAGCGGAAATGTAACGCATCATAAAATGTCCATTCTTGTTTTGACGCAGGGTCTCACAACTCGTGCAGTGGTAACCTGGACGTGGAGAGCCCTCCAAGTCCAGCATGCCCAGAACTCATCTCAAATCTGTGCCTTCTGTTTGGGCCCGGTGCGCGCCAAATCATGCGCAACTGGTCAGTATGCCAGAGTTTGACACTAACAGAACAACTGGAAGCCGGCATTCGCTACCTCGATTTCAGGATCACCTCAAAGGCAGGATCACCGCAGTTGTTTTTCGAACACAGTTTCTATGCTGGTGAAGTGAAGGATGGCATTTCCAAGGTGAAGGCGTTTCTTGAAAAACATCCCAAGGAAATCGTACTATTGGACTTTAACCATTTCACAAATGTAACTGAAAGCTCTCATGAAACCCTGGTCAGCTTGATTAAAGACACATTTGGGAGTAAACTGTGTGCAATATCAGATGTTGGTAGTCTCACTTTGACTCAGTTGTGGGAATCTGAGTTGCAGGTTGTTGTCTTCTATCATAATGAGGTCGTTTACGAAAACCCAGAATTGTGGCCTGGAGAATTGGTACCGGCACCATGGGCAAAAACCGATAATGTTGACAGTCTTTTGAGTTTTATCGAGAAGAACAGCTCGGATGGCTTACCAGATGGGACTTTTCATGTGACACAAGGCATTCTAACGGCCTCTCCAGAGCACATGATGGCCAACCTTGGTTCAAGCCTCAAGGACGCAATGGCGGTAAAAGTTGCTCCTCGTATAACAGAACTTCTTGCACGATTTAAAGAAAGTAAAACTCGCATCAATATCATCACAATCGACTTTGTAGAATTAGAAGGATTCACTGACAAAGTTATCGCACTAAACCTGTAATCAATTCCTAGTGATAGTAGGCCTAGACATGATGGTAGGCCTACAGCAATCCAGAGAGAATTTCCATTTGTGGTGCAAACTCACTCCGTAACACTGGCTTTTACATTTTTCAAACTGCTGAGACATCAAAACGAATGTGCAAGAAATTCCAATTATGTGGACAGTTTCCAGTTTCTAGCCAATTGCTCAATCACCTCACTGTATTGTACTTAGTGCAATGTCGTCTGCCAAGGATATCAAACTTGTCAGCCAGTACCCAGACATTTGGACCTAGTTTGGTCAATTTCATCTAAAGCAGCATTGGTTTTATGCAACAGTAACGCATAGTAGACGCCAGTACATTCAGCTTACATGCAACTGGTCTCAAGCAATATATTGAGGAAACTTGAAAATACTTTTACAACTTCGAATAATCTCTTCAAACGTGTTAACTGTTAGTGTTTAAGATGCGACCCTTTTCTTCACATTCATACATATAATCATACGGTATTCCAAAACAAAACAAAACGCGATTGATATAAATAAGCTTCTTTGCATGTGTTAATGACAAGTCATCTTGGTGGATGCACCTTTGAATGCTAGACTTTACACCAATACCGTACCGTCGCGATTTAGCGCCGGGGCGCTCTTCAATTTGGAGGAGTCTTTATATCCAAGACAGGCGCTTATTCAAAATCCTATTTTAGTGCTTAAGGAACCTTTCAAGACCCCTGTAACCCCGGCGCTTATACAAGACCGGCGCTCTTTTGAAACCGGCGCTTAATCGCGACGGTACGGTATGTGTACTACCGGGTATATCAACACAATTGTAAAGTAGGAATAAACAAATAAGATCTCTTGTCAATTGTCTTTATTATATCTTTGTTCGCCAACGCGACTCATCTACAACAACTAATACCTATAGATTGAATTTATAATTTACGCATCGTTCTCGCGAACACACCTGCCAGATTTAAGCTTTAAATTCAGGCACACAAAATATTTTTTTCTTCAACCATAAGTATTCTTCTTGTAGATTGAATGACTTGACCTTTGTCACTGAATTGATTTACATGGAGATCTTCAATTCTCATGTGAAACAGTACACCTTCCTATTACTGTACAAAAGGTGGATGATGTGTGACAACACTTGATGGTGAAACAGAAACCATTGGCCCTGGTCTATCATTGGTCCCACTTTATTCAAGAGCGGCAGCTCCAGAGATGATCTCGATAAGTTCTGTCGTGATGACAGATTGACGCTTACGGTTGAACAGAAGAGTGAGCTTATCTATCATTTCACCTGAAACCAAGAAAAACGAATACCATATAAAGAGGAGATCGAATCACATGTACTTATCTACAGTTTTGACAGCAGTTAAAATAACGGTAACATCTTGTACACGATTTTAAGGATGCTTTTAAAATGTGGCCTAAGTATAGTAAGCAGTTAAGACATTTTCCACTGAGCTTAGGAGGGAGAGGACATCTCAGGCACGATGCTACCATTCCTAAGACGGTCTGGTTTCACCACCATAACGTTATCATGTAAAGGAGGTTGAGAAGTACCACAACCTAAATACAAACCTCACTACTACAGTCGGTTTATTGCTGAAAACGCTTTTCAATTTTGGATAATCCAATACATGTACATTGAGTGTTTATTATTATCATATTCAATAATAATTTTTTCAACATGAATTATATTTTATAAAAAACAAAAAAACACATACCTGAGTTCTTGGTGGCATTGTCCATAGCTGACATACGTGAGCTCTGCTCACTGGCAGCGGCCTCCTTCATGGCGTAGAAGATGAGTGATGTAAGGGCAAACTCGTTGTAGGAGCGGAGTACATCCTCGTCGATGCTGTCGTACAGGCTGATCTTCTCGGCTGAAGACACCTGGTTCAGGTTGTACAGGGGCATGATGGTGGGCACGTAGGATACCACGGTCCTGTAATAGCATATGCCAACAATATTTTATTGTCCCGATAATTCATAAATTGACATCTTTAATAAGATTTCAAATAGGTGAGCAGTTTTTTTAAAACAGTAACAGCGGGGGATTTGGAGAATAACCCGTTCAGGAGAGGTGTGTGTGGAAACCCCTAAAAATGAGTTCCTCGTAAGAGGGGACAGGGCCCTAAAAATCTTTTAGCGAAAAAAAACCATGCAGCACATTGTTATAGCTAAAAGGGATCAGCCGCAATAAATTTGAATCCTGCTGGGAGCCCTTTCATAGGGGGACTGAAAAAAATAGCAATTTACCAGTAAAGCCCTATTAAATCTCAAAACATGTATATGACCAAAATGTAAAAATCACAGGGGTGACCCTTTTGGCCTTCAAAAACCCCCAGAAATCCAATACCTACATTTTAGCTTTAAGTATCCATAGGTTTTTGAATTTGATAATTCCTGCAATTGTACAGAATTTAGGGCAATTTTAAGCAACGTTTATTGAAAAAAGCCTACTCTAACTTCTCCTATTCTGATGTTTTTTTGTTGTCCTTTTTTTTTATCCCCCCAAAAAAGAGGAGAGATGGTCGATTTTGCGGTGTGCTTTTTCAGCCTATGGAGAATAACCCTGTCATAGAATAGATGATGTTGAAATGCATTTAGAAGATCATTGATGATTCAATAACAACTCACCTGAATACATTGTAGTACAATTCTGCGAAGTCAAAATCATATCCACAGTCCAGGATGGCAGCAGATATGGCGGAAGCATCAGCGAATGTTGGAGGCTTCCTTCCAATTTCTGTGAAGTGCATCAAGATCTTGTCACTGTACGCCCTGTAATAATAAATCACACATTGGCAATCATTTGTCAAGGCAATTAAAAAAATGTGCTGGGTGGTCTATGAAGGCATCAGACAGGTATGTCGTGGTTATTATTATTATTATCGTGGTTATTATTATTATTATTATTATCATTATTATTATCATTATTATTATCATTATCATCATTATTTACAGAGACCCAGGTCGTTGTGGTTTAGCTTTTACTTACATCTAGATGTTATGCATGTTATGCAAAAAAAAAAAAATCAAAAAAAAAATCAAAAAAAAATCTAGATGTTATGCAATCTAACAAATATTACCTTTCATTTCTATGGGCACGAAATTTATCAATAAAACTGATTTTTTGCATCATTAAGTAATATCTAGGTACTACGTGACTAAATTAATTCTTCAGACGGTATAATTTCCATGTAACTGTAACGTACCTCTGTAGGACATTCCTGGCTTTGTCTCCGATACAGATGAGCTTTGTGTCGGTGCCTGCTGGTTTCTCGGGGAGCTGGGCCTTGAACAGACGCGCCAAGCTAGAGTGGATGGCACCGCAGAGACCACGGTCAGAGGACATCACCACGACAAGATGGTTGGGTGCCTTGACATCGGCCGTTACTTCAGCCTTCTCAAAGAAGGCTATGGGCAAAGATATCTTACTATTAGTAATGTTGGCAGGTATGGTCAAAGTTAGAAACAGTGTGATCAGTGGATACCATGTATATTCATATACATGTATTAGATAACAGGTTCTTTCAGCAGCTGAATGGCCCATACCATATGCCACCAGTCACTTGACTATTAATCATACGGTTGATTTAATTTCTAAGCTTTATCGGAAGACTTCTTTTCCTCATGGTTCAGAGGCTAGTGTACATTTGTATTGAAAGTTTTTGTAAAGTGGCGGGATATTATTTCGTATTCCATCAAAAGCCTAAAGGGAGAAACTGCTTGGTCTACCCGACTGATTGGCATACTGAATACTGTACATGATGTATCAACCAGGATAAAATGCAACCATGCTACTAATGCATCTCTGAATGCACCATATATATTACCTTAATATCAAAAGAACTACAACATTCATTACTAGATTAGCCTTCCACACGTTAACTGATGTGTAATTATCAACTTACACTTGGCACCCTCTCCATATGGCCGCGCGGGTCTCAGTTCTTTTTCTGCCCTGGCAAATTTGGCAGCCGACACAATTTTCACAGCCTTTGTGATCTTCTGGATGTTTGTTACAGACTTCAGACGGTTACTGACTGAAATCAAAGAAGAGAAGTTGTCATTAACATGTGTCTATCAGTCTTCACATTAATTTAGCTGAAGCAGAGAGACCAGAAATTTACTTTGCATAAACTTTTTTCTTACAAATACTACTTTGCATAGACTATTTCCACGGACAGTTATTATTTCAATGCTTTGCTTTGAGCCACTTCAAAATATTCGTTGGTATGCAAACATACAAAAGTTCCTTTAATATCAAGTTTTGGCGGTCAGGGTTCCCACTAAAATTTCAGATAGAAATTTCCAATGGCATATTGACTGTAAGCCGCAATAACTAAGTGCTGGCTACCTTAACTTCCCCTGACCCAAGTGGGCCCAGTGAATGTTGTTTGATACTTACTGTCTTTCAGTGTTGCCATGCCACGCACTTGCGTGCTGAAAAGAGAAGAGATAAACGTTTTAACTGTAGCATAATACTGTAGTTTGTAAAAGAGAAAATACGACTGAAAAGTTGTGATTGTAGAAATTTGAAATGATAGTTATCCTGTCCCTGCCATTTTTATATCGCTTTTTAGATGGATATCTGTAAACTGAAAACTGTACACCAAACAGAAGCCCATCATAGCGGTACTTGACCTTTTTTCTCTGGGAAGCAATAAAGGTAGAAAAATCGTTTCCCCTTGATATTTCTTTCCTCCCCAGTCCGCAAGCGGCAAGAGGTGTGTCCGCCCGGCATGGGGGGGGGGGGGTCAATATTGTTCAACCCCTTCCCCTCCTTGTTCAAGGTTTAAGGACGAGCAGTCCCCTAATACTATAATACTTCAAAGGAAAAAAGGTCATTTGATAAAGCAGTGATCGGATCTATGGACAATTGCATCTATGAGATGAATGATGATAGATCGAATCTAGTACGGGTAAGGGGAGAATACCGCTACAGGGGCACGCCTATCAAGTCCAGTGTGCTTTTATCTGCCTGGTCATATATTAGTTCTACATGGACTCATAAGATAGCAGAAAGGGCCAGACAAACCATGACCTACAGTATCTCAGATGTCATTCAGTGAGTAGAGATCATATGGCAGACCACCAGTGTGAAACCCTGGCCTGGGCCCGTGCATATATGCTTGGCAGCCATGGCCTAGTTCAAATTTTTTAAAATTTAACCTAGGAGCAAGTACTACAATCATCTTATTACAATTTATCTACCTTGGTAATGGTATGACCTAGGGGGGTATGGTGCGATGGTATGACTCCGCTATATAAGCTGTCTATCATTGACATAGTTTAAGTTAAAATCCTCCACATTTTTACTCTAACAGTTTATGAATCTTCACATCAAAAAACACGCCAACGAGTGCCTTTATATAGGCCCTGGCTGCCAAGCTTCTTGCAACAAGACCCCTTAACTTTTATCGCCTTTTACAATTCTGCTATGCCCATTGGTATTATGGAAGGCTCCCAATGAATCTATTCTACTCCTTTGATTGTCCGATCAGAATCATGAAACCAGTGAATGTTTTAGTGAGAAATCTTGAGCACTTAGCAGTAAGCCCACCGCAGATGGGCCCTATCCGATCAGCGGCCTTGATCGGCCGATCAAATCAGGAGAAATAAAACATGATTACGGCGGTGATCGACTGCTGCGAATTTGCTCAGATTTTGACGCGAATTACTCGTGGGGGTGAGCACAGACAGACCGTTTGATCAGCTGTTACGACACCGTGATGGACCTGCGGCAGGCAACTACATTCACAGAAATCTTAAAATTTGAATATTTGAATATTTATTGTACGACATTCGCACTAGTAGATCACCAGCTTTTGATTATCCCTACTTGATTGGGGGGACGTCCCCGCACACGTACATTAGTCGTTACCCTATCTGCAGTCTCAGACTCCCATACCAACACAGCTCGGAGCAGAGCTTATCTTCACTTGATACCCATTTGCGCCAGATTGGTGGTGCAAATGGGTGTGTATTGGTCAGGTCATAATTAAATTAACTGAGGGCTCCTCTGTATTCAACACCTATATTTGACAGAAGTAAATAAAAGATGTGTATTGGGGTAGGATTGGTGCCTGCTCCGACGGGAGTCCCAGGCTTTCAAACTAGAGTAGAATAGACGCTGGCCGAGGTTGCCCTATCAGTCTAGTTACCGACTGAATCGGGCTAGTCTAAGGCGGCCTTCAATAGCCAAGCCTGGGTTGCTAGATACACAAATAGGTAATATTAATAACAAACGATTTTCCCCTCTAGGCCCTGGAGAGGGGGCGTTTGAAACCATGCATATATGGGAGATTCCCTACCAATTCCCCTGTAGTGTTGTTAAAAAAGATACTCCCTTGACTCTTGAGCTTGGTGACCTGAGCTGAAGTTCTGAAAGTGTGTTCGCATAGGTTTCGATATGAATTATAGGTTATAATCCCAAGAGTTGGCAAGACAAGTGACACAACTTGTGGGTGTGACTAAAGCCTAGGATTTAGCTGATCATAACCGACTCAAATGAGCAGCAGAACTTTACTATAGCCTATATTTCTGCTGCTCATTTAATAAGTTAATCAATGATTTAATAAGTCATTTGATACAGATTATAGTTGTTCAATCAAGTTGTTGTATAGGCCCTCAGCCTCAGCCCACTGGTGCCAGTGTTGGCAGTTTGTGTCTCCACTGGTTCCTTTACTATTTTGGGGTAAAGAAGAGGTGGTGGTTATTATCGACTTAATAATATAGTGACAGCTAGCTGTCAAATCACAAATGGGACAGACCTGAGTTGACAGTACATTTGACACTTAGCCTGACATAACAACATGGTGACCTGGGCATTGACAGGCGTCATTTTGACGTTAACACGACAAAATTAAAGTTTATTGATGACTAGGTATAGAAGCAGGTCAGTGTACATATCATTAGAGGTTGTTCGCATGCATTTATCGCAGCAAAAAGTGACAGTAAACGCCGGTGACCGTAATCCCGGTTCGGAACGTTGACCTTCGACAAGAGACGATCATTTTCTGTGTACTTCTGTCCCAATCAAGCTGAGATTTCACACCAAATTTATACAGGACCTCTATTGAACATTCATAGCTCTGCCTAATATATAGATATGTAATATTCTTACCATTGTGGGGCAATAATTTGTGCCGACCGCGAGAACATGTTGGAGAAGGTCGATGTTGCCGCGACCGAGTGCAGTGGAGATCGGTCAGGTATCGGGGAAATACATTTACGGAAAACACACACAGAATATTTACGAATAATATATTTGCGTAGAGTATTAAGCCATCGATAGAAAAATATATTTTATTATCATAACTAGCAATTTCACATGTGGAAAATAAATATATAGTTAATAACACTAATAATACACGAAGTGATCGAGATATAAAGAGAAATATGTGAAGTCCTACCTTACGTCATTTCTCACCTCTTCCGGTTTAGCGAAATATTGAAGTTGGTACTGCTATTCTGCTCACTGCTAAGTATGCAGAGCATCATTCTATGCGAATCTGAAAAATTACATCAGCTTTGAAGTTGCGTACCCCATATTTGTAAAATATTCGAAGTAATATTCTGTTGATTAGAAAGAAATCCATTATTCCCTATTATCGCCCGACTGTCTGCCAAGCCACTGTCCAGTCTACTCACCGGGTAGGTAACTCAGTAAGGGAGTGCTCATTTTTTAACAACAGGGGGGGGGGGCGGTGAGATTTCGCGCGGACCGCGCAAAATTTTTTCACCCCCCCCCAGCTAGAGGGGTCGAAATTTTTTACCCCCCCCCCGGCAGGCCGAAAATCGCGCGCGTTCGCGCCCCTTTGTAGCATAGTAACGCGCGGGCTTCGTCCCTCAAAACAGGTTGAATTTTTTTCACCCCCCCCAAGAGCGGTCTAAATTTTTTACCCCCCCCCGGTCAAGGGGTCCAAATTTTTTACCCCCCCCCCCCCTGTTGTTAAAAAATGAGCACTCCCTAAGTACCGTACCTAGATGATACTAACTAACTGGACCATTTGCTGTACCCAGGGCAGGAGTGTGGGGTTGGATGATTCCCCCCCCCCCCCCCGGGTAGTCCGACACATCTGGCGCTGCTACAGGGGTAATTGAGCTTTCAACCTTGGCATTGCCACACGGCCGGGGTACCAGAGGCATTGCCACACGGCCGGGGTACCAGAGGCATTGCCACACAGCTACTACAGGGGTAGAAGTGTCGAACTACCCCTGGGGGGGGGGGGGGGCACTTGGCAAGTGACTTGGTATATTTTCAGGGTTCTCCCCACACTGCAACGACGCCGGCGGGCCGCCGGCGTCCTTTTCACTGCCGCCGGCGTCAAATTACCCTAGAATCACCGCCGGCGTCATCTCAGCTATCTATGGGTTTTTGAATTTTTTAAATCCATCAATTAGAACCAAAGTTATTCACATTTTAGCACTTTTTTTTTCGAAAATAATTATAATTATATAGTTTTTCACATTTTAGCACTTTTTTGGAAAATGAATATATAGATATTCATATTTTAGCACTTTATTTTAGAAAATGAATATATAGATATTCATATTTTAGCACTTTATTTTAGAAATAAATACATATCCATCAATTAGAACAGAAGATATTCCCATTTTAGCGCCATTTAAGCTATTTCAAGGCCTTCGCTATGTCGGCTCGCCATGTTTTTACGGTGTGATTTTTGAGTCTGTGGAGAACCCTGTATTTTGTATACACAGGTGTGCGGCTGGGAAGGGTACTTTTTGAGCAAAATCCCCCTCACCAAGGGTCTGCTTTTCACCAAAATCCCCCTCACCAAGGTTCAATTTTCACCAAAATCCCCCTCACCAAGGGTCACTTTTCGGAGATTTCAACAAAATCCCCCCCAAAAGGGTCACATTTTAATTCTTCACAACAAGGGTCACTTTTGATTCTTACTGTGGTAACACTCCATCTAGTGTTAAGTATGAGAACTAGAGAGTTACCATACAGTGCTGCCACCTATCAGTAAACCTCTTCAACTACATCCTGGTCTCATGTGTTATGCCTTTTCTCACATGGTGACAGAAACTGGGATTACACCTAACTAAAGCTAAGTACAACTTTAAAAACTAGTCAGGTTGATCTATGAGCAATTCAAGCAACTACTGGAAAAAGAATGCAGAGCCCATCTACTCAAGATTCTTTACAGTGAGCATGACTTGGAGTACTGCTCAGACCCACTCACACATGCACAGGAGAACAAAGGATTTGGAGAGCACATGGTCTGAATACTCACATTTAGAGCATTCTATGCCTATTTACACCCTGGAACTTGCTGGAAACTATTGAACATTGAACTTTGACACTGTAAGATGTGTACATGTACTTTGATTGTGTTTGTACAAGCCAAATTCCTGTCTAAAACCACCCCTGGCCAATTTTACTTGTAAGTAGTATATGGAAAAGGGGCAAAGGAATCAGGCAACACTTTACACCTTCATTACAACAGCACTGGTACAGGTCATTTCATCTTTAAAACTCAATACCAGCATATAGGGACAAAATGGCAACATATCACGTTCCAACCCCACCACCTATGGTACTTCAAGGTGACGTGGCTGAGAACTGGAAGGACTTTGAGAGTAGCTGGGGCTACTACTTCCTTGCAACACAGCTCCAAAAACAATTAAAAAAGGAGGATGGCAGTCCAAGCCCGGAGGGAGCAGAACTTGTTTCAGCAACACTCTGTGCACTCATGGGTATTGAGTGTCAAAAAGTCATGAAGAGTCTGCCATCGCTATCGGAAGCCGACAAGAAAGACCACGTGAAAATCCTCGCAGAGCTAAAAGCTCATTTTATTCCTCAACGTCATGTGCTGATGGAACGTTATAAATTCAACATAGCAACACAGTTCAACATGCTCACTCAGAGGGAGGACACAGTCGACGAGTTTGTTATACGCTTACGACAGCTGGCCGCTTCATGTGAATTTGAAGCACTCAAGGACAGCTTAATCCGAGACCGGTTGGTTATTGGGACTACAGACGAAGCTACACGGGATCGTCTGCTGAAGGAACGTCCAGTCCCTGACCTCAACCGCTGTATCGAAAGCCTGCGTGCAAGTGAACTCTCACGAAGCCACAAACAACAGATGTCGGCAAAACCTGTAACAAGTGTAGACTACATGCAGGGACGGTCCAAGCATAAGGCAAAAAGCAAGGAAACCTGGAATAAACCTACTCAACCACCTTCCAACAACGGTAACAAGGCCTGCCACTGGTGTGGCAGTACGCCTTCCCACGTAAGGAAAGCCTGCCCAGCCAACAACTCAAAGTGTACAATATGTAAGAAAATGGGACACTTCTCAAAAGTATGCCGGGCCGCGAAATCCGTCAACGAAGTCGAAGATAGCGACACGGTTGACGTCGCCTTCCTCGGAGAAGTTGCGCCAGCAGGTGATTTCTGGACAGTCGACCTTCACGTCAACGAGCAAGCTACAACGTTCAAGCTTGACAGTGGAGCAGGCGTTACGATCATAGGAGACCATACACCATGGCTCGAAATGTTCCCGCCGCAACCAAACCGAAGACAGTTCCGCGGAGCCGGAAACGTAGACCTGACGGACCGTGTCATAGGACACATTCCAAAGGCCCGGCTCAAAGTGGACGGTAGTACGATTACGGAGGACATATTCATCATGCGGGGACAAAAGCACAACCTGCTAAGTAAATCAGCTTGTCAAAGGCTTAATCTCTTAAAACCTGCGGAGTCAGTCTACAACATAGAAGGATCGCCGGACTTTCGCTCTGAGTTCCCGCAACTATTCACGGGACTCGGGTGCCTCAAGAGTCCATACCGGATATCCCTTCTACCAGATGCCGTTCCAGTGTGTCTCTACACAGCTCGAACAGTAGCACACCCACTCCTCAAACAGGTTGAACAAGAACTTAAATCGATGAAAAAGCAGGGAGTCATCTCAGAGGTCACGGAACCAACAGCTTGGTGCTCTGGCATGGTAATTGCCCCCAAGGATAATGGCAAGGTGCGAATCTGCGTTGATCTTACACCACTCAACAAAGCAGTGCAACGCGAGATCCACCCGATGGCCTCCGTAGACGAGAATCTGGCAAAGCTGAAAGGGTCACAAGTCTTCAGCAAGCTCGACGCCAACTCAGGGTTTTGGCAAATCCCCTTGGACAGTCGGTCACGCTTGCTAACCACGTTTGTAACACCCTTCGGACGCTACTGCTTCAATCGAATCCCCTTCGGGATATCATCAGCACCTGAGATCTTCCAGCGCACCATGTCAGGCATCCTACAAGGACTCGACGGCGTGGTCTGTCACATGGACGATGTTCTTATACATGCACCTACACAGGCCGAACATGACGACCGAGTCAGGATAGTCCTGGAACGGCTGGGAAAAGCAGGCCTCACGCTTAATGACAAGTGTGAGTTCTCGAAGACAACTATAACCTTCTTAGGGCACGTAATCACCCGAGAGGGCATCCAAGGAGACCCCAACAAAGTTAAAGCTATTTGTGACTTCCCCCCACCAACGAACATCACCGAATTACAGCGGTTCAACGGTATGGTAAACCAGTTTGCCAAGTTTATTCCAGATTTGGCATCACTGAACGAGCCGTTGCGACAGCTACTTCGGAAAGACAGAATGTGGACATGGGATACACCACAAGTAGATGCCTTTAACAAGATCAAGGCCAAAATGACATCGACTGAAACACTGGCACACTACGACCCCAACCGAAAGACTATAGTCGCAGCCGATGCTTGCGACTATGGTATCGGAGCGGTCCTCCTTCAAGTCAACCAAGACGGTGACAGGAGACCAGTATACTATGCATCAAGGTCACTAAGTGAGACAGAACAGAGGTACGCCACTATCGAAAAGGAAGCACTTGCATCTACCTGGGCATGTGAGAAGTTTTCTGACTATGTCTTAGGTATGCAGTTCACTCTGGAAACTGATCACAAGCCTCTGGTCCCACTACTTGCATCAAAAGACCTCTCAAGTATGCCACCACGCATATTAAGGTTCCGACTACGGATGATGAGGTTTGCCCCGACAGTAGTCCATGTCCAGGGCAAAGATCAGGTGACAGCGGATGCACTCTCAAGAGCACCAGTCGATAAGCCATCACCCTCGGACATAAGCTTCATCGAAGAAGTTGAACAATTCGCTTCTTTCACAGTTAAGTACCTCCCAGCGACAGAAGTCCGACTACGTCAAATATGCAGAGCACAGGACGAGGATGCAGTCTGCACCGAAGTTAAGTCCTACTGCAAAAATGGATGGCCGGGATACATGCCACAGCAACCCTTACTCCGTCCATACTGGGAGAAAAGAAACCACCTAACACTCAAAAATGAACTATTGATGTACGACGACCGCATCGTGATTCCTCAAGCCCTACAGCTCGAGGTACTGGGGCAGCTACACCAAGGCCACCTTGGTGTCACCAAGTGCCGAGCTCGGGCCATGCAGAGTGTATGGTGGCCACTAAGCAGCAAACAGATCGAGGCAATGTGCAATCTTTGCCACATCTGCGCTGTACACCGTCCAGAACGCAAAGAACCGCTTCTCCCATCTTCTTTCCCATCCTATGCCTGGGAAAGGGTCGGTACAGACCTATTTGAACTGGATAAAAAGGTGTATATAGTAGTAGTAGACTACTACTCTCGATGGATCGAGATCCGACGTCTGCTACAAACCACATCAGCTCATGCCATTGAAGCATTAAAATCAGTCTTCAGCACACATGGCATCCCTGACTATGTGGTATCAGACAACGGTCCACAATTTTCATCCCGCGACTTCAAGGACTTTGAACTGAAATATAGGTTTACGCATGTGACCTCCTCACCAATGTATCCTCAGTCGAACGGAGAAGCTGAGCGAGCAGTTCAGACTGCTAAGAATATCATGAGAAAGAACGTAGACCAGCACCTCGGATTCTTGGCCTACCACACTGCACCACTGCAGAATGGCCAAGCCCCCTGTCAGCTCCTGATGGGGAGAAACATCAGGACCACTCTGCCAACAACAACCACACATCTACATCAGGGCCATGATAAAGAGACCGTCAAGGCTAACGAAAATATGTACAGGCAAAAGATGGCAGAAAACTACAACAGGCGCCATAGAACAGTTACTTTACCAGTATTGGAACAGGGTGACCGCGTCTGGGTACGGGACCAGGACCGATATGGTTCCGTCTTGGAAAGGACAGCTTCTCCCAGAGCCTACCGCGTAGAAACAGAGAGAGGCTCAGTAATAACACGCAATCGAGGAGCCTTGGTGCACACTGGAGACAACAGGGCGCAGCAGGACATACCAAGCCTACCAAGCCCACAGCCTTCCTCTCCCCCCAGAACACCGGTGCAAGAGGCCGCTACAGGAATGACCACTAGGAGTCAATCAGGAAGGGCGATAAACCCACCACAGAGGCTTGACCTCTAAGAAGTGTTCATGGGCATAATAATCCCTGAGTCCTGAGGTCAGTCTGCCAATGAAAGACTCTAGAACACAATGTGAGTTATCTCAATGGAGAACATCTAGATATCATAAATCCAAAAGACTTCCATAGATATTCCATACATGAATTCATTAATTCAAAGACAGCCCTAAAGAGACCTACCGCTATCAAACATTACAAACACTTATAGAGTATATCTAAACACCATAGACGAGACATTTCATGAGTATAGTGTCATTATAAGAATATGTACCTTTAACCTAAAAAGGGAGATGTGGTAACACTCCATCTAGTGTTAAGTATGAGAACTAGAGAGTTACCATACAGTGCTGCCACCTATCAGTAAACCTCTTCAACTACATCCTAGTCTCATGTGTTATGCTTTTCTCACACTTACACCAAGGGCGACTCCTCGGGGAAAATTGCTAAAACCTAGGCACTTTTGTCCAAAATCCCCCTCAGCAAGGGTCACTTTTGCCCAAAATCCCCCTCACTAAGGTTCACTTCTGACCAAAATCCCCCTCACCAAGGGTGAGGGTTGTCAAAGGGCCAGCCGCACACCCGTGTCACATTTTTTTTGAGTACCCCCCCCCGGCCCCCCCCCCGCCTCCCGGGGGGGGGGGGGGGGGGGGGTGTGGACCTCTATAGCCTAGGCTAGAGTCAGGGATGCTATAAAGACTTGCCTTCCTGCTAGAGTCTAGGCTCTACTCCCCAGCCCAGGAATTAGGGGGCGGGGGCAGGGGTGGGGCCACCTGCACTTTGCGGGCCCCTTCCTTCTCCACCACTTACAGTGCGGTAGCGTAAAGGGAACATACTACATGTACTACTACCTCCGAAGCTAAGGAAATCCGATTTGAAAATGTACAGAGCACTTTGGCAGACCCTAATTCAATACTGTGAGGGCCAAACTAATTTCTACTCTTACCACCCCTATTAAAGAACCTGTGACACGATTTTTACAATGTTTCTTCTCCTAAGTAATAAATAAAGCTATGTCAACCCAGAACCATGACGCACATAAAGACATAAAGAGTCCTACCCGGTACCACCGCCACACACGGCCCTGCTACCTGCTGCACCCAGCACCCACACCCCCGTACAGCCAGTCTTATCAGCTAGCCATCTTGTGACGTCACGGAGGTCATCCACGCTGGTGTGAGGCACTGGTATCAGGCTTATACGGCACTAGCACATCCTGGTACTTCAGGTAGTCGTGGGCTAAACCTTATCTCTTTACCAGGTTAATCCCCTCCTTTCACACCTTGAACAAAGGGACTGATACGAAATTCACCCATATTAAAAATTTGTAATTTGTTATTTTCATAATTTATTATAATTTGTGAGTTATGTTTTAAGCATCTACCCCCCTTATTGAGAGACCTGGGAGTGAAAAACTGATTGTCAAGTCTTTCATTCATGCATCATGTCAACCCTACAGGGTTTCCACACTAAGGTACTTAGGGAGTGGCCATTTTTTAACAACAGGGGGGTCGGTGGATTTTTTCGCGCGAGCGGGTTAAATTCTTTTTGATTCGGAGGGGTCGAATTTTTTTGCCCCGGGCTATAGTAAGGCACAGGCTTTTAGGCTAAAAAGGGGTGTAATTTTTTTAGTCCCCCCTTTAAAGTTTTTTTTGCCCCCCCCCCCCTTCAAGGGGCCCAAATAATTTTTTGGGCCTCCCCCCCCCCAAATCCACTAACCCCACCCTGCTGTTAAAAAGTGACTAAATGCAGCACTGGCGAGTAATTCGCTGTGATTCACTGTGTTAGTGAATCATGGTAACAAATTATACATGAAGCCTTGAAGTATTGTTCGGCATCTAAAGGATTAAATTATGTGTTTTCTTTGGAAATAAAAAAAAAGTGTTGTAATTTACACATGCGTTTTTTGTGTTGTTTTTTCTTGGAGGGGGGAGGTATTTATCAACTTCCATATCGGTGTTGAGTCTCACTGTAGCAATCCTTTTATTTCGGGCCAGTAACAAAAAAAAAGTTATTAGTTAATGTTTGACCTGGGGGAGGGGCGATAAAGTATATTTAGTATGTACGGCTAGCAAGCCTACCTTTTTCCCTTTTACTAAAACAAGGGTCCACCTTTCACAAAAAAACACCTTTAAGGCAAGGATACATTTTCAAGAAAATTGCCCGTCCATGTCTATACCTATACATTTACTAGGCTATAGTATAGAGCATACACGGATATTGTAATATGTAGACAAGTCCTTTAATTGAATATGATTGCCATCGAGCTGTGGAAACACTAGCCAATGCACTAACGGTTCGTCTAACCGTTATTGATTCCATTCTGCAAATGCTGATGCTCATTCTTCATGTTTTTTCCCCACGATGAAGTCACTATCAATAGGCGTGTGATTTACATCACAGGAGACTCAGGGTGTCAGGCTACTTTATGTCTTTACCAAATCTCCAATCACAAAATGGATGACAATTATGACTTGATCGCACCCGCACTATTACGTGTATATTCCAGGGCGATGCACCCAATTCAATCAATTTTCAAACGGGCCTGATAATCAACCCTGATGATCGAGCCTGATGATCAACCATGATGGCCGTGAACCATGATGGCCGTGAACCATGATGGCCGTGAACCATGATGGCCGTGAACCATGATGGCCATGAACCATGATGACCATGAACCATGATGACCATGAACAATGATGGTCATGAACCATGACGACCATGAACCATGATGGCCATGAACCATGAACCATAATGACCTTGAACCATGATGACAATGAACCATGATGGTGACAGACCATGATGGTGGTGACTGACCATGATGATCATCCCAAGTGGCAACATGGGCAACATCCCCCCCCCCCCACCTCCCAAGAACATGTGGCAACATTGGCAACATCCCAAGTGGCAACATGAGCAACATCTTCCTCATGATTATAGGCCATTTCCTGAATGGGTTGTCTAGTCTATAACACTTTCTTGTGCACTAAGCCTATAGCAAGACAAGCACACATTGGTATATATAACTTTTATTGAATTCAAAACATAGCACGGCGCAGGGTTGTCTAGAATGGTGCACACTGCTTCAGCATTGATTTCAATGGGAGGGCAGTATCTGTGTTTTGTTGATTCAAGAAAGTGCAAATATTTTGGCATGATTTTTTTGCAACAAAAAATGCAAAATTGCGTATGCACTTTATTGCATAACATAGATTAGGTCTGAAAGCAACAGTGCAGCCAAAATTTATATCATTGACATGGATAATTTATGATATATGATAGATTGAACTTGAAATTGGGAAAATCTCTTAACCAACGTTTTAGGTCGTCTACCTAGACTCAGGGGTGCACCCTGAGTCAAAAATAGCTATGAAAGCAATCTTTATATTTTCTTTTTAAGTATAATTTATAAATGATTACATAAAACAAACACAGAAATCCACTCTAATCAGTCTGAATTCCTGGTTTCTCCATGTGTGGTACCTTGTGGAGAAACCTGTCATTCAGACAGATCATCGTGGACCTCTGTCTATGTATTATCGGCACCCCCCCCCCCCCCCCCATAGCATTAAAGTCAGTGGAAAAACGTATTCTGGCATATTTTTATGACTGAATACTAGTAACATTCCGTAAGCTCCCCTGTGCATGCTTTTGGACTTACCCGGCACTAATTTTTCTGAGGGAATATATATTTTAAGCCAGAATTTATAATTATTTAGTATATTAACACAAGATTCGATTCATGGATGAAGGGTATGTTATATATACGTGCCTAATCGTCCTTGGCTATACTAAAGGTTGTGATGAAAGGTGCTATCTTGTAGCCTATACATTTTGTATTGATATTATTGTCATGATAAAAAGATACATTGTCTTGATTTATACAGCTAAAAGTGCCGATAATAGGAGACAGGTGAAGATAATATGTCCCAGAATTATACCAATCCAAACACTAGGACGCCTTGGGGTTGAAGAGTCCAGGAATTTTGGAAATCACACATTTAATAATCTTTTTTTCAGAAATGCGTAATAAGAGAGGCAATTACTGCAATGTCTTTGGTTGCCGGAACAGATCTACCAATACTGGAGCCGACGTACACTACTACCGTCTACCGGCTGTTATCACAAACCAGGGTAGTGAGTGTGAAGCTCTCAGTCGAGAAAGGCGGCATCAGTGGCTGGTTCTACTGAACCAGGACTTCACAGGCAAGAATTTAGCAAACGTACGAGTGTGTTCCACCCATTTTATAACCGGTGAGTGTATCGATTCATATTTTATTCTACCTAACATACAATGTGTAATTGAACCAGGGCACAGTTGTGCCAGGTTCTTTAGAGACAGGTATTTTTGCATTTTTCGTCCGAAAAATGCAACATGTTGTCCGCCTAATTTTCCTGTCTGAGATTGTTCAATAAAATATTTAAATACTGCAGGAAACAAGTTTTGATCAATGCCAATCTATGCCATCAAACATTGAAATAAAAAAAGGTATTTTTCATGTATAAAATTCAGTTTAAAAAGAGGTCACTGAAACAGCATAAAACTAACTTTTTCAGCTCAATGCTAAAGTATGGGCTTTCATGTAAACCACAGACCTTCCTAGACTGTCCCTTTACACAGAATCCTCTTTGTTCTTATATAAAAACAGGGTGAGACGCTTTTTGAGGCACTCTGTGGGCTGAATATTGCATGTACCTTCGGTAACCTTCATGAAAACGAAGGTAAGGCAGTAGTTTACACAGAGAACAATATATACCATTCATGGTTACAAGGCTACAGGAGAAGTGGAAGCGAGGCTAGCGCATGCATCAAAGAGTGGCACTACTGGTTCTTCTCGTACTGCACACACTTCCACAAGCCTCCACTTCAACATGCCCCCCCCCCAACCTCTGACCCCCCCCCCCCCCCACATGAAAAATATAAAAGTCATAATTTTTGGTTTTGGTGAACAGATTTGGTGAACAAGATTTTTGTTTTTTTTAAATCTCTAGTACAACCCACACTCACCAGGTCCATCTTGGACCATCTGTGATCATCCAATAGGGTCCATAAAGCATACGTAATTTTCGCACTGCGCGAGATCTCAACCGTCAACGTGTGCAGAGCAAAATTATACCACCCATATCACCGCCGTTTATCGTCCGATCGACTCGCTTTTTGATAGGGACAAAAGGCGGTACATGCCCGCAGCCTGCAACTGTCGCCCACACCCACCTGCACGCCCACACCCACCTGCACGCCCACACCCACCTGCTCCCCCACACCCACCTGAACGCCCACACCCACCTGCTCCCCCACACCCACCTGAACGCCCACACCCATCTGCTGGCCTGAAATAGAATAACATACATGTATGACACATGACTTCAGGGTACTTTTTAACAAGGAATTCATTTCTAATGCCAGAATTGACCAATGAATGATTATAAGGGAATACTATATCTAAGTACATGATAAGCTCCAGCTCCAGCTTACCCTGAGTCATCTGTGAGGCCACTCACATGCTCAATCTTACACTCACACATCAGGGGGACTGCCCTGGTTCACATGTGATATCAATCACATATACCATTCATTAATATTTACTTTTTGTTTTAACTAGATAGGAAGCATGATTACATGAAATCAGCACAGTGAAAACTCAAAAGTGATGCATAGCATAGTACCTATAAATTGAATACCCTTTATGTAGTATACTTTAGGCTAGAAAGGCTAGCTTGAATTAAATAAATATGCTTTATATAGGATAAATCCCTTATAAGGATGATTATGATATAGGTTTCTATTCTAGGTATGTAGGCCTACTGTAGGCCTAGACATAGTCTGACCCTAGACCTACGTGTAAGCTGAGACTAGCAAATAGCAACTGATTACTAGCTTACAAATGGCAAATGGCAAACAGCAAATGACAATTAGCAAATATCTACATTCAGCAAATGGCAATTAGCAAATATCTACATTCAGCAAATGACAATTAGCAAATGGCAAATGACAATTAGCAAATGGCACAATGTCGCACCGGCCTTCCATAGTATGGTTAATTTTGGGTCGTAAATAAAGGCGAATCTATGAAGTGTATTGTTTAATAGAAGGCAGAATAAAACCCATTGCAGACTGCGGGCCTAGGCCTAGCCTCCACTGTCCAGACGATGTTTGGTCATGACTCAAATAGAGCTGCATAAATTAACATGTTAAAAAGTTTATCCACCGGTAGATAAACATGGCTTCAGACTCACAGAGACACCCAATTATGACTGGTGGATCCATCCATTGTATAGCGAACGCCTTAGATTGATTCTCTAGCAGAAGCTTACATTCTCCTCAAACATTCTTGGTCTAGACGCATCTAGAAATTATCATGCCTATTTAAAATCTGTCTCCTATCTATTTGCAGGGCAAAAAGCCTACTTACATGACCAATCCAACCCAGACTGGGCGCCAAGCGTTAACATGGGATACGCTAAGACATCGAACGATGCACTGAGAACCGTGCAAAGCCATTCAAGGTATATTCGCAAAGTGAACAGACACAAAAAGGCTAAGGCTGCAACAGCTTTGTTAAAGACTAGTGAAAAACGAGACAATGATGTTGCTGTTGCCGGGAGTGATGCAGCGCCTTATCCATGTGATATTCAAGGAACTGCAACTGGAATAGCGACTCAGAATATGATGTTTAGTACAAAGGTAAGCAATGGCGTTGCTGTTGCCACGTGTAATGCAGCGCCTCATCCATTACCATGTGATATCCAAGGAACAAAGACTGGAATGGCAACTCAGAGGTTGACGTTTAGAACAAAGGGAAACAATGAGGTTGTTATTACCGCATGTAATGCAGCACCTCATCCATGTGATATCCAAGAAACTGAGACTGGAATAGCGACTCAGAAGTTGACGTTTAGTAAAAAGGGAAACAATGACGTTGCTGTTGCCCGGAGTGATGCAGCGCCTAATTCATATGATAACAATAACGTTGCTGTTGCCGAGTGTGATACAGCGCCTCATCCATATCGTATCCAAGAAGCTAAGACTGGAATGGCGACTCAGACATTGATGTTTGGTGAAAAGGTAAACAATAACGTTGCTGTTACCGCGTGTAATGCAGCACCTCATCCATGTGATATCCAAGAAGCTAAGACTGGAATAGCGACTCAGACGTTGACGTTTAGTACAAAGGGAAACTTACCCTTGAGAAAGTCTGGTAAAAAGGTAACTGTTGACGCATGTGATGCAGTACCCAATCTATTTCATATCCAAGGAACTGAGACTGGAATAGCGACTCAGACTGAAGTTGACCTGAAGCTGTTCCAGGCAATAATGTCAGAACTTCAAATCCTTCGGACTGAAAATATTGATCTAAAACATGAGGTACTGAGACTTAAAGGTCAGATGAATAACTCAAACAAAAAGTCGAAAAAAAACACCGGTGCAGTGGGGCACAGGCTTAGTATAGAGACAACCCAATTAAAGATGGACAGTTCTGTCAGTCACCGAGAGCCACAGGAGGATGGCCAACATTTGGAAACCGATAGTTCTGTCGGTTACTTAGTTCAGCAATGTGATAACCAACAGCTGGACATTAACAGTTCTGACTCTCACTCAGTAACACAAGGGATTGGCAGCCAACATCGTTGTTTCTGGATGTAATCGCCCTTATTACTCACACATTCGAAAAACCGGTAATCAAGACCCCTTGATGTAAAGTGCCGATTAACTTGACCATGTGCTCGTTCCCACTAACAGGTATTATCATATTGTTGTGTAGTTTAATACCAACAAGAGGATAAACCTGCCTTTAAGTATGGTAACATTTCCAAGTATTTTATATGTGTCTGGTAGATCTATGCAGAGTGATGGTAAGGGACTATTGGCTTATTATTTGCATTCTAGCACTGAAGTTTGATGTTGTCCATAAATCATTGACGAATGATTGATAAAACTGTCGTTGGGAAACAAATGTTTTACTGAATTAGTTTGTATAGTCGAAACGGTTGACTTCAACAATAATGTAAGGACATTGGATGCATCATTGCTAAGTGTTCATTTTCAATCAACTTAAAACACACGTATTCATCCATCTAATGGTTGAAAGATTGATAACTATTAGCACAAAAATGTAAAAAGAAACATTGGTTTTGAAATATGTGTGTTACTACATGTATTACGTATCTTTATCAAGTTAGGTATCGATATATAAACAGGCACTCAACAAAATTACTAGGGCGCCGTGACTTCGATATCATGCCTTGCTTATTAAATACATGTACTGATATCAATTAAAATAAATTATATTCGGATCGCTCGCCCATTTCATTATAATTATCGTAAGTCAAATACCACGTACAAATAGTTCGCACATGTTGCTACTCATAATGTTGTTTGTGATAAGGAGATATTTGAAACACTAATAAAAACTGAATTGATATAATGTATTTTATTGTTTATGATTTTTACAAAACATGAATGATAACGTGAACATGGACTATAGAATGACCCAAGTTTCAAATTCTACGTTTTTACAATTAAAATTCAATCCAAAATAATTGTTTCCAAGCTACATGTTATATACTTTGATACAAATATACTGGTCATTTATCAGATCCAAGTCCATATCACGAGTTTTGATGAGAAAAGTAATTATGAGATGATTTACCAAACAAGTTTTGGAAGTTCACATCTAATAACTGTCTGGACTGCAATCGTTATCATTATATATTCTTTCGACAGTTTCTTATTTAAGCGATAATATAAACTGTACATGAATAGAACGATTGCTATAATCTCACCAATTTTCAAAAACATTGTTCATGGGGAAAAATAAGATATTCATACGATAGTGCGTGCATGGAATGTGCAGCGGACAGATAGTATACTGAACGGTATGAAAATACAGTACACAAAAACATGTATTTGTAAACAAAAATATGATATTGGAATGTAGAATATATGAATTGCAAAAATGTTGGACATGTTAACTCAAAAAACAGCTTGACATACCAGCATATTAGCTTTTGCAGTCAATATTTAGTATGAGATACTCCAAAATCCTCACGTGTATGCAACAAAAATCCCATAGTAAAAGACGCTCCGTTGCGTCTTTTTCTGAGTATTTGGAACTTTACTTTTACACACAATTATTGATAAATGAGAACCAGGAATTCCTGCTTACACTCTGAACAGAAAATATATGCATAGCATCTATAAACCGGTTATATCATCAGCTGTACAAAGGTACATGTACACGGTACATGTATAATCTAAACTCACAAATTATGGATATCAAATAAGATCCCAATTTCTGAACATTTCAATTTTCTCATACGGTTATGCTTCAAAAACTTCAACCGTTCATTTTTACACCAAAATTATCATAATGATGAAAGTAACTGTCTTCTCGAAGCGGCTGGCATCCAACTTAATGTTCCATCTAATACAGATAAACTTGTCAGTAATTCCTGTTTATATGTACATGTAGTATGCTTGAATCAATATTCATTTATAGATTAATAGTCGGCAGTCAACAAATATAACTTTTTTAATAATCACATTTTTGGGAGTCGAATTTCAGGCGCACATACTCAAGTTTTCAAAATACAACTACGTCACGTAGTACGTGTACGTAGAACCTTAAATCGTTCTTAGTCAACAATATCGCTCTGCATAAAACTATCTAACATTTGGAATGCACTTAATCAATAACTAACATTGCTTTTTATACATAGGGGTGTAAAATTGTATATAATTCAGTTTTAATACATTCTGTGTAAAACCAATTAATAAGACCTACCCAGAGCTCCTGGCGTCTGCTTTGGAATGTTCAATGTAAATATTGAATTTTAATTTTAGATCAAATCAATATGTAATGACCCTTCGATATAAGTACCACATCTCTTTCCACTGCTCCTCTTGTTCGCCATAACACAGTAGTTTTTAATATCTATTTACAATCAGATCTATTTACAACCTCACAATACACATCTAGACGTGTCTGTGTTTGGCACGACGATCCAGCACTGGGATGGTTGGTTGACGGAGGGACGCAGGACGAAGTGTCATAAGGCCGTCTTGTGATATAGCTTTACACCGAAAATCTCAAGTTTTGACGAATCTCCATGATCAGCTTTCTGAAAATGAAAAATTATACACATGAAGAACAGATTGATATGCTGAGATGTTTCTCGTGTGGCATTTCTAAAATATACAGCAGTCCAACATTATAGCACTCCAATGCACTATATGGGTATATATCTAAAACTGGACATCGACATCCATGTATCAGAGTCCTTCTAACAGAAAGCTATATTCAGTCTCATCAAAGTAGAAATACATAGGTTGCTATATGAAGGAGAAGGCCATGTTCATGCCTATGTGTATGTCTGTGTGGGTATACATGAGTCTGTGTCCATGAGTGTCTGCATTCATGCTACAGTCATAGGGTGTTTTTAGGGAAATTTCCCTTTTTTGCGATTTTCAACTTTTTTCTCGCCAAATAGGGGGTTTTAAGGCAAATTTCACTTTTTTGAGATTTTGAACTTTTTTCTCGCCAAATCAGGTGTTTTTAGACAAATTTTACTTTTTTGCGATTTTCAACTTTTTTCTCGCCAAATAGGGGTTTTTTAGGCAAATTTCACTTTTTTGCGATTTTGAACTTTTTCTTGCCAAATCGGGGGCTTTTAGGCGAATTTCACGACTTTGCGATTTTGAACTTTTTTCTCGCCAAAAGCTGCAGAATCTGCCTCCATGCGTGATCCCATTGATGGACTCTGGATAGACCCATGCATAGTGAAGACCTACATAGTGGACATGAGGTCAAGTTAAAAAGTGCAAGTCACTTGTTTTGCAACTTGGACTGAACTGAACCTAATAGCCCTTGACTGGATTGTCAACAATCAATTAAACTATGACCAAACTCCCTCTATTTCGGAGACCAAATACACTACAGTCAACTCCCTCTAATCCGGTCACCCTTGGGACTATCCAAAAATGGCCGCATTGGCGAGGTGGTTGCACTGGAGGGAGTCAATGATAAGTCTATGGAGTACATGGAACACAAGCTACCCCCCCATGTATAGCCTATAGGTATTTTATTATAAATGTTCTAATTTCTTCATACACTGGATAACAGTGTAACCTAGACACCTTGGTGGAAACACGTTATTTACATTGATGTATCTAGTGTAGATGGATTTTACCACTGGTCAATACCTTTTTTAATTGATATATTCACATGGCAATGAACATGCGGTGGCTACAGAACCTATTCAACAATCCCCCACCAGTACTGGAGGGGGGGGGGGGAGTGTGGGTGCTCCGATTTACAAAGACAATAGAACTTGGCTATTGCGTTCACGCCCCCCCCCCCCCCCCGTCACCTTCAGTCAAGCGTAACATGAGCGGAATCCGTCAGCTTTAACACCTGCTGCTGTGAAGATGGTGCCCCGTATCCCAACCAACCCCCCCCCCCCCTTTGTTCTCCACACACAGACTTTCATTGGACCACTCGGTAAAAGGCTGCATAATGTTTGAAAGAGCGGCTAGGCCAGAAGTTTTCATGACTCCTGGTGGATCTATGAGCGCAAAGTCATGCATCATACCGACCCTTCAGGAGTGTATCAACTTGGCATGATGCATGACTCAACCTATGTCAGCTAACCCTCCGATCATCAATATTGAGATTATTCCTGCCCCATTGGTACAGGAGTTGTGATAACGGAAATTTACTCTCTGAATCTTAAAGGACCACATACCTTTTAGTCTTTAGAATGAAGATATATTTACACTGTGGCCGCATTAGAGGGAGAAACTGCCCCTTAAGACTTCAAAAATAGTGTCCGCAGGGCGGGGTGGCCGCATTAGAGGGGTGGCCGCATTAGAGGGATTATTTTACATTAAAATAAAGAGAAAAACGTTTGGTACTTTCCAAAAATGGCCGCATTGATGGGGTGGCCGCATTAGAGGGGTGGCCGTAAGGAGGGAGTTGACTGTATCAAATGATTTATATTTATTCAAAATAACACCCTGTGTAGAATGGCTTGGTATTCAGGAATCCTACTGCGAATAAAAAAATGTCAAATTCTAATTCCAAATACCTGAAAATTGAGAAATGCTGACGTTCACGGGTTATGTAGGAAATGTACTAAAAACAGCAAAAAAAGGCAACAAAACCCTAATTTTCTCAAAAACTGTTCAGTAGGATTTTTTCTAACTGAGGTTCCACTGTTTTCTACCCTCATATTACACATTGGCATAGAGAATTTACTGACACCTAGTCAGGATTTTGCGCTAGGAGCAATCTGTGAGGCGAAAAACAGCCAAAATGAGCCACTGGTCTGAAGTATAAAACTGGGCATCGATCACTATAGAGCTACAAAGAGACAGAGAATCGATGTCCAGTAATAAGGTGAAACACAAAGTACAATGTACTACATTTTGTAAATCTAAAAAATTAGGCCTTGTTTAATAGGTTGGATATGTTTACATGTATATAGACCTCAAATAAAATAAATATGATAGCATTTCATTTTATATCATTATTGTAGTAGCAATTCTGTATACTTGGAGACGGTGCCATTGCTAGGCAGGCTGACCGCTAAGGCAGTAGTGTACAGTAGTGTCTATGGTGTAACTGACATAAAGGGTACCAAATTTAGGGTGATGTTCGCACATCGTGACTATAGAAAAGATAGGGATCCATTTCAGCACTCTAGCATCCGCCTAATACAACATCATTCTGCCACTAGTACATTAAGTGTACATGTACTTACCGGTCAAGCGTATCATCGCTTCATCAGATATTGTGCGAGTAGACCCAGACCCAGCAGTGTGTACGATATGTGCCATGAACACCCGGCACACGTGTAGATGAACCGCTTATCGGGGGAAGCTGGAAGATCAAGGAAGAGCAATGAACAAACAATGGCTGATGTAATCTACAACACAACCAATTATGCCCTATGAATTAGCCTCTTCTGCACAATTCTAGTTTTTTTATGCTGAAGGAGGTACTAAAACTGTCTGATAGTATTCAATACTATTAATCCTTGGGGTACAAAGATGCCTCTCGCTAGGCCCATTGTATGCTGTTGGCGGGATATCGCCATTAGCAACACTAGCTTGGAGATTAGCAAAATTATATATATACCAACCTTCCAAGATTTTGCAGGATCTGCCTAAAACAAACTGCACGGTTGGGGAGCTCATGAGGCCCTGGCCTCCCCTGCTGTAGCCGAATATCCGCAGGTTGTAGAACACTTCCGGCTCTAATTTGTTTATGGTGTAATGAGTTTTCTTCTCAGAATCATAGTCGGTCGGGAAATAAATGGACTCTCCCTGACGCCATATTCGCACCTGCAACATTTACAATGTAATATTAATGTAAATCACATAGGCTGAAATTTAGAGATGATCTTCAGTATACGATATGAATAACAAAGAGCATATTGATAGCAAAAACACAGGTCCTTTTAGGTATAAGATCAAAGTCTGAGTAAGATGTTTAGAAAATGAGAATATTATTAGGATTTTTGCTTTAAACTGTATCAAAAGAATTGACATTACCATGTAGCCTTGTAGAGGCTCCTCCTCGATGCCGGTGCTGACACCACGCCAGTCGACAGACACCGAGTCATGACCAGACACTTTCACATGTACCTCGGTAGGCTGGTTCATAGGGGCTGGATAAACATGTTATATTCATTATGTCTATGTTGTCGAAAAAACTATGGATATTTCAGAATGAAAAACTCTTGTTCAAGACCACACAAGATTGCCCTGGGTAAGCAATATTTACATACAAGAAAATTGTCTCACTGAAGCAACCGGTCTCCCAGGGGCATCAGGCATTGATTCTATATGGATAATCTACATGGTTAATAAATTTATTCATCTTTAAAGTTAAAAAACACAATCAATCTGTTTGTGAAAATAAAATAAAAAGATGTACCTGCTCTAAGTGTCTCTTCCAGGTAGTCCTGACTCTTGGGCCCGTTACCAGCTGAATTGTAGACCTGTACGTTGACGTAGTAGTAGGTGTGAGGTTCCAGTCCAATGACCAGACCTGTGTCAGTCTGTCCCGATATGATGTTGTAAATAGACATAGTCTCATCCTCACCAATCTCCTTCCAGAAGTTAATCTATAAATGCAATTGGATTAATCAAGTAAGGGAATTGTCATAGTTTGTAATTATAGAAAGAAAGCAGCGTTGAGATTATACACTACGACATTATTACTGAAAGCTCTTATAAACTCTACTGAGAGCTAGAATTGCCTTTTTTAATGCACACATATGGCTGCTATTCCTCAATTATAACCCTCACTTCCTCAAAAGTTATATTTATTACAGGGGCGTGGGGGATATTTTCCCACATTTAACCAACCCTCAAACCTAAAAGGTCAAGCCGAAAAAGGTAATAATTGGCCGGACCCCCCCCCCCCCCTTGTCCCCCCACTTTGAAACTGCTTGCTACGCCCCTGGTGACTCAGTAATTGCACTTACCCTGTATCCTAGTAGGACACCTTTCATGGTTTCACGGTTGTTGGGTACTGGGTTCCATGTCACTCGGAGTGCAGTAGAGTTGTAGAAGAAGGACCGCACATTTGTTGCAACACCAATAGGAACTAGAGACGAAACAATCAGAAATGACAGATGGGTTCCTGACATTAGATCAAACTGGGACCCTACATTTTAAGTCTTTAAAAAGACCATCGTATGCGTATTCTCATCTACAATATTTAGTTTCATTTGCTAACATATATATGGATCATATCATGAATCAATGTATTGCAACAATCGGTTTTCAGAATAAACTCGCTATAGTTACATGGCAAAAGTGTAACACTTACTGTCTTCAGCACTGTGTATTCTGGCAGGCTTTGAATCAGGGCCAGGGCCGACATCGTTGATGGCCCTAACCATGACATCATACTCGGTGTAGTAGTTGTTCTGTCCAACAAGCTGCACGTAGCGGCCGGTGTCTGCCCCCTCTACCTCAATCTGTAGGAAGCACACGTCACACATGTTTAGCAGAATGTTACTTTAGAGAGCAGCTGGCAACAATATACAAAATGTAGTGGGTTAGAACTATAGCTGCGATTGTCATTGCCTCGGTCGCGAGACAGTTACTTCTTTTTTTTTAAGATTGAACATGTGGTTTACATCACAAATGACCAGGGTGATTGAATCGATTCATTGAAGCTGCAAATCATTTCAGGAACAATGAATTATTTGTCAATTCTGAGATCAGAAACGTATTCCTGGCTCAAAACTACCCTCAAATCATGTGTCACACTTGTATGTTATTCCATTTTAGCTAAGCAGGTGGGTGTGGGCAAGCATGTGGGTGTGGGTGAAATTGCAGGACTGCAGGAACCCTCCGGTTTCCATGCCTGTCAAATTATTAGAGTTTCCTTTTCTCCAATGGACGTTTTTCCAGCTACTTTCCTCCACAGATCAACTTCTACCCATCGATGGTGGCAATTTGGTCAAACAGACCAAAATGAGAGCTCCCATTGACTTAACATAGGAATTTTAAAGCAGATGAAATGTCTGCTTTAGTACAGGTCCCATTTTTGATTTATTTATCTATTTCATTTTATTTTTTTTCTTTGGGGGGGGGGGGGGGGGCACGTCCTGCCAAACCGTCGTAAAAGACCGTATAGGGATCCTAGGATCCCTGAGTCAAAAACTTGAATATGTAGACCTTTAATAGATTACATGACCTACCTCAGTCCACTCCTCATCTATTATGAAGGCCTTCTTGTATGAGACGATATAGCGACAGTTCCTTCCGTTTTGCTTCGCTGGAGGCAGTGGGTCCCACACAATGACAAGATCGCCTACCTTGCCGCCACCACCACCAACATTTTCAGGAGACTTTTCTGGTTCCATCTCTTCAGTCGTGTACCACTCGGATGCCCAGCTTGGTTCCCCGAGCCCCAGTCCATTCTCTGCCATGATCCTAAATTGGTATTCACTCCACGGGGAAAGCCCTTCTACCAGGGTCTCTCTCTTACGCAAGTCATCTCCGCGGATATTGGCCTTAACCTCATGCCAGTACTTTTCATGCTTGCTGTACCCTTCAATAGTGTAGGAGGTGATGGGTTGCCCATTATTGGGGCCCTCCACCCAGCGGATGTATATTGTCGTTGCTGTTGTCCTTTCCCCAAAGATAGAGGCAGGCATGCCTGGGGGACCGATAACCTTCAAGTCTGCGTACTTTTCAATGAGATCCGACGCTGTCCTCGCTACGCAAGTATATCGCCCGGCCATCTCAAATGTGGCTCGGTCGATGCGCAAGCCACCTCTGTTGATACCCGTCCCACGTGCATAATACTTGTCATGCTCAATATAGAACTCGTTGCTAAGTTGCTTGATCCGGATAAAGTTGATCTGTCTGTCATTGTGGTACCAGAGGTAGGTGAGGTCCAGCAGTGGGTTGTAGGAGGCCTGGCACGGCAAGAAGGCGGTGTGGTTCACCTGCACGACTGTGTTCCGAGGGAAGTGGCTGATAGTAGTTGAGGCTGGACATGAGAGTAAAGACATATATTTATTTAAAACATGGGCCGATCTAATCAAAAATGTTATTTTAGGTTGGCAAAATAAAAATCTCTCTCGCCACTGAAGCAAAGTGATAACATATTATTAGTACATGCTTGTAAATGGTTTAATTTAAACCATGAATTAATTGGAGAAGATATACCTTGTACATGTTTGGGTCTCTGACCTCCTTCGCTCACAATTACATTATTACACAGAAGTAGAATAAATCAACACCCAGTTATTTAACTTAGTCAAAATTACAGGGTGAAGTTACAAAGAACTCACACAGGATGGTCAACTTGCTGGTACCCTCTGCACGGCCCAAATCATTGCTGGCCAAGCAAGAGTATTCTCCTTGGTCGTTGTCACGAATTTGGCTGATGTGCAGGTTTCCATTGGGCAACATTTGGATCCGTGATGAAGGGTCAGAGCCTACGTTGAGAGCGCGGCCGTCCTTCTTCCACTGTTTGGTACCCTTGGGTGCTGCCTCTGGTTGACAAATGATGGTCACGTTGCCACTGCGTGTTGCATAGGTCGTAGGCTGCATGGGGTACTTTTTAAAGGTGGGTGCAAATGCTGCAATGTAAAGGGTTCAATATGTGTTTAGTGTGACCAAGCATTTGTGAATTAAGTGCGAATCTAACAATAGAATAGAATTGGGCGTTAAGTCAAAATTGTTATAGGTCCATGGGTAAATGTACTAATGCATTGTGGTACATATGTAGACAACATTTCAACAACAACTCACAGAGAATGCGGAGCTGTGCGGTGCTGTAGCGGGTGCCGTGCAGATTAGATGCGGCACACTGGTACATGCCGCCATCCTTCTCCAGTACAGGATTAATGATAAGTACATTCTGCTGCAGCGTGAACCGCTGCTGGTCCTCCGGAGCCATGTCCTCCACCCGCAGCCTCGTGGCGTTAACGTACCAGGAGTAGGTCGGCTGTGGCTTTCCTTTAGAGACGCAAAGCCATCGTAGCTCGCTATTTAAATCCACATGCTCATCCTCCAGTGGAATGGTGAAGAAAGGTACAGCTGGGAAAAAACAAGGTAACCATCTATTACTTTTACAGAATATGCATCAATTGCAAAAAAAAAGAAGGAAATAAGGTGACTGGTCTGTATATGGCAATTTCAGGTATGATGTTCAGGTATTAATCCGAAGTCCCTACTGTCTTTTTATTTGTTGAATATATAACAGTTTCTTTTCAATTTCATGCACATAGTTTTAACCAAACACTTACAATCAACAGGCAACTGGACAGTGCCTGTACTTGATTGCCCATTGACCCTTGTGACTGTACACTTGTAGCGACCCCCGTGGATTATTTGTACATCTGGGATCTTCAGCACACGACCGTGGTCTTCGGTGACGGCACGCTCTGGCATTGGTTTACCTACCCGAGACCACACATACTCCAGGTTGTTGATCTCATTCCTGCAGTAAAAACAAAATAGACGGTTATATATGATTATCAAGGAAATCACCGAGAACCGAGGTCCCCAATACAGATGCCCATGTCCTGCGGGCAGCCCGTTCTCTCTTACTTGTGTAAATATATTCATGAACCTGACCCCTATGCCAACTCGCTACATATTTCTATCTTGATCTTATTTTTGGTTTATATTTGGATCAATTTCTTTCTATATTCTCGAGATGAATCACTAAAAATAGCATCAGTTACTAAAATATCATAGAAGGATTAACAGATCGTTGATTTTACTTACGTTCCCAAAGCAAAGCATTCCATACGGACATTATCTCCCTGTTTGGGACTGCTTGGGAAGACGTTTGGAAATCCGCTGGCAATCTGAGGCTCTCTTACACTCGCAACTAGTTAAAGGGAAAAATATGTAAAATATGTATCATTGAAATAACGGATTCCAGCGGTGACTACCCAACACGATGGACACCCCGTAACAATCATTGAAATAACACATTAGCCGAATACTGGAACAGAGTCATATATCTATCAAACTGTTTGAAAGATTTGTTTGCTCTGGCCATTGCGAGGTCTCCTCACTTCGTGACTTTAAAGTTGACCATATTTTTAAGTATATTTATCTTTATTTGCCTTAAAAGGTCTGGTAAAGCACGACAAGTACCGTGAGTTTACAGAGCTTCTACAAATATGTTGGTACATGTATGTATACACATTTAAAAGAGCTCCTGCCCCTCTTATCATTTACGAGAGGATCGGCTTAACCATGAATTAAAGCAAAATTTGCTAAAGATGTCCTATTGCATAGTACCGGCCTATCGCTAAATCAACAAAATTTCTGAATTGGCACTGGGTCGTGACATTGGACTTACCTGCTTCACGGACGATGAGTTGGATGGGCATGCTCACTTTGCCCTCGTTGGAAAGGACGTTATTTCGTGGGCTAGAGACCAGACAGTAATAAAGTCCTTCGTCATCCTCAGTTACAGCAGAGAAGTACAGTTTCCCGTTATGTGAGATGAACGTGTACGGTTTCAGCTTCGGACGGATGAAGTTCTCAATACTATCCTTGTACCAGGAATACAAGACCGCTGCAGGGAAGAAACATGATTGACTTATTGGCTTACATCATCATACACTTTTAATAAGTTACTAATAGACAAATCTATAAGGTGCTCAACGCAAAACTAAGCTGAAGAAGTTTATTTTCAATGTGTAATCATAAATACTATTCACAAATCACCGAACTGAGGATCAACTGTAAGGATATATACATGATTAAAAGAATAGCCTTTAAAATAACGACAAAACAGTGCTACCGACATCTAACAATCCACTCAACTAGCCAACTTGAAGCCACTAACAGATCTAATAATAACTTTTAAGGTCTACATATGCAAAGAGATATTCAAACTCTTAGAGAATTCTTTTCATATGTAGTCATACCTGGGTAGTGCTTCGGTGGGTTGCACTCAATACCCACACCAGCATATTCATTGACGATTACCGGGTCGCGTATAGATTTAGGGAAGTCCAGCAAGTAGCCAAAGCTAAGCTGGACTTCGTTACTAAGGATCGAGCCAATTGGATTACTGGCCACACACTGGTAGTTCCCATTGTCTTCAGTGTCGGTGGGATTGTCAATCACCATTTTTCCATTTATCACAGTGTAGCGCTCCTGGATCATGGTATTAATCTCCTATAGAAATGAAGTGGAAAAATATAAATAGTACCTTTTTAGTAATAATTACATGAGGATTTTTAAGATTGTATAGCTAGGAGATGTTTCTACAAAACTGTCTCTTGTCAATTACGACATAAAATGAGGTATTAAGCATTATGATAAGTCAGATGTTTAAATAAGGACTTCTCTCTTGTGTTTCATTGTTTGACCATGTCAGTCTCACCATAATGACTTCAATGCTAACCCTTTAAAGGACACATACCGGGAGTGCATTAATGCATCATACTCTTGGTCGGCATGATGCATGAATGCAGCTCTGGCGAGTAACTCGCCAGTACTGCATTCAAGCACCATGATGATAAATGTCAATTTTCTAGCGACGTGTCCTCACACGGCTACTCTGTGTTAAGGTGTACTGACCACTTGTTGCTGGTTCTCCTCCTTGAACCACTTGTATGTGGGCTGTGGTTGGGATGTCGCCACGCACTCCATCTCCACATACTTCTTTACGCTGTCTTTGTCATAAATGAAATCTTCCGGCTCTATAATAAACTTGGGCCCACGATGCAGTTTGTTCGGGTCAACCTCCGAGGCACCATAGCCTATAATAAACCATTTTAATGTGGTTAGTATGTATGTAAACTAGAGCAGCAGTTTAGGAATACCGGGGTATTGTTAATTCAACATACATTAAATATACCCAGTAGTCTCTATATTTAAACTCTAATTAATTCCTATGTATTTTACTTGAGCTCCAAATGTTATCTTCTACCTACTGTGAATGGCACAATGAGATGTGTGCTCACTCCATTCAAAATTCATATATACATATGATCAATGGGTGTGTAGCTAGAAATGGAGTGCAGATATATCATAGACTTGGATAGGCTTACCAAAACCGCGGGAGGTGTCTATGATTCTGAAGATCTGTTCTTTGTTAATCTCACACACGTAGGGTAGGTTGGCGTTTTTATCTCCCAGTTTCCAGTTTCTCGTTGAGCCAGCTGAACAGAACGGAAACAGAGGTTAATGATCCCCATCAAACCCGTTTTCAAAATACCATGTATTTGTCTCTCTTTCAATGGCTTTCGACAGCTATGGCATATTCTAAATGTTCATCAACTGCCTGTGCAGTCTCCTAAGATAAACACAATTTCTTCCTTATCTGAAATAGTTCTTTAGAAAAAGAACAATGTCATTGTATTTACTGCACGGGACAACTTGAGAGTATTCATTGTGGTCAACTTTTCAACTTACTTTGTGTGTAGTAAATAATGACGTCGCCGTCCATGAACCGATCTTGGGGAGTGGCCCAAAACTGGAAACCCTGCACCTCGGTCCCATCGCCTTCCCAGAAAAACTTTGGGTCAGTTTCAGAAGACTCTCTCCGGTTCCCACTGGTGAACCAGTCTTGGCTGAAAGAAAACAAAGGACACCGTGAATATCATCAGCTCTACCCTATTGGAACCAGTATGACTACCGGCGTATTTTCATTTTCAATATCGTGAAGAAACGTTCAATGTGCTATCAAAGTTGCGACCGATCAACATAGATAATATTGGTGGTACATGTATAACTGTATTTTATCTTTGATCAAAATAATTTCTATAATTTTAATTTTCGAAAGGGAGCTGGTCAATTTGAGATGAGTTTTCTGTCTCAGAGTGTTGGTCGTGACATGTTCATTTAATATCCTATCCCGATTTAGCACATGTAAAGTTTGAGCGTGTGAGTGGCCTCACAGATGACTCAGGGTAAGCTGGAGCTGGAGCTTATCATGTACTTAGATATAGTACTCCCTTATAATTATTCATTGGTCAATTCTGGCATCAGAAATGAATTCCTTGTTAAAGAGTATCCTCAAGTCATGTGTCATACATGTATGTTATTCCAATTTAGGCCAGCAGGTGGGTGTGGGTGAGCAGGTGGGTGTGGGAGAGCAGGTGGGTGTGGGCGACAGTTGCAGGCTGCCGGCATGTACCGCCTTTTGTCCCAATCAAAAAGCGAGTCGATCGGACGATAAACGGCGGAGATAAGGGTGGTACAATTTCGCTCTGCACTCCTTTTATCCTGATGTTGTCGCTGGCAACTCTTGTGTTGTCTTGCTGAGTTCTTGAGGTACGCGAGAAACGACTATGGTGCCACCATGTAGAAGACGGGTGGCACCTTAGTCTAGGAACTAAAAGTGATCCTTGTGTTTGGTATGTACAGGGTATGATATGAAGTTCATTTAAGTAATTTAAATAATGTAGAGGGCATTTTAGCTTAGTTGGATGGCATTTTCATATGTTAGATGGTACATTTATGCCTGAAAGATAGAAATGTGCTAGTTCTTTGCTGAGAAGACCACTTCTATCAGCTCCAGTTTTTTTTTTTAACCTTGCAGCCTATGGAGAGTTCATTTAGAGGGTAGTCATTAAACAGTACTTTAAGAGTTTAACAAAAAGAGAAAAAATACGCAAAGATCGCATTTGATTTGCGAATAAGAAAAGAGATATTGATTTACTTTTTGAAGGAAATATTTGTCCCCCGATCTTGCCCTTTATTTAAGCTTATTGTTTTTTTTCTAACTAAAATAGAAACTGAGTAATATGCATTTTAAAATGGCTAAAAACGTCTTAAAGGAAAAGCCAGGCGTCGTATATGCCTCAGGGTATGAACCCTGAGTCAACAAGAATTAGGTAGGCTGTGTGGAAGTATTGCAAACATGTATTGCCTACTTACTTGCCATCATCATGATCCATCAACCATTGTTGAAAGAATTCATGTTCAGTAGCACTGTTGATACTTATTAATGCAGCTCCGTCCCGCTGAAATCAATCACAAAAAATTAACCATCTTAAGAAGTATGCACAAATTCAACCAGTCACTGTCTAGAATATAGCTGGATTATTGAGGTGCAATTTAGCAATTAAGTCATTATCAACTCATGTCAAATAACAAAATTATCGACTATCAATTAACAAACACTTGAGAATTCCAATTTTTACAAAGGGATGGCTACAATCAACAATAAGACACTCACTGCACAGTCTTGACCAGCGCTGTCATAACTTGTCGGTTCAATTATAAACTTGTAGCACTTGTTGTCGTGATCAACCCATGGCGGCGGACAATCTGCATCATGAATATAGAGACACATGACCATGTCTTCCAATTCAACACAAACCATATATATGTTGGCATTGATCAATCAGTTTAATACTAAGTAGACCAAATAATTATTGACAACCGGGTTGAGAAAATCAAAATCAATGTTTTATATATAACCTTGTTCTATCTATAATAAAACGCCTTAATAGTATTTTTTCAAGAGTCAGCGTCAGTTCTGCAACAAACGGTGAAAGGTGTTAACGAAATAAAAGACTATTACACAAATGCATTCCTTCAGGGAAATTCCACTCTAGAAATGCAAAACAAGACATCAAAGAGGTTGATAGCGATCATATGTTTTACATGTATACACACATTTTACTTTGTTACGTTTGTTAAATTCATCCTGTTCAGATAAGAGCCCGACTTTAGAATGACAATATTTATGTTATTTATCCCCCTTCTTGCGGCGAATAGTTATTTAGGAAGGAAGAGCAGGGATCGGGTAAAACCATATTTGCCATGCATGTATATTAGACAACGGTAAGGGCATTTCACAGTTACACTTATAAAAGGAATTGGTATGCATTCTTATACAATTTTTTGTTGCAAATTTTGGTTGCATCGCGAGGGAGGAAGACCTGCAAATTTTGCTCCGCGTCTCCATAAAGAGTTGCATTCTTATACAATACGCAAACTCAAATAAAAGAAAACTTGACTACAAGGGTCAACATTCTATAGAGATCTATTATTAAAGCAAGACGTTGCTACATCTAGGTCTACAAGACACTGGGAGGGGGCTGCATCAGATACAACAAACAACTTAACAAGGAACAGGAAGGGGAGAGGCGTAGGAAGCAAATCTGCCCTCATCCCAATCAGCTTTAAGCATCGGCTTATGCATGATGGGTCACACACTTACATGTATATAGGATTTTATACAAAAGAGCCCCCTTTAGTTCTGATTGTTGGCCCATTTTTCAGATAGATAACATTTTTGAAAAGCAATTTTATTCTTCATGGCAAGACATTGCTGCATCTAGGTCTACAAAACATAGTTAAAGGAGGGTTTTGGGAAACAGCTGCATGAGGTACAGAAGCCAAGTTGATGTCAGGAAGGAATGGAGGGCATACTATAACTCTGGCGACCCTTTTTTCTCTCTGACTATTTAAATAACTCATTTTTGAAATTCCGTTTTATACTTAATTATAACAAATGAAAGCAGTATTTAGGACATTTCGCGAAGGCACATGTCATGCACACCAACAGGTTGAATTCGTTTAGAAACACATGTCAAGAATGAAATGTAATTCTAGGTGTATCCTTCTTTTTGTTTTTGTTTACTTACCTAACAGATCTGATTAGAAAGTGATAGAAACACAAGAAATGTCACGAGTTTGCCCACAGTATAATCTTCTATGTGGTAGCGACATGGATGTCAATGATACACGTACCACAAATATGGATTATAACATCAAAGGTCAAAGTGCATCAATAGGATAACTGTCCCATAAACATGTATGCTTTTCTATTTTATTATTATTCAGTCTTCATAAATATACAAAAGAGATCTTCCGTTTTAAGCCCCCCCCCCCGCTTATTAGTTAATTATCTGGGAGAAAAGATAATAGTTTTTCATGGGATATCATTACATGTACATGTGTATGTAAGCTACGTGTAGGTTTAATTTTGTTAATACACTGTAATATATTTGCTCTGTTTATCTAGTAAATACATCGTCATCACCTATCCATTCCTCTAAAGTTTCAAAAGATTTAAACAACACTGTACTCACCATATTGTGCGTGTACTAGTGTCAACAGCAGGGCTAGCACGCCTATCAACGTTAGGTCAATCTTCAGCACATTCATCTCTCTGTAAAGTACAAACAAACTGTGAATATGCATGTATCATAGAAGCAAACCGTGCTGCTGATATTATTTAATGTCAGACGCTGGATAGATGACCCAACCGTGTAACTAGAAGGATATAATATACACGTTGCATACGCATAGATAGTGTATAGTTTATAGAATCAACAAAGTGTACGTCTCCAATTAGATTTCATAACAGCTCAGCAAGATAGTACGGAAAGCAGATATATAAATCAAATACTTCATAATATATGTACATCATCAGAAGAATATGCTGAGAACATCAGATTGCCTGCTGAGCACTTAGGACATGGGACGTGTTGGTGTGAGGTTGCAGTAAAAACCCGGCATGTTCTATAGTATTGACTGTGGCCCTGTGCAGTAGCTAATGTGTCAGGTGTCTGCTGTGCAGGGACTGCTACAGTAATGAGTACTGCTGTGCATCCTTGTGGGAAGCCGGGAATGTCTATATCTATCAGGTCTCACACGCCTTAAGGGGATGGCCATGTTTGAACAGGAGGTGGGCGGGGGCAAAAGGGTTCAACCGGTGTTGGGCCGGGGGAGGGATTACCGAAGAAAAAAGTGTCACTTCTTTTAAGCGAAAGGGCCAGCGTGTCATTATACATAAGAAGGCGCACACACGAACGCCTCAAAGCCCTTCTTGCTAACAATTGACACTCCCTAAAGAGCTGCTACATTCACGATGCCGACTATAGTAATCGTGGGTTCCTCTCCCCAACCCGCCCTTCCTCTCTCTACCTGACCTGGGTCCTGGGCACCAGTCCATACTTTCCATTTAAAAAATATTCTATCCTTGTCCCTATGACAGCGTTCTCTGTTATAGGTTAAAGATGTATTATAGATGAGGAACTGCTTGGCTGTATAAAGAAGTACTTTTAATAATTCCAACCTGAAGTACTATAAATCTGAAGTGTTTCCAATATACACACAAATGTATAGTGTCCAAACTATAAGTTCACAATCACAATTCCTGTTGTAGTATATTGTCCTGAAGAGTATTGTCTGTATGGTCAGCTCTTATGTCCTTTAATGCTGAGTGGGGTCCCACTGGTGTGGGGCCCTCGTAGCTCCATGGCTGGGGGCTGTCAGGGAGGCATTCCCCGCAGTCCCGCACTTGTCCTGTTACATTGTAGTAGAGCTTCAGTCCTCCATGGTCAGTGTGTCTTCTATCTTCCTCTGTATCTTCTCTCTGATTCTATGAGAGAACAATCTCAGTCTTATAGTTCACCTCATCCAAATATTAAAGTGGGTAATGCTGTAATGTTACTCAAAATAACCACTGATGTAATCCCTGCCCATGACAGGGTATCGTGACTGTCCGCACAGGGAAATACCCAGCGTGGGTTTAATGTGCCCTTCATCCAATGGGGCTCGGGTACCATTGACGTCACAGAACTTTATGGGTTCTGGGAAGTGGGTTCCCAATAATGTCTTTTGGGTAATCAGTAACGCAGAGAGTCAGCACTACTGCATCCGTAGCTCTGAGAATCATGTGAACACACTCACAAACAAGTTTTACATTAATCTTATGAATGAGTAAATACCATTTTATACTAACTGTACTATAGCACTACTTTCCATTGCCGTCCTCTTTTCTCCTGTCTCCAGCACGGTCACTTCCCGACTATCCACCTACATTTTCTTCATTTATTCAGCCACTCTATTGGGTACAGGTCCCACATCCCTTTGCGTTTATCCTCACATGACACAGTATGTGATTACAATGTCTTACTGCCCCCTCTCATTATATCAGTTATCCTCCACTATTCCCTTCACAGAAATCTCATTTTCAAATCTCTTATAAATACCCATGGGGATGCCACATTTAAATCCTTCTCTCCTCCATCCCTCTACCCATCTTTACCATGCTCCTCCTCCCCCAGTCTCCTTCATTCCACCACCCTTCACACTTCTCCCGCCCTGTCCGTCCATGTGCCTGCCCCCATCCCGGGCCTCCATTCTAAATTCTACTCTATCTCTCCCTGTTCCCCTGACGCCCCCTGGCGGCGTGTGGCAGTACCATCACGACTAAGGAGGGTCCCGGGGGTGTGGGGCGGGCTGCTACCGCTATCAGCGACGTCCTACGTCAACCGCAGGCCTATTGATCCACCGAGTGTGTGTGTGTGGGGGGAGGGGGGGCAGAGGGTCCCCTCCCACCCTTAGTCTCAACAAAAAGATGGCCAACTGAGTTACTTAAGCACTCCCCTCCTTCGAGGCAAATTACACTTTGGGGGACTCCTTGACGACAACTGAATGTAAACGAAGTTCAGTGATTGAGAAAGAAGGACACTAGTATGATGGGAGTGCATTTTCTATATTACAGCGGCGCCCATATTGTCTTCCATTTTCTAAAGAGGGTGCCTGCCTTCCGTCAACACCATTAGTGGGATTGATGTTAATACTATTGGTATTATTATAAAGCATCACTCAATAACAGTGGATTGTTAGTTTGTCTTTTGGTTTACGAACATAATCTATTAGTAGGCTACATTCAAGATGCTGTTGAATAGGGCAAGTGGCTAGAATATATGCCTTTTCGGTCTGACCGGTATCTAAAGAATGCCCTGCCTCATAATATGCTACTTTTATATGTACAATGTATTTAGGATTGTCTAGCATTATGTGATGCTCAACATTATAACTGTTTACTTAGACCTAGAGGAGGAACCTCCCTAAAAATGTAGTCTGGAATCTCAGTTCTTGTTCCTCTAACCGGAAACAGTAGCATGGCTCTCATCTATATAATGCAGAAAAATATCGTCTGCCTTTCCATTTTCACGGTCATGTGACCTGGAACACTGCGTCCGGCGTCTTTTTCCTACATCACCGTCACATGGTATTCGAGAACGCACAGGAAATCAATACCCGTGCCCTAGGGCTTGATTAGAGCCCTACACGCTTCACTGCCCCAGTATGGCCTCCCGCCCTCTTATAAGAGCCGCTCTTACTCCATCATGGAGTGAAGTAGATTAGTATACTGCATAGTATTTGTGGTCGATTCTGTGTTAAAGACTGCTCCAGATAAGGCAGGAGCTAGCAGGAGACCTGCACACTGTTTTATAAAAAGTCCGCCATTGATGTGTACATGCTCCACTTTAATACACACACTTATTTCCCTCGTAAATATTGTATTGTGCTGAATAGATCTTAATAGGACAATACAACATGGTTTTTCAGCACCTACCGTAAATTCCCGTGTACTACCCGCATCTCGCGTATAACCCGCACCCCCAACTCAGGAGAATCCTATAACCCGTTTTTGGATCTGAAAATCTATGTTTTAGTACTGTTCTATAGAGATAAAAACCCTCGTATAACCCGCACCCTATATAGGCATGTTTGGTATCAAATGAAAGCTTAGATTGGTTCGCGTACAACCCGCGGGTAGTACGCGGGAATTTACGGTACTAATTATATTCGTTTCAATGAGCAAAGATGAATGGCACTGAAAGGATAGTCATTCTTCAGCATCCTTCAGTATTCCTGCGTCTTACATGGCCGTTCTTGTTGACTCGTTTCCTCAATGCATTTAACTCGTCCCCCTCCTTATTTGCCTAATCAATTTAGTTGCGTCCTTTTCAAAGCTATTCCTTGCCTTATTCCACTGTTGTCTGCTTCCATGTATCTCAGTGTACCCCTCAATAGTTATGTCTGAAGAACGGTTCCCCTTGCATTCCCTCACCGTTATTTATACTTATATTTCCCACCTTCAACCTCACTTAAATTGCATTCCCTGCTATTCTTCCTGTCTCTTTTCGAAGTATATGGTAGTGACCTGCTCTTTTAAACTACGTCATATATGGTATGGCTCCCTCGCTATGTCTCTTCTTCTCTACACTGTTCCCCCGTTATAAACCCCTCACTGAATTCCTCCATTTGCAATGCCTTATTCATTCGTATTGCAACTATAACAAATAATAGATATTCACAGTTTCCTGGTCCCTGGCTGACCAGGCACGCAAAAGTGAAGTGTTCCACTCCATAAAATCGCCCACTAAATTGGAGAACCCAAGTCCCAAATCTGAGGTCAATTCACCAATACCTCTCTTTCTAAGTACGCTCATGTGAGCCTGGGACTAGGAGGTAGCCAGTTCTATTGAGGATACGAGAGGACAGCGATGCAGATCTATGGTGTTTGCTCTACTTCAGGATAAATTTGACAACTTGCTGGAGGATCTTCAGCGCCGTTTCGGAGATTGTGGAGGGAAAGACTGGTAATCAACTGGATTTGGAGAAATGTGTATGGGGTTCAATTACCTAAACTAATATCAGTGAGTGAATAACCTAGTGCAGTGCGATATGTGGAGGAATACCGCCCTTTTTATGGGATAAACTACATACACATATTACATTGGTTTAACTTTAGGATAAAGAGGGCAAAGGAGACCACTGAAGACCTAGTTCATTGATTTAAAAGGACCGGTGAACCGATGTCCAAAGGGCTATTTAAAAGGTTATTTAAGGTTCAGTGAGCGTCTGAGGATGAGACCCAATGGTCGTAACGAGACCGCAGGGCAGGGTGGCCGGGGTAATAGTGACGGCAAGATGGACGGGGTGTCGGCTATAAGCAGTGGGAGGGGTGTCTGGTGGAGGGCGCGGCGCTAAGCCTCACCAAGCCCTTATAGATCAATAGACACACGTTTGTGGATCCTCGCTCAGCGGGAAATCGGAGGATCGGGGCGTTGTTCGGCATACCAACAGGCTCTAACTCACTACCTCTCCCACCCCCACAGACACACACCCCAAGAGCCAGACGGCTAACTGCCGATAGAAGTGGGGCCCTGGAGGTTACCATGGTGACAGCGATGACGAGACACGGAGCGACGATGTAGCGGCAGCGTGAGATCTGAGGGATCTAGGGATAAATCAAACAGTGGGGGCAGTCAGGTTGGCTGGGTGGCCGGTAGGTGGTACTGAAAGGGCAGCATGCATGTATAGGGTGGAACATGGCTGATACAGTCAGGGCAGTAGATGGCAGTAAAAGGCTGAAGGCAATGAGATGGTTTACCCAGAATGAAGCAATGTGACTGCAGAATAAATAGATGAAGACAAAAGCTGAAGGCAATGAGAAGACAACCATTTAAGACAATGGTTTTGAAACCAAATGATGAAGGCAATGATAATGAAGCTAAATCAGACGAAAACAATAAATGAATGAATGCACTGTCAATGCAGTGAAGGACTGAAGAGATCGAGAAGGAAAATACAGATTGAAGGCAATCAGAGGAGGAAATGTTAAATAGATAAGAGACAAAGACTGAATGCTCACTCAGCAACTAAAAAAAATAGTATTATGAGTGGAAGGCAATGAAGGAAGCCAAACACAGAAGACGATTGGATTGCAATGATGTAGCTTTAATGAGGGAGACGAGACAGTAAAAGGCTGAAGGCACTGAGAGCACTGGTCGTCCAATGGCAAAACTAATGAGTGGACAATAATGCAATGCAAAGACAGTCATGACTGGAAGAGTCATTGAAGGTAGGGCCTATTGAAAGTCATTAATGGGTTGATGCTAGAGAGCTAAGGCCGGGGTATTCTAATATGCAATGATAAGCAGGCTTTAAGAGAGTTAACAGGCGGAGGCAATGAGAGGAGAGTACAGGGCTGGAGGTAATGTGGGGAGAGTAAGGGGTTGGTGGCAATGCAGGGGAGAGTAACGGGTTGGAGGCAATACAGGGAGAGTAACGGGTTGGAGGCAATGGAGGGAGAGTAACGGGTTGGAGGCAAAGTAACGGGTTGGAGGCAATGGAGGGAGAGTAACGGGTTGGAGGCAATACAGGGAGAGTAAAGGGTTGGAGGCAATGGAGGGAGAGTAACGGGTTGGAGGCAATGCAGGGGGAGTAACGGGTTGGAGGCAATGCAGGGGGAGTAACGGGTTGGAGGCAATGCAGGGGGAGTAATGGGTTGGAGGCAATGTGGGGAGAGTAACGGGTTGGAGGCAATGCAGGGGGAGTAACGGGTTGGAGTAACGGGTTGGAGGCAATGTGGGGAGAGTAACGGGTTGGAGGCAATAATAATGAATACTATACATTGCAAGATGTTGGTAGGGTTTAGGATGAGGTGTTAGCATGAGTAAACAGGTGTTTTAGGTTTCTTTAAGACAGTTGCAATCATTGTTTCTCAGCAATCCATTTCAGTCCACTGAAAGCGCTGATCAGCATCGTCAGTTAGTGGCAGTGGCTGTAGTGGTATGGAAGATTGGAGGTTGGAGTGGTTGGGGGTGGATGCGGGGCAATGTCAGGGTAGGATGGGAGGGTGGTGCCTTATCAAATGTCCTCCTGGGTGCCGGCTTATCTTGGACTGTAAATGGTGTTTCCAACCGGAGGCACCAAGCACGTTTTATTGCTGTATTTTATGGACACAAACGGGCCACGCATATCTCACCGGATGAACAGTGCATTTTGTATAAAGACAGTTATGCTGTTCGCAATAAGAGTATCCAAAAAGGTTACGCTTACTATTTGTATGATACAGTATGTTTTAAATCATTTTCCACGATCACCCTAGACAGGTTAATCTGGCCAATCGCACCAACGCACGGAACTCTGTTACTTTGACTGCCCCAGCGAACCAGATGTTCAATATCACAAGCATTACAAGTCATGTTTATCTGCTGGATTGAGGAAGGCAGGGGCGGAGCAGATACTTGCAATCATTTGTCTAGAATTTTAATGGTCGGAGCTTTAAACGGTGAGAGCATTTTTCAAATACTCCAATCATTAGTTAAGTTTGGGCCATATCAATATCATTAGATATAGTTTGATTGGCATTTAGGATGATATTTCCTACAATTATGCACATGTATATGTTGCCTGCGTGAAGGATGAGAGGCCTGCATAACATCTGTCTGAAAAAAAGTTTTCAGCAACACCGTTTTTTTGTTAGTTGCAACAGTATTAATTACTCCCCCAATCAAATACCTGCCAGAGTGTCTGAAAAAAGTTTCACCTACCGTACCCTTCCCATAGACATCAGTTGTCCAAATAATATTTAATATGTATATATATATAGCTAATGTTATCGCTTTATCTACGTAGATCTATGTCAAAGAGATCTATGCTGTAGCAAATTACCACAGTTATTTGACAAATATTTCTTTCATTTTAAGGGGTTTTATTGGGAATTTTTGAAAAGGGATATACCATGAGATACTTATGACAAAGGGTAATTTATTGATTTCATTTCCCAAAATATATGTGAATAATTGGTCTAATGGGAGCTATTTTCAATTTTCGTCCGTCCATGACAGCCTCGGCCAGCGTCTATCCTGCCAGTTGGATAGCCTGGGACAGTGGGAGCATGCTGTCATCCTGTTCCAATACACATTATTCAGTTACCTTTGTCAAGGATAGGTGTTAATTACACAGTAGGCCCAGCTACTTTATTTATCCCTTCGAGATAATACACTTGTCTCTTGTTGGATGTGACCAATACACACTCGTACGACACACAACCATTTGCACCAGCAATCTAGCGCAAATGGGTAGCAACCCCACTTCTAATTTAATAGCTTATGTGGTCTAAAAACATATTTTGAAGCATGTAGAGCATAGTTCTAGCCATTCCCAATATCATATTATGAAATTATATGAAAAAAAGTGCCCAGGATATCCATTCTTATGATAAAATGCAGGTATTTTCAGGCCTATTCTTAGGTCATAGCAGTATATTTTTGGGTTGGAAAGGATGAAACACTATCAAGAATAGATGGAGAAATAGCTTCTTTTATTAACAAAAAAATGTATTTAAATTTGTTTCCTAATGCAAAAAATAGTTTTTTTGGGAAAAAATAAGGAAAAACTTTAAAATGTCGTACCAGGTAGGAAGAAGATAAAAATATCCTTGTGGTGCTATTAAGATAATGAACACAATGCTAATATGTATAAATACTTATTCAGGAAAAAGTACAGATGTAGTTTGAAAATGAGAGGAAACTTTCACCAGTTGAGTTGTGAAAAGTCACAGTTCAACTGTTGGCAACTGTCACACCTATGCAGTGTGGATGCCACATGGCCACACCTACTCTGAGACCTACCCAGAAAACCAAAAAGTATAATCAAATTGATAGAAACATGTTTTATTATCATTGCAACAATTAGTTATTTGGGAAAAAAATAGGAAAAACTTTAAAATGTTGTAGGTAGAAAATAAAAACACCCCTGTGTTGCTATTTAGACAAATAACACAATGCTGCTTTTTATTAATACTTATTGGTACTTATTAAAATTTTCTTCTTTAACCCCTCCCCCCTTCCTCCTCACACCTGAAGCTCACACATGGCTTGCCCAATGGAGGAGGCAAGTGTGAAGGCTAATCCCCTGCCCAGGTTGGCTGCTATAACACCTGTAATTTGGCATAAAACACCTCCAGTAGATAACTACAAATGGCATTTATCTATAATAATACATACACAGTCACTGCAGAGGGAAGGGTGGTCAGCAGTGTTGGGATGGGGGTTCAAGGACTGGCCCGAGATGTCCAGAATCGTCTCACTTGAGTCAATAAGGGAGTGTTTATTTATTAGTTACAAGGGGGGGGGGGGATAAAAATTTCTGACCCCTCCTGGGGGGGGGGGGGGGGGGAGTAAAAAATTCAGCCCTTTTTGAGCAAAAAAGCCACTGCGTTACTAAAGTAGGCAATTCGGCCCAAAATACAAATATCCGGAATAATAATGTAAAATTAGTATGGGTCAAAAGATATCATGCAGAAAATGTACAGACCCCAATACAAAGATAAAGAAGCGGAAATTCCGGGGGGTATACATCATTATTTAAAGACTTGGTCCTGTCCAGTTTCTGCCATTTGTACCTTTAAGAACAGTGGTCTGAGTAGAGAGGAGCCACACAGCAGGGGGCCGCACTGACCACCCACGGGGGTAGGTAGCAGGGAGGCCGTCACACATGCTGCACAGGGCCTGGTCAGACCCTGCCCCGGTCTGTTTTACTGTGGGGACCACTTTTTATGTCCTTTGCGGTAAAATGCGGTAATAGATAGAGCTAAAATAGCAATTGTTATCATAAAAGTAATTCATATAGAGTATGTTACCACTCTTCTGGACTCTTCTACTCATTATTTTAGGAACAGTGGCTGTTGGAAGTTGGGCAAATTAACACTATATATGTGAACCAATGGAAAATGATTACACTATAAAAGTTAGATATATGGAAAGTGTATTGTGTTGACTACAATCTCCCAAGAGATGATGCATCTATATTGAGATTAACCCTTCTTTTCCTCCAAAGGCAAAGGCCATGTCTGCCCTGAGTGTAGTGTGGCCCAGCCCACAATGCCAATATTCACAGCAGTACCAAAAAGTAAAATGTCTGAATTACCTTTAGATATGCTTATCAAAACATACATACTAACAATATGGAAAGGGGAAGAATGTATGCTTCCAACAACGTAACACATGAAATAATGAACATAGCATATCAGGTAAATTAATGCAATTCAATGAGCCCTTCTTTAGCACTGTGACAGATAGGGAGTGCCCAAATAGGCCGGGCGCCGAACTACCTAACTAAAGTTCAAAGGGGGGAGGGGCCGAATATTTTTCGGCGAGAGGGACGTGAAATGTTCTACGCGCTCTCGAAGGGGGGGGGGGGGGGGGTAAAAAATGCTCACGCCTCCGCACAAAATCTCACCACCCCCCTGAAATTAATAAATGAGCACTCCCTATTAAAGTAGCCTAGCCTAAATAACCCGGCCATAAAATCTTTGGGGAATCCATGAGTGTAGGCCTACGACTATTCGGTATTGAGGACAGCATGAAAGATTGTTGTGATCCGTTAATGTTACTGTACCAGATATATCTATGAGGTCAAATAGAAAATCGAGGGATTTCAACGCCTTCCCCCTCCACCTTTTTTTCCCTTCAAAATCCTGAATCCTGTCTTGTTTGACAGTGGCTTATATTTTATAAATTATAGCATAGATATTAGATCTATATACCGGTATATGATTTATATTAACACGCATGTAAGTAACTAATATGATTGATGCACATGTATGATGTAGTAGACCTATGAGACGATTACGACCACTCAAATGAAGGTTTGACAATCAGCGGTAGGCCTACAAGGCTACATCAACAGGTGTGTCATTTATATATCAGCCATATTATTGGGGCGGAAGGAGGGTGAGAATGGGGTCAGCGCAGGTATGACAAATCCGTCAACTTTCCACTCACTCAGGTAAACCTCCCAATACACACCTGCCACTAATCAACGTCTCAGGAATAAAAAGATAACATCACTTCACACTGCCATCTTGCTTTGATAGTGATGAGTCTCTCATCTTTGGGGAGTGTGAATGAGAGCAGGATCTTTAATTTCAAAACCTTCCCCAGTCTCACTGTTTTGCACCTGTGAACTGCAGCGGCCGCCCGTCTCGGCTGTCCCAGATTGGTCGCTCGCCGACCGGGGGGAAAGCCCGTGTTCGGCCGACCGTCAGATTATCTCCCGCTTTAAAACCATTGCCTGAGTAATTTCACAATTTCACTTGGCTAAAGGAGCTCAGCGAGAGTAACTCTGGTTGATGAATCCCCTGTTATCAGTAGGATGTTATCAAGGAGTAGATAAGAGAAGGAGATCGCTTACCTGGCTTGAGAGGCCACTTCGCTCGGCGGGCGCACTGTGTTGATAAGATGGCGATGGCGCACGGGCCAAATCTGGGTCAAACATATGGAAATAGGTCAACCGGCCGCGAGCGCCGGACTGACATCTACTGGCATACTTTAGAACCAATGTGGAAATTTAATGTCATTGTTTCTCGTTAGGTGACGCGACTCCTCATTTTCGCGCCTTCGCGCCCGCGCCCAGTCTCAGCCGCGCCGACTATATCAATACTGACAATAGTAGAGGTCTCATAGAAGGAAATAGTCCTGCTATATAATTTAATGTAACGCGACACCCGATAAGACCGACAAAGACATCTTCAAAATCTTAATATCGTCCAAGAACTGATAGCTAGATATGTTGGAGCATACAAGCTGTGAGTCAGAGTGATGTTAGACTTCTTTATTATCAGTTGAGTTACCAGTAGATCTACATCAATACATGTTGGGACACTGTCTGCCATGTGCGCTCAAGTCCGCCATCTTGGATTCTGGTGTCGCACGTCCGATGCGCCCCCCAACATCTCCCTTTTATTAAAAGTTTTTTTTTTTTATATATATATATATTTTTTAAAAGAATTAAACATCCCCGCAGACATGTATAGTCCAAATCATAAGAAACACAATAGTGACTACCTCCATAGTCATATTATCCCATGATAGCAGTACTTTGCTGGAAAGAAACTGGGAACAATGAGGCATAAAATAATGTCACAGGGTTTAACATAGCAGCTAGACCGGGAATGAAGTCACAAAGTTGGTTTTATGTGAGGTCGTAGTCATCATATTTTGATGGTCGATATATGTCTCTCGTCCTTGTACGACGAGCAGGTGAAGGGCTTGGTGCGAGGGCCAGTTTATTGCTCATAACTGGGCCACTACCAGCACCAAGCCGAGATGCACCAGCACTTGGAGTAGACGGTGCGGGACCCATTGGGGACCGCACTGGAGAGCGAGGTGCTGTCACCCCAGGCTGCGACTCAAGCTGGTTGTCTTGTAGGTCTGGCTGATCTGGGGCCCTCACCAGAGGTGGGCCACCAGGTACCAGTACCTGTGGCACTTGTACGCATCCAAGGTCCTTGTGGGGGAGCAGCTGGTCGCACATGAACCCGGTTACGGCTAGCTGTCCCACGGTCGGTCTGAAGGGTGTATGATCTAGGTCCTTTGCAGTCCACTACCTGCCCATAAGCCCATGGCTGACCACGCTTGTTCGGAGGGGGCTTTAAGTAGGCATAGTCCCCAATTGAGAGTGGGGAATTGTGGACCACATTCCTGTCATACAATGTCTTGCTGGCCACTCTCCGAGCCTCAATCCCTTCCTGAACCACACGAGTGTCCACCACCTGAGGGTCCAACAGTCTGTCTGAGGTCGGCAGAGGGGTGCGCGTTCGGCGACACAACATGCGCTGCGCAGGTGAGTATGTGTAGCCAGATTGAGGGGTGTTCCGATGAAGCAGTAGGGCCAGGCTGATGTTCGTGGATTTCTTTAGTAGGCCTTTGGCTACCTTCACAGCCGCCTCTGCTCGGCCATTTCCCTTGGGGTAATAAGGAGATGACGTTGTGTGGTTGAAGTTATACCTGATCGCGAAATCTGCATAGTCCTTACTTATAAATTGAGGGCCATTGTCTGTGTGTATTCTTGCTGGGGCGCCAAAAGTGGCTAGATGGGCCTCGGTCTTGGCTACAACTGTGGAGGCCAGAGTGTCCCCCAGCTCATCTACCTCAATCCAGTCTGAGAAATGGCACACGGTTACTAGGTAGTCCTTACCCTCAAAGGCACACAAGTCCTGGCTGAGTAGCTCCCAAGCCCTGGTTGGTATCGGTAGTGACATCATGGGCTCCTTTTGTGAGGCTGAGCCATACAATGCACAGGTCCCACAAGCCTCACACATGTCCTTGATTGCCGCTCTCATTGCAGGCCAGAACAATACCTGCTTTGCCATTCTGTAGTTTGACTCAGCCCCAAGGTGATTTGCATGGATCTTGCCTAACATTTTGGCCCGGAGCTGTTGAGGCACCAACACAGTCTCCCCCTTATATATAGCCTCATTGAGTACAGACAGTTCATCCCTGTATCCCCAAAATGGCCTAAGATCCTTGGGCAACAGGGTACGATCGTCGGGCCATCCATTGATGATTGTGTCCCGAAGAGCACTGAGGGTCTCGTCAGCATTGGTGAGTAGGACTATCTCCTTCTCGGTCTCTCCAGTCAGCCTGGGGCTCCGGCAGATAGATTCACATTCCAGCCTGAACACCTCAAACCCAGTTACAGACGTGTTGACTGGGGTGTGCAGGGCCGTTCTAGAGAGCGTGTCCGCAATGAGCAGGGTAGTGCCTTTCTTGTACTCAAGTGCGAAGCGATAGCGCTGCAGGGTCATTAGCATCCGCTGCAATCTGGCAGGCGCCTTGTGTAGTGGTTTTGACATAATCGGGACAAGTGGTTTATGATCTGTGTGAACTGTAATGTCAGCTTTCCCGTATAGCCACTGGTCAAACTTGTGTAGTCCCTGGCATATTGCCAGACATTCTTTCTCCATCTGAGAGTAGCGTTGTTCTGTCGCACTGAGGTGACATGAGCTGAATGCTACGGGCTGTAACTCTCCCTTGGCATTTGGCTGAAGGAGCGCTGCACCCAGTCCTGACTCACTAGCATCCACCTGTAAGGTGACAGGCTTGTCCAAGCAGTAGTACAGGAGTGTGGGTGCTGATGTGATGAGGGCCTTGGCGCTCTGGAAGGCTTGCTCTTGTGTGTCTGACCATATGAAGCTTGCACCATCCTTCGTTAGCATCCGAAGTGGCTGTAGGGTTGAGCTCAAATTCTCGCAGAACTGTGACAAATATGTGGCCATGCCTATAAACCTGAGCAACCCAGCTTTGTTGGTCGGGGTCGGCATCCCAACGATGGCTGTCACCTTGTCCGGGTCAGGTCGCATACCATTGTCTGTAATAATGTTGCCCATGAACTTGAGTTCCTTGAGAGCAAACTTGAATTTGTCTGGGTTCAGTCTGATATCTTTGGCCACACAGCGCTCCATTAAAGCCACTAGTCTCCTGTTATGGTTGACCTTTGCCACATCATAGCTCTCACCCTCGCCATCCCAGTGGGCACAAAATACTGACATTGACAACCCTTTATCAATGTTGATTCAACGTTCTGTGCCCATTGGGATACACTAGAATATCATCCGCTATGCATAACGTGCCCTCAAGCCCTTCAAGGGCATCCAAGAGCCTCTTCTGAAACTCCTCTGGTGCACTCGATATGCCGAAAGGCAGCCGCAGCCATCTGTATCGGCCATAGGATGTGTGCATAGTGGTTTGCAGTGAAGACTCCTCATCAAGAGGTCTGTGTAAGAATCCTTCACGGACATCAAGGAGGGAAAAACACTTGGCGTCACCCAACTTGTGCAAGTGCTCCTTCAGTGTGGGGATCTGGAAGAAAGGCCTCATAATCGCCTTATTAACTGTCTGACTTGGGTCGATACACACCCAGAATTTCTTCGGGGTTTCCCTGATGAGGGCATTTGAGCACCATGGGGGTGGGTTCATCCACCTTCTCCATAATCCCTAGGGCCACATACCTGTCCAATGCTTTCTTCTCCTTTTCCCTCTTGGCGACTGGTACCCGGTGATTGGGCATCTGAACTGGCATGACGTCTGCCTTCATTTGAAAATGTACAGTGGGGCCAAGGTATCCGAGGCCCTGAAAGCTGCTCTTGTACTCACGTAAGATGGCATCTTTAGTTAGCTTGCCAGCGGGTGGTAGGCGTCTGGAGAGCGGAATCTGGATAGTCTTTGGAGATGGTGGGCATTGCCCCTGATCTGCTGCATCTACCACATCTGGGGAAAGAGACAGGACCTCATCTGCCATGATCTTGATGAGACCTAAACTCTCACTGTCCTCACCAGAAAGCAGTGCAGGCTTGTCACCAATGTCACTGTCTGCTAGCACCTGGAATACTAGATCATAGTATCGATTCCCGCGGTCACACAGGAGGTTGATCTGACCAAGCGGTTTCACAGGTGAGGTCTTTTTGTATGGGAAAAGTTGATATGGTGAGCGTGACATGGTGATGGTGGGAAACAGACTCTTAGCTAGGCACTCAGGCATCGTGTTGATCCCTGCTGCAGAGTCAATCTGTACCGGGGTTCTGACAAAGCTGTCCCCCTTGTCTGATAAGAGAAGGTGTGCAAAATACTTACGACCCTTCCTTGCACCGGCCTGAAATGCATCCACATCACCAAGTGAGTAACACTGTTCGTCGTACTGATCATGAGGGTAGGCACTCTCAGGTGCGCAAGCCTGGTCGCCATCAGCTTGAACTGCATGGACACTGTGTTGCCGGGCTCGATCATCGGTCGGAGGTTTGTTGGGAGTTCCATGATAACCTCCCCTCCCTCGGCGGTTCCTACGTGACTGGCCAGCACCACGGCCCTGGGACTGTGGACGGCGGTTATCCCCCTGTGTCTCAAGACAGACGCGGGAGAAGTGATCATTACCGCCACACTTGTCGCAAGTCTTTCCCTTGGCAGAACAGTTCGACCAGGGATGTGGGCCACGTTTGTCACCACACCAGTGGCATGTGCCGCTCTCAAGCTTCAACTGCATGTCCTTGTGGGCCTTTCCCTGGGCCGCCCAGTTGACCGTCTCGTCCGTTCTGCCACTCGCCTCGCCAATGAGCTGATTCGCTCTTTTAGCCGCCTCAAGTGTCTTGGCCTCCGCCACCACGTCACTCAGGGTCTTCTTTGTGTCGTCGGCTTTGACATGGCATTTTAGTAGATCGGCCCGTATGTCACTGTTCCGGAGTCCGAAGATAAATTTGTCGCGACTCATCTCATCCTTCAAAGCATCATAGCCACAAAGGCTGCAGTCACGTCGTACATGGGTCTCCCAGTCTTGTATAGACTCGTGAGCACCTTGTGTGGCCAACCAGAAGGTGAATCTGTCCGTCAATAGCGAGGAAGTGGCTGTGCCGGTGTAATGTATTCTGAGCCGTTCCATCCAGACCCATGGCTTTGCCTTGTCTGCAACCGGGATCTGGGGCTCTATGCTGTACCGGATGACCTGTAGTGCCTCATCCGGCATGGACGATCAGAGCGCCGCGATCTCCATCAGTGGCTTGGCATAATACTCGACTCTATGAGTCGCTGGGTCCTTGGCCAAATCTCTGTATTGGGCCTCTGTACAATAGTCATGGAACCTCATCTCAAAATTTTTAAAGTTCTCTGAGATGCTCCCTGACAGGCTAAGTTCTGGTTTTCTAGGCCTAGACATAGTGTAGATGAAGGTGGATCCTGATCTGAGTTGGAACAATTAGGGCTACTGGTGTGCTAATTACTATTAGATCTGGTGCAATTAGGCCTACACTATAATTTCCACTTCCAGACAAAATTGAAGGTGATACCCACTTGTGACTTGCTGGTGACTCTGGCTCTTGACAGCTCCTGTGTTTGAAACTGACCCCACTTCTGACACTATGTTGGAGCATACAAGCTGTGAGTCAGAGTGATGTTAGACTTCTTTATTATCAGTTGAGTTACCAGTAGATCTACATCAATACATGTTGGGACACTGTTTGCCATGTGCGCTCAAGTCTGCCAACTTGGATTCTGGTGTCGCACGTCCGATGCGCCCCCCAACAGATACATCTTTTTTATATATTCATAGGGCCTACCCTGCAAAAATTAGCTACTGACCACGGAAATTCTGAAAACTGGTCAACCGCGTAGACTCACCTCCATGCTGGTTGCTTTCACAACGAATAAACACCAGTTTCGCCAAAACTCAAACCACCATCCAAGAATTTTGGAAATACCATGTATATTCCTCTTTTGTCATTGCTCTCAACTCAGCACACATTCAGCAGCATGTTCAGTAGTTTTTACAATATTCACATTAAATCCAATTGAATTATGGACCATTCAGTGCTCCTGCAGTATTCACTTCTCTCCAGAATCGTATATGACTCCCAGTTTGCTACGGGATTAGCCTCACTGAGACCTAGAGTCTGAGGGTGCTGGTTAAGGTAGCTGTCTAGGATAAAAAACGGACCTACTGCGCATCTCATTGCACATACTAGAGGGCAGGGCAGCATATGTTCCTCTAGCCGGATAACATTATGTGCATAGCCTCATGTACTTATACAGGCATTTCTCTGTCAATACACAAGGGGGCAGTAGTGAGCCAGTGATTAGATAATGCACTCTGCATAGGGCTCTTTCACTAGAACACTTTAAGTATAGGCCTCATGGCAAAATGATAAAAAAACTAAAATAATGCATGGGACCCTATGTTGAAATTACTTTGATTAATTTGGATATGATGGTATGGATGTTTTGTGGGAGTTTAAGCATAATTCAAAAACTTTCACTACTATTCCTCATTGATTAAAACTATTTTCCCTCTTTGATCTTAGGGAAATACTTTTAATTTTCAAAATTCTGTATTACAAAAAGTAGCCCGGGACCACCCATATTTCTTTTTCCTATTGAGTTGCGAATTATGCAAAGAACCTGGAGAAATGTTTTGGTAGAAATTCAAAAACTTTTGATCCATTCTAGACAGCCACCTTAACAGGGCCGTGGGCGCATCGCGGCGCTGTTACATAACCCTGTTCACAGGACTGGGTGGGGGATACTGAAATAGAACAATGGTCAATGTAGCATTTCAAAATTGGCCTGTTATTGTGGGCAATGAACCCTGCCTCAACCTCTATCCCTATATACTCATGTAGTGAGTTGGGGCCATCGTGGTTTCCCCGGGATCCTGAAGATCGGCTGGTTGCTGGTGACCTGGCCAAACAGTGGCTAGGTATGAGCCTTTCAAGACACTCTACTGAGTGTGCCGCCATTAGAGTTGACTGGGGTTCGAGACTGGCCCGCGCCTCGTTTTCTCAGGGTGCACTCACTCACCCCAGTTTTTTACATGAATTCACCTTTATGCAACTTTCTATGGCTGGAATAATGTTTCAAAAGACCCCAGGCGGGGTCAGTTGAAACACAAGATTGGTTGGTTGAAACATTTTTGAACAATTATGTTTCAACTTGCCCCACGGATGTTTCAACTAACCCCAGATCCAATTTTGGGTTAAAATGACATTTATTGCAGAAATTATACACAAATTCTGCACCTATGGTGGTGTGAATATTATCCACTGTGTACCTGCACATATGCATAGCTGCAACTAAAGCTGAAAGGTGCAGTTTGGGTGGTTACTGGCGTATAGGGGGCGTATATGCCTCCAGTGAATTTGTTTCAACTAACCCCGACAAAAGTGTTTCAACCGACCCCACACCACATAGCATAGTGCTGTCCCCTTAGACATTAATATCACTTTATGCTAATTATGATATATGTGATTCCAGTATACATGGTTAATGATATAAACGTTAAATTAGACGGATACCTTAAAAACTAAAGTTTTGAGAAGAAAAAAACTCAATTTCTGAAATTTCACTTTTTTGATAAAAAACTTGATTTATATATGGTTTGGGCCATATATCAAAAAATTTAGCTAATATCTTTCTGATTTTTTCACTGGTGATAAAAATAACAATAAGTTCACATGAGAATCAAGAAAATCAATCCAAACACATGTTGCCTCTATTATACAGCTAGTGTTTCAACTGACCCCGTGTTTCAACTAGCCCCGGTCTCCCCTATATTGTCCATATTCTGTGTGTTCACAAAATCCCAGGAAAGGGGGTCCTTTTTGGGCCATTTTCAATGATTTTGGGGCAAAAGGGGTATGTTTTTAGGCTAAGAGTATCCCTTGTGGCGTGCCGCAAGGGTCCGTATTGGGCCCTCTGCTGTTTCTTTGCTACATCAATCAAGCCTGTAGGGTCGATTAAGGTAAACCAAATCAGTTTTTGCTTTACCCTCCAAAAGATATATCATACCTGAAAAATAAACACATACGTGCCTAAGTGTCACAGAGGGCCTACAGATGCCCCCCAAAAAGTTAAATGACATATTTAGATGCCGGTTCAGTTTATCTAACCTCTAAAATAACTGGTTCGCTTTATCTCAATATTTTAGATAAAGCGAACCAACCGGAATCTTTTAATTCTAAATGATTTTCACAGCATATTTTCATTTTAAGCATTTTTTTTACTTAAAAACCCCACAAGCTTCTTTTTAAAACCGTAATATATCAATTAACCATACCCCGTCAACTGGGGTTACGGTACTTGAGACAGTTTTAGAGGTTTTTTGTATGTATTTACTTTGCTATTTATCAGATCATTTTGAGAAGCCTACCAAATGAGAGACCATTTCTAGGGCATTATTTGTTTTCCAAAATACCTAATCCAGCTATAGTTCTCTCAGATATACAGGCTCATCTTTGCGCTGTCTCAAGTTACCCCCAAACAGGGCAACTTGAGACAGCCCGGGGTAACATGAGACACTTTGTTTTAATTTGTTTTAAATTACCTAAATCTGACATTTTTTGTAAAAATATCATTTACATGAACAAATATGAGACAAACACCTATCACAATAGTATATTGTTAGAAATTATGTTTTTTTATGGTCATTAAATTTTCTCCTATTTTGATATGCCAGAAATCTATCTGGGGGAGCTGTATTTTAATATTTTATTCAAAATACCACTGGGGTAACTTGAGACAAACACCTTTTTGTATTTTTTACCATTAATTATTATAGGAAGTGTTACAAACTTCATGCTATTGTATTATTGCATAGAACGAATATTCTGTTTATATTACCACACCAATTAACACCAATTAACAGCTTTATAACTTAAATTATGAAGTGTCTCAGGTTACCCCCGAAATTATGTCATTTTTCAAATATTGTTTATTTCCCGCCTAAAATTGCAGTAATAAGCATATTGATACTGACGGTGTGGACTCGGGCCGTATACATTTCTGACACGGCCTATTTATTCAATATTATATCATCACAAGCACCTCTTAAGCAAAAAAACAACAAAATTCACGGCAAAGCAAAGCAAGCACAAGAGCCAACCTCTGCGGGCGGCAAGCAAACACACAATGGCCGGTAGTCAAGGCACAACAACTGCCTGGCAACAGAGGTTCCCTAAATATACACCAGGGGGAGCGGTGGTGGCCACTTGCAGAGAGCCCCAATGGTTATAACCTGACCCTCCAGGGGGCGTACATGTACCTCGGTATCAATACCTGAGACAAACTCGTTCGTCCCATCCCATTGATACTGACGGATGATTCTGGCAAGAAATGGAACGAAGCACAGTGTGGACTCGGGCCGTATACATTTCTGACACGGCAACACCCAGAATCAAAAAACATAACAAATATAGTTCATAACCATTATTATTCAAACACACTTCTCACGCAAGCTGTCCACTACTAGTCTATCTAGGTTGATGCGGGATGACAAAGGTTTTGCCAAATAGATAAGAGCAGTCAAAGACGCCCAGTCGCCAGTCTGTCTGATGTCCTCCAGTGGGACACCACAGTGATGGAGGAAGGCTGCTCCAGCCCTGCGGAGTCAATGCACACCCGCGCCTGGTACGTCCAAATCAACAAGTTTTAACAGTTTCTTCAAATATTTTAACAATAATGAGGTGCAATCTCTGACCATACTGTATCGTTTTAGAACTTGAGACTCTTAGTAATAAGCCCCAGGGCATAAACCTGAGCGAACTCCTCCTCAGGTAATGGCCCTCCAGTTTGGAACTTCCCGGTACTAAATTACACTTCCTTAAAAGAGACCTGAAGCTAGTGACAATACAGGCCCAAATACAACGTTCATTAACATCCAGACAATTCACTCCCAACGACATGTGCATTAAATTCTCTAGCAACAAGGTTATCCTTGTGGGTGCTGGGTCACCCAACACACGCCTCAGACCTTTTAAAGTAATATCAAACACAAAATTCTGGCGAATAAATGCAACATCATAGCCAAAATACTTATTCAGACTAATAACCCCTGACACATAATTGTCTATGCTCACATAACACAGACTATCAGATAAATATACAATAAAACGACACATGGTATCCACAGAAGTAGGTACTACAGATATAGCTAGGAGCGTACAGAAGGTAATATATTTCTTCCACTGTGAAGCTTTTGTGCGCCAAGTAGATTCGGCCCAACAATACGATCTAACCTGAGCAGCCTTATGGTCTAGGGATTGTCTCAACCGGTCTGCATCTGTAACAACAAAAACCATACGGTACACATTTATTATCCTCCAGTAACCGGGACAGGGTGTCAGCATGAATATTAAGTTCCCCCGGGATATGTACCGCGACAATGTGCCAATTAAACAATACACACAGTCAAAAAACCCTTCTCAATAAAGACATGGCTACATGATTAGAACTTCTACCGGTATTTATCCCAGCTACTACCTGGGTGTTATCAGTCATACAGGTAATTTTACAATCCCTCCAACTAGGACCCCAACGCCAGAGAGCCTCAATTAAAGGATAAAGCTCTTGAACGTTAATATTGTCAGGGATTTCAGTTCCGGGAGCATGACATAAATGGTTGTGTGCATCAGAGTTCGCATCCAGGTCCACTTTCCAGGCCCCTGCTAACCAGTCTGAGTCCGTCACCACTCCAAAACCGGTTCCTGAGGCGTCCATAGATATGGTGATCTGATCTGTAGTCCTATAGCCTACCATTCTTGCCTCCCCATTAAACCAGCGTGCACAAGTTCTCCACCACTCCAGGTCTTTGAAGAAGCACCTACTTAAAGTGATCCGTCTCCTACTTGACGAGAAACCACTCAATAGGCCTATAATGTGATGAGAAAAAGTTCTTCCCCCCCCTGATGACAGTTGAACAATGCGAGATTATACCACACAGCCTTTGAAGTTGTTTACGCGTCGCCTGGCGGCGACCACAGAAAAACGCAATCTCTTTCTCAAGCTTACATAGTTTGTCCTCTGGCAAGATCAATTTCATCTGAGTGGTGTCTATGATAACTCCCAAGTAGCGTTGACGTCTGGCCGGAGATAACACCTTTTTATAGGCTAAACCTAAAGACCGTAACAAAGTGTGTAAGGCCAACTGAGCTTCCTGGCACTGTGAATAATTATCTCCCATCACCAGGAAATCGTCAAGGTAACTGAAACACCTGAAACCACTAGCATTCATGTGTCTGGTTACTGCGTCAGTCAGGCTGTTAAATATATACGGGGACGCTCTGGCCCCAAAAGAGAGAAAATTGTCCTCAATATACACTTCCTCTCCATCAATAGTCCACTGTAATCCTTGGTACTTCCTATCACACCATCTAATATGACAAGTCCTATAGGCTGCCGACACGTCATTGACTGCTAAAAAGCATGAAGGTGATAGACTGTCACAGATCTCGTCCATACTGCAGAATTTAAAATTCTGAAAAGTTTCATTCATATAATTATTTATGGAAGAGCCCTCGGGTCTACTGGCGTCAGTGATAGGACGATACCCCCCCGAGCTTTTCTCGACAGCTCCCAGGGAGTGAACACAATGTGGTTTTTTGTCTACAATAGTTAATTTTCCAGACGCGAGCTCATTTACAATGATATCATGCATAAATTCATGAGCGTACACCTCAGCTGATTTATAGTTACTACAATGATAATTAGGAATGTGAACATAATATGCAAATGGGAGCAGTTAGAAGGGGAGAGAAGCTACTTGCTGCTTATGCTTCATGAAGCAGATGGCCTAGGCTTTCCAGAACTGGTTTAATTGTGAGAATCGGTTGAATATTCACTGATTTATGAGGCTAAACGCGAACTTTAGGCACACATTTTTTGCCCCGTGAAGTTTAAACAGCCTTTTCTGGGCTTTTAGGCACAGACCCATAGGCATTAAAGTCGCTGGTTGGGTCACACTTGTCTTGAATCATCAGCATAATAGTCTTGTCTTGAATCATCAGCATATGTGACCACCCATGCCAATACATGCCTTATGGGTCTGAAAATCGATTTTCCTTTTTTGGTCTATTCTCAAAGAGGACTGTTCTGGCTTTCCAAAACAGGCTTAATCTTAAGAATTTGACTAGTATTTGCTGATATATGAGGCCTTTTATGAGCATAAGGTGTTCTGTACTGCTGCCAAAAAACACTTTTTGACACTCGTTGAGACTTGATTCCAGATAAACTCAAACATTTTCTCTCATTTGGCCAGACAAATTGGCACACATACGCAAGGCATTGCATTTTAACCAGGAAGGCAACTATAAATCCATTTGACAAGAGACATGCTTAGGATCACCACTCTCCACAAATTGGTCAACATAACAGGCCATTAGCCCTTGTGACTAGCTTTCATTTGCACCCACTCCCATGTCTCTAACCCTAGCGGTTCACGAGCTAGAATTTAATGTGTTCTAGGCCAATCAAGTTTGCGAAGAATATTCACTGCCTCTCGCAAATATTTAAAATGAAATAGCTCAGCAACCGCTGGTCCGATTGACTTGATTCTTGAAGCATTTGAAAGTTAAACTCGGGCTCCTCATAACTAGCTACATGTAGAAGAGCATTTCCAAAGAGGGGGGGGGGTTAACAGATGGATGGGGGGGGGGTATGATCCAAAGTGGTGGGAAAAGAAATGATCCTTTTCTGAGCCTTTTGGCACAGACCTATAAGCCCCAAAGTCACTGGTCGGGTCACACTTATCTTTAATCATCAGCAAATGGGAGCAGTTAGAAGGGGAGAGAAGCTACTTGCTGCTTATGCTTCATGAAGCAGATGGCCTAGGCTTTCCAGAACTGGTTTAATTGTGAGAATCGGTTGAATATTCACTGATTTATGAGGCTAAACGCGAACTTTAGGCACACATTTTTTGCCCTGTGAAGTTTAAACAGCCTTTTCTGGGCTTTTAGGCACAGACCCATAAGCATTAAAGTCGCTGGTTGGGTCACATATGAGTCAACTATTTTAAAACCATGAATAATGCCATCTAACAGGTACAGACTATTGACGTCCCAGTTACTCCCATATACATGGTTAACACCACCTGAAAGCATTTCCCTCCAACCTGCTGGTTTAAATTTACAACGCGCATTCTTGACATAATGCCCCACATTTGAATCCCACAATGGTTTATATGTAGCATAATTACACAACAAAGTATTGAGATCCTCACAACACACCAAATCTTCACATTCACTACAACCGAAGGATTCAAAGTCACAACTCAGGCTGTCACTCCAGCCTAGCGTGTCCCCCCCCCCCCTGCTGAGGGTTGCGGTTCTGGTAGACTTGGGTCTGGTTGTTGTAGCCTGAGTAAGGTTGTTGCTGTTGCTGTTGCTGCTGATGGTAGGTCGATGAACCCTGCCACTGTTGTTGTTGCTGTTGCGCCTGACTACAACCACCGCGGGCCTTGTGCCCACCCCTGCACACACAGCACACATGCTGTTTGTGGCAAGGGTTATAGTGACAGTTAGTGAAATTCCACGAGGCACAAATGTCGTCGGGGCACCATATCCTCGGTGCCGACCCGCCTCCGCTCTTGTTGCCCCCTCCACTGTTGTCACCGTGCTTGTTGCCCGTGTTGCCTTGACTCCCCTGCATCAATCTCATAGCGTCCATGTAGGCCTTCGTGCTCTCAATGCCGAAGTAAGTGGCATTGGCAGTGTGCTCGGCCGCAGTGAACCCAATGACACCATCCAACACCTTTGAGGTGACGTCCCGTTCATACTTGCACACGGCCTTAGGGGTGTACGTTGGGCGAATCTCTTTAAGAGTTATATACTTGAAGTGTTCAAGATAACCGGTCACGGAGAACCTGCTGTCATTGGATTTGTGGATGGACTCTATCACACATACCATTCCATGCACCAACTCCCGGTAACTCATCTCATCATAGCTCTTATCATAAGGGAGGTGGAAGTCTGGTCTAACCCAGAGGTTACCAAACAAACCATTCTCACCTGGGTGACTCACACCAGCTGAAGCGTCACCAGACAGCCCCAGAGCGTGAAGCCCCAAGCCAACCGAGTGGAGACCGGCCTGGAGCGTGGACGTAGACATTGAAGAATTGGTCGTAGCGATGAATGGAGAGCCATCCGCGTAAAACAGCTGCTGTCCCCCTACCGTAGGTAGTTACTGCTGTGACTGGGGAGAGCTTTGCTGCGGATTATGGGGAATTGAACCCCCTGTAGCCTGATTTGCCTGCTGCCTGACCCCCTCCGTGTTGATCCCGGAAGGGCCGCCACCGCCATTTTGGCCCGCCGCTGGTTGCTGTGAACCCGGCGCCGGACCCGCCGGCACCAGCGATTAAGGATTTAGGATTTTAGGATTTTAAAGAAAGCTTATCACTCATAGTTTTAATTTAATGATAGCCAGGAATTATTTGTACACTTCCATGGCCAGTACACTGCAAAACGTTCCAACTGGTTTGCTTTACCTCTGGTTCGCTTTACCTGAATTGACCCTAATGTAGCGGAAAACTCTACGCGCTACATATACGCCGATGACCTGGCCCTGATGTAAAGTGGTAATGACCCAGAACAAGTCAGACTACTCCTACAGCAGGATTTGGATGCCATCGCCACCTGGTGTGTTAGGAATAAACTAACTATCAACACTGACAAGACCAAAATCCTCTGTTCCCACCCAAGAAATAACAGACCACTGGTGGAGGACCTGCCATTGACCATGGAGGGCCGGTCCCTGGAGGTTGTGGAGTCTTTCAACTACCTGAGGGTCAGTGTTGACTCCACCCTCAGCTTCAAGCCTCAATGCAAGAAAATTGTAAACCTAACCCAGGTGAGACTCAACCAACTGAGCGACGTGTGAAAACACACAGATGCATAAACGACGGCCCTAGTCTACGACTCAATCGTTCGTCCAATCATGGAGTACTGCCCCTTTAAAATAGATGGCCTGGATCGGCGTGAAACTACAAGTTCTCCAGAACTCAGCCCTGCGCATCTGTTCTAACATCAAGGATGCGCGAATCACCAATATCCAGGAGCTGCATGAAGAATACTTGCTAGAGCGTCTAGAAACACGAGGAAACCTGCAGCTACAGCAGCTCATGTATAGAAAGAGCAGAGATGAAGGCAACTTCGTCGCACCAATCAGGAATCTGAGGGGGAACAACAATTGAGGAACTAGCCCCACTAGAAGATGAACTAGTTTAAATCAAAAGCATGAAAAACCCAAAACACACATTGATCTGACCTACAGTTGTGTACTACTTTATAATATTATGTACCATTATGTCTGTCTTGTATATAATATCATTTATTAATCATCTGATGTATATGGTGATATGGAGAGAACTCTCCTAATATTGGGATGTATTTTGCCTAATAAAACAATTACTCAAACTCAACTCATGCCGTAAAAACAAAAATTAGGACCACGTTGCAGAAACACACCTTTTTTGGCCTTATCATACTTATGCAACTTAAATATGCACGTCTGAGCATCTAGCCCTCCTGAAAAGCAAGATAGGTCCGAATTGTTGTGAACCATATGATGAAACAATACTCCCTCATTCATCATCCTCACCTCATTGTTTGACATTATAACAGATTCGAAGCATGAGTGCGTTATGTTTTAAATTCATGCTGGAAGTGATACATTTTGTAGTTTAGAAAAGAGCCACATATATAAAGAAGGCCTGGGCATCATTGCCAAGCCCAGATTGATTCGGTGTGACATGGATACTGACTGTACTGTGGAAAAAAAGATGTTCCTACAGAAGGATGACCTAGATGGTGTAAAAGGTATAAGCAACAAGAAAAACCCACTGGACTGGAAAGTGTACCTACAAATAATGTGCCCGTGTGAGTGGTGACGTTGCCCCTTTATAGACGTGCATATAATGTAGAATGACTGGTAGTATGGTACACGGTAGGGTAGATGCACCTTGAGTCGGACAGATACCCTGAGACGGACAGTGATATTTGAGGTCATTTATGTACCCTACTACATACTTCTAGTGCTTTCTGGAAAGAATAACACTTTAACTTCACTATTGTTCACAAATTAAGGGCTTAAACTGCTTGAATAGCCACAAAATCAGGTGTCCGTCTCAAGGTATGTGTCCGACTCCAGGTGCATCTACCCTACTGTAATAGAGTACAGGTGATGCATATGGTGACCATACACTGGCAAACACTATCTGCTGTATACAACATATCCGCCGATTAAGCATGAAAGTATCAGCTAAACAAGTAAGTACATATAAGCAGGACGGCACGTACAATTTCCCTATAGATTTCACTGTTTGTATCAACGCTTATACACAGAAAAGAAGTAGAATCACTGTAACTCCCGACGTGATCACTGAAGTAACTCTCCCTAGGACTCTCACGTGACTCCTAAACGTTAGCAGGACTCTAAAATAACTCTATAATGACTCTATAATGACTCTGTTCTAAGACTCCCTAATGATTGGGAGTCACTCTAGAGTTGTGGGGAGAGTTACCTCAGTGATCGGGGCTGGTTCTTCTCTCTGTGGCACCTGGACCCATTTGTTTGTATTTTCTACTGACAGAATATCCTATTCACTTGCTTTTGTCTATTCTGTCTTGTGCAGGTAATATGTATACTTTCATGCATCCTTCTGACGTTGCTTCTTCTAACCATAACGACACAGGAATATTATGCTAGTGGTGTCATTAGACGAAAACATGGAGGTAGGTTGAAGTACAAGTACTATGTCTGAGACAAACATGCCAATCAATTGAATAAGATCAACCTTAATGTTTTCTTAAGAGGAGGGGTACTATCAATGTGGTGCCTGCATAGCATCTGTACTAGGTGCATTGTCCTTGTCTTTGTAAATTAAGATAACACTTTATGTTACATTCATCAGAATTATATCACATTCATCAGATTTATGTTACATTCATCAGATTTATGTTACATTCATCCGATTTATGTTACATTCATCAGATTTTCCATGATTCCATGAAGACAGAGATTGTTACAAAAAGTATTGCCTTTTTTGATAATTTATTTTGATATGCTGAGGAGGATGTATGTTAGACAAACCTATCAGTAATGATGTATGCGGATGAATGCATGATTTATGCAATTTTAAGCACTATTCAAATAACACATGTTCTATTTTATGGAATGTTACATTCATCGGGTAGGCCTATATGAAAAAGTCAGAAATATGCATAAATGATTTAGATATAGCCATTACACAAATTGTCCAGGTAAGTCTGAGCATTCCATATGACACTTACATGTTTCCATCATTTTATTACAAACATATTTCATGCTACAGACTATTCAATTTTTATGCTACGTTCACCAGATGTTACGTTCATCAGAGATATTGAAAACAGCAGAATCGTGGTGTTATTGTCTCATTTATCTTATACCAAAAATCTGGGACATGCTGTGATTTTCTTTGCATATGTAATATACGACAACCCACTGAAAACAATACCATTTTTGTATAATATTTCAATATTATTCCGAAGTTTTTCTGTGATGTTACATTCATCAGATCCTACTGAACATCTCTGAATAGTGCAATAAATACAAGAGCATGGCAGAGAATACAAAAAATCCTCAGAGAGGTTAGAGCATGTTGCACATTCATTTGGGGATTACAACTAGTTTGATGCCGAGGATTGTTGGTTCTTTTCCCTATTTACTTAAAGATAGAGAGTATCTGCACCTCATTTTGCTGGCGGCCATCTTGGATTTTGGAAACATCCAAATTCTTAATCAGCACCCTTTTTTTACATCAGGTTCAGTTGTGTTGGTAAATTTCTACCCCCAAAAATGTCCTTATCATGATGATAGATTGGTGTACAAATCTGAAATAAAGCAATTTAATGCTATTTTTTCATCCTGGACACTTCAGGACTTTTGGGAGGTTGAATCTAACATATAGACGGGCCAATCCTGCGAAAATCAGCTGTTTCAAAACCTAAAATGACTGTACTATTACTAAGTTGATAGTACATGTATAACTATCTACTTATGGGATACCATGGAGAAGAGATTGTGATCTTGAAGAGGGATTTGAGACATGGGAAAGGGGTTCAGACCTAAAGGATCCGGGCCCCGGATCCGGGTTGACCTTGTAGAGGATAAGTCAGGAACCCTGGAGGGAGTGAGAGACTCAGGGAAGAGTGAGACATCCCGGCAGATTGAGACACTCTGTGATCAGATTATTATGTTGGAGGATGATGGGTATAAGCTGACTGAGGAGTGAGAGCGACTGGGGAAACGGTGGGAGACCCGGGAGGTGAGGTGGGTGACCCTAAAGTAGGATGCGAGATAATGGAGGAGGAGTCAAATACCGTGGAGGGACATGGGATCCCAGGGGAGGAAGGGGATATAGACAATACTAAAGGAGGGATGCGAGACCCCTTGACAGGAGTGATGGAGGACGGGTTCATGAGCCATAGGAGACCATGGCGAAGTGGCAGGGACCTAGAAGAGTAAGGATAAGACATTGGGAATGGGATATCAGACCCAGGAGAAAAGGTGAACCAACTGGGGGGGGGGGGGGCAACATGCACGAGGGGAGGGTCGGATGTGCTACCCAGTCAACATTGCTTAATGGGGCCCATATGTTTTTTTACTTGGGCAAGCTGATTTGCCCACCTTGAGTTTTGGTTCTTTTTGTCCAGGGCTACCAGTGGGAGCCCAGATGGGTGAGCCCAGATTTAAAGTGCCCTAGCCCAGATGTAGCACACACTAGAAAAATGTACAATAAATGGTTATTTCTTGAGGGAAATTAGATGTCAGTATGTTGCGAAATATTTACAATGTATTTATGGAATATTTACAATGTATTTATGGGGAAAATAGTTGTCTTGGGCTGACACATCTGGGCTCCTGGACAAAAAGGACCATCCCACTCAACAAAAAACGTTATTTAACAATTGGAAACGTTTTCATATGGTTTTTAAGAGAACATTTCTGTAAAAACGTTGTTTAAACGTTTCTATATAGTTCATAATACAAACGTTGCTAACTAGAATGTTAGTTACCATTTATAGAAGGTTAAGAGGAGAACGTTTGCTTCCATGATGTTATGTGATGTTTCTACATGGTTTAGATAAAAACGTTGGTATCTAAAACGTTATTGAACATTTCTATATGGTTCAGAACAAAACGTTTGTATCAATACATTATTGAACATTTCCTCATGGTTTGGACTAAAAACGTTTGTATAAAATCGTTATTTTGATGTTAATTAACATTTCCCTTGGTGCCAGTATCTACTACCAGATGGCAGCACTATCCCTTTCATGGTATTTTGCTGATGCTTCAGCACAGTATCTTATATAAAATGAGCCACAATGACAATCATCTTAACTTTTTCTAATTAGTGTAGGTACAACATTTTCTATCAGGTCATTTCCATAGACTAGCAGCGAGATAAATGGTATCTATGCAGTCTAATATTGGAATATACCTGTGTACACCTATTTAGCAGGTATTTTGGAACTATAGTCACGCCAGTTAAAATCAGCATTTGTAATACCTACATGTATTAAAGGCGTCTTTGTGTAGCCCTACCAAAGGTAGTGAAGGGCTTTAACTCGGATAGTTGTATATATATATATATATATATATATATATATATATATATATATATATATATATATATATGTATAATATATATATATGGTCCGGAAAAACAAGCGAATAGAGGGCGTACTATCACAGCCCCAAGTCTAATCAGTTACATAAAAGGAAATTGATATAAAATAAATGAAACCAAAAATACTGATGCTGGCATGCTAATTTTTCAGTTGGCTTTGGTGCCCTCTGGCAAACAGAAAAAAACTTTATTTTGACCAATAAATAATGTCAATTTGATCTTTGAAAAACGTTATTTAACATGGAAATTGGGTTGTAATTTCAAACGTTTGTAGAAAACGTTTATTTACGTTATTTGGAGTCAACGTTTTTACATAAAACAAACGTTAAAAATGAACGTTTTGCAAACTTTCAGTGAACGTTTTTTCCTGGGTTAAATGACGTCTTTTTGTTGAGTGGGATAAGCCCAGCTGGCTCAAGTAAAACAGTTACAAAACACATATGGGCCCCATTGACCAATTGTGACTGGGTAGTGAATGCCCACTTTTACAAATGTGATAATTAATTACTTTCCTATTTTGCCAGAATCATACAAAAAGGTATTATGGCCTACCTAGACAGTTATAAATGATTATCATTTGTCATATCTAGATTGAATAGAAGAAAGTTAATACATAAATTTTTTCTTGATAATTTCAACAGGTATAGAGGTTAGGTATGCTTGGAATAGGCCTACTGCCCGAACCCCAAATCTGGATTATTCCACTGATGATGTACCATCCAAGTCTGACGCGATGTCTGCTGCCAACCCCTCAAATGCTTGGAGAGATGGAAAGAAAGTTGTCATCTTTGCAAGGATGAGGACAGGATCCTCTTTTGTGGGGAGCATTTTTGGCATGAACCCAGAGTTTTACTACTCGTGGGAACCTTTTGAGTTGTATCCAGTGAAATTTAAGAAAATAGACAGATTCTACACCCATGTATCTTCTGTTGCTTCTACCATTCTCTTGCACTTATTGAACTGCAGATTTGATTCACTTCTAGAGGATATCTGGCAATTATATGATGAAGAAGGAATAAAGGATAGGACATTATATCAATGGAAAACAAGACTGTGTACATTTCTCCCTGGGAAATGTCCCACAGGGGCATCTAACCTTTCATCATATTGTGACTCCTTTAAACATTCTGCTGTTAAACTGATCAGTGTCCAAAATATATCCACGCTTATTCCTCTCATGCTTCAAGATATCAAAGTTATATCTGTTTTTCGCGACCCAAGATCTATACTTGCATCGCTTATGAAGATGTACCCAAAGCTATACAAAGATCAGGCCATTTGGAAGCAAAGAGCAAGGGATATATGTTTGGACATGTTGAAAAACTACAATGATGCTCTGGGATTCTCCCAACAGAACTCTGTTGTTGCAAAGAATCTTGCTCTGCTACGTTTTGAGGATGTTGCCTTTGACACTAAAACTACAGTAGAGAAGATGTATGAGTTTGTTGGCCTGGGTAAGGTGCCAGAGGTGGTATGGTCCTTTCTAGACAATGCTACACATACATATAAGACAGGTGCCTTCTCTGTGTACAGAAAGTCCAGTGAAGTACCATACAAGTGGATTAAAGCCCTGACTTGGAAGGAAGCCAATTCTGTACAAGATGTATGCTCAGTTGTCATGAAGAAGCTGGGATATGAGGCAATACGTTATGAACGTTTTAGGAAGGCAAAAGCTTTATTTGTGAATGGAAGTTTTGACGACCGTGATGACACTAGGCTATCTGTCTTGAAGCATTGGAGAATAAAAGGAGGCATCAACAGCTTAGATACCCTTTATTCCTGACTCCTAATTCATATATGGACCTACCTAAAAAAGAAATCATAACCGGTTGGACTTAGGATTTTGACAATTTACTTATGACTTAGTAGGGGAGAGAGGGGCACGTTGAACCACTTAGAACTGCACATTTATTTTTTTCCTGCCCTTATTAATGTCATTTGAACTTTGATTTTGTATCTAGCAGTTACCTTATATCATTGCGACATATGATGGCCTATGACAACACAAGCATGGTCATTTTTTTTGTATTCCTTTTGAATTTTTGAAAAAAAAATCTTTGGGTGGTTCAATGTGCCCCATACCCTGGGTAGGTTGACCAACCCACTGAGGCACATTGAACCACATATGTTAAACGATTCAATATGGATCTATTGTTGAACGTTAATTGCTTTTGTTACTTTTGCATCAGATTGAATATAAAAAGTACACATTTAATGCACACAATTCTGCTAATTATAGTTTTCAGAGTGGTGACTTGGTTGGAGCCATACAAATTTCCCTTTCGGTCAATATAAACTATCAATATAAATGTATTGATCACAAAGCTAGTTTCCATTCAACTGACTATGCGCCATCTTTGATGCCCTGTTCACGTGGAACGGGCATTCATACATTGATTAGGCTCAGTCTCACCACTTTGTAACAATTGGATTGTCTTTGACCGGGTGACATCTTTGACCGGGTGACGTCTTTGACCGGGAAGCGTTATTATAGCATAAATTAGACCTATATAGTAAGAAATGGGTGGAAAAATCAAAGGATATTTTCACACAATATGAAAGGAAATTTATTCAAAGTTTGTTATATGTATATGTAAGCCCTTTCACGTGCATTAAAGGATTATGTTATATTTTTTCTTCTGCCGGTCAATGTCAATGCCGAGCTACAATGTCTAAAGTATCATGCAATAACCGTCTACCTATTTTTTCAAATAGTAGAGATATGAAAAAAAAGGAAAAAAAAGAAAAATTGCCTTTTCTAGCCTCCCGGTCAAAGACGTCACCCGGTCAAAGACGTCACCCGGTCAAAGACGTCACCCGGACAAAGATGTCACCCGGTCAAAGATGTCACCCGGTCAAAGACGATCCAATTGTTACAAAATCGTGAGACTGAGCCATTAACTCCATATTAGGCTATCCAAATACAGTGTGCCACTGTGTGCCCCCTTACCCGCATTACAACACGTGAGACTAAAACGGTTTTAATAGAACTTTATTCATTATTTCGGGCTGAAAAGTATAATATAAAATACCGTTGATAAAAATACTTTATATATATATATATATATGTTATGTGTTAAACATGCATGCATATTGCAACCATTACATTACTTGGATTCTGTTTCTTCACAAATATCGATATTTGCGGAGCTCCGCAAATTTATCGAATGTGTATTCCGCAAATTTGGGGATGTCCGCAAATTTCGTTTTCCAGTACTTAAGCATACAAATACGGACATCCCTATATATTTGCGGAGCTCCATAAATATATTTCCGGACGTCCGCAAATTTGCGGATGTCCGTAAATTTGTGGAGAAACAGCATCTTGGGTACAATACGTTTGAGATTCAATTATCATCATTGACTATGTATAAATATATATATAAATATATATGCAGTAACCATATTAATACAGCGAACAATTTTAATATGCATTCTGAAGTTTGCATAAATTAAGCATAGTTTTCTTCACGAAGAACACACGATAACCACAATAAGCTTGATACAGGAGTACCCTTATCTCACACAAGGGAGCTTTTGGTTATCAATGAAACTATATGTGTTAAAGCTTCTATGATATGTAATATTATGTTATAAAACCATAATAGTCACTGAATTTGATAGCTTTGAGGCCAATTAAGGAATGTACATGCTACATTCTATATAGACTTCAGCTTTGCAGACATCGATGGTTCTTCAAGGGCCTGAAGTAGTTAGTCCGTATTTCTTCATTAACAAATAGAAATGTCCACATGTTATATTCTTTTGAATACAGTTCTCAAAGATGATGATGGAACACTTGGAGTGTTTTGCTATAGGCCTGTACATTTTTCCGTCTGCATTTTAATGTTTCTCTAATACAAATACATGTATTCACCTTGCAATATATCAATAAACGATAATACAATATATCTGCTAAGGTGATAAATGACTTTAAGTGGCCTAATATGTTCATGTTACACAACATAAAACCGGTTGTAACAACCCATTAATAAGAATAAATCCGTATTTCCACCATGACTTCTGCGAATGAGCAGCTAATTAGTTGCCTGTTGAATACTGTAGGCCTACACACTATGATAATATTATGGGACATTATATTAAGTACTATTCCTGTACAATGAATTCTGGGTGTTGGCTAGATATGGTAAAAAATAAAACTTTATGCCTATAACTCTGAGTCTAATCAACACACTATCTAAAACAGGAACAGCAATTTATGAACGAATAAAACGCACCGTTGCAATTTCTGTGGATTCCCTGAGACAGATGAAAGGGATTACCCGAACATGGTAAAGGCATGAACATCTAAGATATTGTATAAGAAAGCAATCAATTATAGAATTATTTAAAGATGTCTTGGCATTCACAGCCATTAAACTATGTATGGAGATTTTGTGTGGGGAAATCAGATTTCCCCCTTTTCCCCCATTCTATGAAGTTTTGAGGCTCCAGCCAATGGTACTCTTACTTTATATTGCCATACTACTGGTTCAGAAACGATGACAACATATTGTGTGTAAGGTGGACTAAACCTAGGGTAATGATACATTGATAACATTTTAAAACATACATGTTGACACAGACTCCCCTGTCGGTTAAACCGATACATTTATGTTGCCAATTGAACAATTGCAGAAATAATGCATGTGGCATTTCCTGGTGCCAGTCACTAACGTCAATGGGCAGTTAAAATAGTTTTGAGAATAGATTAATTGGGTCGATTGCCAACTATCAGCTCTCAGGTTCTCCTGTGCTTTGACCATATAAGTCTTTGAAAGTGTCATCAATATAGGCATTATAGTCTTTGACAGATTTTCTCCCAGATGCAGGAGTATCCTTCTCCTTCACTTCAGCATACAAAGGCTCTGTAGATGCACAGCTCTCAGCCCTCGATGCCCCAGAGGCACTCCGCGTACTGGCCACACCTTCTTCATCTCCTATGCTATCTTTGTAACTGGCTCTGCTGGACCTTGCACTCTTCGGCAAAGGCTGTGAGTATAAAACCTCAGGGACACTCTCAAGATTGTCTGCTGATGAATCAGACTTTTTACTTGTCTTTGATGCCCGTTGTCTTTGAGTCTTATCGGCATTACTGCGTGGCAGTGAGTTCTGCTCAAAACTTTGAGCTAGCAGAGCAACTTTTGAGCTAGTGATACTCTCTCTCTGCTCTGCAGTTTTGCGATTGTCTTTAAATGTCGGAGGCTCCTCAATTTCCTCCAATTTAACATTTGACTCACTCAGAGCTTCTTCTCCATTGGCCTCTAGTAACGAAGCCACTGCAGGCTTCGATGAGACAGAATTACCCCTGCTACTCTGATTGCTATTTTCTATTGTCCCATAGTCAGAAGACGTGTCCTCGTCTTTAACCTGCTTGACAGGTACTTCAGGAAACCAGGTTGGGGTTTCCTTCACAAATCGACTCATTTTTTCAATGGCTGCCTTGAGGTGCTGCCCATCAGCCAGCTCACTGTAACCTGAAGAGCACACCTTTGGTGAGATACCTTTCATCAGTACACCAGGACTGGTCACCCCGTGAATATGGCGCACCAGATTATCCAGGTCGTTCATGAGCTCATAGGTCTTGGAGCTTGTACCCCAAATGACACACTCTGGAGGTGTGTACGGCAAGTAGACAGAGACCGTCTTTTTTGATGATTTGAAGAGGCGACTTCCATCCATCCTCTCATTGATGAGCTTCTCCACGCCAGAAACAAAAAGACCGATTTTTGGAGATGTTGGCTTGTCAATCTCCACCTCATTCTTCTTCATATGATATCGCTTGTAGCCACCCTCTGAATGAATGACTATGATCTTATCAGAGACATCCAAGTACTTCAGCAGCCAACCGACGCTGTCCTTTCTCACGTGCTTAGTGTCCCATTGGTCAAAGATGACGTCACACTTGCAGTGGTGCTGCAGGAAGTTGGCCAGGTGGTGCACGGCTGAGGTATGCAGGGCGTGGTCGTCCTCATACAGGATGAGGACACTCTTGGACTTAACCATGACCGGCTTTCCAGCTGAAAGAGGGTAGAGTACATACGGTTATCCACAGCGATTATCAAATGAAGAAAATTATTGTAAATAAAATCTCGCTTCTGTTAATATTCTTAAAACCTTTTTTGGTTGCCAGTTGTGTTTATCTGATCAACTTATTATCAATATAATAGATCTATCTTAAATACAGACTTGTAAAAGAACCCATCAATATCAGTGATAATACGTGTCAAGGAAATGCCTTCTAATGAAGAAGAATCTCATGAATTGGAATGCGTGTACTCTGATGTGAGGCGATGGGATGCCACTGGAGCTTTAGAAGGACTCGGCCCAGGGTCTCACAACAGAAGTATTTCATATAGAAATATAAATTTTGTTGATTTTGTATGCTATTCCATTCCTAAATAGCTCTTTCAAAATTACGTATGATAAATGTTTATTATAGGAAATCAAGATGTAGCATATCAGCCATCACTTATACTTACAATGTCTGACTTGGTTGTTTGGCATGGGCGGTGGCAGGAGGTGTGGGGTCTCTGACGGAATTGGAGTCGGGGGTGGTTCTGCCGGGTTGAAATACATTTACTCAAGATCAGCTTCATCAAAAGAATTCATGATTTCTCATCACCGCGCATCATAAAAATCGGGATTTCGGTAAAACCTTTTTTATCTTTTAACCCCATTTACAGTGTTAGCTACTGAAATGTGAAAATTGTCCACGAAAAGTTTAAATGTCCCTATATACATGTAGTTATAGCTCCCCAGTAAAAAGAGAAATCAAATAAAAAAACATCCTCGTCATATTTTTCAATCCCTGGTGATGAGAAACAACTTTTTTTGAGTGGCCTAAGGGTGGGCATGATGCATCAATGCAGCACCGGTGTGTTACGCACCGGGGCTGCATTGGGGCATCATGACAACAATTGTAATCTTTTAGGGACATGCCGTCCTTAACAGGTTAGATATACTATCAACTCTCACAGAATGAGTGCATTAAGGCGTTCTATACCTCCACAGGTTTTGCTGTAGTACATAGCCACGGCCACCAAGAGAGACGCGAGCAGACATCCCGCACATATGCCGACCACCGTGCCCACAATCATCATGTCCCCAGGCACCTGCAGACAGGGGTGGGCTGCAAAGGCAGAAAGACAGACAAGAATATGAGTCGTGATCCATGCCATGTCATGTCATGTCATGTATCTGGCAATTAAGGAAAATGTTATTATGATAGTCACATCTTAACTTTGCCACACAGTCTACCAAATGATGAATAGTATGATAGGCACTGACCTCAGTGACGACTACATGTACACGAACCACCTAACTCTGTTGCCTATTTTGTATCTTGTAATTTTGTATGTCTGTGTTTTCTGTGTGTATGAACGTCTCTACGTGTGCATGGTTGTGATCTCAACAGTATTGGCTCTATATGAGAGACTTGGTGTAATTTATGGTATTACGGTCAATAAAATATTATCAAACTGAAAAACGGACACCACTGCCATGATACATCAACCGCATACTTACCAGGCGTGAACTTGAATAAACGCGAAGTAGACTTCTTACAGGGGCTACATGTCAAGACTTTATCGAGACAGGCTAATCCCTCTACTGTCATGCACCAGTCATCCCCCATCTCAAGAGGCTGGACCTGGAGGGTACAGATTAGCATCATGTGAAACGGATGCAACGCAAGACACATATTTAAAAATAAAATACCTAATAATTCATCGATTTTCTGCTCTCGTATTCAGAAGTACAAATTAGAATCATGAATTCATAGGTTATCCCTTTGATTCGATTCACTGTCGTAATTATCTCAGCTTCCTTCCTTGCTCCCATCATGAAGTGGATGAGATAAACAATTCTAAATTTTATAATGACAAAACAAATGCTAATATTTGTGATTACGTTATGAGACAATGCTCATGGTATTATGTGTCTCTTTATAATCCTGAGGGCACAGATCATGGTCCACTGCAGGAATGCGTGTCAATAGTAATGTTCCTTATAACAGGAAGTTTCTTATATCAATCCTCCTTATAACGAGATTTCACTGTAATACATTTAGTTAGAGTACCGATTGATGATAGGCCTACTCATATCTAAAGGTATATGTGGGCCACTCTAGGTGCAGCACTCTAGGTACTTACAGGGGCCACTCATTGGCTGTTTACCCTATAGTGTGTTAATAGAAGTGATGGCAATGTCATTAAATGTTTGCATAGTAACATACAAAGTAGTCACTCTGTTCATATATAAGATAAGCAAGGGGCCAAGGCGGACTGCCATTAGAGTTAAGTATCTGTCTACAGTGATTACCTGCTGAAACAAACCCTTAATTGTAGACCAATCGATATTTGGGCCTACATTGTAGTTCATAACTTAATATAGTCACAGCATTCAGTGTTTCGTAAGGGCAAAATATACTTACTGTAGCCCGCCAATATCCTGGTACACAGACATTGTAGAAGGCAATGGGCGACGACATATTGTACTGAAAACAAGGATGAACAGGTTGAATGAATTACCTAATGATCAGGGGAGACCGGGCCACGTTGACCACCCGGGCACGTTGAGCTACCCGCTCTCTTTGCTATTCCTTTGGGAATTTTCTGGCAGTATGCCTACCACATTACCCCCTTATATAGACAGTTCAGATCAGCAACATCATGATGATTTTAGGATGCTGATGGGAAAGTTAGATGTGTAGAGGCAAGGGAAAAGGATACTCCAAGGAAAAAGTCAAATTTAAAATTGATGTCATAAGCTTTCTAGTGATATATTACACTTGAAGATATCAATTCTAGTTTTTGAGGAATGGCTTCCTGAACATATGTGGACATGGCCCTATCAAAAAGCCCGATAAGCTCTTAGTCTCATATTTTCCCAGATATCCCTATCTAATCAGCATAATGATGATAATGACAAATATATCATACATTTTCATTCTTTTAGTCATAATATTTGATCTAGGAATGGTATTTTTATTCTGTTTTGACCATAGTAACCCCCATGAATCATTCTGTCAAAGGGTATCTTTAATTTTTGTATTTGGAATGAAAATCATGTTTCCATGGCAACATACATCAACAAGAACACTCATTTAGGCCTCAAAACGTTCTTTTTACATTCCAAATATGGAGGCTTTTCACCAGAAATGGAATGTTTTGTGTATTACCATTTTTTTCTACAGAAGAAAGTACCCTAGAGCTATTTTTACCCCTTTTCTTTCATTTAAGGCCATAGTGGCGCCCCCCTGGTGGCAAAAATCGGAACTAATCCCGCATGGAGTATCCTTTCTGCTTGCCTGCTCACAGATATTTGCAATTGTTAAACTTTTGTTCTTGTGTCGTTAAAAAACACTGCTGGCCTAAGATCTCTATGGAGGTCGAAGTATATATATGAACCCTTGAATAGAACCCAACTTTACTGCTAGGTGTTTTATGTAATTTGAATAACATCAGTCTTATCTGTGATGAACAGCATGGGGCACATTGAGCAACAAAAAACGGGGCACCTTGAGCCATGCTCAAGGTGCTCCAAGCTCTGGGGCACCTTGAGCCGGCTCAAGGTGCCCCGATCTTCAGGGCTCTTTGGCAATGGTGTTAGGACAATTAAATGACTGAATAATGATGCAATGTTAGTAGTGTATCAAGGGAAGATGATATGGATAATGACATAAACAAATTCAATACAATTTGGTTATAAAATTATGATAAAATACATAGTTTAGGGTTTGTGAAAAAAATTCTTGTGTAACATATTTACACTGTCTTTATTCCCAGATTCATCACTTTTCAGAGGCAGAACAGTGCATTACATTATAGAAGAATGTAATCAAAGATTTATTCAGACTTAAAAAATAATAGGAGTACTCTTAAACTGGTTTAATTTGACCCTAAGAGAAATCTGTAAGGTACAAACTCAGTCACTTCTATAGAAACAATAATTGAGTGACTTTCGCGCACTAAATATGTAATTTTTACATTCAATCCTATGCAAAAGTAACAAAAGCAGCTAATTCCAACTGAACTTTCAATTATCGATCTACATTTGTGATTATTTGGATCTTCAACACATGTGGTTCAAGGTGCCCCAGTTGGTGGATCAACCTACACCGGGCATGGGGCACATTGAACCACCCTAAGATTTTATTTTCAAAAATTCAAGAAAAATACTAGAAAAGACCACATTTGCCTTGCAATAGGTTCTCTTATATCGCAATGATACAAGGTAACTGCTTGATACAAAATCAAACTTCAGATCCCTTTAGCAAGGTCCGGAAAAAAATAAAGGTGTCAAAGTGGTTCAACGGTCCCCGGTCTCCCCTACAGAATGGCACCATAATCTAAAAAGAAAGCACAAATACCCTATATGGTTAGACTAACCTAACCTGTCCATGCGCATGTCTAAATATGATGCAGCATTGACATCTACATAGACTATATTTAGTGAAACAAGTGTTGAAACTGAAGTAGGCCCAACTAATTCATTACTAAAGTAAGCCTAACTAATTCATTACTAACCCAGCCCTCAGAGGGGGCGGCGGTAGTAATGTATTTATCCTTTAATCAATTTCAATTCCCTAAATATATTACGTTAAAAGTGTATGCACAACACCGATTTAATTATATCAAATACAAAAGTAAATAAACTCAAAATTACATTAGTGATTGTGGTAGAAAGTGTGTTCTCGGGATAGTCTATACTCAGTAGTTCCACTCTGTAGCTGGTGAAAGTGAACCTTGTGTGGTTAAAAGGAGTAAAGCGGACATCTAGCTGGTCGTTGGCCTCATTTTTATAAACGTTGATGGTAGTACTCCAGTTTGATGGAATAGGACCATCCATACCTGAAACATAAACACACCTTAGATCAGACTAGGGAAGACTTAAAGAAGACGTTTTTATTCCTCACTATCATAGTCTCATGTTATTCAGAAGACATGTAAGATTGTGATGAATAAGATTTAAATATTCATAAAAGGATCTTGAAAGTGTGTCTGGGATACACTTGGGGTGGAAGTGTATCTAGGATAAACTAGGGAGCGGAAGCGTATCTGGGATATGCTAGAGGACGGAAGTGCCAACTTTTTTATTGATCGCTCATAACATAACTTAAATACAGATTGCCATGATCTACTCTTGATCGTACAATATACTGGGTAGACTACTCATAAATGATCACCTTATAGGCCTATGTTTCAGGCGCCACCACACTAGCATTATATCAGATACATATCAGTCTGTGTATTCTTAAGGAGTGTATCCCAGACACACTTCTGCCCCCCTACACTGTTTAGATCCTAAACACTTATCTAAACACGTTTAATTTAAACAGTTTTGCAGTGTTTAGGTAAAAAAGCGTTTAAATGCCAACCACTTTTCGAAATAGTGTTTAGATAAGTGTCTATAACCTAAACGCACTGCAGTTATGTGTTTAAGATCTAAACACTTTTTAAAGTGTTTAGTTAAAATGTGTTTAGAATCTATACACTTTTTGATATTTAAAATAACGAACACGTACAATAACTGTTTAAATTCTAAACACTATTTTAACATTTAACTATTAACTATTTTTTAACTATTTAATTATTAACTGTTACCGGGTACCTATTTTCTTTTTATCCCAGATTATCTTTCATGTGTTTGTCCTAAAGTTCTTAATAACTGTTTGATTTACAAACAGTAAAAACTGGCATGTAGCTTCTGATTTTGAAAAAAAAAAGTGCTAGGGTCGGCCCTTCAATTAATGTAGGGTCGGGTTGCCTGAAACAAAAAATTGGCCTTACTGTAACTTCGATATCGAGGGTGAACAAATGATTTGCCATATTCATCAATGATGCAAGTGTGGTTGGACATGAACTATGCAGTTTATCAGGAGTAACTGCACAACATTCTACCGTGTTCATACTAACTTTTCAAATCCGTTGGCCGGTTGTAGGGTCCAACGTTAACACTTGGAGATGTATCCGGCTGGTTTGGGAGAGTTACTATTTGAAGAATGTAACTGACATCCCAGTCTACCTTCAGGCAATCAAAATACAACCTCAGCTGTAAGAGAAATGAATTATAAACATAAGCACATCTTCCATAGTTATAGCTATCAAAAAGGTATGTTGATATGAACATATATAGCCTCTGTTGAATTGGGACGATTTGTCGTCTCTTGACCTATACAATCCAGTGCAAGGCATTGTCGTTAACAATCATTACGTGCTTTTATAACAGGCTTTATTGTCCCCAATTATCCGCATGTTGATATAATATATTTGATTAGTGTCTTGATGTCTAAATTCTGAATGTTTGGATTGATATTTCCAACAATACCCAGCCCCTTCAAGTGAATGGGCGGCGTCTAGTGACTCCGCAGGTTCGTTCCCACGTGCTTCAAGTATCGCCAAACGTCATTTGTGATGTCATGTAAGATGTACAACTACATTATAATTAAAAAGGATGGCTTACTCTGTCTGTGTTATCTTGTTCTGTCCACCTTGCGTTTTCCATATTTAAATGGTAGCATATCGGTTGGATGGAACTGGTTGGGAACAATTTGATAAGAAATCCTGTAACATCCTGATACCCTGGAAAGAGGATGATACATATTATTTCATTTTTAACCCACACTTGTACTTTGACTGAATTAATATAGAGAGTCAGACACAGCCAGCTAGAGGGATAGTGGAGAGGAGAAGGACGGAAAGCGACAGAAAGACAGAAGGAGAAAGATAATTGGGCAGTAATAGCAGAAAGAAACCAACCTTTTTCAGGAATCTCCCATGAGACGCTGAGTACAAGTTTATCATTGTCTCCCTTCATGTAGGTGCCCGGTTTCTCTGGTGTCACGTTAAGTACAGGCCCAACCTCTGGCTTGTTCTTGTCTCGCGGCATCTCACATACTGCAGAAGAAAGTCATTATAATCATCGTGAATTAAATCAAATATCGGACATCGACGTGTTCCCAAAATGTCAATTGTAGATATATTTTTGAATTCAGAAAAGATTTGGATTCTCGGGGTAAAAAGCACGAGAATAACTTTGCAATAGTTTGTCAACGCCCTGGATGAGTAACTTATAGAACATGAACCGTATGTATAGTCACATACTTTTAGCATCGGGAGGATGTCAAACTAACCTCATTGAGCGTTTTCAGAAAGTGTTGCCTTAGCAACCAAAACCTTGATTTTAGGTGCCATTTCACGGTACTATAGTAACCATTTCTTCAATAACGTGAATCTGACATCAAACATCTGAAAGTACCCGACGTTCTTTGTCTAAATAATCTAACCTCCTTCTGACAGGTTGCCTGGAAAATCCTACTATCGCAACTAGATTATTTGCACCAATATGAAAGGACAAAAACTGACCTCTGGGAAATGTCATCATCAAGCTGAACCAGGAAGACATCCCTTTGTCAGCAGACACAATGTCGTGCACGGATATACTTGCCTGCAGATGGGTGAAAAACGACCTGGCGACCTGGGCGGTTTGAAGGCGACTTTCGACCTCAGGCAATAATATAAGCGACCTGGCGACTTTTGGACAAAATTGACAATAGGTCAAAGAGTCCAAAAAAGAAACTTTTCGACCTCTAGACCCCTTAATTTCAGCGACTTTCCGACCTCAGGGGGGTACCCACAAGAATAGTAGAGTGTAAGCGTACAGCTATACGCTATTTAGGCTAGTTGGTACCCCTCTGCACCCCCATATATTGGGGCGCAGAGGGGTCCCCCCCCCCTCAGGACGGAAAGTCGCCGAAATTGAGACTCCCAGGTCGCAAGGTCGTTTTTTAGACCCTTTATCCTATAATCAATTTTGTGCAAAAATCGCTGGGTCGCTTAAATTATTGCCCCAGGTCGAAAATGCGCCTGGAAAACGGCCCAGGTCGCCAGCTCGCCGAAAACCCCTCTGCAGTCACATACAGTGTATATAGCAGGAAGGCGTTTCTCGTTTACGGAAGTGACTTACGTTATGGACTCCATACGTCAATTTATGGACTATGGACTTTCCAAAAAAGCTATGAAAAAGCATTTCTATGATGTTAGAAATCATGCCATGAGGACCATATAGGCTGGGCTTTGCTTTTCTTCACAAAAATAGTGGTCTTTCTAGCCTTAATTAAGAGAACTAGAAGAAATAAAAAGTTATGGTTTATGGAAAAATGTTACGGCTTATAGCCCTCAAGACAATAAATCCGTGTTTCTCACTTCTCTTCTGTTTCTACCTGGGTGCTGTTTCTCCACAAAATGCGGAGGGTCCGTATCACCAAAAACGGGTCCGCATAATATAAAAATGTGTTAAACCGTTTCTCCCCGTGAAACCCCGTGAAACCCCGTGAAACCCTCAAATAGAGGGTGAGGTGATCGGGAAGGAGGGTTAAACCAACCTAAAGTGGCTTGCGGCTGTGACTTAGGACGTGATACGTCGAGGAATCTCCTAGACGTGATGGGAGTAGGTACCACGGGTAGTTTGAAGAAATCCTTCCATGAACAAGATTGATATGTTGCCTAGGAAGCTGATGAAGAATGATGACGAATGGTGGTAATTATGTTAAGATCTGTCCAGTAGTTTGCCGCTACACCATCCCTAGGATTGCTTAGCTCTCTTCAAATGATCACAATAGCTATTGTAAACTTCAGTGTGGGGGGCAGGATGAAAAAGGAATTTCAATGACAATTTGTTTTTTTAACCTATCATTTTCTATGAAATTCTGCAAAAGTACTAATTTTTTATATTTTTTATTTGTCCCAGGGATCACAGCGAAGCCTCATGTGTATACTAATCAACTGTGCTGGTATAGGTCATGTGTAATGCATGGTCCAATGGGAAATACAGTTTATATGACAGTCAAATCAGCTGCAGGGAAACAGGTGCCAAAACCTGTTGTTTCACCCAAAGTGACCTCCAGTAAACATCCATTTGCACAAGTACAACCTACTAAATACCAATAATATTTCAAACCAGCAGACCCATATCCTTCTATTGAGGGGTTTGCCACTTCAGTATATTTATTTTTCTGGCCTCTAGAGGCTTGTAAAGATTGGCAATTTTCCTCTGAGGATCGGCGATTCCGCCGCTATTACTCGCTCATATAAATGAGCGGTACATATCATAAGTCTCATTAGACTATTAACCACTATTCGACCCTCTCCTTTATGTAAGGTGACTTTGGCATGACTTCTGCATCTTCATTTGGATGATAATAATCCCCTATTCATACTCCCTTTCTACTCAATGACCTAGACCTAGTATAGATGGTAGGTGCAGTAAATACCTTATTGGGCGGTCGATACTTTTATGAAATAATACATTCTCTAGAAGTTTTCTAGTTTGAACCTTGTATGTAGGACCTATATTTATACCCACACTCACACTTCACCCATTAGACTAGCATACGCTTTCTAATGGTACCAGGAGAATTACCTGTGGACTTGACTGTGGCTTTAACATCTGCGCAAATCGCGGGGTGAAATAAGGAAACTTGAAATAGATGGTAACTCCCAAATGACAGTAAGTATAGGCCTATAGGGAGTTTGACATAGACAAGCATGTGTCGCAGGAATATGATAAAGCGTCAGTCATACCTGTATCCATATATATATATATATATGTATATATATATATATATATATATATATATATATATATATATATATATATATATATATAATGTATATATAGTTATAAACATAATTATATTATTACAAATGTAGACGATGGCATTTCAATTGGAAAGGGCAATATTTGTGTGTGTTTCGTTCTATTCTATAAAAACCGAACAGTCATGGGTGAGTGCTCAACGTAAACTGTTAACTGTAGTTACTATATATGTATGGGGTACTGGATTTGCTGAGCATAAACTAACTGCGGTACACTAAGGGTCTACACTAATGCATAGCAATACAGCGTTCTTTCTGTCAGTGTAAAAATAGCAGGCATTATGTACCTCGTCTGTCTGCAGGAGGTGGTAGGAGTAGCTACTTACAGCTTGATCTCAGGACTTGAGATCTCACCTCCGATAACGAATAGTTTTTTAGTATGTCACTGATAGACAGAAAGCATCTAAGATTGTCAAATAGTCGTCTTATTAAGTTATTATAGGGAGTTGGATAAATTTTCAAAATTGTGTCAAATATTATGGAATTAGTCAAGCCCAATAGAGCATTGTGACAGCTTTCCAGAACTGTTTTGATCATATTCCTACTGCATTTAGTTTTTGTGTAATCTGGATAGGAACCATCATTAAGTCAGATCAATACTGTGATCTAAACTGATCAGAGCAGGCCAGTTAGATACTGATTTCCAGTTCAACCAACAGCAGGTTGGTATTTTTGCATGTTCTTGCTGTATATGGCTCAGTCTCATGAGTTTGTAACAGTTGAAACGTCTTTGACCGGGTGTCGTCTTTGACCGGTGTCGTCTTTGACCGGGTAGGGATTAAAATGAAAAAAAAAGTAATATATAGTAAAGAAATTTAAGCTTCAACTTCTTCATGTAATAAACAGTCTATGGTTGTTTTACCCAATTTAAAAAAAATATTTTAATGCACATATTAAGGGTCCCTTTTGGGCTTTTTTTCTTCAGCCGGTCAAAGACGTCACTTTGTATTTTACTTAAACTTTAAACAGCTTATTATTATTATTGCATAATACTTTAAACAGCTGCACTGTCCAAAGTATTATGCAATAAGAAGTGCCACCAAGTACATTACATCATATACATATAAAATATTTTTAAAAAATGGAAAAAAGAACTTTTCTATATACCCGGTCAAAGACGACGCCGGTCAAAGACGACGCCGGTCAAAGACGACGCCGGTCAAAGACGACGCCGGTCAAAGACGACGCCGGTCAAAGACGTTTCAACTGTTACAAACTCATGAGACTGAGCCCTATGCATAATATTCACATGGAATTTTAGAAAGTGTCTAACTGACATTGAGTGGGGCCTTGTGACCTATAATTCTGTATGGGCCTGATGACCTTTGACCTAATTACGAATGCCATTTGACCTTAAACAGTCTCAATTCTTTCATTAAATTTTGCCAAATGAACCTCTCTCAGGGGCAGTGAAAATCGGGTCACAGAAGCGGGCCCTTAGTGGGCGCTACTGCTGGGTTTATCCAACTCCCTAGTCTTATAAGAAGACTTTGTATTCTCAGTTACTGTCATAAAATAAAGGAGTTAATGATTGTCTATCTAAGGGCCTACCAGCTAGGTTACCATCTCACAATGCAACACTAGGCTCATCTGGCTGACAATGTCAGCTTACAGGTGGTGGCCCATCCCAAGTGACAAGTCTACGGTCTGCAAATTCACAATACTGGATAACCCTTCAACGACTGCATACCACTATAAATGTGATTTATACCTTTTGTCAACATCGTGTATGATGTGAGAAGAGTCTACGGACGGGTTTACTTTTTCAGTGTAGTATGTCATTTGCTATAATATTGCATATAGTCTGTGTGTGCCAGACTGTCTAGTTCATGCACAAAATCAACATGTTTGCCTAGGTGTTTGAAAAAAGAATGTACCGGGTCAGGAACTGCAGAGTCAGCCTGATCCTTGAATTACAGTCAGGCAAGACAATTCCTCATACCAATGCCTGACTCTGGGATGAGGGTCAGTTAGCCTGAGCCTTCTTTGTTTGCTACATGTATCAGGTGGAGAGACAATGCAGTATTGAACATAATGGTGTAAGATCTCATTCCTGCGGATTTGGAAGTTAGATATATGATGAGAGCACTTATGCTGGGAACACCTCTGATATATATCGGTACTTGTACCTTTATGTTACTACATACAAAAATGACTGGCGATCTGTGATAGCACTACACATCCTTCCCCTTTCAAAAGAACAGTATTATTTTGAATGGGATTTCGGAGTGCTTCAGTATGGGGCTAGTGAATATAAATTATAGTTCTAATCCCTCAGGTCATAATTATAATGCTTAACTATCTCACTAAGACAAGGGTCAGACACGGTTGTGACCAGGGTCAGCCATAAAGAGTCCAGCCCTGCCTGACTCTCAAATATTGTTGGGCCCTGTTTGGAAAGAAAGTCGGACAATGCTGGACTCACAATGACATGAACGTCAAGCAATAGTGGACTCTCTTTACAGTCAAAGTCAGCCCGAAGTCAGCCTACTCTTCATGTAAGGATGGCTTTGGCGGCAGATGCCTAATTGTGGCATGTGAGTCCAGCTGACTTCCACAGTTTTTTCTATGTGAATATGTAGTACATGTTATAATAATAAAGCAACCATTCTGTTATACTTATCTAAAGCCGTTTCTACTATAGAACTAGCAGGTCAGAAAAACTGAGCTGAATGTGATGGGGGTCGACCCCTAAAATCGACATGGCGACATGGCCATTTCTTAAATTCGACATTGGACATGGAGCTTAGTGACATGAGGAAAAAAATAAGTGACATGACATAGGGTATTTCTTAAAATAGACATGGGACAGGACAGGCTCTTAAAGGCGACATGGGACATGGGGATTTAAGTTACAGGTGACATGGTCATTTCTTATAATCGACATGCGACATGGGGACCCCCCCATCTATACCCCCAATGTGAAACTGAAAGGTCGCATAGAAAACCATTACAAGAAACCCCAAAAAGAGTTAAGACTGGACTGGTTTCGATGCCTCTCACAGCTAATGTTGTAATGTGATATCTAGAGCAAACGAGGGTGACTTTGGTGTGTGTGTTGGGGGGGGGGTGGTGGTCGAAAAGGGTATCTGAGCTCAGAGAGCGTCATGCTACGGGGCATGACACGCACACCTATAGACACAGGTAATACTGTAGTAACATGATGTTTAGGTGTCATGGGGTACTCCTCACATACCTATCACGTACTGAGGTGAATGTCTGAACTCAATCCATCCCTATGTACCCCCTTGGTGAACAGATGCCCAGTGGGTACAGAACATTGAATCAACTTGATGCGTGCTTGTCAATGTTAATTCAATGTTGATTCAATGTTGATTCAACATCGGCCTGAATTTTGTGCCCACTTGGGGATGGTCATATACTCAAAGCAGCATATATGGTGTATAATGTCCATCGTTTTATTATACAAGGAAAGGTAGTATAGTCAAAAGGGAGTCCTGGCTACAACCAGAATGACTCCAACTGCAGTAAGGTGAACACTGGCTTCAGTAGGGAATTGTCTGGCTCCATTGCTCATGTGAGTCTCTGACTCATCCAAGAGAGCCACACAACTCTTATAGGAGAGTCAGAAAAGAGCAATTCTGGAGACAGCCATGCAGGACTCCCTTTTGACTGTTTCTTTTCTCTGAATGTAGCTCTGGTGATAAACCCCACAGACCATCCCTACCTGGGGGTCTAAACGTGTTAGGTCCATTTCACATTACATAATTTAAATTGTTTCATTGTGCATACCCCTGTACTATAATCGGGAGCCATGTACAGTCGACATCTTCTTTTATACATAGTTTTATTTGCAATTCAGACAGATTGCAATTCAGACATATACATAATTATAACCTCAGACTTATTATCAAAACTGGAATGTCCAGAGAGGTAGGATGTCAACTTAACAGAGAAAAAACTATTATACAGTAATGATGTATAATGGGTATTTAAAACATGAATGAAAAGTCCCATATATATGAAATAAGTTGGGCTCCCCAAGATAAAATATGCAAATCGGCTCGGTGATATACAGATGCAATTGTAATTACAGTAGGAGCATCTTCCCAGTCATATTAAACTACTTTGCACCCTCCACTTTGATATATCTACATAGTAAAATACTAGAGAATCGATTAATCCTATAGTGACAACAACTACTATATAGCCTTGGGAAATATGTACATGTGTATTGGTAACTGGGCTTGTTATTTGTTCCTGTTGGGTTATTTGGACGACCACCAAGTTCTTTATACCATTATCCCCGAGGACATCAGAGCCGGTGCATCACAGCCATACCTCAAAGGTAGCCTGTCTACAGACGTTGGCTGATCACTGGCCTGATATTAGCACTGAATGCTTGAGAGCCTCAGCTGACAGACTGCCAGCCAGGAACAGGCCATGTCCGGGTCCGGAAGAATATGATCCACCACAGGGGGCGTCATGATAGCTGTAGAGTGACAGCACTCTACCCTTGAAGGTGTATTGTTTGCAAGATAGGAAGAACTCACCAAGTGACTAGACGCCGTGCACATCTCCTGTTGTACTAAACGTGCATATGTCCTGTAATTCTAACCAGTCCCCAAATGTTTGAAACACTGTTAATATTACGAAGACATGCATTCATGTCAAATAGTCGCTGTTAGATGGGATGAAGGAAAAAAAGAAAACGGGGATTGGGTGCAAAACCCCCCATGCCATGCCATGCGCGCACCCTAGACCGGGCCCTAGAGTATTTATTTTCGTTGTGCTATCTAGTGCGGAAAGACAATAAGATAACAAGGGATATGTGATGGAAAACCTCCGCGTGGTCAGAGCGATGGTCTTGAAAGGGCAATTCATGCCTGGGTTCGAATCCCACTGAGGACAGGGTTTTAAAGAGAAAGGAATCTACAAAAGCTCCAGACAGCACGCACAAAACTTCCGGACAGCACGCACAAAACTTCCGGACAGCACCCACAAAACCTCCGGACAGCACTGCCTGCCACAAAATCTCCGCACGGCACCCAAAAAACCTCCGCTCAGAGTAGCAGAAGGAAAATATGGAAATAAACCTACAGTAGGAACAATAGGCTGAACACCTGAGCGGAGTATATTAAGCAGTTTTAATAATACAGGAGATAAACACAGCGTCCAGCCACCTGGAGAGTTCGTCTCTACTTTGGGGCATATAGGCTACAACAGTTCTCTGCTTTAAAAAAAAGTATTCCCGTCTTCAGCTACCACACTGTTCCCGCACTATCTGACCAAATTTAGCTATATTAGGGCAATTTGGGCAATAATACATGCTAGTAGTACTTAGTTTAATCCAGGTTAGAACCCAGACTAAGCCCGTATATTGCTGTGAGGACCTCTGTGAGTGTGTCCCTTATACAAATAGACCCATCTAGGGAAACGACCCCTTCAGGTCGGATTTTTAGCTCTGGTTTTGGCCACCAGGAAGCACCATAGTTGCAAAAGAGTGTAAAATACATGAAAAAAGTTCTAAAACCATTTATGTAGAATGCAATGATCTTCATGAAATGATTCCATCTTTGTTGCAAACATTCTATATTTGGAATGCAAAAAGAAAGTTTTTGTGAAGAATTAGCACATATATGATACTTTCTGGTTGCCATGGAAACCATCCCAAAAGCCTAAATTGGAGGTAATAATCTAGATTTCTTGAAAAATCCCATCAGTTACCCAAAACTGAAAACAGAACACAAAATTTTCTTCTAGAACCAAATCTAGACTAATAAATCCAATTTTATTTGGTTATTTTAAAATAAAACCGATTTTTCATAATTATCATCATTAACTATGGGATACAACACAATTAGAGCTTATTTACCATTTTGAATTAGTGATGTACTAATGTTTGAAAAGCAGTTCCCACAAAACTACCAGGATTTTTTTAGCTCATGATATCTCATTTTAAAGATTATGACACAAATTATAATCACTATTTTCCCCCCTGGTAGGGTCTTTTCCCTCACCTGCACACACAGAAAAGTGAGAGTCATTGTCGCTAAAACTACCCTCACCTGAGGGTCAGGCACTGCCTAACTCTCAGGTGAGGGTAGTTTTAGCGACAATGACTCTCACTTTTCTGAGGGTGTGGTCACTATCCAGTGGGCGAAACCATGGCGGAAAGCAGTGGGAAGGGAACGGTTACCCCTTTGTGAACCTGTTTATTTTCAAAGTCACAAGGACAAACAAATCTAAACGATGTCTGAGGTTTATATATTGTATAAAATTCCATTTGGAATGGAGTTAGTCCAAAAATAAGATCGAGGTGTGTTTCAGGCAAACTTCTAGTCCGGAAAAACAACCCTAACTGCTTTCAGTGGCTTAGCTAGTTGTCTGGCTTCAGGAAGTTGCTTAAATGTGATATTCCAGGTATGTCTAACACGGAAGGAAAAGAAATATTTTTATTATATGTGATGGCTTATTTGCAATTTCTACGCAATTCCGTCATAAACCAGTAGTCTGAGGCTATCGTCTGGCCATTGTGAATGCATAAGCTCTATATTTTCTGCCAATATCAGCTTTCAAACATACGTACACACTACGTGTACAATTGGCTTATCTAGGCATATGTACGGAGCCCCTAAGGGGACATGCTTTTTTTTTTTTTTTTGGAAGCCCAGAAAGTTGCGCAAACAAAATAAAAGTTGCGCAAACAAAATAAAAGTTGCGCTAACAAAATAAAAGTTGCGCAAACAAAATAAAAGTTGCGCAAACAAAATAAAAGTTGCGCAAACAAAAAAAAAGTTGCGCAAACAAAATAAAAGTTGCGCAAACAAAATAAAAGTTGCGCAAACAAAATAGCTGCCTGCCATTTCTTACGGTTTGTGAATCCGACAATTACTAAGGATTCTACAGGAGATTAAAGTTATAGAAAAAAAAGCCACCATTGACACACATTTACAAGTCACCCCCTCCACATGTCACTCCCACCTCATGTCACCCCCCAGCCCCACATGTCACTCCCACCTCTCGTCACCCCACCCCACATGTCACTCCCACCTCACGTCACACCCTCCCCCCAGCCCCACATGTCACTCCCACCTCACGTCAACCCCTCCCCCCCCAGCTCCACATGTCACTCCCACCTCACGTCAACCCCTCCCCCCGACCCCACATGTCACTCCCACTTCAAGTCACCCGCCACCCCACATGTCACTCCCACCTCACATCAACCCCTCCCCCCTTACCCCACATTATTTTGCATTTTTTGGCAAAAATAAAGAATCCTTTATTTTTTCAAAAATCTGCATTAAAAAAAGTAGCTCGGGACCCCCCATTATTCTTACATTTTCTATTTCTAAATAATATGAGCTTCCTTTGGGAAAAAACAGGAGATTTCATTGATATAAAGTTAAGAGTAGCGATCAACCTTAATTGATTAAGAGTGTGTGATAGGTCCTGTGTTATATATGATTCATATATGATCTTCTTATACTTTAATTTGCTGTAGAATCCTTAATAATTGTCCGATTTACAAACCGTAAAAAATGCCAAGTAGCTGATTTCTACCGTAGATTTCCTTCTGCAACTTATACTTCGTTTGCGCAAGTTTCTATTTTGTTTGCGCAAGTTTCTATTTTGTTTGCGCAAGTTTCTATTTTGTTTGCGCAAGTTTCTATTTTGTTTGCGCAAGTTTCTATTTCACCTCACCTCCATGAGTTTGTTAATCATGTTTTCATACTTTGTCATTCATGTAAGGCCAAAAAAAGAAAAAAAGGCGTGTTTCAGGTTACATAGTCTGAAAATCTAGGTAGGGTAGTTCTTTTTTGTTATTTTTTAGTCTAAATTTGGTTCTAGAAGGAATTCTTACAGTCTGTTTTCAGTTTTGAGTAATTGATGTGATACTTAAGAAACCGGAACAATTATCTCCCATTTTGTGTAATGGAATGGTTTCCATGGCAACCAAAAAATGTCTCATATGCTAATTTTGCATAGAAAACGTTCTTTTTGTATTCCAAATATGGAATGTTTTCAGTAAAGATAGAACAATTATAATAAGTCTATTGTATTCTACACGAAAAACTAGCCTAGAGCTTTTTTACTTGAATTATGCACTCTCTGGCCCTTCTGGTGCCCCCTGGTGGACAAAGCCAGTACTAAAAATCCCCCGCGGATGGGTCTTTTTGCTTGTTGGGTCACAATTATGCTGTACAAATGATAGCGCTTATTGAGAGTTCCAACTGTTAACACCAGAATAAAATTCTCTTTTTGCCAATTTGCACTGGCAAGAACAGAATAATTTTCTCTTATTGGCAGGTCAATTTTCGGAACTGTCAATAAGGGAATTTTATTCCTTCATTGACAGTTGAACTGTCAATAATCAGAGGCCTGTAATTATGCTCTAGAATCATTAATAATGCTCCGATTTACAAATCGTAAACAGTGACAGAAAGGGTACATATCAGCGCAACTGTATCTTTTGTTTGCGCAAGTTTTTACATTTTGTTTGCGCAAGTTTTTACATTTTGTTTGCGCAAGTTTTTACTTTTTGTTTGCGCAAGTTTTTTTCATTTTGTTTGCGCAAGTTACTTTTTTGTTTGCGCAAGTTTTATTTTGTTTGCGCAAGTTTTATTTTGTTTGCGCAAGTTTTATTTTGTTTGCGCAAGTTTTATTTTGTTTGCGCAAGTTTTATGAGGTTCCAAAAAAAAAAAAAAAAAGCATGTCCCCTAAGGGGCTCCGTACATATGTATATTCAAGTCGATACTATAGATCTTTTCTTTTAAAAAAGACCACATAAATGCAATGGTGTCACCATAGCAAATTTCGGTATGTTTGGGGCCCTTGATAGGGGGGTCCTCATGTCCCATGTCGGTTTCAAGAAATGGCTATGTCGCCATATCGATTTTAAGATATGCCCATGTCGCCATATCGATTTTAAGAAATTCTCAATGTCCCATGTCACTATCTAATTTTTTCTCCTGTCCCATGTCACTAAGCCTCAAAATGGTCCATGTCGCCGTGTCGAATTTAAGGGTCTAGGGCCATATGTTTAGACAGTGCGTTGTCACAAGGTGTCAACACGCTGATTCAGGGTATTACGTCGCTTGCAAATTCCACATACCGGTAGCGAAACTGTTTAGCACTTTCTATACATAGGCTTTGCCTTCCTGTGCGACCCTTTTGATTCACACATGGCTAGGTATTCCCACTTTAGCTCAGAAATAATTCATTGCGTAGTAAACATCATGCTGATACCTATTGTGGAAACTTGGAATCTAGGATCCTATAGGTGATGATCTAGTAACATCTTTTCTATATATTAGACATATTAGCCTATGGTAGGCTTTATGCCCTATTTCACTGTTGGACCGAATCCAAGTTGGTGGGGGGGGGGGAGGTAAATACCCTAAAGGTGGTTCAGGAGGGTGATGGGCACAGACCCACGTACCATACAGGGACTCAGTGCAGGTGATAGCGCCTTGAACTTTTAAGTCTGCATTGTGTCAGTCATAGGATATATGTATACACAGCCAAAAATAATTTTCTCATTTTCAGAAAATATTTCTTGTTTCAAGTAAAATAAACTTAAAACAAGTTTGTCCGTAGGATAACAAAATTTTACTTGACAGCATGGTTGAGTTTAATATACTTAGACTAAGAAAAACAAACAAGAAAAACAAACAAGAAAGAAATTCTTAAATCAAGTATTTTATACTGGAATCAAGATGATATTTCCTGACATATTTCTCAAAATAAGAAAATCTTTCTTACGGAATGGACCTTTTTTCTAGAAAACCTTTTTCTTAAGTAAGTTTTAATTTCTTATTTCGAGTAAATAAACAAGATTGATGTTCTTCCCTTGGAAATGGGTATGATTATATTTAATTTTAGTGTTAGAGAGAAAGGATTGATGCCAGAGCATCAGAAAGAGGTTCATCAGATTAAATGCAGCTTTTTGTAGCTACAATAGAAGATTAAGCAAACAGACCTTTATTCAAAGTCATTTCACTTCATGTAATGGGACAGGTTATCCTTCCCTTTATTTAAATGATATTATCAAGCAAATGGTGTCTCTTATCATTTCTCCCTATAGTTATTATAGTTTATTCACTGGAACAAGAGTTCTTACATCAAATTAATCCCTAACAATTCTCCCCTTTTCCCACATATTTTTACCCCCTTCTCTTTCTTTGGGACTTAATTGGAGGCAGAAATGTATACCCTGTTTGATAAGAAAGTTGTTGTATTGCATAGTGGTGGCCTCTTGTGGCACAACATGTAACTAATGTTCTTAATTTAAGAAAATAATTCTTATTTAGTAGTCTGTATACTTGATCCCTATGGAACCTAACTGAACTCACATTCCATACCTATAAAATTCCCAAATAATAGAAGGAATTCGATGAAGGCATTAAGCATGGTCATAACCATCACATAATAGAGTATACTTGCATATTTTCTCACCCTAATTGACACTTTGGACACATGGTTTCAGGTTAATTCTTAACTGAGCAGATTTTCAAGACATAGTAATCTTAAATCTAGAAATAAAACTTTCTTATTTCAGGAATATAAGATATAATCTTGTTGGGTGCACAAATGACCAGTTTTAAGAAAATTCCTTAAGAAAAATAAACTTGAATACTTGTTTCTAGAAGAATACTAGAAAAATATAAGATATTTTTGTTAGCTTCCCCTTTCTTAAAACAAGATAAACCTAAAAACTCAGAATGAGTTTATTCCTTGAATCAAGAAAATTAAATCTTGATTCTAGTATTTTCTTGGGGTAAGAAAATTATTTTTGGCTGTGTATATATCGAGGTCCCGTGGAGAAGAGCAGATATGGACTCGAGGACCCGCCAACAACCAAATTCTATCAATATATCTATATATCTATATATCTATATCTATCTATCTATCTATCTATCTATCTATCTATCTATCTATCTATCTATCTATCTATCTCTCTCTCTCTCTCTCTCTCTCTCTCTCTCTCTCTATATATATATATATATATATCTATATATATATATCTATATATATTTATGTATATATAGATATAGATATAGATATAGATATAGATATAGATATCAATACTCCCATCGCACAGAGAAAGGCTTCAATATAAAGAGCGGGACATCGAGACATGATATACTATAGACAACTGTAATATAGAGGGCTTGCCTCTGCATTATGTATTATGCGACATGAAAGTAACGATGAGCTCAAAATGTTCCTTAATGAATGCCAGATATATTATAAGATTTGACATCAACTTGTCTTGCCACACTCACAGCATTGATTCAAAGTTTCATGGCTCACATAATGTTTGCATCAAAATCTAAAAACACTAGTACAAATAACTCTATATAATTATGTACATGTTAAAATTTCTGTAATGCCAGACTGTATAATCATGATTATGTATAGGCTATGAACCTTTGTATGACAAATACTTGTGAAATATATGATTTGAATTCAATTGAATAACGCCCAATTAAATCCCAATACTCCCTTCATGTGCATGGTAGCCTGTGTCCATGATGAGAATCGTGATACTTTTATACGTACCCTGAGTTGCATGGTACGGACATCGTGTACGATATAGACTAATCTTACATAGGCCTAAATGTACTATTTTAAAATTAGCTGTGACCATGCTTATATAATAGCATCAGGCCTATATGCGTTTGTGTATATAGACTATAGGTAGCCAGTAAACACCCTACGTAATTCCAACGTAGCTCAGAGGTTTCTCTAGGTTAATTTCAATTGGGTATATAACTTCTCAGTTTCACACTAGGTGGCAGCACTTTCAACTGTGGAGAGAATATGAAAGCTCTTTAACGAATCTACCACATTCAAGCAGTAATTTCTCATTAATTATGAATTAAATTTTATGCAAATGAACCTTATACGATTTGATGATTATATATGATGGACAGCAGGTTAAAGAATTATGCACTGCGATGCACATTACAGCACTTTACTGGGCAGACACCACATTGGTGGTAATGGAAGAAATATAAAGCCTCTCTGCAGCCAAAACTATATTTCGGCGTAGCCTTAGCGGCGATATACGCCTGCCGGTCCCTTCGGGACCGGAGTGAAAAGTCAGAAGAAGAAACTATGCAATAGATCTGTACTGCATGTCAGGCTGTTCAGTTAAACTGCAAAGATGTACTATATATATATATAGAAAGAAATGTGATCAAGAATGATAGTAGTTAGTTTGTGTAAATATGTTAATGTAAATTTGTCTGCGATATCTTTGTCTGAATCCCACTATGTAATATTGTATTAATGTGTTTACAAAGTTGGACGTAGATTTAGTCTGAGCTACGTAAATCAGACCTGCAGGTTTGAGATTGGTAAATAAACCTTAACGTTCTAACATTGATAAACCTTCCAAAATTACATAGTTCAGACCAAAAATGAACGTTAATTTATGTCTGATCAACGTAATTGTGTTTACTGGGTGTGCCTTCTGACCCGGCTCTATATATTGTCCAGTAATCTCCTGGGGGCAATTGCTATATAAAGCCTGAACGAAGTCATGAAGCCATAAACCACCACCAAAGACATCAGTGGGTCTTTGCACAGCAATAAATAACGATTTTTCGATTTAGAAATGCTATGATAACGATCTCCTTTTGGTGATCATTGCAAGTGTATTTCTCACTAAATACCATAATATTATCTATCCTAGGGAATGATCTGATAACGATTGGTTTTAAAGATATACAGATAATCTTCAGATTTGTTATCGTTATATTTGAAGATTTCGTTATTTGATGTGCAACACCCCACAGTGGACCTTTGCACAGCAAACAACGATGTCCTTATTTTTTAGAAATGCCATGATGACAATCGTCTTTTGGTGATTGTTGTAAGTGTATTTCTCACTAAATCACATATCTATCTTAGGGTATACTTTAATAATGATTGCTTTTAAAGATAGCATTATGATCTTTAATGTTTTAATTTCTTTTGACAATATCGTTATAATTGTGCTGTGCAACAACCCACAGTAAAAGTAGCCTCAGCATTTCAAAACTGCAACGTTGTGTAGGCATTTGTGAGAAAGGGAAATTGTTGATGCGACAGCTCGTATATAAATTCTAACATAAGTATATACCCAGCTAACAAAAAACGTTATTTCACGTCAAAATAACGTTTTAAAACTTTATACAACGTTATGCCATAGTAAGGAGCCTTAGAGAAACGTTATATAACGTTATAAAATGTTGTATAACGTTTTCTGTTTACTGGGTAGTATATTTTATTATTGGCAATCTCAACCGCCTGTGACCGAATTGGTACTGGAATAACCTTATAATGTGGACGCCTTACTATCAGGGCATACTTACTGTACCTATTACTTTTTGTCATAGGTCGGAGAAGATGACACATGAGATATAAAGGACACGACCACCGACCACAGGGCACCAATGTGAGTAATTGAAAATGTCTATGGAGATTTTGGGTTCCAAATTCCTACATGCGATCCCCACTAAGAAATGTGCATTGTACACATGGTATTGCTCCCATAGATGTCTACAGTGTCATATTCATCTAGGTGTAAGATATCATTGATAGGGTGACTTAAAAGAGAGTACCCTGGTGCTCACTAGGTGATCATGTGTGATCACACAGCACACCAGGGTATGCCTACTCTCATATAAGTCACCATCACCATGACCACCCTATATATGGTGTTCAGTAGCGAACTCTTTAGACCCCCATCGTTTTCATTTCAATTTAACCACATGTCGAAATACATCGCCCATCATCTTGTTTATATCGATAGAACTGTGGCTTTTGTGATGTCATTTCCAAATGTACATAGAAACATGCAGTTTGACATCCAATAGGGGATTTGGTTGCCGTGCACCCTATATATATATATATATATATATATATATATATATATATATATATATATATATATATATATATATATATATATATATATATATATATAAATATATATATATATATAAAACGATGTACCACTTACCTTGCTCGTGTGTTTCACAAGGGAGGCGAGGCTGAAAAATAAAAGATAAAATCAGATCGTAGTCCCCATGTATCATCTTGTTTGTCATTGTCAGGCGGGAAGTGTTCAAGTATAGTGTGCTACAGTTGACACTGTACAGTCTACCTTCAAGGAACCTCTAACTAAATTTTTTTTAAAAAGTAAAGCAGACAAGGATGTCACACTAGTATTCTTCTCATGTAGCAGTTGTTTGGAGGTAAAGTACCTCCATATCTCATTTAGAACTAGGATGGGATAACGAAAAGTAAACCTCTTTTCTTTAAACAATGTAGGCTTGTTTATCTAAAATATACAATTACATTGTCTCATTATGACTTAATAGTAGTAAAATATGTCATTAATTAAGGCCACTGAACGAAAATAGATTTACATCACTGACTCATGTTTCAGGATGTGGTTTTTGTTTGCGAAAAGCGATTATGTCTCTTCAATTTGGAACCCAAGTATAAAAAGAATTCCCTTGTCAGATTCCTTAGTGCTTGGTGATGAGAAACCCTTTTGTTTGATTGGTATAGTGGTTCTGTTTGTGGAAACGCGTAGTCTGTCGAAAGTTATTCGCGAATTGTTGGTCACGATTGGCTATTCAACTTTAAACCAAGGCGTTGGCTTAGAACAATAGATTCGCACCTTGGTTATATTGCATACCATGGTTTAAAACAGATAGACAATGGTTATGAAAAGGTATGGAGATTAACCACAGCTTGCTGGTAGAGCGACTTGGGCTTCGCCCTCGTCTGGCCCCCACCAGCAAGCTGTGGTTAATTCTACATACCTTTTAATAACCATTGTCTATCTATTACGCATCTGCTGAATGTTTAGCACAGTAACCCCCTCCATTTATTATATAGGCCAACATATAATACCGGTGAAGGCAATCTATTTCATACTCATTACCTTGTTGAACAACATGATTACAGTGCAAAAATGGTACACATGTAAATAATACTTTGATGACTAGGATTATTTGTTATCGGCATGTGAATACCACAAAGGTTGAGCTGTGCAGGCCTGTAATAGGAGCTTATAGTCACGGTTATATCCCACAGTAATACCATAATAACACCTCAGATACATTTAAGGACGGGAAGGAACTCGGTGGATATTGAGACTTCTAGAAGTAGTGGGAATGTTGTCAGAGGGAGGAGACGAGAGGGGCAGACAGAGAAGGAATAAAGGAAAGACAGAGAGACAGGCCAGAGGGAGCCAGCGGGAAAAGAAAGGGAGACACGGAGAGAGAGCGAGAGCGGGAGACAGAGACAGAGAGACAGAGAGAGACAGAGAGAGAAAGAGAAAGAGAGAGAGAGAGAGAGAGAGAGAGAGAGAGAGAGAGAGAGAGAGAGAGAGAGAGAGAGAGAGAGAGAGAGAGAGAGAGGGAGAGAGACACAGACAGACAGACAGACAGCACGACAGCTAGACAAACAGACAGAGACAGACAGAGACAGACAGAGACAGACAGAGAGAGAGAGAGACAGCCCGAGAGATAGACAGACAGAGACAGAGACAGACAGACAGACAGGGACGGGGAAGATAGACTGACAGGCCAGAGTGGATACATATATGCATACCACGAGAAACTTCACACTGACAATATCGCCCATACCTGTTTTTTTAAGATCTCGTCACCACGACTTGAACTAACGATAGGGCCTAGCGCCTTGTGGTATTCTTTATTTATCTTACCCCTCCCTCTCCCTAACAACGAGTTCCCGTGTCTGATGTATGTCAGTGGGTGGTAGTGACATTGGTTCCTGTTACCTGGAGTAAGTGCGGTCTAGGTTACCTATACCTGGAGGTTTATCTGGAAGTATATTCCATATGGTGTACAATACATAGAGAACAATGCATGGAGATGTGTCGACAGTGTCCACTTTTTTTTAAACAAAGGAGCTTTTCTGTCGTAGATCATTATAGATGTTGCATTAAATCAGTCAGATTGTATGCCAAATCTATTTGAGTTGAGCGGGTCGATTGTATAACAAAATGGAGAGACCTTGGGTATATGTGTGAACAAGTTCAAGATACCTATTTCTATTTCGTCTTTCCATATATGCATCATTCATTGTGACCTAGCGATATTCATACCCCCCCCCCCATTATTATGTTCATAATTATATAACAGAATCATACTAGACCTCCATAACACTCTCTCTATATATACTCTTCCTCCTCATGACTCAGTAAATGTCTTCTGACGCTATAGTAAAATTATGAGACACTAAAGTCTTGATGCAATCACATATAGAAAATCGTTCAATGTTTAATGTCTGTGTATATTATTGTCATGTGCATATCGATGTGTGGATTGGAGGATAGCCTATGTACACAGGGGGCAATATATCTATATCTCTCTCTCTCTCTCTCTCTCTCTCTCTCTTTCTCTCTCTCTCTCTCTCTCTCTCTCTATATATATATATATATATATATATATATATATATATACATATATATATCATGGAGTGTACAGTATACCTATATACTCTCCCTGTATATATATATCTATATCTATATATATATATATATATATATATATATATATATATATATATATATATATATATATATAGATAGATAGATAGATAGATAGATAGATAGACTGCCTGACCGGTCATGTTACTGTACAGTCTATAATATGCTGATCCCTTAGAGTAAACCGCACCTAAGTGGCCCCCCACCGGACCAGTACCTATAGTGGCCCATCTATACCTCTATACATCAGTCTTTACAGTTATTTCTTCCTAATTTGTTAATACAGGTATGAAAGAAGAGACAATTATGTACCAATATCACAGTTTATATTCTCCATAGAGTAGCCACATTGTTTTCTACAGAGTGGCAAACATGGCATGTTTGTGTGACATGTAGCCCTCTTTTCATTGATAGCTTTTAAGAAAAAGACTTTGTATACCTCAACAGTGTGCCCATATAGTTTTCCAGTAGGATTCAAACTTTTACCTTGTTTTCCACACATACCTTCTTTTCATTAACATGCCATCTTCATTGGGTGAACATATTAATTAGGTAGTCTTTACTGATTGATTGTCACCACTACAGGAGTACCTAAAGTGGCCCAGGGGCTCAACCATGAGAGGCCCACCAACAGTATAGGCTATGCTATGCTAGGTGTAGGGTGAGATCTATTCTAAGATCCAAAATAACTGGATGACCCCCCCTATAACCTAATAAACGAAAAGATGTTATATAATGTGGGACTGTGTGTTTTTCATTATCTTGACTATAAATTGACACGGAAATCAACGTGATTTCTGGTCAGAGAAAAACTGGTCCATTGAGTTTCGAACCCAGGACCTTCTGTGTGCTAGGCTAATAATGTACCCCTGCTCTTTTCCGGATATAGTATTAGAACTGCTGAGTGCTATACTTGCATGCCATTGAGACTGTGTGAGTATGCACCTCGGGAATTCAGATCCAGGCCTTCTGTAAATAGGGACCTTATGTCTATGTTTTATGAGCTACGTCCAGATTGCGAAAGGTCCCTATTTGGATAGGTTGTACCTTATAGCCACAGCTTAGTGCTGAGTGAACAAAAAATGGGGTACTTCTACACTCCCCAGACTTTTCCAGCCCCTGTGGCTACATTGGCAAGGCTTAGAACTTTAGTGTGAGAGGTCCCTGGTTCCGGTCTCCCCACAGTTGAGACCTTTAGCATCCATGCTGCAGCTCATAAAATGTAGACATTGTGAGTATACAAATGTTTTTTGGTGAACCATATAAGAATGTAAAATAATGTTATACATGGAAAAGTTCCCGAATATCAAATGATGTTTTTTTCTTCAGGGGTACACTCTGCCCCTAGAAGTAGAAATGGGCAGATGCCAATAGGTTAATAGTGCTGCAGCATTGGACTGGTAGGGCCATTATTTCTGCGGCTACCTTGCACCGAAAAATGATAGCAGACACTCAGTATCACTGGAAAGCGTGGATTGTGTAGATAACAACCCTGGTGAGTGTAGAGAGAAAAAAGTGGTACGAACTTGGCAAATGACCATTGAATATAAGATGTTTGAAAATAGCTTTTGATTATGTAAAATTGTACAAATAATACTTATAAGCATTTAGAACCATCTGAATGTACACAGCATCATATCAGAAAACCATCTAAATCCAGAGAATAGAATCTTGGATGTTGCAGATCATAAGTCCAAGGTTAAGGTCAAATAACTGGGATTGGGATATGATATGTGATCACAACTTCCTATACATAAATTGTAACCTCTATTTTTCATGTGCTATGCTTTTTTTTTGCAATCTATCAGCCACAGTTAATGTTGTGACCTTCATTCCAGAGGTCACGGCCACGGCCTGATGATAGATGACATTTGCAGACAGCTACACATATCATCCTGATACAGGTTAAATAGGTAAAACAGATGCATCACATATAATGATAATCTGTTGGGTGAAGGTCAACAAGTTATCATGCCATTATGACTTCGGCATAGGTTTAATAGACCGGCTCAAATATAAAACAGATGCATCACACGTATGATAATTGGTTGAGTGAAGGTCAAGACCACACAATTTTCTTTTACACCTACAACAACAAAGAATGACCAACCTGTCCTTTCTGGCATATGTGGACGAAAGTTATTCATCTTCAGAGTCAATGGTGTCTGATGGCATAGAATATATGGGTCAATGGTGTTAGCACTATTGCCTCCACGGGCAGGCACACAGGGTTGTTTGTGTCTAATGCAGACACAATTATAAGAGCACCTATCCAAGCATTCACAGATCAGATCATAGAGAAGCTCAGGGGCACTGCATCCTTGTGACATCTACTTTGCTGTGAGATCATCAGCAGAAATCCTGATCGTTGAACGTGCAGCAGAAAACTGTCTTCAGTTGGCAGTAGTTTTTGCCCCAGGATTTTGACCATGCTACAGCGTATTCTTTTCAGGTTGTTCCCAAGATCTGATACATATAACAAACATTTTGCAGGCTGATTTTGCCTGGCTTGAGAGGCTCTGGTGATCTCCTCTGCTGCATTCAATCAAACATCTCAGCCTCTTTTTATCAACAGTCTGAAAAAAGTATGAAGCAATACAAATCACAATCATCAGACCATACAGGTATATTCTGGTTATATTGCTTTAATAAGGTATACCTCAAATAAACTCCCCTAATGTCTGTCTCATCACAACATGCCACTGAAGCCACTGATGCCCCATATCTGTCAGGGCTACTGACGACAATGCTCCTACATGTTACTGAGGCATTCACTGTATGCAGGATCTGTCTCCAAACAGCCTCTTCCTGGTTTGACATCATCTCCTGATATTGTGTGTGCATCGCTGATGCCACTTTATTTATTTTCATGCCATCTCCTGCACTTGTGTATAATGCTTGATGTTGCCCTAGAAATTGGCGTGCATTCTTGATTATTTGGCAGTCTTTTTTCTGAGCATTCTTCATGGGTACTGCTCTCTTCTGGATAGTGATCAAATAGGTGGGGAGTCCTGATGTATATCCAAAGGTCCCTACTGATCAATGGGGTTCTGCCATTATTAACCAGGTATTCAACTCTTCAAAATGTGTGTACAAATGTACCATTAGTAAAGCTTTAACAGTAGCATGATGGCTCTAGGCTTCATGCAGTTGTTATTATGATGCAGCAATGCACCAATGTCAAGTAACAAACCTTTTCAATGGTCAACTGCCAAGTCTGTACAACCTTGCTTGACCTTCACCCAACTAATTATCGTTCTGTGCGATACATCTGTTATACCTATTAAACCTATGTCTGAATGACATGTGCATCTGTCTGCATATCTCAACTATCATCAGGTCGTGACCTTGACCTCTGGAATGAAGGTCACAACATTAACTGTGGTGTATCGATTACAAAATAGCCTTGACCTTGGACCTATGACCTACAACATCCAAGATTCTATATCCTGGATTGAGATGGTTTTCTGAAATGATGTAATACACATTCAGAGAGTTCTAAATGCTTAAAAGTATTAGTTATATACTTTTTCATAATTGAAATCTATTTTAAAACTTTTTATATTCAATGCTCATTTGCCAAGTTTGTACAACTTTTTTCTCTTTACACTCACCAAGGTTGTTATCTACACAATCCCAGCTTTCCAATGATACTGAGTGTCTGCTATCATTTTTCGGTGCAAGGTGGCACATGATGGGCAGCTTGGTGCTGCAGCACTATAACAGAACAGAAGGCAGTCCCCAAGAAGGTAAGATAGGAGACCGTAAGCATATTCATAGGCTTGCTATTGGAAATAACAATGTGCATGAGGCTATATTTCATTATATTCTAATGGAACATAACATTGTAACCACATTTACCAAGTTACAGATACATAAACAGTGTTTTATTGGAGAGGGCCACTCAAGGTACAAAGCGGGCTAGTCATGGTACCAATTCAATGTCCAAAGGGTACCTTACTTCAATCAACATTTTGGGAGTGCAGAGGGGTCACCCCCCCCCCCCCCCCCCCCCAGGTCGGAAAGTCACCGAAATTAAAACCTCCAGGTTGCAAGGTCGCTTTTTAGACCCTTTATCAATTTTGTGCAAAAGTCGCCAGGTCTCTTAAATTATTGCACCAGGTCGAAAAAGTTGTCTGGAAAACAGTCCAGGTCACCAGGTCACCAATATTTTTGACTTGTCTATAGCATTCCAAACAGTGTCCCAATGGAAAGTGCTGCATACTTCGTGAGGATTGGATCACTCTTTCTACATGTAATTTTGTTTCAAAGTTAGTGTTGTAGGTTTCAGTTCCTCAACAGGGCCACCCATGGGCGGTTTACCCTACATGGTCAATATTATGTAAACATGGTCTGCCACTTGCCAGTGTTCACCCTTGTAAACATTAGCTAAGGTAGCCAGTCAAGTTAGGTTACTATATGACTCAGGGTACCTACTGATTATAATCATAATACTTATACATCTTAACTATTGGTGTGCTCTCTTTGACAGTGGCAGTATGGGATAGCTATCTATCAGAATGGTATTTGACATGTGCTACTATTACATAATGTCGAGTACTCTAAAACTATTGTTTCTATTAAATCTACATGCATCTCACACGAAAATGTCACAAAAAATTCAAATGGAACTATATTCAGATATAAAGGGAAAACGCCGTATAATACCTACATTTTTATATAGACTGTAACGGCCACGACTACGTGTAGGACTACAGGGACCCCACCCGATTTTAACCATGGACATAAGCAGCCTGGTACTGGTATCGTTTCCACAATCGAGTAATTAAACTACACTTAACCTACTTGTGTACTTCTGACAAAAAATAAAAACAGGAAACGCATGCTCCATTTAGCGAAAAGTCCAACAAAGGACTGTATTTGGACAGCATTAGCATATCGTTGTGTATTCAATTGACCCATATCATTATGGATTACTTTGACCCCCGTATATACATCTTACAATATTGCCTAATATCTCCATAATGAATTTACAGTGGGACATTATTGATAGCATAGAATTATGCAACAGCGGAATAAGCGGTACATGTAAATATAGTAGGATGATATAGTGCAGTAATCTATAGATTACAGGGGCAGATTCAGGGGGCGGGGCATGCAGACCATTTAACCATGTATGTATAGTAACAATAATAGCACATTTTGAGCACGACTCCCCTTTACTTGCAAAGCAGGAACGGCAATATGGGCAGTCAACGTGGATTTGCGTCCGCTGAAGTAGAGCTGATGGGCTCATTGTACATACTAGTACTTGAGATTTTCAGGCCCCTTTATTAGAGCAAGGACATGCAACAAGTACTTTAAGGGAACCTCTAAATCAAAGTGGTAGGCGTTCTAGTCTAGTTAATGGTGTGGACTCCATGGTGACAAATGACATGTATAAAAAGTGCCCGTCACGCTATGAAGGAAGGAACGCTCTGGTAACTGCCAAATGTTGGGATTTTGCTGGGTCTGGGCAACCCCTGCTGGTAGCTTGGAACCAGCGAACAGGAACAGGAAATGGAACCAAAAAGGCTGATGGTAAATCTACCTAAAACCATCATACATTCTGGTTCCATTTCCTGTTCCTGTTCACTGGTTCCAGCCTACCAGCAGGGGTTGCCCAGACCCAGCAAAATCCAAAGTTCAAGGTCATTTGGCTGTCCCCAGAGCCTTCCTTCGGAAGGATTTGGGAACATGGAGGCTAGATGTCAGAACTATAAGAACAGACTTGTGTTGCTGTGCGATGGCCTTCCTTAGATTTCAAGGACACTAGCCACGCAGAAAGAATTATCCGCATATAGGGCTGCAGCTTGCCCACAAAATGTTCACGGCACATATGTCCCGTTCTTGATAACACACAACATGTTTGCTGAAAATCAAATGTAAGGTGAAAAATGGAATTTTTATGATTATAACCCAAAAATGGCTCAGGGGTGATCAACACACGAGTGCATGGATATGCTCACGTGGGAGCGTCAACAAGATAATCTGTCCAATCTTAAACTGGCCAATCTTAAAAACGTTACAATCTTAAATTTAAGATTATAACATTGATTTAAGATGATCACCAAGATTATCAGTCCATTTGAATATTCTGACATACCTTACCCTGATAATCTATGTTAGGCAGATGGCGCCTATCCATGGTTCCATTAGTACTAAAAAAGGGGTAAAAAGGAAAGAAACACGAGGTTGGGGGCAGAGCCCCCATCTAGGGGAGAGAGGGGCACGTTGACCACCTGGGCACGTTGAACCATGTGCTCTCCTTGCTATTCCTTTGGGAATTTTCCAGCAGTTTGCATATCATATTACCCCCTTATATAGACAGTTCAGAGCAGCAACATCATATTCATTTTGGGATGCCGAGGAGAAGCTCAGACAACATGAATGATTTAAGCGATTGAAAGTAAAAATTTGCAACTGTTAAACTTTTTTTCCTATGTTATTACAAAACATTGCTGGCCTAAGATCTATCTGGAGGTCGAAGTATATATCTGAAGGCTTGCGTAGAACCTGATTTTAATCCTGAAGGTGTTATGTAATTTGAATTAAATCAACCTTATCTATGATGGTCAGCATAGGGTACATTGAACCACAAAAATTGGGGCACCTTGAACCATGCTCAAAGTACCCAAATCTCTGTCTTGAAGGACTAGTTCCATCATTTACCACATATGTGCCTGTGCAATGCATAGAGGGACAAAGTATCACCACTTTGCACCAGAGGGTAGGAGTTTTTAAGGTCCTCTTGTAAGCTTGTAGGCATTAGATGAGATGATATTGCTTCCATCTCTGGGTCAACCATAGGCTAATCCAACAGGTTGGCCTACAGATTAAACCACCCATAGTCCATTAGAATTAAGCCACAAAGAAAGAAACACAATATTAATATACACTTTGGTTAAACGAGTACAATAGAATACATGTTTTGTTAGTTGAGATAATACATTATTTCATAGCATATTCATAGCGTGTTTATTCTCAGAAGCATTATTTTTCAGAAGCAGAACAGCCTGTTATATCATAAAAGAATATAATCAAAGATTTATACAGCATGTGCAAATAGCAGCAATCCTCTGAAGATGGTTTATATTAACCTAAAGGAAAATTTGTAAGGCTCTAACCCAGTGACTAAACTAGAAGCTATAATTTAATAACTTGTATGCATTAAATATGTATTTTTCATCTTCAATCCTACGCAAAAGTAACAATAGCAAGTATTTCCACCTTAACTTTCAATAATAAATCCACATTGCTGATTGTTTGAACCATTCAAGATATGTGGTTCAAGGTGCCTCAGTGGGTGGGTCAACCTGCCCAGGGCATGGGGCACATTGAACCACCCAAAGATTTTTTTTTTTTTAAATCAAAAGAAATACAACAAATGACCATACTTGATTTGCCATGGGTCGTAATGATATAAGGTAACTGCTACATACAAAATCTAAGTTCAATTGACCTTGATAAAGTCAGGAAAAAAATAAATGTGCATAAGTGGCTCAACGTGCCCCTCTCTCCCCTACATTAAGACATGCTAGGCCTACACGTGCGGAGAGGGCCAGAGCCGCTAACCTTAAATAATTGTTAACTTTAAGATTGTCACTAGACTTTTAATGGATAACTTTTCTGTTGACGCTCCCACGTGAGTGTGTCCAAACGAGCGTCATCAACCTCATCCATGCAGGAAGATCAGAGAATGTGTATCCTACTGATGCTGATCAAACAATGTAGGAACTATAAGGCATTGAAAAAGTGACTGATGCTCAGAGCACATCGAAAAGCTTCAAATGGTTTTCTTGGGTCAAAATGATGATAATATAAGTGTTTATAAAAAAAACCACTAAATATTCATACAAATCGTTTTAGATTGGGGCCCTCGTTAGGGGAAGGGGGGGGGGGTCCCCACGTCCCATGTTCAGAGGCGTAGGAAGCAAATCTTCCTTTGGGGGGTCTACTCCAACCAACTTTAAGTATCGGCTTTTATGCATGATTTATCATGTATACACGCTTATATTGGATCATATAGATAAGTAATATTTGAGCATCCTTTAGTCCCGTTTGGGGGCCCCAGGCGCATTTGCCCCAACTTTTTCCTTTACAGGAGAGGTAAGGATTAGAGATTTTGTCATCTAGTACAGGTCTCTGCCCCCCCCCTTTTCCTACGCCACTGCCATGTAAACTTTAAGAAATGACCATGTCGCCATATTGATTTTAAGGCATGGCCATGTTGCGATATCGATTTTAAGAAATGCCCAATGACCCATGTCACTATCTAATTTTACCTCCTGTCCCATGTCACTAAGCCCCGAAATGATCCATGTCGTTGTGTCGAATTTAGGGGCCTAAGGCAATTAGATTACCCTATAAAAATGTACCTTGTGTAATGGAGCTTGACAACCAAATATACTACATTGTATCATCATTTTTTACCAACCAAAAAAAACCCCATTTTGATATGATGTGTGAACCAAATCATTTTGTCATGGAATCGTGCACTGGTCCGGACCCCTGGATTGGTAGGCTGGTGTCCTAACCACTCCTCCAATCTCTACAGATGACAAAAGGGGCCTACACTGTAAAACTAGTGTTTAAAATGGTAACACTGATTATGTCAGTTATTTTAAACACTTATCAATACTGTTTAGATTCTAAACACATTTCAACTAAACACTTCAAAATAAGTGTTAAGGGGTTAAGATTTTAAACACTTGATTGCAATATGTTTAGGTTCGAAACACTTATCTAAACACTACTTCAAAAAGTGTTTAGCATTTAAGCAATTTTAACCTAAACACTGCAAAAGTGTTTAGATTAAATGTGTTTAGAACCAAAGTGTTTAGGGCTCACTCTCACCAGATCGATGTAACTATTATTTGGACGTACATGATCGGCGGACGTACATGATCGGCGGACGTACATGATCGGCGGACGTACATGATCGGCGGACGTACATTATCGGTGACGTACATGATCGGTGACGTACATGATCGGTGACGTACATGATTGGTGACGTACATGATCGGGAGTTATTGACTGCCCTACCCTTTCTGACCATGTTAAAACATAAATATATCTTACCAAGGTGTGCATATGGTGTGTGTCTTGACATGTTCTATGTTAGAAATGTCTAGATGCGACTATTAAGATAGTTTTAATTGACATTTCAATACCGATCATGTACGTCATGTGACGTACATGATCGATGACGTACATGATCGGTGATTTATTGGCTGCCTTACCCTTTCCTACCATGACAAAAAACATAAATAAACCTTACCAGGGTGTACATATGATGTGTGTCTTGACATGTAATATGTTAGAAATGTCTAGATGCGACTATTAAGATAATTTAATTGACATTTCAATACCGATCATGTACGTCATGTGACGTACATGATCGGTTGTACATTGTTCCACCCTCATTTTGACCCATTTCTGACCATGTTTAAAACATAAATCAATCCTAGCAAGGTGTACATATGATGTAGGTCTAAATATGTATAATCATAGACATGTAAAGCAGTGGGTAATAAGAAAATTTTACATGACATTCCAAACCGATCATGTACGTCATGTGACGTACATGATCGGTTGTACATTGATCCCCCCCCCCCTTTGGCCCCTATTAATATTTAGGGAGTTATTTTTTCCTAATAAACTTCCCAAGACTACATTACAGCCAGTAGGTATAGTTATATAAGTTAAATAGCGGAGTAAAGGGGGCCTTAGGGGGATATTGTAGTTTTCCGATCATGTACGTCCGCCGATCATGTACGTCCACTGATCATGTACGTCACTTTTTTAGTTGCACTTATTTGGTGAGAGTGAGCCTTAAATAAGTGTTTAAATTCAAAACACATATCCGAAAGTGTTTAGATTTTAAACACTTTATAGCAAAATACATTCAACAGTGTTCAGGTGTTTAGATCTTAATCTTTAGGTGTTTAGATTTTAAACACTTTTTCATAAAGTGTTTAGAATTTAAACACCTTTTAACTAAACACTTTTATATATCTTACTATAGAAGTGTTTAGAATATCGGACACAATAAGTGTTTAGATAACTGAAAGGCCTATGGCCCCTAAAACAGGAACCAGCTTCAGCTAATCAGCTGGCTGCTATAGGTAGCAGAGGAAACAGCACTGGTAGACAAAATCGCGCTGTACAGTGATAATCTTGCTAATGCAGAATAATCTATCAAGGACAGACACACTGGCAGAGAGCTGGGTTCTAGTAAACCCCCTTATTTGCATACAGCTCCAGGTTGTGCCATGTTGTGGCATATTATATTTGCACGCTGTAATGCCCAGAACCAACGCCTCCAACCCCTGTATATGTGCCCATCTTTTATCATCATAATAAGCATAGCTATATAATCAATAGCATTTCAGTTCACTCGTTATACCATTGGTGACACATTCACCCACCGAAACACTATAACAACAGGGCTTGATAATAATAACCTTTAACCCTAGCAATGATTTGTGCCTGTCACCGGCTTCGTCATTAGCTTTAAAGCGATACACGCAACCTAATCAAGCCAAATACATGCGTTGATTTTAAAATCTTAACGCCCGAAGGAAGTAGATGGCCCTAGACTAACTGAAAAAAAAGTGCATTGGCAACAAATAATATTATTTCCCGGAGTCATAAAAAGCATATGTGGCACTGCCGATCCTAGTATTTCATATATGTTTATTGTTACTGGAACAGTGGAAACCAACTTTCTTTTACAATTGGCCTCAGGTCCCTAGTCTATGCTACGCCATCGCTAAGCCAGCTTAACCCTCCCTCTTTGGATTACCATTCCATGTACCGGTATACAAAATGTATGACCTGCCAGGACCTGCTGAACAACCAACCAATAGTTGGCAATGTGCAGTCTTCAGCTGGTCTATAAAACTGCATAAAACTGCGTTTGTGGTATGACCTGGGATGACCTGCATCAATGATAACAGATAAGTATAAGTTCATACATTGTAGATTGTTACTATGCCCTAAGGCTCATACTCTTAGGTACTATACGGGTACCCCTATAGCGATGACTCGGTTTTCTCCGAATGGGCTGCCATGTTAGTTCTGAGCTCGCAATCTATCGTGAGACTTAGGCAGTGACCAGACACTCACACACCATAGCTTCCAGGGAACAGGCTGCAATACGAGAGCAGAACCAAGGTCTCACGAGATTGCTGGTGTCAGTGTACACAGAGTGGCTGCGGGAACAAGTCCGATCCCGGTAGAGGCCTATACCCCCTCACTTCCTTGAATGTGCAGCAATAACACCATCTTCTGCACCAGGATCCAGGCTTAACGGGCCGGTTAATGCTGCATGGTGTTTATAAGTATGACCCCCTCCACGAAGGAAGCCGATGATGGCCAAAATAAATATACATCAACACTTCCAGTGCCATGGCTCGATTTTTTTCCATATTTCAAATCCTTCTCAAATGTGTTCTAAATGCTAGTACAATATCATATTTGAAAGATGTGTCACAATATCCTCAATTGGCAACTAGCTGTCCGCTTATACTCTACCATCCTTGACTAGATCTTAAATGGAGAGCCGTGAGTGGCCCAGCTAGGTATAGTTTTTAAAGTGTTGCTTTTTACTTGATGGAATTATAGCGTGCACTCCAAGAATAGGTAGCACATGAAGTCTGACCATAGGGAAGATTATGGTTAATTTTAGACTAGATTAAGCCCTAATCATCGGACCATGACACCTTAACCTCATGTTCAACACCAACCTTGCTTTACACGAACATACAAAAGGGCGCACCCATCACTGCTAGAGGCAACCTGCATAGGGGAGGACGGACTATTTTAGACTACGGTAACAGGGTATAGTTACATCAGGGACCAGGGAGCCTAGTTAATGGGGTAATGCATACAGGCTTTGGGATAAAACCTTGACCAGTAGATGCACAAATATCGCGTCCTGCTGATGTAGAAAAGGGCATCCACTTACCCAAATATTGGTGCAATTTGTGCAGGTGTGCCTGGCCTCAGTCACCAGCGGTGCCCCGCCCAGGAGGCACGCAGTCAACAGGTACAGGAGAAGTAAATCCATCTCAGCAACGTCTGAACCTCATAAGGATAACGTTAGGTGGGTAATAGGGAGGGAGGACGACAGGCTATCAGGACATGAGGAGTATTACCAATATAGATGTATATGAGGGAGAAAGAGGGATCGGGGTTTTAGGAGACACAGATGAGGCAGAAAGGTCACATGTAGGCCTATTACTTCAGGAGAACGCCAGGTAAGGGGTTACAGGGTGTAATATGGGGTATTGGTGATGGGCAGGTCCTTCTCCAGTCCAAACTGCTCCACAGACTTTGACGTTAATGTTGCTCTATGTTTACTCCTCCATGTCCTAGTCATCATCTACATTCCTATACCAGTATGTATCCTTAATGGGACCCTGTATGTTACTGTATATAGTCCCAGCTGGCTGGTGGCGTTCTTTGAGAGCTTGAGGTTCCTGTAGCTTGAGGTGCCTGCTCCTGTGTCTAGGCACGTATATTGTGTCGTAGTGGGCCCCATGGAGGCGTCTGAGTGACTGGAGTGCTAGTTAGTGTAAAGCTTGGCTGGGCACACACACACCTACATAAGTGCAGGTGGGGGTTAGGACGGGGTTAGGAGGAATGTATGTGTGTGGGTGAGTTGGTGTGGGGGTGGGTGTATATGGTCACACCTGGCTGACCCCATGGACTCCACCTGAACCAGGTAAAGTGTGTACCTGATCCAACATTGGTGCCCTCTGGTGGACCTTTGGTGATGATGTTATAAGTTTTGACACAGTGGCGACTCCTAGTGTCCTTTTCCTCTCCAAGGCTGAGAAAAAGCAATAGAATATTAGTAAAATAGCTCATATGACCAAATAATTATAACATTTAAGGGCTCTTTGCCATCACGATAGATGGATGCAGCGTTGGTGAGTCTACTCGCAAGGCCTGCATTCATGCATCATGCCGGCCCTTTAAGCATGTATACATCACGTAGGGTCGTCATGATGCTTGAATGCTTGAATTACTCGCCAGAGTTTGAGTTTTGAGTTTTTGAATTGTTTTATTGGCCATAGATTTCATTACTACGATGCTGTTCCAAAATACAGCCAGGGTTGCATCGTGACAACAAAGGACATACTGTATCTTTGTCACTGTATATAGACCACCTATAGATACTCTACGCACGTGGGGACGAACTGGCCAAGTCACTAGACGCCACCCATTTTACTTGTAATCTTAAAATGCCCACTTTTCCGGTAATCTTATTCAGTTTCCAGGCCTATCCTCTAGATGGCACCACTGTAATTTGGTAAAATTGTTGGACATATCGGGGGCTCTGCCCCCCCTTTTTCTTTCTCTATTCTTTCTTCTTTTTCTTTTATGAAACTGTAACAGAACTATAACCAAACCCATAGGGCTGTGTCTCACGAACTTGGGCCAATGTGTTTGTCTATGACCGGGTGCCGTCTATGACCGGGTGCCATCTATGACCGGCTATCTAAAAAAGTTGTTTTTTTTGTGGTTTTTTTTTATACTGCGATATGTTAGGGGATAAAAATATATTTGAAATAACATGTTAATATTTGATTACTATCAAGTAATGTTACTGTCGCTTAAACGTTGGTCAATCATAAAGTGTACTTTACTTTGACCGCCTTTACACATACATATTGGTATATTTGGAGTTTTTTTTTACAATTTTTATTAGGGTACACTAAGCTCTACATGAATGTGTACCGTTCTATACTTACAGATGTATGCTTCCGCACTATATTTGCCTATTCGTTGCTCGCGGGTCATAGACGGCACCTGGTCATAGACTGTACCCGGTCATAGACGGCACACGGTCATAGACGAAAACATTGGCCCAAGTTCTTGAGACACAGGAGTGGACGATACAGTGGCGCCATCTAGAGAAAAGGGGGGAATCATTAAGATTACCGGGAAAATGGGTTTTTACCCAGGAAACTGGGGTGAGGAAGGGCGAAACTAGGGCAAGCATGCCCATAGAGCAAGGTAGGGTGAGCACTGTGTGAAGAGGCCCACCCTATGTGTTAGATTGGGCAAGCCTAGTGCCTATACCCTCCTCTGCCCAAACCCACACTGAGGGTGAGACTCTGGTTGCTGTGTTACACCCAGTATACACACAGTCTATCCCTATAGGGCACTAGCAGGATGCAGTAATTCTACCTTGTGAGACCTTAAGCTGAAGCTGGTCGCTGACATGTCCAAAATCGGAGTTTTAGGGGTCATAAACCTTTCAGTTATAGCCCTCTATTGTGGGTCCTTAGCTCATCTGTTCAGATTGGGGGAGTGGTTAGGACTCTGGCCTACCAATCAATGGGTCATGAGTTCAAATCCATGTCTAGGCCTTTTTGTTCACACATAATTTTGACATGTATTTTTGGTAGGTCAAAAATTGTGATAGTATACAATTCGGTTTTAAAGATCCTTTACACAAGATGAATATTTATAGTGAAATCTAAAATGGTTTTGAATCAGTTGTATTTGGATATATCTCATGTCACCTGTTTGGATTGGGGGAGTGGTTAGGACACTGGCCAATAAATCCGGGGGTAATAAGTTCAAATCCATGCCAAGGCAACATGTCTTTTTTATAGTTGGTAAGAAATAGTCCCAATGCAACAATACAAAACCATTTAAGATTACACTATAAATATCTATCTGGTGTTAAGGATCTTTACAACCGAGTTATATACTATCACAATTTTTGACCTACCAAAATACATTTTAAAATTGTGTGTGAACAAAATAGCATTGACATGGATTTGAACCCATGATGCATGGATTGGTAGGTCAGAGTCCTAACCACTCCCCCAATCTGAACAGATGACCTAAGGACCCACAATAGAGACCTATACTTAAAAGGTTTATGACCCCTGAAACAACAAATTTTGGTCATGACAGGAACCAACTTCAGCTAATCAGCAGGCTTCTATAGTTAGCAGAGGAAAGAGCACTGGTACCAGACAAGATGGCGCTGCACAGTGATCATCTAGCTAATGCGGAATAGTGCTGGCACACCATCTTACCCAAGGTCACCCAAGCATGCACAGCAGTAGTTAGTGGTAGGTTCTGTATTGCCATGGTGGATGAATAGAGGTTCCCTTATATGGCAACCTAACACAGAGCCGGTAGTATAATGGTCAGCACTGTGGCTTTGTATGCGAAAGGTCCAGGGTTCAACACTCTGCCATGTCAACCGTCCCACCACTTTGTCTTGAAGCTTATTTTTTTTATAAACCTAACATTACAATTGTCCCAAGAATTGGGACTTTTAGCAAATGCCACTTAGCCCATTTATTTTAATCCAATTGTAGACTATCCTTCTACCACTTCTATGTCTGTGTTTAATTACCGTAAATTCTCGCGTATAAGCCGCGGCTTGTACGCGAGTCAGACTCAGCTTTCTTTTGATACCAAACATGCCTATATAGGGTGCGGCTTATACGAGAGTTTTTATTAGTATACTACAGTACCAAAATCGCAATATTCAGACCCCATCTGCGGCTTATATAATTTGTTAGGGGTGCGGCTTATACGCGAGTTAGGCTTATACGCGAGAATTTACGGTAGCTCCCTCGGCTTTGCTAAAGGTCACTAATACATATCACAGGTCTATTGAACCCAAAACAAGTTAGAACAGGGGGAACTTGCATTACAGCTGCATAAGGGCCCTAATTAACTATGCCTATGTAAGGCCCTGTCCTAACTCTTCCAAAGTAACACAGAGTCCCACCCAGCAAGGCTGCATTAGGGCAACATGACACAGAGCTGGATAGGGCTAGCACAAGGTGCAGGATTGTGTGAGGGAAATGCTAGCAGCAAAACGTTACGATGCACACATACACATAGGTTTCTTATATATCAGAGCCTCATACCCACATGGTAGTATAGTGGTCAGCACTGTCACTTTGTACTTGAAAGGTCCAGGGTTCAAAACTCGGTCATGTCAAGCTGCCCGCCACTTTATCTTAAAGTTTCTATTTTTACAAACCTAACATTACAATTGTCCACACAATACATCTCACAGGTCAATTGAACTTAAAACAAGGGAGAACTGGGGGAACTCGTTATGTTTTTGTCACTATGTCCGGGTCTATTGAAGTGGTATGCCACTTCACTCTTTGAATATTTTTTGTGTTTTTTTCCCTAGGTTGAACTCTACATTCATGGGTCCAGGCTAAATTTGGGTTTAGATAATTTTAAATGTGGATGGTTATTGCATAATACTTTGGACAGTGTAGCTCTTCAAATTCCACATAATATAGAAAGTGACGTCTTTGACCAGGCAGAGGAAAAAATATAACATTATGCTATAATGCATGTAAGAGGGCCTACATATAAATATGAACACTTTAAGTAAATTTCCTTTCATATAATGTGAAAATATCCTTTGACTTTTTCCACCCATTTCTTTCTATATATATATATATAGGTCTAATTTATGCTATAATAACGTTTCCCGGTCAAAGACGTCACCCAGTTAAAGACTATCCGATTGTTACAAAGTCTTGAGACTGAGCCTAAACGAGACATTGATACCTGTTTCATGTAATTAATAGTAATTTTATTGTTCTCATTTTGAGCGGAGACATACATGTTACTCATCCATCATTCCATCCATCATTCCATGCTTTATATATTGTGCAACTATGAATTAAATTTTTATCCTATCTCAATCATTGTGTGATTTACATACAACTGGCATTACACGATACATTTTTCCACATAGCCTGACAAAAGAAAAGAGGTCGGATGGAAGAACGGCAATGCGCCGAAGCCTTGTAATTATGTAAAAATACACTGATAATAATACTCATAGTCAGTAGTGACTATACCACCATATTATTGGCTCCCATAGTCAGGGGACTATAACAGTTAGCCAGAAAGATAGCCAAGAGTGACTATATATATGTGGATCACACAAATTGATGATGTGACAGGAATGTGTGCACCGGAAACAGTTAGGATTCAAAATTGAATGGTCCATGGAATTTAGGTAGGCACATCTTCTCCTAAACCACTGTTCTATGGATATCCCTGCTTGTTATATGTTATGTTATGGTTGACTATGACTACTTAAGATGTTATAGGGGGAATGAGTTTTCATGAGTAATCATGGTATTTTGTTCCATTTTGATAACATAGAAATACATGAACAGTTTTGGTCTAGACTGACACAGCATAATAGGCCTACATAGGAGCTGAATATAGGAAGGATATTGTGCCAGGCTTAAAAGTCTTACCTTAACTATCCATATCATGCTTTTCATGGTGCTCTACCCTGTCCTGCCCTATCCTAGCCTGTCCCCTACCCTGCCTTATCCTAGCATGTCACCTGCCCTGCTTTATCCTAGTCTGTCCCCTGGCTTGGGTCATCATAGCCTGTCACCTGCTCTGCCTTATCCTAGCCTGTCCCCTGCCCTGCCTTATCCTAGCCTATCCCCTGCCCTGCTTTGTCCTAGCCGGTCCCTTGGTCTACCCTATCCTGGCCTGTCCCGTGCCCTACCATATTATAGCCTGTCCCCTGCCTTGCCATAACCTAGCCTGTCCTCTGGCCTTGGTCATCCTAGCCTATCACCTGCCCTGCCTTATCATAGCCTGTCACCTGCCCTGCCTTATCCTATCTTGTCCCCTGTCCTACCTTATCCTAGTTTGTCCATTTCCCTGTCCTGTCCTAAGCTTTTCCTTGCCCTGCCATATCCTCCCCTGTCCCCTGCCCTGCCTTATCTTAGCCTTTCCCTAGACTTTCCCATGCCCTACCTTATCCTAGACTGTGCCCAGCCCTGCCTCATCCTAGCCTGTCCCCTGCCTTGCCTTATCTTAGCCTTCCATTGTCCTGTCATATCCTAGCCTGTTCCCTGCCTTGCCATATCCTAGCCTGTCCCCTGCTCTGCCTTATCCTAGCCTGTGACTTGCCATGCCTAGCTTGTGTCCTGCCTGCCATGGCCTAGCCTGTTGTCCGCCCTGCTATATTGGCCTGTCCATTGCCCTGCCCTATCCTAGCCAGCCTGTAAGACCATCATCATCAGTGTGACTTATGATAAGGAATATGTTGATAATATAATGCACTGCTTCTTCATTTTTCCAGAGGCAGGGCCATCCAGTTTTGCTGTCTAAATATATATATTAGAGACTATTATGTCATAGTCACATTGACTATCTTCAGATGTAGGACATCAAAATCATAGTCAATTGAGTAGAGCATATCCCCTATACATTTCTAATGTATGACTATACCTTGACTATATGACTACCCCTAGTTAGTCATAACTACTATTCTAGTGTAGCCCTTTTTAGCACCATCATTTGGCTGCCTTTTCATTATTATTATTATTATTATTATTACAAGCCAGAACCGAACACAAGTGTTTGGTTCTGGCTTAATCTCTCCATATAATCTTTAGATTATATGATGATCAACTGAAATTAAAGGCATCCACGGTAGTGGGGGATGACAAATAAGTGCCATTGTGCCAGTTGCTAGGCATAGAATGTTTGGAATTGCTGTTGTAACAGAATGGTCCTACCGGGTAGCTACATGACAATAATTCCAATAGAATCCCCAGGGATTGTATACTGGGGGTAGGTATGGTCAAATACCTTCTATTCCCACCTATTATGCCAGTTGCTAGGCATGGAATGTTTGGAATTGATGCTGCTAGGTAACAGAGTGGTCCTAGCAACATGACAATAGTTCCATTAGAATCCCCAGGGCTTGTTTACTGGGGGTAAGTATGGTCAAATACCTTCTATTCCCACTAATTGTGCCGGTTGCTAGGCATGGAATGTTTGGAATTGATGTTGCTAGGTAACAGAGTGGTCATAGCAACATGACAATAGTTCCATTAGAATCCCCAGGGCTTGTTTACTGGGGATAGGTATGGTCATATACCTTCTATTCCCACTAATTGTGCCGGTTGCTAGGCATGGAATGTTTGTAATTGATGTTGCTAGGTAATAGAGTGGTCATAGCAACATGACAATAGTTCCAATAGATTCCCCAGGGCTTGTATACTGGGGGTAGGTATGGTTAAATACTTTCTGTTCCCAATGATTGTGCCCCATTAGGGCAATTGTACTTTTGGGTGATTGACAGGTGTGACCTCAGGTCATCCGCTGACCTGGGGTCACACCTGTCAATCATCTGAGGATTTTGATGAAATTTTTATCACAGCAATGATTGTAATAGGTGCCCTACACTGGTATTTGAGGATTCAGCATAAATGTATAGTAACATATAGGTAGAAATATATATTTTCTAGCTCTGTACAAAAGGGGCATTGCCATTTGAAGAACAGGAGTTGCATAAAATCACTAAAACCTTTTTTGCATGATATCTATAAACACTTGTTTTAATTATTATTATTAGTAGTAGTAGTAGTAGTAGTATTATTATTATCATTACTATTATTATTTATTCATTGTGATGATTGGGCATCCCATCAATGGTTGTAATAAATAGTGATACGGTAGTGGAGCATGAAATGTGGCAGGCATAACATCTAGGCTGTGAACCTCCATGGATATGACCTACTGGTATCCTCTACTGGAAATATAAGAATGCTATATGATATAACTGGGTTCCGGAGCTATATCGAATCGCTTGTGCTGAACCGACCAGGCTGTCTCAAACTTTGTGTTACTTCTGTGTGTCTGGTTAGGTGATACTTTGGCTTGACACACTTGTGGTAAACTGTACTTGTCATAAGATTTATCATCGGTCTTTTCTGCTGCCCACATTGTATGTTGTTTTGTGTGTGGATATTGTGCAGGACATATCTACTTGGTTATAAAAAACTTGCACTGGTATATTGATTGTATATGTGCCTACTACCCTAGTAGCAAGCCCGCACAGGGCCAATTTGGTTTAAGGTCGGATTGGCTGTTTGAAGTCGGGCAAAACTGAGCTGGGTTTCATGTTGGGCAGATGGCTGGGCTGAAGTGTGGCCCCGATCGGGCTGCCCATTTAGGGCTCAGATCAGTTTCAAAGCGGGCTGCCCGATTTGGGCTCAGATCAGTGTCAAAGATGGCTACCCGCTTTGGGTTCATGTTGGCCAGATGACAGGAAACCCGTCCAAAACCCGTTCTGAGCCCAATTCGGGCAGCCCACTTGGGGCCACACCAAAACCCAGTGCCCTAAACCAACGGGCGCCCGTCGGTTAGCCCACTCCGGGCCGATGAGGGCTGAGGTTGGGTTTGGACAGGGCAACTGGTTTAATAGTTCTGATGATTGACACCAGATGTCACTACTATACAATATCTAGAGTTTTCCAACAAAGCCAGATGAAATTGACATTATATAATAATACAATAAAATGTTAAAGTGATATAGAATAGGAAACAATAAATAGATGTTCTCACAGTTTGGAAATAAGATAAAATATATATTTGAATGATGAAAAAGGAGGTTCTCTAAGCAGCTATCCAGTGTAAACACTATTTCTGTGGCATTACAATCTTAATACAAGACTCATGTGCCCAATGTAGGTATGAACTATGGCTTTGAAGGCCAATGTGCACCATAGACACTTGTCTATGCTGCATGTGGCTCAAACCTGATGATAATAGGCCTGCTTGATACTTCCATTATTGGGTAGGAAGAGTATGATTATGCCTTGGGTTGATTAGCAGGACCTAGGATATCTGGTTCAACAAATACAAGAAATCATTGGAGAATGATTGAATAGATTCTAAATACCCATAATTATCCGATCTTAGCCCGCTTTCAACCCGTCCAAAAACCGATCTAAGCCCGCTTTCAACCCGTCCAAAAACCGATCTGAACCCACTTTCAGCCCGTCCAAAAACCAATCTGAGCCCAAAGTGGGAAGCCCGTCCAAAAACTGATCTGAGCTCAAAGTGGGCTTCCCGTCCAAAACCCGATCTGCGCCCAACATGGGAAGCCCGCACGGGGCCAGACCAAAGCCCAGTGCCTTAAACCGACGGGAGCCCTTCGGTTAGCCCACTCCGGGCCAGACTTGCAAACACAGTCTGGCCCCGTCCGGGGCCACAGTGTGTTTGCTACTAGGGTAGACACCGCTGTCTTACGTCTCGGCCAAAAAGTGAGTCGATTGGAGCGTTAACAGCGACGGCATCTCCGTTGCCGTTTCGCAGTGTTGGTTGGACGCAGACGCTACGTGTCCATGCCTTTGCAGATGATCTATATTGAATTTCCCGTTCTCCGCTCTCCCCGCCCCCGCTCTCCCCGCCCCCACCCTCCCCTCTCATGATTCTGTATTTGCATTCTCCGTTTTCGCGTTTTCCGTTTTAGCATTCTCCGTTTTAGCGTTCTCCGTTTTCGTGTTCTTCTTGCGTTTTTCGTTTTCGCGTTCTTCCTTCTCCCTTTTCCCCTTTTCCCTGTAACCCATTCTCCCTTTATCCCGTTCTCCGTTTCTCCCGTTCTCCGTTTCTCCCGTTCTCCGTTTCTCCCGTTCTCCATTTCTCCCGTTCTCCGTTCTCCTGTTCTCCGTTTCTCCCGTTCTCTGATTATCCCGTTCTCTGTTTCTCCCGTTCTCCATTTATACCGTTCTCCCATTCTCCGTTTATCCCCGTTCTCCGGTCATCCCCGTTCTCCGGTCATCCCCGTTTTCTGTTCATCCCCGTTCTCCGTTTATCCCATTCTCCGATTTATCCCGTTCTCTGTTTATCCCGTTCTCCGTTTATCCAGTTCTCAATGCAAGCCAGGTCGTCACAGGGCGGTGTTTGGTGGTGCTGCATTGCGGCCCTTACAGGGAGGTGTTTAAACACAAGGAGTCAACAGGCAGAGTTTCAGCTCCGTAGGGGCGTTTTCACCCAGGGCCCATATTTCAGACAGGGAGTGAAAAGTCAATACGTAAATAACCATTGGTATATGTTGATCGGAAACAACCGTTTCTAAGGTCATGTGACCTTGCATATCTTATGTAATCAACATTTAACACTTAACTCTGTGTCACTAGATAGTGGAGCAGGTCCTCACACCTTTGGTGTGGTATTAACCAAATTAACGATCTCAAAAAAGAATCCTCTAACTCAATCCTCAACCATAATCCTGATCCTGATTACTGATCCTCACCTTTGTACCCTCGTATTAAAAATCACACTGGCTCCCCTAAATTAATGATCCCTGTAAACCTATTGGCTCTGTTTGATAGACGTGACATTGTCATGGAATATATGCCAATAAAGAATTACCAAACTCAAACTCTATTAATACACGGTGAGGCCTTTAAAGGTTTAAACTCAAATACTAATAGCTTATGAATATAGATTACACGGAGAAAACGTCTGACAGTAAAGCACCTTCTACTGAACTGTAGAAAGACTGAAGATAGCAGAAGAAAACACCTGGTAGCAGTTGCATCCATGTGTAAGGTATCTAGCACCGCTGAAGAAGAAGATATATTTAAATTCCCCAAAGAGGCTCTATTATGGGACAAAATATGAAATAAAGGAAAAGAAATTCTGGTGAGTTGGAAAGTATTACTCCAGACATATAGCACACATGCACTTGTATGAGATTGGAATCTATTTTGCTTGGTGACTTCACATATAGCTGCCTTCTCCCATGCTGTGGTAGACTTACAGCATATCAAAGGCCTGTCCCTCTCACACCGTGTCTATATGGTGTCGGAGGTTTAAGAACCCTTGCTTCCGTAAAAATCTCACCTCATAGATTCAATCATTCCAGATATGATCACCATTGGTAGGCCCTTGGCCTACCATTACTTGCAAAAATCTTAACCTAATGGCAGTCTGGGATGCAATGTGACCTCCGGATGTTAAACTACCTAACAATCAATCAACTAATAGCTAAAACTGTGAAAAATAGGTCAAAAATGTTCTATTTTTATTTGGAAAAATTGGTCTTCTCTAAAATATTCTATCTTATCTTCTTGGATGATGTTGCCATGGCAACATGAATTTCATTCTAAAAGGTAAAACACTTAGATTCAATTTGATAGGGGGAGCCACGAAGATTACTACCCTGAAAGCAAAATGTAATTAGCATTCCTCTATCCAGAGCTATGACAAGAAGCCTGAAAGGATTTGGTCAGTTGTAAATACATAATCTGTGTAATGACCTTTATGACTGGAAAATGTATCATAGAACTGTATAAGTTGATTTAAAAATACATCTATAAAATGATGTAATTATATAGTATAACTGTCTGAATATGAGCATTTGTATCTGATGGCTTTCTGTAATAAGCAAAATACAGGAGCGTTCTCCTGCTTGTTGCAGTTTAAATAAAAAATCTTTGAATTGAATGGGATACTCATTAAGTAAAGACATCAGCTAAACAATAAGAAATGGAGCTGTAGTACGGAAGCCGACAAGGGCCACACCTATACAAACATGTATATCACTTCAAAGTGTCCAATTGAAAAAAAACAGTTGCTGTCAACATTGAATTTTCAGCTGTCAAACTGTCAAGTTAAAAAAAAGTTTGCTGTCAACATAAATTTTTCAGCTGTCAAACTGTCAAGTTGAAAAAAAAAGTTGCTGTCAACATTGATTCTTCAGCTGTCAAACTGTCAAGTTGGGTTTTTCACCTGTCAAACTGTCAACTTATGCAAACCAGTTTGTGACAGGTATCTTTTACCATTAGCAATACAGAGTGAGGTAAGTGATCGTGCAAGGAGTGTGTACAGGGGGCGCAAGGGGGGGGGGTACAGAGACAGAGTAGATACTCAATTCCTAACTCATTCCTTTAATGGGTTCCTCAAATCCTAAACCACTCCCTCACTCACTCCTTCGATCCCTTACTCACTCCCTCAATCTCTATCTCTTTCCCTAACTAGCTTCCTAGATCACTCCTTCACATGCTCCCTCACTCCCTCCCTCTCACCCTCCCTCACTACTCTACCCTCTTACTCATTCATTCACTCACTCACTCACTCACTCACTCACTCACTCACTCAATCACATGCTCCATCCCTCCGTCCCTCCCTCCACTGCTCCCTCCCCCTACATCGCTCCTGCCCATCCCCTACCCGTCACCCTGCCCACTAGTGCTACTCCCTGCCCAACCCTGCCCATCCCCTACCCGTCACCCTACCCACTAGTGCTAGTCCCTGCCCAACCCTGCCCATCCCCTACCCGTCACCCTGCCCACTAGAGCTAGTCCCTGCCCATCCCTGCCCATCCCCTACCCGTCACCCTGCCCACTAGTGCTAGTCCCTGCTGTGCCCCTGCTGTGCCCCTGCTGTGCCCCTGCTGTGCCCCTCCGCTGCCCCTGCTGTGCCCCTGCTGTGCCCCTGCTGTGCCCCGCCGCTGCCCCGCCGCTGCCCCGCCTCTGCCCCGCCCCTGCACCGCCCCTGCTCCGCCCCTGCCCAGCCCCTGCCCCGCCCCTGCCCCGCCCCTGCCCCGCCCCTGCCCCGCCCCTGCCCTGCCCTGCCCCTGCCCCTGACCTGCCCTGCCCCTGCCCCTGCCCTGCCCCTGCCCTGCCCCTGCCCTGCCCCGCCCCGGCCCTGTCAGTCCCTACCCATGCCATGTCTATCCCTGGCTTTATTAGAAAAGGTAGTTGACAGACAGACAGGGGATAACTAGCATTGACAGCAAGTTCAATGCAGAAGTTGACAGACTGACAGCACATTTTCACTGTTGACAGCAATACAAACATGTTATCTGTATACTATTGTATTACAGCCTATATATGAGATCACTAAGAGACATAGTGCATGTCTATGGCCCTTGTCGGCTTCCGTACTACGGAGATATCTGGACAAAGCAACATCATTCCATCTTTGTAAGGTAATCTCTCAAGAACAGGGACATCTGCAACTGCTATACCTAGTTACAAAGCTTACCTATATTTAAAGTTACCTGATCACCTGATAAAGGCAACCACCTCTGCCGAAACGTTGTAATCGCTATAATTCAACATGGTGAAATAAAAGCCGTTTAAAACTAAAGTTTGGTCGTTCTTGTTGTGTCTATTATATAATCATAATATTTTAAAGTGACACTTAAAGTGGCATGGTCCGATCTCTCCAAATTTTAAATCCTACTTAAATATGTTCGAAATGTTATTTCAGTAACATAGCCGGAGGATGGGGCACCAAAAAATCCTTGATGAACAATAACAGACAAATTAAAGGGCCCCATGAGCTCAAGTATAGTCTTTTTTCTGAGAATTTACTGAATTCTAAGCTGAATTCTGGTGAATAATGTTAAATAAAGTAAGTAGGACATGAAGTATAGCCATATTGAACATTCTTGTCCATTTTTAACAAAATTAATTTTTTAGCCCAAGTCATCGGACCATGCCACTTGAACCTTGCAAGACCCATTCTCCTCGTTTTCCCACATGTATACATCCCATGAGGTTAAGTCTAACTTGCTACCCCTCTTGATGGGATTATAGCAATTTATAGCGGTTTGATGTGTTTTTTTATTCACGTTTAAGGCATGGATAAAGTCATGTGACTAAACATGAAGTAAAATTCGACATATTCAACACATCCCTTTTAAAATTCGACTATACCTCTCCTAATACATGCCCCGGTAGGTGAGGGCCTGGAGCACGGGACTATGGATACAAAGGTAACCGGTTCACTTCCTGGTCAGGACATGCCGATATATGAGATGGTTGGTGGTTAAAAGCAATGTATGTGTATATTTTTGTAAGAATATTTAGATAAATCATACAAAACACGTTCACCAGAACCATTCAGGTCTATTAGTATGGGCAGAAAGATAGGACGGGGTTAGGGTCAATTGGCCCTAACCCCGTCTATCTTTCTGGTATGGGATTCGAACCTATGCACCCCTTAGGGTAAAGGCACCCATTTCGGACGCTCCTTGACAATGAAGATGTGATCACTTTTGCCAGTTGAAATAAACACCTTTGTAAGTTGTCTTAACAAAGGTTACCCCATTGGACACATTATCTATAGAGTTTATATACCTGATGAGATCACAATAAATTATCTCATATAAGTAGGCCTATAAATAAATCTACATCTAAAATCTTGATTTCAAATGATTAAACTACACCTAAAGTCGGACACTTCATGGCAGAGATGATACTGGAGTGGGACGCTCGTCATTGCATTGGCTTGATAGATATGCTTGACAGTAAATGCAATATTCTTGTGGGAAAAATATCATATTATGTTTTTGAAACAGTTTTCTTCTATTTATAGATCCCCAATCATATAATATTGGTCCCAATCAGATTAACTGTTCATTCAACATTTAGTCATGTATGCATGTAGCTGTGGCTATCTAACTCACCTAGGTATTCAACACACTATATTAATGTTTATAACGAACCACAGTTACATGTGTATATTAATTATGTAACTCAAAACCAATGGTGTCCGACAAAGGGTATCTGTCCGAGCCAGGGTGCCTTTACCCTGATACCAGAATCCCGTGATATAACGGGAAATATTGCTCACAGAATCCCGTGATATAACGGGAATACAACCCGGGTTAATCCCGGGACTGACCCCAGTTCAACCCGTGTTATTCAGGGGGAATTCACGGGGCCTAACAACATCACTTGTTTGGTATCATGCCATGTAGCCTGGCCTACCTGAAGCCATCATGTTTTATGTAACCAACACAATTACCATGTGAGAAGTGCGAGATAGGCTCACTGGACCTAAATGTGTCATTTGGCTGGCCACTCTCTCTGAGGGTAGAAGTGTTGGGCATGCATGTATGTATAGTGAGTTATGGTATGGTACGTTGCAGCTATATATTATATTATATATTATATGGTATCCCTACACTGGAATACAGAGGCACTATCTGCTATAAGACATCCAGCAATTCAGCATGAAGGTATCAGCTAAACGGGTAAGTGACAGGACATCACCTAATTTTTCTTACATACAGGGTCTACGAAAGCGTGTCCCACTTTACTTGATGCATCCGCCATTCCAACATGAAGGGCAAAACGTGAAAGTGTTGATAGATAAACAGGAGATATATTTTTCAACAGACATATTTCATTGGTCAATCAATGTTAAGGTTGAGTGGAGTCATTCGATAATGTTAATACAAAATAATTTAATGATTAAGCACTGGTTATCATTCTACAGTCATTATGTGCATCAGTGTACAGTTCATTATAATTATCCACAATGTCAATTTTTTCCATAAAGACATTTGGTGACAGGATCATTATGAAATAGCTCTTGAGAAATCATCATGAAATAGCTCCTGAGAGGAACTTATAATGCCCCACAGCATTTTATCATCGCAATTAATGAGAAATCAGTACTCTAGGATTGTCGTAAGCAAGGGAACCATAATGTCAGGGATTTGGACATTCAGGATCCCCCCTCCCTCCCCACCACCAATAACCTACAGAACATGCAACATTGATCACCCGACCAAAGAAATCCGCTAAATATTGAAATTAGAGAACCATGTGGCATTATATCTAGCCTAGATCTTTTGCAAAAACGAAGATCCGTCTATACCAGCCTTTTCTTATAACGATACATGTAGTTTTCCTAACCCTTATAGATCTACGTCTGCATTACCACACCAGAATTATAGATGAATTTATCTGTATCACTTATGATTCTATCTGATGCGTCTTGGCATGGGGATTTCAGAACTATTTTCGGTTAAGCTCTATCTTTATTGGTTCTCTTTAAATCATAGATTATAAACGGCAAAATATGGGCACTTATTGGAGGAATTTGCAATGATAAACCTATGGAGCCCATGGACCCCCTGCTCCCCTCCACTTTTCAAGTAAATCAAGCATTAAATGCTTATTCTTAAGCCTGGCCACAAGCTGTGGGTATCATTTTGAAGAGGAAGTAATCAGCTTTTTGGAAATGTAAACATTAAATTCCTCTGATTAGTACAACCTTTGCGGGATTTCAATTGATTTAGCCATGTAATGGTAAATTTTGAGGTATTTCATTTACTATAGAAATGAATGCAAAATTGTATTAAAACTGTTTTACAAGGCAATTTCAGTTAAAATCCCGCAAAGGTTCCACCATACATAGCAAAATAATGCATACATATTTAAAAAGCCCATGACTTCCTCTATAAGAAAATGTATCCAGTAAGATCCCTCAAAGCTCTTATCAATGGTACAAAACATTTTTTTTAAAAAGGGACCATAAAAATCGTGAAAAAACATAGTAGAATCCTCCAATAGACATTGTAGCTCCATTTGGTAATGCTAATTTACGCCTAGGCCTGTGTCATGTATCACGTTTATGGCATGTAGTCATGTAGTTGTGCCAGACGGGTCACTGGTCCCTTAGGCTTAGGTATATATGGCAGTAGGCCATCCGCACCAGGGCCTGTATTGTTTTGCCTAGGACCAAATAGACAGAATGGTCAGGCCAACATTTCCATACAAATGGAATTTAGGCCTCTGTTGGATTGGGGCCCACATCTTTAACCTTTTTGACTACTGATCAGTATTCCTTAAAGACATTGTCTGATAATCAGTGGCGGACCCAGGCATCTTATAAATGAAATAACAGGGAAGTTATCTATTATGTCTTTATCCAGGTGGCATTTTTGCTTCCATGCACAATATTGACGTGGATCCTTCTGACCATAACGGCACGGGAATATAATGGTGATGTCATTGTACGGAAATATTATGGAGGTAAGTTGAAGAAGTATGCCCGAGACAACCGTTCTTAAGCTTTCTTACGCATGGGGAATTTTGGAACCAAATCAAGAGGCCTTATGTTTTTGATGACGGTATATTTATTATGGCAGGGAGTTGATAGAGCTCATGATAATTATAGAATTAAATGAGACTTACCAGGGTAAGGTGATACTTGATTATGATTTTGCCAAAGGCACCACTCGGGTGAGAGAGGAGAGAGCACGTCTCGAGGCTGGTGCATCCACATCGTTAGAGATTAGATGAAACAGTAATTGTGGAATTAAAGGGGCATTCTCACCACTCGCACTTAACCACAGTACTAGAATTGTGAGTGGGATACGCTCGGTGATTATACCACTGTAAATTGATCTCACGAACTTTCCTGATGCAGAAATTATTTTCTTAAAAGATAATCATATTTAACTGATTTAATGGGTTTAGGAGGGTTTGGGGTTTGTATGCTCCGCACCCTGCGTGGTGCAGCTGGGCCGATGTTCAGCTTTATGTTCATCCCAGGCACACTCTGCCCTGCTCATTAGTAGTCCACCTCAGGTACACAAGGAAGTGACCAATCACAGCCACCAGCTTATAAGCAAGATGGATCTGTTGTGCCTTTTAGATGTTGGGTTTGGTTGGATGCTGTGTACCTTGGGTACAGTAGGCTTCTGTACCCCAGGTACACAGTGACCATCCTTCTGTACCCCAGGTACACATCCTTCTGTACCCCAGGTATACAGCATGTCACACTAGAGCATTCCTTGCAATTACATTCTAGAAGAGAAAACACATGTGTTGTATGAGCCCTACACTGTTAGAAGTAAGTAGTGTTCCTGTACACCAAATACTGGGGGCAACTTAGGTTCCAGTAGATTGTGCTGTAGACCTACAGCAAGTGAGCTTTTGTATATTTACAGCACTATGTACTGTATAGGTACAGCAGAATCTTCTGTTACTGTACAGCAAAATTGATTGTAAATCATAGTCTGAATATCCTGGGTTCACCTCCCAGTGCTGGTGACATTTTTAATCATCCATGTGAGGGAAAAACGAATTTTAGGTGGATGTAGGTAAAACAAGAGAAGTGGCTCCACCAAGGATTGAACTCACCACCTGTGGTGTTGGAGACAGGCGCTGATCCGTTGCGCCACAGAGCCGGTGTTACAGACATTCATATTGGGATATATCTCTACTCTACTTCTCAACTGAATAATAATGATTTGTAAAGGTCTGGGGTTCGCCTCCCTGTGCTGGTGATATTTTTAATCATCCATGTGAGGGAAAAACGAAATTTAGGTGGATGTAGGTGAAACAAGAGAAGTGGCTCCACCAAGGGTTGAACTCACCACCTGTGGTGTTGGAGACAGGCACTCATCCGTTGCGCCACAGAGCCGGTGATACAAATGGTCATATTGGGATATAAGCTACCTCTGCCATGTCTGTATTAAATGAGCTACAGCCTTGTTGCGAAAGATCCCTGATGAGAGGTGGCTAGACCTAGGATCGATCCCACGACCTCTCGTGTACATATTACGGGGAAAAGTACTGTAGATCTACAAGTCACTACCGTAACCTGCATCTACAGTAACAGAATTGTACATGTACAGTAGAATTTACTGTATTATTAGTTACAGCTAAAGTACTGTACACTTACAGCAAATTTTGCTGTACACGAACAACAACTTTTTACAGTGTATGGGTGTGGATGTGTACCTGGGGTACAGTAGGGATGTGTACCTAAGGTACAGTAGGGTGAAAAAGCGTTCCTCAGGTAAGCATATAGGATGATCACTGTGTACCTGAGGTAGAGTAGACTACTAGTGGGCCTAATTGAGTAATTGCACTAAGTCACAGAGACCAAAACTCAAGTATCCATTCTGTACCTCAGGTATACAGTGGTGACCTAGGGTACCCCAGGTACACAGTGGTTGCCTAGATTCTGTACCCCAGGCACAGTGTGGTTGCTTAGATACTGTACCTCAGGTACACAGTGGTTGCACATGTCATACTATAGCACCCCCTTCAATTGCATCTCTAGATGGAGAAAACACATGTAGTAGGCCCTGGGGGTGGCTGTGTACCTGGGGTACAGAACAGTGTGGCTGTGTACCTGGGGTAAACATAAAGCTGAACATCGGCCCAGCTGCATTTGGCGTACCCTCGGCATAATCATAATCAAATAGCACTTAAATATCATTTAATTCTACAATTTTACCTCGACACCACTCTAGTGGTTGGAGGCTATCCAGGAGACTTCAGAGTCAGAGCAATTATTCAGCTAAATCTCTTTTGTATTTAGTTCATCTGTTTGCAATTATTGTTCAGTAGATAACTTTTATGTAATAAATGTTCTCTTTTCTGAATAAAAGAGGTAACCATTTGTTTCCATAACACCCTTTATGACATTTTGAACCACCAAATATCATCTCATCAAAATGCTATCGTCACATGTTCACTAAGCACAGACATTTCATGATTTGTCCTTTGCTGGTTTTCTTTTCTTTGACAGTCTGCACTCATGCGCTTCTGTCAAGATCACTTGCCTGAACCCATCTGGGTCATTCTCAATAGGCCTGTCGCAGAAATTGGCAAACGAACTAGGATTCCTCCAGGCAGCTTTCTGCATTATCGTGTTTAGAGGCACCAAATTCTTTAGCTTTCGAGGTCAATGCCCCTCTGGTTGAGTGCGCTACTTACTACTTGCGACTATATGTCAGTACATCCAATCCAGCCAAGTCTAATACATGTACACCCAAGGTGTAGTGAGATAATTATGTCCCTAAATATAGGCTCATGTGGAGGGTAATGGCTCAACATCTGTTTTTACTCTAGATTGGATGTTTTTGCCAGGGTTAGTTTTGTCCTGTTGAGGTACTTATGCAGAGCACAAACTATGCAGACGTCATAGTCTAACTCAAAGGCCTTCACCAAGATATCACCCAGAGCCTCCCCTAGATGGTTGTGCTTCATCATTGTGTGTAGAAAAAGTCACTTCCTTCTCCTCCACAATCATTCCTTTAGTTGATAAGTTTAATATGGTCTGGCTCCTTTGAAAGGTGAGCAACTTTAACGATAAATTCTTATCACTACCCCATTTCTTGAAAGTCTACTAATGTTCCAAAATCCTTTGTACCATGCACTCCCGGAGGGACTGGTGGTACCTGCTCTTCTACACAATAAAGTCACTGCCCCAAATATCTTGTCTTCAAAACGAGATATTGGAATTCCCTAACATGATCAGGTGACATGTGAGATCTCTAAAGACGGAAGTAGTATAGTATGTATCGGAACGGGACTATAGTTAACTACTGTTTATTACTCAATCGACCTGCAGCCAATCAGAGGCCTCCATTTGGTCACGTGACCCGTTGCCATGGTAACGTGACCTACTTAGGGCTCTCAGCCAATCAGAAGCCAGCATTCTGGGTGACCTACTGACCTACTTAGAAGCTCTCAGCCAATCAGAGGCCGGCATTCTGGTAACCATGGTAACGTGACCTACTTACGTCACGTGACCTACTTAGGCTCAGCCAATCAGAAGCCGGCATTCTGGTAACTAGGGTAACGTGACCTACTTAGGGTTTGTTTGTAAACAACACCACGTGGCTCTCTTGTTTGTAAACAACACCACGTGACACGTGACTGTTTGTAAACAAACAATTCGACTTAGTCTGACATTTTCAGCTGTCGCATGCTGACCTGCTGCTATCATAAGAGAAACAAAAGCCCTAATCACGCTTTTCAGCTGGATCCTTCCACCCACCAGACATGGATCCAGATGGGAGGGTGGTTTAAAATTAATCCGTGTACCGACTGTCATACAATAGTGTAATTAGTTGAACACGTGTTACCTGTATAAAGGATTAGCAGGTCATGGGCTTAGAGTGTGTATAGAAAAACAACTACAGGTAGCGTGAACAAAGCGACCCCCTCCCTTTCTGTCACTCTGTCTGTGACTAGAGGGCGCGCGTGTGGTAAGCGGCTTAAATCTAAAGAAAAAAAATCACCCTCTCCTGTCGTCAGCAGTCAGCTGGCCGGCGGCTGGAAAATGCGATTAGAGGGATGATGAGCGCGGTTTTTTATATTCAATATATTAGAAGTGTGCTTTGTTGCTTATATAGTTCATTATGCGTTTAAAATGTTCGCGAGTATCGTAGAAATGTAGAAAAATCCTATTGTGGCGCCATCTGACGAAAAGAGCGGAGCACTATACTAGGGTATGGCGAGCTAGACTAGAGCATGTAATCACCAGGCGGCAGAGTGGTCAAAAGACAATCTCGTAGTAGTAGGTCTACTTGGATCTTGAGTAGCCACCCTTGTGGTTGCAATTACCTAGACTAGTTGACCCTGCCAGCCTGGTCAAGTGAAATTAGTAAGGAGACCGCACATTAACGCGCTCCACAGTCTTTAGACAGTTAAGACTATAGTACCGTAGATTCTACTGTGTACTCACACTAACTATTTACAGTGCTACATATTCATACCCGTGTTCTAAGTGTTTTTTTTAGAAAAAAGCGATCTACTCACCCTTTTTTTTTAGACAAACTCCTATTAGCAGGTAACCCCTGTATAAACCATACTGCAAAGATCTGCTACTTCGAGCGTCTGCCTCGTGACTGATAGTGTACAACAAGACGAAGTGGGCAGAGGTGAAGTACTGTTCCAAGAAAAATTGAGGCTCTTTATATAGCTGAGAGAGCGGCTAATCCGGATGTTCTAAGCTTGTTTTCACCTAGAGCCCCACCCTCTTCCAGAGAGGAATCAAATTGCTTTTCACCTGGACCCTTCCACCCCTCATCCATCAGCATGAAAAGAGGGATAACAAGTGTAACGTGCGCTACATGTATATGGGATTATAGCTGGTGAAGAGATAAAGCCAGGTCAACTGTGTATACAAAGACTACAGGAAGTGATTAACGACAGGTGTGACGCGCCAGCCCGTGGACGGATTATCTTCTAAGCTGACGCTTATTCAACTAGCCAGCTGCCGTCCGCTCCACTCACCACGGCAAGAGGAGGTGCTTTTGTTTTACACTTAAGTCGCTTACCACATGTACTCGTCTCTACCTCACAGACAGACACCCTCTCGCTTGCTTCACGACCCCTGTAGCTTTTTTTGTATACACACTCTAATCTCATAACCCCCTGATCCGTTATACAGGTAACGGGTATTCTCTTTTAAATAGCTGCCAGTCAGCCTGCGGCAGCTGAAAACGACGGTAAGTAGCTTAGCTCTAGAAGCAAGAAGGCGTATATAAGGAGGCTGACACGTGTATAGGCGCCTTATAAGTCGGCAGGGGGTAAATACTAGTGAAAAAGGAAGGCAGGTGTGCAGGTAGCTTTCTAACAGACACGTGTGTGCACTAAGCTGCTTAAGTCTAAACCCACCTGCAGTAGTCAGGTAGCATGTGAAAACTTACTTAACAGATCTCTTAATTGAGTAGAGACTCTGTACTGAGAGAGTCTTTTCAGCCGTTTAAGAGGATTATCTAGGACAGGGTACATAAGGAGTGAAACGACGCTCTCACCCATCACACTTTCTCGACCCGCCCTTCATCATCGTAGCATCGTCCACTCTACGCTCGCTCAGAATGTTATGATGGTTAGTTCTGCTATTTTCAGCTACTTTTCTTATCGAAGTGTTGACGCTACAGAGCATCGAAACTCTCTCCAAATGAGTCCAAGAAAGAAAAAGCAACTTCCACTTGAAGCAGGAAGAGAAACAGTGCCCTATGATGCATGTGAGGTAAAGAAACATTGGAAGGACGTCACCAAGGAGCAATGGATAGAAGCATGCTTCAACTTCATCGGAACGGAAGTAGTTTCATTTGGACAGAGGGAGAAGATTTTGTTGGAGCTATTTTTTCTTAGCTCCGTATACTTGGCCTGACTGTGGTGAAATTCCTTCAGGTATTTGTTCAGTCTTCGCCATAGAAGTTATCAGGTCTTTGAAGGAGCTTCGATATATGCAAGGCACTCACGAGGAGATTGTTCAGAAAATGACGGAATTCGAAACAGGAGAAGACACAATATGGTGCGAGGAGACGACATATACGGACGATGATCTGGAGTACATCATTTGTAGCCCGTTGGAACATTATGTTAAAGACTTTGAGGACATGCTAGACAGCACTGAGATGAACCCGAAAGAGAGATCCCTTACTGCACAGAAAGAGGCCAAAGCTGTGTTGGAAAAGCTCAAGTTTGGTCAAGGATTCACTCTTCAAAGCAGCTGTGTGAGTGTGATAAAAGGCCTTGTGTTGAAACATCCAGACATGAAGTTTTCGCGTGCTGTCGACACACTTCCTTTGCCTGAACTGATGATGAACATGATCGATCCCATCGTACCAACATGTTTCGACTCTGCCAATTGTCCCATGTATAAAATGGTTTCAAGTTTTGCCCGTGGCCGATGGCTAAACGATCCACTGAAGTCAGAAAACCTCCTTGATTTAATCAACTGACTAAATGTATTTTCTCATACTAGTATTAGTAGCATTAGTAATAGCAGCTACTCAGTCTCGTGCAGCACAAGCAGCAGCATCTGTCAGCAGCATCCGTGACATCGTCAGCAGCAGCAGCAGCTGCACGAGCAGCACAAGCAGCAGCATCTGTCAACAGCATCCGTGACATCGCCAGCAACTGCAGCAGCTGCACGAGCAGCACAAGCAGCAGCAGCTGTCAGCAGCTGCAGCAGCTGCACGAGCAGCACAAGCAGCAGCACCAACAGCAGCAGCAACAGCAAATCAGCAGCAGCAGCAGCAGCAGCAGCAGCAGCAGCAGCAGCAGCAGTGTGGACCACTAAATTCGAGATGGCGACATGTCTGTTTCTTAGAATCGACATTCGACATGAGGCCTAGTGACATTTGACATGAAGCTTGAAAAACATAGTGACAGGTGACATGAGCAATTCTTAAAATCGACATGAGATATGAGCATAATTAAGCGACATCGACATGTGCCATGGCTATTTTTTTTTAAGACAAACGCCATAGACTCCTCATTCAAACCCCCACTAGTAGTGCTCTATAAGCGCAAGCTTTGCCTTAAGAGAGCTGTGGCTGTGAACCCTCTCCTCCCCCCGTACACACAGGTAAATATCAGAGTCAGCCAATGTCGCCAATACTACTCTCATACAAGGGTCAGGCACTGCTGGACTATAATAGATGGGTCAAGGACCATTCTACTGAGGGTCAGGCTAGGCTGGACATTCAATAACAGGCTGGACTTTGGCAAACTTGCTTGAAAGTCTGGCCAGCAAGAGTCCGTTGAAGGACTATACGGTAAAAAGGCTGCTGTTACAGTCAAGATACTCATATTTCAAGCCCAGAAAACTGTAATTAGCTTTCCAAGTTGTTTATTTAACAATATCCTGGCCTAGCAAGAAGCTGTCAGATGACATCTAAGAAAAATGGGGCTGTTAATTGATCAAGAGAGCTACATTGTTACAGAGTCCTATTCCTCTTTTGAGGTGGGACCAAATTTGAAAAAAGAATAAACTCAAAAAAAAAGCCTTAAGATTGAAACAGTTGTAGATGACAAATTTAATGAGGAAGTCGTATTAATTAGTTTACAAATAGCCGCTACGAGCAGCACAAGCAGCAGCTGACACTAGTGTCAGCTGCAGCAGCTGCACGAGCTGCTTGTGCTGCTCGTGCAGCGGCTATTTGTAAACTAATTAATACGACTTCCTCATTAAATTTGTCATCTACAACTGTTTCAATCTTAAGGCTTTTTTTTTGAGTTTATTCTTTTTTCAAATTTGGTCCCACCTCAAAAGAGGAATAGGACTCTGTAACAATGTAGCTCTCTTGATCAATTAACAGCCCCATTTTTCTTAGATGTCATCTGACAGCTTCTTGCTAGGCCAGGATATTGTTAAATAAACAACTTGGAAAGCTAATTACAGTTTTCTGGGCTTGAAATATGAGTATCTTGACTGTAACAGCAGCCTTTTTACCGTATAGTCCTTCAACGGACTCTTGCTGGCCAGACTTTCAAGCAAGTTTGCCAAAGTCCAGCCTGTTATTGAATGTCCAGCCTAGCCTGACCCTCAGTAGAATGGTCCTTGACCCATCTATTATAGTCCAGCAGTGCCTGACCCTTGTATGAGAGTAGTATTGGCGACATTGGCTGACTCTGATATTTACCTGTGTGTACGGGGGGAGGAGAGGGTTCACAGCCACAGCTCTCTTAAGGCAAAGCTTGCGCTTATAGAGCACTACTAGTGGGGGTTTGAATGAGGAGTCTATGGCGTTTGTCTTAAAAAAAAATAGCCATGGCACATGTCGATGTCGCTTAATTATGCTCATATCTCATGTCGATTTTAAGAATTGCTCATGTCACCTGTCACTATGTTTTTCAAGCTTCATGTCAAATGTCACTAGGCCTCATGTCGAATGTCGATTCTAAGAAACAGACATGTCGCCATCTCGAATTTAGTGGTCCACACTGCTGCTGCTGCTGCTGCTGCTGCTGCTGCTGCTGCTGCTGCTGATTTGCTGTTGGTGCTGCTGTTGGTGCTGCTGCTTGTGCTGCTCGTGCAGCTGCTGCAGCTGCTGACAGCTGCTGCTGCTTGTGCTGCTCGTGCAGCTGCTGCAGTTGCTGGCGATGTCACGGATGCTGTTGACAGATGCTGCTGCTTGTGCTGCTCGTGCAGCTGCTGCTGCTGCTGACGATGTCACGGATGCTGCTGACAGATGCTGCTGCTTGTGCTGCACGAGACTGAGTAGCTGCTATTACTAATGCTACTAATACTAGTATGAGAAAATACATTTAGTCAGTTGATTAAATCAAGGAGGTTTTCTGACTTCAGTGGATCGTTTAGCCATCGGCCACGGGCAAAACTTGAAACCATTTTATACATGGGACAATTGGCAGAGTCGAAACATGTTGGTACGATGGGATCGATCATGTTCATCATCAGTTCAGGCAAAGGAAGTGTGTCGACAGCACGCGAAAACTTCATGTCTGGATGTTTCAACACAAGGCCTTTTATCACACTCACACAGCTGCTTTGAAGAGTGAATCCTTGACCAAACTTGAGCTTTTCCAACACAGCTTTGGCCTCTTTCTGTGCAGTAAGGGATCTCTCTTTCGGGTTCATCTCAGTGCTGTCTAGCATGTCCTCAAAGTCTTTAACATAATGTTCCAACGGGCTACAAATGATGTACTCCAGATCATCGTCCGTATATGTCGTCTCCTCGCACCATATTGTGTCTTCTCCTGTTTCGAATTCCGTCATTTTCTGAACAATCTCCTCGTGAGTGCCTTGCATATATCGAAGCTCCTTCAAAGACCTGATAACTTCTATGGCGAAGACTGAACAAATACCTGAAGGAATTTCACCACAGTCAGGCCAAGTATACGGAGCTAAGAAAAATAGCTCCAACAAAATCTTCTCCCTCTGTCCAAATGAAACTACTTCCGTTCCGATGAAGTTGAAGCATGCTTCTATCCATTGCTCCTTGGTGACGTCCTTCCAATGTTTCTTTACCTCACATGCATCATAGGGCACTGTTTCTCTTCCTGCTTCAAGTGGAAGTTGCTTTTTCTTTCTTGGACTCATTTGGAGAGAGTTTCGATGCTCTGTAGCGTCAACACTTCGATAAGAAAAGTAGCTGAAAATAGCAGAACTAACCATCATAACATTCTGAGCGAGCGTAGAGTGGACGATGCTACGATGATGAAGGGCGGGTCGAGAAAGTGTGATGGGTGAGAGCGTCGTTTCACTCCTTATGTACCCTGTCCTAGATAATCCTCTTAAACGGCTGAAAAGACTCTCTCAGTACAGAGTCTCTACTCAATTAAGAGATCTGTTAAGTAAGTTTTCACATGCTACCTGACTACTGCAGGTGGGTTTAGACTTAAGCAGCTTAGTGCACACACGTGTCTGTTAGAAAGCTACCTGCACACCTGCCTTCCTTTTTCACTAGTATTTACCCCCTGCCGACTTATAAGGCGCCTATACACGTGTCAGCCTCCTTATATACGCCTTCTTGCTTCTAGAGCTAAGCTACTTACCGTCGTTTTCAGCTGCCGCAGGCTGACTGGCAGCTATTTAAAAGAGAATACCCGTTACCTGTATAACGGATCAGGGGGTTATGAGATTAGAGTGTGTATACAAAAAAAGCTACAGGGGTCGTGAAGCAAGCGAGAGGGTGTCTGTCTGTGAGGTAGAGACGAGTACATGTGGTAAGCGACTTAAGTGTAAAACAAAAGCACCTCCTCTTGCCGTGGTGAGTGGAGCGGACGGCAGCTGGCTAGTTGAATAAGCGTCAGCTTAGAAGATAATCCGTCCACGGGCTGGCGCGTCACACCTGATGTTAATCACCTCCTGTAGTCTTTGTATACACAGTTGACCTGGCTTTATCTCTTCACCAGCTATAATCCCATATACATGTAGCGCACGTTACACTTGTTATCCCTCTTTTCATGCTGATGGATGAGGGGTGGAAGGGTCCAGGTGAAAAGCAATTTGATTCCTCTCTGGAAGAGGGTGGGGCTCTAGGTGAAAACAAGCTTAGAACATCCGGATTAGCCGCTCTCTCAGCTATATAAAGAGCCTCAATTTTTCTTGGAACAGTACTTCACCTCTGCCCACTTCGTCTTGTTGTACACTATCAGTCACGAGGCAGACGCTCGAAGTAGCAGATCTTTGCAGTATGGTTTATACAGGGGTTACCTGCTAATAGGAGTTTGTCTAAAAAAAAAAGGGTGAGTAGATCGCTTTTTTCTAAAAAAAACACTTAGAACACGGGTATGAATATGTAGCACTGTAAATAGTTAGTGTGAGTACACAGTAGAATCTACGGTACTATAGTCTTAACTGTCTAAAGACTGTGGAGCACGTTAATGTGCGGTCTCCTTACTAATTTCACTTGACCAGGCTGGCAGGGTCAACTAGTCTAGGTAATTGCAACCACAAGGGTGGCTACTCAAGGTCCAAGTAGACCTACTACTACGAGATTGTCTTTTGACCACTCTGCCGCCTGGTGATTACATGCTCTAGTCTAGCTCGCCATACCCTAGTATAGTGCTCCGCTCTTTTCGTCAGATGGCGCCACAATAGGATTTTTCTACATTTCTACGATACTCGCGAACATTTTAAACGCATAATGAACTATATAAGCAACAAAGCACACTTCTAATATATTGAATATAAAAAACCGCGCTCATCATCCCTCTAATCGCATTTTCCAGCCGCCGGCCAGCTGACTGCTGACGACAGGAGAGGGTGATTTTTTTTCTTTAGATTTAAGCCGCTTACCACACGCGCGCCCTCTAGTCACAGACAGAGTGACAGAAAGGGAGGGGGTCGCTTTGTTCACGCTACCTGTAGTTGTTTTTCTATACACACTCTAAGCCCATGACCTGCTAATCCTTTATACAGGTAACACGTGTTCAACTAATTACACTATTGTATGACAGTCGGTACACGGATTAATTTTAAACCACCCTCCCATCTGGATCCATGTCTGGTGGGTGGAAGGATCCAGCTGAAAAGCGTGATTAGGGCTTTTGTTTCTCTTATGATAGCAGCAGGTCAGCATGCGACAGCTGAAAATGTCAGACTAAGTCGAATTGTTTGTTTACAAACAGTCACGTGTCACGTGGTGTTGTTTACAAACAAGAGAGCCACGTGGTGTTGTTTACAAACAAACCCTAAGTAGGTCACGTTACCCTAGTTACCAGAATGCCGGCTTCTGATTGGCTGAGCCTAAGTAGGTCACGTGACGTAAGTAGGTCACGTTACCATGGTTACCAGAATGCCGGCCTCTGATTGGCTGAGAGCTTCTAAGTAGGTCAGTAGGTCACCCAGAATGCTGGCTTCTGATTGGCTGAGAGCCCTAAGTAGGTCACGTTACCATGGCAACGGGTCACGTGACCAAATGGAGGCCTCTGATTGGCTGCAGGTCGATTGAGTAATAAACAGTAGTTAACTATAGTCCCGTTCCGATACATACAATACTACTGACGGATGTGAGACACCAGAGAAGGTATATGAACGCCACTGGAGGAGAGACTCGAGTCCCCTGAGTGAGGGCGGGGGAGGGGGGGGGGGTCAAACTAAAAGAAGCATGGGAGGCTCTGGGGTTGTAATGCTGGAGGAGGGATATGTCATAATGCGCAAGAAAAAAGTCCTATTGGTATAAAGTGGCATCTTTATCCTGTGATCTTTTATGAACGCATTTTATAAGGCGTTACATTTTTACCCAAGAACATGGCAGCGGCGAAAGAGGGAGAGACATATATGTGTCATATGTTTATATGTCCTTCAGCTCTTATATTAATTAAGGCTCTTAAGGCTCTGACCTCCTGTAGAGGGAGCTGGTAGGGTTTGATGGTTCCTGAGTCTCACCAGGAGGAAGGATTCCCGCCTTGAGTCTTACACATTACTAATCAATTGTTCCAATTGCTCTACAATGGACAGAGATGGGTGAGGGTTACAGTTACAGTTGAACTTGCAGAAGGCACCTAGTTCACATGAGTGCACGGACTAACGTTTACAATCTTACTGAAGTCTTAGTCTTGAATACTGTTCTGCTGCAAAGTTTTGAGACACCTCATTAACACTATTGGTAATCGAGTGATGTATAAAGAAAAAAATGTAAAATCAAGATTTTCCGGTTGTAAGACTGTTGTAAGACTCGTTATAAACGTTTGTCAGTGCACTCACGTGAGCTAGGTCGGTCCTGCCTTGAACTGGGACAGATGACCGAGAAAGGGGAATGTGGGACAATAAAGGAGAGTTTGAGACCTAGGGATGCGGATTGGAGGAATGCGATCTCAGAGGATTGCCAGTTGAAGATTGGCCGAACCTGGAGAGAGGGATGATTTGTGATGATGGAAGAAGGATAAGAGAAGCTAGAAGTTGTGTGGGAGACCAGGACCATCTATGAGAAATCGGGGTTGCTTGTTCTGTCCTTTAGAATAGATCTGATACTTTCTTCATGGTGCCCAAAATTGGTAATTTAATATTCTGACTTTTGCAGATACAGGTCACACGAACTTGATTTGATTTGATTTTGGCAAAGTTCGCTTTGGAAAATCATACAATAAACGTATTAGTCTACTTAGGTAGTTTTAAATAGTTGTATTGTAATAAATATAATGAAATATTGGAAATATAACACATGTCCTTGATGATAATTCCAACAGGTATAGAGGGTAGGTATGCTTGGAATAGGCCTACTTCCCAAATCCCAAAACTGGATGATAACCCTGATGATGTACCGTCTAAGTCTGACATGATGTCTGCTGCCAACCCCTCAAATGCTTGGAGAGATGGAAAGAAGGTTGTCATCTTTGCAAGGATGAGAACAGGATCCTCCTTTGTAGGCAGCATTTTTGGCATGAACCCAAAGATTTACTACTCATGGGAGCCGTTTCAGTTGTATCCACATAGATTTAAGAAAAAGGATGAATTCTACACCCATGTATCTTCTGTTGCTTCTACCATTCTCTCGCACATATTGAACTGCAGATTTGACTCACTTGTAAAAGACATCTGGCAATTATATGATGAGGAAGGAATTATTCAAAGAAACATATCATCATCTCAATGGAAAAAAAGATTGTGTACATTTTTGCCCAATACATGTCCCAGGGTAGCGTCTCACCTTTCATTGTATTGTGATAACTCTTTTAAACATGCTGCTGTTAAATTAATCAGTGTCCAAAATGTGTCCACACTCATTCCTCTCATTCTTCGAGATGTCAAAGTTATCTCGCTCTTTCGTGATCCAAGATCTACACTTGCATCCCTTATGAAAATGTACCCAAACCTATATCAAAATCAGACCAGGTGGATAAAAAGATCAAGGGACATATGTTTGGACATGTTGAAAAACTACAATGATGCTCTGGGATTCTCCCAACAGAACTCTGTTGTTGCAAAGAATCTTGCTCTGCTACGTTTTGAGGATGTTGCCTTTGACACTAAAACTACAGTAGAGAAGATGTATGAGTTTGTTGGCCTGGGTAAGGTGCCAGAGGTAGTATGGTCCTTTCTAGACAATGCTACACATATATCAAAGAGAAGTGCCTTCTCTGTGTACAGAAAGTCCAGTGAAGTACCATACAAGTGGATTAAAGCCCTGACTTGGAAGAAAGCCAATGCTGTACAAACTGTCTGCTCAGTTGTCATGAAGAAGCTGGGATATGAGGCAATTACTCATAGACGTTTTAGGAAGGCACAGAGGTTATTCCTGAATGGGAGTCTTGCCGACCAAGATGATCCTAAGCTTCCAGTCTTAAAGCACTGGCGTGTAAAACAAGGGATCAACAGCTTAAATACTGAATTTATGCCAGACTTTTAATAGGTATACATATGGACCTACCTAAAAGGGGATTCATAATCCTCTGACCTTTAATTATTTTTGACAGACTCCTTTTAGTCTTTCCCTGAGCAATGTTTACAACATCCCATAGTTGCTCACCACTATCCCCAAAACTTTTTTGTGACAGGTTCAGACACTGACAGAATGTACCCCCTTGTTATATCTAGCCTGAACCTGAAACAATTTTACCTCGGCAATAGTATGGTTCATGATATTGTATATTACTAACTATAAAATGGTTCATATCATATGATAAGCGGATTTCTGTAAACGATGCTGTGTTATTGGGCCATTTGTTACGGCACTTTATCCTGTATAATGTATATAGCTCAAAAGGCGGTGCTACTTAATGAAGATAATTAGCACATTAGTGTCTTTATTGAGGTTGCAACAAAGTAGATGCACCTATAAAACTTGAATAATGTATATGTTAATTTTCCGCCCCGACCCCATCTAAACGTCATTAGATGTGGTTGCACAGTGCTGACAAGTCGTTCACATCTCTAGCCCAGCCGAAAGAATGAAATGTATTGTAATTACAGATTCTCAATCTAGCATATGAAATTATACATGTACAAATGTGGCTAGTCTCATCTCAGACTTGCACCAGTGCACATGATATTAATAGTCACCTTCAATTTCATAATGCTGTATGGCGGTAATAATTATATTCAACCGAATATGTGCCCACCTTCTAAATAATTTCCCAAACAATTTAAACTGTTAACTATTAGCATGGGTTTAAAATAATTTCTAAGCATCCTGGGCACCAATTACGTTGAATATGTTAGATCCGTATGAAATATAGATAATTTAAGACTGACGGTAACTTTTAACGTTTATTTCAAAATCTCGTATAAAGTACTAACAAATGTATGAACAAAACAAATACCGTATTCGACGTAATAAGCGCCCCCTCCCCTCTTTGGGACATTTTTAGACTACACCAATGGCTCAAATTTCCCGATTTTAGAGTCAATTAAACTCTTAAGTACATAAAATTATTTTATAAGCGCCCAGGGCGCTTATTACGCCGAATACGGTAATACAGAGCTATTATTTCTTATAAATCACACTTGATACTATCACAGATTTATAACATGACAATTTAACATTGCCAGAATAAATATACTAAACATTCCATGATAGATAGATATATGACATAATCATGGCTCTTACATGGATAAAAGAACATTTTTAATTGAAATATATCAGTTCCAAATAGTTCCATATACTAAATTGGTATTTGGCCGTTAAGATTTCAAGTAGAAATGGTTTATTTATTGGAAACACTTTAAAAAAGTTGATGCGGCCTTTTTGAACAGATGCGGGCACTGTCCGCAAAGCTAATACATGTTGTAATCAATTTTAAGTGGCCTAAGATCAAAATATCTTAAATATTGGAAAATCTGGACTGTTAAACTCCTGTTTGGTAACAATCATATGACTATATGAGCAGGATGGTAGCCATTACGCACTATACTCGTGGTTTTACAGTAGTTCCATCTTGTATGTATCTGTTTTCATCTAGAATTCAATGAAAACAGATACATACTAGACTTTCATCTAGAATTCAATGAAACAGGGATGTAAACCAGTTAAACATTTTCGCCTCTCTAATAATTCCACCAAAGCTTGGATCGAAGAGCTTCTCAAAGTTCTGAACGTTGGTTTTGTTGACATCAAATGGAATCTGGAATTGTGAGAGAGAACATTTGATTAATTGTAGTGGGGTATATATCAGAGAGACGCGTATTAAATGTAAACCATTTCTATTTCTTCACAAGGAGTGATTCTGCACGTAGACAGAAGTGATATATATGCTATGTATCTAAATTTATATCCTTTAGGTGATAGATAATGTAAATCAGATTATTGTTGAATAAAAATCAATTGAACTTCCAAGATATTACTGTCTCTGCACAAATTATGGAAGCAATAAAACAACACCAAACAGAATAGAAACAACAGCCCACCTGTCCTTGGCCGGGCGGTAGAAGGGTCATTTGTGTTTCAGAGCGGGCAGCCTGAGACTTGGCATCAGGTGCTGCTGTCGGGGCCTTGTCCGGCGCTGTCTGGTCGTCACCGGTCACTGCCTCTTCATTTGGTGGTGCCACAGACTCCTCCTCCTGGGAGCCGCCAAACAAGCTGACTGCGTCCTTCATACACTGCTTCAACAGCGCCTGGTGTAGGTGTAAAGGGTATGACTATGAGGCTTATGGATCTGAGAACCTTTCTAAAAAGGATCTGCTGCCTGATGACAATGCAAAGTGTCTGTACCCCCCCCCCCCCCTCAACCACCAAATAAACTTAGAATTGTATATAATCAATGTATGTTCATGTATTATTAGATAGAATGTTCTATGTGGCAGTATTTGTTGTTTCATAGGTAGAATACCTGTGATTGTGGAGCCAAGTGAATAAACGGGATTAAAAGGGTTGGAAATCTTTGGTAGCAACGACAAGAAGTTGTACCAGTTTCAACAAATATGATATATATGATAATGAAATATTAATAGGATATATCCGTATGTTAGTATGTATAACCGCACGTGTGAACAGTTTATGCGTGATGGCACCTTGACCTACCTCAAGCTGCTCGTCCTTTTTGACTTTGGGTGACAGTGCCTTGATGCGTGCCTGTTTCTTGCCCTTGGTTGGCTTACCCTCCGCTGTAGGTTCACGTTTGGGTTTGGCGTCCGCCAGTGATATCTCCCCGCGCTGCTTCAGCACGGCCAGCCTTAAAACATGGTTAAGATGTTAAATCGAATCACGTCAGTAGCCTAAGCATGCATGACCTACCCGTTTATTTTTATGGCAGCCCCATTAGTTTAGCCGAAGAACGCTTCTGAGATAACCCTCCCAGTATCTTACAACCTAAGACCTCATCTTATTAGATGAGGTGTCTCTCCAATGGTAGAATATAACATTTTTTCTCTTGAATTAAAATTGCTATTTTGATGAATGATATCCATAATTACCCTCAGTGGTGAACACCTATCACGAACTGTTGTTGATATCTTTTTAATGCAAGGGGTGTTATTTTGAACGAGTTGAATAGAGTTGCAATACCAAATAGGGTACTTGGTATCATTAAATGCCCTACCTGTCATGCAGGTCCATGAGTTGGGCCAGTGACACCCACATAATGCTGGCCTGAGGCCGGTCACTGCCCTTCTTAGCCGTCGTGTAGAGCGCGAGGATCTGGCGGTCGAGTTTACCCGTCACAGAGCCGCCACTCGCCTCATACTCCTCAAGGGAAGGTTGGTACCTGGAGTTGCAGGGTTGCATTTTATTATAATATAAACATTATTCTATTTCAAATTTTAACGGGGGAAACATTTATTCAATAAAGTGAGATGAAAAAAATGAGTCCCCCATAAAATAAAAAGTATTAAAATGCAGGTAGGAAAGGACCCATGCAAGTCACGATTAAGCAAGAAAAATGGACATTCGGTGAAACATACACAATATCTACGATATACATGTATATATATATGTATAAAATTTTAATTCACATGGTATTCTGCACAATCAAGTTATATGCCTACCATTGGAGAGAGACCTCCCCTTCGGGTGGTGGGGGCGGCTGGCGGTCGGCGGGTACTGGAGGCACATTGGAACCTGGTGGGAGGGTTGGTGGTTCAACTACAGTAATCTCAGGTCCTCCAGGTGGTGCGGCACCTGCACCTGCACCACTCATAGAGCTGTTCTCCTTATAGGACATGTAGACCAGGCCTGACTCGGGGGCAGGACCTCGGGGTGAGGGCAGGTCTAGCACTGCAGGTGGGAAGACAGCGCAGCAGGCAGTAGCATACAGCGACAGGTGCTGGAATATGTAGTATTTAGTATAAAATATAACTGTGAAAAGCAATGATTATTACATGATATTGATAACATAATCTTTTAGATAAATGCTACACAAATTGGGCTAAAATAAATTAAGGCAATAAACAAAGCTGCATAGTATCATGGACACACATTATATAGCACAAAGCAGGAGGGGAAACTAGGAATTGTTATGATTTTCCCCCCAGATTTTTATGGATAGCTCGCTCAGACTACCAGGCAGGTCAGCTTAGTAGCATTTCCCTAAGATATTCTACACTTACTTTGACCAGGAACTTATGGAGGTAGTTCAGCCTCATGGTGTAACCGGGTGCGAAGATGACTGACCGGACCACATCATGGTTCAGGCTTGTATCAAACTTGGCATGGCTAATAAAGCCAAGGTCAAACTCAGGACCCAATTCTCCTTCATCTTCCTCTGGTCCCGGACCTGCCTGTCGTGTCGATGTTAGTGTCTGGGTAGAGGACAGGCGGTGTAAAATGCCTTGGTAACCTATTTACAGAGATAAATATACCCCATTAGCATTGTGAGTATTGAAATCCGCTGTTGGATTATCTTGTCATCTAGCACAATACTTAGTACATATTAAACATGGCATATTCAGGGGATAGGACTAGCAGATGTATAGTCTGTATTTGTAAGTAAGATACACTTATGACTCATATGGGGAAACATTTTAAAAAAATGTACAAGATAGTGATGGCTATGTTGAATCTTCAAAAAAGATCTGTGAGACTGTTGTTGTTGTAGTTGTTTCTATACAGAAATTCCAGCAAAAAAGGGATTCCTTCAAAAATATGAAAAGTGGCATCACTAAAATTAATCAAAAGTAACTTACCAAGGACTTGGACCCAGCTGAGGCCCTGAGCAGCTCCCCGCGCCTTGTTGAGCTGGTCCTCGTACGTCTCCACAGGGGGTGGCTCCAGCTCCTCTACCAGCGGGGCCAGCTCCTCTTCTATCTCATCTACGGGATCAAAGTTAGTTAAATGCTATCAAATACATGACTCAAGAGGGCTCTTCATGTGAAAGAACATGATTGGACACATGCATGATCAAGAGGCAAAACAAAAAAAAGTCAAGTATAATAAGTTCGAATAAAGAGAAAAGGCAGTTTAAAGCCATGTATAATCTTCAGGTTGAACCAATAAGCAAAAAAAACCACCTAAGAAAACAAAGTTGTTGTAGGGGTTTACTACGGTAATCATTTATATCCGGGTGACCGAGGAGGGTTAAGTTCGGGTTGTTCCCGCCTGGCGTTAGTGTGGGCGGTATCCCAGAGGGGGCGACTGTCCTCTCTCGGGTACTGCGCACCACGTTTCAGGCGGGAGCCAACCGACACGTGACCATGTCCATTTCACATCCAAAGGGGGTATATAAACCTCCCCTCCTCGTATAGTCGCCAGTCAGTGCAGGCCCGGCTGACTCCCAGCATTACCCTACCCCAATCACTAGATTGAACCAGGACTGCTTCGTCTTACCCTTCGGGTTAAGACTAGATTCAATTGTAATAGGGATACGTTGAATAAAACACGCTTTCTACTTCGCACTTGGAAACTGAAGTTCTTGTTCTCTTTTCTGAGATTCCGAACCACTACACTGGTGCCGTGACCAGGATCAGTTTCGAGTAGCAGTCAGGTGAACCTGGCCGGAGTAGGAGAGTATGGGGACGGTAACGTCCCGGAGCGGAACAACCCAGTTGTTCCGACCAGCTTCGAGGGTTTCATGCGTGAAACCGAAGGAGCTTTAAATCCAGGAGCGCCTTTGGAAGAAGGAGAACTGGAGTCCACCCGAGTGGACCAGATGGATCCGGAGGAAGCGAGGGGGTTCACACCGAACTTCATTGCCACTCAGGGCCAAATCATGTTGAACACTGGGCGTTCTTTGTTCAACACAACTGACTCCGTTTTCTTTCCCGGAGGAAAGAAAAGAGCGAATCAGAAAGGCTCATTTCTGGACCCGACGGTATTAGAAATACCGCCACAACCCCTTCGGGTCGTACCCGAAGGAGGTCCCATCGTCGGGACCCAACCTGATCTTAATCAGGACGACACCTTGGATCGGGACAACGATTACCGGAACAAGGAAGAAATGAACAAGCAGTACGATGCTCTGCACGACGAATTGGTTTCGTTGATCTCTGAAAGGAATAGGTACATCTTGGAGAATAGACAGGTCCATCAGGATATGGAGTGGAGAACGGATCAGTTGACCCGTGACAACCAACTGGTCCAAGACCAGATGGAGAAAAATCAGGAAACCCTGAAAGCGGAAAAGAAAAGATTATCCGAGTTAGGTCAAGCTAACCGGAAGTCTTATGCCTGTCAACAACAGTATCAGGCGGACCTGGAAAGATACTCTAGGGAATGGCACGCCGCCAAGGACGCTCGCAACCAGCAGGTGGAAGACAATGAGGCAGTAAGAACCGCTATCATAAAAGCAAACGAAGAGTTAGATCAGAAGAAGCTCGAGGGCATGAAGGCGGTATCTATACTGGAAGCTAGACGGGTAGAGTTGGAACTCTACCTAGGTAACCAGAAGGTACCTGACCCAGAGGTGACCCTCACCCCTGGGGAAGGAGTGGAGAACCCTCCGCTCCAAGGAGTTCTAAAACCCACCACCCGATACCCTTCCGGAGGACAGGTAGAGAAAGATGTCTACTACACATCGGCTCCCCCTGCTCCGACGGGACCTTCGGTAACCATCGATCCGACGGCATATTCCGCGGGAAGTGCGTTGGGAGTCGATAGTTATGACACCTTGAACCCCTTCGCTGGGGATAGTCCATCTCAGTATGGAGCTGTTCCACCCCCTTCGGGTACGAGCAAGAACACCACCACCCATGAGGATCAACAGGGGGGGTGGTATGGTTATGATAATTGGGGTGACCTGATTTTCCATCATAACCAGGAGGCAGAGACCAGAGAAGGGAGAACTCCGGGAAATCAAACCCGGGGGCATGCAACCCGAGGCAAGAGAGCCGGGGAAGGACCTTCTGCTGGATGGTCTAGGGATCAGAACCGACAGTACCCCCGTACTGATAGTCCTGATAGACCCACCACTGGTCAGGGAAGTCGGCCTAGACCCCAAACCCATGACCAGACCACCACCGGGAGTGTTCCCCCTTATCCGGGTACCACTTCTCGCCCTCGACCCACCCGGTTTCCCGGGTGCGAACCAGTCTCTCCAGTCCGACCATTGACCCGAAGAGCCTCAATGGCTCCCGGACTGAGACAGGTTTATGATACTGATCCTTGTATCAAGAGCCTTGGCTTAGATAGCTATAGCAGGGGACAAGATGCCACTGATATAATGGACTGGAGCCGGAATCTATCAGATCAGCTGATAGAGGGGGCCACCAGGGGTGCCCGACGCACCGCCAGGATCACCAAACCCTACAAAGGGAAAGGACCCTGGAAAGATGAATAACAAATATTTGTGGATGACTGCAAATACAATGGGTGGTCTAAAGAAGACTCATTAGGAGCCTTCGTAATCTGGCTAAATGATGGGCCAGGTAAATCAGCAGTCTCCCAATGGAGAAGTACATATGGCCCTTCGGGTACATATGATCAGCTCGAAAGTACTGCTGTATATATCTTTGGGAACCTGGTGACCGTGGATCACTGGTCGGTCTTCAAGGGACGAACCCAGAAACCAAAGGAGTCCCCAAAGATATATGGTCTAGAGCTTCAACGGATTTTGCATCAGGCAAGACCCGAATGGGCTAGAGACGCCGATTACTATATCGAGACTCTCTTTGTCCGGTTTATTAGCGGACTAAGTGACCCTGATCATCAGGAACTAACCAGAAAAGCTTGGAAAAGCGATTCCTCCCTAGCTGATCTATTTTTAGCCATAGATGGTTATGAGAAGAAGAAAATTCTTCTTGCCGGATTGGTGCCCAACCAATCCCAAACGTCAGCGGTAGTTGACTATAGCAGCAGCGGGGGATCCTCGGGTGAGGATTCCGAAGGAGAAGAGACCATTGGGGCTGTAGCCTTCAGTGGGAAGCGCCGGGACAAAAAGTCCGGTGATAACAAAAGGCGGAAACCTTTTGACAAATCATCCTCTAGCAAAAAGCCAGAGAGACCTCCAGGGGACAATTCAAAAACCCCTTCCAAACCTCCCTCGGGTCCACCAGAACCCAATGTTCCGAAGAAACCGGAACCCGACCAGTCCCTCGGATTGGTAGAAGCCATGATGCAGCGTATGATGGCATTGTTTGATAAGAAACAGGAACGAAAAGTTAAACCCGAACTGAGTACTGTAACATGCTACAGATGTCAGGAGAAGGGGCATTATGCCTCCTCATGCACAGCTGAGAAACCTGTGATGCGATTCTCCGGAAAGAACTCGGAAAATTAAAGGGGATCCCTGAGGAAGGCGACTCAGAGATCCCGAAGGAAATATGCCATGATACTCCTGACGGAACAGGAGTAAGTTCACACTCAGTAGTGACGCCCGGACAAATGGGGGACAAGCAGGCGCAGCTTGGGAACCCTGGGGCCGGGGCCATCAGCATTCCAGTCATACATTCGGGAAGTGAGTCGGGGAAACCCGGTGCTGATGCGGAGGAGTATAGTGCAATGGTTTGTGGAACCAGGCTCCCCCTAGATCACCCTTGCCTGGAATACATAAGAGGGCGTGGATTAGATCTAGGTACTGAGAGTGACTTACAGAAGTTCACTAGTAACCCTTCATTGAATGGAGGAAAAAGGTGGTATTTAGCCGCTTCTGTGAAGGGTAGAGTCGGGGAATTTCTGATAGATACTGGAGCCAGCCACTCCATCATCTCTCGGAAGTTCTACACTCTTCTGCTGGGCACAAATGATGACCTTAAAATGAGGGTAAATGCGTGCACAGCCGACGGTAGCAGATTGCGGACGTTTGGACGTACTTTCCTGTGTATCTCGGTGGTGGGGAAGGAGTTTGTATTCTCCCCAACCATTGCTGAGATCGAGGATGATGGTATCGTAGGGATGGACTTTGCCGACCTGTTCGGGATGATGTTGAACCCGAAGACAGGTGAATAGTCCATACAGAGTCCCTATAATATCAAAGCACAATGTGTGCTGAGAGTTATCAGTAGTGTAGCAAGTGTCGCACAGACGGTGAAACTTCCACCGAGAACCACATGTGATGTGTTAATCAGCGCTTCCTCTGAACTAAGAGGAAGGGCCGGGGTCATGGAGCCCGACGTAGCTTATCTCCAATCCCTCGGGTTGGAATCTGCTGATACGTTGGTGGGAAATGCCCAATGGACTCTTGTCCCCATTTCCAATCCTGGTGTTCATATGGTATATCTCCAGAAAGGCGCTAAAGTAGGCAGTGTGGTACTCGCGGAGGCGGTCACCAGCAGCCTTCTGGGGTTGCCATCCGAAGAGCCGCCGGGTACGGCCGTAATTGAAGAGGAATTAGAAAAGCTAATTCAAGATGCTTCGGAACTAGATCCGAAGGAGCAGAGGGACCTTCGGGTAATGTTAAAACGTTGCCGAAGGGCCTTCGCGTTCCCAGGAGAACCCTTAGGACGAACTGATAAAGTCCTACACGGAATTGACGTGGGGGAAAGTTCCCCCTTTAAAATTCCTTACCGTCGGCTACCTCTGAAGAAGAAGGAGGTAGCAGAAACTGAGATCAATAAGATGATTAAGGATCATGTTATTGTGCCCAGTTCCAGCCCCTGGAGCAGTCCAGTCTGTATGGTCACAAAAAAAGATGGGACCATACGGTTCTGTATTGACTACAGGAAACTGAATGGGATGACGAAGAAAAATTCATATCCTCTGCCGAGGATTGATGAAACCATTGACTCCCTAGGAGGGAATGAATGGTACTGTACCATAGACTTACAGTCTGGGTACTGGCAGGTCGGAATGAAACCTGCCGACATGGAGAAGACGGCCTTCTCTAGCCATGTAGGATTGTTCCAGTACAACGTCATGCCCTTCGGGTTGTGCAATGCGCCAGCCACCTTCGAGGCCATGATGGAGACATTACTGAGCAATCTCCTATGGAAGAAATGTCTAGTTTACCTAGATGACGTCATTATCTTCGGAAAAACATTCCAGGGTTGTCTAGACAACCTGGAAGAAGTCCTCCAGAGAATAATGAGTAATGGGTTGAAATTAAAACCTAAGAAATGTCAGTTGTTTAAGAAAGATATTAATTATCTGGGGAGAATCATTTCCACACAGGGTGTAAAAGCAGACCCGGAGAAGATCCGAAGTGTGACGGAGTGGGAAAAACCCAGGTGTCCCAAGGATGTCCGTTCATTCCTTGGGTTCTGCTCGTATTATCGAGATTTTTTACCAGGCTATGCCCAGGTGAGCTATCCTATCCAGTCACTGTCTCATTGGACACCTGGTAGGCGTAAGGAAGTTTTTCCATGGGGAAAAGAGCAAGACGAGTCTTTTGAATCCATCAAAAGACTCTTTGTTGAAACACCAGTGTTGAAATATCCGACGGCCGCCGGTCATTTCATCCTGGATACTGATGCCAGCAATGAGAGCATTGGAGCTGCTTTGAGTCAGGTCCAAGACGGAAAAGAAGTTCCCATTGCTTTTGCTAGCAACACCATGAACAAGTCACAGAGGAATTACTGTACCACCAAGAGGGAACTCTTGGCAGTAATTGTTTACACAAAGAAATATAAACATTTTTTGTGGGGCTCAGATTTTACGCTGAGGACTGACCATTCCTCCTTGAGGTGGTTACTTAATTTTAAAGATGCTGAAGGTATGATAGGCCGGTGGTTAGCACACTTATCAGAGTTCGGGTTGGAACAGAAGCAGATCCAACACCGACCCGGTGTGAAGCATGTAAATGCTGATGCACTGTCCCGCAGACCCATAAGGAGTTGTGGAAATGAGAAATGTGATGATTGTCGAGCCCACGGGGCGGTCCTAGCTGGAGTCCGGTTGCCACTGGAATCCAGAGGAACTGGTATCCTTCAATGGTCTATGGAGACTATCCGAAGGTTCCAGGAGAAGGATCCGAACGTGGGGAGGTTGCTCGGGTTGATTCCCAAGGGGATCAAACCTGTTCGACCTGAAATCTCGCTAGAAAATAGAGAGATGAGGAGATTTTTAGCTCAATGGACAGAGCTGGAAGTATCCGAAGGTGTTCTATATAGATGGAAGATCAATCAATCGGGAAGAAGGATCAGACAGGTAGTGATCCCCTCCGGTATGAGGAGGGATTTGATGTATTATTGTCACGGTCATATGACCAGTGGTCACTTTGGGAAGAAACGTTCATTAGAGCGCCTGTCCCGGAGATACTACTGGCCAGGAATGAGCACTGACTTACTACGTTGGATCGCCACTTGTCCCGATTGCTGCAAAAACAAACCCGGCCCTGGGATGGGTAAAATGCCCTTGTCCCAGGAACTGTTCGGAGTTAGGTTTGCGAGAATAGCAATCGACATCATCAGTGGTTTTAAAACAACCCCTGATGGTAACACGTGTATGATGGTAGTTACTGACTACTATACTAAGTACACGAGGGTGTTCCCCTTACCCGATCACAAAGCAGCGACCTGTGCGAAGGCCTTTGTGAAAGGGTGGGTATTACACCTAGGAGTGCCTCTGATGATGCATAGTGACCAAGGCCGGGAATTTGAGTCGGATCTATGGCAGGAAATGTGCCATGGGTTAGCCATCTGTAAGACCCGAAACCAATCCCTACCGACCCCAGAGTGATGGGATGGTGGAAAGGTTCAACAGAACGCTAATTCAGGTTCTGAAACCCTTGGTGAACGAAAGTATGACGGATTGGGATGAACAATGTGAATATGTATGCCATGCATACAACAGCACTGTTCATAAAAGCACCAATTGCACCCCAAACTTATTAGTGTTTGGGGAAGACATGATCATGCCAGCCGATCTTGTTTTTGGAGTGGTCGGGGTGAATCCCGACGCACCCTGTCACGTGATGTTTGTAGAATCACTAAGAGACCAGTTTAAATTCGCATACGAACTTGTTAGAACGGAGTTACAAAAGAACGCGAAATGGCAGAAGACTGGTTATGACCATGGACTAAAAGTCCGTCGGTTCAAGGTAGGGGATCAAGTGGTGAGACTACACGAACCTCTATCCAATTTAAAATTGGCAAGCAACTGGGATGGTCCATTTGTGGTGACTAGAATAGTAAGTGACTGTACTGTCATGATTAGATCCTTAATTGGGCGGATCTATAAATCCAACGTGGCTCGGCTCCGTCCCTGGAAGGGGAGGGATCTGACCACAGAAACGTATGGGTTAGGAGTAGATGAATTACTCCAAGAAGTTAAGAACAGGAAAATGGATCAAATAACCCCCGAAACGTGGCCGAGGAAGGCCTAGGAAGTTAGGGGTCTGTGATCCGAAGGTGCAGAAGAAGGAAAAAGTCTCGCTAGCTGTAAGCAAACCTAGGCGGAAGAGGAAGGGGACGGCTAACCCTACCTCTGAAAAGGCGCCTTCGGGAGCTAGGTCAAAGAAAATACCCATGGGAGGTACCCGACGCAGTCCCCGCCTGATAGAAAGGGCTGCGGTAACCTAAGCTGGTACACAACGAGTGTGTTGTCCTGTACTATGTTAGGAGAAGGAGGGAGGATATTCCTGGCGGGAACAATTATAAATTGATTTCCTCTTTTTCCGAGAAATTGTTTTGTGTTGTCATCTGTTAAATGTTGGAATATACACGAGTGACCGGGTATGGAGCGTGTAAACCCCCCAGCAGGGTACCAGTGGGTGGTGAGCGGATAATCCGGTGGGTTTGCGGGCATGCTTCCCATAAAAACCTCACTAATACTCCAGCAGAGCTGTTGGTTGCGAACGGTTCGGCTACTACCCGAAGCACCTGTTTATAATAAGAAGCACCGGCGCCCTGCGGGCGCGGGAAAAGAACTGGGTCAATGAGTGACCTAGTTAGGGCAGTCTCGCGGAGGGCCCGAGACGCGCGTGGATGCGCGTGACCTCTGCGCAAAGGGGTCGTTTTGGTTCATTAGATTTCGAATCTTCGCCGGCACGGTGTGCTGGCCAACGAGGAGGATCTAATAGGAACCGAATTCAAGCGTCAAAAGTAGGTGAATACGTTTCAAAAGGAGAACAGGTCCTCCACAAAGACCTGTAGGATTAGTTAGGACTCTTATTCAGTATAAATAAGAGCGCCCAACCCAGCATGGCCTCACGGCAGCTCGAGTTGGGCGGAGGGGAACGGCCACGCAACATGGCCGATCTGCCCCACGAAGACAGTGCTGGTGCCGCCAGCCCTGTTACTCGCTTCGAGGAGCAACTCCTCGAAGAAGAAGACATGGATGTATCCACGTCTGAATCAGCTCTCGTTGAGGCTGAACGAAGGAGTCTTCATGAAAAAGATCGTCTTCTTGCTCTAAAAATAGAGAAGGAGGAGGCCCAACATCTAAAAGATACGTGGGAGATGTGTGGTAATCCGAACATCGACCCGGATAACCACCCGAAGGATGAGAAGCCAGCGAGACTGGTGAAGTCAACTGGTAAAAGTTGCTACGATGGAAGGGAGATGAATCTCCATCCAGACATAATGTGCGCTACGGAGATAGGCCTAGCCAGACCTATCCCGAACGACATAGTGGATATGTTGCAAGAATTTATTGATGCGGGAGCTCTCCGCATCATGCCCCCAGAGTGGTTTGCCACCTGGGAAAATCTACAGCAAGGCCTCCGGGTGTGTAAAGCACTTCGGAAGGGCTTGTTCGACGCCGAGATGGCTGACGTCGGGGTGTGTGTGCCTCGGATGACACGCATCTCGGATGACGCTTCGTGTGGGGCATTCGGCGCCACTACCCTCGCTGTAGGTTGCTACCGCAGATACAACCCGGTAGGGATGTTGGAACCGAAATCGGTTGAAGGATATAGGGACTTAATACGGTCCAACTTATCCTACGAGGTCTATCAGATAGACTATAACCGCATGAAAACAATCATGGCGGAGAAGGGCCTCAGCCGTCACGAAGCCATAGTCGAGGCGGTGGAGGAAATGGTCAAGACTCGGACTAAGAGTTTGACTCAGTCAGAAGAGAAGGCTGCAGCTAAGGCCAGCAGGGACATCCGAAGGGGTGACCCTGCAACCCGCACTAGCAGTCCCCACAGTCAGGATATCCGGACTGTGGTAGTTGCAAAAGGGGAATCCCCTTTTGTCCAGCCTCGGGGTCGCCAAGCCCTGAGGAATGAATCAGCCCGGTTAAAAAGAGTGCCAGACGCCCAGCGGATTGTGACCGATGGGTCAGTATCAGATAAATCTGATACGAGCAGTACTTCCCAAGGGAAGTCTGCTACAGGGGAGGACGATATGGACATTGCGGCTCCAAAATCTCCTTCCCAGACGAAGGACCCGGTGACCACAGTCACCCAAACCGACCCGACGCCCGACCCGAAGGTGGCTGCTGGACATCAGTCCGACGTCAGCTCGGGAAGCGAGTCGGGTTCCGCCCTGGAAAAACACATCTGGAATAACGCCAGAGGTGGATTTCAGGGGTTCATTCCCTCCTACTGGGGGGAATGCGCAAAAGGATCGGGGCGTTTCTTCATCCCGCCCGTCATAAATTTGAATGGGTCCGACGATGAGGATTGGTGCAGAGCCACCCAAAGGGATCCTCTCGTGAGCGAGTTCTCCGAGGACTGGCTTAAGAAAATAGATTTCTTCCCGGAAACTTATTATACCAGGGATCAGAAGGCAAAGATCCGCTGGGCTGTCCGACATTGGGACAGGGACCACCTTGAGTGTCCATTCCAGAAATGCCAGTCATCTCTGGAATTACAGGTATCCTTCACCACTAAGGCAAGGTACCTGCGCCACTTAGTGGAGAACCACACCCATCACTATGTGGTGTACCAGTGCGATCCGGAGGGGGCAGGTACCACTACCTGTTCGGGTCACCTGCATCATAGGCGTGGACGCTTAATCAAGCACATGACCATGCTCCATAATATTGGAGGTGGAGAGGCCAGAGCCAAGGTAATGGCCCTGCATGAACGCGTGATAGACGCGTTCAGAGATGTCCTGAAGAAGGACCCGAAGAGCCTTAATTCTTCTAAGGCGTATTTCTGCGAGGTAGCAGAAAGCAAATCGAAGCTCACAGTAGCGAGGTTTGCGAAGGTCCCGGGTCCGCGAAAGTTTGACTTGGATCCGGACCAATACCCACCCGAGATGTTCCGTCCGTCTGCCAATCGAGGCCGGGGGAGAGGTGGGAGAGAACCCGACCCGAGGGACTACTACCGGAGTCGGGGAGAGCCGAGAGGTGATCGGGGACGGTCTCGATCCACCAGCCCGGCTACTCACGTCAGGAGAGGAGGGACCCTCAGTCTGGAGGAGATTGACTCCCGTTATTACACGGAGTCTTCTCATAGTGATCGTAGCTATGAGGCATCTTCGGATAGAAATACTGACTATCCGGAGATGGATTTGGCGCCTGGACAGGAGTCTCAGACGCTCGGCCAGACCCCCCAAGATACCCGAAGGCGCGAGAATGAACTCGCTCACCAGAGGGAGATTGATAGGGAGCTGGCCCGACGGGGACGCAGGAGTCCTGGGGAGGAATCCTCCCGGTCCTGGTACGACTTGGTGCGACATGTGGCGTCCACCTCGTCTGCCCAGGGGGGTGTCCTACCCGACGCCGGGTACCGAGGAGGCCCGACAAGCAGACCGTCATCTGCTTCAGGACGAATGGAACCATCCGCCCCTTCGGGAATACACCAGCAGGTGTTAAAGCATGCCGGTAGGGATGCTTCGCGGCACCAACAACAGCCGCCATCACACAAGGCATTCAAGCCTGCTCACCGGATCACTGGGCCGGATGGGGAGGTTATGAAACCTCCTCCCCCGCCACAGAAAGGTCCAATACCAGCTCCGGCGACACCACCCCATAAGCCGGCGCCACCACCAGGGAAGCCGACTGTGGTTGGGAAACCAACCGCAGATCCTCCTGTTAAAACACAGGAGGTCAAACCTAAGAAGGAGAAGCCGGCGGCCACTCTTAATGTAACGCCTATAGCATCCTACTTTCCTAAAGATGCTCCACTGTCCAATCAGATAGGACAGGAGATTCTGGATGACTTCCAGAAGGAACAGCGGGTGATGGCTGAGGATTACCACAAGAGGGTGGTACAACACTTCATTGAGGGGGTAAGGAAGTGTCACCGGAAGGAAAAGGAGAGCCTTCAGAAGGACACTGCCGATGAGGTAGTTACCAAGACCAGGTTCTTGGAAGCACAGCGCGACAAAGCCGCTGTGCTGGAAGCTACAGTCCGAGAGGAGTGTAAAGATCTCCAGGAAGAAATTCGGGAGATGAAGGCCAAATTTAAAATTTGCCTCGGGATGAAATTCTCGGACTGGGATGGGAGCATGGATCAGCTGAAAGATGCCATCCAAAAGAAGGAGGTACCCGAAGGCTGAAACAAGGCTCCTTCGGGATAACTGAATACAGCTGTAGTTGTTTCATGAACTCTTCGGCTATGAAAGCCGAAGGTAAATATGAAGGGACTATCCCTTCATATTAAAAGAACCCTTAGGTTCTGAGGTAATGATATCCATACCAAGTGTTAATAATATTTCCACATATGTAAACGTTTAAACATACATTGCACCTACAGGAGTCTACCATTTGCTGGTAGACCCGAAGAGGAGAGCACCTCACTCAGTCGTCCAAGATGAAGAGGAGAGCACCTCACTCAGTCGTCCAAGATGAAGAGGAGAGCAACTCACTCAGTCGTCCAAGATGAAGAGGAGAGCACCTCACGTACTCGTCCCGAAGCAGATCCGGAGATCAGCCCAGTACCCGACTTTTTAAGTCGACATAGCACTTTTGTGAGGTTCTGCAGTATACCGCTGCAGTTCCAGATTATTTATTAAAACGTACATTCTCGTCCATGTTTCTAATATATATATTTATGGTGCTGGTACACTACGATAGTTTATGATACTCAGGATATTACCAAAGATCTGTATAAACCATAACTGTGTTCAAACGTTAACCACTTCGGGTGGGTGTAAATAAGAGTATGTATATCTAGTTGTAGATATATTTTGTTATGGAAAACGGAGGTGATGAAAATTTTGATTCTGGTGCGGAGAAAGGTTATCATGTATCCCTATGTAAATTTTTTTAGGCTTGTGAGTCCTTCTTCGGAATTGGTACACTTGCCGATCATATTTTTTAAAGGTCCTTATCAGGACTATATATGTATTTCCTATTAGAAGATAGTTACAAACTGTTAGTAACTACTTCGGGTACTACTTAACGTAAAAGTCATATCATAAGGTTTCTATGACAGTGTAATGCCTTAATTCCATTAATATTGTTCATCATATATTACATATGACTAATGGTAGTAAAACCCTTTGTGTATAGTGTATAGACAAACTACTTCTGGTTGTCAAACTATTTTATTATGAGTCTACTACTCAGGTTTTTACCACACCTAGTGTTGTCTAGGGGGGGTAGTGTAGGGGTTTACTACGGTAATCATTTATATCCAGGTGACCGAGGAGGGTTAAGTTCGGGTTGTTCCCGCCTGGCGTTAGTGTGGGCGGTATCCCAGAGGGGGCGACTGTCCTCTCTCGGGTACTGCGCACCACGTTTCAGGCGGGAGCCAACCGACACGTGACCATGTCCATTTCACATCCAAAGGGGGTATATAAACCTCCCCTCCTCGTATAGTCGCCAGTCAGTGCAGGCCCGGCTGACTCCCAGCATTACCCTACCCCAATCACTAGATTGAACCAGGACTGCTTCGTCTTACCCTTCAGGTTAAGACTAGATTCAATTGTAATAGGGATACGTTGAATAAAACACGCTTTCTACTTCGCACTTGGAAACTGACGTTCTTGTTCTCTTTTCTGAGATTCCGAACCACTACATTGTTCATAGAAATAATGAATACTTAGCAATGAGCCACATCTTTAAAATCCTACTGGTATGTTTTTTGCCAAGATGCCATGCTTACTGTTGTAGATGCGTTTCTTGGTTCCAAGCACATAGCTTCCGACCAGGTCGAGTACAGCAAACTCGGGCAAATCTGCCTGGGAGTCACCGTCCAAAGTTTTACTTGTGACACTCGACTCTCCGGTCAGTAGCAGGCGTGAGCGCATGGCCACTCCTACTTCTGCCGCGCATCTCACAGCGACTGCAGCCGCCCGACGCTCAGCGTCCTTATCATCTGACGGCTCAGACGCTCGGGACTTCACACGAACCTCCTTCTTGCTCTGTGAAAAAATATTGCAAGGCTATGTCAGTAAACTGAATAAAAATATTAGGTTTCCTATGTTTCTTGCATTCGTTCTCGCCAGTGACAGTAGCTCTACCAAACATTGTTATGTAAATCTTCCATTTGTTTCTCACCAAGCTCAGATATTGATTGTCGATGACAAGGGAAACATACTCTGTTCTTTATGAGTTAGAAATCTTCTTAATAGGATTACAAATTACTGCTACTTACGGATTTCAAATGTTCATGCAGTAACTTAAGTTGAGTTATGTAGAAAACCAAAATGTTGTGAAAAGTTTTTTAAACAAATGTGTTATTCCAGGGGAAAACACATTTCAAATGATGTTCCAAATTATAAGGAACATTCATGGGTTGTGGAATGTGTTATCAAACAGGACCGGGTAATTCTGTGCAATATGAAATTCAAATAGTGCCATTCATGGGGAGGAGAACTGTCGGATTACATCACATTAAAAAAGGTCATCACTGTGTGGAGAGATGTATTAAAATAAAACGGACAAACATAATTTGATTGGGAGTTATGAAAGTAACTCAAGATGTTGATCACGCATGCCTTGGAGGTACGGTCAGTGACAAGGTTAATTAGATACCAGACTCAGAACATCAACATATTATGTCAACCATTTATTATTGCGGAACTACTATAATAGTGTTACTGTTATATCATACAACATAAATCAATGCTATTTTAGAGCCCTTCATATACATCTGACAAGCTCTAGTATAATCCTGACATACAATCAGTTTTAAATTATCTCTGCACTTTATACAAATTTACACCTTTTTCTAGCTAACTACAAAATATGAACAGAACTAAAAGGTTGTAGGTCAAGCTATAATACACTTTTACTCTTGGCTGTTTTCCAAGTCTCAATTATAACAGGTATTGGGACATATTGATTGCCTTGATTTGGGCAACACTGGGTGTCTGAGTCTGGCATAGGACAATGTTAATACAATGAAAAATATAAATATAAATCAGTAGACGGGTTGGGCTTGGATTGTAGTCACAATTTTACCTCGATTTCAGGCATCTCTCCTTCCTGATACAAAGATAAGAGAATGTACAAAGGGTCTTTCAGTTAAAAAGACGTGCATGTATCCTAAGTGAAGAAAATCAGTGGGAAATATGTATTTCCGTTAAAAAAACACTGCATACATCTTATGCTATGCTTCTAAAAGGGGAGAACTCACAACTAGTTTAAGGATAACTTCAAATAAATCCAGTCACAAGATATCTAGATGGTCAATTCCTTCACCCCCCTCATATGTTTGTAGCAAAAAAACCTCCCCCCACCCCCATTCTAATACATTTTTGTTCTCCATACAGACTACAGTTACCTTAGCTTTCCTCTTGCTCTTTGCGGATGCTATACTACTGTGGTCATCGTCCAGCATGTCCATGGTGGAAGCCACAGTCGACCTATCTACAGTGGTCTCACGTAGGTTGATGGAGCCGCTGCTGGCCAGGTAGAGCAATGCCACCTCTAGGTACGCTTGACGCATCAAGCTATGGGAAATAATGTATAGCTTCAAATTACAGGTGGTATTCATTGTTTCATTATACGAGCGAAACGATTGATGGATACAATTCAAGTTGAGCCATATGAGCTAAAACGACCTAACAGCAGGAGTAATTAATTTCCATTTGGCCATTCATATCCAACTACTGACAAACCTGTAAAAATATACAAAATGTATTCATTTCAATTTTCCATAGCAACGTAGTGAGCGAGGGCCTGAATGGGCTCAGTGTATTAGGTAGCATCATGGAGGGTGGAAGTAAATCAGCCGTCACATAAGATATATTCATGTCTAGATCTGGTCATATGACATCGACTTACCCAAGGTCATGGTCGTTGACATATGAGGTGGTAACGGCAGAGAGCAGGGTTTGAGCGGCGGCGCGGGCGGGGTAGGCCCCCAGGTGGTAGAGCTGCCGCTGCACCTTACCCATGGTGAGCAGCACCTCTGCCTCCAGACTGGCAATCCGTGAGGCCATCACCTGAGACATCTCTAATGCAGTCATCAGGACACCCAGAGCACCCTGCCACAGGGTAGTCTGGTCTGCAGGATGCCTGGAGGAAAGGCACACAGGGAGAGGGTTATTATCTACTTATTACTTTTGTTTAGGAGCTATGAATGATATTTACAAGGGGGGGTCCCTGGCTGTATACATATCCATCTATAAATGTGTGTGTATATCTATATATCTAAATACCCAGTTACCCGAACCATTTACTTGTAAATGGTGACGGGGAACATGGATTCCGTTGAGCCTCCGGCAAAGCATGTTTTGCCGGAGGGAGGCATGGTAGAGAGATCGCCGGAAGTACCACAAGTAAGTATGCATTAAGCGAGGGACAGATTCCCAAGATAAAAAAGATATATGAAAATAAAATTCTTAACAAAAGATTTTTCCGTTAAGCAATCTGTAGACAGATTGGGGCAGGTGGGTGGGACCATGCCTCCCTCCGGCAAAACATGCTTTGCCGGAGGCTCAACGGAATCCATGTTCCCCGTCACCATTTACAAGTAAATGGTTCGGGTAACTGGGTATTCCGTCTCTCCTCGCGGCAAACCGGATGTTTTGCCGCCGAGAGACCTGGGAGATATTTAAAGCTATCTTGGTAAACTGTCCCATGAGTGAAAATTAGTTCATTCTAACATTCATTCCAAGAACAACATAACTGCTAACGTTTCAAGTAACAACATTTATTACTAGTGTAACAGTGAAAAAACCTTGTAAAGATAAGCAGTAACTCCTGCCATTATCTGTATAACAAGATGCTTAGCACAAAAGTGTCAAAGCAAAAAATCAACCAATATGATATCATGTGTCATATAAAAATAAATAACCTGTTATCCCTTTTAGTTTTCAGGTACTTCTTTTTAGAGTATAAATTGAGTATTTTAATTTTACTCTTATTTTGTGATAACCAACATAAATAAACCCGTTATACCTTTTTGTTTCTCGGGTTGTGATTATAACAATTTGTAGGCTCTTAGCCCAACCTGTCTAACAAGACTTCCCCCAGTCTTGGGGCTTCCTCATCTCTTATCTCTCTTAAATAATATCTTGCCATAGTAGCTTGGGATTTCCAAGACCCATATTTTAGCAAAGTGTCAACTGCCAGACCTAGAGCTGCTCCTGCCGAGGCACCCGCACCTCTGGTGGAGTGAGCACCGAAGTGCTCGGTGTTCACTCCAGCAGAGGTGAGGACAAAAACCACCCACCTAGATATAGTATCTCTTCCTACTGGTTTGTGGGGTTTGATGTATGACAGAAATAACTCCCCGAAATCTCCCCTGAGGGGCTCTACTCTTTGTAGATATTCCCTAAGAGATCTCACTACACATAAACGTATGTCTTTATCAAAGGGTTTTAGAACTATGGTTTGTAGTTTACTACCAATCCTGGCAGTTTTGAGCAGTCCGGTTAGAAGAAACTTGACTTCCCCGTTATCCCCTTGTGTCATACGATTAACATTCAGGAGCAGAGCTAGTTGGCCTCTTTCTCCTGTGGTCAACAGAATTAGAACAAGTAGCTTCGTTACCAGTTTCTTTAATGTTAATCGAGAGTTAGGTCCCCAGGACTTCAGTAGAGTAAATACTAGGGAGACATCCCAGAAGGATTCATGTTTACCTGAAGGAGGGTTCGTTCGAAAAGCAGCACGACACGTTCTACTCACCCAGTAGTCCTTACCCATGGTATCCCCATTGGATGCCATCGGTAAGGCTACTGAGAGCGCACAACGTGCCGTGTTAATGGATGAGTATGAAAGTTGGTCGTCTGCCATTTGGCGGAGAAATTTGCAAACTTGGAAGTTTGTGGGATTTGATCTATTAACTTTGTTAATTATACAAAAAGTATTCCACTTTGTGAATTTTGTCTCATATGCCCTTCTCGTCCCGGGGGCCTAACTCTCGATTATGAAAGCTGCGGTCAATCTATCGCAGCCCTGAGCTATCAATTTTTCAAACAAGAGATTAAAACAAGTAGTTGCACCCCGTCTGGGAATCTGTTGCTGACGTCTTCGTTCGGTACAATGTTGCCTCTTTTTCTGCCAAAAGTCAGGGCCCTTTTCGTCAGTCCCCTGACCAGTGGGAACCATACCGCGCTTGGCCAGTCCGGCACTACCAGTATGTACCTGGCCGGGCGCTCGGCTCGTATCTTCTTGACCACGCGAGGTATCACACTGAATGGTGGAAAAATGTATACATTAAGTCCTGTCCAGTCCATTGAGAAAGCATCATAATGCATGGCTTCCGGATCTGGTCCCCATGAGACAAAAAGGGGGCATTTGGCATTTAGCCTGGATGCGAAGAGATCTATTTCTGGCTGCCCAAAGATTTTCACAATCTTGTTGAAGATCTTTGGTGCCAATTCCCATTCCAGATTCTGTTTGAAATTGCGCGAAGCAGCATCAGCCCTGACATTAAGCTTCCCAGGTAAATAGGAGACTGTTATCCAAGACTGATTTTGCTCTGCCCAAGTCCAAATTGCCTGTGCCTCAGTGTTACATTGTAAAGATCTTACACCTCCCATCTTTCTGACATAGCTCATGGCCGTGGTGTTGTCAGTAGCAACATGTATCAAAGTATTGGGGTTTCTACAGAAAGTGAGTAGAGCAAGGAAGATGGCCTTAATTTCCAATACATTGATATGGGCAATTTCTTCGGGTTTCCAGGGTCCCCCAGTGTCTATGCCTTGTACATAACATCCCCATCCAGTCATGCTGGCATCAGTTTCAATGTATACATCAGGTGTTGCCGGTCTGATTTTTCTCAGTGCCGTACGGATATTTCCCAACCACCAGATGATGTCATCTTTGGCTTCCAAAGATAACGTCATCCTCTTCTCAAAGTCACCTTTGTGTCTAGCTAAGGCCTCATTCTTGTCCCTTTCTAGTGCCTTCTGATAGAGTAAGCCATAGTCCACCGCCTGTGCATACGCCACCATATATCCCACCAGCCTAGCAACATATCTTATCTTTACATCCTCCTTAGATAATAATTTCAAGGCTTTTTGTTCAAAATTGTCAATTTTGTCATCAGGGAGTGTAACCACCATATTTCTGGTGTCGATGTAAAATCCCAAGAATTTTAGTTTTTTGCTAGGTGTGAGCTCTGACTTTACTGGGTGGACTACCAATCCTACTCTATCCAATTCCGCGGCTAGTTCTCTTACCTCCTCCCTACATTGTCCAGCAGTATCCCCCACAATACATGTCATCTATATATGGGAAGCATTTGATACCTTTCAAGTGTGCTGCTGTGAATATGGGTTGTAGTATTTTGGTAAAATACCTAGGGGCACAAGCCAAGCCGTTGGGGAGAACCCTATATTGACTACCTTCCCATTCGAATTTCAGATATTTTCGGTCATTCTCATGAATCAAAATCGAATAGTAGGCATCCTTCAAGTCTATTGACGAAAGGAAGGAGTCTCGCTGTACCAAGTCTAGGGCCGTTCCCAAAGACGACATCTTAAAATGTTGATATTCTACCATTTCATTGAAGTCTGATAGATCTAGTATGACTCTGACCGAACCATCCGGTTTTGGTTTTGGGAAAACATTGGAAATCCATTCCCCTACCGTATGGGTAGTGAGTTCTATAATGCCTTTGCTAAGCATTTCCCCAATGGTATTAGACATTGCCACATTTTCAACATTTGCAAATCTGTACGGTTTCGGAACAAAAGATTGTATTGGCTCTGCACATAACGGGATTCTTACCCCTTTGACACAGTTCAGAACCCATTTGTCTGAAGTCAGAGACTTCCAGGCAGGTAAATTGTCAGCAATTTGTCCCCCCCAAAAGTTTTCAGGTCTGTGTCTAAGGTTAAGTTCTTCCACATGTAGACATACCTCTATTTCTTCTTGCCGAAGTTTGGGTAGTGTTGGTTCTGATGGACCTTGTTCAGAGGTGAATCGTGGGCCATTCCCCTGTTCGCTCCTCCCCTGTTGCCGTAGTGGCCCGCCTGAGCTCCTCCTCAGCCGGCCTGAGCGTTCTGGTAGTTCGGGTTGAAACCGCGCCCTCGTTGCCCGCGGCCCCTGCCCCTCTGAGCTCCCCTGCCACGTCCCCGAAACCCCGGTGCAGGCTTGGGTTTCGGTTCTGGTATGAGGACTCCCAGAGCCTTCTGCGCGTCCTTCATCTCCTGCATCTTGATCGCTACACCTCCACCAAACAGAACCTGACTGTCTATCTTGGCATTTATGCCTTCCTTAGCTAGACTTTTGTCCATTTTAGGGCGTAGGGCGCTTCTGCGATGGCGTACTAACGCCGTATTGGCGTAGAAGAGGAGCTTTATACCGTCAACCGCTCCCGTCGCGGCATAGTTGAGATCCTCGTCAGCACCTCCTCTCTTAAGTACCTCGTCAAACAAAGGCAGTATCGCTGTGAGTCCTGACAGTAGCATCCTTTGCGCCATCTGGACCTCCTTGTCATTGGCCTTCAGGGCCTAAGACGTTTTCTCATTTTTGAAGAGTGACTCGTCCATGAGAGGTACTGTCATGACCTCCACGTTTTCAGGTGCCGGGTAAGAAGCAGTCAGTTCATCTCCCACGCTCAGATCTGACACCCCTGAATAGAGAGACTCCAATAGTCTAGCCAAACCTGGAGAAACTGCCGGAGACAGAAACCTCTGGTCCAGTTCAACTATGGCCTCTTCCGCCGCTTCTTGGAAAGCGCCCCTAGCGTAAGCCTCCCAGATATTGGGTTCTTCCTCAACTTCCGCTACTTCCTCAGGTGCCTTCACTGCATTCTTGGCCGCAATGCGTTCTCTTGTTTCCATCAGCCTGTGAAAAGCTTCTGCAAAACTGATCTCAGGTTCATTTGGTTCCGTGGAAGCCAATTCTTCGATCTCTTGTATGATTTGTTCTTCATTACCTTCAAATCCCCTAAGGAACCCTTCATCAAGTGAAGCCTGCGATTCAAGATCTTGACCTCTCGCCCAATCCGTCCTCGCCTTGATCTTTCTAGCCTCCGCTAGAGCAGCCGTCCTCTTCTTTTTATCTGTAATCAGATAAAAAAGAAAAGACTTAAAGAATGTCATTTTGACTATAGAACCTAAATTCCCAAGTCAATACTTTTATTATTGAGGAGTTCAATAAATAGAGAAGTTGACAGACCTTGTTTCCGAAGAACACATGGCTAAGTCAACTAAAAAGATTTTCTTAAAAAATCTTTCTTAAAATTCATAATTTCCTAGAAATTTTGAATTTTATCCAGTGAAATAAAAAGATTTTTATAAAAATCTTTCTTTTCAAAATTTTTCAAAGTTTTTCCACAAAAACCACCAATCTTTAAGATTATCTCAAATAAATAAGATTATCTCTAATAATATAAATTACTAAAAGTCAAAATAAGCTGTTTTAGGCTCAAAAGAGAGCTATCAGAGGCCTGGCAGTAGCCTTAGCGGTCCTCGGTCCTCGTGCGCGGGCGATATTAGGGGAGTTGGTCACTTGGACTTCAAAAAACCCTCATATTTCGCTAAATAGCGCTAGAAACTCGCTGTAAACGCTAGCGAGTCTCCCTAAGACCATTATCTAATGTTTAGCCATGAAGTTATGGTGGTATTCGAAGAAAAAACCATGAAAAAATGCAAAATACTCACCTGCTATTGTTTTCCTTATATTCGCGATTCGCGCATGCGCACTTGTGGTACTTCCGGCGATCTCTCTCCCAGGTCTCTCGGCGGCAAAACATCCGGTTTGCCGCGAGGAGAGACGGAATCTACAAATATGGATTTAATCTCTTAATTCTGAAGAGGCATTACATATTGTGCGTGTCAGCAGACATTTGCTATTTGATGCAAGTCCTGCAGACTGAAGGCTACATACCCGTCTCTGATGGACTTCGCGGCATTGCGTGCCATGGCATGTCCAATACGTAGTTTGAGTTGTACAAGCGGTAGGAGCTGAGGTAAGTAGAGGTTGGACAGCGGGCCGAGCGGAGTGGACAGCTCTGGATGCCCAGACTCTGGGTAATGGTGCTGTATCTTCTCGCCAAGACTCTGCAACTGTTAGCCAATGTAGGATGTTTTAACATAGAAATCAAAATACTATCTTTTGACAGAGGTATATCACACGGCTGATCAAAAGATCAAAATTAAAACAGAAGACCATGATATCCGTTCTACTCTAAACGTCTTCAAAGGTGAAAAGTACACAGACCTGGTCCAGGAGGAGTCCATGTGCCTCACAGTATTTGCGAAGTGAGAGCTCAGTCACCAAGTCAGTGTCCTTAGCATTGGCTGGTGCAGCCACCTCCAGGTCACTCATATGGGTAATCGCTACCACTCTCAGCAGCTGTGCACGCATCGACAACTGACGCACTCCAGCCAGCTGCTTCAACACCTCCTGCAAGGTAGAGACCAACAGTTGTATCAGTTACTATCATATAGACCTATTCCACGTCTACCATTAGACATTATCAACAACCCCTCTGCCCCATTGTCCGACTCTTACTTAATACCCTGAGACCTCAGCGGATTATAGCTGAATTTCCCCTTGAATTAAGATGTGGGAGACTAACCCTGAGCAGTTCCTTGGTGGCGTCTACATGGGAACCTTCCTGCATGTCAAGTACTACACCCAGCAGGAGAAACTCGGCCTGTGCCTCGGCATCTCCGCACGCCTCAGCCTCCGCGACACCCTCAGCACAGTACAGCCGCACGTCCGCCAACTCCGCCTTCACCTTACGCTCTGCCCCTGTTTAATACAATAACGAATTAATCATGTGTAATTTCTATTCACCTCAAAATCCACATGTACATTTGTATACCGAACAACGGATTGAATGAAAAACTTAAAGTTACCACAGATAATAGTGAGAGAAGGGCAGCATGTTTAAGGGGAGGGTTTACCTGGGGCCGCAGTAGTTTATGTGAAGGAAAGGAGGGAGGAAAGGGGGAAAGAGGTAAAGAGAACATCAAGAAAGGATGTTGACGCAGAGACAGAAATCTTACCTTTCACAGCTCCCATGCCACGTAGTTCCAACATAAGACTGGTGACCAGAGACCGACGTGCATTAATCCAGGTTCGAGCATCAAGACGCGAGCGGGATGCAAAGTTCTGGTACTGGTACTGACTATTATCAGGCTCCACTAACTTCACTGGTGACGCACGAGGCGCTCGCTGCTCACCGGTCTTGAAGGCTGACATCCTGCCAAAGCAGATTTTAAACAGAGATATTATGTCAAAATTCTGAATACCTAGGAAGTCGAAGTTAAGCTTCTACCCGGAATTTCATCTTGGTACAGCACATGCAAAAGAATCAAAGCGATTATAAGTGACATACCTTCATATAACTAAAGAATGAATTCCTCTTAATTGCAAGTAAAGCCTAAAAACGTACCTCCTTCCTACAGCAGCAACACGTCTCTCCCTGAAGATATCTGCATCTTGTAGCAGGCTCAGTGCTGAGACGACGATACGTGCCGCCAACGCCGCATGGTGGCGCTGCCGAGCAATGGCCGCCTGCTCCAGACGCGCAGCTAGCACCAGCTCCAGTTCAGCTGCAGACAGGGAGCTGATACCTAAAATGGAGACCACATGGCAATTGGTGATCTGTGGTCCTATTTAAGACCAATGCAGTAAGAAAAGGTGACTTTTTCATCATAAAGTTGTGGTTACACAAAGAATCCTCACAATATTGTTTGTAATGCCTATGTTTGCAAACTTCTCATATCAAGAGATTCACAGGACAATTATCTTTCAAATAGTACATACTTTTATGCAAGATTTTGAGATAATATTAATGTATTTGTCAGTCACACTTCAGAAATGTTCAAAACCTTTATCAACAACTTTTCTGTCCAGGGCTTAAAAGCGCTCGTTAAGGTCTGCTTTTTTGAGCTGTGTGGGAAGCTTCGCAAATTTCTGACTTACCTTTCTCATTCTGGGCATTCTCCAGGATGATTTCAGACATAGTAGACAGCATCTGATCTCCAACTGCTAACAGTGTCCCCTTCACCTCTTCCAGCGTGGCCGCCCTACCTGTGCCGCTCAACTTCCGCCCAGCTGGAGTCAGGCTCACCCGATCCTTCTCTGCTGTCTCTCCTAAAGACATGATGAGGAGTAATAGCATCAGTAATGTGCTAATAAGGGCCTATCTACCCGAAAGGAGACTCACACTCACAGTTATGCCGGGCAAAGTCTCCATCAGATTGTGGTAAGTATTCAATTAGTGAGCAAATCCCGATACACAAAGTATTAAACAAATCCCAGTTTTAGGATGGACCACCAATCTCTTCGATATAGAGAGCTACTGTTATCAATCACTCAGTAACGCATTTATAATGGCATTGGTGTATCAGCATGGGCTGCCCTCATATGGTGGGTACACTCACATGAACAGGTTAGTTGTGGACATCAATATCAGTAACTTGCTTTGTTGGATCTCATAGCCGTTGCCTACCTCTCTCATGGTCGCTTAAATTTAGAAATCATCTTAGCAATTTGTTTTTGATGAAAATCGATGGCTCCATAGCTAAATTTCTTCTTATTTTTCATGTTAAGACTTATCAAAATTATAGATCAGAGCGCTTGAGCTCTTAACTAAAACAAATCAGAAATCAAATGATGTAATTAATGATGGCTGTCCATAAAACTTTCTCTCTAAACTTAAACCGCCATAACCAAAATCATGTACATGTACATGGTCCGCTTGTCTAAACGCCCTTCCTCTATACGTGTGCATGTTGCAATAGCTCTAAAACACCAAATGTGGTTGCCACACAACGCTATCTTCATTTACATACAGAAATAACAAAATACAAAATGTTCTCTGTGTTTAGGGAAAATGGCCAAAAAGGGTAAAACCAAACAATCCCAAAAGTAAACTGATATTAACAGCAAAGAAAAAGTATGGAACATAAAATACACACGATAATATATTGATGACCAACCGGAATTTTCGAATATTTCTATGAAGACGGCGAGTGGAAAACAGTCATATTTATGTTTGAAATCCAATTGGATGGAACAGCTGTCTATTTTGTAGGAAGTGCAGTGGATACATTTTATACATAGTATTGTATAACATCTAAATACAGGTGTTTGTAAAAAGGTTGATACTTTCAATACTAATTCTGCGCATACCAGTAGTTTCTGCCGGTTGGTCTGCTTCAGAGGACTGATCATTGGTTGGGTCAGCCTCTGCTTCCTCTTTTGGAACAACTAATCAGAATAGTAGAAATTTGCGTAAGGCTGGGCCGAGATCTAGAGTCAGTTGCAAGATCTGCTTCTTTAACGCTTACTTTTCTATTCTTTAGTTTAAAGAAACACAGTAAAAATACATCAGTTTATTTCATGATTAATCGATGGCTTTATAACTGCCCTCTCAGAGAGTTGCCGCACAGAAAAAAAAGACAAAACCAAATAGCTTGCTAGCTTCCACAATCCCTCGCTCCTACAAACTATTATCCTTGAATACACTAGTGCTTTCTGCCTTTTTACCCTAGAAATTTCTGCTTCATTATTCTGGGCTTAGACAGAACACGTAGATTATCATCCATAGCGATATCTCCTGGCATCTTATATGCTAAAAACACCCTTATAATAGTCACTGCCTTAAGTACTTGTGAAGTATCTTGTAACTCAGGTGGTTCCTTAATTAGCAATTACTACAGTATTTCTCACCTCTCCTAGTTTTACCATCTTTGAAACGCAGACGCATACCTTCCGTCCTATCATGTTTTAGAACTGAGGAGACGTGTATTAAATGAGTATGTAATATAATATTGTCTCCTCTGGATAAATAAGTGTGGTTGTAACCCACATAAGTGTTCCCCTTTAGTCGTAGAGCTTTAATCAAGTTCAAATAAACCTGGCAATAGATTAATACAACTACAATGTTACCAATGTTACAAACTATGCATTCTCAGTTGTAGTGTAGAGATTCAGAATTAAGAATTCTCTAATCTTATTACCGCTTTGAGTGTATCATACCAACCTTTAATGGTAGGTGTGTCATCCAGACGTGCGTGTTTGTAGCTGGAAGGGGGCGGGGCAGGTGAATGTCGGGACGTGGAGGAGGGCAGCGACACACGGCCGCCTTTAGCACCACCCTGTGAGATGGTGCTAATCGTCTGAGGTGGCACAAACACCTGACTCCCAGGAGCACTGGAAATGGTATATACAGGTATCATATTAAGCATACTGTCATTTGACTTTTGACACAATTTATCTGCTTTTTTCTATAGTATACTTCACTATACTTGCAAATTTCAGATGACCAATCATTATATTAATATATCTTGAAGGGAAATGTTTGATAAACTCCTGGATGACACAGTACGTTTGCAATATATATATGAGTATATTGACACTTCAAACGAAACTAATATTCTATACAATGATATCAAGGCGCGACTTTTCACTAACAATTTGATGTGTGTACTGAGAAGTTCATATAATATTCAATAGATATGCATAGCTGTATACCAGAGCTGTATGTTTTAGCTTCAGCTGATATTGAGATTTACTCTAATATCTACTGAATTACATGCATACTGACAATATCCTTTTTACAGACTAAATTTTCTAAATTAGTAACACCTAAAATAGGTGTCTTCTCAGGTGGACAAATAATGTAGGCTAGGCAACATCAGTTCTGAAGTATAATGTACAAGTACAATTACAATTAGTTATAACTACAATGTAAACTAGTCTGGTAGCAAACCTAGCTAGCAATCAATCGATCTAACCTAAGTAATCATTACATGGGTTCAAGCAATATATTCTTATCAAATTATCAATAATGTATGATATATAAACAACCAAAGAAAATGAAATATAGCTCGCCATGTAGAGACTTACGATTGACAGTACCAATGATCAAGGTTTAAGTTGCAGCTGGATTGAAATATGTAGTGGTTTACCAATTTATCAATTAATAAGTTCACATTATTATAAACCAGGTAGAAGTACCTTTACCATGTCCATATATTCGTATTGTGTGTAATTATACATCTGCAGATTATACAGGTTCAGAGTCATGTCTGAAAGGTGGCAGCTATTCTGAAAGTGTTGTAACCATTATTAATTCCGCACCTTCAGTGCCGTAACCGTCATTTAGGCTTCAATAGTGTGAATCAAAAAGAGTGAGAATGAAAGTGAAAGAGAATAAATGAATGCATCTACAACCTAGCAATGTATCTCACTCCAACACCAACAGTTTAGACTAAAGTTGAAATTCAGGAGCCACTTAAAAGACTACCCAGATGCATGTATATCTCAATACAGGTGTATACCAAATGTACACTCACCCGGTGACATCGTCAAACTGAGGCAGGACGGGGATGGTCTCTGCGAGGGAGACCAGTAGATGTGCCTGTGCCACAGAGAGGTGGCAGGTGAGATGTGGGCCATAGAGGTTACCAAGGTTAGACGACAGACGCTTGTCCAGCACAGATTCCAGCACCTAAAAGCAATTAGGTCAGAGATATTGTAGCACATATTTCAGAAATGTTTAAATGTAGCAACTATTTAAATTGTTTAACTAGACAGGGTTTCTGGTGATTAATGACTCTGAAAAGAGTGATCTACCTTAAGGTTGTTTGCATCTAGCAATGTCTTGGCTGTATCAAACTTGACGCTGTTGGCTTTAGACTCCATTTGTCTGAAGTTGGTGTCGGCGGTGTGGGGGAGGCGCTCACCATGGAGCAGACGCTGCAGTGTAATGAGCGCCTCGCTGAACAGACCGGCTTCTGTTAGAACCCACACACGCAGAATACGGCCCCCGACCGCCCGCTGTAGATCCCTGCACACATAGGTAGCCAGGTACTGGTGCAGTGTCAGCAGTGGGAGCACCTGCAAAATATTTACAGTCAGATTATGATTTTTTAAGCTGAGGCAAGGAGGCAGGAAAGAGGGTGACAACGAAGGGAACCATACAGAGAATGAAGGAGAAAGATGAAGTGATTAAGGAAAGAAATACAGCCACACAGATCATCTACTCACAAACAAATCATGGCGTCCACGCGACAATTCATCCATGACAAAGCGCAGCGCTGCCACAAGGGTGCGGCCATCACATCGGAAGCGTTCTGAGAGAAGGTCAATTCCAGGTACAAGGTGAGGAACCTCGCACCCCTCGCCAACCTCGTACAGCGCATAGTCCCGGTCAGCGGTAGGATGCGGCAGGGAGGCACGGAACAGGGCTTTGAAGAAGTACCCAGAGAGGAAGCAGCACTCTGTACGCCGTCCAAGATCAGCAGTCAGCACGTATCTGTGTAGCAAGGAGGAAATGAGTTCATTCAAGAGGGGGGTTGTGTGCACAGAAGGGGTGCAAACACCAGTGATTCGTTGGTTATCCAAAACTTATAAAAATCTTAGGGCATTAGATCTCAGGGTGTGCTCATCATTGCGCTCATTGGGGTTCGCATGTTACGTGCTTCTACTTCCAAATTCCAATAGGTTTCTGATAGAACCTATAAGTAAAAGGCCTTTAGCTCTGCCAAGTGCAGGGTGAAGATACTACACTATTTCCCAAATGAAAAAAAACTTTGGAACTGACACCTAATAGAGTTGGATATCAAAAACAATTTGGTGCATTTCTAGTGGCAAAAGACTTGTTAACAGCAGTTGACTTACTGTGCCAGATTGGAGGCGAGTACTCCACCCAGGATGCAGCCCCACAGCCCGCACGTGTTCAGCAGGTGATTGCTGATGTCGCCTGACGCTGGGATCAGCTTACGCCACTTGCGGGTGGCGTCTTCCTTACCCAGCAGTGTGTCCAGTGACTTTGACCACCACTTGTATGTACCTCTGGAGGACAAAAGGTATATCTCATGAAAAGACCATGACATATGATGTCTCGTCTTTAAAACTGAATTTGAGAAAAAGTTAAGTATGATAAAGTTATCACTATAATCATATATATTAAAATTAAAACCCAGTCTTTAAGCAGTCCTGGCTTTGGGATTTATGATTGAAAAAATCTCTTATAAGTGGCTTATATATAAACGTGTTTTTTTTTATGGGAGTTGCACTTCTTGTACTTACTTCATATTGCCCATGTGGTAATGTAGGTTACCAAGCTCGTGCATTGCCTCTGCCGCCAGCCCCTTCTGGTTGTTGGCCATCAGCATCTCTGTACAAATGGGAAGGTTCATAACAGTTTTTTTTTGTTTAGAGTGTCTTTATGTCTTGTTTATTGTAAACCACTATATGGAATGTTGATGTTATCTAGACACTTAACAGATCGAGATCTACTGTAGCATATTGTAATTCCATCTTGAATATAGCATACTACAAAAGGCTTACCTATGGTCTTATCGTAGGATGCGATGACAACTGACACCTGAGACTTGGGTAAGGGTGCAGTCTGCACATCATCGGCCGATGTATAGTCATACTTGCTGATATCTACAGGCATGGTGGGCTGGGGCTGGGCCGTGTTGGGTACGAAATCAACCCGGGATGGGCCTGGTGTCCCAAGACCTTCGCGCGGTGCTGAAGTAAAAATGAAAAGACATGTAACATTAACAGGCAAACAGATATATTTGTATGCACCATCTTTAATTTAATGAGAGCAGGGGTTACAAATGGGATTTGTGTATGGTGTGATGCCTTACCATTCTGCTGTCCAGCCAGATAGAGGGTGAGGAGGCGCCGGGAGTGCTGTAGTGCCCGGGCGGTGTACTGAGACTGTCCAAGCCCCTCTCGCAGGGACTGTAGGCTCAGCTTTATATCCAGTGGTACGCTGCACAGCCGCATTGCATCCTCCACACCTAAGGGATATATAAGACGTTGGTAAAAAGAAAAGAAAAATCATGTTTGCATGACTCTGCATTGGATCCATTATAATTCCCTAAAAATATCAATATACAATGAAAGATGTCTGATTTGATACAGCCATTTCTTACCACTCACATGCATCCATTTAAAAGCTTGATATATAATCAATATGACTCACCATAGGCTTGATATACTAATCAATGACTCACCATAGGCTTGATATACTAATCAATATGACTCACCATAGGCACCATGCCCAGTGGGGTCTATATGTGCCCCAGGGTCTACAGTGGGCAGGGTGGCTGGATCAATCTGGAGCTGCAGCTGTAGTCCCACATACTTCTTGGCTGTGATTGGGGCACCAAGCTCCGCCTGGGCTGCAGCAAAGTGTGGCTGAGGGGCGCGAGGTCCCTTGTATTGGTCAACGCGCTGCAGTAGTTTACGCTGGGCCTGTACGAGCAGAGGGTTCACTTGCTCCACATAACGGTCACTATAGAAGACGAAGTACAAGGTATTACTAGCTTCATAATCTTGTTTAGGCCCACAGTGTTTTAACATGCATAGTGCTTTAACATGCGGCCCTTACAGCCCTTTACATCCAAAGCTTTTTGGTATATTGTACGTAGTCAGTTGGGTAAATGGATGTGCAATTTAGGTGGATTTATATTGGTACAGTTAGAGTGTCCTTACGACTCTTGAACTACCAATAAATGGATCCCAATTGAATTGCACACTCTACATGATCTGACATATGTCAGATTTCAATGCTACACATTTCTGCTAAATATTCTGACTTTATGATATGTATATCCAGGACAGTTTTTAACTGCTTACTCAGACACAGCATTGAAGCGGAGGGCTATGTCTACAAGGCGTTCCCACTTGTGCTCATAATACATCATCTCGATAGCTCTCAATACAAGACGGCGCACCCAGCGTACATCAACTCGGCTGACATCATCCAGGAGCTGCTCAAAGCGCAGACTGGCACCACCTCGTTCAGCTTGCATGTCACCCATCCAACAAGTCACCGGGGCAGGCGCATTGTCACCACGCCGCTTCTGGAATGTCGTACATAGGCCATAAGGGTGAGGTTATTAACCTTATTATACCTAGCATATGATAGTCCTATGTCTTAACCATTGAAGCTCATATGCCCACTGCAGTGGAGTATTGCCCCAATACGCCCACTGCAGTGGCGTACGGAATTCTGCCCATTTGACCAATCAGAGGGCAGCATTGCTGAAACTGGTTCCTGCAGGTCAAACATATTTTTGACCCGAGTTCTGCCCCAATTTTTCATGTTTTGTTACTCATATTGATATTCTTCAATGGTTAAGACATAGGACTATCATATGCTAGGTATAATAAAGCATGTTTTTCTTTAATATTCACAACAATAATGTACTATATCTTGATTGAAATCAACTTGTATTTCTGTTTACATCATTTGGTAGCTTAGCGTGCTGGAGCAAAATAAACTCTTCTTTTCATCATAGGGTAAACTTTTACGATGAAAAATAATTTAGATTCAAAGAGTTCATACACACAATAGGAATATGTACCTTCTCTGCACGCTCCTTCTCTGCATTCTGTAGGTGCACTAGCATGTCTAGCAGGCAGTCGGCAGCCAAACTGAAGGGTTGCCAGGCTAGAGCTCTCAGTGTCTCTAGGCTGATTAGGCTGTCAGCTTCTGCATATGTACGTAACAGTGCGGTGTGGGTGCAGTTCCACAATGCACGACATGCATTCTGTAGTAGTGTCCAGTGCTGACCGCGGTGTGCTAGCATCTATACAAAAAGCAGGGGTTAGAGGAACCATAACCATGAGTGAAATGATTAATTAATATTCGACATAACAAGCATTCAAATACTCCAAAATGTCTATATGTGTGTTACATTTAAAATTTAGTAAATTGATGCTCTTTTCACCATTTCTTAGCTCGAAACGTTGTAATTTCAGTCAACAACCCTCTGTAGGAAGCAAATTACTTGTATTGGAACTTCAAATTAAAGGTGCAATTTACTCACAATAGCCCGCCTGAAGTATGCAAATGTCTTGGCGAGCATGTCAGTTGTCTCTGCAGTAGTGAGCAAGGCTGATTCAGTTGGATCAGCTGCTGTGTCAGAAGCAGCTGCGTCTTTACCCCCTCGGCCGGGTTTACGACGAGTTGTTTGTCCAGCCTCAGATCGGTATGTACGAGGTGTATCTTCCTCCTCCTGAGGTATGACAGGTAGCCCCCCCGGAGTTCGTCCTGCATATGTAATTATTTTTAATATTGATCAATTATCTTGAATATTTTGTTCTGGAGTCATATATTGTTTAGGAAAGAACTGTTTTTGTATTCATAGTTGAGTTTCATGTTTGGGGTGGTTATCAACACATAGAGGACAGATCTTCATAAAGATAGGTGCAGAAATAAGTGATTCAGTCGTCAATGAAGAGCAGCTGAAATTGCGGCGGCAAAAGATATTTTCAGAATTTCAGAGAATGCCTATCACGAAATACAATAGGAGGGTAGTGTATACCTAGATAATTAGCATGAATTATATTGTCGTCATCTATGATGAATACAAGCATGTTCTTCAAACTTTTGCATCACAAAGCATTAATAACTTATTCTGCTCGTTTATATACTGCTCCTGCAATTTTTCTTTATCTCCCGATTTCCCTCCAGTTGTACGCTTAATTTAAACCTCCACTACCAACAACGCGTCACAATCACCATATGCCACTCACTCCATCCCTCTTGCCCTCCCATCCCCACAGCCCAATTTCTATATACTATTCACTCCACCCCTTTGCCCTCCCATCCCCACAGCCTAATTTCTATATACTACTCACTCCACCCCTCTTGCCCTCCCATCCTCAAGGCCCAATTTCCATATACTACTCACTCCACCCTTCTTGCCCTCCCATCCCCACAGCCCAATTTCCTTATACTACTCACTCCACCCTTCTTGCCCTCCCATCCCCACAGCCCAATTTCCATATACTGCTCACTCCATCCCTTTGCCCTCTCGTCCCCACCGCCCAATTTCCATATACTACTCACTCCACCCCTCTTGCCCTCCCATCCTCACGGCCCAATTTCCATATACTACTCACTCCATATCCAATTACTACTGAATACACAACTCACTTCCCAATAAGTACATCCCTCTTTATTTCTAAAGCAAAGCAAATTCACAAGGTAAAATTCGCTTTTTCCACGCGCTACACAAAATCTATGAAACATGGCAGGAGCTCAAGGTAGGGTAGGTGTGGATGTGGATGGGCGGGCGTGGGAGAAGGGGGTGGGGGGCTGAAGATCGTGGAAGATTGGCCATAGGGACGGTGGACAGTACAGAATAGGGAATACGTGTAATGGAAAAACAGTCAAAGCTCAAAGGACAGGTCATGGTAGGAGTCGGCAGGCAGGGCAAGGGATATGCATTACTAAGTAGGACAAACGTTAGGCATAGCAGAAAAGCACATACAAGGACGGAAGGCTACCCCTGAATGATGCAGGGAATTCACCGCGAGGTTAGGTATAGGTAGGCAAAGAGAGTCTAGGGGCGGCTGGGGATATTGCAGTAGTCTACACTGTCTAAACCATAAAGCTAGCCTTTATTTAAAGCTGGTTGTGCTGGTGGTACACCCACATGACACACGGCCTTACGTCTGGGGCTGGAGTTTGTAGACCTAGGACCCTTCTTGACACCTTTCTTACCCGCCGGTAGTACGGGCTCAGGCACCGACTCTGGTGGTGGCTCTAAGTTCCCAGAAGCATAACAGAATCACAAAGTAAGGATAACTGTTTTTGTGCAAAAGTAATATGTGAAATGCTGTGATTGGTGTAGGGATTTATGAAATCACCTGTGAGCAAGATCATGAGTAACACTTTTAAACAGAATTCAAGAATTTTGTGCAGGATTGATAAGATTCGAAATTATGTTAATGGTGCATGATTTTTAGATGTTGTCTTTCTCAAAGTTTTCAGACATTTTCAGTGAGAGGAAACAGCCAAATGGTAGAAAAATTGGACAGAAAGAGACATGGAGTGATCACGTGATAATCAAAATGGATCTACATTAAGAACCTTTTACAAGGATGATTAATCTTTCAGACATGGCAGGTATACAATGTAGTATCACTCACCTGTAGCTGCCGCAGCAGCTATCTCTATCCCACTGGTGCGGCCGGGTTTGTCGGTTTGTGACTCGGAGGCTGGGGGAGGGGGACGCACGGTGTCCTGGCGGGTGACCAGCCGGCTGGGACCACCGTCCCATCCCACCACCAATGTGCCAACAGTCTCAAAGGTGAACCACTCCTGGTCCAGGAAGGAGGTTCTGGGAAGGAGGACGAAATGGAATAATCAGATCTGTTTTTCACATTGGAGGTATTCTGGGAAAGAACGTTTCGTCAAAGAATACTCGGCCGATGATACTCTGGCCTTGTCAAAAAGAGAAAGCTTGTCAAACAGAACAGTGAGAAACAATTCGAACAGCAAAAGAATCCCTCTTAAAGTAACATTGACTTACTTGTAGGTAAAGTTAGAGGCGTTGCCGAGAATCTTCTCGCGGAATTCTATCTTGTGGAGGAGGGCGCCGAACTGACTGAGGCCCTGGAGGATGTTAAGTTGACTCCTCCAGGGGGCCTCCTCAGTCGAAATCTTCCGCACCCTCTTCCGCTTATGGCTGACGTGAATGAGGTCCACCAGGAACATGGACAATGTAGCAAGTGCCTATGGGACATTAATAAATGAATACATCCATTAAGTTAAGACAAACCATTGGTTGATTTGTAGTCTCTAATCGTACCAGGGATTACAGGAACAGTAAGCTGCGTATAACATAGCTTATATTTTACTATTTTACCCTAGAGTCATAAGTATATGGATTGCACGACACATGAAAAGCTAGTTGAAAATACCGCCGTACACTGTAAAAGGTGTGGTGGTTACCTTGAGTTCCAGTTCCTCCTGTGCTGCCTTCTGGGCATCGGTCATGGTGTCATCTATACGCAGCGCCTGGGGACATTTACTTGTATCAGCATAATGCAAGATATGAACCAGCTTTCTTATACATGTACTTGGGTATTTAAGGGCAGCATAGTGCTGTATATACTCTTGTTAGTATGCATGTATGCAGCATCGGTGAGCAACTCGCTGCCCTTTATGGAGTAATCAGTATGATGATGCATAGGAGCTGAAGATGGCCATAGTGACTGATGGCATACATCCACCTTCTCACAACTAGATCAGGGCTGAGACATTTTTAGACTTTTCTAACGCTGTATCATATAATCCTATATAGAACTTAACGAGGCAACTGTGCATTTGGCGAAAACACAGAATGTTAGTGGCCAAATAAGCTTCACCTCGTATGTATACGGAAGACGATCTGTAAGCGTTTAGTACATCTGTATGTCAGTTGTAGCGCTTCTGCGTAAATAGTGAAGAATAAATTATTGCGGGTCATATCATCACAAAAAAACTCCGGGTCTAGCAATGACTCATCATTGAACAATATGATAGCGCACACAGTCTGATTCATTAATGAGCAGTATGGAGACACAAAGCTAATGAAAGACAAAAGCTTGGCATTAATGACATGGCTCATTCACCAAAAACTCTCACTTTTCCCATCTTGCTACGAATCTGATTAAGCAACGATGCCTGTTTGAAAGGAAAAGCAACACGTTAACATTCTATTTCTATGTAGAATGTAGGTTCAATGTTGTCGAAATATCAGTATCATTATGTATATATCATTATACATGTATACACTCATTTATTCCTATAAAGTGTATTCCACTGTTGACTGCCAGACGGTCATCTGTCGTTTATCCAGTCTACCACTGTAGTCGATTGTGATTGATGGATAAGCATCAGCCAAATTGCTGCCATTGAATACTGTTTAAAGGGGTACACGATGGTAATCCCTGTGTTTACCTTGTACTTGATCTTCTTGGGACGTCCGGGTTTCTGACCGCCTGCATTGCTGGGTGCCTTGGAGCCCTTCTCACTCTTCATATGCTAAAAGCACGAGCAAATTCAGATGTGAATATCTAAGTCTATCTTCACAAGAAAACATCGATAGAACAGAAAATACGTATATATGGTTGCATGGCGTAGGTTTATAGATGGAAAGCATATATACACATAGGCGGGAAAGGTGGGACCGGCGAATGTTTTTTTGGTTAAGTAGATTGTTTGCGCTAAATTTGCCAGAGGCAAACATCGCTATAGCAGATGTATTTGAAGCAGTGCATAATCATTATGTTTCTGTAAATAGTGTGAGATAGATTGCAGTGTATTTCTTCCCCATTGCATCATCCTTGCTATCAGATGCATCATTTAAACCAGTTCCATTAATGTTAACCAAACTCTGCATGGTTCACATTGAGTGTAGTGACGAAAGTCTTCAATGGACCTCGCCCGATTAACCACTAACTCTGGATAGAAGTCAGGATGACCTACTTTATATGTAATCTGTAAAATAATACATGCAAATTTAAATGTTATCAATATGTTCACCGCACACAGCCAGTAGATTACAACCATAATAATTATCAGACCTCACTGTTGACCTTTATACAATATATTTCACATTTAGTACATTAAAACGATATTAATTCTATATACACTCTTCACCAGAATGTGCATATGACCACGTGTGTGCTGATTGTTATCGGAATACAACTCCTTATAATAATAACAAAAAGATAAAATGGAACCAGCTACAGAGGGATAACATGTGAAGTCCTATAAACAGGGCAAGTCATTTCATTTGACCAGGCGTGGTATGTCCTAATCTTTACAAAACCCCTGAATTTTAATATGTCAAGGAATGATACAATGTTATGAAGATTCCTTTAAAACTGTAAATGGTCTTTAACGGGCAAGCATCACTTGCTGATACACTTTACATATACTAGCTAGCATGTTATATTTTCTCTCTTTCACTTTGGGAATGTGTGTTGTTAGATCTGTTGGAATATAGAATATAGATTAAGGTCGAAAGGGAACCCAGTTAGCACCGGTTAGTGGTAGGAATGCAATAAAGATATGCGGGATTCTGCATGGACCAGAATGTCAACTATCGATATGAGATTTTAACCACAGTGGCTTTAGATCTCAAAATCCATTTAGTTGAGGATATGTAGTTGGGAAACACAAATGTAAAACAAATGAAGTCCACCACTGTGTTGGTCAAGAAATCAAGTTAAATGAAACTCCTGGGGCGTACATATCTCTGTCAGGCTAAAAGCTATTTCCTCACGTAATCGTTGTAGATGTCTAAAGATACCTTCAACGCCTTAATTTCAGTACTACTTTTTATTTATTAGAATTTTGATTTTGATATAAAATTAAGTTAATTGACCTTGAGATATGTATACCCATCACCTTGACCTAATTAACCATCGCAATCGAGACAGGAAATGACGTCATTACCGAGAACTTGTCACTGCCGGCAACAGAAACCTGTTGTTAGAAACAAGCGGGGAATAAGGGGTAAATCAGGCTGCCAGGGGGTTCAATACACACCAAACCTTCATCACATTGTTGATGTGGTGGGAGTGCAAGGTTATAATATACATTCCTATTTTGATATCATACTACTATATGATAGGTAAGTAGGATCCAGATTAGGATAGAGACATTATTTATCTGGAATATATATTAAAATGACTACGTCACTAGAGCTATACAGTTAGCCATCATAATTCTAGTGATAACAACCTTAGGTTTCTAAATAAAGGGTTGTTAATGATTTCTATTTGGCGTGACAGGGCATCTGGAATTAGAATGATATAGTTATATCGGAATCCCTGATATCTGCGCACATGCAGTTCGCACCTGTCCAGGAGTTGGTCCTGAGCCTCATTTGTTGAATCATGTACATACCTACATGATTCATGAAACGTGTAATGTATACTCCATCATCACATTTGACATGTAGAAAATTGTCAAATATAGATGGCGCAACGGTGGCTTAGTTCATATTTACACACGTATAATAGAGACACATCATGCTTTTCACCAATTCCAGAAAGAGCTCTCAGCCAAGATATGTCCAAGACATACCATTTGCCCATCTACGTTTGTGTCGTGTTGAGATAAAAGCTATGTTATAGCCATTCCTGTAGGCATGCTTTTACAAGGAAGTGATAGTATGTGTACATATATATATATACGAGAGACATGCACTATATCAACTTCTTCAGTCATGCCAGTGGTATCTATAGTTCAAACATGTACTCTTATGGACCGTGCATGTGGAAATATATCAATTCCAAGTCCTGAATGACGACATTTACACATTATCTGTATCGCTTGATATCATTGTTCCAGTGATGTTTGGTCAGATTTCAAGCAACATGAATGTAATTGCTCACTTCTCTGATGCATGGATAATTATGGGTTATAAATTAATTCATTTGACAATGGATACTCGAGTGTCTAGCTGGTTTACGCATATGTATACCTTATGGTTCATAATGAGGACAATCAGGACAGGAGTATAATATATCTAAATCTATGATATTTAGCGGTGTCTCTATGGTTGTGATAAAGTCAAGCATCATGCCAATTTGTAAAATGAATGATGGAACATTCTTTTAGAAATACACTCGAGAAGTGAAGCATGTTATATGTTGATACTGCTCTAATATTTGTGACCACATGCATCTGATGAATGTATATCAAAACCACAGATGAATACATTCATTATGCCGTCTTCAAAACATTGAACGGACCGCAAAAAAACTCACTTCTTCCAATACTGAACCGGGACGCTGAAAACAAACAAGGTTAAGTAAAGGAAATGAGGAAAATGTAAAATATGTTTCAAAATTCAAAACGTGTATGTACAAATGTATATGACAGTGTAGAAATCCTATCTGTTAGTCTACTAAGCATATTATGTACATCTTCTCTGTATAAAGTTGTGGAATATTCAAAATGTATCTTTGGCTTCAAAGAGTAGAAAACGAGAACAATTTAAGATAAATCCTGTGCCAGTGTGTGTGTGGTGCGGTTATCTCCTGTAGTCACTTCCCATGTGTACAAATATGCCTACTTCTCATTAGACTTCGATCGGGTTAAGCAAAAGATGGTAGCATTGGATGCATACTGGTCATGTCGTTGGTCATGACGCCGACTACCCCTCTGATGTATTGTAATCATCTAACAATGTTATGTATAATTATAATGTTAGATACTAAAAAGCATTATGCAGGACACCCCCCCCCCCCATCCCGGACACACATGCAATTAACTAACATTTTCAGCAGATATATATAGATGTGAAGCCAACTTTATAAGTTTTATTGTGAATCGTGAGAATCTCATCTGCTTTATCCAGTGACTGGAGGGCTTTGCACTTAATAGCCAAACACAAAAATATGTCTAATCAATGGCATCTTGAGACAAATTATGGTATTTTAGGCTATCGACTAATTGTTTGTTCTAATGTTATCGCTTCAATTGACTATTAGAATACTGCATGTCTATGCCAATACTCTATCCACTAGGAATGTTAGGAAATGACGCCTAGATACCACATAAATACGCACAAAAACACAACCATCCTCTGCACAGGCCAGGCCAACCCACACACCATGAGAAATCTCCGGAAAAGGAGAAAAATACTGATGATATTTGGAATTTGAATAAAAAGCGATCAAAACTGTAAAGAGAACAAAGACAGATAGCAAATGACACAGGGGGCTGTTACAATCAAAACGCTGTCATTTATGTGACTGTGAAGCTCCAAGAACCGTGTGCGTATCATTACAAAAGAACGATAATATTAAATATCGATTCCCTTCACCTCAACATTTCAGTGTCTAAAGGTAGCCCTTGGAACCCCATATCAGGTCAAACAGCCACCAACAGTTCGTTAAAAAATACACATATATATAGAGACAACCTGACAGACACACCCCAACGGCACATGTTGTTACTTACTCTAGATCCGCCCTTGACACTAGGGTTCCGCGACCCTAGTACCTATAACGAGCACACAACAGCTGACAGGGGAGGCAGGCATGCACAGTGTATTACAGGGCTTTGCGTTGTGCTTATATAGATCTAGTGGACACAGAGTCAATTGCAGTAATTTGCAAAGACAACGAAATGGTCACAGGAATAGCCACTGAAACCATGCTCCATAATATTGGTCTGATTAAATGACCCCTACAAAATCAAACATGAAGATAACAAAAACACCTAGACTACTTGAACACGCATTGACAAACATAGCTTGCATATAAATTGTACAAACTATTTGTTTCCCTTCAGAAAAAGAGGTAAGGGTTCAATAGAGCAGTTATAATCGGTTGGGTTGGGCAGAAATAGGCTTTAAGCATAAACAACAGCCAATAAAATGATATTTAACATGTAAAAGAGCAGCGCAAGTTGAGTTGCTCACCTTGTCCTTGGAGTACTCGACCATAGCAGCGGCAAACTTTTTTGGGTCGTCCCCAACCACAGTGTAGGCACCTGGCTGACGGGTCACCGTGGTCTTCCCACCCATGATCTGCTCGTTACGCCTGGAGGTATAGGGAACCAGTGTCACTTTAATACAGTAGGAATATGTTACAATGCCTGCTATTACTAAGGTATGATGGGCATCGTTCTTATTTTCTAAATTGTCGATTTGAAGGTTATGATTTACAGGGAAATAATCAGCACTGCATTGTAGGTTAATTTTGATCTACTTCTTAAAGGGGAAAGAAGATACCTTTGACAGGGAAATAAATAAATACAGTATTCAACGTAATAAACACACACCCCTAATAAGTGCACACCCCCCGTTTTTGTCCGTTTTTAGACTACAAATAACCAAAGATATCTCAACTTTTTACCCCAATTTAACTCCTAACTATTCAAAGGTGTCCATAATCCTTTTTTAAGCGCACTGTGGGCTTATTACATCGAATACGGTTGAATTTACTCTACTACTTGCTTGAAGGACAATAGTCAGCACTGAACCATAGGTTCATTTTACTATACTACTTGCTTGAGGGGCAATAGTCAGCACTGGACCATAGGTTCATTTTACTATACTACTTGCTTGAAGGGCAAAGGTCAGCACTGAACCATAGGTTCATTTTAATGTATTACTTGCTTGAAGGGCAATAGTCAGCACTGGACCATAGGTTCATTTTACTATACTACTTGCTTGAAGGGCAATAGTTAGCACTGGACCATAGGTTCATTTTACTATACTACTTGCTTGAAGGGTAAAGGTCAACACTGCACCATAGGTTCATTTTACTGTACTACTTGCTTGAAGGGCAATAGTCAGCACTGGACCATGGTTCATTTTACTATACTACTTGCTTGAAGGGCAATAGTCAGCACTGGGCCATAGGTTCATTTTACTATACTACTTGCTTGAAGGGCAAAGGTCAGCACTGAACCATAGGTTCATTTTACTGTACTACTTGCTTGAAGGGCAATAATCAGCACTGAACCATGGGTTCATTTTACTGTTCTGCATGTACTTGCCTGAAGGGCAAAGGTCAGCACTGAACCATAGGTTCATTTTACTGTACTACTTGCTTGAAGGGCAATAATCAGCACTGAACCATGGGTTCATTTTACTGTTCTGCATGTACTTGCCTCAAGGGCAAAGGTCAACACTGAACCATAGGTTCATTTTACTGTACAACTTGCTTGAAGGGCAATAGTCAGTACTGAACCATACGTATACGCCTCAGGTGTGGCCGGCTGCCACTATGGCCACTGTGCTGACCTTCTCAGTCATTGAACATCAGCACTGATATGTAATTGATGTTCCCCAGTCTCCCATAAAACAAATAAGAAATCTCTCATTTATGGATAAGATAATCTATGCTTTACCCAGGTTTTACTTTGGTAGAGTTGGGTAACCCGAAACATTTTTTTTTCATCCCTCACTTCACATCATATTATAAAGGGAGTGATAGTATATTCTTAAAGAGCTAAAGAACGTACTTGGTGAGCCAGCTGATGGACTCTTCACACCATTCCAGTGCCTGCTCAGAGAGTCCCTCAGCGATGGCCTTCTGTGCCACCTGGACAAAGAATTCGAGGTACCGAGCCCGGCGACGGAACTTAGCAACTGAAAAGTACAATAAAATAGTTACTTCCTACGGAATGACATGGGGTACTGAAGGGCAATTGAATGGTGAATTCTGGCGCTATGTGAAATGCCAGGGGGTTAACACGTATATAACCACTAAAACATTCCTATCCCAACTACATTGTACTTTCGCATTTTGGGAGATTGTCTGGAAGTTGAACAGAACCATACTTGCATGTCATCTGTGACAGAACCTGACAAGCATCTCATTAGTTATGCAACATCTCTATCCATCAAATAAGATTACCTTCTTTGTATGCCAGCTTGGCTGGTAGGTAGGCGATGTAGGCGTGAAGGATAGATGGGTCTTCATTGCCAGACAGCTCGTGTTCACCTTGAGCTGAATTGAGTAAAAGGAGATTTTACATTTCTTACAGGTAAAATTATGAGTTACAGAGCATGGCAATGGGGGTATCCGCATGGTAGCAACTATAGTTGGTGGAATAAGGTGGAATGCAGGAGTAGGGGGACTCTGAGGGAACGCGATGCAACCTGTATTTTACAATATTCAACCATAGATGTTAGAAAGCGGAGACAATTTTGACCCCTTGAGAGTGGGATTTGACATTTATTTAAAAGACACCATTCTGTTACCTTGACGTGAGAGACTCAACATATGAGCCTCCAGTGCTTTGAGCTCCTCATTGCCTGTAGGATCTACTTCCTCCTTGCCGGTTGTCGCCGCTCCCTTCTTCATCTTCTTCTTCTTTAGCGCGGCAAGAGTCAGGGAACCTGTCTCAGTGTTACCACCCTCAAGGATGCTTTCGTCCCCTTCTTCGGGTACTAGATAGAGAATGCCAGAAAAGAATATACAGGTATCAAATAGCGTTTGAATACATGTATTATATTGTAGATTCAGTGAATAGCAAAAACTCCCAAATTGTTTGTACCAGAAATTCCCGCGTATAACCCAGGTGCGGTTTATAGGGTTCTTCACAGGTAAGGGTGCGGATTACACAAGGGGATTATACAAGAAGCCAAAATCAGACCCCAAGTGTGGGTTATAAGGTTTCTCATAGTCAAGGTGCGGGTTATACACAATAAGCGGATTATATGCAAGATGCGGGTTATCTGCGGGAATTTACGGTAGCTGTAGCATACAATGTATCCATATCCTGATAATACAGCAGTTTGAATTAAAACTTCGGTTGAATGGGGAGTTGTAGTAATTTGGACTTACTGGGAGCACCTGGGGCAGCTACTGCTCCTGCTGCTGCTGCTGCAGCTGCTGCTCTAGCCTCAGCCTTTTTGTCCTTCTCATCTCCTTCCAGTGCCAGCAGTTTGCGGCCGGCATCGTTTATAGAACCAGCCAAAGAACGCTGACCCCATGTCCGCAGCACCTGTTATAGATAAGCAATGCTATCTGTTGATCTCATCACTGACTAATATATGTGGTGATTCTAGTTTTCTCACTTAATTTCCAAATGGCATAAATGCTAACTGAACATTATATTCCTTAACTCTTTGAGAACGACCAAATGCATTAATGCACCATGCTGCATTGGTGCACCAGGACGACAAATGTCATATTTTAGCGACATGCATCCTTAAAGGGTTAATGCCTCCAAGTATCTACTTTTTAAAATCAAATCTCTAGCTGTATATATAGTGCATGTATAACAAACAGGCCCCACCTTTGCCATGTGGTAAGTGAGGCAGGCAGCCATGTGGTGCAGGCTTTCTGCGGTGGACGCTTGGCGGCGCTGACGTATGTTGGACGGAATCTCCTGCAGGATGGCATGGCAGCGCTCCAACACCTGTAGTCAGTTATAAAGGTATAGTTTGTTTAGAAAGGCAACAAACACTATAATGATTTATTGAAGACAGCTTAAGCTTAGTCTCATTCACTGGCATATGTATACATGTATTGTCCAATTAGTAGTTTAACTCAAAGAGTAAAATGAGTGTGATGTATGTACCCAGTCAAACCTTTACATTTATGAATACAGGTCTGCTTAACATTGGTTACAGGTAAGACATAACACCCACCTGGATGGCTGGGATGGAGGGGATTTTGAAGTAGATCATGGGTGCGAGCAGGCCGTAACACTGTACCACAGCTTGCAGTGCCATGTTGGCCTCGTTTAGCCAGCCGGCCACTTCCAGTGCCACCAGGGCACGCTCACACTGACCCAATCGCGTCATCTGGAACAGCCATTCAGTGTGTTAAAACGGAATATGTGAGTCTGTTTTAATGTTGAGAAGTCCAGCTGGATTTTACTAACTAATATATGGCTGTTAATTCATGTATATATTTATTATTACGTATGGCAGAGGCACATGGGTCATTTGCTTGCCAACTCAACAGTCCTTCTGTTCCAGTCGCTATCATTCAGTGCCTTGTCGATCTCTATAATTCTATGTCATCTGTAAGATAATGCTTAACTATACCGACGTTTTGAACCACCATAGTGCCACCTTACCTGTCCGTTGTTCAGCGGTCCTTGGTCACACAGTACGTCACAGAAGAGTGCTCCATTCTTTACGGCAACATCAACGTGGATGAAGATACTAACCAGGAACATGCGCAGTAACACTGGGGACGCCAGGCTCACCACACGGAGGTTCAGCCTGCAGAAGAAGGGCACTTGTGTAAACATCTGCCATGCAGTGATCAATGATAAGTTATTTATTATTCTCCCAATAGCCACTGCTTTATCAAACATTAACAGTATATGAAGTGATACGGCCTTAATGTACAGTTTTGGACGAGTAGGTGTAATAAGTTGCGCTATGTGAGTAGTATATTACAAAAAGGGGTTCATAGCCACGGGTCTACCCTCATTCAACCAGCTGTGGTAAACAGTTACCTGTGCAAAGTGAGTTTGAAGTCTTCCTGGGCGGTAGTAACGTAGGTGATGGTCTGCGGCGGCGGGGGTGTAGCCACAAAGTGGTCCCACAGGACGGAGCAGGCAGTCTCTGCCACCGCCGTCTGACCCACCTGGTACGCCACCTAGTGCACACAGGGAGCATGTGGTTAAGGCTGGGAGGTTTATGATTTCACAAAATGAAAACACTGTATATGTTACAAATATGAGGGTAGATCAGACAGGGACAGGCGAAGCATAAAGTAAAAGAAATAGTATAGTGATAGTATCACTATTACTCTATGCTTCGCCTATCTATGTATCATGGAGATGAAATAAAGAAAGAAGGAAAGAGAATAATGCATGTGCAGATATTTCTTAGCCTGAACAATAAGTTATAAAAGACAGTTTGAGATAGATACCTGTGCTATGTAAGCCCATGCGAGGAGGATGGGCAGGGGATGCGATGCCAGTATTGGTCTGGAGGAGGCGCCCACACTGCCGCCGACTAGCTTACCCTCTGCGGTGTATGCGCCCACAGCGAACAAATAGGTCTCACCGGGAACTAGTCCAGAAACATACAGCTCGCAGCGGAACGCTGGCACCTCATCACCACATCCCTGAATGTAGTAGTCATTGAGGCGCACTTTGACGTTGCTTCCTGCAGCAACTCGGCCAAAGAGTCGGTACCAGGCCACCTGTAATTACACACATACGCAATTATAATGACATGGATATGACATAATATTAGACGTACATATTGGACCCATGATTAATACGTGGACAAATATAATATGTGATCAAAGGTTTAGGCAAATAATTAAAAAAAATATTAGACACTCATTTCTAAGCATTAAGCAGTGGCTCGGGCTAATTTTTGGGCCTAAGGATTTAGAACTGTAAATGCTATCAAAATCTGTTTGGTGCGTTAAATCTACGTTTACTATGTATGAGAACATGCAGAACGTGTTTATTCGCTTACCTTTTCGCCACAAGCTGAGACAAACGGAGCTGGTTTGAAGACCATGGTCGTGTCAGTGCGCGCCAGGAGCAGTGGGGCCGGGGGCACACTGGATGGCACCACCTGGCTCTCCTCCACATCGGGTCCCTTGGTATTGTCTATGTACAGTCGCTTCTCATCAAGTTGAGCCTTCTGTATCCGCGCCACAGCCTCCTACAGTCACATGTTTTAATGTACCGGTAAGTATTGTTAAATATAGTGGCGAATGTATATACATAGGTGTCATATACATATGTACATAATGATTGTAGATTTGGGATGGGACTACGGTTCATCACATTCCCCCAGTGACTATAAATACATGTATAACCTGTATGTTCTGGATATTCCTTACCTCTAATGCGGCTTTCTGCTTTTCAGCAGCCTTGAGTCCGGGTGTAACAGTGAGTGCCTTCTGCAGAGAGAGCAGGGCGGTGGACACGTGGTTGTGTCGACAAGCGGCACGCAGCTCAGCAGCAGTCTCCACGTAGGCGTAGTGACCAGCCGTAGACGACGCAAAGCTACCCTGGAAGAGGCAATAATATAAGATTAATCGAGTACTTACCATTTATATAAGTATGAAGATTAATCGTTGTTCTTCGAGAGACAGATAAACATATCTGTGGAGTACACAGGAGAGGTGACGTCACTTCCGGTGGTCAGATTGGCGCCCACATGCAGTGAATCTTTTGCTGAAAGTAAAACATCTGGAAATAGTACACAGTAGTGCTCTTTTTACTTAGTCTAAATAGCACCCTCATGAGTAGGTGAGAGATTATACCGCTAGTAGTAATCTTCTTCATCCTGGGGATGGATGGGTGGGCCTGTGTACTCCACAGATATGTTTATCTGTCTCTCGATGAAGAACGATTAATCTTCATACTTATATAAATGGTAAGTACTTGATTAATCTTATATTCTTCTTCGCGACAGCTAAACATTCTGTTGGACACAGGAGACTTCAAAGTTCAGCTAGATTCACTGCTTATTTCCCATAATGTTACTCTCCCATAAAGGACTGTAACTTCTCATATAGGATAACAGAAAATAGATACTTTATTTCACCTAAAGGTGATGTTCTATTGCCTTGTGATATGGTTTTGATTAGGTTGCATGACATTTTGCTATTTAGCAAAGAAGGCATAACTGCCTTACAGTTCACCACAGCTGTGGCAGTGTTATTGTCCAACATAGAAAAAGTGTTTATCACATACAGATAACTGCTGCCTCTAGTAAGGCTTATGAGTATGATCAGCCAATAGAGTTCATACAAACTATCGTTACGGCAAAAGGGCCAAAATTCTCCCCTTTTGAGGTGTGTCTTTTCCCCCAAAAAGGCTCTGAAAATTTTGTTCCCAGCTACTCGATTGAGTCCTCCAGGAGGATCCTGGCTAGCGTCTTGGGAGGCTTGGGGTTCTCGATAGGCTTGTTGTAGTGCTTAGCCATGGTCTTGGCACCTTTCCAAGACCCATGCTTAAGCAAAACAGCAGTCGATACACCGAGTCTCCCTCCCGCAGAGGTGCTGGCACCCCTGGTGGAGTGAGCTCGGTATACCCTCGTGTCCACCCCAGCTGCAGAAAGCACCGCAAGGTCCCATCGCTTTGATGAGTCCTGCCCAATCTCGCCAAATGGCTTGCGGAAGGACAAGAAGAGCGAGTGTTTCCTTCCCCCTTCCTTGTCCAACCTGGCTGGCTCCGTGACCCGCACGTAACGTTTCAGGGCACAGACGACGCACAGAGTCTCCTCCTCGTGGAACGGTTCCAGGACCAGTTCTTTGAGGGGTTCCCCCCGTACGCGCTGTTTTCATCAGACCCTTCAGAACGAAACGCGCAGACCCCGAATCCAGCCAAGTCAGATTGCGGAGATCAAGTGCAGGGATGACCTGGCCTCTTTGGCCCGACACCAGCAGAATCAGTATCGTTAGCTTGAATCCCAAGAACTGGGTGGACAAGCCTTCATTGGCACCCCAACGCTGGAACATGCTGAACACCAGCATAATGTCCCAGAACTTGTTATATCTGGGAGAAGGAGGATTCCTTCGATAGTCGGTGCGGACGGCCCTGCACACCCAATAGTGGGTGCCCATGGTCTTCCCGTTGTCTAGGTTTTTCACTAAAACCTACAACGCACATCTGGCAGCGTTAACAGTGCCAAAAGCCCTGCCCTTTTCCGAAAGCAGGCGGTGGAAACGACAAACCTCCAAAGTCGTGGTTGTCAGCTGCAACGTGTACGTCATGATTGACAGCTGCAACGTGTACAACGTGGTTGACAGCTGCAACGTGTCGGCATGTTTGACAGCTGCAAGGTCTATGACGTGTTTAACAGCTGCAACATCTACATCGTTATAGACAGATGCAACATCCTGGTTGACGGCTGCAACTTCTAAGACGTGATTGACAGCTGCAACGTCTAAGACATGATTGACAGCTGCAACGTGTACGACGTGATTGACAGCTGACGTGTTTACAATATAAATGTCATCTGCAACGTCTACTACTTGATTGACATCACATGTTTGCCGGCGGATTGACAGCTGCAACGTCTAGGACGTTATTGACAGATGCAATGTCTACGACATGGTTGACATCTGCATCGTCTATGACATGGTTGACATCTGCAACATCTACTACGTGATTGACAGCTGCAACGTGTACAACATGATTGGCAGCTGCAACGTGTACGATGTGATTGACACCTGCAACATGTATGACGTGATTGACCGCTGCAACGTGTACGACATGTTTGACAGCTGCAAGGTCTACGTGTTTGACAGCTGCAAGGTCTACGACGTGATTGACAGCTGTAATATCTACGCCATATAATGCCGTCTGCAATATCTACAACATGATTGACAGCTTCAATGTCTGCCACGTAATTTACAGCTGTAGCGTTTACAACATGAGAGAGAGCTGCATCATCAACAAAAGTGATTGACAGCTGCTACATTTACCACGTGATTGACATCTGCAACATGTGCGACTTACAGCTGCAACGTCTACAACATGATTGGCAGTTGCAATAGCTACTACCTGAGTGACACCTATATCATCTACAACATAATTGACAGCTGCAACTTGCTTGACAGCTGCAAATGTCTTTATCGTGAGTGATAGCGGTAAAGTCTACAACATGATTGGCAGCTGCAACGTCTATGACGTGATTGACAGCTGCAATGTCTACAATGTAATTGACACCTGCAACATCTGCGACTTGCTTGACAGGTGCAAACGTCTACGTCATGAATGACAGCGGCAACGTCTACAACATGATTTGACAGCTGCAACTGAATGATACCCCAAAACAAAGAGGTACAAAACCCTAACCAGGTAAAGTGCACTCAAGTATCCACAACTCTTAAGTGATCCGAAATTGTGGGTCTTTTCGGAAACTAGCCCAAACCAAATACAAAAGCGGACAGCGGCTACGTCTGTGACGTGGATGAGGGCTTAGACAATTGGATACTTAAGAGTATATTGTCAACTGTAACATCTACGACGTGATGGGCAGCTGCAACGTCTACGACCTGATTGCCAGCTGCAACGTGTACGACCTGATTGTCAGCTGCAACGTCTACAACCTGATGGCCAGCTGCAACGTCTACGGCCTGATTGTCAGCTGCAACGTCTAAGACGTGATTGACAGCTGCACCTTCTACGACGTGATTGTCAGCGGCAACATCTACGACGTGATTGACAGCTGCAACGTCTACGACGATTTGACATGCAATCGTCTATGACGTGATTGACAGCTGCTATGTCTACGACATGATTGACAGCTGTAACGTCTACGACGTGATTGACAGCTGCAAATTCTACAACATAATTTACAGCTGCAACGTCTAAGACGTGATTGACAGCTGCAAAGTCTACGACGTGAATGACAGCTGCAACGTCTACGACGTGATTGACAGCTGCAACGTCTACGTCTTGAAAAACAGCTGCAACGTCTACGACGTGATTGACAGCTGCAACGTCTACGACTTGAAAGACAGCTGCAGCGTCTACGACGTGATTGACAGCTGCAACGTCTACGACTTGAAAGACAGCTGCAACGTCTATGACCTTATTGACAGCTGCAACGTCTACAGCGTGATTGGCAGCTGCAACGTCTACAACGTGATTGACAGCTGCAACGTCTACAACGTGATTGACAGCTGCAACGTCTACAACGTGCGCACCAGCGGCTACAACTCTCTTGAGCGCCAGCGGCTATGTATTTTATGTGAGCGCCAGCGGCTACGCCTCAGACGTGAGCGCCAGCAGCTACATCTGCGAAGTCCTAGAAGAACATAGTCTTAATGTGCGCCAGCTGATATCGAAGCCAGCATCTATGCCTCCAACATGAGCGCCAGCAGCTATGTCTGCAACATCCCTAACATAGACTGGATGTGCGCCAGCTAGTATCAAGCGTCAGTGGCTAGATCTAGGGCATGATTGGCATCAACAAGAACGCCATCAATGTGAGCATCATTGACGTGAGACCATTAATGTGAGCAACAGCTGCCACATCTGGGATGCGAGCAACATCGCCTGCTTCTGGGACGCGAGCGCCAGCGGCCACGTCTGGAACGAGAGCGCCAGCGGCCACGTCTGGGATGCGAGCTGCTATGTCTACAACATGATTGACAGCTGCAACGTCTACGACGTGATTGACAGCTGCAAAGTCTACAACTTGATTGACAGCTGCAACGCCTACAACGTGATTGACTGCTGCAAAGTCTACAATGTGATTGACAGCTGCAACGTCTACAACGTGAGTGACAGCTGCAACGTCTACGACGTGATGGACAGCTGCAGCATCTACGACGTGATTATCCGCTGCAACGTCTCCGATGTGAAAGCCAGCTGCAACATCTACAACGTGATTGACAGCTGCAGCATCTACAACGTGATTGACAGCTGCAACGTTTACAACATGATTGACATCTGCGACGTCTACGACGTGATTGACAGCTGCAACGTCTACGACGTGAAAGACAGCTGCAACGTCTATGACCTTATTGACAGCTGCAACGTCTTCAACGTGATTGGCAGCTGCAAGTTCTACAACGTGATTGACAGCTGCAACGTCTACAACGTGATTGACAGCTGCAACGTCTACAACGTGCGCACCAGCGGCTACAACTCTCTTGAGCGACAGCGGCTATGTCTGCGACATCCCTAACATAGACTGAATGTGCGCCAGCTAGTATCAAGTGTCAGCGGCTAGGTCTAGGGCATGATTGGCATCAACAAGATCGCCATCAATGTGAGCATCATTAACGTGAGACCATTAATGTGATCAACATCGCCTACGTCTGGGATGCGAGCAACATCGCCTACGTCAGGGATGCGAGCGCCAGCGGCCACGTCTGGGACACGAGCGCCAGCGGTCACATCTGGAACGAGAGCGCCAGCGGCCACGTCTGGGACGCGAGCGCCAGTGGCCACGTCTGGGACGCTAGCGCCAGCGGCCACGTCTGCGACGCGAGCGTCTCCTACATGAGGATCAGCTGCAACGTCTATGCCGTGATTGACAGCTGCAACGTCTACGCCGTGATTGACAGTAGCAACGTTTATGCCGTGATTGACAGCTACAACATCTATGACGTGATTGACAGCAGCAACGTCTATGACGTGATTAACAGCAGCAACGTCTATGACGTGATTGACAGCGACAACATCTATGACGTGATTGACAGCCGCAACGTCTATGATGTGATTGACAGAAGCAACGTCTAGGACAAGATTGACAGCTGCAACGTCTACGCCGTGATTGACAGAGGCAACGTCTATGACGTGACTGACAGCGACGTCTGTGACGTGAAACCCAAGGAGTTTTTGGGCATAAGGTGTGGGTCTTTTTGGAAACTAGTCCAAACCCAAGGTACCTCCACATGAGTTAAGTCATCTTGATGTTCAAATCAAAGAGACATGTGTGCTAATAGTGTTTTAAGGTGGGGATTAAAACACAAGGCCAAAGAAATTTTCGGCATAAGGTATAGGTATTTTGTGTTTCCAGTCACAACCTTAAGCACATAATTGAGACCCTAAAAAAGGTGGACCAGTTAAGTCTCTTTGTGTTTTCATTTCACAACAACACAAACTTCTTAAATGCCTAACTCAAGGAATTTTTCGGCATAAGGTATGGGTAAACTTGTGTATTCAACACAAGCACTCAGTGTGGATCTGTATCAACACAACTGAGTTATTTAATGCCTCAAAGAAATTTTGGGCATAAGGTATATGTCTTGGTAAGGACTGGTCCAAACATGTACAAAGTACAACAAGACACACCTGACACTGACTTGACAGTTCACCTCACTCAAATCTGTATGAGTGGAGAACAACCTCAAATGTCATTCTTCTATAACTGAGTTATAAGAGAATAACTGAGGTGTCAACTACAAAGTAGCAAGCAAAGCTTTAAGTGTCTTGACTTCAACCAATATCTAGAGTCTGCCAAGCTGTTATGACAGGTAGTAGTTGATATTATTCTGTCTTTGACCATGCATAAGACAGTGGTAAGTCCTTCCTGGTTCTTTATTTTAAAAGTGTATTCACTAATAAAACAGAGATCTACAGTGTATAACAGGATAAATTTCTATCTCTGCAGATATGAGTTTATCCCATCACAATTTTATTCCTTATGAAGGCTCGTTTCGCTATTGAAACATTCCTCAACAAATGAGGCAGCAGTACTGCACTATGAGCCAACATAACAAATAAAAAGCCAACATAAATCAGTGACCCAGTCTGAAATCCAAGATGGATGACTGGTCTTGCTGAATCATGCCAGCCCCTATCAGCAACTAAGCTCAAATCTAAACTCCAATTTTTCACTATAACTGGATGACAATTTTCCAGATTATTGTGAAAAACTGAACTATAATTGCACATTTGAGAAATTAGAAACATCTGGATGACCATTCATCCTGATTTCCGAAATCCCCAATTTTCGCCCACCGGCGGATTTTCGGTCACATTTTCGGTCACTTTTACTGCAATCTGAAGGAAAATTTTTCAATAACAAAGGTTAGATATTTCTCAACTGTGCAAATATGTGTAAAATACATCATATAGAAATGTTCTTACCTGCTAAATTCCTCCAAATATGTTGGTTTGTCGCTGCTGTGGGCTAACCCTTCTTCTCCACTCGGGTTTGGCGCTAAATCTGACCACCGGAAGTGACGTCACCTCTCCTGTGTCCAGCAGAATGTTTAGCTGTCGCGAAGAAGAACCCAGTAGTGTTGGTGAAAGGTTGTAGGCAGAGTTAGTTGGCAGAGGAGAAATCTAATGAATTCACAGTATGTAACATGTGTTGTCATGTGCCCTCCTTCAACGTACACTTTTCATATACTTCTCACAGGACAACTAATCATTGATGTAAGTCGTATCTAGTCGTCCTTCAAAGTTCACTTTTTATATAATACTTACAGTACCTCTACTCATCGATGGAAGTAGTACATAGTCGTTCTTCAAAATTCACTTTTCATATACACTGTTTAAAATTCACTTTTCATATATACTGCTTACAATACATCTACTCATTTATGGAAGTAGTACATAGTCCTCCTTCAAAGTTCACTTTTCATATATACTACTTACTCATTGACTACTTACTCATTGATTGAATGGTACATTGGATGAGGTCTTCCATCATCGAAGGCGTTTCAGTAGCTTAGTATAATGACTCATTAAATGTTCAATTCTATTTTTTAGAATAAACTTAAAGGTTTAATCGAATTTCCCAAATGCTTGACTTAAGTACAAGGCCTACTTACCCGCTGCATATGAGAACAAGTCCGTCTCTTGAACGGCTTCGGTGCCTTTCCCGTTGGATCTGTTGATCAAAATATACAATATATTATGATAACATTATTTCCAGTTATATTTATATACCCTTAAGTTCCCCATATGAATCCGCAAATGAACATACATCAGAATCAGATGATGAACTGTCGGCAAATAATTTACAGCTGAATATGTATACAAAAGTAGCTTTTAGTAGAGATACAGAAGATAAAACCATCAGCCTTGCTTCTTATTTTTCTGCCCGGTATCCGTAGTATTTTGATATGGAGAGGGAAGAAGACTACTAATGGCAGAGGATTAGTTCGATTATTACAATATGTGCACAAGATTGTGTAATATAAGATTAATCGAATACTTACCATGAAATATAAGTATGAGTATAAGTATGAGAATTAATCTTCTGTGTACTCAACAGATATGTTTGTCTGTCTCTCGAAGAACTTACAACATAACAACTATCATGATAGGGTTAACGGTACTATAATGTATACGGCCAGGGGAGTGGGTTGTTAAAAATGACCACTCCCTAAGAATGTGTTCTTTCAAAGGCGAATTGAGTAGTGCTGTGTCATAATCATGCATTAAAGTGATCACCTGGGCGTGCAGAATGTACGCAGAGTTTGCTTTGATAGTTTCATTCTAATAGGGTGCTAGCTAGTGAGATCTATGATCTTCACCGGACCTGTTAAACCCACATGCTTAGAGCTAAAACCTTGAAGTGTGGAGTGTATTTACTAATTCTAGTATCTATGCAAGATTGTCTTATTCATTACGCCTTTCATAACGACATATGAACTCCTTGTGGGAAAATAAGAATTTGGTGATTTAGCCCATCCTGAAAGGGTTAACCTAGGTTTTCATGTCCTACTGTACTATATTATATGTGCCTATGTGCTATATTGTGTGCTGTGCCTACAGACTTGTACTGACACATTGATTGAGACCTGACATAGCTTACCGTAGACAAATGTGTCCTTTGGAGCAGTGTTCTGTTTGGCTTGCTCAGCCTGCTCTTTAACACACTTTTTGCAAGCTACAAGTTCATCAGACATGCAAACACACCAGGTTAGTAATGGCGACTTATAATTATGGTCAGAGCAAAAACAAGTAGTTCATATATGGCTGTTTCACAACATTTTTCGTATTATAAAGGTCCCCTCATTGTAATATTTGAGCATTCAAATAATACAGCAGAGTCACCCACACCATTCTTGTGGAGTCTTATCAGAGAATAACATCTCTATGAATAATGATAATCTGAGAGAAAGAACATTAAGACAATGCAATGGGTGGCTATAGCCGCTCCTAATAATACTTTGACATTGCTTACCAGGTCCAAGTGCCGTTAGTCTAAGTCCTATGCGGTGATACATGAAGATGAGATCCATATGCAGGTCTCGGATAGTGCTTGAGACACCAGTGGGTTCACCCTCTCCGACATTCAACATTCCACCAGTTCCTCCCTCTGTGGTGTCGTCAGCCACTACTGTGATGCTTGGAGTCTCCGGTGTGACCGGTGCAAACAGTTCTGGGTTCAGATCCTGTGTGGAATTATCAAGTAAATATTATTTTCAAAGATTAACATTTCTTGAGAAAATAAAACCTGGGTCTATTTTCAAGGATAACCATTTCTTTGACAGAGTGAAACCTACGTCTTCAATAATACTTTCCAAAGGTTTCCTTACTTTCCTTTTCATAAGCGGTCCTGTATGTTAGCTTCATACTTTTTGCTGGGAAGACTGGTAATACTCTCTAATACTTTCCAACAGGCCAAGTAAAACATATAATGTTTAGCTAGTCTGGTCATCCTGAAGGCAGTATACTCTATAGTACACCTAGGTTAGAACTACTTACCTTTGCCCATGACACATCAGCGATGGCACTGCCGTCTGTGCGTGCGGTGGCACGGCGTGCAGCAGACACGTATTCTAGTCCCTGATCGAGCACATCACGGGCGGCAAGGAGCTGCTCACGTGAGCCGCCCCCTGCCAGCAGGATATGCGAAAAGTTTGACGCACGACTAGCTCCACAACTCGCCTGTGTTGCCTCTGTCATCACAGTGCCCAGAGACTCTCGCCTTGCACGTACATCTGGAGGGGAAAAGATTATTTATCTTAATGTCATAATAGAGCATAGTCACCCCCCGCTGGTGCTGGGGATGTCACTACATATGGACAGCATCCATGACATGCAAAATTCATCAGTTTCACGTTTAATAAATCTAAAAAATATTCATGCATTATCTCTGGATAAATTGTTACCATCAGGCCCTACAGAAAATAATGTACATTGTATTTGATCAGGCATTTGATGTAAGCGTTCCTGCAAAGTTGCAACTTGATTTCACAAGACAAATGAATTCATGCAAAAATGATGTTGATACAGTTTTCATCTGTCTGTGCACATACCTTTAGAGGCGCCCGATACCACCGAGGCATCATCGTCCACCATGGACATGTCTAACTTGGTGCTTTTTGCTGGAAGACGACATATATACTGGGTGCTGAGGTGTTAAAATCAAGTTGTCTGGTCTTAACCCAATCACTCGTAAAAACACACAAGAGACATTCTTCTGACAACACTCATGTAAGCGGACAACATCTGTTACACACAATGTCTACTATAATTCCCCAAAATGTTGCTCAAAATGCTAACTATCTATCAAAGCACCTATACATGCTATAGCTTTATTTGGATATTATCAATAGTAACAAAAGTCACACAGATATTTTTCATCAAAATCGTTTCATGAAAATATCCTCTAAATGTTTTATCTTGTAAAATAAAATTTAAAACCTCATAGTGAATAATTCATATTAGTTTCATTTAAAACGCCTTTGCGATAATAACGTCTATTAAGATTTGTCATTGAAAAAATAAAAGCAAATCTTTTGTGACATAAAATATGAAATGACCGGGAGGTTTACAGGTGTTAAATGGAGAAAAAGGAGAGTGGGAGGTCTAAGAATGAGAGGTCTAAACGCCTAAAGACAGCTTAGTGAGCTTCAATGGCCCTCCGTACGCCCCTTTCTACATCAAGACAACATTTGAGAATATGTTAGCAGAAAGCACAACTTTACAACAAAGAAATACTCGCAGGGTTTCTAGAAAACACTCACCAGACTTGTGGGACTTGGAGTCCGCCGTGAGGTCCAGAGAGGCAGCAGCGTCGAGGACAAGAGCGAGTCGGAGTACAACCTCAGCGGTGAGAGCGGGGTCCACCGTGTTCAGTCCTGTCCAGCCGATCACCTGATGTACCGTGTCCAGGACATACACCCACTGCAACACACACAATAGGCGTACTGTGATACCTCATTAAGGTTATGTCTTCAAAGCCAGATCATAGCATTTTTTTATTATAAAATTAATCGAGCACTTACCTTAGGTTAGTGTGAAGATTAATTGTTGTTCCCTGAGCAGACAACGAAAGTTGTCTGCAGCGTACACAGGAGAGTCGCAGGTCACCAGCGGTCACTTCCGGAGCAAGCGAGCAGTGGATTTTCTGTAAATTGAAAAGTACACAGGAAAAACCCCCTTCTTTGTCTATGTCTTCAGGTTTGTTGTAGATTGGTATTGGCCCAGTTAAAACCCCCAATTCCATCTAGGGTAGGTAGGGTGGGCCTGTGTACGCTGCAGACAACTTTCGTTGTCTGCTCAGGGAACAACAATTAATCTTCACACTAACCTAAGGTAAGTGCTCGATTAATTTTATATTCCCTGTCGCAACAACGAAAGTTGCTTTGCGACACAGGAGATTTTAAAGTGCAGTCAATCCACTGCGTTCACCCCTAGCGACTCGGGGCAACTATTAGAAATTTCCAATTTCATTCATCAATTATCCCTGTCCCACAGAACACTGTGACTCGGTACATAGGTGATAATTAGACAGTATTTATTAACCTGACAAAAGTCAGATCATAACAGGTAACGGAGTGGCTCTGGCAGTGGCCAACAAAATAAACTAGTAGTTTTATCTAGCACCATACTCGGTGGAGGCATGAGCATAAAGTTGCTCCCAGTATGTAACTTATATGAGATATAGTAGCAGTTATAATGCTAATAGGAGGGTCAGCCCCAAAAGAAAAGCAGGGGAGGCCTAAACACCCCTTGCAGATGCAGTTCCTCAGTAATCATCATCAGTTTAAACCCAGTCACTCTATGGTGTCCTCCAAGAGCATCCTGGCCAGAGTCTTTGGAGGCTTGGGGTCTGAAATTGGTTTGTTGTAATGCTTCGCCATGGTCTTGGCACCTTTCCAAGATCCATGGCGAAGCAGTACAGCAGTAGATACACCGAGTCTCCCTCCAGCAGAGGTGCTAGCACCCCTGGTGGAGTGAGCTCGGTATACCCTCGTGTCGATCCCTGCTGCGGTAAGCACCGCCAAGACCCATCTTTTAGATGTGTCTTGCGAGATCTCCCCAAAAGGCGAGCGGAACGACAAGAAAATCAAGTGTTTCCTTCGCCCTTCCTTGACCTTCCTGTATGGCCTCCTGACTTTCAGGTAGCACTTCAGGGTACAGACAACGCAGAGGCGTTCCTCCTCATGGAATGGTTCCAGGACCAGTTCCTTCAGAGGCTCACCAGTGCGTGCTGTTTTCATTAAGCCCTTCAGTACAAACCTTACTGATCCCGAAGGCAACCAACCCAAATAGCGAAGATCCAGAGCAGGGATGACCTGGCCCTCCTGGCCAGAAACTAGTAGTATGAGCACTAATAGTTTAAACCCCAAGTACTGGAGAGACAGTAGCTCGTTTGGACCCCAACGCAGTTACATATCAAACACTACCTGCACGTCCCAGAAGGTGTTATATCTCTTCTGTCACCTAAACAAGTGAAGGTATATGTAGTAAACTGCCTGAATTTCATAAGAAAACATAGCAGAAACCTTAGTGTGAAGGTCCTTCCTGTACCTCCTCTCATCCTTAGTAATTTTTTCTTCATGCCACTGGGTCAAGCTTTTGTCTAAGAGGGCAGCCCAACAGATACTCTACTTGGTGCTCCTTGTTGAAATTCCCTTCAACAAATTCCCCAGTGCTTATTGCAATAAATTGCAATTCTGCTTGAGAGCATTGAGTTTAACCTTCACCCATACGTCTAACATATAACGTCTATGACACGAGTGCCTACTATTATGTCTATCATCATGAGTGCCTGCTGCTAAGCATACCCCATGAATGGCAGCTCTAGGTCAACAAAGTGAGAAGTGAAAGTCATCTGCTTTGTTCATAGCCGGAGCGCCAGCTTGCCATATCTTCTAAACGAACGACAACTTGTTGTGTCCATAACACAATGCCTAGCTGTTAACGTTAATAATGTCCGCAAATAGGTGTATTGGCCATAATGAAGTTTATAACGTTAAAACACTCATTGTCCCTTCGTCAACTAGTTATAGTCATTTGTTGATACATCACGCAGATACAGTCATAGGGCCATTGTAAGATCACCCAATACACCCTGTTGCAGACAAGACCCCTATCCTGCTTATGTCTATTAGCAGCTAGCAGCTGCAGCTAATAAGACAGTGCCAACAACAAAAGCACTAGCATCTCCTAGGACTGGAGCATCTAGCATCTACGAGAGTCCCAGCACCTGCATCTACTCCGAGAGCACCAGTATCTATCTCAAGAGCTTAGAGTAAACTTCAAAACCCCAAAAGAGTACTTGTTTACTCCAGTCACCCTTACTCGGTAAGTATTGGAGGCAGATAGGTGTATTGCTTTATTTCGAAGTAGAAGTCATCCAGTTTTGCAAAGTCAATGGCGACAGCAGCATTGACAGTGATGACATCAAATAAGTATCATCTTTTTGGACGACAATTTCACCAAAATTCAAAAAAGGATGTCGAAATCCTCTGACTGACCAATACACCCTGTAGCCTCCAATAAAGTTGTCTGCGTCTATGACAAGAGCGCCAGCTTCTGTGTCTACGACAAGAGTGCCAGTATTTGCGACAAGGCGCTCTCAGGACAAGAGCGGCAACGCCTGCATCTCAGGGCGAGAGCGGAAGCGCCTGTGTCCCCGGCGAGAGCGCCTGCGTCCCCCGGCGAGAGCGGCAGCGCCTGCGTCCCCCGGCGAGAGTGGCGAGAGCGGCCCTGCGTCTCACAGCGAGAGTGGCAACACCTGCTTCACACACGGAGACAGCAAGGCCTGCGTCTCACACGGAGAGTTGCGACGCCTGCGTCTCACAGCGAGAGCGACAACCAACGCTTGTGTCTCACAGTGAGAGCGGCAATCAACGCTTTGGTCTCACAGCGACAGGCGGCGACGCCTGCGTCTCGCCACAAGCGGGGTTGACACACTGTCTATGACCTAGAAGTGGCCAATCAGTACAATTACTCGACCTGCTTTGCCCGAGTAAGACTACCAGAGTGCCAGCGGCTATCTCTAGGACTAGAGTGACTGCGTCTACATCAAAAGTATGACACCGGGAGCGGCAAAGCCTGAGTCACACATGAGTCTGCGTCTCAGGACAAGAGCGGCAACGCCTGTGTCTCAGGGCGAGAGCGGCAGCGCCTGCGTCTCCTGACAAGAGCGGCAGCGCCTGCGTCGCACGACGACAGCGGCAACACCTGCGTCTCACGACGACAGCGGCAACGCCTGCGTCTCACGACGAGAACGGCAACGCCTGCGTCTCACGACGAGAGCGGCAGGGCCTACGTCTCAGGGCGAGAGCGGCAGGGCCTGCGTCTCACGACGACAGCGGCAGGGCCTGCGTCTCACGACGACAGCGGCAGGGCCTGCGTCTCCCGACGAAAGCGGCAACGTCTGCATCTCACGCTGAGAGCGGCAAAGTCTGCATCTCACACAGAGGGGGTGACACACTATGACCTAGAAGTGGTCAACCAGTACAATTACTCAACCTACTTGGCCTGAGTAAGACTCAGGACTCTCGACGGACTCACGACGAGAACGGCAACGCCTGCGTCTCCCGGCGAGAGCGTCAGCGCCTGCGTCTCCCGACGAGAGCGTCAGCGCCTGCGTCTCACGGCGAGAGCGGCCACGCCTGCGTCTCACGGCGAGAGCGGCCACGCCTGCGTCTCACGGCGAGAGCGGCCACGCCTGCGTCTCACGGCGAGAGCGGCCACGCCTGCGTCTCACGGCGAGAGCGGCCACGCCTGCGTCTCACGGCGAGAGCGGCCACGCCTGCGTCTCACGGCGAGAGCGGCCACGCCTGCGTCTCACGGCGAGAGCGGCCACGCCTGCGTCTCAGGACGAGAGCGGCCACGCCTGCGTCTCAGGACGAGAGCGGCAACGCCTGCGTCTCAGGACGAGAGCGGCAAAGCCTGCGTCTCAGGGCGAGAGCGGCAGGGCCTGCGTCTCACGACGAGAGCGGCAGGACCTACGTCTCACGACGAGAGCGGCAGGACCTACGTCTCAGGGCGAGAGCGGCAACGCCTGCTTCTCAGGGCGAGAGCGGCAGGGCCTGCGTTTCCTGACGAGAGCGGCAGCGCCTGCGTCTCACGACGAGAGCGGCAGGGCCTGCGTCTCCCGACGAGAGCGGCAACGCCTGCGTCTCACGACGAGAGCGGCAGCGCCTGCGTCTCACGACGAGAGCCGCAGCGCCTGCGTCCCACGGCGAGAGCGGCAGCGCCTGCGTCCCACGGCGAGAGCGGCAGCGCCTGCGTCCCACGGCGAGAGCGGCAGCGCCTGCGTCCCACGGCGAGAGCGGCAGCGCCTGCGTCCCACGGCGAGAGCGGCAGCGCCTGCGTCTCACGGCGAGAGCGGCAGCGCCTGCGTCTCAGGACGAGAGCTGCAACGCCTGCGTCTCATGACGAGAGCGGCAACGCCTGCGTCTCAGGGCGAGAGCGGCAGGGCCTGCGTCTCACGACGAGAGCGGCAGGGCCTACGTCTGAGTACAATTACTCAACCTACTTGGCCTGAGTAAGACTCAGAACTCTCGACGGACTCACGACGAGAACGGCAACGCCTGCGTCTCCCGGCGAGAGCGTCAGCGCCTGCGTCTCCCGACGAGAGCGTCAGCGCCTGCGTCTCAGGGCGAGAGCGGCAGGGCCTGCGTCTCACGACGAGAGCGGCAGGACCTACGTCTCACGACGAGAGCGGCAGGACCTACGTCTCAGGGCGAGAGCGGCAGGGCCTGTGTCTCAGGGCGAGAGCGGCAGGGCCTGCGTTTCCCGACGAGAGCGGCAGCGCCTGCGTCTCACGACGACAGCGGCAGGGCCTGCGTCTCCCGACGAAAGCGGCAACACCTGCGTCTCACGACGAGAGCCGCAACGCCTGCGTCTCACGGCGAGAGCGGCAGCGCCTGCGTCTCACGGCGAGAGCGGCAGCGCCTGCGTCTCACGGCGAGAGCGGCAGCGCCTGCGTCTCAGGACGAGAGCGGCAACGCCTGCGTCTCACGACGAGAGCGGCAACGCCTGCGTCTCAGGGCGAGAGCGGCAGGGCCTGCGTCTCACGACGAGAGCGGCAGGGCCTACGTCTGAGTACAATTACTCAACCTACTTGGCCTGAGTAAGACTCAGGACTCTCGACGGACTCGCGACAAGAATGGCAACGCCTGCGTCTCCCGGCGAGAGCGTCAGCGCCTGCGTCTCCCGACGAGAGCGTCAGCGCCTGCGTCTCAGGACGTGAGCGTCAGCGCCTGCGTCTCACGGCGAGAGCGGCCACGCCTGCGTCTCACGGCGAGAGCGGCCACGCCTGCGTCTCACGGCGAGAGCGGCCACGCCTGCGTCTCACGGCGAGAGCGGCCACGCCTGCGTCTCACGGCGAGAGCGGCCACGCCTGCGTCTCACGGCGAGAGCGGCCACGCCTGCGTCTCACGGCGAGAGCGGCCACGCCTGCGTCTCACGGCGAGAGCGGCCACGCCTGCGTCTCAGGACGAGAGCGGCAACGCCTGCGTCTCAGGACGAGAGCGGCAACGCCTGCGTCTCACGACGAGAGCGGCAGGACCTACGTCTCACGACGAGAGCGGCAGGACCTACGTCTCACGACGAGAGCGGCAGGACCTACGTCTCAGGGCGAGAGCGGCAACGCCTGCGTCTCAGGGCGAGAGCGGCAGGGCCTGCGTTTCCCGACGAGAGCGGCAGCGCCTGCGTCTCACGACGACAGCGGCAGGGCCTGCGTCTCCCGACGAAAGCGGCAACGCCTGCGTCTCACGGCGAGAGCGGCAGCGCCTGCGTCTCACGACGAGAGCCGCAGCGCCTGCGTCTCACGGCGAGAGCGGCAGCGCCTGCGTCTCACGGCGAGAGCGGGAGCGCCTGCGTCTCACGGCGAGAGCGGCAACGCCTGCGTCTCAGGGCGAGAGCGGCAACGCCTGTGTCTCACGGCGAGAGCGGCTACGCCTGCGTCTCACGCTGAGAGCGGCAAAGTCTGCATCTCACGCTGAGAGCGGCAAAGTCTGCATCTCACACAGAGGGGGTGACACACTATGACCTAGAAGTGGTCAACCAGTACAATTACTCAACCTACTTGGCCTGAGTAAGACTGGGAGTGAAACTGATTAAAACACAAATAATCAGTGAAGCATCTCACCTGTATACCCTACAGTGGTGGTGCTTTCTTAGTGTCACTGTTATCATACACTTCCTCTACAGACCTCAGCGGATCTACAAGTTTAGTCATCTACCAGCTTGGCTAGACAACACTCGGAGGAACAACTGCTCATAGCAGTAGCACCCTTCCTGGTAAGAAGGTGCTAGTGTAAATAACTTCCCTGTACACACTCAACATTTCTTCTGTCACCTAAACAGGTGAAGGCATATGGAGTAAAACTGCCTAAATTTCATCAGAAACCATAGCAGAAGCCTTAGTAACCTTGCCCCATGGCACTGGGTTAAGCTTTTTGTGTAAACAGGGCAACCCAACACATACCTAAAACAGGTGTTCCTTGAAAATAGTCTAAGAGCTATTTCTCCAAATTTGTGAAAAATTTGGGCATAAGGTATGTGTCTTGGTAACTTTCCAGTCCACATACAGGTTAAAGCTAATTCTGCTTGAAAGTAATGAGTTGTCACCTTGTCTGGTTGCCTGAATATCCATCAGGATGCATAGCAGAGCCATTAAGGTTCACCCCTTACAGACAGAAGCATGAAAAAGCCCAAGTGTAACTTCTAAATAAATAGAAAGTGCTGGTTAACACCAGGCACCCTTACACAGTAAGCATTGGAGGCAAATAGGTGTATTGGTCTTTTTTTAGAAGTTGGTGTCATCCTGAATTGCCACTGTCAAAATTGACAGCAGTGTGACAGTGATGACATTGAAAATATTTCCATATTTTTGGATGACAATTTTCTAAATTTCTAAATTATGGATGACAATTTCCTTTGCCACCAATACACCCTGTTGCCTCCAATTTTGTCACAAATAAACGCAATTAGAGGCAAGTAGAGGAGACGATTTGGGAAAGCAGCGAGTCTAGCGCTAAAGTGAGCCCCGGCCACGCCGGTGGGCGATAATATGTGAATTTGCCCCATTGGCTTCAATTTTAGCGCTAAAACTCGCTGAAAAGATCCTCCTGTGCGACAAATTGTCCCCAAAGCCTCTAAAAGCGACAATATAACAATATAATAGCGACAAGAACGGTAAATTCAGGTAAAAACATCGAAAACTTACCTTTTTCGTCGCTGCTTAGCTCCGGTCGCGTCCAACCTTGACGCATGCGCGAACGGAAGTGGCCGCTGGTGACCTGCGACTCTCCTGTGTCGCAAAGCAACTTTCGTTGTTGCGACAGGGAACTATGCATATGTCAAAGCAAATCTGGTTCGAACTTGCATAGAAACAGACGGTATCCAGAAAGCACTTTGTGGAAGCAAGTTATACTTAGAATATACAGCAGTCCAACATTATAGCACTCCAATGCACTATATGGATATATATCTAAAACTGGACATCGACATCCATGTAACAGAATCCTCTTAACAGAAAGCCATATTTAGTAGAAGTAGAAATCCATGAATATCTATATGAAGGAGAACACCATGTTCATGCCTATGAATATGTCTGTGTGTATGTTCATTTCAAAATTCAAGATTGCTACCATTCATTGAATGCCACCATGCTTTCAATGTAATCTTGAATTGCAGTTGCAGTAATTTGATACTAATAAAAAAAAATCTATTCAATTTTTCTTTCATGAACAGTTGGCATCCCATAGATTCAAGATGGCTATCACTCATTAAATGTCTCGATGCTTGAAATGCAATCTTGACTTGTAGTTGCATTTATTTGATACTTTCAAAAAAACAAATCCTATTTGATTTTTTCTTCATTCAACCCATTCAAGATGGCTACCATTTACTAAATGCCACAATGCTTTCAGTGCAATGAAGAATTGTAGTTGCATTAATTTGATATCTATATAAGAAAATTTCTATTTGATACCTTTTTCAAACACAGTTGGCACCCCATAGGTTTAGGATGGCCACCATTCATTGAATGCCACAATGCTTTAAATGCAATCTTGAAATGTAGTTGCCTTAATTTTATACTGTTAAAAAAATCCAATTTGGTTGTTTTTTTCATGAAGAGTTGGCACCCCATAGGTCCAAGATGGCCACCAGTCATTAAATGCCATAATGCTTAAATGCAATCTTGAATTGCAGTTGCATTAATTTGATTCTTAAAAAAATACTTTTTTTTTTCATGAACAGTTGGCACCCCATACATTCAAGGTGGCTACCAGTCATTGCATGCCACAATGCTTTAAGTGCAATCATGAATTGTAGTTGCATTAATCTGATACTGATAAAAAAAACTAATTCTATTCTTTTTTTTAAATTCATGAACAGTTGGCACCCCATATATTTAAGATGACTACCATTCATTGAATGCTCCGATGCTTGAAATGCAATCTTGAATTGCAGTTGCATCAATTTAATGCTAATAAAAAACAAATTCTTATCGATTTTTCTTTCATGAATAGTTGGCACCCCATAAGGTGACTACCATTCATATTAATGCAAATACAATGCTTTAAGTGCTATCACGAATTGTAGTTGCATTAATCTGATACTAAAAAAAATAAAATTCTATTTGATTTTTCTTTCATGAACAGTTGGCACCCCATAAATTAAAAATGCACCCAGCACCCAGGTCAACAGCTATGTGTACCTCCCCTGCCTGTTCTCCTTCAATGCAGAGTGAAGAGGGTGGGAGGGGGTGACCATCAACAGTGCATAAACACTTTGATTGGATGACAATGCAGTTTTTATATTACAACCCTAAATTTGTGCAACGAAAATCATCAAGAAATACTAAGTATTTTTTCCAAAGAATAGCTTTTCTAGAATGGCTCGATACTCAGAAATCCTACTGCGAATAAGAAAAAGTCAAATTCTGATTCTAAACACCTGAAAAGTGAGAAATGCTGGCGTTCACGGTTTATGTAGGAAATGTACTAAAAACACCAAAAATATGCAACAAAACCCTAATTTTCACAAAAACTGTTCAGTAGGATTTTTTCTAACTGAGGTTCCAGTGTTTTCTACCCTCATGTTACACATTGGCATAGAGAATATATTGGCACCTAGTCAGGATTTTGCCCTAGAAGCAATCTGTGAGGCAAAAAACAGCCAAAATGAGCCACTGGCCTGAAGTATAAAACTGGGCATCGATCACTATAGAGCTACAAAGAGAGAGAATCGATGTCCAGTAACTACATGTTTATATAGTTGAGCTCAGTCTTTGCCAATACGTGCTGGACGACAGTGGCAATGTCCGCCTAAATGGCACTGGTCCGGCATGGTGAAAAAGTTTTCGGGAAGACTGGAAGTTCTGAACTACTATTACCTAGGCTAATATGAAACATAGGAAAATATGCCAGATGAAGATTAAGGTTTTACAAAACTGCAATAATTTCCCATCATATATATCAGCCTATTAAACGAGGGTTTATGATTATGTCCTATGTAATAGTGGCCTGCTATATTACCTTGCTGGGGCTCTCCATCCTCTGCAGGTACCTGGGGTTATCCATTGACCCAGACTGGTATTTCTGGAAGATCACCTTGCATTTGTTCCACAGGCACAGCGCAGCATCCACCAGCATGTCCTGGTCAAGTTCCTCAGGCTGCATCACGTAGGAGTCAATGTAAAATGCTTGTTAATTATATATATACATTCATGAATATAAAAATATTTCCTCTTACATCGAATGATTATGTTCCAATGACGGAACCCTCAGCAAAGTATACAGGTCGTTTTCTAGTACTGCTCTACTGTTTTGACTGTTTACCGCTTTAGCCGCCGCTGAAGAATCTATATCAACCACCAGGTGGAGACTGCACTCACCTTGTATGGCCCCTCAATGACGGACAGCAGGACATCGGCCAGGTTCAGTAGGTCATCTAATCCACCCGTGTTCCGCCCGCCTTTGAGGAAAACAATGTTAAAATTTGGATCCAATATCATAATTGGCACGGATCCAGATTTTCTACTTAAATTTCAATTACAAACTCAATGGCATATATATATATGGCATATATGGCATAAACTCCCCACTTATGTTGTTTTGGCTATTTCTGGCCCTTTCCAGGCTTATTCCCCTACAGAATAACCAGTTTTGCACCAATTTATTCAAATCTTTGGTATATGTGAAAAAACATCCTGATAATTCAGGAAATCTCTATTTTTTGTGTGTTGGCCCAATATTTTACGTTTTCTGGCCCTCCAAAGGCCCAAAAAACACTAAAAACCTCAAAAACGCTAAAAATGACATGTTTTACATGCCTCCCATGTGTACTGAGGCAGTAACAGCTTATTCCTAATATCATTTTCTATTAGGTCTATGGTATAGTCAATTGATTCACGAGGATTTCACTAGATATGTTCCGTATTTTTTTCTCCACAGTCATCTAAGTGTGTTTTGTGAGCAAAATATTCAAATGTCATTTCAGGTTGATACCTCTATAAAGTAAATGAAGATGATCCACACAGTCTCTATTGTACCCCAGATTGTGAGGTTACTCTTGTGTCTTCTGCTGGAAAGAAGAAATTTTGAAAAATATCCAATAATCTTGCCTCCAGGAGCATATGTCTATTGGGATACATATTTTCCATCACGGAGTCACCCGGAATATTCGTCACGGAGTCACCAGCCACCCTGATGAAAATGTAAACCTTCATAAAATTGTTAATACCCAATATATTTAAGTTATCTCTGGTTTTCCTGTGTCCTACCCACTCCCTCTAATGTTCTAATGCAAAAATCCACCATTTTTATGCTCATTTATACAAGAAATAATTTCCGTCACGGAGTCACCCGGGTGACTCCGTGACGTAAAATAGGTTAATAGGGGTACTTTAGGCCTATAGTGTGCAAATTTGGTCTAACCAGATATCATGATGCCTCATATTTCTTAAAGTACACATGATCAGGACACTGTAGAGTGAATTTAACCAATAATGGGACCATTTTGAGGAAACTAGGGTAAAGTTGAGAGTATGTAGTTGAAATGTTCATATTTCTGATAAATGTTCAAAATTCATCGGCTGTATCTCAAAAACTATTACTCAGAGGATATCCATTCTTGGTATGCTTCAAGATATATGTTGGCCCAGCTTGTGAACAAAATATTATTTGCTGTGATATATTTAAAACATAATGTTTATGATCATGGATTTTTGGTCACGGAGTCACCTGAAAAAAGGACAATAAACTTCATGAGGCGATAAAAACTGAACCGCTAGGGTTAGAAATGTATCAAAAAGTGTTCCAAGGAGCCAAGATATATACCTTTCAATATACTAAACTTGTTTAAACATATTAAGAGATTTCTGATTTGTCCTTCCTCTATCCTAAAACAACATAAGTCAGGAGTTTGAGCCATATATATATATATATATATATATATATATATATATATATATATATATATATATATATATATATATATATATATATATGCCGCCATGTAAGATACCAATTCCATATACTATTATGGAACAAGTTAATTGTATTAACAGCTAGCCTCTACCCCAGTGCCAATCTGTTTAATCATGAATGTATTCATATAATCCTACTAGTTTAGTAGATCCTCAAACTATTGACAGAGTAGGAAACAATCTGGTCCAATTTCTGGTATAATATATATCTTTTACTCGCTATGACTAGGTGGTGGGGCTATGGTGGCTGTTATCATTTACTCACCATGACTAGATGGTGGGGATATGTTGGCTGTTATCATTTACTCACCATGGCTAGGTGGTGGGGCTATGATGGCTGTTATCATTTACTCACCATGACTAGATGGTGGGGCTATGTTGGCTGTTATCATTTACTCACCATGGCTAGGTGGTGGGGCTGTGGGGGCTGTCATCATTTACTCACCATGGCTAGGTGGTGGGGCTATGGTGGCTGTTATCATTTACTCACCATGGCTAGGTGGTGGGGCTATGGTGGCTGTTATCATTTACTCACCATGGCTAGGTGGTGGGGCTATGGTGGCTGTGTCCTGGCCAGGCTCAGACTCATCATCTGTGGCAAACAGCTTACGTTGGCGAGAGCGCGGGATGACCCGGTCATATGCACGGAGCACCTGCAGGTCCTTAAGCAGCGCACCATGTCGAGGATCATTCAGCTCCTGAGTATGAAGAAATAAAAAGGGAACATGAAACTGAATTTCTCTATTTATTTCTTCATGCCAACACATATCCTTAGGACTGCCAGTACTTTCTGGAGGCACTGCCATAGCGAATTGTTTCCAATGCAAACGCAAAATCCTGGCTTTCAGGGGGCCCTTTTTACTATACGCATTGGCCCGCTATGGCAGTGCTAAAGATATATTTGAAAACATTTCCAGAAATGAACTCGTCTAGGTATACTTCCATTTTTAATGTGCAAGCCACATCATGAGAGGAACAGCATTGGAACATAATTAGGGAGTGATCATTTTTTATCAACAGGGGGGGGGGGTTGGTTTGGGGGGGGGGGCAAAAAAATTTGGACCCCTTGACCGGGGGGGGTGTAAAAAATTTGGACCTCTCTTGGGGGGGGGGGGGTCAAAAAATTTTAACCTGTTTTGGGCCAAAAAGCCCGCGCGTTACTATACTTCAAAGGGCCTGCGCGCGCGCCGATTTCCGACCCGTAGGGGGGTGGGTAAAAAATTTTGACCCGTTGACCGGGGGGGGGTGAAAAAAATTTCGCGCGCTCCGCGCGGAAAACCACCCCCCCCCCTGTTGTTAAAAAATGATCACTCCCTTATTTTGTACTGGTATCTTAAGATTCCTGCATCAGTGTTTCTAAAAGTTACTCATTGGGAGATTATCCTGAGTGCATACCCTTATAGCGCTGACTGTGTTTTCATAGAGCTGGTCGAAGGTTTCCCACTGTTCGTAATTGTAGGCGTGCTTCACCAGGCGTACTACGGTGCTCAGGGGTACTCCGTCTTCAGCTGAATAAAAGTAAATTATAATGTATCAAAGTTAGGACATATGAAACTAGATTGGATTGGATACATATGAACTGCATATGAATGAGTAAATATCAAAATAAAATCAATGATATTAGAAAATATTATAAATAAGATTATTTGTTACTTTATACATCACTTGGGAAGGATATTAGAATAACGGGCTTATAATAACAGCAAAGAAGTACAGGTAAATCTACCTTTGGTTGCCAGTTCAATGAGCGGCCTTTCAGGCAGGACTCCGGCCATTCCGGTTACCTTCAGGTCCGCCCCACGTGCGGGGGCACTACCCACGTGTCCACCGCCCCCTGCAACATAAAAACAACGCATGACACTGAATATAGACGTGTTGTCTTGTGTATTATATCTGTATAGGACGAGGTATCTCATTTTTATCTTAATTCTTTTTCGAAAGTTTTGATCTTATCATAAACCATACAGTACTAACATGTATTTCGTTTTAGCTTGGATTTCAAATATTTCCAGTTTGTGCATAATTCATTTCATTGGCGAAGTATTTTTTCAAGGCGTGTATTATTCCAGAAAACACAAATATGGAACAGATAATAGCACACATGGTGATCATGCACTTTCTGATATTCAAAGTCTTCACATGCATTTTAATTAAGTACCTGGGTGCTTATTGCTTAATGCTTAGAATTTTGTCAACATCCGATTCGCCGAACACAAGGTGACAACGCACTGTCCACACATCATGATGCAAGGATATCATTTAACCGGGAATAGTCAGGTGTAAACAACAACACATTAAACAGTGAGTACTGTAGTATTGTGTTGCCAGTTATTGAAGTACAGTATTAGGTTCTCCTCTGTATCGGAGTTGGGAATCACTTTGGCATGCCCCGTTGTTCAGTGTTCCACCTCTGACCGTGGAGACTTCTGTGGCAAGCTTAATGACCACCATTGGCATTCAATATCGAAATTCGATATCAAAGCTTCAAAATTCGACATCAAAGTGTCCATGTTGATATATAAGTTTCGATAGTAAATAGCAGAGTTTCGATATTGATATTCAATATTGATATTTTGATAATCAATATTGTGGTTTCGATATTGGGCAATTACAATACACAACACCAAAGGTGAAATGAAAAACAGAGTCAGAAACAGTTACATTTTACATCCTTTTATAGTGAACTGCTTCACCAAAAGGTGACATGCAAGCAAGGCACTCTGTATATAGTACTATGAGAGATAACCGTTATCTGGAGGTGGGTCTGGCAGGTTATGGACAGAGCCTTTAACATCCTGTACAGAACCGTCCATGATTGATTTATCTACAAACAAAGAGTAGACTGCCTCATTACTTTCATGTTACTGCTACTCCATGTTACTCACAGTATTCAAAGAATCGAGAAGGCGAATAATGATGTATTGATGTCATGGAATATATTTTATGAAATTTCAAATTGGCTACCACATGAAAACTCACAACTTGCCGATTTTACACCTGTTAACTAATATATTGTTTACCGTCATTTATAATGTAGAGTAAACTTCGTGTTTGATTTACTTTTTCACATCAGAGGTTCAACATTGGTATCAAATGCACAAAAGTGTATTGGTAATGTGTCGTACATACTAGGATATACATGTACTAGTACAAATGTATGAATAATGACATTTTGAATGGATACCTGAATGCTAAAATATGATTTAATGAATGGCAAGTATCTTTACAAGAAAAGGTACACCTGAAAGAAAGGGGCAAACAGTGCAAGGAAAAACAAATAGTTTAAATGGTCCATGTTTTGTCATAAATTATATTGCACATATATAATATAAAAAAGGGGTATGTCATTGGTACATGTGTTAGAAGGAATAAATACACTTCTGAATCGATGAAAAGTGGGGGATAAAAGGAAGAATAAATGGGAAAACATACATATACTCAAAATTAGATGGTGTCTGATGCATTATGGCTTATTATAAATGACATTGCATTTCAAAATTGTGTCATGGCTCTAAAGTAAAAGTACTAAAATTGTGTGTTTTTACAAAAAGACGTGAAGGGTTCAATGTACTGAGAGGCGCGAACCTTCCACATCGGGTGGCTCATCTTTCGCTATTACAATAGTTGAATTACTCGGAGTTCTAACCAGGGCACTTCCTCTACCGGCCGCACCCTTTAGTGGAGGGCGAACATCTGGCATGGCACTACCCTTCGGGGGAAGGCGCGCACCTGGCAAGGCACTAGGTCCTCGCCCACCACGCCCACGCGCACCTCTGCCTGTGTCCACAGCAGCGAATAGCAAAAATAACTTAAAAGAACATGTCCTCAAAAACTCACAAAATGGACATCATCCAAAGAAAGTACCAGTTCAAAACAGTTATCAACCATGCCTAGTTTAAATGTAGCTGGCATACATGTAGTTATTCATTTGATAGGATACTTTTTATATCATATCCCATACAATGCATGAAGCGCAAGAAGTTATACAAAGTGTTAAAAACTCTCTTAATTTACAGCAAATGTTATATACATTATTTGTCACAATTATATGAATTCAAATTAATTAACTTTCGTGCTTATACCATACAAACTGTGCATCATGCGTTTGTATAACTGTATTTCCTTGCAACAAAGGCTAATAACTCATAGTAAAATCAGATTGCAAACGCAACGCGTGTCATACATAGGGTATGCTACATGAGTTTGAATTCATGAAAATAACAATTCTGCATCAATCAAATATGTCAAAACATATTGAATTGTGAACATTGTTACACAGATGTGCTTCGACATGTAGCAGTAGCACTACAATTTACAAAAAGTATACAAAACAGCGTGAATGTTCATTCCATTAACATGTGTTAAACAGAAGATGTTTTGATATGAGCATTCACCATCAATTCCACTAACTTATCAAACACATGTAACAACAAATTGCCTGTTACACAACTATGAAGCCAAATACACTTGTAACTTGGCAGTGTCTCAGTGCAATCTGTACTTTGATATGCTATAACTGTGCTGTATCCTGTAGGGTGTTCCGAATCCATGGGCAGTGATCACAGTTTGCAATGTGTTCGTTCATCATTAAATACATATGTGTAGGATTCATATTCATACATGCCTCCCTTTTTCTGTGGAACTTCTTCCTCCTCCTCCTCTTCTTCAACCACAATTCTTGGACCACCTATGTTGTATTTTTATACTTAATTTGGCTGATTTAGCTGCTCTATTCTAGTTAATGTAGACTTGTAAATACAATGCTGGTCTTGATAACATTTCTTGTTTTAGTTTAGCCAAACGATCAGGGCTGTTCTTTCTGTACCACTCTTGTTTTAAATCCTGTCGCAAAACATCACTACAATCTAGATGATTTTACCATTTTAGCATTTACAACCGATACAGGAAAAAAAAGGGGGGAAAAGGGAAAAAAAAAAAAGAATCGTCCCCACTACCACAAACAGAGATGGCCAATATAAATATGCACACGTCAATTGAATAATCCAGTGTTCCATGGGTACCCTAGTACAAAGGTCACACATAGTGTTATTTCAAAAGAAGAAATGGTCCCTTAAGAGTTATCAAATTACCTTTCAGAGATGCCACTCCTTCCACAAAAGAGTAGGAAATAAGATTTTAGTCAATTTTCTGTAGAAAATTAATTCAATTCAATATAGAAATTCCAGCCAAAAAGTAGGAATTTCTGCAAAAGTAGGAAAGGTGGCATCTCTGACCTTTCCTGTGCTTCCTCTGGTACTCAACATTATCAATGAATAGGCACTGCTACTAACCTGCAACAATCTCAGTGGCTGCCATGAAGAGTTCAGCGAAGACATCAAGGATCTCGACATCATGTTCTCCTGCGGGAGGAGCGGTTAGTAGCGTCCTTCTGTTTGTGTCGTTCAGCGTCTCCAGAACACACAGGAATTGTGCGGAGCTGCCTTCAAACATGTCTGCCAGGAGGCGCTCAGAGGCTGTACGAGGCCAGGGCAGCTGGAAACAAGACAATGCAATGGATACTCTTTATGAGTTGTATGTATGATATGGACAGATGTGTCATAATTGTGTGGTTTTTTTTGGACCACCTATGTTGCTCTGGCCAGTGACAGGAAGGACCCCACTTCGTTCATTTAAAGTGTCATAATTGTGTAACATTCTCTTAAACCTGTACAAGAATCTATCTGCTATTGAAGTTAATAGTGGCAACTGTTTTAAAAAAGTCATATAGTTGTATTGTGGCAATGCTTACTGTTGCTGCATCCTTCAGGTTAGCCCTAGTTTTGGGGCGTAGAAGACCCTTTGGTTTTCTGCGGGTCTCAAATGCCGTCCTGCGGAAGATCATGGTTGCCATCTTGACGGTAGCCTGTCTGAATACCTGCTCTACCTCACGACTCTCGGGCGAGCAGCTCTTGGCCTCCAACTGACTCAGCTCATTTATTTTACTGAGGGCACGACGAGCGAAAGCCTGGATGAAACAATTATGGGAAATATCAAATTTAGGCCCTTATGCTGCCAGAATTTCAATTTTTTTTTTATTGCTGTATATATACCAGAATAATATGGAGTTAAAATGTTTCAAATGAAAACCAGACTTTACTGACCAGTCGAGGGAAGTAGCGAAAGCCCCTTCTCTAGTCAAACAGTCTATCATCAACTTCTTATATAATCAATTCATACTTCCACAAGGACTCACCTCTGCATGCTGGCCGGCCTTGCAGTCGTAGTAGCACTGGCAGACAGCGGTGTATAGGGTGGCCCGCCACGACAGGTAGTGCACCGCCATGAGGGGCACCGACGACTCGATACACATACATGCCCACAGCACGTACTCTAGTACGGCCGCCGCATGACCCAGCGCCATCAGGTGACGGGCTATGCTGTACATGTGCACTGTTCCTGTGATACGAGGGATAACAGGACGAGAGCTAGTTAGCATTTCAGCTTTTAAAGTCATGAGGTTTATAACAAGACTTTTAAAACCATATTTATTTTATGCAGATCGATTTCTATCAGCAGATTTTAAGAGTAACTGATCATACATTTATCCATGTATTTTTATTGTTATACATGTAGAGCAAAATATTACGCGTCATCTTCAAGTAATTATGTGCGGAAAATAGCAGAAGCCATTCCATTTTTGAGATTGCAGTCCGTCTTAAACATTTACATTACGGTATATGGGTCAAGACATATCTTATCACTTCTTAGAAAAAATTGATTATATGTTGGTTATGGTATCTATATTCATGGTAGACTTACCATTGTATACCAACCAGCACAAGGACTCTTTTGGGAGGATCACTTGTGTCACAAGTCGCAGGAATCCGAGTAGTGCCAAACATTTCTCAACAGACTCCACATTTTGAAGTTTAGCATCAGTCTGTCGAACTACTTGATAGGTACAGATGCACTTTCCCATCAGTGCTCGGAACTGGTGAATGAGAAGTTATTTTTACAGATGCACATATCTTTGATTTACATGACATCAAGTTCACAAGGACATCAGAAAGCTAGTGTTACTAGCTCCTATCTTTCTGAGGACATATTCAAGCTAAATGAAACCTCTGGTATGATATTTGTCCAGTGCTTTTATTATTGCGATGAAATCATTTACTACGCAACTTTCAAGTCCGCCCTCCTCTTTTCTGACGTCATACACAAGGGAAATGTATGTAACACATTGAGTCATCATCACCGACAATATGATGCAGTTTTATTTAGTAATTAATCACATATATATGTAATTACATGGATTCGGCGCATTGCCGTTCTTCCGCCAAGAGGTCTGTTTGGTCTCACTGTCTTAATTATCAATCAATCGACCAATACTTACTGTGAACCCAGCAACCTCTCCTTCAAATCCACTGGGGAAGAAGGCTTTCTTAAACGTGTTGACATCTGTAATCTCCTCGACGTTCACGTCCCCAAAATGTTTCAGGTAACGGCCATAACACTGCCATAGTGCCATGTTGTATTCCTGCAAGTTGTAAGTAACAAATCAGTTAAATTGATTGATTTCCATTCCCATTCACTTCGTCTCTAGGAAAAACAATGATTTTATTTAACCCCTTTCCAGGCTCGTCTTCTAGGAATATATTTGAATAGGATATGATATATTGTTTAATAGCTCTCGCAGAGCTTAGGCTGTGAGCCTTAGCTGCTCTTCCCTATTTTTCAGATGAGTACAAACAGAAAAAATTATATGTAGTATTTGAGGTATATGACCTTGATGTTGACGAGGAAATCTGCCATTTGCAGGAGTTTCTTCTGAAAGACGATTGTTGGAAGTCGGGGTTCGTACTTGTTCCATAGTTCAAACAATGTGTCTGCCCTGAAAGGAGAGGAAACAAGTAGGTACAGATATGTTCCATCGCTGGAGTGTACTGTTCAGCTTCAGGACATAAATGTGGGGCATCCATGCTGGTTTTACCTCGAACTGAGTTCAACTCGTCTTGTGTCAGGTAGATGATAAATAAGTATTGACATTGTCATATGCATTAATTATATCTATCTATCTATGGTAGTGCATGATTACAGATCAATTAATTTGGGTCTGGGGGTACAGATGTTGCTTTGGCACACCCCTTTTTCATTTACAGTCAACTCCCTCCTTACGGCCACCCCTCCAGTGCGGCCACCCCGCTATTAAGGTCATTTTTGGAAAGTCCTAACCGTTTTCCCCTTTATTCTAATGTAAAATACTCCCTCTAATGCGGCCACCCCTCTAATGCGGCCACCTCGCCCTGTGGCCACTGTTTTAGGGTCCCAAAAGGTGGTTTTCTCCCTCTAATGCGGCCAGTTTTATCAAAAAGTAGCCTTTTAATTCTGAAGTGTACTTTGTGTTACACACTGCACCCACGGACATTTTCGCTGTAGTGTAAGTGCAGTTAGCCCTTTAATGCCCCTATTGCATTAATCGTATTATTTTAACGCCATGCATAAGTTTTTTCATCATGATGCATGAATGCCACCCTGGTGGATACTTACCAGCTATGTATTCAAGCATCATGCCAATCCTAAGGGCTTGATACATTCCTGAAGGGTCGGCATGATGCATGAATGATACAGCACTGGCAAGCTATTCACCAGGCCTTCAGTTGTGGCATAATGGTTTACATGTGGATTCTTGCTACTTGTAAGTTGTAAGTGTGTGTGTATGTGGGGGGGGGGGGGGGGGGGTTGGGTTGGGTGGCGTGTCCAGCTTTAACACCCTGCTGTATCAGGGCAGCCCCCCCCTTCTTCCCTAACAAAACGATGGAACCTGTCTTCAGAGAAGGTGTCAAAGCTATGCCCTACCAGAGTTTTATTAGCTACAGACACATTCCGCTCAGGTTCTGCTTGGCTGACTAGGAGGTGGGGTGGGGGGGGGGGGGGTACTGCAAGTTATTCTTATTGTATTGTTCTAGGCCACTTACGTGTCCATACACCACCAAGTGGACACTAATGTAAATCTTATTGTATCTACTTATCGATATTATGTTCATCTTGGTGGTAGAAATATACATACTCTTTCTTACCCGTTTTGTTAAAAAAATAAAGTACCGGTACTGTTTTCAAGGTACATTTAAATCCAAGTTAAATCGGAATGTCAAAAACAACCAAAGGTTTATTGTCAAAAATACTAAAATATCAACTAAATATAATCTTGACCAGTGCCCAAATTCCTGTTATGATTTATATCATGTCGATATATGTTATTTGTCTACACACTAGTAGTCTACATACTATATATTTAAGCAGTTATAATCAACTTATATAGCTTTAAGCTTCCATTCCATGTACTCCATAGACTTAGAATTGACTCCCTCTAGTGCAGCCACCTCGCTAATGCGGCCAGTTTTGGATATTACCAAGGGTGGCCGCATTAGAGGGAGTTGACTGTATTAGGTAGTGCTTTTTTTTTTTTAAACAACAGTGTGGAGTCGAAGGGGAGGGTGAAAGGGAAATTCGACCCCTTGAGCATGGCGCCAGACAGGTAAAATCGACATGGACCTAGTGACAAGTCACAAGGGACAAAACTTGTTTCTTAGAATCTACAAATGACATGCGAATTCCTTAAAGTCGACAAGTGGCATGATGGCCAGTGACAAGACATGAGTCATGAGGGCTAGTGGCAAGGGACAAGACCCTTTCTTAAAATCAACAACTTGAACAAGGGACATTGACAATTCTTAAAATTGACATGTGACACAGAACCCTTCCGTCTGGGGCACTTTGTCTTTGACAGTTTGAGTCTTGACAGGCTGACAGGGGAAGGAGTAAAAATGTCAACCCCTCTTGAGGCTGAGCCTTGAGGCCTAAAAATGAGGGGTGGGGGGGGGGGGCAAATAAATTTTACCTAAATAAGCGAGTGATCATTTTTTTGACAACACTCAACAGTGGCACTGAGACTGAGTCACTCAATGAGTGGGCTTGGAGGGGGTGGGGCACACATTTTCGACCACTTGACTTGCGGGTTCCACGCGAAAATGCACCACCAACCCTGTTGTAGTGTTGACTCCATTGAAGTAAAACGTAAAAAAATGTAGATCTAGTAAAAAATGGCAGGGACCCTGACACCATAATGCTGACACTCACGGTCTAGAGGCTGCTTCATCCCCAGTTCTTGTATATCCAGGTGCTGTCCGCTTTCTCATATAAGCAGTATACAAGTTGATTTCTTGATCCAGCGCTTGATATACCGGGTTATGTTTATCAGCTGAATAAAAAGTACTCGGTGGTCCGGTGTTGACGGACGCCGCGGCCGAATTCCTCAGCATCCCCGCCATATTGTGTCACCTATACGTCAGGCCCAAGGCCCAGAATACACAATTTGTATCACGAACTGCCCGTAGTACTTTGTGTATACTGGTGGAACTGTCAAAATGAATAAGGCGTTCGCTCAGATGCAATATGTGTTTATACCAAGAAGTGAGGAGGATATTTCAACCAGCCCAGTATACCTCCCATGTGCACGGCACAGCCTACCCCACACAGCCTATTTATATATGCGCCATACGGACCATGTGGTGTGTGGTGCACATGGAGGCTACGTAGTCTGTGTCATGCATATGTAGCCTAGGCTATGTAGTTCTAGACTGTGTAATGCACATGGAGGCTAGGCATTAAAGTTTGGTTTCCTGTAACATGAACCCGGCTAGTAGATTTTTTTTTTATTGATTTTTTTTTAATTTAAATTTTTTTAATTTTAATTTACCGATTTTAGACCTAATTTTATCGTCTTTTGTCTAAAATGCTTTAAAATTATCTGATTTCCAAATCATTTTAAAAGTGGTAAATGTGAAAAAGTGAAAAACAGAGGGGGTCCCGGCACTGTATTTCTAGACCCGGTTGGGTTACCGCAAACAAACTTTTTTGTTCCTTTTTTTTTTGCCCTATGTAGTCTGCATATAGCCTAGAGGCCCCAATAGTCTGTGTGATACACATAGAGGCTATGTAGTCTGTGTGGTGCATTTACACTAATTACAGGCTCTCTGTTATGTCTGGTGTATATAGAGGCCCCAATAGTCTGTGTGATGCACATGGAGGCTATGTACGTAGGCCTACTCTGTGTTGTGCAGATGGAGGCTGTGTAGTCTCTGTAGTGCACATGGAGGCTAATAGGGTCTGTGTGGTGCATATGGAGGCTATGTGGTCTGTGTGGTGCATATAGAGGCTATATGGTCTGTGTGGTGCATATGGAGGCTATATGGTCTGTGTGGTGCATATGGATGCTAATAGGGTCTGTGTGGTGCATATGGAGGCTATATGGTCTGTGTGGTGCATATAGAGGCTATATGGTCTGTGTGGTGCATATGGAGGCTATATGGTCTGTGTGGTGCATATAGAGGCTATATGGTCTGTGTGGTGCACATGGAGGCTATGTAGTCTGTGTGGTGCATATAGAGGCTATATGGTCTGTGTGGTGCATATGGAGGCTATTTGGTCTGTGTGGTGCATATGGATGCTATATGGTCTGTGTGGTGCACATGGAGGCTATAATTATGGTCTGTGTGGTGCATATAGAGGCTATATGGTCTGTGTGGTGCATATGGAGGCTATTTGGTCTGTGTGGTGCATGTAGAGGCTATATGGTCCATGTGGTGCACATGGAGGCTATTTGGTCTGTGTGGTGCATATAGAGACCCCAATAGTCTGTGTGGTGCACATGGAGGCTATGTAGTCTGTGTAGTGCACATGGAGGCTATATGGTCTGTGTGGTGCACATGGAGGCTATATGGTCTGTGTGGTGCATATAGAGACCCCAATAGTCTGTGTGGTGCACATGGAGGCTATGTAGTCTGTGTAGTGCACATGGAGGCTATATGGTCTGTGTGGTGCACATGGAGGCTATATGGTCTGTGTGGTGCATATAGAGACCCCAATAGTCTGTGTGATGCACATGGAGGCTATGTAGGCCTACTCTGTGTTGTGCAGATGGAAGCTGTGTAGTCTCTGTAGTGCACATAGAGGCTAATAGGGTCTGTGTGGTGCATATGGAGGCTATATGGTCTGTGTGGTGCATATGGAGGCTATATGGTCTGTGTGGTGCATATAGAGACCCCAATAGTCTGTGTGGTGCACATGGAGGCTACATGGTCTATGTGGTGCATGTAGAGGCTAAATAGTCTGTGTGGTGCATATGGAGGCTACATGGTCTATGTGGTGCATGTAGAGGCTAAATGGTCTGTGTGGTGCACATGGAGGCTATATGGTCTGTGTGGTGCACATGGAGGCTATATGGTCTGTGTGGTGCACATGGAGGCTATATGGTCTGTGTGGTGCATATAGAGGCCCCAATAGTCTGTGTCGTGCACATGGAGGCTATGTAGTCTGTGTGATGCAGATGGAGGCTATATGGTCTGTGTGGCGCACAAAGAGACTATATGGTCCGTGTTGTGCATATATGGAGGCTATATGGTCTGTGTGGTGCATATGGAGGCTATGTAGTCTGTGTGGTGCACATGGTGGCTATGTAGTCTATGTGGTGCATATTGAGGCTATGTAGTCTGTGTGGTGCACATGGAGGCTATATGGTCTGTGTGGTGCATATAGAGGCCCCAATAGTCAGTGTGGTGCATATGGAGGCTATGTAGTCTGTGTGGTGCACGTGGAGGCTATGTAGTCTGTCTGGTGCAGGCTATATTTATGGTCTGTGTATTGGACACGACCTCATGTGATATCATGTTTGAATTTAGGGAGGTATAATGTTTTCACAAGGGGTGGGGGGGCTAGGCTTCAGGCTACTTTATTCAAGGTCTATGTATAAGAAAGTAATAAAAACAGTAGGTATGGTTCAATGAATAATCTTTATTCAAAATGCTGCATCAGTAGTGTAAAATGAGGCAATATCACGCATGGGGTTATAGCACACACTTTTCTGTGTGTGACATCACAGGAGAGATCTATGGGTTAAGGAAATTTTAGAAATAGTTTTAGAGATAATCAATTGTCCAGAATTCGACCAAATGAAAAAAAGGAGCTTTAACTACATTTTGCTACCCTATAGGGGCCATGAAAGTAGATTGTGCATGATATTACCCCGTGGTATTACATTTTAAATAATTTCCAATATTTTTAGATATTTTAAATACATTAAAAACAACCTATTGAAAGCATGGTTCAAATTGTATAGCAAGGGATCACAAATTTGTTTAGATAACGTCAGACCCATGGAAAACAAATCTTTAACCCTTTTGTGCCCAGAACTATTTGGACAAAAATCTATTTTTAACGTCATTGTTCGGAGATTCTGTAACAAATATATATTCTTTTTACCAATATCAAATAATATTGCCAATCCACAGTGGAGCTCTATTTCTGCTCTTTCAATTAGGCATTGGCTATTTTGGTGTAGAAAACCCTTTTTTTGTATACTACATGAGAGCATACTTACTGAAAATAGAAAGAAACCTACACAACTATCAAAGTCTCCATGGAAAATTGATAAAAACATTTTTATCAGGATTTTTATGATTTTTATCGGGATTTCTATCAATAAATGCCATTAATAAGCCCAAAAGTTGACTTAAAAATACAGAGGTAACGTAAATATAACTTCCTGTGTCATGTGAAACATCACTTGCACCATGTAAGTCTATTTCTACGATTTCTCATCTTAAACCCTGCATTCTGGTGCAACGCACTGTTCAGTATAGTTCATCCTGGTTTGACTCGGACGTTGCATCACATGCAGTCCACTCTCCAGCATAACTGTGACCATAGTTCTTTTTAACCAGCTTACTCTGGCATATAATGTATAAATAAATGTATCCCCTACTGAGGCAGTCTAGTCCAAGGTATATTGATACCATGTGTATCTACACCTCAAGTCCACCTCATGTGGTTAAACGAGATGTCAGGTGCCGTAGCCCACATGTCGTGCCTCAGACTGATTGAACAGGATAGGCTATTTATATATGATCCAATTTACAAGTCATGTCCACTTTAACGTTTATGCACCTTAACACTGGTTCCTAATCGTGTTATATTGTGTGCATTTTCCAATATGAGCCAGAGTCTATCTCAGACAAAAGTGGCATTATGAACCAGAGTCCATTTTAGGCAAAAGTCACAACAATAATAGAACCTCAACTATGATGTCCCTGTAATATACACATGTATAGAGGGCTACTTTCAACACTTTAGCTGACTGAACACAACTTTAGACCTTCAATCAGGTCAAACTTCGGGTGTATAATATATACCCATTTAACACCGTACAGGTATATCTTAGTGTGGTACTTAGAGAAAGGTAACCTGATAGATCTGGGCCATCTAATTCCTGTACAAGTAGGGTCCTTATCACTACCTAGGCCTCACATTTCCAAACCGGTACCTTCAGCTTTAGATTGATTATTTTACTAACAGAACGAGTAATTCAACCTGAATCAATGATAGACCCTAACATATATACCTGTATGGGTCTGTTTGTAGTGCTTTAACCTCATACCGGTAGATTTTATTGTGGCTTTAACTATAAACTATGGGAATGGATCTGGGCCGTCTCGTTCCAATACAGGTAGGGTCCTTATCACTACCTAGGCCCCATAAATCCCAACCGGTACCTATAGCTTGGCTATTTTAATCCTGCATCAAAAGGGGCTGCAGCTGACCTACATAGCCATTAATCAGGTTGGCCCAATGTACTATGAGATCGGGGGTAGGGAGCATGTTGTAATTGGGAGTAGTCGTGCTCCCAGTCTCCCTCTCTGTAGCAGTGTACGGGGTACTGTAAAGGTGGTGTGTGTAGATCCTTAGCCTCGTTCATGTGGTAGACGGTATCTATACTTTTTCAAAACGCAGTGCTGATAGTACTGTATATTGCAGCTTATAGGAGGGATATTATCAGCATACAAAAGTACTGAATTAGACATATTTACACCGCCTGTTTGCCTGTTTCATCTATTGTTTCCACGGTAAGGCGCTCTGTAGAGAAAAGTTTATTCTCCAGTTGAATTCTCCCATCAGTTTACCAATGTAATCCACTGCATCTAATGTTGAACATTCAAACCCCATCTCATCCCTCCAGTCATTGCTCCAGTCTCCTACATCACCCAGAAGTTCTGACATGAACGTCATGAATCTGTCTGTAGTGTATGAAAGACAATTTGGCAATTTGATTCCATCTATTCTATGTTGTTCCAAATATAATATTGCTGAATATGTTGAAGGTAAATGAACCTTGAAGAATTTCATTTTGTCTTTCTTCAGCAATTCCTTCTTCCTTGTCAGAGAAAAATATATTCGCTTTTTCTTCTTCTGCCAACGTTGGTACAATATCAGATAATGCATGTTGGGCCAACGTTGGAAAATCAATGTTGGGCCAAGGTTAAAAATACTCCCAGCAATGAGAAGAAGACCAACGTTGGCCAAACGTTGTATTTCCCATTGTATTCCAACGTCCACCAGAGGGCATTGAAGGTTGTATGGTGAGATTTTGTCCACCAGCCCCATCATTTGTCCCCATAATGGGGCACTATTAGGACCCCCCTTGGTTGTATAAATGTTTAGGCAAGAGTTATTCCATTCATAAACTATAAAATGTTTAAGTACTAAATTTACATGTGAGATATCAGAATCCTGGCAATATTTATATGGGGACACCATTTTGTGGGTAATGACAGGCAGATAAGGTGTGAGGGTTGGGACCTTATTCTACATCACTTCTTGGCCCTTTGAGCTGAGATTAAGGTGAACTGCGTGCAAATAGAGAATGGAATGGCTGTCTCTAAAATGAATATTCTTGACAGCCATGTCTTTATTAAGGAGAGTTGAAGCCAGGTAAATTGTTAGAATGTTGGGCCAATATCACGAATAAATATTGGGCAATGATGGAAAATATATGTTTGGACAATGTCATTTTTAGGCTCAAAATTTGGTTGGCTAGACGTTGGTACAACGTCATTAGACATTGGTACAACGTTAATAAACTGACGTTGGGCCAACGTCCTGACGTTGGGCCAACGTTGGCCCAACGTCATTTCTTTGCGACGTCATGACGACGTTCGGATGGACGGACAAATGAACGTTGGCCCAACGTCAGAATCTGACGTCAGTCCAATCTTGTCTACTGTTTGCCCAATGTTGGCCCAACGTTGGCCCAACGTATCTTTGCTGGCTGGGATAAACACAAATACAGACCCTCACTGTCTGCCGTCTTGTATCGGGTAATAGCAACTACTCCCAATAGGTGTCGGCACTACCATGCAGTGACAGACGCCCCCCCCCCCCCCCCACCACCGTACCCATATTCCCAAGGGAATGGAGGTACGGTGGTGGGAGATGAGGGAGAGGCAGTAGGTTTGGGGGGTTAATTGTACTTTGGGAAAAAGTACATACTTGTTCATTTTACCCCCAAACATTTTTGGTTATTGAGATTCAATTTGACCAATCAAAATTGATACAAATTCAGCTATTGTACCACACAGAGCACACATATATATATATATATATATATATATATATATATATATATATATATATATATATATATATATATATATATATATAAATTGATAGAATTAGGTTGTTGACGTGTCCTCGAGCCCATATCTGGCCCTTGTCACGTCCCCTCGAGAGGCCCCGCATCTTTCGGGTCAATTGTTATTCGTATATCCTTACTAGGACCAGATGACTTCTTGTCTACCACATGTAGTGCACTGCACCACGCTGTCGGCTCACCCACAGGCACTTTCTCGATGATACCCAAACACTCGAGTTCTTTGAGTTTAGCACGTGTAGGCATGCGCAAAGCTGCCGGAATGGGACGGGGAGGGTGGGCAACAGGCTTCGCTTCTGGGTCACATATCAAATCATATTTACCTGGAATCTTACCAACACCCTGAAACACATCTTTAAACTGACCATACACATCACTTGCAGATTTCGGGACAGAATCAACCACATCAACCCTTTTTACCAAGTTCATCCGCACACTGTCCTTCTCCGAGAGAATGTTCGGCACATTTGGGCCATCAAGAACCTCACACTCTATGTCATATTGAACACCCCTATACTCTACTGGTAATTGAACTGTCCCAAGTGACATCGCTGGTTGCCCCAACAGTCCACGTACTGCAATATTTGACTGAAACAGAATTGGTTTGTCAAACATAGATTCATAAGTCACCTTTGATATCAAGGAACATTCTGCACCTGTGTCAATTTTAAAGGAAATGTAACCATCACATTTTGTGCTAAGGTCCACCGACCACATACTTTTTTGTCTGTTGGCAACATGTACATCCTGTGTCACCATGTGGATATTGAGTGTCTCCATAGCAATATTTTCTGCCTCAAATTCATACTCTCCACCACCCACTGCACCATACTCCTCATATTCATAACCTTGACCGCCATACTCATTTGCCGCATAATGCACAGATTTCTGAGAATAGCAACGCCGGGCAAAATGACCAACTCTGTGGCAGATATGGCAAGACTGGTTGTATGCTGGGCACTGTCTCGGTCTATGCACATAACCACAGTTACCACATGATTGTCCACTCTCCGCATAACCTTGACCTCCACGACCTCTGTAACCGCCACGTCCACCGCGACCTCCACGACCACGGAAGCTATCCTGATGATCCTGAACTTGTTCCTGACCATGACCCTGGTGACGATCTTGATCTGGATACTGACCTTGACCCCGACCACGTGCGCTGAAACCCCCTCGCCCCCGACCATAGCCTCGGCCTCGGGGGGGATACCTGTCGACCACATCCACCCGGGACTCCTGACTGTCCTGAGCACCTCCGGTGATCTTCCTGGTCATCAACTTCTGCTCGTGGAAGTTACATGCCTTAATCAGCTGATCAAGTGTCAAGTCATCTTCCCATAATTTGTCCTTTAACTTCCTATCACTGACACCATTCGAGATCTGGACACAGACTTGCTGCTCCTCGGATGCCCCAAACTCACACTGTGATGCTAACTCCCTCACAGCTGCGATATACTCCGCGACCGTCTCATTTTTCTGCACCCGCTGCTGGAATTGTGTGATGTAGCCTTTCAACAACTTCTTTGGCTCAAAATGAGCATCAAATTTAAGCAGCACAGGGTTTATTTCTTCTCGTCCCCAGCCGGAAAGGTGAACTTGTCAAACACCTTGATCCACTGGGACCCCATACTACACAACAACATGGCCACTTTTGTCTCCCCAGATACCTCTGTCTTTTCTGCTGCCACTAAATACAACCTGAACTCCATTTGCCAGTCCTTCCATGCCTGGGCAATATTCTCCTCAGCCTGAGGGCTGAACTTGGCAGGGGGCTTGAAGGTAGCCATGCTCTTCACTATAGGCCTATCACACCTAGATACAGTACAGTCAGTAATACTTCCACAGACTCAGCTAGTGAGTCCTACAACTTGATATTCAGATGGCTGGCATCCACACAACAGTCAAGCTCTACTCACAGTTCAGGACTTCCACACCTCTTATTTCACTGACACATCATCAAGTTCATTTCACCACACACTTCTGACGCCATGTTCCCGGGGGGGCCACTCCCTCAGCATTATTGACTATGTGTGAACATGATTCTAAGGGAAAGGGTCTATTTTTGGGCCCTAGGCACGGACCCGCGAGGGTCCTTGATAAGGGGTGTTTTTTAAGCAAATTTAGGGGGAAAGGGGTACATTTTCAGACCATCATGGCTTTTTATAAGGTATTTTTACTTAATTTTTCTACAATATTTCTTAGTCACCCTATTTTCTCAGAGTCACCCTGTCATAAGGGTATATTTTACAGGGTCATTGTGATTAGGGTCCTTTTTTCTGATAAGTTTACCTTGAAAAGGGTATGCTTTTTTAAAAATTTGCCCCTTGATAAGGGTAGCAAATTTAGGGTGATGTTCGCACATAGTGACTATAGAAAAGATAGGGAGTGGCCCCCCCGGGGCCATGTTATGTCTGTGCCTATCCTGGTATTTCCTATTTGGCTCAATTAATGGGAATCTACTCAGAGAACAACAAACACGTGCGTTACGGTAGTTCCCGCCGGAAGTCATGTATTCAGAACGTTGCAACGGGTATACAACATGCACGACACAGACTACATAGCCTCCATGTGCACGACACAGACTACATGTGACTGCAGATGGGTCAAAAGCGACCTGGCGACCTGGGCCGTTTTGGAGGCGACTTTCGACCTAAGGCAATAATAAAAGCGACCTAGCGACTTTTGGAAAAACATTACTATAAGATAAAGGGTTCAAAAAAGCGACTTTGTGACCTGGACCCCTTAATTTCGGCGACTTTCCGACCTCAGGGGGGGACCCCTCTGCACCCCCCTACATAGCCTCCATGTGCACCACACAGACCATATAGCCTCCATGTGCACCACACAGACCATATACTCTCCATGTGCACCAAACAGACTACATAGGCTCCATGTGCACCACACAGACTATATAGCCTCCATGTGCACCACACAGACTACATAGCCTCCATGTGCACCACACAGACCATATAGCCTCCAGGTGCACCACACAGACCATATAGGCTATAGCCTCCAGATGCACTAGACAAGAGTAGGCCTACATATTTTAAAAAAATTAGGCCTACATAAAAAATACTGAAATTTCGGCCCAAAAAAGGGGCCCCCTTTAAGATGTGGTATAATGCACGACTGGGGCCCAATTGTGCACCAGACAGACTATATGACGGTGAATGGCCTCCATGTGCATGACACAGAGCAGTGGGTCACACGGCGCACATGCAGGGTGCTGTGCTGAGTAGGTCGTATGGTGCACAAGAGAGGTAAGGACTACTGATTTCAACTCGGAGGCCGCCATCTTGAAGCACCAAGCTGTTGCTATGGCGACGACACCGACGTTTGATGTAGGACGTCGTACATTTTTTCTTCACTGCATACAGCTTCTATTTTACAGAACCATGTGTAAAATCCTAATTTTTAATTTTTGATGTGATGATCAGTGGGTTATTGGACGTCATGACGTGAAACAACGTTGTCTTTGGTCAAAATATCTGACGCGACACAGCAACTACAACAAAAATGGCGGCGCCCATGCAATCGGTTTTCCACGCGGCAGTGGACCGTGTTTTAGGGAGTTGGACAGTTTTACAGGTAATTTACTCAAAGCAATTCATATAGAACATGTCAAACACTAAACCTATGTGGTGATTAAATTCATTCTTCTCAATTTATCTTGAAAACATGAATGATAGCTTTTTTGATACGTACAGGCTGCTGTCACACACTCACTCAGTCACTGACACTGTCACTGTGACTTGTTGGAATACTTCAAACCTTACATCGACAGTACCGAGGTACAGCGTACCTAGTTGGATTGTTTCCAAACTTACATCAACAGTACCGCGGTACGCTGTAAGGTTGGACTGGAGGCCATTTGCAAATCAGCTCAGAAAAAACAATCCGATAGAGGGAGGCATTGGTATTGTTTCAGTGGCGCCCCTGTGTGTTTTGTACGGCATAGCCATTGTGATTGGATGAGAGAGGTCACATGCTTAAAGTGTCATGGCGGCACAACTCAAACTTTGGCAAGGAGAGGGCTAAGCCATATTTTGAATCTCAAGATTTCTAATTCTTCGCAGTAAAGGGAAGCAGAAATATTGAACAGAAACCGAGAATAATGTTTAAGGTACATGTTAAGACTATAATCTAAGCATATAAGTCCCATTTGCAGCTGCTAGAACAGTGCGACAGCAGAGAGTCGCAGATGGCGTTTTTCCCTCCCAAAAAAATTAAATCTAGCCTATGAGCCCCTGTCCAACCATACTGCGTACCTTGGTACTGTCGCTGTGTGGTTTGAAGCATTCCAACAAAGCGTACCTCGGTACTGTCGATGTAAGGTTTGAAGCATTCCAACAAACTGTGACTGACTCAGACTCAGTCACAATGACTCACTGTGAGTAGGCACGGCAGGGTTTAGACAAATAAATTTTAGAAGAAAATTAAAAGTTCATAAATCGGTACTACAGGGTGGTAGTATTGTAAGAAATGTGTTTTTATTAGAATCGGACGGGACATGTTTTTCATAGCCTGATCGATCACTTTGTGTTGCTGTCAGAATGAGAGTTTTGCCTTGAATCTGCCAAAAGATTTACCACTATCCTTAGCTTTGTTTCTTTTCTCTAGTCTCCCCAGAACAGCAACCATTATCAATCTGACCTGATACCAACACTACAGGTGTTTTGGAAGGCATTAGCAGTTGGAATTTTATAGATATATTAAATTGCTCTCTTAAATAACAGGGTGGCAAAGTTGAGACTATTTAGAAAACCTCGGGCAGAAATGGCCGTGCGACCTGCCGGCCGCCTCGTGAGTGACTCTACTCTTGTGAGTGACTCTACTCAGACATAAAAAAAATAATTGCATTTGTAATTATGTACTAATACTAAGGTATTCGGCCTCGGCCAGCCTCTATCCTACCATATATTCCCTTGTGTGCATGTCATTAGAGGCTGCCATTCACAAACATTATGATTAAACTTTGAAACCAGTGTCGGTGCTAGCGGCATTTAGATTAATGAACTGTATTTACTTTTTCTTCTAGCTAGCTGTCCAGCATGGGTTCGGGGGACGGGACAGTCAGGCCAAGGCGGCGTGGCTGTCAGAAGCCATCAACCAATGGTTTTCCGAAAATCGTAAGATCACTAAAATTATTCCTATATATATATATAAACAGTATCAGTTAAAACAATAGAATTGTCTTCACAAACCTAGGGTTCATAAGGGATCTGATAAGGCTGGTATTTGTATTGGAATTATGTTAACTACATGTACGGCATGTATATCTGTTTGTACAAGCCTTCATTGTAAATATATCTTTTCTTCTTTCAGAGAACATAGAAACAGACGAACTTGAAGATTTCCTCTCCGAACTTCTGGACAATGAGTTTAATACAGTGGCTGATGATGGTAGTCTCCCAGAGGTGCGTACACTCATATGCACTGGTATCATACCAATTTGTTGCATCCAGAATATTAGCTGCGCAAGTATCCAACAGTAGAATATATGGATGAATCTGTGTGTGTCACACTGTCCGTGTTAAATATTGAATTCATCACCTAAAAAATCACGCCTTTATTTCTCCCTTATTAGATTGCGCGCACCATCTGTGGTTACTGGCGCCTGTGTAGCTCGGGTGAAGAGGCAAAGGTAGCACAACAAATTCAGAAACTACCCACCCCTGATCTTGGCGGTTCTCGTGCTCAACCCAGTGCAGACAGCGATGATGATGACGACGATGATGATAATCATGATGTGAGTTTAGGCAGAGGCTAGTGTTTTATCAAACCTTGGGGTATATATGTCGCTAATTAAATGGACCAATTGTGTTTGAATCGGGCAAGATACGTTGGTAGTCTAGACATCTAGGAAGCATCACAAGAGGGTGCGTTGTCCTGTTAAAACAGGAACCTATCCCATTGCATTATATACATTTACACATATGCCTGATCGTACTAAATACATTTGTATGAAAACTTCTGTGGTTAACAGCATTAGGATACTTAACGTGTGATTTTCATCTCCCACTTGTTTTCCAGCCTTCAGCAAAACCAGCCCCCATGCCGCCACCCAATGCTGCAAGTGCAGCAAGTGCCCCTGGACCATCAGACAGAGGTAGGCACGTAGTTGTAGTACATAATTATATATAGCGTTACAAGTATTGCCATCTGGTTCCGACGTTAGGATACTTAAATAGTTGTGGGCTTGCAACTTACTTAGTGGCAGAGCGTCGGATTTTGGTATGTTACTCCTGGTCGATGTGTACAAATGTATTTGGTACACTGGTAAATCTTTCGATTTGTGGTTTCAGTTCGTATGCGGAAACAGGTTTCCCCAAGTTGGCTAACTCATTTCCTGCTCTAAATCTGAGGCTTATGTGGCATGGCATATAAAAGAACCGTTGCATTAGAAAAGATGTAATAGGCATTGCATTGGAAAAGGTGTAGGGGGCGGGGTCCAGTTAGACATAGATTTGATCTTTTATTTCCATCATCACCCTTGAAAAGACCATAGCTGTTATCTACGGCGTAAGGCAATCTGAATAAACCAGCCTTATCCAGATGATTGCTGTTACAGTTGTGAGGCGCAATTGTGACGCTCACTCCTCCCAGCGTGTATCTTAGTTCCGTTCTACACCACTAGGTGGAACCACAGAGCCTTAGTGAGACAGAAAAGTTCATCAGACGTTTCGCTATTAGCTTAGCTTGTGCATTTAATAGATATTTGTTTCCTTAATTGTATTGCCATCATATTGGCAATATTATACAATATGCATCATAGCTATACTCATGTGATTTGGTTGGAGTGATCCTGATATAATAAATGTACCAGCATCTCGTATATATAGTATCTAGGTGTACCCGCAAAGACACGATAAAACCTGTCATATATGAGACAAGGAATTACTCAGCGTAACTGTATAGTACCTGGTATTGTGCCTGTACCATTGTATAAGCATAATATGGAACATGTTGATACACAAGGATCATCTGCAACATTTTTTTGTATTCAGTATCGAGTTGGCAAGCCCACCGCATCACGAACATGTTCTTTGTCAATAAACAAGTTTTATGTAAACTCACTGAACCAAAAGAATTAGACATATAACTACAGTTTGGTATAGTCAAAGACATAGTCTATGTACATTGTATGTGGAGTAACCTTTGAGTAACCTTTGTGCACCCGATGTCTAATAACAATCCTTATCCACAATCTAACTATGTTTGCAGAGGAGACGCCTATGGAGGAAGATGATGGCTGGACTGTTGTGCCACGCAAGACCAAGAAGAAATGACCAGTGACCTAGATAGTCTACTCTATGAATGTATCAGTGTTTTGTCATGTATATAGACACCATCTCATAAACCCGTCTGCCCTGTCAGGGGCCCCATCACTGTACATAGAATATTTACCAGGCCCTGGCCTACTGCGGTGTTATAGTAGGCAATCGTTTAACCCTCATAAAGTGTTATGGTCTGGATTGGAGATCCCTCGATCATTTTTATAACAGCAATTTGACCATGACTCGAAATTTGTGATATCTCAACAAAAAGATTTATATATAATGCGAAATAATGTATTTAGGAAAAATGGCCAGAAATAGATGAATGATACATGTAGAAGTAAAATAGATACGTAAGTTAATATACTTTGCACTATAATCTATCCCAGTGTCTAAATTGAGTTACCACTCCGCTCGTAGAGTAGTAAACACTGTTGTAAACGATTAAATGTTAATGCTAGAATACATTAAATTGATATTAAGTTTATGTATACCGAAAGTCGGTACATTGCATTCGCTTTGAAAGGACATACTTGATTTGATTATCACGTTCACCCATCCTCATGTTTTCTATTCAAACCTGAATAAAACTGCCATTATTGCGACTCTCACACAACGTTTTTCCGTTTCCCAAACTATTTGCGTAGATCAATAGCTATATATCTGGAAATATTACAACCAGTGGAACATGTGTGGTGTTTAAACTTATCAATCAAGGACTATGTGGTTCGCGCTTTCATGAATATACATGTACTTAGAATTCGTGTCACCCAGTATTAGACCATGATAATGAAAGAAAATGAGACATAATTATCGACTATTACTCTCCCATACTATACTCTTTATAGACCGGAAGTATGAATGGCCGACTTCCTGTTCTAAAGCTGCCATGCGTCTAGATGTAGGGTACCGCTAATATACTAGGTATCACGTCGTCACATTTAAAATGCCATAGACTGATAGAGGCCTAGATGGAGAAATGCTGCTATCCATACTTCAATTAAATGCGGCTAATTAATGGCATAGAGTACATATCCCTGGATACTACTTTTCAATATAATAAATTCCCGAGATGGTATGTAGGAAGTCTACATGGCGTATATTGCAATACAGATATGAGTTCTCATGACATAGGCTCGTTTACGAATTTTAAATTAAGCTTTCATTATAATATAAATCTCTACTATCGGCTAGAAGGCGTACAACAACTAAATATCACCGCTACCATGAACATATGTATCTAGGATGGTGGACCACTATCCGAGCTTCGACAGACGATCCTAGTTTATTACGGCAAAGAAAACTACTGGTATTCACATTCAAACAAATCGTGAGAGGGCAAAGTGAATCTAAATTCCAGCGCGTCTCGCTGGTGACGCCACTATCGATACACACGCACACAGGAACGCTGTCTAACCCTACTCGGCTGCCTGCCGCGGTTCGTGGTCTTGTAACCAGAAACGGCGTTCGCCAATCAGTTTGCATACCCAGCCTGACTCACTGAGTGTCCGCTGGGGGCGCCAGCAGCCCCCGACACGTGCGACTAGAGCAGTCCCTGGTGGTGCTACACTTCTGTACCCAGCCTCCACACCAAACCACACACACACAGGAGGGGCCTGTACCGCCTTCAGCCGCCCACCACCAGCAACTCATGGTGCACTCTTTGGTGGAGAACAGAGATTGAATGAGCAGCCCAGGAGAGGGCAAGAACAGTATAGCAAAACACTCACCAGGTGTTTATCACATGCCACTTTGTGATACACAACTCAGAATAAATTCCTGCCAGAGCAAATCAGGCCAAAGGACATCATTATTGAGAGAGTAACTATCAGCTGTATCGATAGCCACTGGAGGACAGTGCTATACGCACCTAGCCGGACGATAGGGCACAGTAGGGTTGTGGGGCAGTTTTCGGTCCCACCATGGCGGGCTTTCTGTCCGTGTTACCGGGACTAGGGGCCAGCATGCCGGGGACAGACCCCGGGAGGACGGGGTACAAGATAGGAAGTACGGCCACCATGCAATGGATACGTCTTGTCCTGGTCCTTTGCTGTGAGTAATTCTATTTTACTTCCTTTCTTTCTTATCGAGCAACTCAAAACACAGGTATATTACTTTTCAGCAAAAATGGCAAGGCAATTGCTTTCCTTTCTTTATAATACCCGACTCGTCAGATAGCAATGCGCACTGGTATCAAACCGTGAGCAATCACGGCGGATATTCAATTTTGTTCCCCAACAATTTACACTTTTCTTGAAGAAAGTGCTTACAAGTTACAGGGCTTCAGTTGTTTCCGCCACAGAATCAAGGATTCCTAACCTCAGAGCCAAAATAATAAAAGCTCGCATATTCAGTGTCAACTTTGGAAAGAGTTCGATTTTGCAGAAGTCGATATATTAGAGGAATACACATGACGTGAGTCACTGCTATTAGTAATATTCGCGACATGGAATGAAAAGAATTGCCCTCCCATTCCATTTGATAATGATAATCATATTACATCATCTTAAAGCTTAAATGCAATCAGGATTCCCAATAAACGCGTGTCATTATGTGTTTATTGAGGCCCCTATTTCACCCTTTTTGTTGGAACATTTAGGCATATTTGACTAAGAGAATACGTAAATACGCATGTATTACCTGTATACAATGCACATAAAAGGAAACAATGTATTCACCTCTGACAGAACCTGGGTTCTCTGATGTCAACGTGTTACAGAGGTTTTCTCACGACATGGCCTACATGCATGCTCCTTTGAACTAACCGATACGCTGCCTGGACAAAGCCTATCTCGCGTTCTTTCTGTCTTTTTTTCCCTTCTTTCTTTTTCTTGAAACAGATGGCACAGCTGTACACCAAATCCGACAAACCTACTAACTTAAGTGTTGTATTTAGAAGGAGGCAGGGGTGAAGGGTCAGTTCGTAGAGTGTATTCGATCAGCTTAATATTATGTGGGGTATGTTTTAGCGCATTCCGAGACTATCTGGGATATGGTGCATATTTAGTAATAGTTGGGAAATATAGGTGCAATACTATACCATTTATATGAAGTAACATATCTTGATAGACAGCATCTTTATTAATATTGCTCCCTGAATATACAGGCCCTTTGCTGCCCTTATAGAATTACGTTCGTCCACCAGAAGGCACATGGCTATGAACAACACAAATAACATGACTTTTGCTCAGTGATGATTGCACTATGAGATGTATGGATAATTGACAATACTTGTTAATGTACCTGATAGATCGCATATGTATCACCAAGTGAACACCCATGGAATGACAGTCATTTCTATTAGTCTTTGTGACGTCTGTATATTGCCCTGGTTATACCTTACTCAGGCTACATAGAAAACCTGCTCCATCTTTATTTTCTTTTGGTTATACATATATACAGGCCTACTGTACAATTAGTTTCAAATATTGTTCATCTTTGAATATTAACGCTAATCCAATGTATAATCCAATGATAATCAATGGTAATCCAATGTATAAATGTTAACATTGGCCAACCCCAGTGGGCAAACTTCAGCTGATTCAATGTTGATTCAATGTGTGTAGCGACATAATATCAACAGTTGATACAGAGTTGTCATTTTGTTGATATTGATGAGGTCATCAACGTTGATCATTCAGCAGTGATTCAACATTGATATGACCATTGTAAATCAACAACAAATAAACATAATAAAATGATTTACATTGATTTGTTATTGACTGCTGATGCATAATTTGAGACTCAGTATATTAGATACAGTATTTTTATGTAGACTCATTCTTTCAATTTAAATATTTTCATTACAACACCCCCCGCCCCATTTCACCAAGATTAAATGCTAATTCTAGCACTATCCAGGGTAGGGGTACATGAATCACCTCTGATGATCACGCTAAGAGGCATTTACATCCATTTCAAACTGACCTGGTCATGACTGAGGCTTTATCCATCATTCTTAGCAACATAAAGGGTGTCTTAGTGAAACCATGCATGTATTCTTGTCATTTAATTCCAAATGTCAACCAAATACATACACCATAGTAGTCAATGAAAATGAATGACATTTTGATCAATTGTATACATTGATGAGAAAATAAGAGCTTACAATTAGGGAAAATTGATGTAGCATGGAGATAGAAATGCTAAGGAGTAGGTTGTGGAGGCACCTAGTGGGAAAGGTGGGACACCCCATGGTTGATTCAAAGTTGATATCCAAACATTGCATCAATGTTGAAACAGGTGTTGGTTGGCAACGTTGACATTGCAACATTGCATCAATATTGAAAACAGGTTGATCTACCCTGTAACCCCATATCAACCAGTTTTCAACGTTGAATCAAGGTTTTGTGCCCACTGGGACTGCCTCTCTGATCTAATACATGTCTATAGCTTTTGACGTCCTTGTAACATTATTGCGTAAAACTATCTATAGGCAGTAACCGTAATGTACCTTATGGTTGTCAATAACCATGCAACAACTTAGAAATATCCACCAAACGTGTGCTAAAAAGAGATGCATCTCATATTCTATCTCATAGAATTTATCTATGGAGCGTCGTTGTGTCAGTATTTTCGGCATTTAGTTATTGACTTAGGGTCCCACCCCGGGTCATATGCGCCGGTTGAGATGCAAATGAAGACGTTTTTTTCCTATTGGCTGCACTCAGTTATTTTCCTTCCATAGACTTTAATATTAAAGCCAATTTTCAGCCAAGGCCGATCCCATAGGACTCAAGATTAAAAGGCTAAATTAAGACGCTCTTCTGCAATATTCTGACCTATGAGAGACGTCCTCCCAATCTTTATACCGTATCTATCTTTGACTCAGGGTATATACAATTGGGACTTCGGGTTGGGACTTTGGGTTGAGACTTCGGTTGGGACTTTGGTTGGCAGGAATCTGATCTTAGTCACTCTTCCTCTTTGATACTACATGTTCCCCCGACCATGGGTCATCTGTGATGCAGTTACACGCTCAATGATATTCTTTGGACAAACCGAATGCACTCATAATTGAACATGTTATTGGATGCCGGCTAATTCTAGCCAATACGCACAGAGTCATGTCACTATCGCCACTGAAAATCCGGGTCCCCAACAAGGAAATGCAAAGGAAAGTTTGCTTGTCTTCACCTATCAACGTGATGTGTGAAAGCTAAGACGTTACCTCCCCATTAGAATGTAAGTCAGGAGGTAGAGGGTATAGGGCGGGCTCCAGTAACTGACCTAACGCGTTTGCCTTGACAACAGATTAGTGAAACAAGATTGTGAAAGATCCTTCACCTTAGCTCACCAGAATATCCGATTCAAGAGTCTCAGGTCCACCATGTTGTGTTAGTTCATGTGATAAAACTGAAATCTCGTCTTCAGAATATTGGCAATTTTACAGATTTCGCAGACGGATTCTGAATACAATACAAAGAAGTGGAATCACATAATATGATCGATGAATGACTGCGCTGTATCATTTCAATTGCAGCAAGGCGCGAACCTAGGTAAAAAGCGAGTAAATAAAAGCTGGTGACGTTCCATCAAAAAAAAATCTCACTCTCCAAGCACTGTGTTGGTGGTTGGGTACACTGAAAACCTCAGGGTTGTCATTTTGTCAATAACAAAATTGACAACTTTAGGTAGTCATGGTGACAACATTTGGTCATCATTTTGACGACCTAAGGTAGTCACATCTGATCCATTCAAAACAAAGTTGTCATAATGAATACCTTATGTAGCCACATTAATTGGGTAGTCACAATGACTACCTTAAGATAATTGATTTAGGTATTGTCAACTTGAAGACCTAAAGTCATCAGTAATGACAACTCTTAAGTCCTAGATTGTTCCAACGACTACCCAATGCTACACAATGCTATTGTAAACAGGACTTCTCATGGCACACTACTGCCCCCAGTGTTAATGAATTGAAGTAACTGCATAACTAAAGTTATCACAAGACATAAACTGGTGACAGGGAGCAAGGTGGTCTCTATACCTTTGGGGGCCATCATTCTCACCCATTGGCAACTTATTTATAACACGTAATACTACTTAGTTCAATCAAGAGTACAACAAATATGTGAAAGGGATGCCTCTCACTAAGAGGTGAACTAATTAGAGACTTTATTCATACGACATTCTCCAGAGCACCTGCCATTATTCATTATGACTACCTAGGTCGTCATAATGACTAGGCTCCTTCCTCTGGGTTTTCAGTGTAGGTAGTAGAAGATGGGTGCGTAACTAGAAGTCCCCCTCTCTTTTGAGCATCACATTCTAGCAAATTTACATGCATTTGGATGCATTCAAAGGCCACATATTCATAATTATGCAAAATAGATAATACATGTATAGCTGGGATCCAGAACACAAAATTGGAGATAGGGTCATCTTTACCAGAGTCCTCCCTCTGCTTTAAGTCAACATTGCTGCGGGACTGACCTCTATAGCCATCAGCATAGTAAAGTAGCAAAAAAGTGTAGGGTGCAGAGTGACGCATCCTTCTTCTATTAACAGGGCGTGTAAATAGGTAACGGCCCTGTGTCAGTTGCGGCCCTTGAATTCGAGCCAGTGCTCTATATTCGTATCCACTATACATAATTCGTACGTATACAAATAGCAATGTACAATGTATCAGGAAGATATGTATATAGGATTATGTATGCATATAGACGTTTGAACGTGTTTTTTTTTCTTATTGTATTTAGCGAATCTGTACGATTTAACAGAGATGATAAAACATCCGGTCCACATGATGTGATAGAAGACACAATCTACGCTATTTCCGTCGGTGATACGGATGTCCAATTCAATTTAGTGATGGTCTATAGACCCTAATGACTCTTCTATAAGAGCCTAACAGACTCCAGTCATGCCACTTGGGCGTTCTGGGATAATAATCCCATAGGAATGAGTCATACTGTGTCATTCTGCTCAGGCAAAGAACCGGTCAAATATGATTTTACAGCTTGCTTTGCACTCATGAATGACGTGTCGACGTATTCATGATAAGGGAGTAATAATCCAATCCAATAAGGAAATAAGCGCCTATAGATTGTTGGCGCTTTTCTGCTGCTGTCCGTCGGCCCCTCATTTCAATGTACTACTGGCGCTCCTTATAGTCAGGCCATTCTGCTAGTTTCATATACTACTAGTGCTACTTAGCCAGGTCATTGTGCCACTTTCATATACTACTAACGCTCCTTATGGCCAGGTCATTGGTCCACTTTCATATACTACTAACGCTCCTTATGGCCAGGTCATTGGTCCACTTTCATATACTACTAACGCTCCTTATAGCCAGGTCATTGTGCCACTTTCATATACTACTAGCGCTCCTTATAGCCGGGCAATTGTGCTAGTTTCATATACTACTAACGCTCCTTATAGCCAGGTCATTGTGCTAGTTTCATATACTACTAACGCTCCTTATGGCCAGGCCATTGTGCTAGTTTCATATACTACTAACGCTCCTTATAGCCAGGTCATTGTGTCCCTTTCATATACTACTATAGCTCATTAAGCCAGGTCATTGTGCCACTTTCATATACTACTTGCGCTGCTTATATTCAGGTCATTGAGTCACTTTCATATACGGTTGGGCTGCTTATAACCAGGTCATTGTACCACTTGTAATACATGTTCTACAAGCGTTGCTTAGCCAGGTCATTGTGCTACTTTTATCTACTACTATATAGCGCTGTCTCTCCAGGACATTGTGCCAGTATCATATAGCTATACTACTAACCGCACTTAGCCAGGTCATTGTGCCATTCTCATGTACTATTGACCATGTATAGCCAAGTCATTGTACCATTTTCATACACTACTAGCGCTAGTTAGCCAGGTCATTGTGTCACTGAAATGCTACTTAGCCTCGTATACAACAAAATAGCCGAACTTAGTCAATTAATATTAGTCCCTTCAAACACTACTGCCCGTGGGCTATATAGTCGGGTCATAGCACTTCCATAATAATAATTCTGATTCATCTAATATACTACCCCAAGATTTAGCCTGACCCCCCCGCCCCGCCCCTTTGGTGTGTATGTAATTAATGGATGGCCCCCTAGTCATACCTTAGTGTTGCTTGTGTACACTACTAATCCTATTCATCATGGCGACACTTCCATATACTTAGGGAATAGGGCACGGACCATGGACGGCAGTGTGATCTAGACTGGATATAGACATCGAGGAAGGCTCAGAGGATGGCGCAGCCATCTGCTGAGCCTTCCAAGATGTCTATATCCAGTCTAGGTCACACTGACGTCCATGGACAAGTGCCCTATTCACGTTATGACACATTTAATCCCTTTTAAAATAACCATAAGTGAATAATAGGTTGAAAACACAACGTCAAAGCGCACAGACAACATTCATTCACAGCCACATGAAATGTACAACTGCCAATTAAAGAATGCTGACTACCTAATCAATGCAAGACGGTACCCAATTAAGGCAGTGAAGTACCCAATCAAGGAGGGCAGACAGAAGGGCGACAGTGGCTGATCAGGCCATTCAAAGTCGCAAAGAACAATGGTACTTGTTGACTGCATAAACACAGCAAAATACGGCCAAAAACGTTTGCTAAACCCAACAAAAACATGATTAAACACGAAAAATAATTAAACATAGTAAAAACCTGAAGACACACGCCAAAAAATGTAAATAAGCATACCCCAAAACGTGATTAAACATGTCAATGTGTTTGAATCGATCAATGTCCACCATTAAAAATTATCTGCTGAGTCCTAGGTGTGGTATATCCATCTAGATATACCACGGTGTCTAGCCACTCATGCCATGGTAGCTGAGAACGTCACTGATTGGTCAAGAGTGCCCATCAATGACTCTCAACCAATCAGAGAGCTGCTTAGTGTCTAGCTTCTTGGATAGATCATAGTAAGTCGTGTTATAATACGCGCTAGTGACACGCCATCAACCACTATCCCTCACGTAGCCTCACATAGCCTAATCTAACTGCATGATATGCAGATCTCCTGCTACGACGTACCATTTAGACAGGTCACACTAATATACATCAATACGTCGGTGGGATCCTAAAGTCAAATCAATGTCACAAGGAACTGCTTTTCACCAAAAGTGCTGCATGCACCCCGGCAGGAAATGTCACCGGATACGTCTGGACATCCCAACCATTATCCTACCTGGCTCCATGCGGTTTACACATCAGAACTTGACAGGTATATGTGGCTAATGACCCATTAACCTCGCACTTAAGTCATCGGGCATACTAAAACTAATGTCAGTGCGATAGGTATTAGTAAATGATAGCATGATAGTACTCCTCATCATATTTTGATACATACTTCAATTGATCGAGATAACAGTAAATATTATGTTGAATTAAAGACGTCTGCAGCCCTGCAGAGGAGGTCCCAGATAACAATAATACGTCATATTACGTCAAAATAACGGTATAAAACGTTTTGCCACAATAAGGAGCCATATAGAAAACGTTATATAGCGTTGTATAACGTGTTTTGTTTACTGAGATACAAGCATGTACCCAAAGTTGAAGCTGAGGACCGTGCTACCTGTGAAGCTTCCTGATTATATAGAGAAAACTAATGATGGATCACATGACAAATTCCACATTGATTGTGCATTCCTTAGACTGCATGCAATAGAGTCTTCCCTGTGGCATGTAACCCGCTGCCAGGGCTGGGGTGTTCAGCAAGGAGGAGCTTGTGGAGGTCTAAGGTAATATAAACAGCTTTACAGCCTGATGGCCCACATCAGTCAATTTACCTGGTTACTCCTTCGTCACCACTTAGTATTAGGGCAAGCAATGAGCTAATCATATTATAGGCCTATATATATATATATATATATATATATATATATATATATATATATATATATATATATATATATGTATATATATATATATACCATATATAACATTAACACTGACTTTGTTTTTCTAATAGCCCTTTTAGCCCTACGTCCTTATCCTGCAATGCAGATCAGACGCCAAATGTCATATTAAATGTAGGAAATTCAATGTTAGTGACTTTGTAATTGCCTCTGATTCCCTCAGTTTCTCTAAGTTACTCGAGGCCATAACAAGATCATACTTTGTGGGGTTGATTTATTTTATGGGCACCTACAATTCAATTGGCCTAGGCCTCCCAGCTGCAATATCTGAGGGGGAATGGGGAAAGCTCACAGAACTTAATCTATGGTCGATTTATTGCGATGCTTGAGAGATTGCTAGGAGAGCGCAACCGACCGGTCAGGATTTGTTGGTCTCGTCAAACACTATAAACCTGGCACCCCCTGGAGTAGGGCAGAGGGTGGGCTCCCTGCAGCCTAGGCCACGATCCTGCCCTAGACATGGCATGATGGTTTGTAACCAGGAAATATCAAAGATAATTTGGTATGCTGTGGCTATGGGCATAATAGTATATATATAGAATCCTTAGTAATTATTGTAATAAACTGAATCCTTAGTAATTATTGTAATTTAATCTTAACTATAGCACAGATGCAGAGAGACATACAGATGGACAGCTAGATAACACATTTATATTTGCAGAGAGAGGGGGGGATATAGTCAGATATTAACAATACAGGAGAGCAGGGCCTAATGGAATGGAGCTCATTATATACTACATTAGGTGACAAACGTCGCATAATAATTACGTGTATGGTTCAAAAGCAGCACTAGTAACTTTCAAGGAAAGCCGTTTCTATATGAGCCAAACAAGCCCATGCATGACGTTGCTCCACAGGCGTGTTCCACCCACCGCCTCCTGTCCTTCCGGCCGCAGCTTCCCAGGTCATCGGCTGTCCGACCTCTAGGGCCTTGGGTCAAACGCCTGGCCAGGGTCACCTTGGCCCCTGGTTACCCCTGCATCCTGCAGGACCGTGCCTGCATACCCCTGCTCATCCTTCCTGTCTCACTGACACCCAGCCCACCTCCTACTATTGCCTCTCCTTATTCCACTACGCAGCATGTGTATACTACGAGTATTATCTCCAAATTTAAATATTGTAATGTCCATAAAAGGTGATGAGGCCTCCTTGCTTTTCAAACATCTGTCATCTATTAAACCCATTGAAAGCCTATGGCGTTTTTACGCTGTCAGTGAACTGCATGTGGGTATATGCTTCCTCCTGCATAATATGTGCCTTAGATTTTCTTCGATGTTGCTCAGGCCTGAATCCTCCATAGTTTACCCTCCCTGAAATTGCCTGTCTCCTATATCCTTCCATCACAGACTTCCTGCTCATACCCTTTGACATTCGGGTACAATTTACAGTGACCATGCCATGCAAGCCATCCTGCTCTCACTAATAGTGCCCCCATCCGTGCGACATCCTGAGATCCTTCCTGTGTTTTCTAATGCAGGGTCCATATCCAAAACCAAAGTGAAACTAATAATGTCGTATTGAAGCACATAATATAGATAGAGTGTACACACCTCCCCTTAAAGGGGCTGACGAGTCTTTTACGCGCACACCCATTTCAGATCTTGTAGGTACAGGCAGGCAGAAAGGCAGTATCAGAGTGGCAAAGTGACTCAAGATGAGCAATATACAAGTGACACATGAGCCACTGCCCTGCCACTGCCCTGCTCTGCTCCTGTTCTTTCCCTCCCTTCAATATTGTAAATACAATGTAGAAACTAACAGCTGTAATCCTGGAATAATAGGTGGTGGGAAACAGAGTATGTATCCTTTTTAAAGCATCCCGGCAAATGGAAGTATCCCTAGGCACTCTCGCATCATTGCTTTTCTCTTTGGAATCCCTTCAACCAAACACCACGCAACCCCTGTGCTGCTCCCGGGGACCTGTCCAGTCCTCTCCAGTCGACTTCCCCAAACCTTTTGGGTAAGCCTAATGGCCAATGTCCAGTCAGAACCACTCTAAATAATGAGAACAATATACTGGCGTCCAAACCCATGTGTTCTCAGGCCTGCTTATCTGCTCCCTGATTGACGTCCGGGAGCTGCCCTGGAGTATGGGAAGGGGGAAAGGCTTGGGGGCCAACACCAATATTGTGCATAGTGGGCGGCTTGGAAGGTGTGTTGACGTGGTACCCTTTAAGTGGCATGTAAGCTCGTTTACAAAGTCAGGAGGGATGACCTCTGGATGGCATGGCTCTTAGCAACTCTTTGCGAGTTGAGATTTATTCAATTATTTTGCTATTTCTTCCAGAGCTCTGTACTAATTGATGCAAATAATAGGCTACATTATCAGCCTATTATGGTTTATAAGTATATTACCGTAGCTGTTACCCTGATTAAATTATGTATTTTCACAGCTATCATAATATTACATGCACCGAAGAAGACACACGAATCTGCACATATTAATGTGCCCATATCATATGCCCCCTTCCACTTTCAGAGGGCTTGCCAATCATACGTGTCACACACTTGTAAAGCATTATCTCACCAACTAATCACCATAGAAGACTAACTGTAAAAATGGGGGGTCTGTATTAGTACAGTAATACAAATAGGTGTAAAGGTGGTTTGTGTAATATAACTTTACTTACACTGACGACAGGCGTGGCGGCTATCACTTGGATTAATGCTCACATAGGAAGTTGATCTACTTAAGGTAAAACATACTGCAACACGCATCTCGCATGCGCTATTTCATCAAAACACGGGTCAACATCTACACAAGTCGAACGCCGACACAAATGCATCCTACACTTTAGAGTATGTGTTAGATTATTTCATTTCATGGTGTTTCTTCCCTCTTTATTAAACCTCCGATGGACATCGACCTCCTAATACTGCTACTGGCTACAAAAGCCCCCTCACGACAAATGCTCGGGGTGATGGACCTCATAAGAAGAAATTAGCTATGAGTCTGATACATATGACAAAGAGTGTCTTATAAGGATATTTTTTATGAGGGCAAAGATATCCATTAATTAAATGTATACTTTCATGTTCAGTGAGCTGTATAAGGCTGCATTGAAAGTTTGAAATATGACAAGGTCCCTCAAGGTAATATTATTGCAGCAATGTATAGTCAGTAATCTCCTGTGGATCTATAGGACCAGCCTATATATGCTACACACAGAATTACACATCGGTAGGTTGCTATTACATAGACCTAAATTGGCTCTATTACTCGAATATGCAGGCTAAACCTTATGGCTTTGTAGGTGCCTGGGTATATCTCTACTAGGATGCCCATTAAGATACACATCAGGAATGCTTGTGGACACATGGGACTTTATAGAGCCTACATCCAACTTGGTTATAATACCTGTACCAAGATATACCCACCTAAAAATACTAAAAGGGTGTCATTATTGGTGCTGTTGGTTATGGATAGATGGTAAAGGAAGCAATACCTCCCTTCTGACACATCCACCATGACCCTGGCACTGCAAGGTGTCAACCATCACCTCCAGCAAGACCAGAGAGCAGGCTAAGTAGCGGTTGGTGAAATCTAACTCAATTGGCTGGCTAAGTTCCCCTCCTGTCAGACTCTATGCACAAAAATGTGCTGAAAGGTCTACCAGGCACACAGGATGAGCAATAATTACACCGGAAGTCAGTAGCAGGCAGATACTGTTGGTTATTGGGGTGCCACATCTGTTTGTCTATTGTTGCCTGGCCTGGGTGGAAACAGAAATAAAGAATGCAGCTAGTTCCTGCCTCTTGTCCCTTTCACTCCTTCTCATTGTCCCAAAATGAAATATAGGCAGGGTTATTTATACAATATTAACCAGGCCATGCTCGTGTCTCTGTAATAAAGGCCTTTGGTTCGTTGTTCTTGGGTCCCTATGAGGCAGTGTTCTAGGGATGGCTCATATTGGATATCTGATATCTATAATGCAGAAGGATGTATTACATGATGTGCAGACAGAAATACAATGCAGTAGTATAGTACCAACCCATATAACACAAATTGCCTAATAACCAGTCTATTTCAATTGGCTAAGGGCAAAGATCATTCACAACTAGCCAACCTATAACAATTCTCATGCAGATAGCTGAACATAGCCTGGAGTAAGTTGGAAGATGCGAGCATAACCATACGTTGTTTAACTCTAATGGTGGAGTCCTGCAGAATAAATACAATATTGTTCCTCCAAATATTTAAGACCGGTGGGTTGTACATTGTTGGTGCTATAGATGACTTTAGAAAAAGTGCTTATGATATTATACAGAATGGGTTTGCTGATCCATATAATTCATTGCAATGATTTTCTTTGAGTCTTGTACTATGTTGGTGCATTATCTGTTAACTAGGTGATTAACCGAAAAACGATGCATGTGCCCTTTGGATGTAGACAAGTAGAGTTAAGGAGAACAAGACCGCAGAGTTCTTGTAATGGTGATTGCTTGTTCTAAATGGGGACCAGCCCAGCGGAGAAGATGGACCATCCAGCAAAGCAGCTGCATCAGCAGTCAATATCCCTGTTCGTCTTGTTTTCCCCAATATCCATCCTTACCTTTCCCACAACCTTCACCTTCCTTTTACACATTCGTTTCTCCTCCCCTACCCGCCAATGTAATCTTCCCCATCCTATGTGTCTAAATAACTAACTACCTATTTCCATGCCTCCCCCCATTTCCCCTCCCCTGTCCTACCATTTAAAATGCTATTCTGTGTGGCGAAGGAGAGTACCTAGCGGAATTGCTCTGATTGTGCAGTGCTTATCCATGTACCCAGTAAAATAAAAATGGCTGAACACACTGGAGATAATGCAGAAAGCCTATACCAACATTTCTTAGCAGCCCTTTCAGGAAATGTGAGTTCCTAGTTAGCTGACTAGATCAGTATTATGTAGACCATTGGCTAGAGTGCTGTTTTAATTTGATAAGCAACAGGATGAAGACTCATTTGCAGACCAACCCATTCTCCATTTGCTGATGATGTTTATCTTCACATACCTAGGCCTAGCTGCCTCTCCTCTTCCACCTTTTACCTTGATAGTCGTGAAGCGGGATGGGAGAGGGCATTGTTCGCCATATATCTACATCTGTCTGCAGGCGGGAATAGTTCCCATGATATCTGCTGGAGGGGAGAGGTACAAACAGCTATTTGCCCAAAGGAAATATAACTGACAGTATAGCATTGGCCATTCAGATATTTAGTTTATGGAGGGTGAGTAGACATTTAAGGTGGTTCCTGGTGCTTATTGGTATTTGGTGTATTTGACACTTTGTTGGTGAACGCTGCTGTAACGGGTAGATACATCTGAAGGGTTCCTGTTGGGACCAGAAATTGAATTGAATTGAGGCTTCATTGGAAAGGAATATACAGAAGAAAGCAGGTGTCACGGGGTGCTTGCTCTTTTAAAGACTAAAGCTGTGTGTTGTCCTAGTGGCAAGCCCGCATGAAACATGAAAATCATATAGCTTGGAATAAAATGGCATTATCACCAAATCTTTTAAATCACCTGGGATGTTCTGAGAAGGTAAGGGTGCATGGATATAAACTAAGTTAGGAGGGGGCATGTGCGGCCAAAGATAACTGGTCGCTGGTCGCGTCCATTGCTGTATATACTATTGCCTGTCACTATACAATAATTGAGGGTCATATATTTGTACTCAACACCTGTTGCATGTTATGGAGATCTATTCTGAAGACGTGGCTGTGGGACACATGTGCACAGGCTAAGTCCTACTGGCAAGCCAATGAATTAATTACACTGCAGCAGTTGGCCTACCATGTTTCAGTATATGCTTATATATTAATTGACTCAGGGTAACTGAGTAATACTAAACGACCCAGCCATGGATTAAGACGTTTTTGTTACATGGGAGAATCTTTGTTATTCAGCCAGTATTACAGATAGAGCTGACATGACAAAGAATACAGATGGGCAAGATCGGGGGACACATGTTTCCTTCGAAAAAAATTTAAAATGTCTTTCCGTCTTGCTGTAAATCGCCTGCGATCTTTACATATTGATTTTTCTCTTTTCCTTAAACTCTTAACTACTGTTAAATTGCTACCCTCTAAATGAAAGGTACATAGGCTCCAATATTAAAGCAAAGATAGAAATGACAACTTCTGCCAAAATGTGCTATATTTCTCTCCTCACATGCAGAAATGCCATCTTGTACGCTCATAATACCCTCATACACACAACAAAACTATCTAAAACACTTAAATTACATTTAAATTAAAGAATATAAGACACAGAAATGCTACGCTGGATCAGCTGGCATGGTAAATCCCACTGTTCTCATTGTAGGGCACGAATCTTGCAATACAGATACACTTGAGGCAGCTCAGTCACAACAGGAAAAAAAAAAGACATGACATAGGGTAGACATGAAAATGCACATGGCACAGCACAGGCTCACAGGAACGAAATGGCACTACATGACATGACCTTTCACTTAGATCCACATGACACACAGGGCCCTCGCTGTCTGTAACCCCATGGCCTACACAACGAACAAATATTTTTTAAGTTTAATCTAAATGAACCAGGAGAGGTGGAAGTGAGGCTAGCGCATGCCACACATCAAAGAGTGGCGCCCCGTGAACGGCGTCTGGTCGTTTCCCGCGCTGCTGCAAGGGTGTGGATGCTACAGCCATTGGTACTTCTTGTACTGCGCGAGACGTCAACGCGTGCAGACAAATTTGTACCCGCCGTATCTCCAGCATTTATCGTCCGATCAACTCACTTTTTGATAGGGACAAAAGGCGGTACACGCCTGCAACTGTCACCCACATCCACCTGCACACCCACATCCACATGCTCTCCCACACCCACCTGCTCACCCACACCCACCTGCTGGCCTGAAATGGAATAACATACATGTATGACACATGACTTGAGGGTACTTTTTAACAAGGAATTCATTTCTGATGCCAGAATTGACCAATGAATGATTCTAAGGGAGTACTATATCTAAGTACATGATAAGCTCCAGCTCCAGCTCCAGCTTACCCTGAGTCATCTGTGAGGCCACTCACACGCTCAATCTTTATATCCACGCAATATAGTTAATCTTTGTATCAAACAACTTATGTACTCAGTACTAGATTGCATTGGTTGAGATATTGATGGTCCATCTTCGGTAAGTGCATATCCAGCAATACGTCTTATCAACATAACCTTTAGCACAGAGGAATGGCTTTTATGAGTTATCAATGAGAAGAATTGGTAATTACAATTGTAGGATGACATTTTCTGGCTATTCAATATAACATGTTTTCTTTATATAATATAAATCGTATAATAGACACAACTGCAACACCAGACATAAAGTATAAAGTGGAGTTAATTGCCTTTTGAAGGTACAGTAGGTGGTTTCAACTAAAACGTTTCGGCAAAGGGGTGATGCCCTCTTCAGGTGATTCAGATTAAGATAACAATTACAATTCATTCTTTCCAGGGCCCCCTAGTTATCTGCCTGGTTATCTATACATTCTATATCTGCCCCCACTTACCGTACCTAGCAGTATTGTATTGCCGCTCTCTTTTAAAGGTACAGAGGCAGACACAGAGAAACAGAGAGTCCCCATCCCTTTTGACCCACCAATGTTATTTTGATGAGTCATTCCCCATAGGCCCCTTTGGGTGTGGTCTATTATCCTGCATGGGGGGTATGGGAGAACGCTACACTGAACTGCTCTATACATTTCCCTTTGCTTAGAAATATTCCCCCTTTTATGGGTGGCAGTATATTTGCTTCCTCATGTAGATTATAGTTTGTATTGTGCTGGCCCTCTGTTGTTTGCAATCTTGCAAAATATAATTTGGTTTACATAGAACAGATGCTTAACACAATATCAATTCCATCTGTGTTGATAAAGACTGAAAGGACGAAAGAATGAGAGTAAATATATATTATAGTTATATCGCAAAGACATCTTGATGACAGACTCATACTGTGCAGACATAACATCTAGTTGTTCTGCCAATATATTCTATAGTTCTGTCTCTTATTTTTGGGACGGACTTTGAAAAGAAGGTCAGGGCCTTTCTCCCTGTGAAAAATAAGACCACCACCCCCTTTGACTCTTTCATGACAGGGGCACAGCAATTATGGGCATATTCAGAATGAGTAAGGTATTTACTCCTTTGGCTTACGTGTGTATAATTATAGGGATGGACAGGGGAATAATGAATTAGAATGTCATAGGAGGCAGTCAAGGAGGCACCCTGGTCAATGTCCACCTTTCATCATCAAGATGAGATCAGAAAGTAGCTAACAAATCTGTCTGGAACTTGGATTAGCCAGACACTTATGATCTAAAGGGTCTTTACCTTTGCCAAATTAACCTATATCACCACATCCTATAAATGATTAGTGATTATAGGCATTATATAGAAAGGTATTGGTGTGATACAGATCATGAGAATTGCAACTGTTGTCAATATTATCATAATTCTACAAGGGGACAGCTATTGGAAATGTCTGTTTCCATCATTCAATGAACTCGTAGGCTCCAGTGAAAACCTAGAAAATGACAAGGCCGGTTACGGTTATTGCAGCTATGCAGTAAGGATCGTTCTGAAAGGCCAGTCCACATAAGTGCAACATCTACCAATGAAAAGCTATAGTCAAGCAGCTTATCCTGGCATGTCCCTACATACCACGTATAAAAACGATGCGTACCAAAATAGAAAGGACTATACCAAAACGGGTGACATAGGTCAGGCATACCTTGATGGATAGGTCATAAAGTGAAGCAATAAATCCCTTCTAACACAACCACCATGACCCCTGACCTCTACAGTAAAGTACTCACACACCAGCAGGATGTCAACCTTCAGGATGGCCAGAGTCATTTAACTACACATTAGCATTGGTTGTGGACACATGGGACTATATACAACCTGGTAATGGACATATACCAGCATATACTCACCTAACCATTCTCAAATGGTGTCATTATAGGTCCTGTTGGTCATCGGCAGGTGGTAAAGGAATCAATATATTCATGACAGAGCCACTGTGAGCCTTCACCTGCACAGTAAAGTATTTACATGCAAGCAAGATGTCAGAGAGCAGTTCAAGCATAGGTTGGCCAAGGTCCCATCCTCTCAATCTCCTTACACAAAAATGTGCTGAAATATCTACCAGTCTTACAGGATGAGCAATAATAGCACCGGAAGTCAGTAGCAGACATCTGTTTGTCTATTGATGCTCAGCCTGCATCCTGTTCCCGCCTCTTGTCCCTTTCACCCCTAGTCATTGATCCAAAATGAAATATAGACAGGGTTATTCATACAATTATACCAATCAGGCCATGCTCGGGTCTTGGTAATAAAGGCTCTGGGTTTGTTGTTATTGGGTTCCTATGAGGCATTGTGCTCGGGATATCTTATATTGGGTATCTGATGTCTATAATGCAGAAGAATGTATCACATGCTGTGCAGACATAAATACAGTTAGTATAGTAGGGCCCTATACCAACCTCCAAATCACAAATTGCCTCAAAGCCAGTCATTTTCAATTTCACAAAGGGCAAATAATAATACAGAAATTAGGAAACTGATCAGCAAAAGCATATATTCAATTTTCAATTGGTCTGGGCAATGAAAGCATGGATAATTATTGTGCAGGTGGCTGAGAATAGCCTGGACCTGAGCCCGATATATTAGGCTTCATCAAAAAGTGAGTTTAAAGATGTGAAAGCAAACCCAAACATTGTAGAACTCTTGGAGCCCTTTCCCTGCAAACATGAACATGCCTGCCTCATTGCCTGACCCAGGTAATCAAAGTAATAAAGGGTCAGAGGCAGAACAAGTAAACATTGTTTCTCCAAATTGTAAAGATCTGCATGCCAATTTATACATTTGAGGTGCTTTAGATGCCTTTAAAATGAGCTAACAATATGATGCAGAATGGGCTTGCTGGTCCGTATAATTCATTACAATGATTTGCTTGGAGTCCTATGTTATGTTCAGGCATGATCTGTCAACAAGGTGATTAACCAAAAACAGCTGCATGTGCCATGTGTATGGATCTGGACAAGTGCAGTTGAGGAGAACAAGACCGTCGAGTTTTCCATGAAGCAGAGAAGCCAAGCCATCCACCAAAATAGCTGCATCAACATTCTACATCCCTGTTCCTCACCTTACCAATATCCAATTATTCGTTCTTACCTTGCCTACTAGCCTCACCTTCCTTTCACACTTAATCTTCTCCTTTCCCAATGCTTTCTTCCCCAGCCTATGAACCTAGATGGCTACCTACCTATTTTCATCTCTCCCCCAATTACCCTCCCTGCCCCACCATTTAAGATGCTATTCTGTCTGGCAAAAGAGGTTGCCCAGTGAAATTGCTCCAGTACCAGCAAATTAAAAGGGCTACTTGGGATAATGCTGAGAGCCTAAACATTTTTGAGTTTATAACGTATCTTTATTGCACAACGTGATTTTCTAAAGAATACGGTACATTCAAATGGGTACAAGACCCCAAAGGTATGCAGGCTGATCAGAGCAGCAATATGATATATTCTCAACCAGTTACATTTAGGCGCCTGGGAGATAACATAGAACTGCAATAGATTTGCACCTCATTTCCCATCATAAAGCTGATTGAATAGTATTAAGTGAACAATAAGTATACGGGTTAGTTACATAATTAAATGGTATAAACTTGTCATCTGTCATATGTGAGCCACATTACGTGCGATAAATGTTACTGGTTGTATTACGGTCATGATTATAAAACATATTCTTTAATGCGCCTCTCATGAAAAGAGATGTCCTTGTTAGAAATTAGATCAGTGACATGTAGACTCTTGCTGAGAGTGCTGTTTTAGTTTGCTAAGCAACAGGATGAGGACTTGTTTGTAAACTATCCCATGTGCTGACGATGTTGTCCTTCACATAGCTGCATCTCCTCCTCTAACTTTTACCTGACTATATTGGTGGTTGTGAAGCGACATAGGGGAGGGCATTGTTCACCATATTATAAAAAACGCTATTTGCCCACAGGGTATAACTGCACAGCCAAAAATAATTTATTCATTTTCAGAAAATATTTCTTGTTTTAAGTAAAATAAACTTAAAACAAGTTTGTCCATAGGATAACAAAATTTTACTTGAAAGCATGGTTGAGTTTAATAAACTTAGAGTAAGAAAAACAAACAAGAAAAACAAAGAAGAAAGAAATTCTTAAATCAAGTATTTTTAATATACTGGAATCAAGATGATATTTCCTGACAAATTTCTCAAAATAAGATAATCTTTCTTACAGAATGGACCTTTTTTCTAGAAAACATTTTTCTTAAGTAAGTTTTAATTTCTTATTCAAGTAAATAAACAAGATTGATGTTCTTGCCTGGGAAAGGGGCATGCTTATATTTAATTTTAGTCTTAGAGAGAAAGGATTGATGCCAGAGCATCAGAAAGAGGTTCATCAGATTAAATGCAGCTTTTGGTAGCTACAATCGAAGTTTAAGCAAACAGACCTTTATTCAATGTCATTTCACTTTATGTAATGGGACAGGTAATCCTTCCCTTTATTTAAATGATATTACCAAGCAAATGGTGTCTCTTATCATTTCTTCCTAATAGATATTATAATTCATTCACTGGAACAAGGGTTCTTACATCAAATTTTCCCTTTTCCCACATATTTTTACCCTCTTCTGTTTCTTTGGGACTTATTTTGGGGCAGAAGTGTATACCCTGTTTGATAAGAAAGTTGTTGTATTGTATAGTGGTGGCCTCTTGTGGCACAACATGTAACTAATGATCTTAATTTAAGAAAATAAATCTTATTTAGTAGTATGTATACTTGATCCCTATAGAACCTAACTGAACTCACATTCCACACCTATAAAGTTCCCAAATAATGGAAGGAATTTGATGAAGGCATTAAGCATGGTCATAACCATCACATAATAGAGTATACTTGCATATTTTTTCGCCCTCATTGACACTTTGGATTCATGGTTTCAGGTTTTCAAGACATAGCAATCTTAGATCTAGAAATAGAACTTTCTTATTTCAGGAATATAAGATATAATCTTGTTGGGTACACAAATTACCAGTTTTAAGAAAATTTCTAAAGAAAAATAATTTTGAATACTTGTTTCTAGAAGAATACTAGAAAAATATCAGATTTTTTTTTTAGCTTCCCCTTTCTGAAAACAAGATAAACGTAAAAACTCAGAATGAGTTTATTCCTTGAATCAAGAAAATTTAATCTTGATTCTAGTATTTTCTTGGGGTAAGAAAATTATTTTTGGCTGTGTGCTTCAGCTGGTCTCATGGTGAATCTCTTGCCATTCAAATAAATTAGTCCTTGGAGGGTGAGTATGGATTTAGGGTAGTCCCTGATGCTTATTGAAATTTGACGTATTTGATCATTTGTCGGGTGAGTACTGCAGTATCCAGTAGATACGCCTGAAATGTTCCTGTTGGGACCAGCTATTCAATTGAATTGAATGCTTTACTGGATATAGGGATATACAGAAGACAGCAGGTGTACTTGCTCTTAAATGTCCTAAAGCAGGTGTGCTGTATATTGTGTTAGACTGTCAAGCAATCAACATGTATAACTTCACGCGCCTGGGAATGCTCAATATGATTTCAGACAGTACCCCACAAACCGTCTGATATATAGGAGAACTAAACATCATCGAGAGTTGTACTCTTCCTATATACCCTCCCCCTTCTCTCTCAATCAGAGAGGGCAATAAGACAGTACATATAAGCTACGGCTGTCTGCTCTGATGGTCTGATGAAATAGCTTTATCATTTCATCAGGCCCAGATTAATCTATTCGTGTCTTGATCACCCCTGGGGAAATACTCTTAGGGTACTCTTCTACTTACGCTGGTGAAGTTATAATTGAGGGCCTCTATCATATTACACCTATGCATACACTGAAAACCCAGAGAAAGGTTCCTAGTCATTATGACGACCTATGTTCCCAGCCAACACACCCAAATGGGCCCCATATGGGCGTGTCTCTGGGCACCCTGGGATAGCCCATATCTGGGTATTTACTGGTATTTGTCAGGGCTTCCAGATGGGACCCATCTGGGCTCAGCCAAGAATATCAACATGTCATTTTTGCACTGCAAAGCCTTCAATTCATGGTCATTTCTGAAAATGTTCAATTAATTTACATTTCAAATTGACATTATATGCATTTTTGCAAAAGTGGGTTTCACCTGGGTTGGATATGGGCGAACTGGGCAATGGTGTCCCTGGGTTTCCCATGGGCTCAGCATGGGCAGCCAGGTAGGGCCCAGGTGGGCTCAGCCCATGTACTGAACTTAGTTTTTAATGGATTCCTTGCATTGTAGATGCTTTAATTTATCCTCGCTTGTCCCTTTCTTCTAGAAAATGCAAGTTCAAATTATTTCTCTGATGCTATGTTGTATAACTGGGTTTCAACTGGGCTAGAGCTGGTCTAAGTGGGTTGAGGTCTGCATGGGTTTTCCATGGGCCTGGTGTGGGCTGCCAGTTGGGTTCCATGTGGGCCAACCCACCTACTTCACTTTCTGGGCTAATTCTACCAACACAACTTTCATGATCATGTTTCAAAGACCTTTTCCCAAAAGAGTGGGGTTCATCTGGGCTAGCGCTGGGCTAAGTGGGCAAGTATTGTTCCTGAGCTTACCACTAGATGTCATCATTGAGAGTACATGGGATTTGATATCCTCTGGACATTTTCTTGTCTTTATTACAATGAGACATGAATTCACAATTCCTTTAAAACCATTGAAATGAAACAGTTTTCACAGTACGTTCATATCATATGAAATTGTCTACACAATTTTGCATATGAATAGAGAGACAAGGAGCATTCTGATACTGACACCTTTCCCCCGGATATGATCATAGTACATAAGCCCAAGACCCCCTCAGTTCACTATCAGACTTATAGGAACTCTGACTGTGTCACCCAATATGATCAGAGTTGTAGTCAGTCAAAGGAGGCATTTTGCTTTTCCTGCTTAAATAAAGGGAAGAGATAACATTAAGTGCAAGTAAATTACTTGACCCACTGGAATACTTGTTGGTAACTACTCTTAACATATGGTCACCAACTACATAACGACTAAGCTTATATCTAAAAAAGTTGTTTCCTTCCCCCCCAACCCCCCTCAATTATGTGTTCCCCAACTGGAGGAGCCCACCTGGGTCCCACTTAGATCTGAACAGGGCTAGCCCACTTCAAACCTGGGCAAGCCCTTCTGGGCCCCACCTGATAGCCCCGGTCAAAACGAAGCGGGCCCCAGATGGGCAGCCCATGTGGGCCCAATAAGGCAGCCCATCTGTGACCCATCTAGGGCCCACTAGGGTGTGTTGGCTGGGTTGTCATAATGACTAATGGAAAGTGCTCTGGAGAATGGTGTATGAATATAGTCTCTAATTAGTTCACCTCCTAACAAGAGGCATCCCTTTCACATATTTGGTTTACTCTTGATTAAACTAAGTAGCTTTACTTGTTATAAATAACTTGTGTATGGGTGGGAATGATGGCCTTGAAGGTATAGAGACTACTCTGCTCCCGCTCACCAGTTTATATCTCATGACAGAAAATTTACTAAAGTTGCCAATTTTGGTATTGTCAAAATGACGACCCTGAGGTTTTCAGTGTAGTACTGCCATGGACTAGGCTATAAATCCTACTTTAAAATACAAGATTTACTATGCATGCTAAAGTACTGCCATATTCAATGTCCCCTTTTGAATACATTGTATTTCTTTGGAGAATTTCACAGAAAACCAAATAAGTTTAGTTCCATTCGGTGTTTGACGTTTATTCCAGGGTAAAAGTACATCAAGATGGTGGAGGGCAGTTTAGTTGTTGGCGACGTTTCGGTTTATTTTATAAACCTTCAATCAGGCAGTATTCAATGGACTATATTCAATGTCCCCTTTTGAATACATTGTATTTCTTTGGAGAATTTCACAGAAAACCAAATAAGTTTAGTTCCATTCGGTGTTTGACGTTTATTCCAGGGTAAAAGTACATCAAGATGGTGGAGGGCAGTTTAGTTGTTGGCGACGTTTCGGTTTATTTTATAAACCTTCAATCAGGCAGTATTCAATGGACTAAGAAATATGTCAGAGAATTTATCAATGGGCAGTGGCATTTGTCTATAATGCTATTATCTGCCAGTTATTTTGTAGTTCCCCTTCTAAATGTTGTCTACTGCAGCTCTGCTTGTCTGAGCGTGTATCTAGAGTTATCATATACCCCATGCATGCACCTGGTGATCATTTACAACGTGGCCATGACAATAAAGAACACATCTATTACTGATAGAGTTATACTTCACATCATCTTATGACTCCACCAGGCAAACATGTAGCGACAGCATATCTTAAAGGATGTACGCAGCTCAGCTACATCATATCTTCAGAGCTCCCCATACCATACACGCAAAACAGACATCTCACATCACTATAATCAGGGTTTACATAGATCGACCTATATTGACTAGGGGTGTGGAAGGCACCCGCCTGAGCTCTACGCAGAGCACAAGCTCACTTTAATGGAAAAAACTATTCTGAGGTCAGAATCTGAGGGAAGAAGGTCCAGGGCACTGCCTGAAAAGCAAACTCAAGTTTGGATGCCTCGTTATAGCACATTAGCTAATGGTGTCTCATGCATTAAAATGCATGTTAATCAGAGGAGCAGGAAGTAAGGTCACTTAGTAAGGAGAAGAGAGATGAAGATTGGATTGCGAGAAGCAAAGAGGACAAGGGAATGAGTGAATGGAGCAGGGAGGATAGGAGAAAATTATTAGAAAAGATATATGCATTTCTTTTTATATGATACAGTGGGCAAGTCTAGCTATTAATTCAACAAACACTATTCTATTTTCCCAATTCCCTTTGATATCGGCACATACATTCTAAGCCTGCTCACACTGATTGTATCTAGCAGTGTCATGCAATCCCCCATCTCTCCTTTAAAGGCACAGGGGAGCACATGGGGAAACAGAAAGTCCCTATCTCTTTTGATCCATCAGTGCTATTTTGATGGGTCATCCCCCATATGACCCTTTGAGCGTGTGGCTTGTTATCATGCTTGGGAGCACGCTACACTGCCCTGCTCTATAACCTTTGTTTAGTTTTCCAACCACTGAATATTCCCCCTTTTTATGGGTGGGAGTTTTTGCTTCCTCATATAGATTAAACTTTGTATTGTGCCCGCCTCTGTAGTTTCCAATCCTATAAGCTATCATTTAGAGTATATAATATAGTATGTTATTGCTATTATTGATAATTGATATTTTTTAAGCATATCCTGCACAAATGATATCAATTCAAGAAGACAATCTGTGTTAATGACGACTACAAGCACAGAGAGAAGTAAAGCTGTCAACTGTGTCTCCCACGTGGTTCTTGTAAAATAGAGAGTCAAACAGCTAATGACTCTGCTTATATGAAGAGTCAACTTGAGTTGACTCTCCACTATCAGTGTCAACTTGAGTTGACTCTCTACTATCAGTGTTAATTGCAGAGTCAATAGCTGCTTGACACTCCATTTTTACCAGAGCCACGTGGGAGACACAGTTGACACCTTTACTTTTCTGTGTGAGGAGAAAAGAATGATAGTTAATATATATTAAAGCCACATCTTGATGACAGACTCATTATGTACAGAGATAACACGAAGAAGCTATGCCGATGTCCTAGTTTGGTCTCTGAAAAGTATATATTTGGTCTCTGAAAGGTATAATATTATTATAATGATACCTCAATGAATAGCACAGTGTAAATATATTTTGACCCTCCTCCATTGTTTTATGAGTTCAATATGATCTCTATATCATGTACAGGATACAGGATAGTAGGTGATATACAGATTTATCTTATTTCTTTTTCTCATTTTCTCATATTTAATGTCTCCCCTCCTAATGTCTTCGTAAAGCATGATGAAAAAGGTTTTACTTATAATACTTCCAATACCTACAAATTTATATTCAGGATAGGAAAGCTTGAGGATAATGTAGCCTATACATAGTGTACTTTCTTACTGAGCCTCGATTCATACCAATTTTGATTTTACCATGTGTGGAATCTCTTTGCATGGGTTTCTTCTAAGAAACCTTAGAACAATATCTTCTATATTCCTGTTTAAGTGGCAATATGTTATGACCCACTGAATGCGTGAATAGTATAATAGCGGAGTTACAGTCTAAATGTAGTCAGCAGTCATTGTTGATGCTAACAATCATTGACTTATTATTCTGTTTTACATTATGAGGACTTTCGTACAAACTTTCCCCTAAAGAGGGAGTCATTTTGAAGATGGACTTTGGAAAGAGGGTCAGAGGGTCCCCCCCCCCTTGTAGATAATAAGGCCACTTTACTTCTTTGGCTTACGTGTTTATAGAGGGATTCACAGGAGAATAATAAATTACAATGTCATAGGAGGCAGCCAAGGAGGCGCCCTGGTCAATGTCCACCCTTCATCATCAAGATGAGATCAGAAAGTAGCTAACAAATCTGTCTGGAACTTGGATTAGCCAGAAGAAGAAGTCTGCTTATGGAACCCTATATATATTGCAGCTTACCATACACACACTAATGATCCAAAGGGTCTTTACCTTTGCTAAATTAGCCTATATCACCACATCCTATAAATGATTACCGTAAAACCTCGCGTATAAGCCTAACTCGTGTATAAGCTGCACCCTTTGGCAGATTATATAAGCTGCAGAGGGGGTCTGAAAATCGTTAATTTGGTACTGTAGTATACTTATAAAAACTCTCGTATAAGCCGCACCCTATATAGGCATGTTTGGTATCAAAAGAAAGCTGAGTCTGATTCGCGTACTAGCCGCGGCTTATACGCGAGGTTTTACGGTAGTGATCATAGGCATTGTATAGAAAGGTATTGGTGTGATACAGATCATTTTTGGTTTTGAATAGGTTTTTATTGTCTGACACAATATATACAATGTGATTGTAGACAAATATCGAAGTCCGATCAATGCTGGTTCCTTAATTACCAAATTATGATTGAGACAGGAAATATTTCCATATAAATCAAATCCTATAGAAACATAAAGCACAACTTGTTCTAATGTACAATCCATTCTGCGGGTGGTATTTAGATGTCCTAATGAATTTGCACTAGATAGTTTTTCATATTTGACGCATATGTTTACTAATACATACAGAACAGGTGAAAGAGTTAAAACACAATTATACAGGATTAAAACAAAAATAATAAAATGTATAAAAACATACAGCAGGGAAATACAGTGAGTTGGAGTGCATTGACTAGTTGGACAGCAATATGTGGGGAACATTTCAGTATCCATTGAATCATGTCATTACATTTCCTATCCAGCATTTGTCTTTCTGAAGCTAACACTTAGTCTTTTCAAATCCTTTATTCAGTCCTACGGACTTCTACATTTCTAAGAGCATGTCTCTGAGGGGTACCATCAAGTAAAACTACCTGGTGTCCAAGTTCGCATCACAGTGGCGGTTTCATCTAACAATGACGCCGGCCTACGATGTGGTATTGCAGGGCATACTGGACGGTTACATCCATCAATGTCGCCAGTCACAAGTATCCCTAATAGTAAACAGGCGGTTACATCCATCAATGTCGCCAGCCTTATTAAATATCCATGACGATTAGTGATTCGTCCAACATATCTTCCCGACTTGGGTTATCATTTTTTACAGTTAAATCTATACAATTTCTTATGCGCTGTTTAAACTTATGTTTGCTTTCACTATTTTGGTACCAGTCTCCAAGGCGGTCCCATAGGACGCATCCTCTATATAGAGGTGATTTCGTATACAATGCGGAATTATGTCTCTGAGTGGTGAACCTGACCTTATCTATGCTTCGAGTTATACGTGCTTTTGGGCGATTGTCTACCCATTTTGCATCTCGTGAATTTTTGTACATCAGTGACAGTAACAACTCTTGCCGCCTTCTCTCTAGCTTAGGTACACCTGAAGTGGTATGCATCTCATCTACTTTCATCTTAACACCTCCTTTCTTCCTGAGGCAGATACCCAGACCTCGATTCTGTAGACGCTGTAGCTTCAACAAGTTATCTTTGGTAGTACCTTCATATGCCAAGCAAGCATAATCGAATAACGACAATATCATTGATTTATATATTACAATCGCTACTTTACAAGTCATATTATCTCGAAGCTTTGAAAATTTGAACAACCTATTATTCACCTTTTGGTTGACATCCTTATAAGCTTGATCAAATGTTAGACCCCGATCTATACTTAATCCTAGATACTTATAACAGTCAACTACTCCGAGTGCCTGACCACTCATGTAGAACTTTTTGTCTAGCGTTCTGCCTACTTTGTGGGATGAAACGCTCCAGCAAATTTTAGTTTTTTGAGTATTCACAGTCAGGCGTTTCGCTCGGCACCACATTGCCACATTATCAATATCCTCTTGCAGTCTCTTACACACAGTGTCTACTTTGTTACTAGCATTATAAAATACCAAGTCATCCGCGTACATGATGTACTTGCAGTTTTTAATATGACTGCAAATGTCATTCACATATATTATAAAAAGGAGCGGCCCCAGCACAGAACCCTGAGGGACTCCAAAGCCAACTCTATTTACAGTCGAACGGTACTCACCAATTTTAGTATATTGCGTTCTATTGGTTAAGTAGCTTTCTATCCATTTCTCTAGTCTATCATCCAGTCCTAGCTCTTTAACTGTGCTCAGCAGATACTCGTGGTCAACACTGTCAAAAGCCTTCTTAAGGTCTACATAACATGAAGCCGTAATATGCCCCCTCTCCCTATTATCATATAAATCATTTAGGTACTGGAAAATTGCATCTCCAGTATCTCTGCCCTGCCGATAGCCAAATTGGTAATCACCAAGGTAGCCGGTTTGATCTAGGCCATCTATGATGTTAATATGGGCGATTTTCTCACAGATCTTGGACGGGACGGGCAGCAAGGCAATTGGCCTCCAGTTTGATATTACTTTAAGGTTGCCTGTTTTTGGGATCGGGTTTATGCGCGCCATTTTCCAGGTTTCCGGGAAGCAACCAAGATCAAAACTTTTTTGGTACAACCATGTCATTTGTGGGACCAGATTCTGAAGGGCCAATTTCATTACATCACACCTTATGTGCTCTACCCCCGATGTTTTATTCACATTAATATCATCGAACATGCAACCGACTAGACCTTCCGAGACTTTGACAGGACCACCACGCTTTCCAGACGCTTCTGCATTGTACAAACCAGTGGGTACCCTTCTTTCATAGCCCATCATCAGACAAAACTCCTCCAATTTCCGAAAAGTACTTGTTTAAGTATTCTACTGACTCATGTTTTGTTTTTAGTCTGTCATCGTCTCCAATTAGGAGAGGTGGCTCAGCAGGGCCCTCTGGTTTCAAAAGATCGTTTACATCATGAGAATTGCAACTGTTGTCAATATTATCATAATTCTACAAGGGGACAGCTATTGAAACATGTCTGCTCTCATCATTCAGTGAACCCATGGGCTTCAGTGAAAACCTAAAATATGACAAGGCCTGTTACAATTATTACAGCTATGCAGTAAGGACTGTTCTGAAAGGCCAGTCCATATCGGTGCAATGTCTACCTATAAAAACCTATAGTTAAGGGGCTAATATTTATGACAATTTTATGTTCATAGCAACATTTATCCTGGTATCACAAGTGATTATATAAACTGCACCAGCAATGTGTGTGAACACATAGAGGGCTTTAGTGCCTACACAGCACCTGGAAAAAGATTAATCCTGAGATAGGAAGGACTATACCAATAGATCTAGGACCCCCTAAAAGGGTCGGGCATACCTTGATGGATAGGTAGTAAAGCAAAGCAATAAATCCCTTCTGACACAACCACCATGACCCCTGACCTCTAAAGTAACATACTCAGATGCCCGCAAGGTGTCTACCATTACCTTAAGCAAGGCTGAAGCCATTAAACTACACATCAGTAATGGCTGTGGACACATGGTACTATATATAGAGCCTACATACAGAATGGAGACAGACATGTACCAAGATAAACTCACCTAAACATACTAAAAGGGTGTCATTATAGGTCTGGTTGGTTATGTATAGGTGGTAAAGGAAGCAATATCTTCTTTCTGACCACCATGACCCTCGACCTCCACAGTGAAGTATTCATATTTCAGGAAGGTGTCATGCATTACCTACAGTAAGAACAGAGAGCAAGCCAAGCAGAGACTGGTGAAACCTAACTCAATTGGTTGGCTAAGTTGCTCTTCTTAAAGTCTCGGAGCCTTGTGCAAAACGGTGCTGAAAGACCTTTGAGCCACACAGGATGAATGATAATCAAACCAGATTCGCCAGAAGAAGTTTTTAGCAGATGTACACTGGTTGAAGAAGGGGCGCCCTGCCGATTGTTGTTTGCCCTTTGCCCGGAAATTGAAATGATAAAGAGTCGCTGCCTCCTGTCTATCTCATCGTTTATCACCATTCCCAAATGATGTGTAGGTAGGGTTACTTATACAACACTAACCTGGCCATGCTAGGGTCTCCATAATATAGGTGTACTATACCTGGTTGTCATACGGCCCCTATATGAGCCAATACATGTACTCGGGATATATCAAATTGGATATCTGATATATTCAATGGAGAAGGATGTGCCTCAAATCAACATAGTCAGAAGAAGTACAATACACAGATGCATAAGCATTAGCCTTTCAGGATATAGTCTGATTTCGAAGTCTGACATCTGTATTCTGAGTTACTACTATCTTAAGTTCTCAGAATGAATATTATGCTAAAAGGACCTACACACACAGAAAAGTGAGAGTCATTGTCGCTAAAACTACCCTCACCTGAGGATCAGGCACTGCCTGACTCTCAGGTGAGGGTTGTTTTAGCGACAATGACTCTCACTTTTCTGAGGGTGTATGTCAATGATACATTGGTTATTCTATGATCCAGTACCTTGTACTATGCTGGAAAGAGTAATCTCTATTACATAGCTGACGACTACGATAAACGGTGAACACGTGCAAACCCAAATGTTCCTATAGTTATTTGGGTCTAGACTGGTGCACTAATACTTTCCTGTTCCAAATGGGGGACACGTCAGCAGGAAGGGCAGGCAGGCAAAGCAGCTGCCTCAGCAACGACAATTCCTCTAAGTTAATCTCCATCTTCGCTTCTCCCATCACCCTTTCCTTTCTTAATTCGCCAAAATCTGTCTCTCTCCCGATTGACATCCTGCCTCCCTGCCAACCTCACCACTTCACTTTCCGTTATACATATATAGATCTCCCTCATCATCTCCTCCTTTCCCCATCCACCGCGGTATTTGGGACTAGAGGGCGAGCTGTAGACCCATCAAGATGCTTGAGTTATTCTGCACAAGAAAGCAGACTGTCTGGTGGCATTGCGCTTATCCTGATATGCTCATCCACACACCTACCAAAATAAAGATAGATGAACACAGTGGGGATAATGCAGATCGCCCATGCCTTAAATTTGTCAGTAGACTATCCCAATCTCAATTCGGAGCTATCTCCTTCGCATAGCTATATGGATGTATACCCCACTCCTCCCTATGCCTACTTCACAATGGTGGGAGTGAAGTGGCATGGGGGGCACTATTCACCATAGATTTACATCTGTTGGCCAGCAGGAGAAGCTCCCATGAGATGTGCTGGAGGGGAGAGGTACAAACAGCTATTTGCCCACAGGGAGTATGACTGACAGCTTTATCAGAAATATCTTGATAGTATTTGCCATTCAAGTATATACAACATTGTTGAGGGGCACTGCTGTATATGGCGGACATATCTGAAACGGTTCTGCTGGGACACATATTTAATTAAATGGATGCTCCACTGGAAAGAAATCTACAGTGTGTTCAAAGCAGGTGTCACAGTGCATGTCTGGTATCTTAAAGCAGGTGCATGCTGTATCCTGTTTTAAACTCTCTGTTGATCTTCTCCATCCCTCTTTCATTCTCTCTCTATTACCGTCCTGACCAAAACTGTCAAATATTGTACACTCTTATATTCAACATAACCACCAATACTAACGCTTCCCATATATGTCTTCCTATAACTACTACAACCACTGTCAGATTAGAGCATCTTTGTCTCCTCAACCACCAGCCTCACGATATAGAGCATACGATAGATGTCTCACTTACAGGTTCAACAGGAAGTTGATGATAATTAACACAGATTTACCTTGACTAGAGGTGATCTACACATTGGTATACTTACCATTCTGAATAGCCCTAGATTACTTTAGTAGGAAAGGCAGCTACCATCTCTATAGGGACTACCTAATAAGGAAAGGAGTTTCATTTGGTGGAAATGTGTAATTGCTCTTGTTTACTGATGTCTTTATTCGACTTGATAAAAGCAGTCACGTTTGTCTTATTAAAGGTCTCTATTAGTGAATATTGCATGTTATTGGATTGAAAGGGCAGTACTAGAGGACACTATCAAAATCACATGGGATGGTTGAGGAAAGGTTAATGAGACAGGTTAGGTGAGAAGGGGAAGGGGAGGAAATGGGCAAGGGGTGTCAGTGAGGGGATTAATTTGAAATGAAAAATAGAGGACTGTGGTTGTAGTGTAACATTCATCACCAACAATTCCCTTCACTTGCTTCATTGTTTCCTGTCACTATATATATATACAGTGCTGTTGCGGTGCCATCTCTATAGGGACTACCTAATAAGGAAAGGAGTTTCATTTGGTGGAAATGTGTAATTGCTCATGTTTACTGATGTCTTTATTCGACTTGATAAAAGCAGTCACGTTTGTCTTATTAAAGGTCTCTATTAGTGAATATTGCATGTTATTGGATTGAAAGGGCAGTACTAGAGGACACTATCAAAATCACATGGGATGGTTGAGGAAAGGTTAATGAGACAGGTTAGGTGAGAAGGGGAAGGGGAGGAAATGGGCAAGGGGTGTCAGTGAGGGGATTAATTTGAAATGAAAAATAGAGGACTGTGGTTGTAGTGTAACATTCATCACCAACAATTCCCTTCACTTGCTTCATTGTTTCCTGTCACTATATATATATACAGTGCTGTTGCGGTGCCATAATGCAGTATCTTGATTTGATGACATTATTTCCCCCATGATATGCAGTGCTACTGCTGTACACATATAAAATCATGTTGGTGACAATATGATTATATCTACACTAGCACTATATCGATGCAGATATAATTTCTCCTAACAATTTTGACAGGAAACCTGTGTTCTTGAGGTGACAAAGGATGAGACATTTATCATCTTTCCTGCTGTTTCCAGTAGCACATGAAAACCAATGCTCAACACCACATTGGATTGGGTTCAATGTGTCTTCTCAATCTTAAAATGTTTAGGCCGTAGCAGTTTCGAAATTTATAGAAAATGGTAACCCATGACATTCCCCTATAATGTCCTCCTGCATTGAATTAGTGTAAGGAAATCATATACTGCGGTGGTTGCCTTTACGAAAGGGTAGCCAGGGCTTTTAAAAGTCTTAAAGATTGGGAGGCCGGCGATCTGCATATATATATATATATATATATATATATATATATATATATATATATATATATATATATAATGTAAAACATACAATCATTGCTCCATTATTTTGACAATGGCATGCCATACCTATCCCTGATTGGCATCCTTGTTCCCATATTAGGTTGCTTCCTCCTGCCTGTATCTGCTAACACTGACCAGAGCTAGCAGTGTCATGCGATTTTCCACTATCCCCTACATTAAGGGAACAGGGTCAGACAAAGAGCACTGGGGTCTACAGCTTTTGTCCCATTCCCTTTTGATCCACCAACACAATTTTTGATACATCATTGTTCATAGGGCCCTTTGGGTGTATCTTTTATATTCTGTTACCATAGAGGGGGTTAGCATCCCTTCAGCTCCCTTTAGCTGTATAAATACCATGTATTAGAACATAACTCTGGTTTGCCTCATATTTCCCTCTATTTAGCTTTACCTATTGCTTGTGACCATATCAATTCTAATTCTGAGTATTTTAACTGAGAATCCCTATGTCTACGTCCCTATGTGTTGATACTGCATGGCTCAGTGCATTCTCTATCAGATTAGTTCCCCCAATACTCTCCTGGGGGAGTGCCCGAGTCAGTGAGATAAATCAGGTACATTGTTATCAATCTCAAATCATGTATTAATAGACAAATATGTTGCACTGTTTATCAGCTAAAATGATAATGGAACCCATGGCATTGAAGAAAATGTTTGGGAAGTCTATTAGCTGATATATATATACCATCTTTAAGAGAACAGGGTCAAAACACAAGGTGTTTGGGTCCACAGCTTCTGCTCCATTCCCTTTTGATCCACCAACATTTTTCCTTTGGGCGTTTGTATTATCATTCTGTTATCATAGAGCTTGTAAGCATCCCTTTAGATCCCTTTGTTTAGCTGTATGAATACGACATATAAGAACATCACACTGCTAGGCCTCGTGGGTCCTATCTCCCTCTGTTTTGCTTCATATATAAATACATAATGCTATTTTTAGGCGCGACAGTGCTGCTTCATATTGATTATACTCTGTATTGTGTTCGTCCCATCTTATTTGCATTCTTGCAAACTGTGATTTTGTGTGCACAACAGTTGCTTGAAACAATATCAATTCCACAGCATATCGTACATACTGCACTAAATTTCCTTTTCGCTGATCATGCCACATCTTTTAACTGGGAACCCAAATGCAGAGACCTAGGGCAACACATCTCTTTCTGGTTTCTTTTATCTCCTTGGATTTCACATTTGTTTTGCTTTGTTCTTCCAGTTGTCAATCTTTTTCTCTCTCATCACCACAAAAACATGGCCTTGGATGAGGCCCTTTATCTGTTGGCTTTATACAGTAGCCAGAAGCCCTGTACAGGCACAACAGTGGAGATCTGATGATGGTAAGATTTTAAAGCCCCCTCCAGACTGAAACAGCGCAGTAGAACAGGACCGTCTCATCCAAATGGACAGATCGCAGGAGTGGGAAGCATGCGCAAGAGCAGGGGGGGGGGGGCAGTTTACTGAGAGGAACATGCATATATACACTGGGAGAGCCTGCATGCATAGGCAAAACCACTGTAAACTATAATACATTTCCATAGTTTTTCAGGAGTTGAGAAGCTAGACTGCATCACACCAGGCTGAAGCCTGGCTGTGATACAGCTCAGGCTTCAACAAATGGGGAATGATAAGTGGGCCATAATGTGCAGACGATATACCATTGGGGCACGTCATATGGGGATGGCACAGGCTTACCATACATAGAAATGTCATATCAAGCATGAATTAAAATATACCTTGCTATTGCTTCGTTTGATCCAGATTCCTTTAAACTAGATTGATTTGGGTGAAAATGGTTCATGTTTGAATGAAAGGGCATTATCTACATGCACCAGGGCCGTTCCTGAAATCAACTGTGACGCTCCAGGACAAGGAAAAGAGGGAGGCGGGGGCGTTGTACAGCTGCAGCCTTTCCTGCTGATAACTGCATCACATCTCTGGATGTGCAGGTAAAGCTGTTCCATATTCAATAGAGCTGCTCTCACCAACCTGTATCTGCTCACACTGACCACATCTAGCAGTATAATAATGGTGATTCCTTTGCCCTTTTAAGCTATCAATACAATTTGATTTGTCACCTTGCACAGGGGGCTCTAGGTGTGTGGTTTCTCATCCCTTTTATTAGGCTTTCCCAGCTGAGCTGAATTCATCCCATTTTGCTATCCCTTTTAGAGGAAACTTTGTGTCTGCAAATCTGTCCTGCAAACTGCCATTTCTTTGTGGAAAGATGATGCTCAAGGCAAAGTCAATCAGGAATTGATTATAACTTCAAGTACAAATATGATAAGACTTTGTGTCAGAAAAGACGCCATGTCATGTAGGATGTATTTTAATATAATTATATCCTTTGAATCCTCATTGCCACAAAATAAAAGCAATGGTAGTAGTATATAGGAGCATATTCAGCGCGTAAGAAACGGTAGCAAGTAGGTCAGTTGACACTTGCAGAACGGAAGTGACCTTTAAGAGCCAATCAGAAGCTTCTATATGACAGGAAGTGACGTCACTGACCTAGATTAGAGGTCATGACATACTTTACAAGCTTCTGATTGGTTAATATATGTCAATATGACCTACTAACTTTGTAAACACATACACGTGCTATACACCACGTGCTATACACCACGTGGCTTTCAAATGTCAACAATGACATTTCAGTAATACCGTCACATGCAGATGGAATACTAACTTTAGTATTCGATAAATACCGTTGGTATATACACAGATACACGACACAATTTGTTTTTTTCATTCTTTTTTATTTCACACAAAGCAAAAAGCAAAGCAGTTACAAAGTGAATGAGTTATTGGCACAGTTCAACCCACACCCTCCTCCAGTTTTAGTTTTCTCCATTTCTGCCTTGTCTTGAACTTCTTCTAGTTGCCTCACTCTGTACATGAGCTGACTGATCATATCAATTATTTTATCCATGACATCAGCGTTACTCTTCAACCCGTCGATCACGTCTAATTCTCTCTGAGTGCTGTCTGCAAGTAAGTTGTGTTTAGTACTTGCAGCTTCTTGCTCTAGAGACTTTAGTATAGACTCATGTATGGCTGGACCATTCGATCGGTCAGGTTGGTTGGCAGTTGGAGAAGGTTGTGTAGAGTGTGTTGAGGGTCTTGGGTTCGACATGTTTCTATCAAGAAGTTGATGCAATGAGCTCCACAAGTCTTAGTGTATAAACTTTGTAGTTGTTGCTTGTTGAACGTCCCACGCTTGTCTGACGATTTCTTCAAGAACGCTCTGTGATATACACTCATAGGGGGTAAACCATAAGGATCGAAATAGTACACTACTCCATCACTCTGAACATAGAAAGCTATCCAATGTTGTCCAGGTTGTGTGTGGGGGTGTGTGTTACTGACAAAGCAAGTCAGAGGTGTTGCTTCAGCAGGGCACTCATCACTAGGGAAAGTACCTAGGAAGTATCGTCGAGTGTGAGGGTGTTGGCTAAGAACAGTGTTCAGTTGTGAAGTCTTCATCTTCTCAGGCCATGTGGTAGTCTGTGACTGGTAGTCTGTCAGCTGTGAGTTGGATGTTGTTGTCGTAGAAAGCACAGATGACAGCTGAGATGGCGTGATTTGTAGGGGCGTTGAACCTCAGAGACACAGTCAACTTCCCTTGCTTCACTAAGTTGATGCGTGGGCATTCAGGAGTCCTGTCTGGAGTCAGGTCGAAAGCGAAGACTGTGTACCCTGATTGGAACTGTTCTAAACTGAGACCACAATCTTGACCTACAGCTAGTAGACCTGTCTCTCTGAACAAGTTCCTGTAAGCTTTCACACAGTTCCCTGCAGCAAAGTCAGTCTTCACTTCATATTTATGGTCATCATACTTCAGACCTACTTCTCTCACTGAGTAGTTCTGGAAGTTGAACGGGTTCTCGCTTTTAGTGCCTGACGCTGCAGTCTCTTTGACTAAAGCTAGTAGGACACGGGTCGGGATCTGGCTTGTGTCGGGTTGAGTCCAACTGTACTCTTGTGACCCTCCGTCTAGAGTGTGTTTAGTGACTCGACACCTCGTCAGAGTGTAGTTGAATGGCCCGAACTGAGGGTTCATCACTGTTTTATTGTGGACTTCAGCTACTTCGTCTCTCACAGTCACTTGGCGCACGCTCATCTCAGCTTTAGTGATCTTCACTTTGAAGTCCAAGTCTGCAGCTTGCATCATGTAGAAAGCTGGAGAGCTACGTTCATATATGAACTTGAACTCACAATGTGAAGGGAAGAGCTTGCACTGCTTGAGGAGGTCGATGTGGGGTCTGATGATGACTCCGTGAGTCCGTCTTGCACTGAACTCTTTCCGGCGAGCAACGAAACCTGTGTTAGCAGCAACTCGTCCTTCCATGTGGCCAGCTGTGTCCATCATCCACTTCTGTAGACCCTTCAACCGAGTAGTCTTGTCGTTCACTTCAGTTCCTACTAAGTCTAACAATGTCGATTTCAGTGCATAGTCTTCATTGTTCCCTGTCACTTTCTCTCCGTTGATCAACAGTTGAACAGAAGAGAAGAGGGAGTGGCCTATGTTGTTCACAGGTGCAGCTTCGTCACCTACTGCTAGACGTGTCCCAGCAGCATCTACAACTTCTATTTCCAAGTACAACTCTGCTTCACTCAAATCTGTGTACAGAGTAGTTGGCTCAAAAGTAAAGTCGAAAGAGTCAGTGTGGTCAGTCAAAGCATTGTTAGTTGTCTTAGTGACTGTCTGACTTTTCAGAATGTCTTTTTGAGTCACTCCTACTGCATGGAGATCTAACTCTCCTACAGCACATGTCTGGCCATGAGGATGTAACAGACTCATGATTAGAACAGTAGTGCTTTATTGCTAGCACGACTCTGCTTCTTCTTCTTGCGCCCTTTGCCTGTCTGCTGCTTAGTACGTCCTGCACGTCGGACTGTCGCACGGCGTTTGGCTGGAGTCGGTTGAGACACTCTGTTTATGTAGTTCTGAGCTGAAGAATGAGCTCTCTTCAATAGAGCTTGGCTTTGACCTCTGACATGTTTGTTTACACTCTTCTTGAGTGGTTTTCCAGCCATGACATCTGAAAGTACTCCTGCACCTGTAGAGAGTAGTGCTGTGCCAGCTGTCTTAGCAACTTTACGACCAATAGTGCTCAAAAGGGGGACAGCTCCTCGCAGTAATCCTGATATGATAGATCCAATACCATGACCACGTTGCCTAGCTACTCCACCGAAAGCTGGTAGAACACCGTGACCAAACTGAGATTTAGCATAGTAAGCACCATACTCCCCTCTAGGGGCTAAGTATGGAGGTGGGCCAAAGCGCTGAAGCATACTGTTACTATATGTGGTTGCTTATAGGCTTAAAAGCTAGCACTACAGTCACTGCTCCACGTTCAAATGGTATAGGACGACCTGTGCTGTCTCTTAAGTAGATCGCGATCTGTCTGAAGCTGCTCTTACTCACAGGTTGGTACATCAAAGGTTGGAAAGTGACAGTCTGTGTGTCACCTAGCAGTGGATTAATGTTTACAACTCTCAAGAGAGGTGCTCTCTTGTCTCCAACAATGTTATGTTTCACTATATCAGAGTATACATACACAGTCTGAGCTCTGAACTTCAAGTCTACTACAGCTTGACCTTCAGTTTTATTCATCAAGAAGACTCCACCTCCGAATCCTAACTGCACACCTAAGTTAACTGGTAGTTGTATCACAACATCAGGGGGTAGAGCTACAATACACTTCATTGTATACCTGTTGTATGTGAACACGTTAGATTTATTGTTCTTGTGGTGTGTCCTCAGTTTCTTGATGATACTAGGGTGTTTCCTGTTTATACACTTGTTCAGATAATTTATGAAGTCACTGTTGTCTTGTAGATATACACCTTGCAGAGAGAAAGCTGTATATGTCCGGACTGCTGGGAATTGAAAAGTGTTGACTAGTTTATCTAAATACTTCAACTTTAATTCTATTTTCACTACTCTGAGTTCTTCCTCAGTCAAAACTTCTGACTCTCTAGTAGTAAGCCCGTTTATGAATGCTGCTTTTTCTGTGTAATTTAAGTTGAGTGAATCTCTCACAGCTGAGACTGCTGCACTCGCACGGTTCTCAGGGTTCAAACCACGTACTATTCTGTAAGTGATACTGTCTGCACCAGATGGCGGCACTTCTGCTAAAGGGTCTGGTTCAGTTTCGGTTTCGCTGTCCGATTCGACACTAGGTGGCGGCGCAGGTCGCGCTACTTCTCCAGAGCTTGGGTCTGATTCTACACTAAGTCTCGCTGTAGGTTGTCTTACTGGTACTTGTTTAGAGCGTTTGATCTCTACACCTCGCTGTAGACACTTCTTAGCTACGCTGTCGTGTATACTTGAACTTTTCCTATTCAACACAGGATCGTTCGCTGTGTAAGGAAAAAAGTCTGAGCTTCGCTTATGTAGTGCTTCTTGTAGTCTTTTAGCACTCATGACGCTCTTGGGTATAGTTGAGTCTGTTTCACCTTCTATGAACAACAATGTCTCACATTCTACGTTGTACCAACTAGTAGGACACGTTATTTCTTGCAGAGCACACTCCATTGGAGTACTAGAAGATACATACTCAGGTAACAATGTGTTGTAAGTTGTCAGAGTGTTGTCTGGGAAAACTTTCATAGACGAGTTGCTAGGTAGTGTCATTGTGAACGCCATTTTTTCACGTTCTTAGCAGGTTCCCACGTGTTGAACTTATCCCCGTAACCTTTCCACTTGACGTATGCTTGACGCTTACGACCTGAGCCTCTGTACTTCACTACTTCCTCTATGTCGTACCTCTTCCCTTGACGGACATGGACCTTTTGAACTTCAGGCTGGTAGAAAGTTCCTTTTATCTCTTCTCCTAGTTCATCTTTCAGTTGGTATCCTTTAGGTTTGACAGAATCTATAGTGTATACTTCTTCAGTCCAGTTAGGTTCGTAACCTCTGTTGAAAGCGCGCTTCTTAGCAAGCATGCGCACTTTAGAACTTTTCTTCAAAAGTAACTTGGGCACAGTCCTCTTGTCTGGTGGTTGTTCATATAGCCTGTAGAACAGAGCATCAGAGTTCTTGTCTGTGATGTCGACTGGAGCTGCACCTAGTGTCTTATGCACAGTACTATTGTAAGAGTGGACTAGATCTTGAAGTATGCCTGTCCACTTGTAGTTGTTGAAGTAAGCAAAGCAACGCCACAGCTTACCTTGCAGTGTGGCGTTAAATCGTTCAGCTATAGCACATTTCACGTCATCGTTCTCTCCAGTGAACAATTCCACACCCCTTTCTTCTAGATGACTTCTGAAAGTTTGGTTCAAAAATTCTTTTCCTTTGTCAGTCTGGATTTTAACAGGTTGTCTACTCTCAGTCATTTTCTTGTAAGCTTCTAATACATCTACAGCTTTCTTACTCTTAACAGGTTGAGCAAAGCCATATCTTGAGAAGACATCTATACCAGCTAAAATATACTGGTACCCTTTGTTCTCACGTGAAGACTCTCTCATGTCAATAAGATCTAACTGCCATTGTCTATCTATACCCCAAGTCTGAGTCTTGTGTCTTGTGAACCGTCTCTTGTAAGGTTTGTGTCTAGTGTAAGCATCCACATCTTCTAAAGCTTCAGCAATGTTTTTTAAGTCAGTCTTCTTAAAGTGATGGTGTCGCAATTTACTCACGCTAGTGAAACTTCCAGGTTCTCTGACTGAAGTATAGCGATCTACTACAGCTTTCTTCAAAGCTTTGTCCGCCATAACTTTGCTAGTTGACGAGATGTTATACCAGTACCACTCTGTGCAGTATTAGCTTTACGTTTACGCTTTGGTGTTACACTATATGAACGTCTTCTGAAGGGGGAGCCAGTCATAGAACTAACACTCTTGAAAGATTCTTTGTTTCTGACGAACTTGAGGTCTGGGTTCAACCTTTTAACAGCTGCGATGAAGTACTTTTGTCCTATGGGAGGTTGCTTCTTAGTTAGACTATTTTTCCGAGCTGCATCACCTAGTAGATCAATGATGTTACTCCCTTGTATACGCCGCCCGTGCACTACTAGTTCACCACTAGGAGTCCAGTTGATAGTACCTCTACCTTTGTCAGAGTCTGCTAAGTGTCTATACAGATTCATAGCAGTCTTCTGATAAGTAGTAGGTACACGCCTTTGAATTAAAGCATCCATCACCATGACACCTTGTCTACCTATAGGTCCTGTGTCTTCTTCTTCTCTTTCTTCTTCTTCTTGAGACTCATATTCATCGTCTCCACTAGCACCAGGTAAACTTGGAGTTGGAGTTTGATGACTAGTAGTAGAAAACATATCGTCATCATCGCCTGAAGTAGCTTCATCGTCTGCTTCTTCCCCTCTCCTACCTCTTTTGTGACGTTGTCGAGTAATATTTCTAGGGTTCATAGAAGAAGCAGCTCGACTCACAATTTTAGCTTTTTTGTATAGTATAGAAGATTTAGTCATGAGCTGGTTGTATCTATTGAGTCTCTCACTAGTGTTCAACTGAGAGTCATTCAATACTCTAGTTGCTTCTTTCTGTAAGTGACTCAATATCTCCACTAGACTACTGTGTGGGGATAGTTTTTCTCTGACTAGTTGACTCTCATAGAACTGAGTTTGAGGGTCTGGTAGCACAGCTGGAGCAGAAGACGCGAGTGTTGCACTAGGTAGCGGGTCAGTGTTAGTAGTAGAAGAAATGGGGGTGTCGCTTCTACCCACTAAATCAGGTCTCACTAAAGCCATACGTGTGTAAGACATGACTACCGTTTGACAGCTGATCCTATGAGACTAGTAATAAGTGGTAGTGCTACACCCAGTAGTGCACCTATGAAGCCACCTTTCTGCTGTAGTATTCGTCTCTTAGCTATGACAGTAATCTTAGGTTTTGTTATAGCTCTCAGCTGTTTCTTGTACGGCGATAACTTCTTGACTGCGTGAATTGAGTTCGGTGTCAAGGTTTTGTTCATTACATTGACACATATGACACTCATTAGTCTGATCACTTCTTCACTGAGACCTCTCACTAAATGTTGACAGTCTGTAGTACTACATTTAGCTATATGTTTCAACAGAGAGTAATGACGACGTAAAGAAACTAACTTTTGGTAGTAAGCACTTCTCTGACGGCGCTTAAGACTCTCAGCACGCTTACTCTTAGTACTGCTCTTCATTTCTTCTGCTTTTTCCCAGTAGGAATGAATACTACGCTGTTCCAAGGTGTTGTTATACTGTTCCTCACTCGCAAGTTGTCAGGTGTGCTCTGCTTACAGTCCAACACTATGTATGAGTGTTTAGCTGTAGTCTCTTTGTTATATACCTGAGTCAAGAAAGATGGTTGCGCTGGGAAAGCTTGTCTAGATATATAACTTATCTGACTCATATCTCGAGGGTTTTTAAAAATAACTAGATAATGACTGTTCAAACTGAGAGTCCTGAAGTCTTTGTTAGCAAAGAATAAGTTCTGAGTAATGAATATTACATTCATGTTCATATGATGAGAACCTTTGATGAAGAGGTCTTTAGCTATAGGTGCATATTCTGGGTCTAACAAGTCGTCTATGATGAGCATCGAGTGTTTACTAGTATCTCGACTAGAGTTGAAAAGTTCATCTCTTGTAAGAAGACCTTCGTTGAATTTCACACCTGCACTTTTCAACTTTTCAAACTCTGCTTGCCACTGGCTGTAGCAGTAAGTTATATCGTGTACTTCAGGTGTGACGAGAGTCTTCACGTTATTTATCACTTCGAATACTAGACGACTCTTACCACACGATGTAGGTCCAGCTATTAGCATAGTGAAAGGTGACTGTAGTCTAGGATCGAATTCAACAGATTCCACAGTGCTAGAGACGTCCATCTTAGTGCAGTGATCAGACGAGAGTGGTCAACACTGGAGTGACACAGCTCACTTTTATGTCTTTGGGTACAGCTGCATACAACCCTTGAACATACATTGCGACGTCGCTGCGACCCATGTCGTCTTGCAACACTTTCATCAGAGCCATAGGCTCAGACGTCTCGTTGTACTTCCAAGCTCTCAGCACTTCATAGACAGGGTTCTTGACAGTTCTGTCAGAAGGCACAGGTTGAGAGATGAAAGCTAGTTCATGAGAAGTCAACCCTAAGTAGATCCCTATGGTCTTCCAGTCTCTAGGGCAGAGCTCAGCTAAAAGAGAGAAATATTTCTGCACTTTCCACTCCATGTCTCCACTCTCTAAGCCATCCCACATGTCATGCTTGTCCATGTACTCACGTGAGAATTGGATGAGGTCCATACGGTAAGATTCTTCCAAGGCGTCTGCTAGTTCCTTCCACCTAGTAGTACAACTTTTCTGGTACCAAGTAGTGAACATTTCTCTAGCTTGAGTTATGACACTTCTCTCACAACTGAGATATCCCATGTCCTTCAAGTTCACTTTGAGGTATGAACCTAACCGTATGTAATCTGATGTCGGCAACTTACTACTTATTTTCAGTAGCATAGCGTCTGGTAAGTATCCTAACGGCTCTCCTTTGAAGAATGATGATACAGGTACTACTAAATTGAAATCTGCCATGATGAGTGAGTGTGTGAAGGAGTAGACAGGCAGGTAGGTAGGTAGAGTGTTGTATGGGGTGTTGTAGGTTAGGGAGAGCTTTTATATAGCTCTTTAGACTAGAATACGTAGGGAAATCGTGTAAAGAGTATGTAAAACGTTCTGAGTTCGAACTCCTCGCCCCCCTATCCATTTCACACTAGAGGGGTGCCCCCACCCCATACACCCTATGCTAATACTATACACACCCCCCACCCCACCCAACTCTATACGATGCACTAACGTTTCACTTTTTTATCAGAGTGTTTACAATAACATTCTGAGCGCTAAACCACTACGATGAGGGGACGTTGTAATATCACGCTCCCACTGAGTTAAATAAGTTTTAACTCTGTGTCTGTCTGCTTCAGTGTAACGTTCTAGATACGTATCTGGGATTTTGAAAATGTCTTCTACTTTCAAATCTGAACGACCTGCTAAGTTCCTTTGAAGCCGACAACCTAGCATGTCTATGATACTCTCTAACAAGTAATGTGTCGGCATGTCTTGATTAGAGTGGTACTGAGGATGATGAGGGTTGTTTGCGTAGTGATGTTTCAGCGCTGATTCCCACATTGCAAGGTGGTCAGAGTTCTTGAGAGGTTTTGAACTCTTAAGGCGGCCAAACTTCCACCCGTATCCAACAGCTTCTACAGCTGAAAACTTAGACAAGTCGTGCTTCATTATCAACTTGTCTATACATTTAGCTTCACTCTCATTGAAGCTATCACTTAGCAGAACCCAAGTGTAATACAACCATTTCCTATGCTCTAAAGTCTGTTTGAAATGATTGAAAATGTACTGTAAAGTTTTTACAGTGCATGTGACAGACTCTTTTCTTTCACACACATACTGTAATACTAACTCGTCTTCAGGGTATCTAGCTTTAACTAGCGTGTAGAGGTCGTGAGCTGTCTTCATGATGACGTTGAAAGGTCGTTTGAATGAGTGAGTGCACTTACACGACCCTATATACTCTGAGTGATTTATGACTTGACAACTAACCGTTTAAAACACAGTGTGCATGTAAAATTTTTAAGAAGTAGAGTGACAGTTTGAAGGGGGGTCTCTCAATATATGAGAGACCAGAGTTAGTTTGTTAGTACACCTATACCTTTTTTTCACTTTTTTTATTTTTTTGTGAAGCATCTAATAGACTATTGGTCAAGGTTTTTTTTTCATCAGTTAGGGGAGAAGGATTGAGTTGGAAAGGCTGTCACCAGTTCATACAAGACTCCTTGGCACAGTAGAGTAGGGTTTTGACAACGTTGTACAACTACTCTTACAACGTGACAACACCCGTTTGCATTGTGTCCAATCTCAGTCTTGTATGCTCTTTCATACAAAAACCGATCTGAAGAGTATTTAGCACGTGTTATCTTGTCAGGAGCTGATACTGTGTGCTTGATTAAGCCATGTACCATACTCGTAGAGATGAACACGGAATTTCCCAGCTGGTGTGATTCGAGCTGATTAATTTTGAAGTAGGGTTTCGTCCTACATTTTTGAAAGTTGATAGCTGAAGCTACTACACTATGAGAAGTTACACTGTGTTGTAACTTAGAAACTAGCAGTAACACGTTACTCACTACTTCAGATTGAGTAGCTTTCCCAGTAGAACTAGTTATGAACTTCTTGAGAGAAGGACTACTAGCATTTATGGGAGTCGTGTTGTTATGCAGAAAACAATTTGAAAAATCTAAATTTGGAGGTATGTAACTATCTCTGATGTACTCTTCAGGACAATATCTGAACAACTGCTTTTCCTCACCAGTCTCTACTCCACTCTTGACGTCTGAAATGAACTCCCAAACTGACCGCCTGTGTTTAGTGCTGAGTGAAATCGGTAGAGGTGTACAAGCTGCACTGGACATGTTGTCTCAGAGCTGCTCAGTTTGAATCTGATCACAGCCGGTTGTTTTCAACGTACACTAATCGTTTCCCCCACCCTCTCTAGAAAAGTAGTGTTCACAAATTAACTCACTTGAACGAAAATCTTTCAAATAAACGTCAAGAAGAAAATGTAAACTTCACCTTCAAACTTGTCAATCATATAATAAGTTTAAAAAAAAATTTAGACTGTATTTATATTTTTTCATCTTGAAAAGTGTAGTATAAGATACAGCATTCATGAACGTTCCTTTTATGTTGCAACGCCCCATCCAGCTGACAGCCACTGTGCTATCTGAATAGAGTTCACATTTCCAACTGTTGTTTTTCAACTTTTTGTTTTGCTCTCCGCAGAAGCACCAGTCTGTTATGGGTTATCCCGTGCTTATTTATGTAGTGTGGTTGATAAAGATACATTGTATCTAAACTCAGCCTAGTGCTTTACTATAGTGACATGTGCGTATAATTGTCGTACAATAACAATTAGAGATGAAATATGAAAAAAATGTCAGACGTCAAATGTTCGTCTATTGTCGTTCAACAAACGTGTGACAACGTTTGACAATCGTTCTCAGTAAAATTAGTATATATACTCCTTGATTTGCTCAGTTGAAATCAAACCGCTCCTGAGCTGCTCAACTGTGACGACTACTCTACTCTACACCTGCTACTCTACACGCTGCCTCTACTTTTCAACTTCTACAAAACTAACTGTTTTAGTTTAGGATGCGGTCTGCTGGCAACAAGAGCTCTAAGAAGAGTTCTAAAGTAGCTAAGAGTAAGAACTTAGTTCTGGACGTTTCTGTGGAGATACCTCCTACAGTGAGCAATGAAGTACAGTGGATTCATCGTCCAAGTACACCTGAAGAGCAGAGTGCAGCTATCTTGGGGTTACATCACGATCTGGACTGCATGCTGGCTCCTTCCACTGGCGTACTGGACCGTGATGTATCTACGTCAGCACCAGCTTTGAGCTCTACAAGCTTCAGCAACCCTGAACCACCCCAAGATGTCCTCACTTACCAGACCCTGTCACACGTCATGCCCGTGGGCCGAGGCAATGGAGCTCTTCCCACTGCCGCTACTCCTCCAGTCATCATCGACTTGACTGGTGATGAGATACTTCGACCCAGTACGCCAATCGTCATCGACTTGACAGAGGACGAAGTAGAAGAAGGTGAAATCATCGGGCACGACTTGAATGAAGTACTAGATGAGTGGTTCCAGAAAGCTGAAGCTGAAGGACGCTGTGCGCCACCTTCCTCACCTGTCACTACAGCTGTACCAGCCGACATTGTAGTGAGGGATAGTGCCGGGGCCGTCATCACTCCTGGCTTGACCGACACTGTCGTCGTCATCAACGGGGAAGCTACAGTAGTCACGGATGAGTACTACTCAAGAGTAGTAGGTGACACAAGTGGTGAAGTGAATCCTCCCAAGGGCGTGACGACTGCTACTAAAAGAGGTCCATCTCCACAGATTCAGCCAGAAGCAGTTGTTGAAAAAAAAAAGAAGCGAAAGTACACCAAGAGTGTGGCTACTGTAGCTGCAGCTGCTGCACGTGCTGCAAAGGCTGGTGTGGGAAGTGTTACTTCCCAATCTACGGTTGCTACTGCTGTTGTGACACCGCTTCCGCCGAGGAATGGATCCAAGAAAGTTGAGTCTAAGCTGGCTAACTTCCGCATAGTCCCTTTGACTGGTGAGAAGTGGCCTAGTCGGTTTGGTTTCCCATCTCAACAAGCCGAAGGTAGCATTGTTCCTGACCAACTCTTCTACCCACCTGGAGATACATGCACGCTGCTTGAAGTATACAAGCTCCCCTTCATCAGTGGCGTCTCAATAAGGCAATATTTGAACAAGCCTTACGAGAGGCGCGTCAACTTACGGGCAAACGACTTCAGAGGGCTCTTCTACCAGAGCAAATCTATCATAGAGAACTATGACAGGATTAAAGAAGAAGCCAAGAAAGGAGCGCCAGCAGTCCAGAACTATCTGAACTACTTAGACAACCCTGTCAAACACACAGGTGTGTTAGTCAACCTCTACAGGGGACAACCTAAGATCCACATCGGAACGTCGTCGTACGTGGAAGAAATGGATAAAGCGCTGCCGGCAGGTCGAGCAACAACAAGCCCAATACACTGTGGGTACACGGTGACTGTCAACACGATCAAAGACATACTGGAACGTGTTGGGCCGATGCTGGAGAGTGACAAGAACTTTTACAGAGGTGTTACCACTTGCGATGAGACTGATTAGGTGAGTGCTCAACAATTAAATTACATCAGTTGTAAGGTTCCTCAACACTGTATTGATAGGGCTGTAAATTCTTTGCATTATCTGTCTGTCTGTCTGTCTGTCTGTCTGTCTGTCTGTCTGCTTGTTTGTTAGTCAGTATGTTTTAGTGGAAAAAAGGAAAGAAAAAAAAGAAGGAGAGAGTGTATATCTGAAGAGTTTTTAAAATGCATAGACACGTGAATACTATCAGTTGTATTCGGTGTAATGCACCTAGAATTCCTAGACAAGTTACTATACATAACAGTAGTAAGAACTTGTGTACTTCAGAGACTTGCTTGAGAGAAGTCTTCTCTAGTGAAACAGTTTTACCTGAAGAGATTGAGAAAAACTCTCTTTTCTTAGAATATTACAAATCAAATTTCAGATCGATAGGTCAAGGTTTAGTTGTGTTAGGTTGTGTACAAGCTATATATAACGTCAGATTAACTACTTTTGAATCTGATCAAGGAGTGAGTGAGATAGTGACAGCTCTCAGAGCTATACATGAGAACCAGTTATACAGTTATAGAGTAGCTGTGTCTTTTGGTCGAATTTTGACTTGCACTGAAGACGCTGAGCAAAGAGTCATGTATTTTCATGCTTCAGCTAACAACTCTTCAGTTTTTTATGACAGTGAAGACCATCAAGACCCTTACTTCTTAGTTAAGAACTCTGAGAGCTTTGAAAGTTGCATAGATCTATTGAAAAGTAAAGTGAAAGTTGACACAAGTAGACCTGACACAAAGTGGACAGTAGTAGGTAATGTGAATGTGAATCTGACTTATATTAGACCTACAAATGTGTTCTTAGGTAAGTTAGAGAGTGTCCCTCCTAGTTTCAGGAAAAGAGGTATGTTACACTTCCACCGAGACTCTTACAGTAAGAGAGTGTACAGAGACAACTTGTGTTTCTTTAGATGCTTGTCACACCACTTGTATAAAACATTAGATAGAACTGTAGAGCTTTTCAAAGAAGCTTATCCAGACACTTGTCAGAAAAAGTTCAAAGGTATTCTCTTAAGTGATTTAGATAGATTAGAGAAAGTATTCAAAATAGACATACGAGTGTTCAAGCTGTCTAGTACTAATAAAGTGACTGTAGTGCGTAGCAAGCTTTGTAGTAGCAAGAAAGTCTTGAATCTCAACATGTACCGCAACCACTTGAGTCTGATAGTAGACATGTGTAAATATGGGCGCGTGTACAGTTGTGAAAAATGTTACAAAGCATTCTCTTCTAATTACAACTTGAAGAGACACACTGCTGTAACAAAAGACTGTACTAAAGTATGATTTATATACAAAGGGGGTGTGTACAAACCTAGTAGAACTATATTTCAGAAGTTGAGTGAGCTAGGTGTACATACACCTGCTCACTTAAAGATATACCCATATAAGATTGCTTTCGACTTTGAAAGTTATTTTGTAAAGAACGGTGAGAAAAGTTGTAACACAACTTTTGAGTTAGATCATGTACCACTGTCTGCTAGTGTAGCTAGTGACTTTCCAGGGTATACAGAACCAGTGTGTTTTGTCAGAGAGAGTAACAGAGAAAATGATGACTTAGTCAGTCGTGTATTAGGGTACATAGATATGTTAGCTTGTGAAATAGGTGAATGTGTCAGAGAGCGTTTTAAAGTAGTGACAGATCAGCTAGATGCTCTGCAAGCTGAAGAGGAAAGGTTAGAGAGTGCAGCTTTGAAAGCTGCTAAGTTAGAGAAAAGTAAGTATAATTTATCACCTGTCGTCAGAGCTAAACAAGCTCTGACAGCTTATATGAACAGAGTACCTGTAGTAGGTTTTAACTCAGGTCGATATGACTTAAATCTAATAAAGAGAAGCTTCCACACTTTCTTCTCAGAAAGAGAAAAGAAACTTATGACGACTATAAAAAGGTGCAACCAGTACATTGCTGTATACACTGAGCACTTAGTCTTCTTAGACATGGTGAACTATCTAGCTCCAGGTTATAATTACGCTAGTTATTTGAAAGCTTTTTTGAAAGACACAGAGAAAGTTTTTTTTCCTTATGAGTGGATGGACAATGTCCGAAAATTAGATAACACAACTCTCCCACCTAGGAGAAGTTTCTATAGCTCTCTGACTGGGAAAGGTATAACTCAAGCTGAGTATAGAAGCTGTAAAGAAGTGTGGGTGAAAGAAAAAATGAAAACAATGAAAGACTACTTAGTGTACTATAACAATTTAGATGTAGCTCCATTTGTCAGAGCTATAAATGAACATAGCAAGTTCTTCATAGAAAGGAGTGTCGACATGTTCAAAGATGGTTTGACACTTCCAGGTTTGACTTTGAAGTTCCTCTTTCAGAACACTGAGTTGAATGCGACACCTTATGTTCTCTTTTCACATCATGAAAAAGAAGTCCACAACTTACTGAGAAAGAATTTAGTTGGTGGACCTGCTATAATATTCCACAGACACCATCGTAGTGGTATAACTAGAATAAGAGAGCGTAAGTATGGAGTTGAGAGTAAAAAGTGTGATCACATTTTAGGAGTAGATGCAAATAGTTTGTACTTGAAATGTATGGGTGAAGCTCATTGTACAGGTTTCTATGTAGTGAGACGTCACGAAGATGATTTCAAGCCTGTTCTCAGTCAGCAAATCAGTTACTCAGCTGTAGAATGGCTCCGTTACAGAGCTATAGTAGACAAAGTACCTATTTTACATCAATACAACTATGGTGAAGTCAGTGTAGGTAGTCAGCGTATAAGAGTAGATGGGATAGTCCCTGATCGTAAATTGATATATCAGTTCCACGGTTGCTATTGGCATGGTCATACATGTCAGATCAACAAGACATTGATGACTAGTACGAAGGGTCGGGAATGGATAGAAGAGCGTTCTACTAAAACAACTGCTGTAACTCTGTATCTGAAAAGTTTAGGTTACACAGTAGTAGAACAATATGAATGTCAGTGGATCAAATTACGAAAAAACACTCAGTGTTTGAAACTGAAACCTGAATGGAGTGTTAATAGACCGTCTTCAGCTGGTAAGATGAGTCAAGCTGAGATAATAGAAGGTGTGAAAAGTGGTTCAGTGTTTGGGTTGATTCAAGTAGATATTCACACACCTGAACATCTCAAACCATATTTTGCTGAAATGACACCCGTTTTCAAGAACATTCTTGTCAGCAAAGAAGATGTAGGTGACCATATGAAAAGTTATCTAGAAAGTGTAGGGAAACTGCGCCAACCTCAGAGACAGTTGATAGGTAGTTTCCATGGATCAGGTCTTCTACTAGGTACTCCGTTACTTAAGTGGTATCTAGAGAAAGGTTTAGTAGTTAGCAAAGTGCACTTGTTAGTTCAATACACACCTGAAGAAACTTTCAGACCTTTTGTGCAAGAAGTGACAGCAGCTAGACGGAAAGGAGATGAGAATGTTGACTGCAAGATCTTGTCTGACTTGTATAAACTGTTAGGTAACAGTTCATATGGTAAGACTATATGTAACAAGCAGAATTTCTTGAATACTAAATATGTAAGTCCAGATTTTGCTAGTCGACATTGTCTGCACTGGTCAGTACAACAAGTGCATGACATCAGTGAGAACACTGTAGAAATGTCATCTCTCCCGACTAGTATCACATACGACTTACCTGTTCAGATTGGGTTCATGGTATACCAGTATGCTAAACTGAAAATGTTAGCGTTCTACTACGACTTCTTGTTGAAGTTCATTGACTCAAAAGACTTTGAAATGTGTGAAATGGACACTGACAGTTTTTATTTTGCATTGTCTAAAAAGAATTTAGACGAAGCTGTCAAACCTGATATGCGTGAGCAATACTTCAGAGAGCGCCACAAGTGGTTACCTTCTGAATCTTGTGATAATCCCGAACATAGAGAGACGTACATTCAATGCAGAACACACAACTACCCATGGGTACAACCACCGTGTTGCTATCGCCGCCTGGTGTTTGACAAGCGAACTCCAGGTCTGTTCAAGATAGAGTGGGAAGGAGACGCTATGACATCTTTGAACCCTAAATGTTACATGTGTGTCAGTGAGACAGGGAATAAGACTAGTTGCAAAGGAGTTATCCAGAGGCAGAATAATCTTACTGAGACAAATTATCAGAACGTTTTGAAAACAGAAAAGACTCATGTAGTGACAAACAGAGGTTTCAGAGTTATAGACCATCACGTCACTACATACTCTCAGAACAAGCAAGGTCTAAATTACCAGTACATTAAGAGAATAGTATGTGAAGATGGTGTCAGCACTGAACCTTTAGATATATGACTCTCTCTTTCTGTGTGTGTTTGTGTGTGTGTGTGTGTGTGTGTGTGTTTGTGTTTGTGTGTGATAAAGACAAGTGAGTTGTATCACTCAAAAAAAGTAAAAAAACTAACAGTATTTTCCTACAGTAAAAAAGAAAAGAGAAAATAGTTAAAGAGAAAAAGGAAAATTTTCTGTGAAGAAAAGAAAATTTCCACAAATGGAAATTAAGTAGTACTAACTATATAGTAAAAAAAAGAAGGAGTAAAGGAAAATTTTCTGTGAAGAAAAAGAAAAAATTTCCATAATTGGAAATTAAGTAGTACTAACTATATAGTAAAAAAAAAAGAAGAAAAGAGAAAAATTTTCATGAAAAATTTTCATAAAAATGTAAATGATACAGCTTCTATAAAGAGAAAGAGAGAGAAATTATAGTTGAACATTCGAGGAAATTATCCAATTTCTCTCCGAATGTTTCACCTCAATTTCTCTTCTAGTGAACTATATCGCTAAAAAAAAGCTCGTAAAATAACAAAAAAAAGTGAACTGTATCACACCAAAAAATAAAAAGCAGGCGTGAAAAGAGAGTTGTTACAAAGACGCCACTGACTGATTTCAGACTACTTTACTAAACTCTCTTTGTCCGTCAAATTCATCAGAGAAAATTATTTTTTTCTGATTAGTGTCAAGAAATATATACAATGGCTGACAGCAAGTTGACGTCAAAAATAGACGATATCCTTGACTCTGTCAGTATGTACAGTTCTATATATGGTAGTTGTAGTTCTAGACTTGATGCTTCAGCACCAACTCTCTCACCACGTGAAAGTGAGAAAAATGTTCATACACCCCCACGCATTACAACTCATGTAAAACCAGTGTCACCTCGTAACTTCGACACAGCTTTGACTTGTGGTTGTAGAGGTCATTTCTTCTGGGAGTTCATACCTGTAAATAATATTAGCTATTTTAGAGGAACCTTACCTGATGTTGTTGAGCGCTGTTTTTCCAGTATACATGTGTACAGAGATTTCCATGAAGCTTTCTGGGATGCATACACTCAGTGTATAGAGCAATCCACATTGAATCTGCCTATATTCGTTGCAGATTTCACCATTGCTGTGTATCAAATGCATAACTCTCTGACTTGCCCCAGACACTATGCTAGATACACTCTAGGGAGTTTCAAGAGCTTCATGGAGTTCAACGAAGTGTTACGTGAATCACCTATTATAGGCGCATTCTGTAGGTGTAATGTTCCGATGAACCCTTCAGATATCGCTTACAATGTGTGTTTCACGTGTCTGCAAGCTACTCTAGAGTTGAAAGCTTTGTCTCTTACAGCCGTGTTACAGCATTTCTTGTATGAAGTCAGTTTCAAAACTGATTACTTGAATGCCCTGACTCCAGGTGTGAGAAACAATCGCGAATACTTTCTAGCTCAGTCATTGTTTGATGTGAAACTATCTAAAATTGTGAAGATGGGGACTGGTTGGGTGAGTACTTGGAATACTCGAGGTGTTTCTTGGAAAGGCCAGAAAGGTTTCACAACCAATCGTTCTTTCTGCATCATGTGTAACATTGCAGGGAATGGTCATGACTTGTTTGTGTGCAAGAACTGTACAAAGTATAAAATGTGAATAAAGTAACCAAAATAATATTTCTTGCCCTGTGTTTGTCTTTAGCATGTGACGGCATTACTCAATGTCATTGTTGACATTTATTTCAACCACGTGGTCTTAAACACGTGTCATTGTTGACATTTATTATAAGCACGTGGTCTTCAACACGTGTACAAGTGAAGTAGGTCATGTTGACATTGTACTAGCCAATCAGAAGCTTGTAAAGTATGTCATGACCTCTGATGACGTCACTTCCTGTCATTTAGAAGCTTCTGATTGGTTGACAGAGGTCACTTCCGTTCTGCAAGTGTCAACTGACCTAGATGCACCCGTTTACTACGCGCTGAATATGCTCCTATATACTACTAATGGTGCATACATCCTTCCGTCTCTTGGATTAATACAATCCCCAAGAGAAAATGTATATAGATATAGGTATATCGATATATAGTTATAGATGTAAAAATAGATTCAGATGAATTATACATGTATAACTGACAAAATCATGACAGTGATATCATAATCGGGAACGATATATAACCGTACATTCTTCTGTAGAAGCCGGGCCTGGTAGGGTAGGTTCACCACTTTCAACCGGTCTGATCCATGTTTTTTCATGAACTAACTTTCATCTCTGATTGCTCCTAGAGTTTTTTGTGCATATCCTTCAGAATTGACACAAAACTTTAGGTATTGCTCTGGAGAATAACATTCATGATGTCTTACAATGCCATATATCAGTTTACAGTATTTAATTCCATGATTTATTAAAGTATTCAGAATTGCCAAAATGCAGCTTGAGTCAGCCATATTACAGCCACCAGAAATATCTGGAATATACCACTAATTTTCTGATTTCATCAATGGAACTAAGGAAATCAACTACCAAAGAGTAGGAACAGTGGGAAGATTTTCATTCTCTGTTTGTCAAAACAGGTAAAACAGGGGTACCTCTGACTGATTCTACAGTATAAAAAAGACTGATGATGCGGATGCAATGTGCAGTATATATTTGTACACTTCAATTCTTAAATTAGTGGGAGTTTATTGTCCCCGGATGCATATTGAACTTGTAATTTCATGTCAAAAGTGGTTGACTCAAGGTATGAGTTTGACTTAGGGTGAACCTACCCTACGCCAGTCAGATCAGCAGTGCAGCTTATAGGATCGGCCAAACTAGGGGTGCAGCTTCCATACTGTCCCCCCCCCCCCAAAAAAAAATTGTTATTATTCTAAATGACCATAAAATAGGCTTGGTATGACCCTAGGTAGCATCTGTAAAGGTGACGCCCCTTCTCGAGAGTTGGTTGCCTATGGATGAACACTGGAGAACACTTGGCATTTGATAGTATAAAATAGCTTATCTGCTCCTTGTCTCATGTTCTAATTCATAAGAGGATTCAGATGAGTCATATCCCTGTGAACAAAACACGTTTTTTAAAGTTCTGAAACGCTATAATGTATAACGTTATTTTAGGTTGTATGTAAAACGTTATTTTACATTAATTCATGGTTGAACAAAAACGTTTGTATTCACTACGTTATAATATAACGTCATTTAACGTTTCAATTATGGTTATGGTTTATCACACAAATGTTCGAGAAGAGCCCTGATAAATATGTCAAACGACCCTGAATATTTATGTCTTATGTGAATATTCCGAGAAAATGTGTGGTATATTACATAATTAGTGAATGTAGGTAAAATCAAAACTCCAAATCAAAAATATAATTCAATATGACTGTTCTGACCATTATTGAAAAATACTAAATATGATAGAATGCCAGGAAAATTCCCATTGAAATAAATGATTAGCCTGCCTCGTTTATAAGCCTGCCCCGTGTATAAGCCTGATCAATATATCACTTGAAATCAGTATATCAGTGGTATATTGTTATGGTAAGGAGGTCTCATAAACAGGGATATACGGTCGGACCTATATAAATATGCCATGGCTGAGTGGTCTAAGACCTGGTACCTGAGTCCCACTCTCACAGGTTCGAATTCCACAAGGTGTCCAATTTTCCCAACTTGAATTTACCATACTATAGTAGCACGTTTTCCATCACAGTTTTATAACGTAAAATAACTTTTTTAAACACTTTTTTAAACAGTCAAAATCCATTCTAAAAAACGTAAAATAATATTATAATACTGTTGTACATTCAAACGTTACGGTATAACGTTGATATACATTAATTGGAGTCAACAAATTTGCGTTAAATAACGTTATATTTCAGTGTTTTTTTCAAACGTTTTCCATACCTTCAGGAAACGTGATGTCCACGTTATATGACGTGTTCTTGTTCACTGGGATTCTAGTGTTGCTGTACCATGTGAAGTATGAAAGCATCAATCAATTTCAGAAACAGCCACTGTCTTGTAATGAAAATGTTATAACATAGAGCTTTACATATGAATGAAAAGTATGAGTCAGTAGTCATCGGACCATCTACTACAGACCACTATGGTCCTGATATACAGGACTGTCAGCTAAATGGAACAGTTGAATGAGCAGGCTCAGTTCATCTTCTGCAAAGACAGTGCTCTAAACAGGTATTGTCATCTTCGCATCACAATAATATTACATGGGGTTGGACAGTCAGCCATGATCATCACAAGAGTAAGTGAAGCTGTAGACTATGTTAGTCCATAAGTGTCGTCCATCACTGTCTCAGGATGTAGGGTAGCTGGCGACTGAGTAAAGTCCATCACAAGTCACCCATTATATCAGTGAAATAAGGATTTCAGTTGCTGTACTTCCTATACTGGTGTCTTGTTTCTGAATGGGCACACCTTTTATAAGGTAGATAAGGTAGAGCAGCATGAAAGAGAGTCCAGTAAGATATGCATGCAAATCTCATCATAGTCTAACGTATTTACTTACTTCAATCCATTAAGCAATGTTGTACTCTATAACAATGCCAGACTCCAATATCACAATTCCCTATAGGCATTATTCTACTTTACCATATACCAATTCTTCATGGTAACAACAAAAACGTACTGTAAACCTCTCACTCTTAAATTGCCTCTCATCTTCAGGTCACACTCATTGATAACTTCCTTATACTCCTAATGATATTTATTGCTACCTTTAATTGGATATAGATGTGTGGTATTTATTGATACTAAATCACAATTAGCCATCATTTTACTAGTCTCGGGCGAGTCACATGATATTGTGGGCCTCTCTATATAGCTATATATAGATGAGTGAGTTGTTGCCAAGCCAATACCTCTACACCTATATACAACCGCTATTACTAATGCGTCCATACATGTCTTAATGGAAATACTGCAACCCCATCTCAGGTGGAGCATATAAGGTATCCTGGTCCATCCACCTCATGCCAAAGAGCACAATATAGATGTTTCACTCACAGGTTCAGCAGTTGGTTGATACAAATTGACACAGATTTACCTTGACCTGGGACCATAGAATACCCTAGATCACGTTAATGGGAAAAGCAACTACATGTCTGTAGGGAAGGCTAGAGGACCGCCTAAAAAGGAAAGTAGAGTTGTGGTGGAGATGTACAATTTGGCATATTTACTGGTGGTTTATTTGACCTATTTGAGTTCTAGCTGTTAGTCATATTAATGATCTCTATTAGCCTAAATTGAAAGGGCAATATCAGAGAACACTATGTGATTACTTGGGGTAGTCTTGGAAATGAGAAGGGTGGTCAGGGAGAGTGGAGGGGATGCAGGGAAGGGAAGAAGATGAGTAAGGGGTGTCAGTGAGGGGATTAATTTGAAATGTAGCACAGAACTAAATGTGGTTGTGGTGACCCATACATCACCTACTGTTCCCTGTCATTGCTGTTTCCTGTCACTATACAGCACCACATGCATGTAATACTATAGTCTATTGGTGTTCAAAGATCGTGTATCCCTTTGTACTGTGTAATATGGAAGCTAGGGGTGGAGTGGGATATCTGATGGCCATTGGTGCAGGTTGGGGAGGGGGGGTGGCCATAGGGGGTAGTTAACAGAAGCAGGGGGCGTCCAGAAGTGTTCAATCTGCCTGATTGAGTCTCATGTTTTTTTTTCTCACTATTTGGTTGATCTTCGGAACCCTGTACCGGGAGTGCACAATTATTTTTGAAATTTGCCGAGTTTTGGGGCCCTAATGCATACAGTTTGAGCCCGTCCCTGAAATTGTGCAGCAAAATTAGCAGTTTGACATCCCCCTATACCAAACTGCAGCATCTTGATATGATAACAGCTTATTTCCCTCCTCATATGCAGTGCCACTTCTGCAGACTTTTATGAACTAATTCGTGTCAATATAATTATATCTAGACCAACCATATTTCAATGCAGATATAATTCCTACTGGCTATTTTAGAAGAAAACTGATGAACTCAAGAAAATTGATATTTGCAAAGGATCAGATAGCAACTGTCTTTCCTGCTGTTTCCAATGCTCATCATCAGATTGAATTGGATTCACTCTTGAAACGTTTAGGTTTTAGAAATTTCTATAGTGGTCCATGACATTTCCCTATTGTGTGGTACTGCATGAATCAGGGTGAGCAAATTGTATATTATTGCTGTGGTTGCCTTCAAGGAGGGCTGGCGATAGTTTTTAGAGGTTTGTCAGATTAGAAGGCTGGCAATCCGAATGTAATGTAGAACATACACACATTAATGCATTATATTGTCAATGGCATGCCATACCTATCCCCGAGTGGCATCACTGCACCCATATTGGGTTGCTCTCGCCAGCCTGTATCTGCTTACCCTGAGCAGTGCTAGCATTGTCATGCAATTATTCCACACAGAGAAAAGAAGTAGAATCACAGTGACTGCCAAATGGGCGTCTGGGCTCAATCACTGAGGTAACTCTCCCACGATTCTCCTAATCATTAGGGAGTCTTAGAATAGGAGTCATTATACAGTTATGATAGAGTCCTGCTATGGTAAAGTGCCCATGAGTTGGCCACTTGAACCTGTGTTCCACCTGTGAGGTATTTTGGGGACCATGCTGTAGTATGTTAACCAGTATGGGTCTCCAATGGATGGTCACTTTTTTTTTCTGAAATCCTAGGCATTAGTACCATGAATCAACTACGTTGGTACCTTGAGTCAACCACCTTGGCACATTGGCACACCCCATTCAGCGGGTTACTTGACTGCATAATCACACATTAATCTTTTAATATTTCAATTTGTTTTTTATGTTCACGTAACAATCTAAAATATAAATGGGTTTTATGAACATTTCATACCAAAGAACATCATACCAGCCACGGACACCTGTAGTCATTAAGCAGAAAGCCCTAAGTTGGGGGGGGGGGGGTTGGTTTGAAATTCACCCACTATTGGTTGAAAAAGACAGCAAAAGGTGGTTATACATGGTAGATTGATCATCTGCTAGAGGGAGGAGAAAATAAATCTCCAAAATTGTTAAATAGCATCAAGCTGCATCTCCCTCTATTCTGTCAGGGAAAATAGGGTAAATAGCAATTCAATAGCTTTTTATAGCTGCAACTTGGCACTTAAAACAGGGCAAAGTGGTTGACTCAAGATATACATGGCCGACGTAAGGGCATCTTACCCTAATATTAGGGAGTCACTTTCGAGTCCTGGGGAGAGTTACCCCAGTGATCAAGTCGGGAGTCACAGTGATTCTACTTATTATCTCTGTGCACTCTACCGACAGGGTTAGACATAGGGCATTAGAGTCCTTTGCCCCTATCCGTTTTGTTCAACTCACAATTTTTGATGCATCTTTTTTCATAGGACCCTTTTGGTGGTTCTATATATTCTATTATAATCCATGTAAGTATCCATTTAGATCCCCTTATTTATAGCTATATGAATACCATGTATTAGAACATAACAATCCTTTGTCTCCCCTTTATCTACACAGAGAGCAGTAAAGGTGACAACTGTGTCTCCCACGTGGCTCTGGTAAAATAGAGAGTCAAACAGCTAATGACTCTGCTTATAATTATGAAGACTCTCTACTATCAGTGTCAACTTGAGTTGACTCTCTACTATCAGTGTCAATAGCAGAGTCAATAGCTGTTTGACACTCCATTTTTGCCAGAGCCATGTGGGAGACACAGTTGACACCTTTACTTTTCTGTGTGTATCATTACCCACAATGGTATCCTACCCCCTCGTATTTGTGTTATGGCAACCTGTAATCTTCTATGTACAAGAAATGCTTGAAACAATATCAATCCCATAGCATATTTTAGCTGAGGATCCAAATGCAGAGAACTACCTATTGTAACACATCTCTTTTTTTTCATTCTTATCTACTTGAAACGTTTTTTGTTCTTCCGGTCGTCAATCTCTTTTTCCCCAAAAATACTGCTTTGGTTGAGGCTCTTCATCCCTTGCCTTTATACCATAGCCAGAGGCCCGGTTCAGGCACTGCAGTGAGGGTCTGATGATGATGATATTTCAAAGCTTCACGGTAACAACGCACAGAAAGACAAAACCTTCTTGTAGAAATTGGGAAGATCCAGCGAATGGCAATCATGTGCAGGATGGCGAGGGTATATTTCCTGAAAGATCTTGCATTAAATTTTTTAATGTGTACAAGGGCTTCATGTGCACTGAAAACCTAGGCATATTTGAAACTAATCACTACTGATTAGTTTGGGTAAACATGCACAGTTGATGAGGTAAGGTCGTCACGGTGATGACCGAAAGTCATCATCTTGATTACAATATTTGCCACCAGGGGGCACCACTAGACAATAATAGAACAGCAGTACCTACTCCAGGCCATTTACTGATTTATATCTATGTTAACTCTGATCATAGAAACTTATAATGTGAAATATATGAAGAATACTATCACATTAAAAACTCAAGTATGTTACACAGTTCTGAGCAAGATTTCTTAAGAGCACATATGTGTGTATACATGGACACCTTTTTTGTGTCTGAATCTATATTTACTAATGTTAGGATAGGCTATCAGTAACTATACACAGTCACCCATGCCTTGTGGACTTACTATGGGAGCTTAACGTATTTACTTACCTAGCTCAATCCATTAAGCAATGTTGTTCTGCTGAACGTGATCGCCCATAAGTTGATGCCTGTAAAGTTACAAACACCGGTGCGCTTTTGGGCAGAAAATCTTTTCTCCAGGGGGTGGTTACCCTAGATTTTGCTTTAAAAAGAATTACGCGCTTATACACGACGGTACAGTAATAACAAATATCCACACCAAACAACATATTTGATTTTTTTTTCTTTACAATTTTTTTTAAACTGAGCTTGCTTCTTGTACAACTGGTTGTATAACAGCAGCCTTTCTTGCTGGATTTAATAACTCGCAAGTTGATGACTACATAAAATATTTAACTTCTGTTCAATGTTCAGTGTAGATCGGATCGGATTACAAAGCAATGTTGCTTTTTAATTTAAGCTGGGTGACAGCTAATAACGGTTGTCATTTTTAATTCAATTTTGAGGTCCTTACAAAAGCCCCAACAACCCCAACAACGCATTGCAGTGCCCCAACAACGCATTGAAACTCCTTTTATCATATGAGAATTAAGGTGACTGACATTTTGGTCTTCTCACTGGCAGTTTCTTCCAAAAGCCTTTTCCATAGTTCATTGACCACCCCTTTCCGTCAACTTGACTTAATTTCACGCAGAACCACCTATGTAACAATCACTTCTTGCTATACTGCACATTTATAACTGTAATATGCCATTTAGTAATGTTATAATAGCTAATATATCATAATTACATCTCAGCACAATCATCTATGTTTCTATCAAATTCGTTACACCCAGTGTACATTGTGTTCCTGTCTATCTATGTACAGCTGTTTAGAAGTGCACCCATCAATGCCACTCACGTGTTTGGCTTCAGGAATAATTTACATGGGAATGCTACACTGCTTTGCTTGATAGACTATACTTTGTGTTTGCCACTCCTGCGTGGAGACTGCCATTTCTTTGCTTTGATGATGCTTAGGACAAGGTCGATCAGAGATTGAATTGTAACTTTACACGCAAATACAAGCATAATAAGGGAGTGGTCATTTTTAAACAACAGGGGGGGGTCGGTGGATTTTCGCGTGAGCGGGTCGACATTTTTTTGGCCCCCCCCCCCCCCGTGGGAGGGGTCGAAATTTTTTTGGTCCCCCCCTCAGGCAAGTTGAAATTGAGCGCGGCCGACCCCTTTGAGCTATAGTAACGCGCGGGCTTTTTCGCTAAAAAGGGGTGCAATTTTTTTGGTCCCCCCCTCAAGAGGGGTCCAAATTTTTTTGGTCCCCCCCTTCAAGGGGTCCAAATTTTTTTGGTCCCCCCCCAAATCCACCAACCCCCCCTGTTGTTAAAAAATGACCACTCCCTAAGGCTTTGAGTCATAAAATACGTTTTTTTCATATTGAATGTAATTTCAAGATATTTCCTTAACATTCACATTTGTTTTCGTTTGTCATTGCCACATAGAAGTATGGCTTTTGCTACGGCTCTTTGTATCTTGCTTTTAGATGGAATATTGCTAGCCACACAAAACCAGACAAGTTGACCTGGGTATAGTACTTTTTATTGGGTGAGTTGAACATCGAGATCAGGGGAGAAGATGTTGGGTAGATAATGCAACGTTTCGTAAACTGTTAGTTTACTTCTTCAGGCATCTTGCTTTTACAATACCTAGGAGACCTGTACAGTAGGACCATAGGGAGCATTAGGAAGAGGAATCTATATAGACATATCTATACATGCAGATGTAAATGTAGATAGTTAGATATAGATGAATCATATCGATAATAGAATCGTACCATAATTCTAAACATACTATAGTCTGGAACTAGAACAGCAACATCCCATAGTATTGTTAATGTCCTATTTGTGTCACTTATAAGAGCCGCTCGAAGGGGGGGGGGGGGAGCTCACTCAATTTGTAATTGACACGGTTGTACGGCTCGACCTTGCGTGGCCCTTACCTTTGCTCAGACAGGTTTTGGTTAAAATTGAAATAATGATATGGGTTAGAGGTTTAGCAAAAGATGACCCTTGGTTAGAGAGATTTGCTGAAAGTGGACCCCTGCTTACGGAAATTTCCCCATAAGTAGACCCTTACTTAATGTAATGGAGATTAGAAGGACCCTTGCCACCATGCCGGAAGCATATATTGCATCCTCATTGTAAGTATTACATTTCAATTCCTTTCATGAGTTTGGCATTAGGCTGTAGCAATAGAATTGTCAACGTACTCCTAGTCTCACGCTCTAATTCATAAGGACATTCAGAGGAGTCATATTTTAGTGTTATTGTAACATGTGAAATATGAAAGCATCAACCAAATTGAAAACAGTCACTATAATCTTATGAGAATGTTGTAACATAGAAATTAACACAGACGGGAATGGAGCTGTTATGGACAAGTATGAGTCAGTAGTCATCCAAAGCTGGACCATTCACTACAGGCTCCTATGGTCCCGATTTATAGGGCTGTCAGCTAAATAGAACAGTTGGATGAGCAGGCTCAATTCATCTTCTGCTTAGACAGTGCTCTAAACAGGTATTGTCATCTTGTCATCACAATATGTGGGTAGGGGCTGGACGGTCAACTGTGATTACCACAAGAGTGACTCTAGCTATAGACTATGTTGTTCCATAACTGTCATCCATCACTGTCTCAGGATGTAGGGTATAGCTGGTGACTGAGTAAAGTACATCCCCAATCACATAACGTTTTTAGTTGCTCTATACTCCCTACATCTTGCTACCCCTTGTTTCTGAATAGGCACACCTATTATAAAGAAAAGGGAGCATAAAACAGAGTCCAGTATAGATATGATTGTGCATGCACATCTCAATGGAGTATATATGTAATAATATTATATCTTCTCATGGAACTGCCGTCAATGCAACCCAGAGCCTACCTCATCATAGACTAGATGCATTTACTTACCTCAACCTATTGAGCAACGTTGCGCATTTCTCTCTGACTGACCGCATACTGATCCCTGAACCAGCGGCTTAAATGTTACAATCCCTCATAGCCATTTTTCTACTTTACAATGTACAATACCTTCATGGTAAAAACAAAACTTACGCTCACTTACTGATTTTTCTAATACTATTTTTCCCCCTAAATTTGATTAGATATGTAGCATGTGTTGATACTGATTTCACTATAAGCCACCGTTCAACCAGTCTAAAGCAAGTCACATGATATTGGATGGCCTACATACCAGTGTGCTCCTCTATATAGCTACGGATGAGTCATTTATTGCTACGTAGGGAGAATATAGTAATTAATCATATCTGTTTGGCTCATGCAGTGATGTGCTTTAAAACAATGGAGAAATTACCCCGCGCCCTACCCCAATTTAAAGTCGCATGTACATACTAGTACATTTATATGAAAAATGGTGGATCCACGAATCACCGATGAAAGATGACCTTGATATTTCGTTAAGGTGTAACATAATATTATCTATCCTTAGTCACACCCCCAACACTCCCCCCCCCTCCCCCGTCGTCTCTTTTTGTTCATATATGACCTTACAGGCTCTCCCATCTGGCAATAAATGCCCCTTGTCTTAGGGGTTCCACTGCTCAGTGTCCTTAATGGTACTTGTCATTCTGCACAGAGCTCCTTTGTTACAGTAGCCACCCACGCACCCCACAGCCATATATGATATCCTGTTTATACTGCCCTGAATCTGAGGACATCCCGGGGGGGGGGGACAGTTGCCGTGCCTTCATGTGAATACCGTGACACCTCGTCGCAGATATCGGCCTGAGACTCCTGTAGCATAAACACCTGACGCAGGGATACTGGTAGATGTGAATAAAATGACCACGACTTGACTGACCATTTCTCCAATATGACCATCATACTGACTGACCACATTATACTAATCATTTTGAGTTTGAGAGATGTATATAGTGCATCTTGATATAGGTGCAATTTCAGTCAATCTCCATGACAAATGCATGGGCCATGTTAAAAAAAAAATTGTGTAATGCGTATTTATTCATAAATAATATTTCAAAATACATCAATAAAAATGTACATGTGATCTCTGCAGTATATTGATAATCGTCGGCAGTACATCTCACGGGTAGTGTAACCCTATCACGTATTAATCATTATTCCGATCATAATTATGAATACATGTCTACACACAGGTGTGTGATGCTATCATCGCATGACGCCATAGCCGATACATAAAAGGTTGTTGGGTATTACAAATAGTAATAATAATTAGACAAAACACCCATTGATACAGTGTCTGACATATTTCACAAGCGGTAGTATCCCACGAAGCCACAGGCTGACTGGGATTTAAAGAAGGAAACTCAACCTTTTCTTTAACCCATTGAATACAGCCTCATTGTAAACAATGGGGGGGGGGGGGCATTGAATATGGCTCTGCAGTGCTAAAACATAGGAAATTTTGTATTTCAAAAAGAAAAAGATTGCTCTATATCGACTCAATTTTCGTAAGAAATACGCATGTGCTTCTGTCAGGAAATGCCAGAATTGTGGTACTTTATTTGTGACAATCCATGTGGTTTTCATGGCATAAAGCGAGCGAAATGCTTGTGGTAAGACCAAGTCTTACTGTCTTTAGAAACTACTTAAGAGGGGAGCTTGAATACCCACTTTGCAGTAATACGGAGTGGGGAGGCTTATTGGCTGATTCTCCAGGGTCTTTAGAGATGCAGATTGATAGGCTATAGAAGATCCCTCAGACAAAACTGAAATCTGAAAACCCGAAAGGACAAAAGACTCCTTGAGTAAATTGGAACCTGACTGGAAGCTGATAGCTTTTTAGAATTGCTAAAAACATCTAATGAGATAGCTCTCAGTACGATACGAATAATGATACTGTTTTTCGACCAGTGTTTGCCTTCTCATAAAATAGGAGGGTTGTGGTGTTTAATTAAGTGAAGAAACCGAGAATACATGCCTTTGCTTGGAACATAATATATTCAGTAATCTTTACTAGCTATCATGATAAATCATGACTGAGTAAGTTTAGCTAAATTTACTTTAGCAATACGCCACATTGTAAAATGAAGGGATTTAATGATATCAAACATAACGCACTGATAGTGATACTTCTTAGTTCATTAAGTTACTGAGGGAGTTTCTAAACCACCCTACCTCCCACCAACCTTGGGGGACCTCAGTAAGTTCAGTACTGAGTAAGTTTCTAAACCACCCTCCCTCCATCAACCTTATAATTGTGTTTATTCCAGCTCCCGTCGCTCCCTCACACTACCCATCGTACATCATTTAGCTGCGCTCGTTACCATGTTCATTTGAGCGTAGCGTCATTGTATAGTGCTGCCGTCTCGGCACAGCTACAGTCATAAATACAGGGAATTAAGTATTAATCCAATATCAGGTGGGCATCAGGCCGGCACTTATAGATACTCTTCTCCTCTCTCCACTTATCAGTCTTTCCATCGTAATAAATGTGCCTTCTTATATTAGGCCTACCGAAATGGCCAGGCACATTAGACACCTACTATGTAGAGGCATGTGCTCGGAGGATATGATGCGACAGCTTAAGTATGTTAGTCATGACGTTTATTATCTGGTGGGTTTTTTCAATTAGGATAGCCCCTGAACACCGAAGCGGAACAATCAATTATCAACTCCAGTGGATACAGGAATGTGTGCATATTTGTAAATGCTACCCCATCCAATATTTGGCTCTATATATAACGACATTTCAATTAGGTATACAATCAACAGACTAGTGGGCTTTGAACGCTGGTCTTTAAGGTCCATTGAGAGTTAGGCTACATTAAACTTTAGTTGCTTACTCCATCCCGCCATCAGTCAATAGATACGATAGAGAAAGACAATACACTTAGCCTGATCATTAATTCATCTGTATACACCCATCTCAATGTGTTCTGGGATCGCCTCTTCATTTTGGCAAGTTAAATGCTGAGGAGTAAGATAGGAGGAATAGGTTTCCATACATGAGATCCTCCCTCAATGAACATTACAACAACCATCTTTCTTAAGATCATCTGATAAATATTCAAGGCCGTATCATATGTGTCACCGGGGAGGCCTTTATGGAATGTTTCTTTTACCGTTCATGCCGTTTTTAGGTGTTCAGTTCATAACCAAAGGCCCCAGTGAATTATGTTTTATCCCAGTCCCAAGAGTGAAATAGGACTTCATTTTAATAATTCAAGTCCCAATAGGTTGACGTATTATGGGAGTAATATAATGGGGAACAGAATAAATGAGACAGAGATAGAGACAGAGGTCATCGGAGAAAGATAGACAGATAGACGGACAGAGACAGCAACCTTTTGAAATATAAAATTCCATCATGCAGTTCCATACGATATATGACCGTAAACTCTTCACCCTGTGCTTTACAAAAATCCTATCAGGTTCCTAACACGTTGGGACATCCCATCGGATTACCACCGTGAGAGAGACGGCTTAACGGAACCCCCTGAGGGGCCCATTTCTCCCTTCTTACACTAATTTATCTAGATAGGCTGACATGGGTGCCCTGTGGGGGTTAAAGGTCTGGTAGTAAAGTCGCCGTGTAGTGTCTAACAGGTGGTTTGTTAGTGCAGGCTGGTTTGGTATCTGTGTTCCTCTATTGTGCTGGCCGTGTATAAGTCACGTTGAACCCCCCTCCGTGCCAATTACCACACAGCCTGGGATTCCCAGATCACGCAAACCCTCATATGGGCCTGGGCACGTTCAGGTATCACATCAAGGATGCCAGAGGCCGACTTGTAGGCTCTACAGACAAGATTATGTAGGTATCACACAAGCTGGCCGCCTTTTAGAGATTGGACATGTAACGTATGACTTGAACAGGGGGATTGTGATAATTATACTGAGCGTTAAAGCAGTATCTATTCCGGCACTTGAAATGATTCGTATGGTTCGCTTTAGAAAAGGGAAGAACATTGGCTACTACACGAAAGTACCTCGTGTCCACTGCTGCTTCCTCTACTTTAGGCAGGATCTCAGAAAGTAGCCATCTTACTCACTTCTATTGGTCATTGGGTACCTGTCCGACTAAGCCTACCTTAAATATGGATGAACTTGCCAGGGTATGGGTGAAAGATAGTGAGCAGGGCAGAGTGGGTTTCCTCTATGGGTGGTTTTACACACATATATGTCAAAGCTCTACAATTGGCAGAAATGGTAATCGGCCCAGAACAGATATATCATTACTGAGTATGGGACAATTACTGATACCATAATGCTTCTATGGTCTCTCTGTCTCTGTCAGTCTGCCTCGCTCTCTGCGAGTTTGACTCTCAGCCTTTATGATTTCCCAAGTCGCAAGAAGGTTTAAATGATTGAACCAAAAAGGCCGGAGAGAGGACAATGGGCCCCAATCACTTATATTCAATACCGCAGCACAGTGTCGGTGCCTTCTGGGAGATAGTGACCATCAGTACTGTTGAAATGAGCAGGGATGAGGAGTTGCTACCCCTGAGGCCACACTACATCTGCACCAGTCTGTGGTGCCATACCCCCCTCTAGGGGGAGGTGGGGGGAGGGAGGAGAACTCTACCAGAGAGGCTGCAACACTCTGGCCCCTATGGATTCTCTAGGCCACCTTTACTGAACACCAAATAGGTCAATGCCTCAGGAAAAGAAGTGGGAAGGATATTTGGTTTTTACGCAAATGACATAATAAAGATAAAGGTCCAAGGCAATTGGTTGTAGCTACCAGAAATAAGGAACAAGATGCCCTCATGTGTCTACTTCGTGCAGCATAGTGAATAGCCTCTTCCAAGTGACCAGATGTGGCCTTTCAGAGGAGTCCCATGGTTGTGTATCAATGGTGGAGGAGCGCGTGCAATGGGTGAGAATATGAACTTTGGGTTAGAAGTAGATCGGTAGAGCAGACATCTGGGGAGAGGGGAAGGAGATGAATGGGAAACAGACATGCAGGACACATGAGAGGAGGAAAGGACATACATAAAGACAAAGAGGTATTGGGGTACGAGAGGCTAACAAGACGAACAAGGTAATGATTAAGATTGGACAGAAACATTCTTAACAGTTCCTCAGTGACACTAACAACTGTAACATTCTTTTCTCCATTTCAGCTATATTGTTTCATCGCTAAGCCATGCACCTCCCATTCTAAATATGAAATAAAAGCGGTAGGTAGCCAAGATGTACACAGAGAAAAGAAACAGCGTCAAAAGGGAGTCCAGGCTGCCTCCAGAATGACTCCCCTCTTTAGGGGAGCCCAGGTCCTTATGTGACTCCCTTAGGTGAGTCAGGGAACTATGTGACTTCCCAGATGACTCCCTTGGGTAGGCCAGGGAGTCATCTAGGGGAGTCACATGCAGCCTGGGTTCCCCTAAAGAGGGGGGTCATTCTGGAGGCAACCTGGACTCCCCTTTGACGCTGTTTCTTCTTTCTGTGTAGCGTCTACGCCACAGGTATATATATAGGCCATACACACATACAATAAAAAGGGAGAGGTCATAAGAGGGAGCGACAAATGTACCCGGGGTAGGCAGCTCAGTAGCGAATATAGTCAGATGGAACGTCTGCCGAATTCCCAATGCAATACCACTTCATTTGTTGATGCGGCACTTTCAATAGTTTGCCTGGATCAATGGCTTTGTCACCATTCCATTCCACCCATACATGATTTAAATTCAATTTCTGATATCTGCTTATTGGTATCAACTCCTTGAGCAATTTCATTCAAAAGTGAACAGGTGTCTATTCAACCCATTCACATGAGTGAAGCCAGGTTTATACACCTTGTGGTGTTCAGCTGGTAATATCAGAGGCTCCGCCCCCGAACACCATTTTTGTCATTTCTTTTCCGTTTTGAAACTGATAGTACAGCTCTTTATGCCCCGTGTATACCAATCAGCCCGGCCCCATCAATATTGACAACTTCATTACATCCAACTACGAAGGCACTGCTTTTAGATGAAGATAATAAAAGTCTATCATTTCAACCCAAGAGGGAAGAATTTACAGCAATACTTCATATTTATATTTAATCTTAAATCGAGTCGGTGACATACACATGATTATACCAATAACAATGTTTTCCTTTGGGGTTGGGTAGATGTATTGGAGTTTAAGAGAATATTGTCATGTCGGGGCATTTTAAAGACCGTTGCCATCAGGGATGAGGCTCAATCTTAGTTATTTTCTATGGTGCCTGTAATTTCCACCAGGATCCACTAAACCACACCCAATTACACAATTGCCGTTTCAGTATCCCTCTGAAAATTATTACCCAAGTAGCCCTACTTGGTTTTGATTCATCTAAATGATTCTAGGCAAGACAGTTCATGGCAATAAAATTGTTGCAGAGATGGAATTGCTAATCTAATGGAAACTACCTCTCCCAGCAGTCAAAGAAATTGTTCAAAATGGTACATGTGACCTAGAACCAAGCTGGAGCGACAAATTGGAACTCACCTTGGTCAGTTGGAATGGAGCGTTGGGAGGACCCATACCCATTGTAATATAGAGGTCTCCCAATCCCCTTTTCTCCGCACTGTCACCAAATTGAAATATTTTAGTATTTTAGTAGTTATGAACATTTTGATTAAGATCCATCTACATCCCAGATAATATTGTACAACCTACTTTTGTTCAATACTATAAGAATCGTACTATGAATGGTAATTTCAGAGAATCACTTGCCCAAGTAAAACACACTATATCTCCGATTTCTTACACATCCATTCACTACTCTTACACATCAGAATTATTCTATCCAATACTGATATCCCTTGCATCTATTTCCTTCCCACAGGAAAGTGACTTCTTGCCTTCCTCTTATGCTGAACCATAGACATTGAAACCCGATGACTTTGCTGACCAATCAACTTTTATCAGGGTTCTATGATTAAGTTCCCAGTGTATCCTGATTCTATTAACAAAAACTCCATGTAAGAAGATCTTTTGGCTACCTCCATATGAAAGGCTTCTCATGTCTCTATCTGATTGAAATTTGACTCGCTTGGTGTTGATATCACCTCCTGCACACCTCATGTACCCAAGAAACTGAAACCGCAGGAACTGCTCTCTTTCCTTTATATCACTGTGATTGCAAGCACACGCCTTAGGGAGACAATGCAATCGTCTTCACCATTCTGCACTGAAAACTTAGGCATTTTTGAAACTCATCACTACTGATGAGTTAGGGTAATCATGCCCAGTTCAGGAAGGTCATCATGGTGATGACGAAAAGTCATCATCTTGATTGCAATATTTGCCACTAGGAGGAAGGGGGGGGGGGGTCACTAGACAGTAATGGAATATGCAGTACTTACACGAGGTCATTTACTGATTTTTATCTATATCAACTCTGATGATAGAAATGTATAAAGTGAAAATATGAAGAATATTATCACATTAGAAATTCAAGTACTATTAAGTTTTGAGCAAAATTCTCAAAAGCACACATGTTTGTATAGATGGAGACCTTTATTATTAAATCGATTTTGTCAAATAAGGGATCCCATAGGCTTAGATCATGAATGCTGTATCAGTCCACTTCCGGTAAATCCACCTTGTATCAGGGTTATTTGAAACTCTTGTATCAGCAGTCTTCCGGCCTTAGCACTGGTGTATGAATATGTAAACCCATTGTTGATGTTTTGATTGACTCCCCTCGTACTGTGGGCTCAGTTTAGGGCGGGGGTAGGTGGCAGCTAACCATAACTACCATGGGAGGCTTTTACACTCAGTGGCAATGTAAGGGAGTGATCATTTTTAACCACAGGGGGGGTGATTTTTCTGCGCAGAGCGTGCGAAATTTTTTTCACCCCCCCGGTCAATGGGTCAACATTTTTTACCCCCTCCCCTACGGGTTGGAAATCGGCACGCACGCGGGCCCTTTGAAGCATAGTAACGCGCGGGCTTTTTGGCCCAAAACAGGTAAAATTTTTTTGACCTCCCCCAAGAGGGGTCCAAATTTTTTACACCCCCCCCCGGTCAAGGGGTCCACATTTTTTTGCCCCCCCCCCAAACCAACCCCCCCCCTCCTGTTGATAAAAAATGATCACTCCCTAAGTGTGTGTGTGTCCTCTCGCCGCAGCGTGCAGGGTGCTCCGCCACTTATAGGCCTACTGAGGTTGTTATGTAAGGTAGTTGGAGCAGCCAGGGCAGGTAGTCCAGCCTAACCCGAAGGCAGCGATGTATATGCCCCCCCACCCCCCCCCCCCCACCCCCAGTCAGGTTCAATGAAAACATCAGCTGTATACAAGGCCGTACACTATGTAAAGTTGAGTAATGTATCTCAATTATTGCTATGAAATTGTGGTTTATTCCCCTTCCTGTTTGAGTAATAAACTAATTTGAATCGAACAGTAAGCCCACATTATAAAAATAAGGAGAATATATACCCCAGTAGGGGGGACTCTTTTCTTTCAGTGTAGGTGGAAAAATGGGAGTGCTATACGTCTGGTAAGAATCCAAATTGAGTATGTAAACATACTTAAAATGTCTATTTTCTCAGCCAAAAAGGATTTAATAATAAGTACAGGATCGGCAAAACCAACTTTGACTTTCATGTATCTCGTTGAGAATTTTTCCCGTATCATTCTGAGGCGTTATCTTATTGGTTTACTAATGGTAGGACACACTACAAGAAACTCGTCAGTCCAGGCCACAAGATAACCTTTAGATGAACGTGTTTACCCCTGCGTTTCGTATGTTTAGGTGCAATCTTACTCCCCTCTATTGGGCACTGGGCAGTGTTTTTAAAACCATGGGATTAGGCCCTGCCTTAAATATGGATGAACTGGATAGGAATTGGATAAACACTGGCGACCAAGACACATGGCTATGTGTTTTTCCTCTGCATGGGTAGATTTGCAAAGTTTGGGTCCCTCAGTTTCTGTTTCCCCCACCCACCATCACTTTCTTTCCCTCGACCTGCCTCTCACCCTGCCTATTGCAATTCGTACTTCGTAAAAGATGATTTCCCAAGTTGAAACTGAGGAAAGTTAAATGATAAAAACATAAAGGTCAGAAACTGGACCAAGGTCCCTAGTGACTCAAAGTCAATACAGGGGGAAATGTCTGCCCCCCCCCCCCCCTGAGAGATAGTGACCATCAACTGTTGGAATGAGCAGGTATGGGGAGTTGCTGGGGCCTTAAGGCGACACTGCAGTTGTCTGCCTCACTCTGTGGTGCCATGCCTCATCTCAGGGGAGGGTGAGAGGAAGGTCTCTAACCCCCAACTTCAGAAGCCTAGTTAGAATTGCCTTCCTCCAGCCTTCCATGTGTCACATTTATACTGAACAAAATATGTAAATCAGCTACTATTCCGACACCACTGTACTTTAGCGTACGGACAGGAGTCTAAATAAGAGAGGTTTCTCCATGAAAGACCATCCAGCAATCCGTCCATGAAAATGGACAAAATATGCATGGATCCGTCCAGTTTTGGGTGACGGATGGACAATTGCCGTCTCCATTAGCGTCCGCCCGTCCATTCCGTTCATCACAAACTGGACAGACGTACAGTAGGATAGAATGGACGGACAGATAATATTACTGATCCGTCCACCCGTCCATCCATTCCATCCATCAAATATTAAACTTTTTGAATATTTCTGTCCGTCCACTTTTCCTTCAGAAAAAATACATTTCCATCCATGTTGGCTACTTTGTGATGGACAGAATGGACGGACGGATTGGACAGATGGACGAACAGAAGAGGAAAATGATTTGTCCATTCCATCCATCTGTCCATATCATCAGGTTTGCAATTTTGTCCCGTTTTATGGATGGTTAATGATAGAGGTGACCCTTTCAGGCTGTGTCTCTCGAACTTGAGCCAATGTTTTCGTCTATGACCAGGTGAAATCTATGACCGGGTGCAATCTATGACTGGGTGCAATCTATGACCGGCTTGAAAGAAAATGGTTTATTTAGGGCAGATGTAGATAGAAATTGAAATAAAATGAGTGATATAAAGTCTTAAAACACCCAATAACATTTTCCACCATTTACATCTCTATCTGCCCTAAATAAATTGGGTTTTTTTCAAACCGGTCATAGATTGCACCTGGTCATATATATTGCACCCGGTCATAGATTGCACCCAATGATAGACGAAAACATTGGCCCAAGTTCGTGAGACACAGCCTTCAGATGAGTCCCCTGGTGTAAGGATGTAGGCAGAAAGGGTGAGACAGACAGGTCCCAAAGCCAGAGAGGTTACAGAGTATTATTACATAGGACACAGGTTCATGATAAATATTCTAAACAGAGTTAATGATAGCCATTGCGTAGTTATCCCTTTCAAGCACTTTCTAGTAAGATAAACAGTGAAGGGTACTCTGTTTAAAAAGTAGTAAGATAATCATCTGTATTACCTGCAGCTATTCTCACTACAATATTGAAGACAAACAATTCAGTTTACAGATATGAAGAATATGCCATATTTTTGTCACATCACTGTGAAGACCAAGAACTGATGCATTGCGAACTAGTCTGATGGGCCTCCCAGTCTACATGGATCTCTAATGTAAAGAGGCAGCAGACATGAAGCACTTTAGGTACATGAGGCTACGTTTCACCATATCGATACAAGCTGATAGTCTATGACTGGGTGACCTCTATGACCAGCTGACCTCTATGACCGGGTGACCTCTATGACCGGCAAGCGTGAAAAGGGATAAAATGATGGCTTATAATTTTGACCAACTTGAATTTAAATTAGTAATATAAAGTGTTGAAATATGCATTAACTTCGCCGCCATTTCTTTGTACATGTGCCCATTTTAGCCCTTTTCACGCTTGCCGGTCATAGAGGTCACACGGTCATACAGGTCGCTCACCCTAACATAGAAGTCACCCGGTCATTGACTATCAACTTGTGTCGATCTAGTGAGACTTAGCCATGAACGCACACTCAGGAACGAGGGAGTTCCAGAAGGGCAGACAGACGCATACACCGGGTCAGGAAGATTCCCTGAAGGTGACTGGAGCATCCTTACCGCTTAAAGCTTTAGCCTAGGCATTCCCAATGCAATACCACCTCCTCGGCTCTGGGGCACCTCCGAGGTCAATGCCTTTGTCACTATTCAGTTCCACCCATACACGTTTTGAATTCTGTTTGTGCTGATATTGGTATGCATCCCTTTACCAATAGGGGGAAAAGGCCGTTAGACTTCAAGTTTAGTCTCATTCACCGTCACAGAAGAATTACTACACCCTTTGTGATGTTATTTCTCGTGTAAAACTATCCTCTTCCATCTATAATGCATTACTTAATTAGATCGAACCGAAGGTGCGTCTCCTAAATGAGGATATTCTCATATCGAACTCTATTTTTTTACGCACCTCTAGCAATACTATGCATTGTCATTCAGATTTGATTCAGATTTAGTAAGAATCTATCGCCACCCTGCATACAAACACCCAACTAGTAATGCTTCAATCCAAGACTATCTTCATGCGCTTGGCAGGTATGGGAATTCAAAAGAATAGTGCAGTGTTGATATTATGTTGGAATAGGAATTTGTCCATTTATGATATCCCAGTGTATGCCCGTACATCGTAAGGCTTATTGCCCTCAATGATGAGGCTCAACCTATCAGATTAATCGTCTTCTATAAACCCTGTAAGTGTTATTAGGATTCATTTACCATTCCCAACTAGAGACTTAAATGTCTGGTGTCCCTCTGCATGTAATTACTCAAGTGAAGCTACATTGGTTTTTATCCATCTGAAATTTAATTGTTCTATGGAAGACAGCTCAGTGATAATAACGTAAAACGCCACGAGATTGGCATATGACACATTGTACACCACGGATCCACAAGTGGCTTTATAAGCCACGAGTGGATCCGTGGTGTACAATGTGTCATATGCCAATCAAGTGATGTTTTCGATTTATTCTACCACAACAACAACAGCAAATGTTTATGATTCTTTTATTTTTTAAATTATGAAAATCGGGCCAGAAATACACATTTTAGAGCTTAATTTGTGCTGATTTGAATGAACAGATGACTGTGGTACGCCCCGCTCACACCAGCGTGGCGTACCACCGTCGTATGCCCCGCTTACAGTGATATGAGGTTTAGTCCTTTAACTATACCATTTCCATATGCTTTGTTGTTGTAGGTAGAATAATGATGTGTTCTCCTTGTCTAATTATGGTTCTCTCTGATATCAGTCAGTGGTCGGCCTTGTAAGTTGTCTTGGGATGTATCATCTCAAACATTATTTCAAATGCTTTGCATGAATAAGCAAATGATTGAAATGTATCTCATGGATATTCACCATGGGAGAGGAGACCTATATGATTAATTCTAGTAGTTTAATGGTCATTCGCAATATCATTTTACCCATCACAGCCTAAAATCACAGTATGATATCTGCGCAGATCTGTAACCAAGACTGCAAGGCTTCAACCTAGACTGCTTGACAATATCAACGCCAGTACACCCCTCAATGGATCCCACACATGGGACCTACCAGCTGCTTTACCGGAAGTACTGTATACTACAGGCAACAGGATCACACCGGTTGCGTCACCAGCGCTAATTAAGGGGCAACAAAGGAAAATGGTCCTTTTTTTTATTACAACGGCGGTAAGATACACATGTACATAGCCAGCAGATTATACTCTGGCTGAATGAGCGGTTTCTGATGTGCGTTACTGGCACATCTAGATATATCATTGAGAGAGAAAAAAAAATCCCTAACTTTTTAATGCATCCCAGCCATATGCTAATGGCACACTACTGTATATGTGTAATACAAAATGATATTGATATTGATGTCACAGACACCTTTAAGTGCCCTGCCCTACCCCACCCAGCACTCTAATGTTTAAAAAAGAGCTAAATGCCTCTAAATCTCCGAGAAATCTGATTCAACTCAGTTTTTGCTTGATAGGGTCGTTGATAGGAAAGACCTCTTCTTTTAGGTCTTAGTGCTGCACTGCCACAACTGTCCCTATAGTTCATGAAAACCGACTGATGGAGCAAAGCATTTCTGTCACCTCATCAGTCAGAAAGTCTCTGCATACAATACGCCTGCCTAGCCTTAGGGAAAATTCAGATTGGCCCTACTGCATGGGAGTACACCCTCAGAAAAGTGAGAGTCATTGTCGCTAAAACTACCCTCACCTGAGAGTCAGGCAGTGCGCGACCCTCAGGTGAGGGTAGTTTTAGCGACAATGACTCTCACTTTTCTGTGCGTGTAGGCGGGTTATAATAATACTAAGCTGGACAGGTGCACACCACGCTGATCCTCCTCCCTTTGGGACCTCATGAGAAGGGGGCCCGTGGGTTTCTTTTTCTGGAAGGTGTGTGTGTCACAGATTTGATCAGGGAGTGGTCTGTGTTTCCTTGAGGGGCAGATGGCTTTTATTCCAGCAGGCAGCGATTAATAATAAGGCACGGTATGCCACATGAGGCTTTCCCACTGACAGGTCAGTCCTTTCGCACGGTACCAAGATTGTTATCACAGGGCTGGGAGGGCGGCAGGCGGCTGCAGGCTTGGCTTAATTAGGATTAGGATTGGAGGGCTGTGAATCTCCATGTGGAGACAGGGTGGGGTTCTCACGACATGCGAGGCCAGGGGTTGGAAGATACCTCGCTGAGAGTAAGAGATAGGATGTTCAGTCTACCAAAGAGTTCAAACGATGTCTTGTTAAAAATACATCATCATTAACATAATCATCATTCTAATCATCACAGTCCTACTCACTTATGGGCTGATAGAGGAACCATTACACTGCATACTTTCATCACTGCACCTACCGTAAATGTGCACTCTCCTATACAGCAGGTAATCACAACACACACTCAGCGATGATTACCCTCTGCCCGCGGCACTAATTACGACCAAATTCGTCCATATTCCTACTCCTACTCTGTAAATTAATCCTATGGACTACGGATTACCACAATAAAGCCATGTGAAGGGCACACTGCGGTGTTTGTTTGGGTAGAAACTATACAGAAATTAGCCCCGTAGACTTCAGTGGTTAGCAAGTGTGATGATACCGAACTACCTCTGCTGCTCATCTGCTCATCACTGTCTTACTGACTCGTAGGCTGATAGAGGAACCATTACACTGCATTCGTACATCGCTTCATCTAAATGTGCACTCTCCTATACAGCGGATAATCACAACAAACACTAAATGATGATTACCCTCTGCCTGCGGCATCTAATTACGACCGAATTCGTCCATATTCCTACTCATGTATAGCTTTATTAGTGTATCATGTTCATAATCCCCTCCTCTTTAGTCCATGTATTAGGAAGTATACTATTCATAAATACAGGTATCTTTAACCTAGAATGTTTCTGACAGTATAATTTCCCTCTGGAAAATAGTGCTATGGAGTATGTTACAATACCGGCCTGTAGAATGCACACTACTAATTTGGCCCCGTGCACTTCAGTGGTCAGCAAGTATGATGATACCGAACTACCTCTGGCTTGGGGCAGAGGTAATCCATTTGAGTGTTCGTTTTGATTACCTCTTCACTGAAGATTGCTAAACGTGAGCAACAACCGCGACTGCTACATAACATAATTATATCCGTATGTACTTGTAAAACGATTTAAAAAAGGACACCTTCAGTCATCAACAATATTATTGTGATGAATATAAAAAGATGGCAATTTCACACTTGGTGGTCACATCTGATATGCAGCGTCGCCTCCCCAATGGTGACTGCTTTCGTTCTTATCACATTAACAGTTTTTTCCCTAGTTACTTCTGCTTCGTTTCATGATAGAATGCATCAAGTATGACCCTATATATGGGTTGCATACGGGTATCGTCATAACTATTAAATGGCATAGGCCTATGAGTGATTTGTATTAGCACATTTATGAGCTCTTTATGAATAATATGTTATGATATGGCTTTATTGTGTTAATACAGTTTCATACAAACGGGAGCACTATGAGACCCAAATACCCCTTTCACCCCTCACCTTGTTTATTTGGTTGTATTTCTTATTTTCATCCTGGAAAAATATCAGGCTTTATCCTTTTTACCTATTTGAATAAAATCTAGCACCCTGATGGTATTCCGCATTAGCGAGATGACCTGTGTGCAGCGCCATGTTTATTGGTACCAGTGTATATCCTCTAACCTCCAGCAACCAGCTCAGCCAAATCTCATGTCCGAGATTAGGGTACAAAGATGGCTAAGTTATATGGCATGATACCATAATTATTTCAATAGGAATAATTATGCTAAGGTAGGCCTACTATAAAATGATGCTCTGATACTCGGATAAAGAAAGAGGTGGACCGAAGTCCAATAAGGGTGTACTGAGCTTTAAGGGTCCAATAAGGGTTTCTTTTTATGTTATCAGACATTCCTTTAATGTGGGGTATGAATTTATATTCATCTTAGATGTTCAATTATACTTGCAACATCCAATATTCGAATTCTGATTGAAAGCAGGCCTAGGCTACGTAAAACGAACAGACTAAATTAAGGAAAGTGGGCATGAAAAAGGGGAGGAAGATAAGAACAAAAATCATTAGAAATCCTGCTCTTACATTCATGAGAAACCCCAACCCTCTCAACAGCATCATCTCCCAATATATAACGTCCATGCCGTGTATAATGTCCATGAATCCTTCATTTCCTGGAGTCCCCTGGGAACAAACATGAATACAAATTGAATATACACAGAGTGCTAATGGTCTTTGTTCCGAGGGGGGCACTCTATATTTCTATATATTATATTCACACTTTACTGATCAAGCTGGCCCCAACTCGCGCTTGGACGCGTCCGAGCGACATCGCTGGTATTTAGGAGGCCATGACCGCATCACTTCCCCCGTATATTGGGGGGGATTCGTACGCGGTACCCATCTGCACTTTTAATGCAACAGCACCAAGCGCACAGGAACTACTTTGACCAGCAACCTTTGGTGCCAGCGATGACGCTCGGGAAACGAGGTCGAGGTGGTGCGAGCTTGTTTACTGATGGGAATGTTTTTAGAGATCATTATTTGGAATGCTGTTAATATCAATTCAATATTTATAGTGGTATTGATCTAACCATAACAGAGATAGAGCTTATTGGTCTTCGAGATCGAGCAACATCCTGTCTTATTCATGAAGTATTTTTTCAAGAACTAGAATACCTCCTTGGAAAGCTTAGATCTCTATGGACCCCTTGATTAGGGCAATCTTGGTGAAAGCAGTCCTTTCTTAAGACAAATTTTGAGAATGAACCCGATCCATGGTAGATTAAGTATCAACTTTATCACTGCAGTCGACAGTGCGAGTTTACAGATTGAGGTGACCGCATTGCCATTTGTGGAGTGTCACTAAGGAGCTGCTAGAATCTTTACCATGGCAACAACCCACGTCAGATAGACGTCAAAATGGCGGCCACTGCTGATCGGGTGACATTTTAGCCTATAAAACTCTATATCTGGTCGCATCTGTTTTGGTGTGATCGGCCTTACTAAGGATTTATTTTGTATGATTATCGCAACATATTCTCAGTTCCAGGGAAATTTCAATGTGATCGGCCCTTCACTTCCAAAATAAATGGGGGCTCCCAAGCAGCTCTGTACGGGAGAGGATCGGACGAGTAGACAGAGCTGCTTACAGAGGCTAGGTCCATGGGAGACTTTGCCGACAAAAGGACAGTAGTATAGTATGTATCGGAACGGGACTATAGTTAAGTACTGTTTATTACTCAATCGACCTGCAGCCAATCAGAGGCCTCCATTTGGTCACGTGACCGGAAGTGACCTACTTAGGGGATTAGTGGTGCATTCTGGGTGACCTACTGACCTACTTAGAAGCTCTCAGCCAATCAGAGGCCGGCATTCTGGTAACCATGGTAACGTGACCTACTTACGTCACGTGACCTACTTAGGCTCAGCCAATCAGAAGCCGGCATTCTGGTAACTAGGGTAACATGACCTACTTAGGGTTTGTTTGTAAACAACACCACGTGGCTCTCTTGTTTGTAAACAACACCACGTGACACGTGACTGTTTGTAAACAAACAATTCGACTTAGTCTGATATTTTCAGCTGTCGCATGCTGACCTGCTGCTATCATAAGAGAAACAAAAGCCCTAATCACGCTTTTCAGCTGGATCCTTCCACCCACCAGACATGGATCCAGATGGGAGGGTGGTTTAAAATTAATCCGTGTACCGACTGTCATACAATAGTGTAATTAGTTGAACACGTGTTACCTGTATAAAGGATTAGCAGGTCATGGGCTTAGAGTGTGTATAGAAAAACAACTACAGGTAGCGTGAACAAAGCGACCCCCTCCCTTTCTGTCACTCTGTCTGTGACTAGAGGGCCCGCGTGTGGTAAGCGGCTTAAATCTAAAGAAAAAAAATCACTCTCTCCTGTCGTCAGCAGTCAGCTGGCCGGCGGCTGGAAAATGCGATTAGAGGGATGATGAGCGCGGTTTTTTATATTCAATATATTAGAAGTGTGCTTTGTTGCTTATATAGTTCATTATGCGTTTAAAATGTTCGCGAGTATCGTAGAAATGTACAAAAATCCTATTGTGGCGCCATCTGACGAAAAGAGCGGAGAACTATACTAGGGTATGGCGAGCTAGACTAGAGCATGTAATCACCAGGCGGCAGAGTGGTCAAAAGACAATCTCGTAGTAGTAGGTCTACTTGGATCTTGAGTAGCCACCCTTGTGGTTGCAATTACCTAGACTAGTTGACCCTGCCAGCCTGGTCAAGTGAAATTAGTAAGGAGACCGCACATTAACGCGCTCCACAGTCTTTAGACAGTTAAGACTATAGTACCGTAGATTCTACTGTGTACTCACACTAACTATTTACAGTGCTACATATTCATACCCGTGTTCTAAGTGTTTTTTTAGAAAAAAAGCGATCTACTCACCCATTTTTTTTAGACAAACTCCTATTAGCAGGTAACCCCTGTATAAACCATACTGCAAAGATCTGCTACTTCGAGCGTCTGCCTCGTGACTGATAGTGTACAACAAGACGAAGTGGGCAGAGGTGAAGTACTGTTCCAAGAAAAATTGAGGCTCTTTATATAGCTGAGAGAGCGGCTAATCCGGATGTTCTAAGCTTGTTTTCACCTAGAGCCCCACCCTCTTCCAGAGAGGAATCAAATTGCTTTTCACCTGGACCCTTCCACCCCTCATCCATCAGCATGAAAAGAGGGATAACAAGTGTAACGTGCGCTACATGTATATGGGATTATAGCTGGTGAAGAGATAAAGCCAGGTCAACTGTGTATACAAAGACTACAGGAGGTGATTAACGACAGGTGTGACGCGCCAGCCCGTGGACGGATTATCTTCTAAGCTGACGCTTATTCAACTAGCCAGCTGCCGTCCGCTCCACTCACCACGGCAAGAGGAGGTGCTTTTGTTTTACACTTAAGTCGCTTACCACATGTACTCGTCTCTACCTCACAGACAGACACCCTCTCGCTTGCTTCACGACCCCTGTAGCTTTTTTTGTATACACACTCTAATCTCATAACCCCCTGATCCGTTATACAGGTAACGGGTATTCTCTTTTAAATAGCTGCCAGTCAGCCTGCGGCAGCTGAAAACGACGGTAAGTAGCTTAGCTCTAGAAGCAAGAAGGCGTATATAAGGAGGCTGACACGTGTATAGGCGCCTTATAAGTCGGCAGGGGGTAAATACTAGTGAAAAAGGAAGGCAGGTGTGCAGGTAGCTTTCTAACAGACACGTGTGTGCACTAAGCTGCTTAAGTCTAAACCCACCTGCAGTAGTCAGGTAGCATGTGAAAACTTACTTAACAGATCTCTTAATTGAGTAGAGACTCTGTACTGAGAGAGTCTTTTCAGCCGTTTAAGAGGATTATCTAGGACAGGGTACATAAGGAGTGAAACGACGCTCTCACCCATCACACTTTCTCGACCCGCCCTTCATCATCGTAGCATCGTCCACTCTACGCTCGCTCAGAATGTTATGATGGTTAGTTCTGCTATTTTCAGCTACTTTTCTTATCGAAGTGTTGACGCTACAGAGCATCGAAACTCTCTCCAAATGAGTCCAAGAAAGAAAAAGCAACTTCCACTTGAAGCAGGAAGAGAAACAGTGCCCTATGATGCATGTGAGGTAAAGAAACATTGGAAGGACGTCACCAAGGAGCAATGGATAGAAGCATGCTTCAACTTCATCGGAACGGAAGTAGTTTCATTTGGACAGAGGGAGAAGATTTTGTTGGAGCTATTTTTCTTAGCTCCGTATACTTGGCCTGACTGTGGTGAAATTCCTTCAGGTATTTGTTCAGTCTTCGCCATAGAAGTTATCAGGTCTTTGAAGGAGCTTCGATATATGCAAGGCACTCACGAGGAGATTGTTCAGAAAATGACGGAATTCGAAACAGGAGAAGACACAATATGGTGCGAGGAGACGACATATACGGACGATGATCTGGAGTACATCATTTGTAGCCCGTTGGAACATTATGTTAAAGACTTTGAGGACATGCTAGACAGCACTGAGATGAACCCGAAAGAGAGATCCCTTACTGCACAGAAAGAGGCCAAAGCTGTGTTGGAAAAGCTCAAGTTTGGTCAAGGATTCACTCTTCAAAGCAGCTGTGTGAGTGTGATAAAAGGCCTTGTGTTGAAACATCCAGACATGAAGTTTTCGCGTGCTGTCGACACACTTCCTTTGCCTGAACTGATGATGAACATGATCGATCCCATCGTACCAACATGTTTCGACTCTGCAAATTGTCCCATGTATAAAATGGTTTCAAGTTTTGCCCGTGGCCGATGGCTAAACGATCCACTGAAGTCAGAAAACCTCCTTGATTTAATCAACTGACTAAATGTATTTTCTCATACTAGTATTAGTAGCATTAGTAATAGCAGCTACTCAGTCTCGTGCAGCACAAGCAGCAGCATCTGTCAGCAGCATCCGTGACATCGTCAGCAGCAGCAGCAGCTGCACGAGCAGCACAAGCAGCAGCATCTGTCAACAGCATCCGTGACATCGTCAGCAACTGCAGCAGCTGCACGAGCAGCACAAGCAGCAGCAGCTGTCAGCAGCTGCAGCAGCTGCACGAGCAGCACAAGCAGCAGCACCAACAGCAGCAGCAACAGCAAATCAGCAGCAGCAGCAGCAGCAGCAGCAGCAGCAGCAGCGGCGGTGTGGACCACTAAATTCGAGATGGCGACATGTCTGTTTCTTAGAATCGACATTCGACATGAGGCCTAGTGACATTTGACATGAAGCTTGAAAAACATAGTGACAGGTGACATGAGCAATTCTTAAAATCGACATGAGATATGAGCATAATTAAGCGACATCGACATGTGCCATGGCTATTTTTTTTTAAGACAAACGCCATAGACTCCTCATTCAAACCCCCACTAGTAGTGCTCTATAAGCGCAAGCTTTGCCTTAAGAGAGCTGTGGCTGTGAACCCTCTCCTCCCCCCGTACACACAGGTAAATATCAGAGTCAGCCAATGTCGCCAATACTACTCTCATACAAGGGTCAGGCACTGCTGGACTATAATAGATGGGTCAAGGACCATTCTACTGAGGGTCAGGCTAGGCTGGACATTCAATAACAGGCTGGACTTTGGCAAACTTGCTTGAAAGTCTGGCCAGCAAGAGTCCGTTGAAGGACTATACGGTAAAAAGGCTGCTGTTACAGTCAAGATACTCATATTTCAAGCCCAGAAAACTGTAATTAGCTTTCCAAGTTGTTTATTTAACAATATCCTGGCCTAGCAAGAAGCTGTCAGATGACATCTAAGAAAAATGGGGCTGTTAATTGATCAAGAGAGCTACATTGTTACAGAGTCCTATTCCTCTTTTGAGGTGGTACCAAATTTGAAAAAAGAATAAACTCAAAAAAAAAGCCTTAAGATTGAAACAGTTGTAGATGACAAATTTAATGAGGAAGTCATATTAATTAGTTTACAAATAGCCGCTGCACGAGCAGCACAAGCAGCAGCTGACACTAGTGTCAGCTGCAGCAGCTGCACGAGCTGCTTGTGCTGCTCGTGCAGCGGCTATTTGTAAACTAATTAATATGACTTCCTCATTAAATTTGTCATCTACAACTGTTTCAATCTTAAGGCTTTTTTTTTGAGTTTATTCTTTTTTCAAATTTGGTACCACCTCAAAAGAGGAATAGGACTCTGTAACAATGTAGCTCTCTTGATCAATTAACAGCCCCATTTTTCTTAGATGTCATCTGACAGCTTCTTGCTAGGCCAGGATATTGTTAAATAAACAACTTGGAAAGCTAATTACAGTTTTCTGGGCTTGAAATATGAGTATCTTGACTGTAACAGCAGCCTTTTTACCGTATAGTCCTTCAACGGACTCTTGCTGGCCAGACTTTCAAGCAAGTTTGCCAAAGTCCAGCCTGTTATTGAATGTCCAGCCTAGCCTGACCCTCAGTAGAATGGTCCTTGACCCATCTATTATAGTCCAGCAGTGCCTGACCCTTGTATGAGAGTAGTATTGGCGACATTGGCTGACTCTGATATTTACCTGTGTGTACGGGGGGAGGAGAGGGTTCACAGCCACAGCTCTCTTAAGGCAAAGCTTGCGCTTATAGAGCACTACTAGTGGGGGTTTGAATGAGGAGTCTATGGCGTTTGTCTTAAAAAAAAATAGCCATGGCACATGTCGATGTCGCTTAATTATGCTCATATCTCATGTCGATTTTAAGAATTGCTCATGTCACCTGTCACTATGTTTTTCAAGCTTCATGTCAAATGTCACTAGGCCTCATGTCGAATGTCGATTCTAAGAAACAGACATGTCGCCATCTCGAATTTAGTGGTCCACACCGCCGCTGCTGCTGCTGCTGCTGCTGCTGCTGCTGCTGCTGATTTGCTGTTGCTGCTGCTGTTGGTGCTGCTGCTTGTGCTGCTCGTGCAGCTGCTGCAGCTGCTGACAGCTGCTGCTGCTTGTGCTGCTCGTGCAGCTGCTGCAGTTGCTGACGATGTCACGGATGCTGTTGACAGATGCTGCTGCTTGTGCTGCTCGTGCAGCTGCTGCTGCTGCTGACGATGTCACGGATGCTGCTGACAGATGCTGCTGCTTGTGCTGCACGAGACTGAGTAGCTGCTATTACTAATGCTACTAATACTAGTATGAGAAAATACATTTAGTCAGTTGATTAAATCAAGGAGGTTTTCTGACTTCAGTGGATCGTTTAGCCATCGGCCACGGGCAAAACTTGAAACCATTTTATACATGGGACAATTTGCAGAGTCGAAACATGTTGGTACGATGGGATCGATCATGTTCATCATCAGTTCAGGCAAAGGAAGTGTGTCGACAGCACGCGAAAACTTCATGTCTGGATGTTTCAACACAAGGCCTTTTATCACACTCACACAGCTGCTTTGAAGAGTGAATCCTTGACCAAACTTGAGCTTTTCCAACACAGCTTTGGCCTCTTTCTGTGCAGTAAGGGATCTCTCTTTCGGGTTCATCTCAGTGCTGTCTAGCATGTCCTCAAAGTCTTTAACATAATGTTCCAACGGGCTACAAATGATGTACTCCAGATCATCGTCCGTATATGTCGTCTCCTCGCACCATATTGTGTCTTCTCCTGTTTCGAATTCCGTCATTTTCTGAACAATCTCCTCGTGAGTGCCTTGCATATATCGAAGCTCCTTCAAAGACCTGATAACTTCTATGGCGAAGACTGAACAAATACCTGAAGGAATTTCACCACAGTCAGGCCAAGTATACGGAGCTAAGAAAAATAGCTCCAACAAAATCTTCTCCCTCTGTCCAAATGAAACTACTTCCGTTCCGATGAAGTTGAAGCATGCTTCTATCCATTGCTCCTTGGTGACGTCCTTCCAATGTTTCTTTACCTCACATGCATCATAGGGCACTGTTTCTCTTCCTGCTTCAAGTGGAAGTTGCTTTTTCTTTCTTGGACTCATTTGGAGAGAGTTTCGATGCTCTGTAGCGTCAACACTTCGATAAGAAAAGTAGCTGAAAATAGCAGAACTAACCATCATAACATTCTGAGCGAGCGTAGAGTGGACGATGCTACGATGATGAAGGGCGGGTCGAGAAAGTGTGATGGGTGAGAGTGTCGTTTCACTCCTTATGTACCCTGTCCTAGATAATCCTCTTAAACGGCTGAAAAGACTCTCTCAGTACAGAGTCTCTACTCAATTAAGAGATCTGTTAAGTAAGTTTTCACATGCTACCTGACTACTGCAGGTGGGTTTAGACTTAAGCAGCTTAGTGCACACACGTGTCTGTTAGAAAGCTACCTGCACACCTGCCTTCCTTTTTCACTAGTATTTACCCCCTGCCGACTTATAAGGCGCCTATACACGTGTCAGCCTCCTTATATACGCCTTCTTGCTTCTAGAGCTAAGCTACTTACCGTCGTTTTCAGCTGCCGCAGGCTGACTGGCAGCTATTTAAAAGAGAATACCCGTTACCTGTATAACGGATCAGGGGGTTATGAGATTAGAGTGTGTATACAAAAAAAGCTACAGGGGTCGTGAAGCAAGCGAGAGGGTGTCTGTCTGTGAGGTAGAGACGAGTACATGTGGTAAGCGACTTAAGTGTAAAACAAAAGCACCTCCTCTTGCCGTGGTGAGTGGAGCGGACGGCAGCTGGCTAGTTGAATAAGCGTCAGCTTAGAAGATAATCCGTCCACGGGCTGGCGCGTCACACCTGTCGTTAATCACCTCCTGTAGTCTTTGTATACACAGTTGACCTGGCTTTATCTCTTCACCAGCTATAATCCCATATACATGTAGCGCACGTTACACTTGTTATCCCTCTTTTCATGCTGATGGATGAGGGGTGGAAGGGTCCAGGTGAAAAGCAATTTGATTCCTCTCTGGAAGAGGGTGGGGCTCTAGGTGAAAACAAGCTTAGAACATCCGGATTAGCCGCTCTCTCAGCTATATAAAGAGCCTCAATTTTTCTTGGAACAGTACTTCACCTCTGCCCACTTCGTCTTGTTGTACACTATCAGTCACGAGGCAGACGCTCGAAGTAGCAGATCTTTGCAGTATGGTTTATACAGGGGTTACCTGCTAATAGGAGTTTGTCTAAAAAAAATGGGTGAGTAGATCGCTTTTTTTCTAAAAAAACACTTAGAACACGGGTATGAATATGTAGCACTGTAAATAGTTAGTGTGAGTACACAGTAGAATCTACGGTACTATAGTCTTAACTGTCTAAAGACTGTGGAGCGCGTTAATGTGCGGTCTCCTTACTAATTTCACTTGACCAGGCTGGCAGGGTCAACTAGTCTAGGTAATTGCAACCACAAGGGTGGCTACTCAAGATCCAAGTAGACCTACTACTACGAGATTGTCTTTTGACCACTCTGCCGCCTGGTGATTACATGCTCTAGTCTAGCTCGCCATACCCTAGTATAGTTCTCCGCTCTTTTCGTCAGATGGCGCCACAATAGGATTTTTGTACATTTCTACGATACTCGCGAACATTTTAAACGCATAATGAACTATATAAGCAACAAATATAATATATTGAATATAAAAAACCGCGCTCATCATCCCTCTAATCGCATTTTCCAGCCGCCGGCCAGCTGACTGCTGACGACAGGAGAGGGTGATTTTTTTTCTTTAGATTTAAGCCGCTTACCACACGCGGGCCCTCTAGTCACAGACAGAGTGACAGAAAGGGAGGGGGTCGCTTTGTTCACGCTACCTGTAGTTGTTTTTCTATACACACTCTAAGCCCATGACCTGCTAATCCTTTATACAGGTAACACGTGTTCAACTAATTACACTATTGTATGACAGTCGGTACACGGATTAATTTTAAACCACCCTCCCATCTGGATCCATGTCTGGTGGGTGGAAGGATCCAGCTGAAAAGCGTGATTAGGGCTTTTGTTTCTCTTATGATAGCAGCAGGTCAGCATGCGACAGCTGAAAATGTCAGACTAAGTCGAATTGTTTGTTTACAAACAGTCACGTGTCACGTGGTGTTGTTTACAAACAAGAGAGCCACGTGGTGTTGTTTACAAACAAACCCTAAGTAGGTCACGTTACCCTAGTTACCAGAATGCCGGCTTCTGATTGGCTGAGCCTAAGTAGGTCACGTGACGTAAGTAGGTCACGTTACCATGGTTACCAGAATGCCGGCCTCTGATTGGCTGAGAGCTTCTAAGTAGGTCAGTAGGTCACCCAGAATGCACCACTAATCCCCTAAGTAGGTCACTTCCGGTCACGTGACCAAATGGAGGCCTCTGATTGGCTGCAGGTCGATTGAGTAATAAACAGTACTTAACTATAGTCCCGTTCCGATACATACAATACTACTAAGGACCCTTGCTTAGGGATATTTTGCTAAATTGAACCCTTGCTTATGGAGAAGGCGGTAAAATGGACCTTACCCAGTGGGCACAAAATTGAGCTCATTGTTGAATCAACATTCAATCAACATTCAATCAACATTGTCAACCAATTCTCAATGTTGACTGGGTAGTTGCTTAGGGAAATTGAATAAAAATCAAAGTACCCCCCCTCCCCCCACGGGTCTTTGTTGTGGAGTATGGTACACGGCAAGAAGATGGATCATCATAAAGGTCCCCAGTACCTCCCTCTCGGCAGGGTTTGTATTAATCCTCCAACGCCATTACCCCACAGACAACAGGCGAGTAACTAGGACATTCAACAGTGCATTGTTGTCTCTTAAGGGAGCTGTGTTTCCCCTGGAAAGCCATCTTGTATAGGGATGGCTGAAAAGCAAATCGGGAAAAAACAAGACAGCACTCATTTGATTTGTATCAAACGGTTGTCGATGGTTGGCAACTGACTGATTCGCTCAATATTGCTGTAGGCTATAGATATTTAATAGGATTATCAAATTACCGGTATGTGGAGGCAATAAATCTAGGCTGTCTATTATATTAATCCTTCAATCGCTGAGCAAGAATCCGGTGATTTAATTTGCATGTTTTGACAGTTGCTCATATACACAATGGGTGAATGCACTTTACCAGTGCGATAATTCTTAGGTATAGGTTTACTATCCATTACTAAGGAGATGCAGGCTAAAGACCCTGTTACACAAAGGTCATCTGCCTCGTCTGGTCATCTAGATGCATCTCTTAATAATTTTCAAGTCCCAGCTAGAATAGGCCTATTGGTCCGTGTAACAGGACCTCAAGCCTTCACTCCAGTCTGTAAAAGTCAATTATATTGTCTAAACACATCAATATTGTAATTACAATGGCAACCATCCCCACCCTATTGGCATCTCTGCACTGGAGAGGTGGTCGTTAAGTGAGAGTTGACTGTATATGTTACCCTTCATCACAATAGTGCCATTGCACCCCTGTGTGAGCTCAGACGGAGGTCTTACACCATCCCCAGTGGGCACAAAAATCAGTTCAATGTTGAATCAACATTGCATCTACATTGAATCAACATTGTCAACCAGTTTCCAATGTTGATTCAATGTTCTGTGCCCACTGGGTCTGAGATATACATCCACCTTGCACTACCTTGTACAGCTCTGCACCCATGTGGCTGGCCCTTTTACAAATGTAACGTAAAGTCCTACTTGGCAGACCAATCTAGCAGGGGTGATATTTCCCACCCGCTGCTGACCCTCCGACTGTCAGTAGCCACACCGTATAGCTACACATTGGACCAGCAGGGCCTTAGAAACTAATGATGATATAGGCAGGGGGATATGGCATCAGACACTGTTTGCCTTTAGGATCAGGCAGGGAAGGAGAGCCAGGATATGTACAGAGCATTTCTCATAAGAATGTCAATGGGGTAGGCGTAGATCCACAGGCACTACACAGGCACCACCATGCTGGTTTAAGGCGTATCCTCTAGCGATGGAAGTGTTCCTTCCTTCTCTCGTTATTGTGAGACTAAGGAGGTTGTAGAAAGGCAATGGCAAGCCTGGGATAATCTCTCAGTAACCATGGTAACCAGTGACATACAGCCATTGAATAATGCATGCAATACTGCATGCGTTGAATACGACCGTTTCTATAGCCATCTTGTGCTAGAATGGACTTATATCTTAATTCAATCTTATGACTTTAGCAGAAATGAGGAAAGAGCAGGATTATCATGTGTGTACTTTATTACAACTGTAGAAATAGTTTAGTGCATTTAGTGATTTTAGGTCCTTTAAGTCATTTAGGTTAATGGTGCATATATAGACAGAGGTCCACGATGATCTGTCTGAGTGACATGCTTCTCCATGAGTGGTACCTTGGATCATATCACACGAGGCATACGTTAAAACGACATTTAAAGATTGATTTCATAACTATTTTAGTGATGTCATCATGGAGAAACACCCCATGGAGAATGAGCATCAGTTTATCAATGGTATAGTAACTTCGTTTCTCCACATGAAATAAGTACGTAAGGCCACTCGAAGAAAAAAGTGATTTCTCATCACCAAGGATCTGGGAGGGAGAAAGATACACTGATGCTTGTTCTTGTGAAATGAGAATTCCCTTAACATGATATGTTCCCCCGTCCTAGGGAAACTAATTCTTTAAAAATTCTCTGCGCCGTTGCAAAGAAAAGACGCATGATGTCAAGAAACAAATGCAGGGTTGATTGGGCGTACTTAACAATGTGTGGCTAAAGCAAAAATGGTACCCCAACATGTAAAAATGAGAAAACTGATCAACTGATATGACCTGGAATATGTTGAAATGCGGAAATAAATTAATAAGGAAGGTTCAGTTCCAAGACATTGAGATGCAATTGAATTGGGGCTGACTCTCTGCTTCAACCTATTTCCAGCCCCTGTAACTGTGTGATTTATTTACCCGGCGTAACAGAACCCCCTCCTCCAGGGTACGTTGGAAGTCCTGCTTCCTTAATTTCCTACCCCATTCACATGCATGGCCTGGTCCCCACTTCTCATGGAAGCCCACCGGCAGTCTGTTCCTTACCCAGCACGGCTAAGTGTCCTGCATGCTTGTTATCTTCATCTTTTTATGTGGAGGGGCTAAAAGTAGTGTCGGCAGTCCATGGATGGATTTCATGCCCCGGGGATCGGAGCTTTATACGTAGATTATGTAGTGCATGTAAAGATTCTTTTGCCAATGTTATCCAGACAGCTTAATATGTATATATGATATAAGATTATTGCTCTGAAGTCTGCTATGCATTGTTAGCTTTTAACTCAAACTAAAAAGACGCATTTTATTACGCCAGTTTCTGCTAGCACAATATTGACAAGATTCGCATGATCTATAAGGCTTGCTCATTAGTAGGTCAATGATGGATAGGTATGCCTCATACGTATTTAGATTCCTGCACTCCATCCCAAAGAATTAGTGTAGCCTGTTACATCTTTGCAGCAGTGTCCCATGAACCCGAGGCCACACTTATTGGCTTAAGGGGGTGGAACTTATTCGAGAGAGTCTGAAAAGCCTGCTAATTGGGGAAAAAGTGACGATGGGGATTTTCGTAAAAATAGAATCTTGTTAGAGGATGTCTATTTATAACTATACTTTATTACTGTAAGGTTGTTTTTGTGGAAAAGGTAGAATTGTGCCTCTACATGGGTAAAAATCGACACGGGCGACACGGCGACACAGCCCTTTTAAAAATCGACACGGGCGACACGGCCCTTTTAAAAATCGACGGACATGATAAGATTGAGTAGAAAGTATAGCTATGTATGAAATAAAAATCGACACAGTGACACGGCCCTTTTTGCTTAAATCCGACACTGCGACACAGCCAAAATTCTGGATACCCATGTAGAGGCACAGAACTGCTAGGTCCACACACTCTAAGAACAGTGTGTTACGTTTACACACGTTTCAACACGCTTTTCTGCAGACACTTTTAACACCCATATTGGTGTAACACACTACACACTCTTTGCCAAAAGTGTGTTTATCTCAAAGGTGTGTTGCAAATATGTGCATGTGTGTAACTCCTTGTGCATGTTCACACAACACACTGTTCTTATAGAGGGAATGACATATTGTAAGCCCATATAGCCCCCCCCCCCCCCCCCTCTTAAGTAATATCCACTAAATGGTCCATAATGTATTCATGAATTTGTATTCACGTTCCTGTTGTTATTAACTCGTTACAAAGTATCACACATAGTTCTGGAGTGAGTAGCCCTAGCTATATAGATGAGAAGTAGCGTCAAATACCTTATCACTCTAAATGACCTAAATTGCTTGATCCTTTTAAATGGGCTAATCCAGGCTACACAAATCTACCAAAGAAAATATCCACGCCCGATATTATGCCCGTATAACGCGTGTCCTTCTACAGTACCCCTTATTTCCGGCGGGGCCGTCAGCGGTTCCCACCCACCATGTTAATAAAGTCACAACGAGGGCGACGTGATCGATGAGCCTCCGACGTCCACTTCCTGTCCTCGTGCGCATGCGTCGCTGGGCATAAAACTCCCACTCTCTTCTCGATGTCGCCATTTCTTGCCGTTTTACAGGAAGTAGAGGGAATGAAGAGAGTCCTTGAGTGAGACAGTGATTAACTATTGAAATATAGCCTACCAAGACAGGCATAGCCGTGTCATGCAATGCTACCAATGAGGGTGAGCAGATAGAGAAAAAGATTCAGCATTAATCTTCATTGAAATTCATTTTTGTCCTACATAGTCCCTACAGGACCCGGGTATATAACCATGATTCAACTTGTTTCAAGAATCTAAGGACTGAGTGATGTAGGCTTCTGTTTATATCTTCTAGCCATCCTTAGATCCAAGCCTATGAAGGGCAAGCATAAGTTTTTAAGGAAGTGCAAACCTGCACCCAGTGAAGTCCATTATACCCATAGAAGGCTATTGACGAAGTCAGCAAGCACCCTGGTAGTACCACAAAACCTCATTTCCATACCTTCACATCTCCTCACTGGGGTTATCATGCTAAATCCCCATGACCGATAGGGAGGGGGCGGGGCCGGTATTTAAGGTTGAAGTGAAATAAGTACAAACTAAGATATAAGTGTCAGCACCCCGGGGTCAGCACCGCAAAGGCTTGAGAATTACATGACTCATGTCTGAGAAGTATGAGCTATATGGCCATGTCTACTCTTTCTACCCATCGCTATATTTATATATCTTTCTCATCCTGCATATCTCTCTCTCTCTCTCTTTCTTTCTCTCTCTCTCTCTCTCTCTCTCTCTCTCTCTCTCTCTCTCTCTCTCTCTCTCTCTCTCTCTCACTCTATTTATCTTCTCTGGTTTTATCTTTAGGCCACTCCAAATATGCCTATATTTATCTATTTTTATCAACTTTTCCCTTACAATTTGCAAAAAATAAAAATAAAAATCTCCCAGACATGATTTTGGTGACGAGCGCGCGGTGATGAGAAACAAGGATATTATTTGTAGTGGCTTTAGCTGCAGTATTGACTACATGCATGCATTGATATCACCCTGTCATTGTAGTATTAGTTCATATCCGTCATAATGTTGACAATGGCATGGCCTGGCCAGGATTATATACAGCTCCCTGTAGAGCAAGTTTAGCATTCAGGACAAGCGGAGGTAGCAGTGCTCATTCTGCAATCTCCAATGGGGTCCTAGACCTTACACCATCTTCTAGACATTGATCTATGGCAACCCCTCACACTGTGTCCATCTATCAATGATGGGAGGGTTGTTAGGTATGACTCCGTATGAGCCACCTGGATCAGCAGTATTTTTACATGATACATGTTCTAGATGAGTCTCTTCTCTGGTCTGCAGCATAAAAACACAATAGCTTCTACCCTAGGATTGAAAGAACTACATCGATATAGGTTTTCATAATTTAGCCCTACCATCTACCTCAAAGGCCAGCATACGATAGCAGAACAACTTGATGAGTTCCTAAAGATACCCTATGCTCAAACAATGCATTTAGACATTTACCCGCTGGTTTACCTGTATGATGGGTTCAGCATTCTTTGTCCTGAACGAAAGGAGCCTGGTGAAATATCCTGGAGCCGGAGACAAGAAAAACACCCCCAACACCACCTTGAGGGGAAGATTAGGGGTAGGTGACGGGTTGGCACTTGTTATTGCCAATCTCTTTTGTGTCCTAAAGCTGTAACGACGGGCTTCGGATACAGCTTGTTCTCTTGTATCGTTAGGAGGTGTAAACTCCATAGTTGACTTCAAAGGGTGGGTTATGTTAGACAGGTCGGGGGAGAAGGTAAAAGGTGCTTGGTAAATCTAGGAAACAAGAAGCATCTAGAGTATACATGCTTTTCTATGAATGTAAGTATTACATTTTATCATAACAACTGGAGAAGAATGGGTTCATTAAAATAGATTTTAAATCTCATTCCTTAAGTGATTTCTACATACAATTCTCCCTGTTTCTTGAGGCTGATGGTAGAAGTTGTTTGCTATGCTATACATACCCTCAATTCCAAAGTCTATCAAACCTAATTATCTTAATTGCCCCATTATATGTAACTACATCAACACCCTTTAATGTAGAGAGGAGAATTGATTGATGCGCAGTTCAATACTGGCAAGTGTATTAATATTTCAGAAATATGGGCAATTCCATCCATAATTTCACCTTTTATGATAAGGTAATCTTGTTGAACTGGAGGTCGATCTTTTGTCCATATTGCCTACACTGAAAAAGCAAACTCGTCGGCAGACTCTTCTAAGTGACAAGGAACTGGGTCTTCTCGGTGGAGTTGTTCGATAAAAGACCCACTTGGCATGTGCGAGTGTAAAGACGTTTGTTAGGCTAGATAGTCTCAAAATTGCAAGATAGTCTCAAAATACTATGGTTTTGTGACAACCTTGCAACCCTCAGGCTAGATAGTCTCAAAATTGCGAGATAGTCTCAAAATACACGTCAGGCTAGATAGTCTCAAAATTTTGAGAGTATCTTGCAACCCCTTAGGCTAGATAGTCTCAAAATTGCAAGATAGTCTCAAAATACTATAGTTTTGTTAGTATCTTGCAACCCTCAGGCTAGATAGTCTCAAAATTGCAAGATAGTCTCAAAATACTATAGTTTTGTTAGTATCTTGCAACCCTCAGGCTAGATAGTCTCAAAATTGCAAGATAGTCTCAAAATACTATAGTTTTGTTAGTATCTTGCAACCCTCAGGCTAGATAGTCTCAAAATTGCAAGATAGTCTCAAAACACTATAGTTTTGTTAGTATCTTGCAACCCCTCAGGCTAGATAGTCTCAAAATTGCAAGATAGTCTCAAAATACCATAGTTTTGTTAGTATCTTGCAACCCTCAGGCTAGATAGTCTCAAAATTGCGAGATTGTCTCAAAATACTATAGTTTTGTTAGTATCTTGCAACCCTCAGGCTAGATAGTCTCAAAATTGCAAGATAGTCTCAAAGTACTATAGTTTTGAGACTATCTAGCCTGAGGATTGCAAAATCTCGCAGTTTTGAGACTATCTGTCCGGCTTTTGAGCTTATCTTACAATTTGAGACCACCTAGCCTGTAGGTTGTGAGATACTAACAAAGCTCTGGTATTTTGAGGCTATTTTATAGTTTTGAGACTATCTAGCCTGATGGTTGCGAGATACTAACAAAACTATAGTATTTTGAGACTATCTAGCCTGAGGGTTGCGAGATACTAACAAAACTATTGTATTTTGTGACTATCTAGCCTGAGGGTTGCAAGATAGTCTCAAAATGTTATTATCTCGCAGTTTTGAGACTATCTGTCATGCTTTTGGGATTATCTCACAATTTTGAGACTATCTAGCCTGAGGGTTGCAAGATACTAACAAAACTATAGGTTTTTGAGACTATCTCGCAGTTTTGAGACTATCTAGCCTGAGGGTTGCAAGATACTAACAAAACTATAATATTTTGAGATTATCTCGCAATTTTGAGACTATCTAGCCTGAGGGTTGCAAGATACTAACAAAACTATAGGTTTTTGAGACTATCTCGCAATTTTGAGACTATCTAGCCTGAGGGTTGCAAGATACTAACAAAAGTATAATATTTTGAGACTATCTCGCAATTTTGAGACTATCTAGCCTGACAGTTGCAAGATAGTCTCAAATTTTGAGACTATCTTGCAGCCTTTTGAGACTATCTCGCAATTTTGAGACTATCTAGCCTGAGGGTAGCGAGATACTAACAAAACTATAGTATTTTGAGACTATCTCGCAGTTTTGAGACTATCTAGCCTAACAGACGTTTCCCAGCTCCAGACTCTGCACTGTGCCAGTCCTAGAATTTCCAAATGGTTCAGTATGATGTATGAATGCAGGCTAGACGAATAGACTCACCAGGGCTACCTTCATACATTGTGCTTGCAAAAAGGTATAAAACACATTTATAGCAGTATGCAGCTGTTAAAGGATTAACCAGGATTGTGAATTTGATAACCCTAGACTTGTCACTAGGAGCAGGCCACTGCCTGGGCTAACATTGTCAGTCAGATGAGTATTGTCTGATGGGATGGTAACGTGGTAGGTCCTCCTGTAGACAACCGTTAACTCTTTTATTTTTGATAAACTTAGATGCTTTTATCTTATCAGTGTAGGCTTTGCCACTTAAGCTGGCAATTCTCCTTCTTCTAGTTCATAATCGCCCTCTGCTACTCTAGCATTACCGTTGATATGAAGAGGAATTAAATTATTAAAGGCATGCTGGTGTGGTAATGTCAAATACCATTGTATATAAATTCCCTGCGACGTTGACGCAGACAACCTCAGAGGAGACTGCTCAATGTATAATGATAATAATACAGAAAAAAATAAAGATTCGTCAGCCCTGGCAGAGCGCAGTAAAGCTGAAGACTATTGGGGCTGGTGCACACGACTTGTCAGTTAGAAGACCCACCTGGCATATGCCAGCCCTAAACTTGTCCAAAAGTGATTCTAGGTGAGGCAACTTGTTTAAGACTGACCACTGCTATACATCTATGTAACTTATTCAAATGCCAACTCTGTCAGCAGCCGCCGGGGGCTTACTTCAGCTTTAAGAACAGATGATCCCTTTGAAAAAGAAACACGGCTATATTGTCATAATTAGGAATTGCCCTACAAGGGCCAACAAAAACTAACAGGGAAAGCTGTGTTCACGTATAGTACGAATGCGTCTAAATCTACATGAAGAGGGCCCCCAACGTATTCTGGATGTATTACATGTATGGATTGGGCAATACACAGAATATGATAATATCTTCTTTACACAGAATATGATATCTATCTAGTAAGATATATACGATAGTTTAATAATAGTCGTGGACTGTTAATGCAGAGGTAAACATGTTTCCCTGAAAAGGTGGGTAAAGCCAATAGACACCCACCTACTTCCAACCATCGCTGCATGGGCTTAATTTCGGGCAAATGCCACCTTAGACGAGTTGCTCTTTATAATAGGGAGCAGCTCAGTGTAAAATGATGGGATGATATATGCATAATGAGATAGGATAACACATTACAGAGTTTCTAAGCTGGATTTTGTTCCTGACAATCATCTGCAATATATCTCCCAGGCAGCTACATTACTTAAGTATTGCAATAATAGCTAAATTTGTGCATTGTGTCCAATACCGGGAATCATAATAATTCGGTTTCATAGATGGATATCATAACAATAACATAAGGAGTCATATAAAAACAAATATGGTTCTAAGGTGAATTTGCAATGTCTGTAGTTAAGCTACTGATGAAATTCACAAAACGTTAAGACCAATCTCTCCTAGTTAGAAGAGAATGACGTGTGTTCCAATCCCATAGAGAACATTAAAGCGGCATAATCACCGAGCATGTCCCATTCAAAATTTGAGTACCGTTCTAGTCTACTATGTGGCAGCTGCGTGAGTGGTGATATTGCTCCTTTAAGAAGCAATTTCAAACCAATTGAAAAAGACAAGTATAGTTGTATGATATTATGTACATGCCAAATCAGAAAGAGGTGCGCCTTGTGATGTCCGCATCTTCCACCTATCAAAATAAGGTAGAAGTAAATATTATGAGATGCTGCCGAAAGTAATCAAGTTGAAATGTCTGCACCTATTTTTGATTTGGCAATCTTGTGCGTGACACTTGATATGTGGTTGCAGAACAGGATGTATTGGATAATAGAGTTTAAGTGCAACGTGTACGGGTACTGCTACGGGAAGGCTAAGTGTACAAGTAATGTAGTTAAGAACACACACTACTGTTAACGTTTTGGCCTACCAATAGCTGGTTATGAGTACCCTCCACCAGGTCCATATGCGGGTGAGAATGACCTAACAATTCGGGTAATTAGAAGGGGCTATACCACCTATGTTAAGTGTGGAGAACACCATCTAGGTTGTGTCTGGGGCAGACCAATGATAACAAAATGCAAATGTAAATAGTATAAAGGTGTCAAATCCAGGGCCTCGCGTCTATCACTGACGGACAGCAGAATTCTCAATACCATTGCAATAGCGAGTAGATTGTAGACGGAGAGTGGTTGAAAGAAAACTGCTATTCTACAGGTGGGAGCTTGTGGTCAGGGATGTGCCCTCATGCACAATGTTGTCAAACAGAAGGTGCATAATACTGATTTAATTTATAAATATTGTATAACCAAAACCTGCATACATATCACGATACAATAAATAAATGCAAGAAAATAGACAGTCGCGCGGTTGTAAAGATATCCTTAAAGATGATAACATCTTACTATAAATGTAGCCCTCTCTATAACCGCTTCCATCATAAGCTATGACACACAATACACTGGATCATGGGTCTTAATGTTTACGCTAGCCTAAGAAGGAGATGAGGGGAACGAGAACGTCCACACAGAGAAAAGAAGTAGACTTACTGTGACTCCCGACTTGATCACCGAGGTAACTCTCCCCATTTGGGAGTCACCGTGATTCTTCTTCTTTTCACTGTGGCAGCTACCTTTGGGTTCAGAACAATCTTGCTACTCAGATGGGTACCAGTCAGTCTCATATATTTCCCGGTCTGCAGTCTACACAACTCATGACCCCCATCTCTTAAGATAGTGAAAGAACTTCATCCACTCACAGAATGGGTAACCTGGAGTTAGTATGTTACCACATTTATTTTGTTTATACACCTTTGGATCAGAAGTGAATGAGTTGTGTTAGCATTAATACTAGTTTATATAGAGCACTTGGCCATAAGGACATGGCGTGGTAGGGATACAACTAAGGACTTACAGGCATGGTCAAGCAGGGAAAGTCACTGTACCAATATATTGCTGAGTTCCTAAGGCCATAGCACAGCTATACAGGCTGAGGCCCTGTAGCTACACACAGTTAGCTGTGCACTTACTGCCAGTGTAGTCCCCTCACGCAGCCCTCTTCATGGCTGTCCAGCAGCCATTAGTATTCCTCTTGCCAGCTGTGCAAACTCTATGTTATTGGGCTCTGCAGACCCTGTCCCGAATTAGTCTCTAATCAACTGGACCTCACCCATTGCCCATCCACATGACCCCCTAGGGACCTCCAAAACCTTGTTGATCCCTTAGCTGGAAGGCCAGGATTCACATTTCAAATACCTAGATTTGCCTGGTGGGTTGGTATTCCCTGACCATTTCTGGTATGCATGTGGCCATACCAACATCAGCTCAGATCATGACCGCATTCTCAAACCTTGTAGAGATTGGACATAAGCCAGGTAGGATGTCAAGGATACTACGCCAATTATAGCCAAGCCAATCGAATCTCCTCCAACTACTCGGGGTGATAAGAATCACTCTGCGGGTGCAGGAGAGCAATATTCAGCATAGCTGTCTTCAATGATAAACGGATGTGAAGACCTCAGTGGATTTAAATCAAAATTCTAGCCTAACATACGTCACCTCCTAAATCAATGATCAAGAAGTGAAAATCGTTATATGTTTGATATACATTTTTAACATTAACCTTTTATCTTTATTCAAGGATCTGGTGATGTGAGACGTATAAAGATTTTCTATCGGCTTATTATCCCCTCGAGACATCTCAGCTTGTTCCAAGTGTGGCATATGTTTTATCATATAGATTATATTCTGCCAAATAAAGGTAAAGGATGACTTTCCTATAAAAACCAAGTTGACAGCAAGCGCCAGTCCTCTAGTCCTTTATCAGAATGTAAGTGACAAGGTCGACTATCGGCTCTATTACTATAATCGGGAATTTTTATTTTGAGGAAATCAGTTGGAAATTCACTTGTATAGAGTAATGCAGGAAAGAAAAACCCATCCCAATAATATGTTATAATCATAAACAGGCATACCTTTACCATAATAGCACCCAGCGTCCTGGTCAAGTTCAGCCAACTGCTCATGATGCTATAGTTTGGAATTCAGAACAACTATAGCTTACTAGAGCTACAGCATTCATTCTGCAATCTTCAATCGGATCCTATAGACCTCACGCCATTCACTAAGCATGGATTTGTGGCAACCCCTCACTCTATGTCCATATATCCATTATGATGAATGGTAGGTTTAGGTGCCTGGTATAGGAGATTTTCATCGAGTGCCTCTATATGGTGAGCTAAACGCACAATATAGGTGGCCTCATGGATTTACTGTTTCCTAAATCCGTATAGGCCTACATGCATATGCCATATATAAGTACTAGTACCCGAAATAGACATATTTCCCATAATCGTTAATAGTTAAGAGTAGAACAAAATTCCAGATGAATAATGTAGTTATATGAGGAATTGTCTAACTTGAGTGAAATATCTTATGTGAGACATGAGGCCCCTTTGATGTTTAGATGCTGTTGACTCCCTCTCCTATAATGGAGATCTATGCAAGGACCTATAGGATAGCGTCAGCATCTTAGGCCATTAAGGAAGGCAGCTTGATTAATTATCCTGTAAATGCAGACATGTCGGTAACTGACCCTTACATCACCTTCAACATAAGCAGTAGGGGGAGGTAGACAGGTTGGCACATGTTACGGCCAAACTCCTTCACACTAAACATTTAAATAAACTCTAGGAAAGGCTTGTTTACTTGTGTCATTATAGTGCTAGTATCTGTAGACTTTGTATTCTAATTGACAGATGAGCATCAATCGCCTTGGTAAAGCCAAGCAAAAGGTGCCTTCTGCCCCGAATACAAACAATGTACCCCTTAGTGATACCTTACAACTGCTGAAATATGACTAGTAGAGCAAAATACTTCATGTCACCGTCTCTTCATTACCAATAAGCCTTAGATCCCCGCCTAGAGCTAGTCCTTAGATAATCAGAACATAGAATGTCATTATTATCTTTATTGGTGTTGGGTGATAGAAAAGGCATTACCTCGGTTTCAGGGATTCTATATTTTCCCTTGGGATAGCCATCCTAGTAGAATCATGCTATATAATTATGTATGCAATGTCGATAATTATAGCTCATCAGCTTAATTGCCCTCGTATATATGTAGGCCATTTACAGCCAACCTATTAAAGTTGCTGCGCAGCCTTAATGTGCAATGTAACTCTTGTTATTATTTACAATGCATCATAGTACATCGGGATGTCTATTGGAATCAAGGATTACCATACACATATGATTCTGCTATTACATGTAATAGTCAATTATCCATCTCCTACTCTTGACTACCATTCCCAACTGCAGGCGTTTAACTCCAGATTTGTTAGTATATATATATAATTTTATCTGCTTCTACAAATCCGAAAGCGACCGTAGCGTGCATGTCCTTGGATGTTGACTATGGTCTCATGGGAGAAGAAAATGTTTATAATCATTATGAGAATGTGTAAAGCTTATGGATTTAATTGCATGTAGCTATGTTTGTAGCTAGATGATGCATAGTTATGGCAAGCAGTTTGTATCCCTCCACTTGGCATATGTTTTGTAATCACGGTTAAAGAATCACACGTTCATAGGATATTATTCTCGTATCCCTTATCATTCACGAAGGGATGCTGAATTATAAAGAACAGGTCAGATATTAGTATTTCATTGTGTCATTATAAAGCGATTAATGTCGTACTAGGTTGAAGAGAAATATAGCACTGAAAGATATGGGAATTATTCATATCATTAACCTAGATAGCCGTCAGAGTTTGCATCAATGTTAAAATAAGTTATATTCTTAAGGGGCTTTAAAATTAAATATGCCAATATGGGATGTTGAAGGTATTATGCATTTTGCTCTGGTATTTCAAGTGGAAAGTGACCAATCAGATATAAAGACTCCTGTTTTGACATTTACCCTCACCCTCTCCAAATGATATGTGTGTAGACATTATGTGATGCTCTTTTCTCAAAATATCATTGAAGTTACATATACAGAAGTATGTTATTTTGCTTGATTTAGGTTATAGCAATAAATTCAGTCTAGACTATGAAACCTTTACTTAGAATACCACTGGAAGTCAATACGTCGGACTACGATAAGGGTATCGATGATAGAACTGCTTTCCTTTAGACCTTTGGATCAGTAGATTCAGTTTATAAAACGTGGAAGGTTCCATGAGATGTCTCATGCAGGCCTCCTTGAGGATAGATTGAGAGGACAGCCCTTGCCTTTAAAGATATTGTAGTGGGACGCTGTACTATTTCTATAGAACCGGATTGGGTTATTTGATTGTGTTTAATGTGGCGTATCCGGGCCCCACTACTGTCTGGTCTCCGGTATGTGATTACATAATCCGGCGCCTGAGGATTGGTGGAGTGCGACCTGGTAATATGCACCGAGCCGGGACCGCCACATGTCACCCGAACTAACCCGGGTACCGTGTCGGCCCGGAGAAACCGGTTTCAGGTTACCCGAAATTCCTCGGGAACTCAAGTATTTACGGGTAATAGAGTGGAGTTATATAATTCTCGGTATGTAAACCCCTGGGTTCTTCTACTTGCTGTGCACTTCGGCCAGCTTGGTTGTTCCTCAGCAGAGAATATCCTAGAACTCTGTTGTACTTTTCGGCCTAGTCCTGCTGCTGCTCCTACCTCGGTGACCTTGCGTCTCTCTCCGTTCCCCCCTCTGGGGGAACAGAGGAGATAGACGCAGTGGTGGATAACTCTGGGGCCACCTCCCTCTTAGGAGTCCGGCCCATATGGAGTTTACCGGGATCGGAGAGAGCCTTGGACATTGGGGAAATTATTGATTAGACCGTGAGGGTATCACTCCTGTATGTTCATGTAACACCTGTTGTTTGAAAGCATATTTGAATATCACTATCGGTCTGTGTGATTACGAGCTGTATGTCAGAATGAATAAAGAGTAATTTCTAAACAACCTATTTTCGAATCTTGAGTTTTTCATAGCTCATACCTATCTTAGTGTAGCGATCCGCCTCACTCCTCTCACCCTCACCCGGCTGCGGGCCCTCCCGGCCCTTACCCGGAGTTTCCCGGCAGAGTCCCGGGGTCACTTGGTACAGGTCCCCTCCTCCCTGCTGCTGGTGGTGGTGGGTGACTGGGACTCCCGGATTTCTGCCCACTGAACGCTGATCAGTGAAGTGTTTGTGACCCTGTGGGCAGGTATATAAGGCCTGCCTACCGGGGCACCTGCAGCTTCTCCCTTGAGCCTTGATGGAACAAGGCCATAGGATAAAAGGCAGCAGTGGATCCTAGATCCCTGCTGTAGTTATATTATTGGAGCTGGGCTCCCTACAGGTTGGTTACTGTCACATATATCTCCAAGTCCTGGAGATTGCTGTGACATGTATTCTCTCCACCCTTCCCAACTCCCATGCTGGAGTGGGAACTGTTGGAGAAACCTTTCTGTATGAAGCCAGCATAGCCCCAACTCTAGAACCCCCTATCCCCCATTCCTGTGGAAGTAAGGTTCTGAGGCGTATTTGAGTATGAGAGTTGGGAGTGATCTGGATTAATAAGACCTGAGAATATATCTCATTATGTAACTGTGCTTGATCTATTGAAATAAAGAGAATATATTTAATACAACCTATTCTTCGAATCTGTTGGCTCAGAATACAATCCCTGTATCCTGAACCAGATAGGCCTACATAAGAATAGCCAACAGCTACAATATTCTTGCTCTCAACATTGATTGTCTTACCCTTGAATTGTGGTTGTTGAATGCAGTGAGAATACATTGAATATTAAGATAGACCTATACCCACCTGATGTCCTCTAAAAGAATGAGTTTTCATTTCATGGTGAATACGGACTGTCAAGGTTAAAGAAATGGGATGCCCGTTCCCCACATGAGGGTGCAATAACCCTTGGTCGTATTGCACGCTGGGGTCGTATTGCACGCTCCCAACGGACGCCATGGGTCGCCATGGGGTCGCCATGGCGTTTCTAGGCTACCGAGGGGTCACGTGACTTGCGCAGAATTCAAAATGGCGGCCGACGGAGGTAAACAGACGCCGCGGAAGTAAAGAAACATCGTGGAAGTAAAGAAACATAGACTACAATCTATTTTACATCGATGTACCCTGAAATAAATACAGAGCGTCACTTAAAAGTAACCTCGTCAGTGTTTATTTCACTTGTGGTGCTTGGGTCGTATTTGCACTAGGCCTACGGCCAGCGTGCAATACGACCCAAGCACCACTCGTGAAATAACCACAGACTCAGTCACTTTAGCGTGCAGCTCTGTCTATATATCTACTGTCTAGGTCCAGGCCACAGTCTAGGTCATGCTATGTGAGGCAGACGTTGATGGCTAAGTCTCATGAGACAATTGGATAGTCTTTGACCGGGTGATGTCTTTGCCCTGTGACGTCTTAGACTGGGTGCCGTCTTTGACCGATGTACAATGATTTGATGTTTTACAGGGGGTAGGGGGGAGGGAAAAGATTTTTTTTGACAGGATAAGCATGTGGTATAAACATACTGAAACATTATTTAAGAAATGAACCATTAATTTTGTTTTATAATATGATAAAATAATGTTTTACTAGATGGTCAAAGACGTCACAACAAAATAATGGTAAGATTGGTAAATGAACATATATCATGCGTTACCGTACCTAATTGGGTCAGCCTATAATTATAACCAAACCGAAATGAAATTAGTAATATAATAGTGTTAAAATATTGATTAACATTTTTCTGCCATTTCTCTCTATATAGGCCCCATTTCAGCAGTTATCAAGCTTGCAGGTCAAAGGCGTCACCTGGCCAAAGACGTCACCTGGTCAAAGACGTCGCCCGGTCAAAGACTATCCAATTGTTGCAATCTCATGAGACAGAGCCTGATACACACACAACTAAATGCAAATGCCATTAAGTTAACATAATTATAATTCCCTGTCAGGTAGGAGAAACTCACATTGGAGACCTATGACATATCTAGTTGATCCGTGGTGTATAAACACCCCCAAGAGGAGCAGACATCTCCCCCCGCCCCGCCCCGGTCTAGGGTCAAATTGTTAGAGCTAGTATTTATTATACTTGTTCTATTGTCCATGTGGGTTGTTTTATAAATTGCCTGATAAATGAACTGTGCCTTTTACAATAGTTACACAGTAATCTAATCTTCAGAAACTAGGATATGGATATGGCTTATAATTATACGATTGCATGGAGTGACTTATAACATACTTTTGGGGCAGCCAGGAGTTATATTCTAATGAAATAATATAAAAGTGTGAAAAGAACTGGATGGTGATTGAATAGGAAACCACATATTGGACGAGTTTAGAATAATGGGCAAATCATAAGTTCACTGATGGGTCTTATATGCTCATACATTCATGTGTAAAGGTTGGTTAACCAGGCACAAGGCAAAGGTACCAGCCAGGGTATATCTTATGAATGATTTAAACCGCAATCTGTGAAACTTTAAATGGCGGACCCACTGGGTATGACTCTAGAGTCCTATGCATCTGGTTTGAACAATCATGCTACCATCATGGTACCACTCTCATTTATTCCCACTGGAGCCCCCGTATACACAATTGATGTACCTCATCACTCAAGATAGCAGATCATTCTCACCCACTCACAGCATAGTGGACCTGTGCATTCCTCACACCAGACCATTTCCATGTCAGGCCACCAGGTGGCCAAAGGTCAGCCGGAAGTGCTGCAGGGCCATGGGTTCTGGAGGGGATTGGGGTTTAGTGTTTGAGTGGCAGGAGGAGTAGCACATGGTGAGGTAGACCTTTAAGGGTTTAGGGTAGATGATGTTTGTGCAGAAGCCCTGATAGGTATGCTAAGAAGGGTTAAAACCCCTACGATACTGGAATAGGGCGGTTAACTAGGTAGGCTACAGACTCCAGTTTCCATATACTACTACCACTGAATTCATGTTTATTGAAAACGTAGATATAAACTAAGAGCTTCAGTATTAGAGCTTAGGTTTTAGTATTTTGTGTATTTAGTCTTGCTTTTCAAGTAGTGCCCCATGCAATTGTTCCATATATAGAACACAATACACATTTTGCTTAAGGCTAATGCTTTATAAAAGTAGTAAGGAGTACTACTACGTACTATACAGGAAATTGCTTCACTAAGGCAGTGCACATGTAAAGGAGTATGTGATGGATATGTGATGGCTATGTTGCTTGATAATGGCAATAAAGCAAATGTGCAATGGCCATTTATGATATAAGTGTGATATTGCAGATCCTATTAATTAAGACATCATCACTTCCTTACTTTCCTAAGGGAATGACACAGAAGATCAGGGCTGCAGCACTCTGGATGGCTGCACACCAGTGGTCCTCTTGTCTGAGATAGGATTTACATTCCCCCTTGTTTATTACCCTGAAGATACATTACAGGCTTGCTCTGAGTGTGGCCTTTGTCTGTTTACTCACGAAGATTAGATTCTGTCAAAATAAAAGATGCACCTTGGCTTTGCCTTTCATAAGAATATGTCAACTAAAGGCACCAAGTCTCTGGCAGCAAGCGCCTTATCGGACGACAAGCGGTAAGGTATACATGGGACCTTTAGCTGTACTTTAATGGGAAATGGGCCAGACCGTACCCTCTAGGATCCTCTATATTGATAATATTTATGCTCAGAGGCTTAGTCTGTAGTGGCTATCCCAGGTTAGTCAGAGGGATATTGGTCAGGCCGACAAACTGATATTCAAAAATGGCTGAGGCAAAACAAAATATGACGATGCCTTACTCAAAAATACTAAGCTTAATACTCATAGCAATAGAAAGATAAGGTGGGCTGGTCATTACAGACCAACATGATAGTATTAACTAACCGTGGCTGGTTGTATAGGGAGCCAAGAAATAACTAACTAGGTTAATCACTAGTGACTGAGGTGTTAGCCAGTTCTGACTATAGGGTCGGAATATCACTGTAGGATGACATCTGGGTAAAATTCGATGTTACTTCTAGGGAAGCTGGACATAGGCTGATGGTTAAGATAAGTGTGTCTTTAAAAGTCAAATCAAATGTCAAGAATATCAGAAGCTTGATCTACTCCCCAGTGTTTCCATATGATATATTTATATTCTTTACGGCATATCTTGATATAGGGGGACTAATGCATATTTATCGTGTAAGTAATCGTGTCCCTGTTGCCCTACTTTCTACTCAATACATTCAGAGTAGGCCAAGATTTACATGGATAAATGACACCATCTATGACACTGGTTTGGCAACCTTACAGCGTCCATATATATTATCTCTGTCAGAGACCCACATATCTGGCTGCCTGGTTGTCATAGGGTTTGGAAGTGTGAAAAGAGGTGTAACTGGAGCAAATGATTCCCATGGTACATTGGTACCGGCAGGGGGTGTTGAGGGGATGATCATTTTTTAGGGGAGTGGTGGGGTTTTCGCGCAGGCCCTTCGAAGCATAGTAACGTGCAGGCTTTTTCGCTCAAAATAGGTAAATATAGGGGTCGAAATCCTCCCTCCAACCCACCACCCCTCACCTGTTGTTAAAAAATGTTCACTCCCTTCCGTGTCAGCAGCAGGGCGAAGTAGGGAAACGATATTTTTTTAATCAGCCACGGAGTGCATGTTGTGGATGATGCTATTGACAATGCTTAATGCGCTGCGAAGACTTCATTTGCAGCCCGTGTTATTACTGCATCTGTGGCCTAATGGCACAGTGTTTGCGTCGTTTCCAAGGTTATTCAACTACTGGATGGGACCAGAGGACAGGACTTTAGAAACTGTCTACCTACTGTTAGTCTGTCTAGTGCTGAAATGAAGCATGAGCATTGAAACAAAGCCATTATCGTAATTGGATCAGGCTAAGAATAACCCAAGCCGAGGCTGGACACCCATAGCTCATTCACCTCATGTCACCTTAGCTCTGCAATCCGCCTTATTTAACTTATCAGGAGGTGAACTGGTCATACACACCTTATCATTCAAGTATCATTTCCAAAAAGCATGTAACTTGTAAATGATATTGTCAAGAAATCAGTGCATGCAGGGGGATCAATGTAGGTGTCAACAAAGTTGAAAACAGACCAGACCTATTTATTCTTGTGTATTATGACCTAGGAAAATTAAAAGTTACCATAAATTGGTGTGGTAAGTAACAGTTTTGCTATGTTAAAACGGTCTTATATTGTATCACCAGCTAGTGCCTTTATATGCACTTCTGAATCAAAAGTAGGAAAATGCTCTTTTTCTTTCAAAATGAAACTTAATTATGTAAATTCAAATCTGTTTCTAGCAATCTACTCTCAATAATAGGGTACCTTTTAGTACAAATTTGGTTCAGAAAGGGATTTGAAGGCCTACTTTGAGGTTTGTAACACCGATGACATCTCTAAGATACTAGGGCCATCTCATAATTAGGATATGAAAATGACTCCCGTGGTATCTGTATGCGCCATTAATGTTTATAGCTTGTTGGTTGGACCCCTTGCCCCCCCCCCAAAAAAAAAAATTAATTAGAGAAGATATAAATAAAAATAAAAATCTGCTCCCGACGCCTGTGCAACATGTCACTGTCATCCGCTATCAAACCCCGTCCATAGCACTCTGCTCTGATAGTAGCCCAGCAGGATTTTGTCACTTCCTTACCTTGGTACACATGTCAGCACCATGTGCCCGGTAGATGTCTGCTGGAGGTGGAATTGGATAAGCTTCCGGAAAGTACCTGCAGTCAGGGTTGGCATAAGCCTCTTCTCTCTGTCTACCACACACTTCTCTAAATTGTCTAATTTGACCTTTTTAGCGCTGCCAAGTACGCAGTATTTTCACCTGTTGAAATATGTGCCCTTTGTTCCAATAGGGTAGATTTAACAGAAAACTAGGTATTAAATTTCATTCCCAGTCGGTAGATTGCGTTGAGGACTACCCTTTGTTAAAGTATAGACACCACAGCCTGGTTAAGCACCACGCTTTTAGGCTGTTATCTCCCATGCCATGAGTTTACTGTATGATTTAAAATATTAACTCATTTGCGATTTCTCTGTCAAATTTGCGTAGAGTAAAGGAATATCGAGCACATAGATCAAAATCTCCTCTATTTATGTTTCAACGTCTCTGCCAATCAGGGTGAGTACAAATTAAGTATAAGGACATCAATTCGGTTTGTATTCTGAATCCTCTATGAATCATCTTCAGAAGACACCCCTATATACCACTCAGTCCCATATTATTTTGATTACTTGTGACCCATCTGGGGAAAAGACCCCTTCAGGCGGGATTTTTAGCTCTGGGTTTGGCCACCAGGAGGCAGCATAGTTGCAAAAGAAAGTAAAATACATGAAAAAAGTTCTAAAACCATTTTTTTGTGTAGAATGCAATGATCTTTATGAAATAATTCCATCTTTGGTGCAAACATTCTATATTTGGAATGCAAAAAGAAGGTTTTTGTGAAGAATTAGCACATACGATACATTCTGGTTGCCATGGAAACCAACCCAAAAGCCTAAATTGGAGGTAATAATCTGGATTTCTTGAAAAATCCCATCAGTTACCCAAAACTGAAAACAGAACGCAAAAATTCCTTCTAGAACCAAATTTAGACTAACAAATCCAATTTTATTTGGTGATTTTTGAATAAAACCGATTTTTCATAATTATCATCATTTACAATGGGATAAAATGCAATTAGAGCTCATTTACCATTTTGAATTAGCAATATGTACTAATGTTTGAAAAGCAATTCCCACAGAACTACCAGGATTTTTTCAGCTCATGATATCTCATTTTAGAGATCATCACACCAATTTAAATTACTATTTTCCCGCCTGGAGGGATCTTTTCCCTCGCCTGGTCACACTTATTTTCAACACTGGGGTGATTTTTCCAGACGAATGCAGGGCTCCTGAGACGTCATCCCTTTGAGACCTCCAACCTGGGATGTTGATTGGTTCATTACATGTGTTCCAGATACTGGTATACTTATGTTATCTCAGGTTACATGCTCTAAAAATCTGGGATAAGAAGGTCAGATTTAAATCTTTATTTTATATAATGAAAAGCAACCAAAAGTTAACCTAAAAATTAATTTCTTTCAAAATCGAATATTAATATCCTGAAACACACCTTTATGTGTAACATAGCCCGGATAACCCAGTGCTAATTTATCATTCAGGAGAAGGAGAGCTAGCATCGCTCATTCGCCAACAGAGTCCTGGACCTCATGCCGTCCACTAGATGTGGGCCTATGACAACCCCTCATTCTATGCCCATCTATCAAAAATGATGCATGAGACGTTTGTAAGTCAGGCATGAAGCACTTCTATAGGGGGGAGAGGTTATATGATTGGAGTAAATGGATAGTGTTGTAAGGTTCATGGATTGCTCTATTCTGAACTGCCACCTCTTCCGCCAGTACATGTTTTGATATTGGTTACAAGTGAAGTGAGTTTCACCACAAATCGAAGGGAACCAATTAGGAACTGAGTAACAGAGAGAGACAAATACCGCCAACCTTAACTGAATGACATCGTGCCTGAAGAAAATGATGGTTATTGACATAAAGTGGTTGATTTATCAATGTATTGCTATATACTCTTTTATACATTAAGTACATCTGAAATGACGTTTAGTGCCTTAATAAGCTCAGAGAAATAACAATAACAAAGGTTAATAGTACTTGAACACCAGTTCTATCATATCACTGAAAATGTTCGCGGAACACAAAACTCCCAGTCTTAAGTGCTAGGAGTTATGAATCTGACCTAAGGCTGATCGGAAGGATTTATAACTGTGAGCTAAACTGTTAGATTAAGAACAAATTGTCTACCCCCCCCCCCTCCCTCCATTACTGAACATAGTGGAGAACACCCTCTGAGGGTGTTCTGAATTCTGGATTCAGGTACTATATGATAAAAGTGCATGCCTGGTTTTCTCCAGAGGGCAGAGAAAAATTGATCATGAGACATAATATTATGTTGACATAATTATATTGACATATCAATATAGTAAATATAATCTCAAATTAACACACCCCAAGCTCCCCAATGTTGTCACTTCTCTATGGTCACGGTACTCAGTTCTCTCAACAAGGGTTCACTTCTCAATTGTAATCACTTCTCCATAGGCTCACGGCACTGCGGTACTCACTTCTCTAGTATTCTTAGATATTTTAAGATTGCAGCTCATTCAGGGAACACTAAATCTGGCACTGACGTGTAAGTTGAATGCGCCTGACAGAACGTAAAGGGCTTCTATGCTGACATTTCCCCTTACACTCTCGACATAATATTCCCAGAACAGCTGCAGAGTGTATTTATTGGTCTTCCTTGTCAGCTGCTAAGGCAGTATTCATTCATCAAACACAATGGCAAAAATCTGATGCAGTTGCTCAAACGCTCCCAGTTGACAAATATAAGAGAAGCTTTCTCATCTAATCTTCATGTTAATTTCTTATTTCATTTGCTCTCTAAATCCTATTTATGAAATGTGGTTCAGTTTTGCCAAAGCAGAATTTGAATTGGTATTATTTATTAACTAGTACAAGCAGCATTTTTGGTAAAGAGCGCTGGTTATGCATGACATGTCGGTGGTTTTTATTTATTCCAATGGTATTCCTATCTCTAAATGCAATTGAGAAATGATTATTTATTAATTTCCTTTGGTGTGAAGAGAACAGGATGAGCCTAGTGGTGAAAGCTAATATCAGGGAGTAAGTAAATATATTCTAAGAATGGTTTATTGTCTATTGTTCAGTTAAATAAGTGTCAGTCTTGTCCTTTCATTGAGCAGTTCATGTATGACAGGGTGGTGGTTCTGTCTAATTGGCAGAGACCTCGCATGTATGGTTTGTCATTGGGTATCCTTCAAGTAATACACCTATCTCCGAAAACAAGTGTATGTAGGATACTACATCAGCCTAGTATGGAAATGAGCAGTATGGAAACGAGAATGCCCACCCACATGTGGGTTCGAGGCAATCATGATGCCCACTATGCCCAGGCCACAATGGTACCACTCTCATCTATTCCCACCTCACCCCCAATATATACAATTAATGTATCTCATCCCTCAAAACAGCAGAGCAGCCTCCTCCCACTGACAACATAGTGAACCAGTGCATCGCTCACACCAGATCATTTCCATGTCTCGGCTCCAGGTCGCCAACGTTCAACCAGAAGAGCTGCAGATTTCTGGAGTGGATTGGGGTTTAGTGTTGCAGTTGCTAGGAGAGGGTGTGGGGTTAGGTGGGGTTAATTAGAGGATATGTGTGAATAAACCATGAGAGGTATGGTAAGAGTGACAAAACCCATACTATACTGAAAAAGGAGGAATGATATTACACTGAAAACCCAGAGGAAGGTTCCTAGTCATTATGACGACCTAGGTTGTCATAATGACTAATGGAAAGTGATCTGGAGAATGGTGTATGAATATAGTCTCTAATTAGTTCACCTCCTAATGAGAGGCATCCCTTTCACATATTTGGTTTACTCTTGATTAAACTAAGTAGCTTTACGTGTTATAAATAAGTTGTGTATGGGTGAGAATGATGGCCTTGAAGGTATAGAGACTACTCTGCTCCCTGTCACCAGTTTATATCTCATGACAGAAAATTTACTTCAATCCATTTCCCCTGGGTGGCAGCACGTGACAGGGCATGTGCCATGTCCAAAACCCAGATATATCCTAGGTTGTCACAACGACTATACCCAATAGTCTTGAGAGTTGTCATTACTGATGACTTAAGGTCTTCAAATTTACAATACCTAAAACAACAACCTTAAGGTAGTCATTCTGACTACCCAATCCATATGACTATCTTAGGCCGTCACAATGACGACCTAAGGTCGTCACCTTGACCACCTAAAGTTGTCAATTTTGGTATTGTCAAAATGACGACCCTGAGGCTTTCAGTGTATATCACGACGCTGAAGATGCTGTTGTACGTGTGCGTCTAATTAATGTGCCTTGGCTTCAAAATAACTTGGCTACGGCATGTCACATTGAGGGTGTGATGTGGAAGGAAATACACATTCAGTAAGCTGAATGAGCTATGGTTATATCGAGGGTCATAAAGCATACACTTTAACTTGGGTTGTAGCTATTGTACCTGATTATGGTACTTCATCATACAATATGAGACGATAAAGCAATTAGCCTATAGGCTTGAACCTAGATCCCTGTTGCAGCTTTTGCTCCCACTTTCTACAGACCGGTTTATACTGCCATCTCAGGCTACCAGCATCAGATCTCTGCGACCGATAAGGTCAAATCCCACAACGCGAAAAATGGGCCATTGATTATTGACATAAAAACAAGGGGCAACTGTTGCCAATATTGTAAATCGCAACACTTGTCCCATGATCTTATTCCTCTCCAAATCCCACAGTGATCAACAATAGGCAAGCAAAGTATGTGTTGTGTGCAGGACTGGTTAATGGATCTGTTTGAGGGGAGTTACTTCACAGTATGATTTGTCCTCACTATTCCCTCTCAATTAGCCTAAAGATATCTGGAGTGTACCCCCTATATAAGTCAAATCATTGACATATTCCAATAAGCAACATTTTCTAGGCCCTCCGGGGGCAAATATCTAACTCAATTGGTCCTTTTGATTTCTCAAATCACAAGACAAAGGCAACCCTTTCTGACCGATTTGGGCCTGTCTTAGCCAAAATAAGGCCCAAAATCAGCAATAAGACCAATTCACAACATTTTCTGACCCTCTCTCGCGTTGTGGGATTTGACCTATAGCACTCCCCATCTGCCTCCACTCTCATGTAGGAGTAGGAGACCACAGGGGTCTAAACCTCACTGTACAAAACACCTTCTAATTTTATACGACTATATCATATATCTGTAAGCCGGACCTATGGAGAAATAATTTCTTTTTATTGTAACTGGCAGCCTATTCCCGAATCTGGAGATATTCTTTATCCCAAGCAGATTTCGGAATACATATAGCATGCAGCTAAGACAGTTACACTGGTGTTGCAAGCGGCTACAATATCATCAAACCAATACTTAGGCTTAAGTGACTAGGGCGATGGCATAGCAGGTTAAGGATGGAACTCTAAGGCTACACAGCAGAGAGTGGTTAGCTGTGCACCAGTCCAATGTAGTCCCCTCACACAGCCTTCGTCATGGCTGTTCAGCACTCATCAGTATTCCTCCTGTCTGCTGTGCAAATTCTATGTTATTGGGCTCTGCAGACCCCATCCGGAATTAGGCTCTAATCAACTGGACCTCAACCATCTCCCAACCACTCACACTCTAGAGACTTCCTAAGCCCTGCTGACCAGCAAGCTGGAAGGCCAAGATTTACATTTCAATTACATACGTCTGCTTGAATTCTGGTGAGTTAGTATTCTGTGGCTGTTTCCGATATGCATGTGACCATACCAATATCAGCTTGGACCACATCTTAGTTTAAAACCATACATCACAGTAACTTGTAAGGAAGGATGTCAACTACTACACCAATTATAGCCAAGTGATGCAAATCCTATCCAATTTCCTGAGGTGGAAGGCAAAATGCATTATAATCATATATGGGGCCTCAATCGTAATCAAACCCTTACAAAAACAGCATTTCTACGTTCAAGTACAAACTAATCTTTCAGCAACATAGTACATCTATGTATCTCATGACCGATTATACAATTATACATCGGATCTGTCAGACATAGACATTTTCCCTTGCTACTCTCCTTTAGTCAGAGGTTGTTATACGAACGTCAGAGGTTGTTATACGGATGTCAGAGGTTGTTATACGGCCGACTATTTTTCTTCTAGAACTAGAATATCATTTAAAAGTCCACAGGATGGACACACCAATTGACACACCTTATACCCTGAAGTTTGTATACAAACATTGTATAAAATCTAAATAAACAAGGCCTTATTCCGACGAAGTACCCTACTTTATGCTCTGTGGACGGTGGCCATCGGATACTGTCTCAATGTCAAATAACGAATAAGCTTAGACCTAGCCTTTATAAGACTTTATTATACGATATGGGCTTACAGCGTGCTTTTTACGTGATATTCACGTTCTTATATTGGTGCATACAGGAGACTTGGGGGGGTGCATTTTTGGATATCAGAACGATTCTGAATGGGGATTTCAGAATCGTTCTGATATCCTGAATATCAGAACGATTCTGAATGGGAGTGGATATCAGAACGATTTGGAATATCGTCACCCATAAAATCCGAGGTACTATGGAGACTCGAACACGCTACATCAAGACTTGAAGTCCGACGTGCTAACCACCACGCCGTGGAAGCGCTGGTAGAGGGAGGTGGCGAAACAAGGAGTCTACAGGCGGATTTCCAGCCCTGTAGGACCATTATTTACCGAGTTACAGAAGAAAAGGCATTTTTTGGTATAATTTCTTTGAAAATCAATATTTTTTTCTAATTTCTTTTTTACTATAAAGGTAGAAGTTGGACTTTACTTAGCCTTTCGTTAAAATAATTCTAGGGATTTTTTTTCACATAGAAATAGGCATTTTGAAAATGGTTCGTTTCCACCCAGGATCGATCCGGGTACCCTTGGTGTGTGAGGCGGAGACGCTAGCGGCCATGCCTATCCGGCTGTGGTGAATGTGGAGGGAAACGCTGGTTAGTATATAACATAGCCCCAAGCTGGCCCCCTCACAAATTCTATGTTGGACTCAGTGTTGGAGATTGAGGGCATGACGTCACCAGGCTCCACCAATCAGCGAGCAGGGTTGGTGGGATATCAAAACAACATGGCGCTACTGGTGTACGAGTGATATTCAGTCAATAATCCTTCAAAATGGCCAAATTAGGACTCATATAAGGTAATTAAAGACATTTGAATGGAAATATCGTATAATAAACCTAATAATATATGAATATCACCGAACTTGGGGTGTGTATTCATGAATAACGACCTCGGTGCTACGCATCTCGGTCGTTATTCAAGAATACACACCCCGCGTTCGGCGATATTCATATATTATTGGTTAAATATAAACTGCAGGCACAAAACCCTCACAGGAAGTTGTTTATTTGAAGATAATTAATAAGCTATACCAAAGTAGTGTTATTATAATGAGAAGTGTAGACATGGGATGGTCCATTGCAGGTAAATTTAGTTCCATTGTTTAAAAAAATGTCGAATCATGCAAATGCCCTGAAAATCTAAAGCTAAGAGCTTCTTCTAAAGCTCAAAGTAGTTCCAGTCAGTTCAGCCCCTTGTTTATTGTCCAATTTTCTGCCGAATACAAAAAGAGTAGCAGGAGATACATGGTATGAGAAAAAAGATCAAAGCAAAAAAATTACACCAAATCTATATACATGGATAAATGACAGTCTTTGTGCCACTAGTCTTACATCTTTAGAAAGGCCGAATGGATATCCCTGTCAGAAGCATCCATGTCCCCTGCCTCAAATATAAAACAAATGGATTATGTGGATAGATTAACCCTTGTATGGGGTGTCAGGGGATTTGAAAGTGAGACAGGAGAAGGGTAACATGAGCAGATGACTCCTGTGATGGATTGGGACCGGTAGGGAGGTGTGAAGCCGCAGTGGGCAGCTATAGGCAGAAGAGGATTCTCCTCTTGGGATTTAGCACCAGCTTTAGCCACTAGGGGTGCCGTGATGACTTAAATGGCAGAGTTATAACAAAAGACTGTTCAGGATGCTATTTTATTATGATAGCTTATGTTTATTAATATAATCTTTTATAGAACGGTGCATTTTGGTGTAAGGGCTCGATATTTAGAATGTAAGACAAATACTTTAATGCTTTAACGGGGGGTTTCAACATGACATTGTTAACAAGGAAACATAAGATAGGTTCAAAAAGAAAAAGGAAAGGAAACGCTTATTGATAGAAGGGCACGCAAATATAGCCATATCGAAAGCAGAAGACCAATGTATGTGACCAAGGTTTATTAATAGTTTCTTAATTTGCATGGTTTTCTGCTCATTCTCAGATGATAAGGTCTATAACTTACCGGAAATACTGTTTGTAATGTATCAATGTATAATTGTAGGTGGCATTACTTTGAGAGGCGCAATCATGTATTCTAGAATTATGTCAATAAAATATCATATTTCAGATTAGAACAATGCGCTTTCCTATTCGAAAGCCTATAACTGAGAAACTAGAACGTAGGCCTACATAAGACACGTACACTTCATTGGAAAGCGAATGTCTTCAATTTAGAGAAGACTTTTTAGCAGCCCTCTTTAGCAGTCCTTGATGTCAGCAGCAGGATTATGAAAAACGTTTACTGTCTATAGCCCAGTTGAGGAGATGGGTGTTGTTCTGGATAGTGCTATTGACATTGCTTAATATCCTGTTGGCTTATTGGTAATCAGCCAAGGGGGTTGGATGTTTTCTGGATGATGTCATTGGTGTTGCCTAATGCCCTGTTGGATTGCTGGTAATCATTCAATGGCATGTGGGTCGTTCTGGACAATGCCATTGATCTGTTGGTGTCACCACACTGTTGATATTTCCTTTATCAGAACTAAAGACCACTATTCATTGTTATGAGTTCTAATAATTATTTGACTTAGGAGTGACCCCGCTGCACAATCCATGGGAATACACGAGTGAGTCTTAATCAAGTCTTAACAAGTCTTAATCTTAAAAGTCTTAATTATAGGTACCCACCAAATGTAGATGGCATCTTATGTTGATATATGTTGACATCATGGGGGGCTCTGCCCCCCCAACCCCCGTTTTGTTGTTGTTTTTTTCATTCTTTAGTAATGGTGAGTACTATTAAGACTTTAAGACTAAGACTTATTAAGACTTAGGACTTTGAGACTAAGACTTATTAAGACTTGATTAAGACCCGAAAGTGGGTCAGGGGTGCTGGAGTAAACCAGGAGAGAGGGGGTGATGCAACTGTGCTCCCTGACTGGCTCCCATGAGCTGTGCAGCCAGCCTTGTGGAGTTTGGAATGCTGCGCCAATATGATATTTTCCTTTTTTCATGGAATATATCGACCAAGGCAACAGTAAACATAGTGAGTGAGAATATGTGTATAAAACTATTTATATAAATGGAAAAATAATCAAGCTGGCCTTCACTATTTTCAAACCAATAAGTCCGGATTCCACTCGGATACACCGCACTACAGAAAATCCTTTGTTTGGGTATTTTTCAGTAGCCCTATAGTGAGACGTATTTTCACAAAATGTCCGTGTCACTTGCTGTCAACCTCAGTCCATCCTAAGCTGTCAGTAACACTTAGCCCTGCTCTGATGGTAACCATGTTGGGAAGTGTCAAAACCTGATGTTGGTGTCACTATGTCGATCCTCTACCTTGACACACATGTCAACACCGTGTGTTTGAGGCATGTCTCCTCTATGTGATATGGGATTAGCTTCAGGAAAGTACCACTAGTCAGGGATACCATAAGGCTCTTCGTTCTGTCTGTTTGCCACATACTTGATCAATTATCCAATGGACGTTTAGTATGTCCTCTACCGACTTTCTTTGCTGGAAAACACTATGTAGAAAGTATGACCATTCCTTTGAGTATATCTAGGACTATGTCAATATTATGAAAAATCAAATATATATAGTGTTCAACATCCATTCTAAATATAATAGCCTGTAAGTCTTATATGCAGCTGATAAATCGATTCCTCATCACAAATGTATCAGCTAAAATCAGTTTGACTCTTTCCCCTATTTATACCCTAGTAGGAAGCCCACATGGGGCCAACTCGGATTGGCTGGTTGAAAGCAAGCAGAAGCAGTACGTGAGTTTTACATTGGGCAGATGGCCAGGCTCCAATCAGTGCCCAATGGAGTGCCTGTCTGTTTCAGTCACTGGGCTTTTTGAGTGGCCGCACAGAGAAAAGAAACAGAGTAAAAAAGGAGTCCAGGCTTGCCTCCAGAATGACTCCCTTTTTTTACTCTTTTTTCTGACTCTCTTGATGAAGGAGTTGGTACCTGACTCCCTTAAAAGGGAGTTATGTGACTCCCCCAAGAGAGCCCAGGTTTTGCCTCCAAAATGACTCCTTTTTATGACTCCCCGGCACAGACAGAGTCCAGGTCTATGCTACAACTCCCTTCAGAAAGGGAGTCTAGGCACAGGATGGCTCCTTTGGAGAGTCACATTGAGAGTTACATTGATAATGTCTATCCCCTAACGCTCTATATAACCATTTCAATAGCTGTCTTCCTAGTTGATGATTTTACATTATGTTGGTGCTATGCCTCACAAAGAGAAGGGATCTCAGAAAGATCCCTCGGTGCACATTGGTTAATATATAAAGAACATCTGAGCTTTTGGGATTTAACTTTCTCATGTTGCTACAAATTGGGTGTCTATACCTTATACATCATGATTATGCTACAGTTTTAAGTTAACTATAATTATTTCATGAAATGTGATTCTGTCATTAAATGTTGATGCTACAATAATATATACATATCAGTATAATTACCAATGTCAAAAATTACATAGATCTAGAGATCTGAGCATACAGAATAATACCATTTTAGGTATAGTACTACCACCTAGCAGGCTTAATTATAACCAACTGTTTGACTCCGTTATGCATTCACTGACTCCCTTGGGGGAAAAGGGAGTAGCGAACCTTCTAAACATACATGCTAGATGGCATTACAGTCATTGTACAGTAGTGTCACCTAGTGGGTTTCCTATTTCCGTTTTGTATGCTCACCACTGTGACTCCCAATTTGATCTAATTGAAAATGAGTCAAGGCCATTAGAAGAGGGAGTCAGACAGTGTGAAAAGTGAGCCTAAGGGGCGCTGGCTCTCTTTTTATAGCCTGGACTCCCCTTGTGACTCGGTTTCTTCTCTGTGTGTGAATGCAAGCTGCCCAATTTGGGTAAACATCAGTTCCAATCTGAGATGCCTGATTTAGCCTCAGGTTGCTTTCAACGTGGGCTGCCTGATTTGGGCTCAGATTGAGGCCCGGGCATTGAGAGCAAACTGACCTGGTAGTTTTGAACCTGGGCCTAATATACCATAAGAAGAGCCTACCCTCAAAACAAGATTTATGTGCCTTTAAAACTAGAGTAGGTGAGCACTCACCCAAAGAAGGCCAAACACCTAAAGTATATCAGAATAATATTATGTTAATTTAGGCTGAGATGTTGATGTAGCATGAAAGTTCAAGTGTTTCTCCTGATGCCTGTGGACCTATATCATATTATTGACCGATCGAGATGTGTTTCTGTGCTAAAGGGACCGTGCTCATGCATTTCCTGAATTTGGTACTAGAATTTTCAAAGGTAATGTAAATATAGATTTATTAGGCCTATGTCTTATCATGAATATATGGCCATGTTTATACAATTTTACCAAGTGGTACTGTAAGACCGAATTAGGCAACACGTCTTAAATCCAATCTAAACCCAAATTGGAAAACCCATATAGAACCCAATCTGCACCGAAATTGGGTAGTCCTGCTCAGGCCAGACTACAGCCCTGCGACCAATAGTATTGGGACTCCATTGGCTAGCCCAATTCTGGCCAATTGTAAACCCAGTCTGGCCCCAGGTGGAACCAAATCTTTTTTCTACTAGGGTATGTACTCAACTTGAATAGTCCCTTTTTTGATGGATAGATAGGAAAGCCTTGCTATGCTGAAATACAAGCCTGATTTCGATAACTAAGACAATCTCCTTCAGAGCAAACACACCATAATTATTGTATTAACATTACCTTGGCATTGAGAAGTACTACAAATAATAATAATGAGGTACTGCTTTCTTTTATTTACATGCGTTCACAGCCACGCATGATAAAACAAGAATTATGATTATAGATATTAGATATCACCAGTACAGTTCTAGCGATAAAGCTAGCCACACATCTTAGCACCTGAAAGCTGAATCACCGAATTTCAATTGTAAATGTCAAACGACTGTATTGTTGAGGACCATATTAGAACTAGAGGTATTACATTTTGTAGTGACGAAAGTCAAATTCCCTGAACCTTTGTAATGAATAGGTCTCCAGTGAGTTGTAAAGTATTGATGAATAGAAAGTCAAAAGAGCTGACTTCCACACAGCTGTCAAAAGAGCTGTCAAAGAAATTTGATAGCAAATGCCCCCATTTTGGTATGACTAAATTCCAAACAAGATGGCCTTTCTTGACCTAGGCCCACATAAAGCAAGGTCGTAGGTAGACCGCATTCCCCGTATAGTAGCAGTGGGATCTGAGACAGGCAGATTGAGGTGCCGTGTCCCCCTATCTCTGTCCCACCGTCTCTGAGGGCCAATTTGCCAAGGTCCCCTAATGTGTGATCTGGCCCTCACAACTCGCCCTAATGTGGGGAAAAATTGATAAATGGCGGGGACACCACAGAGGGAGCATTAGGGTGCCAGACACGACTGCGTTGCCAACGTAACAGCAGGGCAGAGGGCAAGGAGGGTGTAGAGGGAGTTTGATGGTATGGGATGGAAGGGGTATAAGGTGGATAAGTGACGGTGTGGTGGCTGCCAACGGGTAGCTGGGTAGGTGGAAATAATGAGACAGTGGGTAGATAGTGGGTGGCAAGCAGGATATATGCTAAAACAGGCAGTGCGTAGCTGTAAGGTATTGAGAGTTGGGATGGGTAAAGACCGGATATGGGGGTAAGTGGGAGGAAGAAAGTCAAGTATATAAGCCTACTGGAGTTAGATTTAGTTGGATGGCAAAGGTAGTCAAGGTAGAAATTGGAGTGAGTGATAGGGTCGAATTTCTAAGCCTGGTTCAATGATTTATCCCTTCATTGCATTTTAATGGGAACAATCAAATGATATAACCATAAGTAACATGATAATAGAATATAATGTCATTTGTATACAACCTGAAGTTTGGTCCACTTTTAGAAACACCACATTAACCCACAGATAGATACTTGTGATTCAGTACTATGGCAATCTCTTTGGTGACAATTCATCGACATAGATAATCAGCCATTTTCCTGTATAGTTATCAGATCGTGATAAGTACTTTTGGTGATCGAAAGGTTAGAAGCTTGAGACATGAGAAAGCCCTGGAGAGCTGAGACACAAATATACCTAATTTGCATAACTGAGTTAATCTCCCTCAGAGAAAACATACCATACTAAATGTATTGACATTTAGAATCTGTGTGAGAATCTGTGTGACTACAGATTAAATATATCAGGGACTGCTTTCCTTTCCCTTATCTACGTGCATTGGCATCTCCACATAATAAAACATTTAACATAAGAAAATATCCCTACCACAAAAGGATACATGCCACACATCTTAGAGCAGGAAAGCCGGCAATTTCAATTGCAGAAGCCAAACTAATGTCTGCATTTTTGGGAGCCACTATATTGAAAAGCATTTCATTTTGTAGTGCCAAGTTTTAAAGCCCAGAGGCTTTGTCCCGAATGAAGCAAGACAGTGAAAGGACTGCATTCATTGCCGTGCCAGTAGGATTTCAGGAAAGCAGATTGCTATGTAATGCCTCCTATCTCTGTCTCTGAAGGCCAATTTGCCAAGGTCCTGTAATGTGTGATCTGGCCCCCACAACTTCCCCTAATTTGCGGGAATACTGATAAACGTCGGGGACGCCACAGAGGGATCATTGGGGTGGTAGACATGGCGATGTTGCCAACGTAACAAGAGTGCATAGGGCAAGGAGAGTGTGGACGGGGTCTGATGCTATGGGACAAGGGTGGTGGATAAGTGAGGGCCTGTTAGCTTGGTAGATGGAAGTAATGGGAAGTAGTGGGACAATAGGTAGATATATAGTCGGTGGCAACCAGGATATGTGCTGAGGCAGGCAGTATATATATATATATATATATATATATATATATATATAGAGAGAGAGAGAGAGAGAGAGAGAGAGAGAGAGAGAGAGAGAGAGAGAGAGAGATATTCACTGCATTTAACGGATAGATGATTATGAGATGAGCTATAATTTCCAACAAGCTGAAAACGTAGTACATATATGTGCAGTAATGCAGAGACCTTCCAGATGTTTTGGGGTTAAAATACAACTTGGGATGGCCATGGAATTCCAACGCGTAGAAAGTGATGCTGATTCGTATACAACCTGGACTTTGGTCCACTTTCAGTAACATCAGGTGGTTCTAGGGACGGAGGCAGGGCAGCCAATGAAGCACCTTCACAGTGCCAATGGGCAGGCAATTTGACGGGTCCTTGGTTGATGTAACCCCCACCTTGCAGACTGACCGCAGAAATTAGCTCACAGCTTCCACGCGCGAGGTGAATGTATAGAAGGGCTGCAGCGACCACCTGATGCGTCCCAACGCCCGTCCCGGTGAATAGTCGGCCCCCATTTACACGGCCGGACACCACCGGACACCTCATCACATGCGGCCACATGCGCCATCCGCCCAGATCCCGTTCCTGCACACAACGTCATCTCTCAGTCTCACGCGTCTAACATTCATACCCGCCTTCCCTCTCCCTCACCATGCCCTCCCCCGTTTTGATTGTGTACATGTGGGTCCCACAGACTAAGGGGCGCTATGACTGGCACACAATACGTGAAGTTATTAAACCGTTAACAACATTCTTGTTGCCTCCAAGATTTTCTTTCGTTTTGGCGCTCATTGTGGCCATAGCGGTGGGTTTTTTGCGACCTAGCGACCTGAGCCATTTTCCGGGCAACTTTTAAAACGGGAACAGTAATTTCTTGACAAAAAGGAATACATATATCTAAAATGAAGGGTAAAAAAGTCACTTTGTGACCTGAGGCCATTTATTTCGGCGCCTGTGTCTCCATGATAATGAATTCTAAGTGTGTCATGATTAGTAGAAGAGTGGCTCACCCCCGGGCTCACCCTGTACTCCTCATTGTAGAAATAAGCAATTAGTCTACTTGAGCAGCTCCCGACCTCACTGTCAATAACCTCCTCCACTAGGCCGCACCACTGAGTGACTGACGGACATGGGGTGGACTGTAGGCTACCTCTGTAGTACTAGTTGGGAGAAATGATAATTAGCGTGCCTACGCCTCTATAGTCATGTTCATATGGTCGTAGGGAATTGTGGACACAAATTGTGTCTAATCTCAGCATGTATACCTACTGTTGAATTGCCTCACTTGATAAGGATATTGCTGCCAGCTTTGCTGTCCGAGTGCTGACACCTACAATTATTTCTACTCACTGGGCCACTTCACATACCTTAGCTCAGAAAAGGGGTACCCAGGAAACTGGGGTGAGGCTAGGGCATTCTAGTGCCAGCTAGGGCGAACTACTTTTGTGCCTAGCTTAAGATGCCGAGCTTCATTTCTTTTGATGTTGTTTTGAGAACAATAGACCAGTGACATGTATTTTGTGGACAATTGTAAAGTTAGGTGCATGAAAATAGACAATTAAAGATAAAATGGTGGGTAGGTTGACATGGCCGAGTCCGAACCCTGGACCTTTCACGTACAAAGCGACAGTGATGACCACTATATTATCTGATCTGTGTTGGGTGGCCATATAAAGGAACCTCTATTTATCCACCATGGCAATACACAACCTGCCACTAACTATTGGTGTGCATGCTTGGGTGACCTTAGGTGAGGTGGTGTCTCAGCACACAGACCAGAGGGTCACCCTCAGTGTTGGTTTGGGCAGAGGAGGCTATAGGCACAAGGCTTGCCCAGTCTAGCACATAGGGTGAGCTTCTTCACACAGGTCTCACCCTACCTTGCTCTATGGGCATGCTCACACTAGTCTCGCCCTTCCTCACCCCAGTTTCCTGGGGTGAGGAAGGGCGAAGATATTCTGAGAGTGCTCCGTAGGGTAAGGTATTCAATATTTTTTTGCAGAACCAAATAGTGACTATTTGTTCTTTGGCAAACACAATTCTCCCAACCAATTGCATTAGCATGGATTTGAACCTATGCCTCCTGGATTGATTGGCCAGTGTCCTAACCACTGCCCCAGCCCTACAAGGTGACTTGAAGAACATTTAAATACAGCTGGTTCAAAGGTTTATGGCCCCTAGAACTCTGATTTTGGACATGTCAGGAACCAGCTTCAGCTTAAGGTCTCACAATATAGAATAACTGCACCTCGCTAGTGCGGAATACGCGCTGGGGGTATTGTGATATTGAAATATCCAAGCACATGGGTGGGTGAAAGCCATGGCCAGTACAGTGACATGTTATGTCCATCACCAGTGGTCGTTAGTGTCGCAATAAAGGCGGCACCCAGTGGTCAACCTGATAGTGAGGGATAGTCCATCCTACCACCGCAGCCTTCAGCCCAGGGTGACAAACTGACTTCCTGAGCTAAAATTGCCGACAGAAAAGGTTCCACAGTTCCTGAAGCCAAATATCTACAGGGTTTGATATCTTTGGATCTTTTAAGGGCCTTTTCTATTTATTGGCGTGGTGGGTGGGTGGGTGGTGGAGGAATATGGCCACTGTCTTTAATAATTAATTGTCACCGATACCAAAAGCAAATTAGTAAAGTTAAACCAAAGCCAACTATTTTATAGCAGGTAGTGGAAATATTAGGAAACGATCCTGTTTTGGCGGGGCGTCGGTGGCATAATCCCAGAGAGTTTCTTTGGAATTAGAGATATTACCCTGGAAATGATCCCTTTAATTGCTGTCGCCGCCACTATGGCCAAAATTGTGGGCTCTTTGGTTTTAAGCTCTACAGTGATCCTGCACTAGTGCAATTATGGCAAGACAGATCCATTTGAAATTGTTTTAATGACCCATAATCCGTCTAATTGGAGAGATGGATAGAGAAAGGTGGTTCAGGGTTGATAGGATTCGATTCTGAGGGGAGATGACGAGAAGCCCATGCAATGGGATCATAATCGTATGCTGATGATAACATCTTATGGGAGTCGTAATTTTGTGAAGAAAGTGACGTGTTGCAGAGGAGGGTGGGCATTCAAAGAAAGCAAGTGACCAGAGAGTGAGGTATGTGAAAGGGACATTCAGGGTGAGCAAGTGGTGTCAGAGTGAGGTGTGTGAGGGGACATTCAGGGCATACAAGTAATGCGAGAGTGAGGTGTGTGAGGAGACATTCAGGGCGAGCAAGTGGAGACAGAGTGAGGTGTGTGAGGGAGACATTCAGGGCGAGGAAGTGGAGACAGAGTGAGGTGTGTGAGGGAGACATTCAGGGCGAGGAAGTGGAGACAGAGTGAGGTGTGTGAGGGAGACATTCAGGGCGAGGAAGTGGAGACAGAGTGAGGTGTGTGAGGGAGACATTCAGAGCGAGCAAGTGGAGACAGAGTGAGGTGTGTGAGGGAGACATTCAGGGCGAGCAAGTGGAGACAGAGTGAGGTGTGTGAGGGAGACATTCAGGGCGAGCAAGTGGAGACAGAGTGAGGTGTGTGAGGGAGACATTCAGGGCGAGCAAGTGGAGACAGAGTGAGGTGTGTGAGGGAGACATTCAGGGCGAGGAAGTGGAGACAGAGTGAGGTGTGTGAGGGAGACATTCAGGGCGAGGAAGTGGAGACAGAGTGAGGTGTGTGAGGGAGACATTCAGGGCATGCAAGTGGAGACATAGTGAGGTGTGTGAGGGAGACATTCAGGGCGAGCAAGTGGAGACAGAGTGAGGTGTGTGAGAGAGACATTCAGGGCGAGCAAGTGGAGACAGAGTGAGGTGTGTGAGGGAGACATTCAGAGCGAGCAAGTGGAGACAGAGTGAGGTGTGTGAGGGAGACATTCAGGGCGAGCAAGTGGAGACAGAGTGAGGTGTGTGAGGGAGACATTCAGGGCGAGCAAGTGGAGACATAGTGAGGTGTGTGAGGAGACATTCAGGGCGAGCAAGTGGAGACAGAGTGAGGTGTGTGAGGGAGACATTCAGTGGGAGCAAGTTGTAACAGGGAGGTGTGTGAGGGAGACATTCAGGGCGAGCAAGTGGAGACAGAGTGAGGTGTGTGAGGAGACATTCAGGGCAAGCAAGTGAAGACAGAGTGAAGTGTGTGAGGGAGACATTCAGGGCGAGCAAGTGGAGACAGAGTGAGGTGTGTGAGGAGACATTCAGGGCGAGCAAGTTGTAACAGGGAGGTGTGTGAGAGGGGCATTCAGTGGGAGTAAGTGGTGACAGGGAGACATTCAGCGGGAGCAAGTGGTAACAGGGAGGTGTGTGGGGTGTGTGCGGGGGCATTCGGGGAGGACAAGTGGCGAGAGAGTGAGGTGTTTATAAAGTAGATAGACTATCTAGAAATGGCAATCGATGGGGTGTGTCCACCGTGTTGGAAATACAACCACTCAAACCTTTTAGTACTGAAAGGAAACCATAGCTGGTCATTCAAGCCTGAAAGGTGTACCCTAAAAGCATTCGGCGGTTGTAAGTAATATTGATTCATAGAATGATAGAGCATTAAAACATGGCCGCAGGCCTCTGGTTTTCATTTCCCTGCCCCTACACTACTTTCACGATATCCATGTTAGTACAGCCGGAATAGTTTGAAAGCCTGTTCCATACGTTATATAATACCTCATGTAGGGCATGGGTGATGATCAAATGTAACCCGTCCAACTGAGCAATGACGTATATATATATATATATATATATATATATATATATATATATACATTTATGGACCCTGGGTTGTGGGATCTTTCACAGCCCTCAGACTCACGTTGTGGGGTCATGGCTCGCCTTGTGGGATCCTGCTGAGGATCCCACAAGGTACATGGGTTTAAATGACCCTAGGTATTCTGAGATACATAGATTTGTGGTTAAAATTCTTTTTTTTTATGAAGACCCCACAACGTTTTTTGTATATAATATGGTTATTATTGGTTCCATTGCCTGCACCTAGGTGTCTCTACCCATCACAACAGGAAGCTAATCTATATATATACATAGCAGATTCTGACATGCATGGCTGGCCACAAAGGTCAAGCTGGCTATGGGGAAGTGGTGTTTAAATGTCAGGATCCCATAGTCCAGGGACAAAAACCATCTATCAAAAACCCACACTCCAGGAAGATAAAACATGTGCCAGTGGTTTTTGGGCTGTTTTCTTTAAGACACTGAACTCTATGCTCATGGTGACGAGTATACAGAAACTTTTCAGAAACTTATTTTTGGAAACATCCTTGAGACTTAGAACCTGCAGTTTTACTCATCAAAACAGTAAGGGCAAATATCAATTTAAGATTGATCCCCGAGTCAACACCTAAACAGCTAAATATTAAAAATGATTTCCTGCAATACACTTGATGAAGCTATGAACAGCTGAAACTCTTTCAGTACTCATACTTGACTAAACAGCACACTGAGGATTGGCCTAGTTAATGTCATTTTGAAAAGAATTGTTTTATTTTGTCAGTTAATTTCTTGATTCTGAAAAAAAAAGTTTTGAGTAAAATTTTCAAAATGTTATGAAAGACACTAGATTGATCTGTCTGACTTTCACCTTTTCAGAGGATTCTAGATGTGGCTATGTAGATAACGTTGGTTTAATTTTCAAATTAATGGTATTGAACTGGTCATCTAAAAGCATTTTTCTCAGTTCAAGTCGGTTCAATGTCTGTTACAACAGTCTAGACTATGTCTGTCTTCCTCCAGTTGTAAAATATGTGGGAACATTTACATCAAAGTTTGCAGCCCTGGTCATGTGTTCTTTTAAATGGACACACTCTTCTGTCTCCTTACTCAATGTGGTTAATTAGTATCTATCAATATAGCACCAGGACCCTGGTGCTTTATCCTGTGTGGGCCAAGATCCCATAGTCAAGGCTGAGGGCTAATTCAAGACCCCACAAACCAGGACCAGGACTGACATGAATATAACTTACTAGGTCTTGACAAGTAGGGCCATTTGATTAAAAACAGGGGGTGCAGTTTTGTTAGAGGACTCTTCAAACCCTAATTAAGAGGACCTTATTGTTTATACTTGTGTAGTGGTAGGATTGGTGTGACATTTCACAAGCAAATACATTTGTTGCGCAAAGGGTGATTTCTCTTCCCAAGTATTCAAGTAGACATGAACATATTCCTCATAGTAAAAAGGTAGATTTCCAGACAGTGTAGACTCATTGAGAAATACCTTTTGTTAGATCCCTTTGACTGATCAAATGCAATTGGCGCCCCAACTTATTTACACTATGAAATATAATTGCAGTTCTTTTCATTTGTTGTAAGTTATCTGGATAGTCCTTAGGAAACCTTAGGATCCTATATGCCAGGGTGGTGACTGGTTTCATATCCCACAACCCAGCATCACAACTGACATAAATATGACAAGCCAGGCCTTCTTCCCATAGGGTTATTGAAGGCAGGAACATAACTACTTTGGATAGGACTTGAGGAGGACCTCTTCATGCACTGAGACTTGCCTACTGCACTGTATCAAGGGTTTCCAGCTTTTAGTTAAAAATCATTTTAGTTTTATCCCCTTTAAAAGTCAGTCAAATGTCATTTTGAAAAGAATTGTTTTATTTTGTCAAAAAAAGTTTTGAGTAAAATTTTCAAAATGCTATGAGGGACACTAGATTGATCCATTTGACTTTCACTTTTTTACATAGGATTCTAGATGTGGCTATGTAGAAAACGTTGGTTTAACTTTCAAATTAATGGTATTGAACTGGTCATCTGAAAGCATTTTTCTAAGTTCAAGTCGGTTTAAAGTTAGTACATCCGAAAATTTTATTTTGGGAATCCTGCTAAATCTTGTTCCATACACTATAACAATGTTATTGTGAAAGGAGAGGCTACTATCAAATGTAATCTATGGGCTGGAATGACTCAATTAAAGGATGCCACAGTACCCATCTATATGCTTGTTCTAGTGCATATGTACTGGGTGCACATTAATTCGTGCCCTCCAAAATGTGCACCTTGACCATAAACCTGGGAATTATATTCAAATACAAGCAGAAATAGAGGGAGTGAGAGTGAATAATATGTGCAGCCAATGAAGTATGGCCATAATAAACATCCTGGCATATGTTATAAGAAAATTTACTTTTGACCCCCTATTATCGGATATACTAACTTTAATGTCTGTTACAACAGTCTAGACTATGTCTGTCTTCCTCCAGTTGTAAAATATGTGGGAACATTTACATCAAAGTTTGCAGCCCTGGTCATGTGTTCTTTTAAATGGACACACTCTTCTGTCTCCTTACTCAATGTGGTTAATTAGTATCTATCAATATAGCACCAGGACCCTGGTGCTTTATCCTGTGTGGGCCAAGATCCCATAGTCAAGGCTGAGGGCTAATTCAAGACCCCACAAACCAGGACCATGACTGACATGAATATAACTTACTAGGTCTTGACAAGTAGGGCCATTTGATTAAAGACAGGGGGTGCAGTTTTGTTAGAGGACTCTTCAAACCCTAATTAAGAGGACTTTATTGTTCATACTTGTGGTAGATTTGATGTGTCATTTCACAGGCAAATGCATTTGTTGCGCAAAAGGTGATTTCTCTTCCCAAGTATTCAAGTAGACATGAACATATTCCTCATAGTAAAAAGGTAGATTTCCAGACAGTGTAGACTCATTCAGAAATACATTTTGTTAGATCCCTTTGACTGATCAAATGCAATTGGCGCCCCAACTTATTTACACTATGAAATATAATTGCAGTTCTTTTCATTTGTTGTAAGTTATCTGGATAGTCCTTAGGAAACCTTAGGATCCCATATGCCAGGGTGGTGACTGGTTTCATATCCCACAACCCAGCATCACAACTGACATAAATATGACAAGCCAGGCCTTCTTCCCATAGGGTTATTGAAGGCAGGAACATAACTACTTTGGATAGGACTTGAGGAGGACCTCTTCATGCACTGAGACTTGCCTACTGCACTGTATCAAGGATTTCCAGCTTTTAGTTTAAAATCATTTTAGTTTTATCCTCTTTAAAAGTCAGTCAAATGTCAATTTGAAAAGAATTGTTTTATTTTGTCAGTTAATTTCTTGATTCTGAAAAAAAAATTTTGAGTAAAATTTTTAAAATGCTATGAGAGACACCAGATTGATCCGTTTGACTTTCACTTTTTCAGAGGATTCTAGATGTGGCTATGTTGTAAACTTTGGTTTAACTTTCAAATTAATGGTATTGAACTGGTCATCTGAAAGCATTTTTCTCAGTTCATGAGGACCTCTTCATGCACTGAGACTTGCCTACTGCACTGTATCAAAGGTTTCCAGCTTTTAGTTAAAAATCATTTTAGTTTTATCCCCTTTAAAAGTCAGTCAAATGTCATTTTGAAAAGAATTGTTTTATTTTGTCAAAAAAAGTTTTGAGTAAAATTTTCAAAATGCTATGAGGGACACTAGATTGATCCATTTGACTTTCACTTTTTTACATAGGATTCTAGATGTGGCTATGTAGAAAACGTTGGTTTAACTTTCAAATTAATGGTATTGAACTGGTCATCTGAAAGCATTTTTCTAAGTTCAAGTCGGTTTAAAGTTAGTACATCCGAAAATTTTATTTTGGGAATCCTGCTAAATCTTGTTCCATACACTATAACAATGTTATTGTGAAAGGAGAGGCTACTATCAAATGTAATCTATGGGCTGGAATGACTCAATTAAAGGATGCCACAGTACCCATCTATATGCTTGTTCTAGTGCATATGTACTGGGTGCACATTAATTCGTGCCCTCCAAAATGTGCACCTTGACCATAAACCTGGGAATTATATTCAAATACAAGCAGAAATAGAGGGAGTGAGAGTGAATAATATGTGCAGCCAATGAAGTATGGCCATAATAAACATCCTGGCATATGTTATAAGAAAATTTACTTTTGACCCCCTATTATCGGATATACTAACTTCAATGTCTGTTACAACAGTCTAGACTATGTCTGTCTTCCTCCAGTTGTAAAATATGTGGGAACATTTACATCAAAGTTTGCAGCCCTGGTCATGTGTTCTTTTAAATGGACACACTCTTCTGTCTCCTTACTCAATGTGGTTAATTAGTATCTATCAATATAGCACCAGGACCCTGGTGCTTTATCCTGTGTGGGCCAAGATCCCATAGTCAAGGCTGAGGGCTAATTCAAGACCCCACAAACCAGGACCATGACTGACATGAATATAACTTACTAGGTCTTGACAAGTAGGGCCATTTGATTAAAGACAGGGGGTGCAGTTTTGTTAGAGGACTCTTCAAACCCTAATTAAGAGGACTTTATTGTTCATACTTGTGGTAGACTTGATGTGTCATTTCACAGGCAAATGCATTTGTTGCGCAAAAGGTGATTTGTCTGCCCAAGTATTCAAGCAGACATGAACATGACTTGGGGAGGACCTCTCCATGCACTGAGATTGGAAGACTTGCCCACTGCATTGTATCAAGGGTTTCCAGCTTTAAGTTAAAAGTCATTTTAGTTTTATCCCCTTTTAAAGTCAGTCAAATGTCATTTTGAAAAGAATAGCCCCACACAGTCTATCTTATCTACATCTTTATATACTTATGCAGTCCCTTGTGGGGATTTCAAAAAGATCCCACAAGGTAAATTATATATAAAGAGAACTAAACCGCTGTGGGGTCTTGACAGGGGTCATAGGTCAAGGTCAAACAGGAACCCACAAGGAGGTGATACAGGATCCCACAGTGCTAAGAAATGAAAATAATAAAATTTCAAACTTTTATATCAAAATCGGTTTCTATGAACTCAGAGGTGTACAAAACTGTAATTATTTTTTCTATGAATCGGTTAGTTCCATGGGATCCCACAACCCAGGGTGAGAGCAGAGACCCCACAACCCATGCTAGATCACTATATATATATATATATATATATATATATATATATATACTATGGGCATGTTTCATTGGATTTAAGGCGTTATTTTTCCTTAAATGCGTTATCATGGACATATATCTTACAGCCTATAATCAATGCCCCAGCCAAATGTGGAAGTGATTGACCGTCCCATAATGAAACTACAATTATCCACGAAATGTGAATAACTACATTGAAAATGACAGCGTTCTGTCATTATGATGTGACATTTACTAAGAATGGGCTATGGATTCTTCACCATACCTATAGTTATAATTAAGTTTGGGGCATATTTATAATGTAACCAAAATAACAAACTGAGGTTAAGGTTGTATTTCTATGGTAAATTAGAAACTGAATATCCAAATGGAATATTCTAAATGATTCTAAACTATAGTCATGGACCACTGACTATCTTTAGCAGCCGCATCGGCCTATTTCGTCTTTAAAGATGGTATATCAGCTAATAGACTTCCCAAACATTTTCTTCAAAATGGATATCACTTCAATGCCATGGGTTCCATTATCATTTTAGCTGATAAACAGTGCAACATATTTGTCTATCGATACATAATTTGAGATTGATAACAATGTACCTGATTTACCTCACTGACTCAGGCACTCCCCCAGGAGAGTATTGGGGGAACTAATCTGATAGAAAATGCACTGAGCCATGCAGTATCAACACATAGGGAGTTGTATTGTCGACCTACAGTAAAAGACATTGCACTGCATGTGCTCATCATATAGACTCTGCACATTATTTTAAAAGTTAGGGAAGACGTATGGGATAGGATATACAATAGTAATATGAAAAAAAACTAAAACATCTCTAAACATTTAGCTGACACACCATCTTAAAATCGATGCTGAAACAAACCATGGCATGTTCCTGCAATGTGAAAACATCTCAGGGTGAATATTTTTCCGGTAAAATGATTTTCAAGGTTTGGTTCTGCAGAATACTCTATATAATTATGTGGACATGCTATTGCCAATGTTGTAGTACTACATGTCGGATATTCCAATGCAATGTTTGTATAAACCAAAGGTTCCAGTAATGTGTTTGATTTTTGTCCGCTATCACCTGAGAGCGTTCCTGTGTTCTGTTTGCTCTATAGCTAGAGTGTCCTAGTGCTGTAATGGCTTTCGCAAAGAAAGATTGGATACTGGTTGCTGGTATATCCCATGGAAGACTACCTCAATGTCGGGATTCGGGATGAGATTAGCTAAGGCTTTCTATTTGTAAGTAACTGTTACTGTGGCCCGGTGGTGGAACGTGCAGTACCGGTAGGTCAGAGGAAGGCTCGTCGGGCCGAACTCGTGGCAGAACGTGGAGATTCTCTTCTGCGTTATCTTAAAACTAAAGTCTTATAATTATCATTTTATTTTCTTGACTCACTTTCCACCTGCGACACAGTATGTTTTTGTGTAGATATATTGGAAGTTGCCCCAGAACCCCCCTAATTTCCTTTTCCTTTCTTTCGTTTATTTTGTAAAGATTATTGTGTATAGTGATGTATAATTAAATGGTGTCTCACAACATTACCGGGATATAGTTTTAAGATTACGCAGCTAATGATTTGATGGTGATTGCTCTTGATTTAAGACTAGACTATACTTTTAAGATAACGCATAAAACAAAATCCACATTCCGCCTGAGTATGCCAGTACTTGCTAGAGGCTCACCACATCTGCCCAAAGAATGTGGCGTGCTGTCCTATTTAGAGGTGGTAATACTCCATCATAATGAGATACCACCACCGCAAAACATTTAAACAATCCATTTTCATTTAGGAGAAGCTTACCCTATTTTGAAAAAACACGCTCAGACATCACAGGATTGAAGTGCTCATTATGGCAGACAGAGGACCCTGGAGGTGATGAAGCTAAACACAGTACATTTAGGGGTGCTCCTCTCTGGGAGGGTTACACTTTTCTAATGACCCCTGCAGTATTATCAATTAAATGTCTCTTTGGTAGTGTATGTATAACCTTTGTTTTGGAACAAGATAGAAAAAACAGGCACTTTGTCAAGGCTGGACGCCCATGGTCTTGTGCCCGTTGTGTGCGGAATGTGTACATATTTTCAGGTAACCATGTAACAGTGATTTTACCACATAAAATATATTATAGGTTAGACCAAAGCAAATCCTGTATGTGAGTAGTATATGGAAATGTAGATCTCTGCACGCAATGTAACGTTTCTAGTTAGTGAGTATGCATTGTACTGTAGTAGGTTATGCGTAGTGAGAAGTACAGCAACATGTAGATTATCCACTGGCTAAGCTCTGTAAGATCGTAGTATCTCATAAATAGTTCGGTAGTATACTGAAGAGTATACGTACAGGAAAAATATGATTTATTCCAAGGCAATGCTAGTTGGTTCATTTTACCGTCATAAAGTATTTGGGGAACCATTTCCTAAAATCAACATTTCTTGGCAGGTCCACATTTCTACAACCTATAAGGGTGCACACCTTGATTTATTAGTAAAATATTTAGAATTTGAAATTGATTAGAAAATAATTAGAGACTATAGTTTATATCTTCTGGGTTTTTTTCGACTTCACTATGTCATATAGCGAGCAGAATTCTGGAAGATTCGAGCCTGTATCCTGATCGGCTTAGTGCCGAGGGAAGGGGGTTTGTGCGAAATGGGAATTGCCTCTGGCACTGCCTAAGCCTGGCTACTTGTGAGGCACCGCAACACAAATATATTATAATGAAGTGACCTCTTGTTTTTAGGGTTTGTACCTGTTTTGAAACTGGCTATTTGCTTGTGATAGTGATGTTTTCTTCTGCTATATATCAGGGCTGAATACATAAACAAATGCCAATGCCCATCGATACCGTCAGAGAGGTATCAATAAAGTTGGCATTTGCGTTTATCTTTTTATTTGAAGACTTCTAATGAAGGAAAAACTACTTTTTCTTAGCCCATTGAATACGACCACATTGTATTCAATGGGGGCATTGAATACAGCTCTTCAGTGCTAAAGCATAGGAAATCTTGTATTTCAAAAAATATATAACATAAAACTGAATCAGACAAGGTGGAATTAGGTCAGTTAGTTCTAATAAGGGGTAATTGAGGATTGAGAAAAGATACAGTGTATCCTTAACTCATTATTGTCTAAAAATATTTATATTCAAGGTAAAAGTAGATGGATGTTTTTTTTATTCCTCAAGGTGGAACTCATATTTCCATTAATTATCTAATGTGCTCGTGTTCAACTTAGCTGCACTATGTAAACAGTTTCTAAGGAAGGAATGCTCTTTTCCTGTTCGTGTTAATTCTAGGACGCAGTTCCACACATTCTGTCAAGAAATGACTTTCCCATGTCAATATTTAGTTATTGGTTTCGCCCATTGAGAAGACTGAAAAACGCGTGAGGTGACAGAGGAGAGATGGAAGAATGGGTAGTTCTACTGCTAGCAGTAGTTGGTAGTTGTAGAGAAAGATTGTGTGAGTATGTAAAATAAGGAATGGAAATTGCGGACTGTATCCCAAGTGGTACATGATACTTAAGGTCGATATTAAACCAGTTAAAACTGTCATTTAGACTCCATACACAGGGAAAGGTGCAACATTACGAATGACTTCAATTATGCAAAGAAAGCACCATTTCTTAATTAATCCTATTCATTGGATTCCAAATCAAAATATGCAGTGACTCCCCAATAAAGATAACAAAGCGTAAACTGAAATTAATCAATCAGGTTTGCCATTCCCCATGGACCTTTTAGGACAGTTGCCAGTAACAATCCCTCCCTATCCACATACAAAAATAAGTGCTATCACTTATTTTTATGAGTCATGCTTCACAATGACAAATCACTAGGGCTCTGAGAGGAGATGTCGGCCATTTTGAAGATTACTGTTGTTACTGCCGGTTTGGGCCTCATCTCCCACACCCAGATCCCCTCCACGAGCCTCCAAGTGAGGACCGATAAGCCTCCAGTCACTGCACTGCCCCCTATCGGGCAAGGCCGATCCAGTCATGGGTCAGGGGGTTATAGGGGTCATAGAGGTCAGGGGTAACGCAGGTCAGAGAGACGCTGTGCTCAATTAATGTGCCTTTGGCCCGGATGGGAAGCGCAGGTTGGCCTTGTTATTATCACATGGTGCCTGGTAGCTCGTCCAATTATACCTGAGGGAAGGGGCATACATCAGTGTGTAGGATTACAGCCTCTACCAGGGGGACGGCTTCAGGAAGGGCATTGGCACCTTCCCCAGATAATGTGTCATCCTACACAGTGTGATATCATAGAGGTGGACTATATATCGGAGTATTATGAACGTGGAGCTACTATTATACTATAAATGCGAAAGATACATGTGGTTTATTTTACGCACGTCTGGAACACAAATTAAATGTATGTACTGTATAGGAAGCCAGTATGTCTATTATTATTCGGCTGGAATACATTTGGTTCTCTATCAACATTATTTAATTCTATCAGAGGTATAAGAGAGTGAGATAACGGATATAGTAAAGTTTTAACGCTGGCTAGGCCCATACCCAGTGGGCACAAAACCTTGATTCAATGTTGACAACTGGTTGATATGGGGCTATAGGGTATATCAATCTGTTTTCAACATTGATGCAATGTTACTATTTCAACCTTGTCAACCAACACCTGTTTCAACATTGATGCAATGTTTGGATATCAATTTGAATCAACCATGCGTTTCCCACTTTTCCCACTATGTGCCTCCACAACCTACTCCTTAGCATATCTTTCTACATGCTACATCTATTTTCCCTAATTGTAAGCTCTTATTTTCTCAGCAATGTATACATGCATGGTTTGAGTAAGACACCCTTTATGTTCCTAGGAATAATAGATAAAGCCTCAGTCCGTTTCAAATGGATATGAATGCCTCTTAGTGTAATTATCAGAGGTCATTTATGTACCCCTACCCTTGATGGTTCTAGAACTGGCATTTAATCTTGGATAAATGGGGAGGGGGTGTTGTAATGAAAATATATAGATTGCAAGGAATGCGTCTACATAAGAATACTGCATTTAGGTTGAAAACATGACAATATATTGAATCTCATATTATACATCAGCAGTCAATATTAAATAAATGTAAATCATAATTTATTATGTTTATTCGTTGTTGATTCATAATGGCCATATCAATCTTGAATCACTGATGAATGATCAATGTTGATGACCTCATCAATATCAACCAAATGACAACCCTGTATCAACTGTTGCAATTGATATATCATGTTGCTACACACATTGAATCAACATTGAATCAACTGAAGTTTGCCCACTGGGAAAGGGTGAAATATAGGAGGTATCACCCTAAGAGCACCCGGAATAACATTAGAAAGTTTCTAACTCAGGTACCTCCTGAGAAAAGCTGTATTACACGAGATGGACACTAAAGATTTTTGATGAGATAGTGAGATAATGAACGGGTTCCTAGAGTCAGTGAGATTCAATGATTGTGTGTACTTATCGAGTTTCACTTGTGCAAATAACGAGAAATTTCAGAGAATTTGACACGAGAATATGGCTCAAGTACCTCCTAGCTGGTAAAAGCTGTTCACCCTTTCTCAGAAAGGCTGTCCACATTCGCCCGTGCCAACTACGTGCACATTTCTTGTAGGGATCAAGATTCATGATACAAAAGTCTCGAGAGATGAGATTCCGAAGCAAAGATTAAAATGATCTAGTTCCTCCTTGCAGGTACCGATGTCCCGCGGATTTTAAAATGTCCTGAAACTATTGTTACCACTGGGAATAGAGCCGTGTGCTAACATTCCCTTTACACAGAAACTTGCAGCATTCAATTTCTGTGCGTTCTGTTGTATGAATGTGTTTAATCCAGCACAAAGAGGAATGCCCAGTGAACAAAAAACGTTATACAACATTTTGTAACGTATTATATTTTGTATAACGTTCTCCGAAGCTCCTTACTATGACAAAACGTTATATGACATTAGAAACGTTATTTTACGTAAAATGTTGTGGTCTTTTTGTCTTTTTGTCTCATATACACGTGTTAAAGACAGTATACTTTCGGTGACAGCAACTCTCACATGGTTCTTAAATGTGTTTAAATAAGTGGCCATGATTAACACTACCAATAGGCTATCGTGATATTGTACTTAGGTGCTATGTATCAGTCTCAAAAGATTACAGGGGATGGTTTAAGGATGACGCGGGGAACGCATTTCGGTTTATGCTTTTAAGAACACGCAGAGAATGCATGTCTGTGCCTATACATGGGTACCCACAATTTTGACCATGTCGCTGCACCGTCGATTTTTAGCAGAAGAACCGTGTCATTGTGTCGATTTTTGGGTACATAAGAACTTAGAGATAAATCCCTGTGGGTCGATTTTTACCCCTGATTTTCCTGTGTCCGTGGATTTTTAAAAGGGCCTAAAACGGCCATGTCGCTGTGTCGCCTGTATCGATTTTTACCCATGATGGGGTACATGTCTGCACAATGCCGTCATCCGTAATCGAAGTTATCAGAATTAGATTATATTTATTCTTCCACCATGAACAGCACTTCAACAATCATCAACAATAACTTAAAAAGATGGAAGCTGCCGTATACTACTATATACCATGGACGACGGTTATGTAGCCATTTATCAATACAAACACACTGTCATATATCTGCAGCAGCAGACGCCGAGGCAATAGACCGAAACTATTGCCCTGTCAGATAGACAAATAGGGGGCCATGCCCCCCAGCTATAACCTTAGTGTCAAAGGATTTGAAAAATGTCAATTGTAGAAAGGGTTTGGGTCCAAGGGTAACCCCCCCATCCTCTCCTCCACTAGGTCTCTTGTCACCCGCCTATGAAGAACTCCACAGGCATGCCTTTCACATAAACCATTTCCATCAAGGAGAAGACAGGCATGAGACGACAGTTGATCCTCTGTAGCATGCACTTTATAGATCATATAGATCTTAGAGGCACTTATCTAACTTACCAATGGCCCATGTTCCTGCCATTCGACAAGTTCCAGATGCTATACAAGTTTTTGTCGAGACCCGACACTCTATGATATACTCATTTATGAGGCGCCTGTCAGGCAGAATTTCCTAACTTATTATCAGGTTGACATAACTACTCAGCACCCCCCCCCCCCCCCTCTCGTAACATGGTCGATATGGTGGGGGGGGGGGGGGATAGTCCATACTCAAGTTGAGTACATTATTGAAATTTCACCGAATAAATTGGAAACTGACAGTCAGGTTGGTTATTTAAAGCCAAGGTCCATTTATTTCTGCACACATAATTTTTTGAGGGCGGGAGGCCTTTCTTAAAATGAATATATGTATGTACATGTAAATTTGTTAAAGCATATCAATGAGGTTAGGGGAAATCAGTGCAAAGACCATCCAAACATCCACCAACCCCCCCCCCCCCCCCCCATCCCAATTTACCAATAAGTTACTTGTCCCTTAGGTAACATTCAACGTCCTCACTGCATGGGAACAGGCTGTTGTCTGAACAGTGTTCCATATTTCTAACCCTCCCCATTTCACTCCCCACTCCATCTTTGCATTGGTCAATGAATGGGTCTTTGTCTCGGCGCCTCTCAAAGATGGAAGGGGCCCATGGGCACTCCCCTTTATGAGAGGCAGGATGACGATATACTTGTTCCAGGCCGATCCTGATGAATAGCCCTTCTACTTAGCTTGCTAGTGGTATGCTTTCCGCTGCTGAGTCCTCTCCAATTGTTTCCCTGGTCACTTAGGAGGGAATCCATTTGGGCTAAGAGTAGACGTCTCAGACGTTGGCTGTGTTCAGGTTTTCAAGAGCTTCCCCCACTACGTCGACAGTTATAGAAATTACCAGTGACGTTATACGCTATAGAGGGACGTGTTTCCCTCTGTCAAGGCTGTGTGCAGAAAATGTTGACACTAAAAACGCAGGCTCATATATGAAGGTAATCACTACAGAGGACTTAGGGTGATCATGCCCTTAGGAGATCAGATAAATAAGGAAAGATGACCATTTTGAGGACATAATTTTGCCACTAGAGGGACCTACTGCACAGCAATGTAAGATATAGCCCCTGCTCCATGTGATCTATTGATTAAACCCTATAGCAATATTGGTCATACATATTTACAAGTTGTAGGATATATGAAGACAATTATCACAGTTTAAATCAAGTGATTTGATTAAAAATTATAGGTCAGAACTTTTAAACTATAAATATCTATACACAAAGACACCATTTATGTGTTTGAAACCAAAGTTAGAAGTGTAAAGATTGACAAGCATCAGTTATACAGTCATATCAGTTTCATGTGGCTTTTTATGAGGACTGAAACTTACTTTTAAAAAAGGCCTGATGATTGAAGTCAATGGGGTGATCATATTGATGACCTGTGTATACTTTTTCAATTCGGAAAACTCTAAAAGGTATCATTTTTATCGATACTGTCCAAATTAGGTAAACGTTGGTCCTATGTAACTGATTGAGGTTAGGGAGAAAACTTCAAGGCCTTGAACCAAGAAGTTCTCCCTATAAAGTGTGAGGTCAGACTGATGAAACGGCACTTTGGACGATGGACGGGCGCGTCAGTAACTCATGTCGTTTAAAGAACTGACTTAGCCTCAATGTCGAATTGATGAAGGTGCACTGGAGGGCTTTGCATAATGACTGATGTAATTCTCATCGCAAACTGCTTACTATCGAATATCCTTACTATCAACGTTCAGTGCCTTTGCAAAATAAATTATTTTTTGATCGTTAAGCATTTTTGTTGCTTATCAAACAATAATCGTTAGTAAATGGCAGGGGGTGGGGGCACTCCACACCAAAGTCAAAATTGACATCTTCATTTTTCGATGGGAACATCCTGCTTATATATGATTTGGCTATGTTATAACTGGATTCTTTCATGGTTTCTTTTGCATGTGGTTGAAAATGGAACGCTTTTTCGTTTTATGTGAGGTAAAATGAGTAAAACATGATTATTTCATCTTTAAAATTTGTTGTTGTTAGTAAAAACAAATGTATGAAAGTAGTAAGGAAAGTGTCCGTAGTTGAGTCACGTGACCCTCATCAGACCATATATATTTTAGATGAGTTTCAAGATAGAACCCGCCCTATATATTGTTGAAATATTTAATTAGTCATATCTGCTGCGCTGCCATAAGAACTGACCCTACTTTGCTGCTCAAAGCTCGTGGGGTAGATGACACGCAGTTCTGAAAAGAGGAAAAAAAAGTGTATTCTTCATATACTCTAGATAACATGTTTAAAAGTGTGAAAACTTATATGTGAAATATGACATTCTGGGCCAACATTTTTATAGTCAATCGAAGGAAACAACACATTGTAAAAACATGAAGTTCTTAATTTAGTTTATGTTTGTTGAAGTGTGGCTGCTGTGGTACTCCCCTTGCATCTGGACACCCTATCCTACTAAGGCCAAAAAAAAAGGTTTGTTTCCGGTCACCCGACCGGGTCTAACAAAACAGGGCCGGGTCCCCCTCTTTTTTTCTCTTTTTCAAATTTTTCCCTACATACCAGTTTTTACGTTTTGTAAATCGGATAATTTTTAAGGATTTTAGAGGAAAAACGCTAAAAATAGGCCTAAAATGAGAAAATTAAAAAAAAAAAATTAAAAAAAATAAAAAAATCCGACCGGCCGGGTCTGGGTTGTCTGACCATGTTACCGGAAACCAACCTTTTTTTTTATTTGGCCTTTAAAAGTAGAAATGGCTGGTTCCCGTTCAGCTTTCTTGGTAGCAGCTGGCTCCTGGTCATGTCCTCCTTCTCCCTCCTGCGGCAACCCTCACCTTCCTGCAGGTGAAGGAGTGGTGTTGGTTTCTCCTCGACTTCTTCCCATTGCATTATCCATAGCATGAAAATGGGCCGTGCTTGAGTCCAGGTAGCCAGTGTCCTCTGCCCCGGAGTAGATGTATTAAGAGGGTTTACTCTGTCCTCAAACTTCTGCCCTTTGTCACTGTTTTAAACAGTATTTGTATGCTATACCAAAAGCCCTTGCCCCAAACCCCTAGTAGTGAGGTAATTGTCAAAGGTTCCCTGTCCCGCTTGGTTTTGGCAAAATGTTAATGGTGTTCTGGGTATCTGGAACTGTTGCATGAACAGCTGATGGAGCACCACTGGCATATAGAACTATGTTACTGGATGGTAGAAGTATATGGAAAGTAGAGTTTACATCTGGCGATTGTATTAAAAGTGCTATTCATCTGATTAACTGATAGGCTCACCATGTGTGGATCTAACCGTACAGCAGTCTATAGGGGATACACATTTTAAAGTTGCTGATGGTATAAAATGCCCATACCCCAGTTGTACAACAAATCAAAAGTTGGTTCATTTACTACGAAATATAGGAAGCCCTGGTCAGCTGTCACCTCTACTAAGGAATAAATTGGCCGACTTCTGTTTAATTTCTGTACTTCTAGGATGTGCATGTATTTTAGAAACATTGCATATAGTCCCATGGCGGTTAGATATTCACACCTAGGATTCTCCCCGTTAATCAAGTGAATATATATCAGATACATTGCCTGTCCCAATGCTTAATGTATACTACTTCCATTGAGTGCATCATGTAATAGGAAACATCTCCTATCTTTAGAGATGTTTATGCTGCAAACGCGAAAGAAAAGGGATATACAAGTAGCGGAGCTCAATGCAAAGTGTTTTGTACAATTACTCTGGTTCTTCTATCCCCAATATTGAATAGATGGTACAGCGGATTTTGATATCCGCGAATAAGGGTTTGTAGAAATGAAAGATACATGTATGAAGGATTAACAGACTTATTCATATTACCTGTTTACAGAGTTTGGTGTATTTGAACCTTCCTCGTGTGTCTGGTTCATCTTAAAAAGAAAGTTGATCACGTTAATTGTACAGCAACATTTTCGTAAATTAATTATAGATATTAGATTTAGTTTCATCAAGCATTTTTGTTTCGGATTAGGTAACTGAGACATCTCAAATGTTAACGATACCTCTTTTTCAAAATTATAGGGATGGAGGGGAGATGTAAAGTGCAGAAATTAAGTGTTTCACTAGGCCACTGGCCGTGTTGATAGCATGGGGTTATGTTAGGATTTTCCCCCATCTACACATCATGACAGGTTCAGCTGACCAAACAGAGGTCATTGCTCTGTGGCAACCCCTGCTCTCCAATTATAATTTATTCATGTATACAGAACACAGTCCGCAGTCCCTCGTGACAACTGGAATACCACCTCCCTACTGAATGTACTTCCCTCAATGCCTATCTCCCAGCTGTCTATTATCACCTTCCACATTGGCTCTCTCTCTAATCCGTCTTCCCTGCCCCACCCCCACCCCTTCCCTTACTTCTCCTGCCTACCCCTTCTTTCATTCCTACATGCAATCTACATTCCTCCCCCTTCAACATTACTGACGTGTATCCAATTGACAGATGGGCGGTGTGTGTGTGTGTGCTGGTGCTTGTTGGGCTGACCAGTGTCCAGTTCCATCAGCCCCCTAGTCACGGCCTGGAGGTAGGCCAGCTTACAGGCCCCAAGCTCTCCATGGTCAGCTGGTTATGGTAAGACCATTAAGAGTGCCTACAGCATGGAAGTGGCTAACATAGGGGCGGAAGACTGAAACGGCTGCATCTAGACATGCCGTGATTATTGCGAGAATAATAATAAAGGGAGTGGAATGGGTTTAAATCTATTTTGGAGCTTATTCTAATATTAAAACCAATTATTAGGGACTGATGGATTATATGGATTTTTGCCCTCTGCCCAAGGAATGGGTCTTTGTCTCAGCCTCAGATAAAGACGGAAAGGTCTTATGGGGCCTACTTGATGGACGTCAGGATGACAGTATTGAATTATACTGTCCCTGCATGGCCGATCCTGTTGTACAACGCTTTTACTTATGGTGCTAATAGCTTGTTTTCTTTCCTCATAGTTTCTATTCCGGAGAAAACAAATTCCTGTGTATAGACGTGAATGTAAATATGTATTCTTTCTCATCTGGGTATTCCATGCATTTTTAATGTTGTGATATAAATTGTAAAATGGTCAATTTAACAGGAATAAATATTTTCTAGATTGAAGTTCTATTCACTTATGTTCATTAGAAAACATATCAGGGTATTAATACAGTGTTTTAACGTTACATATCAGTTGTAATTCCATCACTAGAGAATCCTACTTAGAATAAGCACGTCCTAGTGTATAGAGACTGGCTTTGTGCAGGTTGTACGAGTTTTACTTGCTGCACAGTCAATTAGTACCTCATTTTATACACTAGTTGGCTTCCTCAATAAGAAAATAGCTGGAGTAGAAGGACGTGCTATATGGTGACCACTCACTTGGTTGCCTTCGGTGACCTGAATGATTGTCTGACTTCAAGAAGATGCTCTTTGGCAGGAATATCCAATAATTCCCAGATGTCTCTAGTTACTGGCGGAAACAGTGAGTCATCCTGATGAGCTGCGACTCATTCCTGGTACTTTTGACAAAAGGGTTTCTTTTATTTAATCCGACCTATCTTCCTTAATTATAACTCCCAGACCATGGTGCCTCAAACACACTTGAAACCTAGCCTTGAGCCTAACCAAAGCCACCCAAAGAGACTAATGGTGGGCGAGATTCGGTTGGAAGGTAAAATACCACCCAAAAGCACATACATCCACACGCATTGCACTAGAAAAGGGAATGTCCTTACCCAGCAAAGTTCCCCTATAGTGCAAACTATTTGCTAGGTACTATTGAATGTGAATGCAGTTGTGGCAGCCCAAACATAGCTCTGACATGCCAACCAATTGCGCTAGGCCCAATGCCTGTCTACCCAGGCTCGCACATAACCCGTAAGACTTTTATAAAATTGGGATTTGCCAACCACTATAAAAAATAAAACAATCTTCATCCTCCTGTTAGTTTAGTTATGTGTGGGTCTCAGGAACTAAAGGTAATTAAAAAGCAATTTACGTTCAAAGGTTTTGTGAATTCTGGTAATCACCAGCAGAGCCTGGGGAGGATTTCTGAGGAGGTAGGCAAAATCGGTAATCTAAAATCAAGATTGAAATTACTGTCCGGAGTTTTAAAATACTGTATGAACACTTAGCTATTCCGTAAAGGTAGGAAGCTATGACCGGCTGAAGGTGCTTGTATTCAAACACAATAAATGCGTTAATATGCCATATCGCATGATAAAACCACAGCATTGATGCAAACTAAGAAAACATCCTGCTTTCCATATGAAATTTAATGATTTGTCCGTCAATTCCATTCCAGGAGAGATATTTTCATTCGGATTTCATAATTATTTGTTTCCCTATCAATCATATACAGCAATGGAAGAACGATTTTGACGGCAACTATACATAGCGAGAACCACATGCTCTTCATGCTCCAAATATGGTGATATTCCATTAAAATAGGCTCTTTGATGGAGAGGGACGTAGGCTATAGAGAAAGTGAAAAATGGAAACCATGATAATGAGTCTGTGAAGTTCATGTTCAAATAATGGCATGCCTCCATCTACAGACTATAAATGACCATGCAGACATTATGTTCACTACACACAAGAAGGGCCAAAACAGTTCATTACCAAGAACGCTATGAGCCTAAACTCTGATTTCAAAATGGGTACAAAATTAGTGAACGTCCTCTGCTTTCTGAATTTACTTGCTGCAAGATACTCCATGTAGTTCCAGCACAGGATATTCTTCATCTATTTCTGCATTGTTCTTTTAACATTGCATTATACCTTTCCAGTAGAGAATCATTGGAGGACACGAAAAGAAAACATGCACAAGACTCTATAAGAGGTTCTTCTAGATCATATATAATAATAGTAGCAGGACCTGACTCATGGATTGAACTGAGCTCGCTTAAGGTACACTTACTGATGAAGGTCAAAGTCTTGCTGTCCCTCTAGCCAGATTCAGCGAGGAGTGAGGACCGGTACTCTGGACCTTCTATAGGGGCGTCCTTGTTTTAAGGGAAATGTGAAATTGATGGTAATGAGCTGATGGAGCCAACAATCGGAAGAGTGAGAAGAGAAGAGTACATGGCCATTTGTACAAATATGAGACATTCCCATGCCATGATTGCTCACTGGAGGGGGTAATGTGCAGATATTTACTACTAACACGGGTGCTGCAATACATAACATCGGTAAACACTACACTGTAGATATATAAGCTAGTAGAGAATGTAGGGTGCAAACATCCGACAATATAGAATTGGGAAATCCTATTTGCAGTCACTACTAGCCTGTCCATTGATGCTGATACAGTGTGGACGTCTAATGTATTCACACCTTTTAATATATAAAAACTACAAGGAAAGCATATCATTATGACCCAGAGACAGTTTTGATCATAGGGCTATGGGCCGTCATCTTGTCGGGCAATATTGTTATACAGGATGTATTTCTAACTACGTTAAATCTCACGTTTGTGATTTGTAACAGAGATTTTAAACCTTTCAAAATGCAACGGCCATTTTCAAAAGGGGAGAGTGAGAGCTTGATTAGGTGAAATTCCCAGTGGACACAATTTCAGTTCAACATTGAATTAACGCTGAGTTAACATTGAAACAACAATGTCAACCATTTGTCAATGTTCATTCAATGTGATGTGCCCACTGGGAAGGAGGCAGAACTAAGGGGTTCTGCAGGCCTCTGCCTGTGTTCTCTGCACATTTGGGTTCATTCCTGTCTGGCTCTCACAACTGGATGGTAAGGTGCACCTCTTTTTTTAAACTGTTTGCACAGAGGTCATTGCCCAATGCCAGTGCCTGTTCTTACATTAAGATATATTCATGTATACAGAACTGCAGCCTGCAGTGTTTCTGTACAACTGGAATACCAACGCCTGTCCAAATCCTCTCACTTTTCACTTTCGTTCCAGCTTTATTACTCTTTTGTTTCTCCTGCAATTCGATTTTCTACCTTGACTTGCTGAACCTTTTCATCTAACACCCTGTTCTATTTTTTCTCTGATTAAAAACAGAGGCAAGAGATTGTGTATTGCCCTTTCCCCATGTCCCCCCCCCCCCAATCTTTTCCTTTAGATTCCTCTATCCCTCTCCTTCATCATACCTGACATGTATCCAATTGACAGACGGCTCGTGTGGGTGTGTTGGTCCTTGTGAGGCTGACCGGTGTCTAGTCCCATGAGCCCCCTAGTCATGGCCTGGAGGCAGCCAGCTTACATAGGACCCAAGTCATCTATGGTCAGCACCCGGTGGCTAGTTATATGGTAAGACCATTAAGGATGCCTGCAGCATGGCAGTAGACTGCTATATGTCTGGAAAGGGGACTAAGGGGTGAGCGGGTCGACCCTCTACACCATTTTCATTAGCAGTATAAGGGAGGGGTGAGGATGACATCAACAAGCAGTTGAGTCACCATGTATGGTACATGTAGTCACGCGCGTCATGGAGTAGACAAGCAGCGTCGCCGTTCCAGGACAGCTTTTTTCCCAAAAAAGCCGGGGTAAAAATATAACTAGAGCTTCAACAGTGTGATATAATCTACATGAATGGTCCGTGCCCCGGCTGATTACCTTTTTTGCCCCCCATCGCTAAGGTGCAAAACAACGGAACAGAAAAAAGACTCGTCGCTTGCTTTTCACGGGACGGAGCCCATCGTCAGCGGTCAGCTTGACCTCAACATGACAAAAGATCGCCCGACGCGTGACAAAAGGAAACCAAGGTGTTGTAACATGCCTGAATGCTCCCAGCAACACCAGGATACAGATTTCAACACTCTTGAACCTTCACACACTCCCGGTGAGATAGTTATGATAGTAAATACCCATGTAACTAAGGTCAACAAGATGGCGAAAACCCAGGTTGCCAAGGGCGGTACGCTCGGGGCGGTCACGGAGATGCCCGAGGATGCTCCCGAGGTATCCTCGGCTGTTTCCGCTAGCCTCCCGAATAGTTCCGAACTCACATCGGGTGTCCTCGCTTCCTCCTCGGCCCCGCTCGGCAACGAAAATCCATCAATGGCCGACGTCCTTGAAAAGACGTTGACTTTGGCATCTGTCGATGCACATGAGGCAGTTTCTTCTCAAACAACGCCAATGCCGGGTAAAGGTTATGAATTTATGGATATTGACGGCTCCTCCATCATCCTCGAATCGCTGTCGGATGAAGACGATGCCAAATCCGAAAATAATTATCGGAAAACACCGCCAACCCGAGCGTCCGCCATGTTGACTGACTGGACGGAAAACAACAACAACCGCCTGAATCTCCTCGACGGCGAAGTTCTGTCACAGCGTCAAACCTCCTCTACCCCTCTGGAAACTGGCTCATTTGAGCAAAACTCCAACTCCAGCATCCTGCTTGACTCATTTGAGTCGTCACCTATAAATGATGCGGTAAGTGATGGGCCAAGCAATGGAGATAACCAAACTCAGCCTCCGTTGGTCCCACTTGTACCGCCCACTACTATCCCTAGACAAGCCATCCAGCTAGCTGAATCACAGCTGGCCCAGGCCACTGCAAGGGCCTATATGACAAGGCTGGCTGTAAAGTCCTCCACCCTGGCACCCTCGGGCTTAGTTTGTAAGGCGACGATGCCCCCTTCTATAATGGCGTCGCCTATACAAGCCACTGCAGCCTCTACAGTGTCTACTCTGGTTAATCATTATGTGACGATGCCCCCTTCAATATTGGCGTCACCAATCTTAACCACTACATCGTCTGTACAGCTACATGCATCCCAAGACTCACTAGAGTCCTCCCAGCACCCTGCTAACTCATTTGAGTCAACGCCAGTAAGACAGGCACCAAGCAAGGAAAAAAACCACCTCCAAAGCTCAGCTCTGACGAAAGTGCCAGAGGAAAGCCCGTCTCTCCTCTCACCTGATCCTACTGTGAATAAAAAAACCAAGAAGCAATATCCTGGTAACCAGCTGAAAGGGAAATTTCTAAAATTTATCAATTTACCCACCCCTCTCAACTCCACGGATATCACTCTGCTCCAACCTCTACGTCTAGAGGAGGAACTGGACTCAGTGGACTCTGTCTCTGACTCAGTGCTAAATCCTGAAATGACCATCAACATGACGCCTGCCCCTCGTGAGGACACTGATGGCGCTGAACTAGCACTGACACGCTTTCATGATACTACCACCACACTAGCGGGTATAAAGCATGACCTGTTGGAATTGAAGAATAAACACAGCAGCCTAGAAAACTTAGTCAAACGGGCGCAAACACCGCCCACTCTAGAAGCAGATAGTCTGAAGAAGCACACTGCATCAATGAATGAAAAAATTGGAAGTTGTGAGAATAAGCTTCAGGATCTTGTATCTAGATTCTCGGTCCAAACTGAGACAATAAAGAATCACGCAACGAAAATGGCTAATGTAAAAGAATCTGTAAAAAAGATAAGCCTAGCCATAAACCAAAACCTTCAGACCATGCAACTGGAATTCAAGCAGGTGACCGCTAAGATTGCCGAGTGTGAACTCAAAGCTGAGCAAGCCATGAAAGAAGTACATCCTTCCCCAGTCCTACATAAACAGGAACAGGAAAAAACAAAGGATCAAATTACGGCTTTGCAAGCTAGAATGTCAGGCTGTAACAAGAAAGCTGAAGCCTGCATTAAGATGGAAGAAAGACTCTCAATCTTGGAAGACAGACTAGTTCTACTTCACACCTCACCTACAGCTATGAGAGAGTTCTTTGATGCTACTGATAACTTAAAATCTAAATCGAAAGAACTCCAGAACGAGGTGACGTATGCAGCTACTTTGAAAAGTAAAATTGCAAACCTTGAAGCCAGATTAGACGAGTATAAATTTCTTCAAGAAAACCCACCACTTCTAGCTTCTCAGGTCGCCACTCTCCAGTCAGAAGTGGCCAAATTGGTTGAAAATAACAAAGAAAAGACCTTGCAGCGACCTGATATAGAAGAAATATCCATCCTGAAAGAAAAGTTTGAAGGAATGGAAATAGTGGTGGAAAAGCTGACAGCTGATCTCAAAGATCTATCGGTCGTTAGAACCAAGAAAACACAGCGGCAATTTAATGAGGACCCGGTAAGAAGTCTTGTGCTCTACAAATACCCTGTGACCTCAACTGAGGATGGGGACTCACTCAAGTCACAGATTATAAATCTGACCTCAAAAGTGAAGGCCCCCTTGGTGCATGCAGATGTCATTAGAGTAGCTCGCATGAAAAAACACAACTCAAAGACTGACCCAAACAAGCCAGCTCCACTTTATATAGCTTTCAGCAGTGAGGCTGCAAAAGAAAGATTCATGGAATTCCACTCAAAAATGAAGCGCCTCCCGAATATGTCCACAACCTCCATTGAAAACGTTGCTGACAAAGACACCAGGACAAAGAAAAGTCTGATGCGTCAGATAGCTATTCATTTAAACAAAGATGAACTAGTGGCACCTTGCACAGACACAGAAATAATCTTGGATGGACGCACCTACAGCTACTTGGAACTAGACAAAATCCCCCAAGCCTACTTGCCACGGACCCTGAAATATCCTAGTAATTTCGAGGATCCAATTGATCCAAATGATCAATTTGACAGACAGATCCCAACTATTTCAAATGGGAAACTCAGCTCTGCAGACGCCTCTGCCCCAGATCCTGAAGAAACTGACAGTATCTCTAAAGCTACCTCCTCGAAAACAGCACAGGAAGTTTCATCAAAAGACAAGGATGAAATCCCGCCCACTGAGCAAAATAGTAAAATTTCATCTCCATACTCTAACACGGCCTCTACTCAAGCTGCCAAACCTGAGCAAAATAGTAAAATTACATCTCCATGCTCTAACACGGCCTCTACTCAAGCTGCCAAACCTGTGTGTATTAGTACTGAGAGTGAGACAAAAAATCACTCCCAGCCTACTGGTAAGACTCAAACAAAACCATTGGAGGCTAACTTCTGGAACAGACCACCTCCCAGCTCACTGTCATACCCTGAAGCCCCTTTCCAGTTCATTCAAGCTTCCATGTATCAGCAGTCTATGACACAGAACCAGATACAACATAGTGCACAAGATGCCCGGCTGTCACAACCTGGCACATCACATGTTACCAACTCCATCTATAGAAGACCCCAAAATGCAAACGCCAATACCTTCTCCACTGCTGACTATCACCAGCCCTATGCCACTAAATCTACACATAGTTACAACCAACAGAACCATGATCAGGCTTCAGATGGAACCCGTTATCATCACGCTCAGTCCTACCACCCCACCTACCCCGCTACTACTGAAAGGGAGTGGAACTCAGCCTTGCATCAACCTACTCAAGTAACTCAAGGGTATTCTACAGAAGGGCAGAATAAGGGGACACTTTCTAACCCCTATGTCAAGCCAGCGGTGAGCTACACCAACTCAGTGGCGCCACCTGGTGTTAATAAAACAAACCAAGTCTCGGCATCACAACAAGATGATATTTTCGCATCAGCAAAACGTTCAATGGAAAGGCAAAATACCACAGACTCGGTTCACATACGTAAAACCAAAGCAGGCTTAATTTATGCAGGTCACACGGCCTTCTTATCCAACTTCTACATACAAGACTTCAAATACCAAAATGAGGACGGAAAACAGCGCACCTACATCTCGCTGGAACAAGCGTATCAACATTGCAAGGCGGAATTCGCCAGGGACCAGCGCGCGGCGACCGCCATCTTGAAGCACACGAGGTCCTCGGACATGAAAAGAGAAGGCCGGACAGTAATCTTTCAAGACAAAGCAGCTTGGGACGCAAAGAAAGTGCAGTTTATGCTAACATTACTGCGTATAAAGTTTGCACCCGGCTCGGAAAACGCTAGGAGATTGGAAGACACATCCCCTCTCCCATCGTGGGAAGCTTCTGTGGACTTTCTGTGGGGAGCCGGGATCGGATTTCGCTTTGGAGCTCACACCGCTTTCGACAAGGGAGAAGAAATACCCGGGGCAAACATCCACGGGAGACTCCTCGAAACTATCCGCGTCGAAAACAGATCTAGCTACTAAATCATGGCGACAGCTACAAAATACAAACACACAAGATGTTTAATGGTAGGGGACTCTCGCTCTAGAAACCTGTACAAGCAAATGAAGTTGAATTATACTGGAACTATTACAGTACAGGCCACTAAAGGGGCGAAAATAGAGGACTCTATACCACAATTGAAAACCCTACTTCCAAGAACGCATTATGACTTCATCCTTCTCACGGTTGGTATCTGTGATGTCACCGAAAAATCTTGTGGCATTGTCTCCTTTGACAAAGGGGAGAGTGCTTGTGTGAATGCAGTGCTACAAAAATTTGCAAATGTGTCTCAACTAGTAAAGGAAGTATCGCCGTGTACAAAAGTTATAATAGCCACCATCTACAGTGTTGATTTAGCAAAATCAAATAATTCTAGGAAAAAGTCTTGGAATCAACCCAGACTAGAGCGGGCACTAGTGAGAATAAACTATGACATAATGTCAATGAACATTAAAGAGGGCGTGGCAACTCCTCATCTAGCCTCTTTAGTCAGGTACAATAACTCGTCAGTAGGCACCACAGTACACAAGTTCCATCGACTGAGGGACGGTACACATGCAAATATTTCTATGAAAGATAAAATAGCCAGACTGCTAGCTGGAGCGCTAGAAAAATCCATCAAGAAAATAGAAGCAGCCCTACACCTTGGCTCCCCTGTGCCAGTTGAATCATGCCGACATATCTCTGTTCACCGAAGGCTGGGAATGTACAACCCAATCCACCAGAAGTGTTCTACTATGGACAGAGTTAGGTGTCCTGACAATAGAAGTAGAGGCAAGTCACCTGGGAACTACATCTGGTCCAGCAGGCGCTAAATTGAGATTCACTTGAGTCCAAATTTATGATACATCTACCTTCGACTCATTTGAGATGCCAGAAAAACCTGCCTCTTCTCACCCCACCTGAACGCCTACTGTGCTATGACAAACCTGTCTCAACTCCTAGTGCTACTACGTCACTGTTTTTCATGACTGATTATATCAATCATGATTTGATATTGTTACTTGTTGGTTATAAAACTGTTATAAAATTATGGAAGCAGTAGAAGAAAAAGCGGAGCGAGACATGGTTCAATGATGAAGACACATAGCTGCCTTTCACAAGTGAACCAACCAAACGCAACAGGTGGAGACTGTAACTCAGTTGAGTTCCCCACAAACTCACTTGAGTTCCATGGAGTCTCCCCCCCTTGTAGCCGCACGTTTCCAACTAAGCCAACAAACGCAGCTGCTCAAAGCTCATCTCGCCAGCATCTCTACCCTGCTTCCTTATCATGTTTATTAAAATTGACTGTTGCAGTTAGTTCAAGCCACCTATATCTTCTATATAGAATCAACAGATGAATTGTACCTTTTAATTATGAAATCCTCCCCGGCAGATATTTAAATTTCACACAAAATTATGCTTTGCCTGTTAAATGTTTGTCCATAAAAGTACCGGTATGTCTAAGCTATACGCACTAATTGTAACCTGCCTGATTGTTACATTATAATAGATACACTAGAATTTCACCTGCCATATGCGTTTAATCCCAATCATCTGGATTTTATACTCCAGTTAAAAATATATAGTATTATTTACAGAATGAAACTATGACAAAATCTCAGAACTATTTCATGAAATCTCTTTATTGTAATGAAGAAGGGCACACACACCCAAATACCTGTATTTGTATGACACTGTATTTTTATATTATTTACATCCTGGAACCTGCTGAAAATTTTTTCTCAAAAGGAAGTACCGGGAAACCAAACTTGTATAGAAAGGCCATTATTACTCGGCCTTTAACTTAACTAAAGGCTGCCTAATAGTGGTTTCAGTTTTTGGTTTCAGAACATAGACACTGTGCCAAAACACTTGTTGTTAACTATAAGACTTATCGTTCTTTGTGATCTGAAGTATCTATATTTTTATACATTTGGTGATACAAAAATTTTGTAGTTCGCCTTGTTTTTAAAAAAGGCTTTCCTGTTGACTAGTTAATTAAACTTTACACTTGAACTCTTGTCGTGTATTAATGCTCAAAACTCAAAACTCAAAATGACTCAATTACAACTAGCGCCTGTGGCACATGCCAAAGGCATAAACTTTGCTCATTTAAACTGTCGCAGTATGCACCCTAAGTTCAAAGAAATTAAGCATACTTTTAATGAATTTGAAATTGTAACCTTTTCTGAAACTTGGCTAACTGATATGTACGACGCAGCGCTCCTCTCATGGCCTCATAAAAATTTTCACAGAATAGATAGGCCGGATAGAGCAGGTGGAGGCCTCATATGTTATTTATCAAATAGATATTTTTCACATTCCTCCAAAGTATATGAACATAGTGTGATAACTCCTGACATAGAATGTCTGGCCATTACAGTAACAGTACCGAATAACAAAGCCATGACAATTTTCACAGTATACAAGCCTCCTAAAGGTGATGTCACCAAGTTTATTGAACATCTTACAAAAGCTATAAAAACTTCTAAAGGTGAAACTTGGATACTTGGAGATTTTAATGTAAACTTTTTGGATCATGATCATACTGATACTTTTGCTGTAAAAGATTTTTGTCGAGACTTCCACCTGATGTGGCTTGTACAGGAGGTGACCAGACCAAATCCAAAAGGGGGTCCGGGTACCTGCATCGACAACATCCTAACAAATTCAAACTATGTCGCTTCCTCCTCAGTTGAGAATGCTTTTATTAGCGATCATCTACCGGTAACCGCTGTAAGAAAGAAGGGTAGAAATGGCTTTAAAAAAGTAGATATTACCGGTAGATCATACACAAAATATAATAGCGAAGAACTCACAAAATCTCTCTTGGAGACCGACTGGTCGGATTTCTATACCTCTACTGATGTAAATTATATGTGGGACAAGGTTGAATCTTCTATCTAATTTATCTATCTAATTTATATCTAATTCTATCTAATTTATATCTAGATAAAACTTGTCCCCTTAAAACCTTTTCAGTGAAAGACTATGGGAAGGTTTGGATGGATGCAGAAGTCTTGGTTAGAATCAAAGAAAGAAATCTTTTGATGCACAATTTCAGAACTTACTACAGATTCGATGACTTTTTAAAAGCTAGAAAGGCGCGACTGGATATAACTAAAATGACAAAAAAGGCACACAAAAATTACATTACTGAAAAACTCGAGCAATGTCAAGGAAATGCTAAGAAATTCTGGGCTGAGATAAATAAGTTAATCAAAGGCCCTAAGTCCTGTATTACGCCTGTCATGCATGACCAAATTACTAAAGAACTAATTCCGGATACCTCAAATTTCATGAACGACTTTTTCAGTACTATTGGAGAAACACTCTATTCTAATCTAAACCTGCCGACTCACCTTTTTAGCTTAGAAGACTCCTATGTAGATAAGCTTCCTCCTCCTTCAAAATTTACCACTGACCAGGTCGAAGCTATCTGCAAAGAAATTGATACGTGTAAGCCTTCTGGAGTGCATAATATTTCAACTAAGGTACTAAAAGATGCTTTTACTGCTCTACTACCTCAGATGACTTTCTTGTTTAATATGACTATAGAATTGGGAGTTTTTCCCCTCGACTGGGCTGAAGCAGTTGTAACCCCCATTCCTAAATCTGGGGATCTACACAATGTGACAAATTGGAGGCCCATCTCAATTTTGCCTCTACCAAGTAAGATATTGGAAAAGCTTGTCAAAAATTATTTTATGAATGTACTAGAGAAATTTAATTTATTGTCACCTCTGCAATATGGTTTCAGAACTAACTGTGGTACAACAGATGCGGTCCTTGATTTAGTCGAGGATTTATATAAAGCTAGGGATGAGTCTCAATATGTCGCGGCCTGTTATATTGATATATCCAAGGCTTTTGATTCTATAAATCACTCACAACTGCTAAATCTTATGAAGAATGCTGGTTTTCCCAGACACAGGTTGTGTTGGTTTGAGTCCTATCTGAAAAACAGAACTCAGCGCACAAAGGTGGAAGGGAAATTATCTGACCGAAAAAATGTGCCTTATGGAGTACCCCAAGGTTCAGTACTCGGCCCAGCCTTTTTCATATTTTTTGTAAATAGTTTGATAGATATACCAAAAAACTCACGAGTTAAAATGTACGCGGATGATATTGTCCTCTACTCTGCCCATTCCGATCCTAATATGGCTCTTGGTCAACTCCAAGCGGATTTGGACATCCTGTTCCAGGCCTGTGTAGAGAAAGGTCTTACAATTAATTCAAACAAAACTAAATTTGTATGGTATTGTGCTGCAAATATGTTCCACAGATGCCCAGTTACTCTGCCTTATATAGATGGTAAACCGATAACACTGGTAAACGCATATACATACTTAGGAGCTACCATAGACAGAAGCTTAACGTTTGTAGATCAAGCAAAATCCGTCAGAAGTAGCACAAATTTCCTAAACTTTAAATTAATAAAAATTAGACCTAGTGTTCCTACTTATGCCGCGATAGATATATTTAAGCAGACTATTCTACCTAAGTTTGATTATTGTTCCTTTTTATTGGACAGTTGTACTCAGGTTTGGAAAGATAGAATTGGAGTGGTTCAAAATAGATCCCTCAGGTGCTGTTTAATAGTAAGAGTGAGAGGCAACCCAATAGTGGGACTACATGAAGCCTGCTCAACTCCCCTCCCTACATTAAGGAGGAAGGAAATGTTAGTTTCTCATTTTTTCAATCGCTCAAAGAAAATTGTACAGAAATCTGCTCCTAGAACTCGTAATGACCATCTGCCGGTATTCCCCATGTGTAGGCCTAAAACTGAATTTTATAAGAAAAGTCCCTTCTACAGGGGAGCTCAAGAATGGAACAAACTCCCGTCTCATATACAGACTTGCGCTGATAAACCTAGCTTTAAGTTGCAACTGAAAAAACATTTGGGAACTTACTTGAAAAAGCCAAAGCCAAAAAAGAAAAAGAAAAAGAAAAAGAGCTAACCTCTCCCTCTCTTGGAATACCGTCAGATATGGGTTAAGTGGAAAATGAATACAAGAATCCCCAAATGTTGCAAATACAATACTCACTGTATAAAGCTAATATGTCTCTAAAACTAAGTAGGAAACTATTCTGCCTGTATAGAAAATATCTTCGTGCAATCATGTATTATATCCTGTATATACATCACCCACATCATGTAAATTCAAATTGTCACATTGTATATACCCAAGTATTAGAAAATCCTACGGTGGACTTGTCTTGAGTAAGCGATACCAAGCAAGAAACAGAATCCGAATTATGTACTGAAAATCATGGCAATAAACTTGTTATGAGTCATAACAAAAAAAAAAAAAAAAAAAATAGAGGATGCTGTACTATGGGTGAGCTATGGTTTTATATGTATGATATAATAGATAGATAGATAGATAGATAGATAGATAGATAGATAGATAGATAGATAGATAGATAGATAGATAGATAGATAGGGTGCTGTGAAGTGCTTGGCAGGTCGACATTGAGTAAAAATTGATTAAAGGCAGATGAGCCAATTGACTATGACACGCCACTGTATATACGATTAGTTGGATTTATACGATTAGATGTGAAAAAGGGAAGGTGAACCACTGTTTTGCAAATAGTTTGAAGACAGGGTCCAAAGGAACCTAGTATTATGGTCCTGTACACAACCCAAAAAAAAAATCTTACACCAAGAAAATACTAGAATCAAGATTTTCTCGATTCAAGGAATAAACTCATTCTGAGTTTTTACGTTTATCTTGGTTTCACAAAGGGGCAGCTTAAAAAATTTTCTTATATTTTTCTAGTATTCTTCTAGGAACAAGTATTCAAGATTATTTTTCTTTAGGAATTTTCTTAAAACTGGTCATTTGTGCACCCATCAAGATTATATCTTATATTCCTGAAATAAGAAAGTTCTATTTCTAGATTTAAGATGTCTTGAAAATCTGCTCGGTTAACCCTTTCACTGCTGGCCTTGAAAATGCAATTTGGGCCTTAACCACCGGCCATATGCCATAAGAACATGTAAATATGTAGGTAAGTCATCCCTGGCTCGATGGCTAAAGAGTGAAATAACTTGCATTGGCTACAGAATTTGCATTTTTATGAAAAGGGGACATAGTATTTATGCAGAAATATTTTTGGATTGGTTCAAAAATACTTAATAATATTATCTATTTCATAGGGTAGCAGTAAACAAATGGTATTGCTGTCATTGGGCAGCACTGTTGCTGCCCTGTGGCAGCAGCGGTTTTTCAAGGGTATTTTAGATGCTGCCCAGAGGCAGCAGCTGCCCTTACAGGGTTAAGAATTAACCTGAAACGATGTGTCCAAAGTGTCAATTAGAGTGAAAAAATATGCAAGTATATACTCTATTATGTGATGGTTATGACCATGCTTAATGCCTTCACCAAATTCCTTCCATCATTTGGGAATTTTATAGGTGTGGAATGTGGGTTCAGTTAGGTTCCATAGGGATCAAGTATACAGACTACTAAATAAGAATTATTTTCTTAAATTAAGAACATTAGTTACATGTTTTGCCACAAGAGGCCACCACTATGCAATACAACAACTTTCTTATCAAACAGGGTATACATTTCTGCCATAAATTAAGTCACAAAGAAACAGAAGAGGGTAAAAATATGTGGGAAAAGGGGAAATTTGTTAGGGTTTAATTTGATGTAAAAACCCTTGTTCCAGTGAATGAATTTTAATAACTATAGGGAGAAATGATAAGAGACACCATTTGCTTGATAATATCATTTAAATAAAGGGAAAGATTACCTGCCCCATTACATGAAGTGAAATGACTTTGATTAACCCTTTAAGGGCCGCTGCTGCCTCTAGGCAGCATCTAAAAAAAAACTGAGAAACCGCTGCTGCCACAGGGCAGCAAAATTGATAGCTTAGGGCATCAATACCACTAAATTACAGCTCCTGCTATGAAACAAAGAATAAGAATTTTTGAATCAATCCAAAATTATTTAACATTAATACTACGTCCCCTTGTCAAAAAGGTGTAAATGCTGTCTCCAATACAATTTATTTCACTCCTTAGCCACTATCCCAGGGAGCACATACTTGCAAAGTTGTATATTCCTATGACATAGGGCCGGTGGTTAAGTCCCAAATGCCATGTTTCAAGGCCAGCAGGGAAAGGGGGTCTGTTTGCTAAAATTAAATATAATCATACCCCTTTCCCAGGCAAGAACATCAATCTTGTTAATTTACTCGAATAAAAAATTAAAACCCACTTAAGAAAAAGGTTTTCTAGAAAAAAACATCCATTCCGTAAGAAAGATTTTCTTATTTTGAGAAATATGTCAAGAAATATCATCTTGATTCCAGTTTTAAATACTTGATTTAAGAATTTCTTTCTTGTTTGTTTTTCTTGTTTGTTTTTCTTACTCTAAGTATATCAAACTCAACCACGCTTTCAAGTCAGAATTTTGTTATCCTACGGACAAACTTGTTTTAAGTTTATTTTAATTAAAACAAGAAATATTTTCTGAAAATGAGAAAATTATTTTTGGCTGTGTATTACCTTTAGGATATCCTATTTAAGCAGGAATAGTGACACATATAGCCGTATTTGGCATACTTTCGTTAAAATACTTAAATCAATGGGGCTGCAATCAAATTTCATCATCATTCCAAGGTATTCAAGGTTATGTTTGCTAAAATAAGAAACAACAAAGATTAAAAAAGGTGGGTAGTACATTGTACTATACCTACCTATATAGTATCAGGCATATGGGGTCCCTCTAAATGCGCCTGCTAATTGGGGATTGTTCTCGACCAAAACCGAATATATAAGGCTAGATTATAGAGATTAATCCATAGTTACGATGCATCCCCTGATAACAAGAATTGGCCAGGGACCCTAGTCATTATGGGAATATAAATAGCACTACAAGTACTTAATGACTGCAACTACATAGGACTGTAACTAGATCTAGAACCTACAGTACAGGTTTACTGTCGTTCTGTCCTGGAATTTCGAAAGGAGACATGTATTTAACATTTCCAAACTACCCATAATCTATTCATTCTATGTAACATGTATAAACTGACAAGACATACTTCACTTAATGCACCATTCTTTATGTCCCTCAAATATGATGAAAACAGTTCTTTGATGTCATTACATTGAAGGCAAGCACAGCTTGAAGTTCAAACGATGTGATTATTTCAATGCCTCTTTATAAAGAAAATATCATGCATTTTGTCATGATGATTATACATTCCAGCACAGCTTTCCAGCAAAGCTATTGCTTTGTGCCCTGGCTTGGCTATGTTCAATACTGTCCTTGACCTGCACATTGTCTGGGCCCTAGGTCATTGCTCTGGTTCTGAACACTTCAACAATATAGGGCATCAAAGGCCCACTGAGGGCATACCCAGGACCCCCACTGCAGGAATCACTAAATGACCCATGGCCTTTAGGTTCTTTGTATCTGATGTTCTTCTCCCATGGGAACCATTGGTAACTTACTGATTTCATCTGCAGTCACATACCCACTGCATACACAATCAGTTGGAAATGTGTGTTGTGAACTGTTTCACAGCATTTTTGTATTATAAATATGTCTGTAGCCAAAAGCTTATTCTGATAATATGTTTGGAGCGTAACATATAGAGCACGGTGCATGATTTGGTCTTTTTTCCTTTTAGGCCTACACTGTAAAAATATTCCGTTGAATATACGGAGAATCAGTGTAAAATTTAACGGTGATTCATCATAACATATGATTACGGTGAGGCAATGTAAAATCAATCAATTTTACTTTGAATATCCGTAATCCAATACAGTGAAACACCATTTATTTTTACAGTGAAACACAGTTTATTTTACAGTGAAGCTACGTTTAATTGATTTCAGTTTCATCACACCAGGTGGCAGTTTGGTTCATGAAGAGATTTTCCTGGATGCTAGGAATACCATTTTTGTGGTGATAAGAAATATATATACAGATACAGCTGTAATGTTTGCTCTGTAGCCATCCTAGAGTGACTTCTGCTCATGGACTGGTATTACAAAGTGTCATGAAGCATTCTATGAGGCTTTCATAGACTAATTCCTAATGATTAGGTCTGAAGTCTTGACACTAAGATGATATTGCTGATTGGAACCAAATTGGGTTTGGAACCATATTGAGCTTGGAGTTAGGTATAGGGGGATAAATGAACTGAATAACACTGGGACAAATCAGTTAAATTACACAAAATACCATTACAATTATTGTTTAGGCACTGAATCAGAATACAGTGATGTTTTGTATTCTGTTAAAATAATGGTGATTCACAGTTCCGTAGAAATGACGGTGACTTTGGGAAAAACGGTGACCGTGACAATAACGGTGAAAGTCCGGCACCCAGTGTTGCCAGTGAATCACCGTTTTTTAACGGTACTGAGAATCACTGTTAAAAAAATTTATAACGGAGATTTCTTTTTTTTAAATAGCGGTGACAGTTCCGTAAAAATAACGGTGACTTAGGAAAAAACGGTGACCGTAAAAATAACAGTGAAAGTCCGGCACCCAGTGTTGCCAGTGAATCTCCGTTATTTTAACGGAATTTATTTTACAGTGTACTTCATATTCATATTCAAAGAATGAGAAAACGACCAGGACGCATCATAAAGGTCAATACCATATAGGACATGCAAGCAAAGACGTTAACTATATAGCAATCACAATAGTATAAAAGGAAAGTCATGCTAACTATGAAGTAGTGTGAAGTCAATAACTAATCTGTGACAGACAGAATAAATCAATTGAGGGGAAGAAGATTTCTATGACATCATATAGGTCTCTACTTTATATTTGACGGATTACAATGGCCTGCTGAAATACTACATGGGGTTCTGTCAAACAAGGGGTTAAGTCAACTCCAATTGGATGATTGATTAGCCACCCGCTCCCATCTTTTATCACTATAACACACCCACGGGAGCAAAGACATGGGAGCTGCCAGAACCAAGATTGTAATCCATCCAATGACAACCATCCCTAGAAATTGTGTTCGATGTGTGAACCATGGTGAAAATCATTAAATCTTCTTCAAAGTTGATTTGAAATTGATTGTTCACCCATAACCCCCAGTGGATTAATGAACAAATGGGAGCTCTTTCACCATCATGAAACTGTCAAAGATCATTCCGATGAAGGAGGTAGTGGAGAATGATTCAAATCTCTGAACCAGTAGCTGTCTTTGTCCTACTCTCCATCCATCATTCCCAGTTATTCTGAGATGTGGGGTGTTTAGAAAGCATCATATCTGCGAGAAACTAAATTAAGAAAGGCAATATCAAAAGTCCCTATCCTATTATCTGCGAGCAGATCAAACACATATTAACAAGCTCTTCTGTGAGAGTGTATCCTGACTTTGTTGACCAGAAAGTGAATCTCAGACTCAGGTGCCGCAAGCTGATTGGTTACAGCAGTCTGTAACTGTGGTAATCAACAGATGCGGTTTGCTTGTCAAAAGCATGCACCAGTAGTAAAGGGTTGAAGACAGACATAAAATACATTCCCTCCTCAGAGAAATCTCATAATCAAGAAAAGCCTTATTGTGCTTATTTCGTCTGAGCCTAGATACCGTGTGCTACATAATTGAAAGAAGACATGCTTCCAATAGATTGAGAAGATTCAGAAGGTTCACTTCATGTAGTCAGGTGATTAAACCTCATAAAATATCTTCTAAGAGATGCTTGTTCACGGTTACCCCTCCTAGCTGCTACACTTTCTGCTAACATCCTATAGATCTAGTCTCAGTGATAGGGAGCACTGGCTTTCTGATGGTCATGTAAATACTGACAGACTGATTGAGATTGAGTGAAGTGTTTTTTTTTCATTCACAACATTCTATTGCACTTTATGACATGTCACACGTCTATTCCTAGCACAGGGCCCTAGTGCCACAGTGATTGGGCACTTTCAGGAACTAAATTACTACATTGCCTCAGTAGGTCAACGATGTGATGTGAGAGCTTTAGAGGTGCTGCATATGACTAAGAAAATAACACAGAAAAAGAGACATCAGTATCGACAATTTTCTAATTATACTTCCTGAGAATTGGTCCTGCCTCTGTACCTGCAGTCGACATATCCATGGCTGTTTTGTCCAGGATAGCAAGAATCTTTCTCCTATCTACAACATTGAAATGGCACTGATATGATAGATTGTGAGTTCATGAACATATAATTATAGAAAAATAGAATGTCAACATGGAGAGGTCTGACTAAGAAGGTACAAGAAGGTCATAGGTCCCACGCGATATGCAATGGTGCACATGATTTCTTGTTGTTATTAAAGGAAAACTCATACTTATGAATGAGAGAGGGTGAAATTAGAAAATCAATATTTGCACCACATGTAGAGAAACTAGAAGTCGGGAAAATTGCAAGATACTCCCATGCCATGATAGCTTACTGTAAGGAGCAGAGATTTACTGCAAACACAAGTGCTGAAATACATAACATTGGTATACAATACACTGAAGATATATCAGCTGGTAGAATGTAGGGAATATATTCTACAATAGAAATAGGAATCAGATTTTTCAGTCAACATGGCCTGTCCACTGACACTGATGTGGTGTATGTATAATGTGTTATATTTAAAGCTTTCACTGCAAAAATGATATAAAGAAATGATTTTAGGCCCTAGGCCAGAGGTTATCCTATTGCTTATTATCTTCAATCCTGGTAAGACATATAGAACATTTTTAATCACACTGTATTAATATGGAAAGCGATTGCTATGACATCAAACTGTTATGTTGATCCAGGGATCCGCATGTATAGCCTTCTATTGTGCAGTAATATTTGCAATACGAGAAAATAACAAATTACCTTACGTTGATAATGTTTGGACTTGTATCATTTACTTGAAACCTTCCAAAGGGCAATGGCTAATAAGAGAGATTGAGAGCTAGAGAAGGTGGGGGGCAGATGAAAAGAGGGAAAACTAGGCAGTGCATTATAGGCGACTGTCTGTGTTTCCTGCACATGGGTTTGTGCCTGTCTGGCTACATACTCCACATAGGAATGTGTACATATTCCTTTTACTCTTTACACAGAGGTGATTGTCTCTTGTCAGCTCTTGCTCTCCTATGAACATGAATTCATGTCTACAGAACTACATGCTGCAGGAATTTCGGTAGACTTGAAATACCAATGTCTGTCCAAATCTCACTTTCCATACTTCCCTTGTTTTTTGTTCAAGCTTTATTACTTCTTTCTTCCTCTTGCACTTCCATTTTCTACCCTACCAATCTTGCTGATGCATTCCGATCTAACACTATGTGTCTCCTTTTTCTCAAGGCAACATGAGACATTCTGTATTTGTGCTTTCAATAAGTTATATACATTCCTCACGCGTCTCTCTTTCCCTAGTCATCCTATCTGCCTTCCATTATCCTTTCCTCTCTCTGAAATGCTTCCCTATCATTTCCCTTACTCCTTTCTACCATGCCCTCCCCCCACTGTTTTTCCTACACATCCATATTCAAAATGTACCCCTCACCTATATTACCATACCTGATGAGTATCCAATTGACAGAAGGCTGGCCCTAGTCAGACCCTAGTCAAGGCCGGGAGGCAGCCGGCTTACAGAACCCCAGCCTCGAACACTCCAGGCCCATACTGGGCCTGGACAAATTTATATCTAAATAAAATGATCCGGAATCCTGGATCATTTTTCAATGAGGTGTGTGGGTTCGAATCCCACCTTGGCACAATAGGTGGTTCGTTTTTTACATTACCTATTAAACCCATAGTATAACTTCACCTACAATGACATAATGATATCACCTATTAAATATGTGACTAAGTACATTAGGTTAAATTCAGGTCAATTATGTAGCTATCAATTGAAGTACTGATTAAGCCACAGTGGGGTTCGAACCCACGTCCTCCTGAGTGCTGATACACAGTAGCACAGTATATACGGGCCTGTGTAGGTATAGGTCTGCAAGTAACCCCCGAGACTGTATACGTACAGTCAGGGCCCGAGACTGACAGAACCCAAGCCCTCTATGGTTAGCACCAGGTCAGCTAGTTATGGTTAGGCCATTATTGATGCTTATTATACGATCGGGCCACTCATCGTGCTTTTTCTGTGATATCCCCGTGCTGATATCTAGTGATATCGGCACCCTTCCGGTGGATATCAGCACGTTTCCGGGGGATATCATCCCGTTTCCGGTGGTCCTGAGCAATTCCGAAATTTCGTCCCCCATAAAATCCGGGGTTCTATGGAGACTCGAACACGCTACATCAAGACTTGAAGTCCGATGTGCTAACCACCACGCCGTGAAGGCGCTGGTAGAGGTGGGTGGCGAAACAAGGAGTCTACAGGCGGATTTCCAGCCCTGTAGGACCATTATTTACCGAGTTACAGAAGAAAAGGCATTTTTTGGTCTAGTTTCTTTGAAAATCCAAATTTTTTTCTAATTTCTTTTTTACTATAAAGGTAGAAGTTGGACTTTACTTAGCCTTTCGTTAAAATAATTCTAGGGATTTTTTTTCACATAGAAATTGGCATTTTGAAAAAGGTTCGTTTCCACCCAGGATCGATCCGGGTACCCTTGGTGTGTGAGGCGGCGACGCTAGCTGCCTTGCCTATCCGGCTGTGGTGAATGCGGAGGGAAACGCTGGTTAGTATATAACATAGCCCCAAGCTGGCCCCCTCACAAATTCTATGTTGGACTCAGTGTTGGAGATTGAGCGCATGACGTCACCAGGCAGCGAGCAGGGTTGGTGGGAGCTCAAAACAACATGGCGCTACTGGCGTACGAGTGATATTCAGTCAATAATCCTTCAAAATGGCCAAACTAGGACTCATATAAGGTAATTAAAGACAATTAAATGGAATAATCGTATAATAAACCTAATAATGAATGGCTGACGCCCTCACTCGGGGCTGTATCGCTGGATATCGTCACTCGTGCTACGCACTCGTGCCGATATCCAGCGATACAGCCCCTTGTGAGGGCGTCAGCCATGCATTATTGGTTAACTGCAGCATGTAAGTAGGCTGCTATATGTCTGAAATAGGGGTTACGGTCTGAAACGGTTGCCTCTACACCATTCTCATTTGGAAGGGGGGAGGATGACATTAAAAAGCAGTTAGGTCACCATGTCTGGTAGCTGCACTATGTAAGGTAGACAAATCAATTGACTATGATACGCCACTGTTTCCACTTGTTAGATTAGTTGAATATAATGTATGTAATGAAAATGAGAAGGTAAACTTCCGCATTAAAAATAGTTCAAGGATAAGATCCAAGGGGCACTAGTATTACTGTCCTGCATTATCTTTAGGGCATCCTGCCCGAGTGGTAGAGACACCTATAGTCACGGATTTTTATCCCACTGAACGAAAACTTGGGAAATTCTTAGGAATTTCCTGAGTCACGACTGGGGAAATTCCCCAGAACTGGGAAGGGAGGGTTCCCAGGAAAGTGTAGACAGCAAAAAAAATAGCATACTTGAGATAATATCTTAAGTCTCAATCCTAAGTTTATCGCCAGATACAAGTTTATTTCCTAAGTCTGATTCTCAAGTTTTTCTCATGATTTGCACAAGTTTCTTTTCATGTCTGGGTCTCAAGTTATTCCTGTGATTTCCACAAGATCAAATTATAAAGTAATGGCTCCCCAGATTGGCACTTGTTTCTCCCATGTCATAGTTCCCACGATTGGCACTTGTTTCTCCTGAGTTATGGTTCCCCAGATTTTCACCTGCTTCTCCCAAGTTATGGTTCCCCAGTTTGGCAACTTTTTTACCTTAGAATAGAATTTATCACTTTAATTTGTTTTCACATCACAACATTATCACTTAAACTTCCTGTATCCCTGAATGGTACATATTGCAGCTGCTGTTGGGAATGACCTGAAAGAACAAATACATGTACAATTAGGATATGAGGCATAACATTATGTATAACAATTATGTCAGGCAGAGAATACTCTTTTCATATTTTTGTCAGAGTCTGATGTAAAGGATTCTATATACAGTATACAAAAACATGCATAATATGCATAATTATACTACCAAGGCATTGACATAGATTTATAAAATTATAGTATAGGCCTACACATATATAAAATTCAACATGTCCTATCTGTTAAATTGTATGATAGTATGGGGATAGATGTATGAGAATACATTTTCAGAAAGTCTCTAGTATTTCCTGGGTCAAAAACTTGCTTCCGGTTTCACAGGAACTCCCGGGGTGAATTCTAGAGGGATTCCCAAGTTTCTCCCAAGTAATGGTCACCTTCCCAGATTCACCCAACTCACTCAAGTTGTGAAGGTTACATTTCCTAGAATAAGAAACATCACAGATCAGTAGAGGTGGGATGCACATTGTATCCTGTGCCTACCTATAGTACTAGGCATCATAGGCCACTCTAAATAGCCTGCTAATTAGGAATTGTTTCCCATCAAAACTGGTTATAAGGATAGATTAAAGAGATTACAGAGTGGTTACTATTCCTCCCCTTAGCCAGGATGGTGTTTCTCCACAAATATACGGACGTCCGTCAATTTGCGAACATCCGCAAATATATTTATGGAGCTCCGCAAATCATGTCTTTTTGGTACTTAAGCATACAAATACTACCTCCGTATATATTTGCGGACATCCGTATATATTTGTGGAGCTCCGCAAATTTGTGGAGAAAGGGGACCCTGTGCCCCTACTTATTATGGGGGTATAAATAGGACCACAAGTAAAGTCTGCAGCTACAACCTGCAGAATAAACAGATTGGAATACTGTCACCATCTTGAAACTGTAAAAGATCATTCAAGGCAGTGTATCATTGTTCCATTCTCCAAATAAAGCTATATTTAAGGGTCAGGTGATAAAACTGTATTACATATCTAATGAGAGATGCTTGTTCATGGGTACCTCTCCTATTATACTTTCTTAAGATTCTATAGATCTAACCTCTTTGCTGCAGACCACTGGTCTCTTTTTGTCATGCATATGGTGACAGACTGATTGAGATGGAGTGGGGTGTATCTTTTCATTCATGACATTCTCCTATACTCTATGACATGTCACGCATCTATTTCAAGCGCAAGGCCCCAGTGCCACATGTTACAATCAAATATTTACATCCAATGCCATATTGTGCCCCCTATACCTTATGCCCACTGCATGGATTAGGCACTTCCAGGTACTAAAGTACTAACTTGCCTCACTTAGTTAAAGATGTGAGCTTTAGAGGTGCTGCATTATGGTGACGAAAATATTTACCTGTAGCTGACATATCCAGGGATGTTGGGTCCAGGTAGTTTTAGGTAGTTCTGAGTGAAACATGTACTGGACATATACATTTTTTGGTTGCCATTGAAATCATCCCAGAAGCGGAAACAGGAAGTAATAATCCTAATTTCTTTCAAGAATCACATCAGTTACCCAAAACTGAAGACAGAATGCAAAAACCCAATTTCATTTGGTTATTTTAAAATAAAACAGAGTTTCACATCATGACTATCATTATTTACTATGGAATACAATGCATTTAGAGCGTATTTACCATTTTCAGTTAGTGATATGCACTAATGTTTGAAAAGCAATTCCCACAAACCTACCAGGGACTTTTTACCTCATGATATCTCATGTTAAAGATTATGACACCAACTTTAATTGCCTGGTCACTTATGTTCGTGTTCTTTCAGTGAACAATGGTGACAATCATCAAATCTTCTTCAAAGTTGAAGAAATACTGGAGTAAAAGATAATATGAAATGCTGCCACTCACTTCTCTTCTCTCTCTCTCCCTATCATGCGCTCTTATTTCCCTTTCTATTACAGCTTCTCAACATCGTATAACGGTATTGACCTAGCCCTGTGTTATAGGCTACTACTGCTTGGCCATATGACTGGTGACAGATTGAGATGGATTGGCGGCTGTATTTTCCATTCATGACATTCTCTTACACTTTATGCAGTGTTGAGTCCATTTACCGCATAGGGACCCAATGTCACATATTACAAATCAAATATTTACATCCCATATTGTATTGTATGGTCTACATCCCATGCCGAGACTTCTAGCCATGTTTTCTAAAGTCTAAGTCAGAACTAGGCCATCATAAAAAAAGGATACGGTATGAATGGAGAAAATTAATTTTATGTTGCTTTAGGATATTGTAATCAGCAAATAAGATATAAGCAAATGAAATGAAAAATATCATATTACTAAGGAAGCAATTTATCATTTAATCCACAGAGGCAAAAATCGTACAACATCAACATCCATGCATTAATTATAATTATATTATATGTGCACAACATAGTTTACGACATGTTCACATCATTTTGATAATATTGTGTGTATTACTGTGCTACCTAATGAAATTATTCTTTGAACGCTCATGTGATTACAATAACAAATAAGCCATTTGATGCGGAGAATTTGACATTTGCAGATTCACATTGACCCAGACCTACTTAGCCAGATGGCTGAACAACAGCCTACTGCCGAATGTGTGTGTGTGTGTTGTTGTTTTTTTTTTGGGGGGGGGGGTGATAAGAGCTTTCCCCACACTGACACAATATCCAATAAGTGTACGGTTTTACACAAAGTTCTCAATATAATACATGTATATTTATTTATACGTTCGAAAGGTGAATTGCATTTGAGAGAAATGTGATTCTCATTTTCATCACAGGAAAAGGGGAGCCCTGGGAGAATTGGGACACTAAATTAAAATCATAACATGTTTGCTTGTGATCTCTACAATGCCAACAATAACCAAATGCCTTTGTTTCATGAGGAAAGGCTACCAATAAACCTTTCATTTGGACTATTTAGATTCATCCTAGCCTGCCATGATTCCTGGCTGGGGCCTTTTGAAATTTCGAGAAATTCCAGGAAGAACTGGGACACTTCGAGGAGAACTGGGACACTACTTGGGGAAAACTGGGACACACCAGGGAGAACTGGGACAGTGTAAATAGTGTGATTATTAACCAATGAATCATCGTTTTGCTTTACTTTACGTTCAATATGATCATATGTAACATATTAGCTTCACTCATAGGTCTGAGAGAAAAATAAATAAAGCACAATAAATCTTCACCCGGAGTGTCCCAGTTCTCCCCAATGGTCAAGAGTGTCCCAGTTCTCCCTGCAATGAGTGTCCCAGTTCTCCCCAGGTTGAGATTTTTAAGCAAAATGTTAATACAGTTCAAAATATGCTTAACTGTGTTTTCGTAAGTAGCTGGTCATTTTTCCATCTTTCAATGCTACATAATGCAACACTAAAATATTTTCTCATCAAAAGGTAACACTACGTAAATTTAATCGTCTGAGACCTGAAAAAAACACTTTTTTTCCTGAAAATGTTATAAACTGTTATAGTTCTAAGTATAATAACATCACAGTAATTTCTTTTATCATAAAAAACTTAAATATCATTGGCCCAAAAAAATAGCATCAGTGGTTATGCATTAAAGTTATTGGTTATGGGCAGAATACACAGCGTCCCAGTTCTCCTTTGTCCCAATTCTCCCAGGTCTCCCCTACCCCTACATACTTTCTATATGCCCACGCTTCATCGAGAATGCCAGCAAGTGGCCTCATATCATAATCTATTCCATACATACCAGTAAAGACCACAAAACATATGCATTGAGTATTATGTGGAGGCTTCTAGTATGCACTTGGGAGCCCTTAAAATATGGCATGAATCCAGACTCATCATAAAAGTGGATATGAGATGGTGGCATTGCAGCTGTCCCATGGACAATCTAGGGGACCATCAAACCACTAGCTCTACGGTTTTATGTGGAATGTATATAGTGATCCTTGTATCCTCCACCTCCTATGGGGCTTGCCCTTACTGTATATCACAATAAAGATTCACATTCCAGTCTCAACGCTTATACATAATGTTTTGAGAAATGATTTGCCTGTGGGCTCTGATCATTGATTCCGAAGTATTCTACTACCTGAGGGGACGCTTGGGAGTCCTGTGTATATAAATAAGGGGATATTATTGATTATTTATGTCCTTTAGGAAGAAATATTATGGCAAAAAGGGTGTGTTTGAGGCAACATGGTCCGAAACCTTGGGTTAGGTAGGTCAGATTCTTTCCCGTTTTTTTTACATCCCGAGAGTACAAGCATGAGTCGCGAAATAAATGCTAGGATCGGCCCTTTTTGGAAGATGAGTCGGGTTGCCTAAAACACCTTTTTTAAGGCCTGTCTATGTTTCTACCAATGACGGAGTATCGTAGTAACCTATGATAGCACTCGACAGATCACCAGAAAAATGAAGGCATGCACTGTGGAGCAGAACATATCCTTGAAAATAGAACTCATGGATGAACCTTTCTGTGACCCAGCTGAATGAAAGCAATGGATTATCATGGGATATTATAGAGTACAGCGATACAGTAATAGTCTTTTCGGAATTGATTTCGTTTTCTATGCCTGGATTGCTTAGTGCAAGACTTCACAATGGCAAGAGAAGGAAGTGAAAGCTATGATGACAATGGTCTTTACAGTAGCCCCGCCAGTGTTTTGAAGCTAATGGATTAATTTCTGTTTAATCTCACCGGCTCTATACAGGCGTGTCTTAGTTATCATAGGTTATACTTCTTCACGCGATGTGTCATTCCAGTCTATATGGGTTCACTATTAGTTTAATCAGGAAGGATACAATTTGAAGCGAACATAAGTGATGTACTACTAAAACCCCTGCAATGTACAATGACCATTGTCAACACATCAAATGAATGAGACTATTTATTTTGTCTTGAAGTTATCATCGTGATTCTGCATTTGTATCTGCTGCTTCAAAAAGCATAAGGATTAGGGCATGTTAACCTACTTATTATAGTGACTGGTGGAACTGTTCTGAGACAATACTGACACTGAACTGGGTAGGGATGAGTGAGCACTACTGTGGACATCAAATATAAATAATACCCTTCACAACTGCCCTAATGTAATTACCGTCACTGTTTAAGTCCAACAGACTCCTAAACTTTTGTGATTATTCTACATCTCCAACCACGCTGTTCTTCTGTTATGTTTTGATCATTTGAAGGTTGGTTACATACATTCTTTACAGCAAAACCATTGTTTTGTTCCCAGCTGCCCAAACTCGATACTGCCCTTGACCTTCCGACTGCCTATCTCATCTCTATGGTCCTGAACATGGCAACAATGGGTTGAGGGCATACCCAGGACTCCCACTGCAGGAATCACTAACTGACCCATGGCCTCTACACTCTTTGTATCTGGTGTTCCTATCCCGTGGGAAACATTGGTGCTTGACTGATTTCATTTGAAGGTAGCAGTCACATGCCCAATGCATACCCAATAAGCTAAAAGAGAAATAATGTTAACCGTGCTCTGGCTTGTTCTTTTACTTATGCATGTAGCATCCACGAAGTTGAATTGAGAGGGCATTCTCCACTGCATTCCAATATTGGCATTCAAGGACATTCTGAGGGAATTCCTGTATAATTCCTTCTTGCATTTGTAAATGAAATACTAGAGTTCTGGGTTGTTTTGTCATTTTTCAAGGGGATTGAAGGATATGCTCCGACATGCACATGGATACCATTCCACCGTCACTATAAAAACATCCAGGATAGTATAGTTATAATTATAGTAAGTTAGTTAAGGTGATAAACTACTACCATCTGTTGTGTCTGGGGTCTGGTAGGGTTGGTGTGCGTGGGGTATTAGTTGAGTTGAGTTTGTAAAGATTTATTGACAGAGCGATTACATCAACAAGTTGAGACTTTCAAATAGTCTGTCAGGATGATATATATATACCAACACCACAAATGGTTATCACATGTTATCACAAATCAATACTAAGACACAATTAGATAGAGACTCTCCATACATCTCTACACGTTAAACACAGGACAACACAGGTAGGTAATGAAGCGAGTATCAGAATCACAGATATCAGACTGGGCAGTTGATTACACCCATGCGAGGGTAACATAATATAAAGTCCATACATCCAGCTATATTGGTCAGCCAATGGCAATCATAGTGATAGTAGGAATTAATTAACAATACACAGATCCACGGGTCATACACATATACATTCATACGCACAAAAATACACAAGTCGCCAACTCCACATCATACTTTCGTATCTGCATTAAACATCAACTAAACGTTTCTGCACATCTGCAGTTTTCACTTCTCTGAGAAAAGCATCAAAACTAGTAACATTTTGGGTTTTAGCTTCAAGTTTGTCCCACAATAGCATGCCTCTATACATCGGACTATTTCTATAAAGTTGTCCTTTAGGTCTTTGGAGTTTCAACTTTCTTTTATCATTATTCCTTAGGACCCGTACAGGTATCAATACATTTTCAGGGTTTTCTACAAACTTGTATATGATGCCCAGCAGGCTAGCATTCCTCCTTTCTATTAATCTGACACACCTACATGAAATGTGAAGATCATCAATCGAGATCAACCTAGGGTCCACAATATCCATATTAAGCACTTAGCGAGATACTGGCGTCACCATGTGTTTCTCTGGTACCAATTGTATCTCCCTAGTCACCAGCAACCAGCTCAGCCAAATCGAATGTACAAGATTAGGGTACAAACAGGGTGTGAATATTGTGAGTGGGTTGTACCTGGGCATTCCTAATGTCACCTGTCCCTCATAGAGTAGTGGTTAGCATGGTGGATTCATGATGCAGAGGACCTAAACTCAAATCCCTGTCGAGTCATATCTTGGTGACCATACCATGCATTTATATTCTTATATATCAAATATATTTTGTTTTGATAGATAGAAGTGAGTAACAACCTTGAAAGTATATCAAAGAAATATCAATAGTGTTTGGACAAAATTTGTATTCCTATTTCTTCAAAGGAACTATATGTAGGCCTATAAATAAGAAAAGGTCTTGGTTGTTAGTGGTATTGTCACCAAGATATGACTTGACAGGGATTTGAGCTTAGGTCCTCTGCATCATGAATTCACCAAGCTAACCACTACTATGAGGGACAGGTGACATAAGGAATGTCCAGGTACAACCCATTCACAATACTTACAACATGCTTGACCCCTAATCTGGGACACATGCTCTGGCTGAGCTGGTAGCTGGAGAGCACAGGGAATACAGAAGGGTACAATTGCAAATGGCGCACTACACTGGACATCTAGCTAAGGCGCAATAGGTGATGGGGAGATATACAGGATTTTGATCTTGGGCTTAATTTTAAAGGTATCGGTCGTTTACTGTATGAAAACTGACGGATATGTAGTACCTCACCACGTTTCAAAATATTTCCCTTGTTTCTCAGCATATATTCTGACAAGATGACGCCTTTGGCCAGATCACCATTCATCCACTTTATCATAGCAAATTTCAGCTGTTTCGGTTTACCAACACGCTTCTGATTGCCTTAATCTGCAATGAGGATTGAGAGCCACTGTTCTTTTTTGCTCAGGACTGTAGACCTGCCAAACCGCTTCTTGAATGTTCCTTTAATTCGTCCATGCCAGGAATTCAGTGATGAAAGGGTTAACTTGTTCATGCAGTTTGGCCCGATTTGTCTTTGGGCTATCTCTTATATAGACACATATTTCTCTCATGTAGTACAACTAAAGAAGGGCTCTGTTTGCAGGGGGTCCACACATATATGATGAAGGTGCGAACAGTTATGACTGATTTTTAGTATGAACCAGTCTGGGATATTACACTTTGAATAACTATATAATTCACTATAATTCAACTGCATATAAAGCACACCTTTTGCTAAAGCAAATGGCAGGAAATAAGACTTCAACCCCCAGTCCTGAAATAATGGTAGACTAATAGACTTTTAATTGCCCATGCAGCACAATCCCATCCTGCATCTCTAACGGATATGCCTTCAGTGGTAACAGAAGGAATCCCTTTTAGATGCACACACTCCCTCTGCGACCCACATCTAATAGGAACGTGGGTAGGAGAGGGCTCTATTGTATTCTAGAGGCGACATTACATTTAGTGGTGGTTAACAGGTCTGGCAGCAGGAGGAGACATACTCTGCCTTTCGGTGTGGGTGACTGGGGGCAGAGGAGCTGCTCCATGGTTTTGTGGTGAAGTGACGGGTGATAAAATTAATGTTGCTACTGATACAGAAACAAACAGTCTCAGTCGGATGCCATTTCCATTTGTGAGGTTATGAGTCATGCTTTATGATTCCTTCACCAAATCTATAGTCAGGACAAGGAAACAGCGTACAAAACTATCCAAAGTTGTAACTATAAAGAAACAGAGATAAGGATAGTGTAGTCAATGTCAATTTTTGAAGTACTGAGCTAGTAGTGAGTAGAAGTAGTGAGGTCCCAAGCAACAAAAGGTTGACTGCACTTCATCAACGTGTATCATTTGAGTAGGTTACCAAAAGATAACAAAGTCAAACCAAAATGACATGTAATGAGGTTTATTCATTGGTACAGAGATATGTCCATTAGAATCCAACAGTTAATATTGCTCTCTGCACACAACAACAGAAGAAAATTCAGTGTACGATAAAAATAAGCAATTACAGAGAAAGGAATACTGCCTGGTAGATATGTAGGTCATGTTGAACAAATCCTATATGAAGGAAGTCTGCTGAAAGAGTATGTGCAGTTCTGTCAAACATGAGTTGCAAACTGTCATTAGCAGATTGGTGGGATGACAGCGACAATGGCTTGGAGTTGCTGGAACTAACTTTAATCCATTAAATGAGAACATTCCTCATAAATCATGTTTCATCCATGAAGGATGGTGAGAATCATTATATCTTCATCGAATATGGAATTGGTTGTTTGCCTATCAATTCCAGTGGCTTAATAAATTCTAAAAAATTGAACGCTGCCACCATCTTGAAACTGTCAAATGTGATGGCCTATTCCTGATGATGAAAAGGGTGTTGATCACACATGCCCTATTTTATCAACTTCTCACTCTCTTAATATATACCCATCTAAATACTTCGACTCATTTTTTGTATCTTTATAACGTTCATCAAAATTAGTCTCGAACCAACATTAGAGAAGGATACAGTATAATCATATTTGGCTAGAAGGCACAACTTCGGGGTTCTAATGGAATCGCGGCACGCAGAAAGGTGACTTGAACAACATTGTTATTCTTTTTATCCCGTTCAACTAAATTTAAAGAAGGTCACCTAAAAACTATCAAAAGTTACCTTTCCTACTTCCTCACCACCAGAGACTACTGTGCCTTGTTGGTCGTGCACGTTGTGTCAGACTGATTGAGATGGAGTGGGGTCTCTATTCTCCATTCATGGCCTTTCCCGACAGTTTATGCCGTGTCTCGTGTCTATTTCCAGCACAGACCCCAGTGCCATGTATTACAAATCAAATATTTACATCTCATGCCACATTGTGCTGGCTGCTCACTGGATATCATATTGGCTCCCAAGCGCTTATGAATTCCCACCGCACCCACCCCATGCGCTTATATAAGACCAGCGCTTGTTCTAGTGCATAGTGCATTATTCCATTTCAATACCTCTCCGACGCTGATTTAGGAGTGGCACTTATTTGAGGACCATGCGTTCATACAGGTCATAACAGTATCTGAATGAAGGCAGTCAGATTAGTTGCTGAATGTGTTTAACAATATAGAAAACAACTGGTTGTATATTTACATGTAATTGGTGAATTCAGACTACGTGGCCTTATGATTCTATTTTTCAGCTGGGTGACTGATATGCCATTTTAGTTGTATAATACTAACTTCCTGCCTCATTCTTCATTGAGGATCGCGCTAGTAGTGTAAAACCTTTCGTAAAACAGGATAGGCCTATGGAATGGCAAGATGCTCTTGTCTACAGGTCCCATGAATGCATTTTGGTCCTTTGTGCATCCTATAATAAAGATATATTTTCTAGACTCATCTTGGCTGTGGGTTTGCTGAGTGACTTTGAAATATGATATCTCTTGAAGATGGGTTCTGCGGATAGAAATCGAAATTAGATGAATGGAGGATATGGCCTTTCTGTATGTGCGTTGGAAGGAAGGAACTTGATTCCATACATCATTTACATTTTAGAACTTCCGCTACAATGTGATACAGTTTATGTGTATACATTCTATGAGTGAATGGAAGCATAATGCTGTGATGGTTCTTTGAGACGGTTATTTACACAAGCATAATGACTACATAGTTTCGGTGGTGGCCTTTCAGTCATTACTTCTTCTTTATGTACAATAACCATAAGACAGAAAACACATTTGCATATTTTGGAAAGCTATAGCCTATGCCATTGAAAATTCTTTTCATATTTTACATTTGGGGCCTACAGATGAAGAGGTCCAGGTTGTGGCGATTTGCATATACAGTTGTAGAACAACTGATTAGTCTATACGGGCACACATCATGAGCAACTTGCTTTACGTATATAAACGTAAAAGTAGTGAAGAGATTTTCAATCCTTTTGTCATTGTAGGTTTCCCCCCTTGATAGTACACCCTGGCCAAATAAAGGCAGGTACTGTGGATCATAAAATATCCTTGAACTTAGGACTCCTAGATGACATTCCGTGTGAGAAAAACAGGGCTTTGAACTGAATGAGAAATAATAATATCCTGGGGGATATTACAATGCAGTTAGACCTTGCTTTGATCACCCAGATGACACGCTGCCCGTAGATGAAGCCAGAATAGAGCATTCACAGAAACACCTCTTTGGTGTCTTACCCAAGTAGGCTGTAAAGACGTATCTATATACCACAGGTCATTTTTATGTGAAGTGGAATTGTCTTTGTGTGATTGATTTTTTTTCATGCTGATAGCTTAGTGTTATCCCTCTTATCGCAAGTGCACCGGTCCAATTAAATTACAAAGGATGGAGAAAGGAACCGAAGAGGTATTGAAATAGATGGCAAAAAACCTTTACAGTTGCTTCTCAAGGGTGTTGGAGCTAATGGATTAATTTCTGTTTAATTCCACCTGCTTCTCCAAGCGTGTCTCAATTATCATATTTTTAGTCTGTGAAACAGTCTGATTTTCCAGTTCACCTCGTGCATTGTCTTCTTTTCCATGGCATCGCCCTCCCATCCCATAAAAATTCACTATGAGTCTAACCCCGAGCATGCATTCAAGGATAAAATCTGACTTTGTAAGATAAAAGCGAAACATAAGTCCCATCGTTATTGTTTAATCGAGAATTGGTATGACGAAGAAAGGTGTGTCTCTGTTCACTACTCCTTCAGAACTGAATCAGGTGAGTTTTTGCCGCCCTGACCTGGGCTAATTAGGTCAACTGACCTCAACATTATACAAGGGGCTTTCTGATTGGCTGGTAGCTGGATGTAGGTCACACCCTGGCACCTTTTGGGTCTTCAATTTATTTAGAAATAACTAGTTTAACTTCACAAATGAAATTTAGTAATTGTGGATCCACATGGGTTCCTTATCTAATTTCTTGGATTTAAATTGAAGTGCTTTTTTTCTTTAAATATTGAAAAAATGTGGGCCAGTCACTGGTGACTGTATTAGTTGAGTATGAGTTCTGGGGCCCATTTCTCAATGGGAAACAATCGCACCATAGGAAAACTATTAAAATCTGGTCAAATCGTCCAGTGCAAATCGTCCAAAGCTTTGCTTTCGTCCAGAGGTTTCGCCTAGAGCTTTGCTTTCGTCCAGAGGTTTTATCCAGAGCTTTGCTTTCGTCCAGAGGCCTACTATAGGTGTATGGTACACACGGGTAGAGTAATTAAGCCGGGGTCCACATGTGTGCATCATGTGTACATCATGTGTGCATCATGTGTACATCATGTAAGCACCATGATTGTGTGCATCATGTGTGCATCATGTGTGCATCATGTGTGCATCATCCCTTCACCAGAAATCATTTTCTATAGCTCCCTTATGATTCTCAAGGTTAAATGTTTGTCATGCGTGTGTCATGTGTGCATCATGTGTGCATTATCCCTTCATCAGAAATCATTTTCTATAGCTCCCTTATCATTCTCAAGGTAAAAATATATAAAAAATATATTGCCATATATATGCTATGTGGACCCTGACCTATAAACCAATTAGATATTTATTTTATAGTTTGGTATATAAAAGTGCCTAATACTCACATTTCTTTGACCTAGTGAGTTTATTGGGTCAGGACTTAGCAGTCAGGCGGAACCACCATTCATTAGGTGGGCCTCAGGTAGGTGGGACTCCTACTGAAGGTCTTATTACTTTCTGATTCAGTTTGAGTTGGTGATTCAGGGATCAATCTTTCATTGATAGTCTCCCTTACCTGTGTTAATATTTACATAGCAAGTGCTTTGGCATTTCTATCGTAACCTGGAGTCATGAGTGTAAATTTAGGTGTTGGGAAAAAATGACGTGGCCGGGGTGGGGGGGGCGAATCTAACCATAGCGATTTTCCATTGTATTCATCCATCCCGTTTAAGATGAGCGAATTGTGTAAAGATGTTTACTGTCCCATGGCAAATGCCCCCCTCCTCGATCATGGATACCATTCAATTTTCAGGATTCATAAGGAATCTTGATGTAGCATGTATGAGATCATGTGCAGTATCTGTAAGAAGCACTTTAATTCCAGGCAATTATAGTCCCTCTTCAAATACATTTCTTAACACTAAAATTTAAAAACACATTCAATATACATTTAATTTTATCTAAATTCTCGGATTTTGAGAGCAAACAGACAGTGGCCCTACCAAACTGCAAATACTGCCCCACCATCAGCTTGACTTCTAGTCTAGCTGATGAATTTTGTTTGTAATCCCTGTTTACAAGCCCATTACTTTGACACCCCTTTTGATTGCCTTTTCGCTCAAAAGGAACGGAATGCCCTCTCCCAGGAGGTCAAAATTGTCCCCCTTCCCCAAATATCTTCTTTCCGCCCAATTCGCCTTACCAAGCCCCTCGCGGTTGCCCATTTGATCCGTGTATTCTTTTCAGCGCCAATATATTCCCTTTACTCTTCTCGCATCATCCTCTTTCACTCTTTCCAGCTTCATGTATATATTACTTGGTATCGCCTCTGGGAGGTGGAAACTAGTATGCACATATAGTTCCCTCGAGATTTCAATCCACACCTCTTATCAGTGACCATTACTTTTTCTGTGGGGGGATGTTGGAAAAGATTTGTGTCAAGCCATATCTCTTCGGATTCTTGATAGATCGTCTAACCCCTCATATTTGATATAGATCCCTTAACAATAGGGATGCGGCCATGTGGTTGAAGGAACTCACGACAAGTCCTTACAAATCGAATCTCAATTTTCATATCTGCGTCTAGAAATATCAGTGGAATAAACCATTGATCCGAACCCTAGTTACTTTAATAGGGAGCATCAACGGCAGCGTTCCATAACAATGTTAATTTTGCCGAGACAGCCTTCATGGCAATTAAATGCTGAATTAGAACTTAAAGGACACCCACTGTCAATATAATCTAACACACCTTCTGCGTCTTTCAGCTTCCATGGACATTTAAGAGATTGCATTACAAGAAATGCACATAAATTTCGAATATCACAGAATTTAATGCCAATGTCATCATCTAAACACAATTTCAGCATCAGAGAGCTCTGCCCAAGGTAATGATGTGAAACCAATAGTCAGATCAATCATGACGTAAAAACCTCTGGGTACTGTTCCCAACATTATGATTTTCTGTGGCACAGCTTCTATTCCAATGAAATAAATAAACCATAGCTATTGTCATAAGAGGGAACTACTAGTAACAATAAACCACTATTAAAGTCTTTTTACAGTTGAACATTTTCTCTACTTATTGCTAACATATCGTGACATGGGAAACACCCAATCCCTAACCGCATGCTGCTAGCTATTACGTTGTGAGCAGTAGGCATGTGAACGTACAGTGTATCACAGAAAGAACTAATGATACGTCAGGGAACATTGCTATTTTCATGTCAGTACACCGATCCAACTGGTGTTTTCCCATCATTCTATACCACTTTATGTTACATGTGGGTCTGACACTGAGCAGGCCAATCTGGCGATTATTACATCAGGGAACACTCACAAATGGCGTCACCCATTTTCGGACTTATTTCCAAATATCCCCACCCCTTTGTCACTTTTTTGAGCAAATTGTCCCATATATATCAGATGTATGGCCCGAGTCACCTTTCTGCACTAAACCCAAAGCATAACCTGCATTTTATCCAGTGACGTCATTTGTGAATATCCCCTTATCATCTCTTGGTATGATATTTCTGTATGTGTGTATAGGAAAATGGTGGTGTCGAGGAATACGTGTCTGCATTAAAGATGGTATATCAGATAATATACTTCCCAAACCTTTTCTTCAAAATGGATATCACTTCAATGCCATGGGTTCCATTATCATTTTAGCTGATAAACAGTGAAACATATTTGTCTATTAATACATAATTTGAGATTGATAACAATGTACCTGATTTACCTCACTGACTCAGGCACTCTCCAGGAGAGTATTGGGGGAACTAATCTGACAGAGAATGCACTGAGCCATGCAATTTCAACACATAGGGAGTTTTAGTGTCAACCTAGAGTAAAAAAATATTTCACTGTATGTGCTCATCATATAGACTAAGGCAGTGCCAGTAATTTTAAAAGTTAGGGAAGACGTATGGGATAGGATATACAATAGTAATATGATACAACTAAAACATCTCTAAACATTTAGCTGACACACCATCTTTAAGGTTGATCGCTACTCATTGAATATGCACCACTGCGCAGGTCTCTGCGCATAAAGGTTAAATGTATCAGATGGGGCTAATATTGGAAAACTAGATGCATATACATGCTTATTATAAAGCCATATTAAAATAAGAGCTGATTCGGACAAAAATTGAGCATTTTATTGGACCTTGAATAGCTGATATATTTATAGCCAATAATATTTGCTATTTTTAATGTAAGTTAGAATATTGGACTTATTAATCAATAAATCATTATTAAGATAGATATAGATCTCATCATGTTCTTTGAAATAACCATGGGTAGGAAATACAGCCATTTTATACCCTGATTTTTGCCATTTTACCCATTGTTTTAGGCTTTACATATGAAATTTAGTCCATTTTTGCATTATTTTTTAACTTCAATGGCCCAAAACCATAAAAATATGCCCGGGACCACCTATCAAAATTCCTTAGAAATGTTAGCTATTGATCTGAACAATTTCTTGAAAAAATATAAAATAAAGTTCATGGATTTTTTTCAGTGATGTTTAGATAGGGTTGATTCAGGTAAAGTGGGACATCAGGTAAAATGGGACAATTAACATTTAGGCCATTTTTAGAGGTTATTTTCTTTCCTGGGTGTAAAATTTTATTTTTTTCTTGGAAATATATCTTTGACCCCTCTTAACTGTACCTATTTCACCAATGTTAAGAGGCAATCATACCCACTAAATTTCAATATGATATGGGTGGAGAGCTTTTGCCGCTATGAATTCGGAATTACATAAGAAATAGTACAATTATTTGTTAGTAGTGGTACTAAGAATGAAAACATGATATTTCAAAATGTATGTACATATTAGATACATATATTGTTTCTTTACATCCTGATATTTTTTTATTAGTCAGATATTGAAATGAAGTACACTGAGACCTTAAATGCAAGTGTCCCACTTTCGCTGAAAGTGTTAGGTAAAGTGGGACAGGCAGATTCAGGTTAAGTGGGACACTATATTAATCCCCTTTCTCAGAGTATCATTACCTGATATGCCCATATTTTGATTTATAATGAGAAGAAGTATCATAGAAAATATCATTACAATACTTAGTTGTGTAAATAATACCAAACCATTAAGTATAACAGCCAAAATGGGGCTTTGTTAGTCATCCAGATTGTGGTTTATCTATTGACTTAACTCATGATCATTATTTAGATGAGCGAACTATTGACTTCCATCAGTGATCCATTGACTTCCATCATAATTTCAGATAATTATCATAATATTTCTTACCTTTAATGATTTTTAATCATACATTATGATGTTGAATGGTAAAATCTGTAGCAAATTCATTTAGAATTGGTATTTGATATACATTGAGGCTAAATCCATAGAAATCATTCACCAATACTACCTACTTACAATTTATAGAAATTATTGCCATAAATAGTTATTTATAGTAATTAATATGCCCCTGAAATGCTCCTGCATTACTACCTCATTTCAAAACATTTTATTTTAGATGCTTAGAATTAAGAGTATGAGCTATATAATTGTGCATAAAATTATTTAGCACATTGAAAAAATAATTTTAGGATATAGATTCAGTTAGGTACAAATATGTCGTCATGTGACATAATGCAGTGTAGCTAGCCCATAGTTAGGCCCACATGCACAGTATTTTGGCAGTTTTGCATTTATACTCTGTATACTTGATTCATTCCTGTATAGGACCCTACATAAATTTCCTGAAGGTTTTTGATGTAGTGCATCAAAATATATATCTCACCTTCAAAAATTGACCTTTACCATTTTTGTCATATGCATTATAAAGCATGGGGGTCAATTCTTATCAAATGTCCCACTTTACATGAAGCAAGTGTCCCACTTTACCAAAAATACAAGTAAAGTGGGACGTTTCAATTTTGAAATGGCATCTCTAAGAAATGGGCTATTTAGGCAACATTGGTTAAGGTATTTCATATCTTTTTTATATTTTTGTTTAAAGGAATAAATATTGAACCTATTTGATGTGTTTGATATTTTCTACTATTCGTACCTAATGTGTGAATGGAACACAAAGTCAGAGTATGGCTTAGGTGTCCCACTTTACCTGAATCAACCCTATTGCTGAAGAATTATGCATTAAATTTGAATAATTGTCATAAAACCATCACGTTTTCTCATACAAAGGTACATTTTGGGACGATAATTTTATTTTTCCCATTCAAGGACATAACGTAGGATTATTCCTGTGCAATACAAAATTAATGTGAGCATTGGTTCACTAAGAAAAAAAATTATGAAAATTTCCCATTTCTTTGTATTTTTTGGCAAAAATAGAGAATACTTTTTTTTTTCAAAAATCTGTATTAAAAAAAGTAGCTCGGGACCCCCCCCCCCCATTTTTTTTACATTTTCCATTTCTAAATGATATAAGCTACCTTTGGGGGGGAAAACAGGACATTTCATGGATACAAAGTTAAGAGTAGCGATCAACCTTAAGTGAATGGAGTCATACAAAGATAAAGGTAGACCTTAAATCTCCCAACGCCACCAACCTTGCGTAGTGTCCCTTTCTACAGGGATGATGTGTGATGAAATACATACATACTAGATAACCTTTGTCCACTTATTAACTTGCTAACCCTTTACCTCCTTTATCTCTCCTCCAGATGTTGCTCACAGTACGGGGGATGACTGTCAGCAGGATGACTTGTTAACAAAGGCAGGGAATTGCATGTCTCCTCTGTCGTTACCTACCATGGCCGCCCTTCACGGTGAGCTCAAGGCTAAGGACTGGACCATCACGTGTGGGTGAGTTGTCTATGTATCAGGCTAGTACATTGTGTTTCTGTATATGACAGAACACCACCAGGACGATATGATGAAATTACGCTGTTCTCAGGAGAGACGGTGATGGTAATTTGTTGAATTGCTCATGAATTGAATCTTCAATTCGGTTGACAAATAGTATACTTGCCAGATTTTTCCTGTTGACATTGGTTTCAATCAAAACCATTCATACACTCAAGTTAATGAAATTTACTCAGTCTGTGTCTCTGTCTCTGTCTCAGTCGCTCTGTGTGTCTCTCTGTCTTTACAGAGACCGAAAGGGCCAAATTATATAAACTAGCTTTGAAAATAGGAAACTCAAGGTGCAAGGTGCAAAAGCCAAACTCTAAAGTGATTATAATTCTGAATTTTGGGTCTGTCTGTTATTGTCAACCCATGCAGAGCAGCTTGTGAACAGTATCGTAAACGTGGGGCTTGGAACAACAATATCAATTTGTAAAATAAAAGTGTTTTAATGCAAAGGTAAAAGTGGTAAAAGTGATTTCACTTTCACAATTAATACTGTCTGTCTACTTTTCTGGACCTCCGTAGATAATATAATCAGAATACACGTATCTCAATTACTACATTCCCTCGTATTTATACAAGACAGATGGCAATAGTGACCAAGTGATTACACTATTTAAGACAGAGCATTGAATCACCAGGGCTGGGCAACTGTCGCAATGTCGCAAAAAATGTGCGACAGGGGCCTTGAAAAATGCGACAGAGACATTAGGGATAGTCTGGGCTTTCTAAATCTGAAAGAATTTAGTGAATATTCCAATTAGAACCAAAGTTAAAAGTATTTCAGTGGCCTTCCTCTCCAAGTGTTATCGGAGCAGTATTATTATCATATATATGCTCTTACTACATGTATACAGCCTATCAACTAACTACAATAAAGTGGAGCAATCTACCCACAGAATGCAGCCACCTGGAAGTAAAATTCCTAACCTCTTTTGAGCAACAAGCCCAGGAGGCTTTGACATTTTTCTAGGTGTTCTTGGAGCAATATACTATGTCCTTGAACCCCTGGACGTGTACCAATCTGGAGATAGATTTCTGTGCAGCAATATGCCCCCGAAACACCACAGAACACATTAACATTTCTAAATATCCCTGGATCAATATGTTCTGATACCCATCAGAAGACATCAATTTAACAATAGCATTCAACATTATACCCAGAATAATTCTAATATTCTGGAGCAGTTTGTCCCCAAAACTCCTCAGAACACACTGATCTGAAAGTAGAAATTCTAAATTTTCCTGTATCAAATACAGCACGTTCTGGAACCATCAGAAGACACCAAATTAACAGTAGAATTCCTATATTTTTGGAATGATATGCCCCCTTTACACAGAATATACTAATTCTAACTTTACAATTTCAAAATTATCCTGATGCAACATGTCCGCAGAACCATCAGGATACAGCAATCTAAAGGGTAGGATTTCAAAAAAAAATTCTAGAGCAAATCCTCAGATGATGCCAATTTAACAGTTTTCTTCGAGCAGCATGTCTCTAAACTGCTCAAAATAAAAAATAAAATAAAAAATAAATCAAGCGTTTTCTGAACAAAGCTCCACAGAACCCATCAAATATAAGGTATAATTTCAAAATTTTCCAAACACAAGGAGCCCCTCCTCTGAATCGTCAGAATGCACCAATCTAGAGCTATTTCTCTATGATTATTTTCTAGTAGTAATATGCCTAAAAATGCCAGTCTCATGAAAGTCTAAGAATTCTTTAGGATTTCACACACAAAATCTCCCTTGGCATGAGGGGGGGGGGGGTGTTAATGTCTGCTCCCTGAAATACTTCGCTCCAGAGAATTCTAGGTTTGCTCCAGCATATGACTACATGCCCAGCGCTGATCACCTTTCCTATTGCTTCTATATTTTATATGTTTTCCTTGGTCAAAGCATTGATACAACAGGTCTAAGTGGTTATTCATAGATTATAACATTGTAAAAGAGTCGCATCGTGGATCCCTGGCTAGACACGGAATTCAAACAATGTGTGTCTGCTATAGGACGCATTTTAAACAAAACATCTCTAAATCCTGACAACTACTTTACCTAATCGGAAGCATAAGGGTATATACTCATTGTCGCCATGACGATCTATCAACCTAATTAGCGTATGTATTCCGCACCCTGACTTATGATACATCAAGGGCCAGGCTGATAAGGTATATTGTAGGGCCAAATGTCATTACAGGCTAAGAAACAACGCGTCATTCTGCTTATTTACTAACACGATCGTTCTCCACACCCTCGTGGAGAAACTGATTCCAATTTTCCATGGCCTGCAATAATAATCAGCATAGCTATGGCATCATAATCCTTCCTGCCGAGTGAAATGCAGTGTAGCAGCTGATTCACAAAAAGAAATAACATGTTATGATTTAAAGGACATTAAATTTTGGAAATTCTAGTGGTATATTGGAAGTGTAATGGCTTGTAATATCCATGTTTAGGATCCATGTTCGATGCAATGTACCTCGTATTCACAAAGTAATTTAGAATGCAAAAGACATGTTCAGAAATTTGTTTAAACATATGGAAAAATCCAAGAAAACGATGTTCAATTGGGTGGAATGCTCAATTGTTTGTGGTTCGTTGTTCATTGAGGCAAAAGCTATCCAAAATACCTCTCTGTTGAAATCTCTTTTAGCATCTGATTATATCACTCAATACATGTCCAGAAGATCATGTATAGTTGACAAAATTGCCTCTATATTTGTACCACCTGTTTAAACTTTGTGAATCAGCCTCCTGAGGTCCGACTCGTACAGAAACAACCATAGCTTTGAAAGATGATTGTGAAGCACATATTGAACCATATGCCACCGAATAGGCTACCTTGTGAAGCAGAGTAGAAACAAAATCAAACTATGATCACAATTCCGCATTGCGTATACCACTATTTACCCTGGCCATGCAGCGGGTGTATAGTCAGTACGACACTGTGAGAGTATTATCTCCAGCCTACTATTTAAGTTGCACGTAGTTAATATAATTTATGTGCACCGGCTTACGTTCTGGTACACCTATTATTGCAGAGTAAAATATCAATATCGAAATTATCAGACGCACACCCGGCACATGTTAAGTTCTCACGTGTTTGACTATTTCCACACAAGCCATCATCATAACCAGTGTTTCGCTCTTCCTCCTCCAGCCACCTGTTAACTAACTCAGGCAGCGTATATAACTCTGTTTTCTCCTCATCCTCCTCATCCTCCAGCACATACAACCAGTCGCGGCAGTGTGTGGAGAAGCTGATTAAGAACTGCCCGACCATGGCCTCTGAGGTACGGGAGTCCGTCACACAGGCGCTGAAAACCTCCATGGGGCAGTTGTGTGAGAGCAGGCAGGCCTTCCAACGTAGGTAGTCTTTATCATTATAGACCAATGCAGCAAGAAAGGGTGACTTTTTCATAATAAAGTTGAGTTTATGTTGGTTTTAGTAGAATCCTTATATTGTTTTCCAGAATGGCCATGATTGCGAACATCTCATGATATCAGGCGATTCACAGGACGCTTAACTTTCAAATAGTATATATATATAAGAAAGTAGCATTTTGAGGTTAAATTTATGTATTTGTAAGTCATGCGACACAAACATTCAAAAAGTCACGATTTCTTGCTGCATTAATCAAGATGAAGTGTGCTTACTCACACACATAGTTTCTCATTAAATGTGGCAACATATATGTGAGGAAATATGTGGATATACATATTCAATTGATCATGAATCATTCCCTTCTCAACATGTGCTTGCAATTTTGTTTTTATCATTGACGAGCCAGACCAATTTGAGGCAGACTTGGCAGATATTCATTATATTCAATGAAAATTATAAACATTGACATAAGACAGGAATATCGTGAGCATTGAGGGAATGCAATCAGTCACAAATGACACAAATCTCTGTGTTTGTGTCTGTTAGATATAAGCTGCACAGACGTATATACATATGTAAATGGATAAAAGGACCTAAGCAAGTCTATACCTGTAGGAATAGCAGGCTGAAGTAATGAGACTAATTGGGGTATATTGTTCTGCCTCCTTCCTTAATGAAGTCGTTGGCATGGGCAGGGGGACAGATGACGGACAGACACGCACACCCTCTACAACGACAATGGCCGATTTGTGCAATATCTCTCCCATCAGGCTAAGCCTCTCTTACATCAAGACTCTTTGTTAACTTCCATGCCTAATTCAATTTGCCATCCATTTTGTCTCCTCTCCTGCAAGCCTGGATCCATTTGGATAAATCTGCCTATCCCACAGTGCCTCATCCTTGGTGCATTGATGTCCTTAATGTGATGTTCCTGCATGCATTATATGTAGAACAGTATCTCCTTTCTGTAGTACTCGTGTTGTATAAAATGGCAATTCGGGTTGTTATCTATACTTGACAGTCGACGATTTGAATAAATACCTGTTTTGCTCCCGCAAGACTAACGGGGTCCTCATTCTGCTACAAGAAGTGATAATCTAAAACTGTCCAAACCTGTCATGGCTTTGTTATTGCACAAGAAAGAATTTTCATAACCTCTGCCGATATCTGATTGCACTGAGATAATAAAATGAACAAAAGAACCAAAAACAGAATGTCAAAATGTCCCTCCGATTTTAATGATAAATTCATGAATTGTGTGAGGTAACGTTTCCAGTTCATATTTCGATGTGGCAGCTGGGTGGACTGATCATAGAAAGAGAGATGATAATGGTGTGATGCCCCTGCATTTCAAAGTGACCCTCCCATCACTGTGATTATAGGCATGTATAGAGACAATGGAATGAACTTTGAATCCTACAATACCGTGAAAACGGAATTCGTCGTTGTGACGCCTTTGGGTCGAAGTGATCAATTGTGACAACCACTCAGGTTTACATTTATGACATAAGGTTGTCACCTTCACGACATAAGGTCGTCGATTAATGTATAGCCAGTGTGAGGCAAGTCCTTTCCCTTCATACTTCTAACCTGTCCTTAAATAATACAGAGGTACAAAAGAAAGGATTTAATTTCTCTGTTAAAATGTAGTTGAAAACAGCACCCTCTGGAATTTGTTGAGTTGGCAGAATTTCTGCTGACGTTGCAAGGGTCATCATACGTGTAGGGCTACACTGCCACAGTGATATATGGTCATTGTTTTACCAGTTTACCAGTACATGAAAGGCAACGTACAAAAACTAGTAGGTCCTGCACCAATATAGATCATAGCACTCTTGAAGGTTTATCACAGGACATATAATACGCCATGGCCATTTTGCCTTCGTTGGTGATATAGTGGTGCAGTACAGTTTTTATTGTATCGTTCTCAACCTTGACGTGGAGCAATTAATTAACCTATAAATATAGCGTATCCCGTCGTAATAGAACGCTTCGAATCGGATACCAATACTCAGCTGTTACTGTGTTAATACTCTGATAACAAGGTTTATGGATTGTCATAGGGCCTTTCTGTTTGCTTGAAATCAAAAATTGTACGAATGCCTAAACATTGACAACACACAATCCGGGATTTCTACAGTCTATCCAGCCACTATAATTATATAAGTACCATTGAGCCATCTTTCGCATGAGAAGTATAATTGCAAATTACGTTTTCAGACTAGAAATCAGCAGACAGCATTATAAACACATGCCTTTTTAGGACATTGCACCTTCACTGGGTGAGGTCAGTGGAGGGGCACTGACCCTCTCTATTACAGACTCCCGTCTTAGTCAGGTGTGTTAGGGAAAAGAACGTTATTTTCTGGATAAAAGTAAAAGTAGGGGTATACTTTTCAATATTTTCATGTGCTATAAGAAAATAAGCCACTGGAACACATGTTTAAGGTGGGTCGCTACCCTTTGAGTTCTTTGATTTATACATTCCCTAAACTGTGTTAAAAATTTAGATCATTTCAAGTAATACATGTATTGTGCATTTTGTAGTACTTTGAATATTTGATACATTGGTAATTGATAATATTTCTTTTTTTTAAACATGAGCTAGTACATTGCAGATATTTACTATTTAGAACATTATAGATGCTATGATATTGCTCAAAGTAACCAAGGGTATAAATTATGACAGTTTAATACATTGATTTTTGCCATTTTACCCATCATGCAATGCCATATATATTTAAATTAGTCATTTTCTGGCATTATTTTTTTTCATTTTCAAAGGTCCAAAACCCTAAAAATATGCCTGGGACCCCCTATCAAAATTACTTTTATATGTTAGCAAATGATCTGAACTATTTTCTGAGAGAGTCTAAAAAAATTCTGTTAATACTGAATACTAGTTTTAGTCACTAAGGCTACAAATAATGACGATTTCTTTGTACTCTTTCCCAAAACCTCATATTTTTACCCAGAATGCCATGGCATAAAATTGTAAAATCATTTTTTACAGTAAAGGGGAACCTATAGATGTTTCACATGTGATGTTTCACATTTCTGCGCATAATGGTTGATATGACAAATAATCATGGAAGTTTTCACATTTTTTCTCATTTTCAGAAAAAAAAGTTTAAATACTTAAATTTTTCAAAATTCTATATTTCAAAAAGTAGTTCGGGACCCCCTATTTCTCTTTGCATTTTCCGATTTTATATAATTTAAACTGCCTGTAAAAAAAAATTGGCGAGATTCTGTTAACTTTCAGTGACTTTGACCCAAAGGTAGCGACCCACCTTAATGCCATTATTTCAAATGGCCACTAAATTGCAAGGAAAAACTGATTATCTGACATTATGAACATATATGGACTGCTACACCCACCTCATGTCATATGCATGTAGCTGTCCTATCATATTCCATAAAAACATCAAAGATTTGAATTAAGTATTCATCCAATATGGCTGCCTAATTAACAAAGTAGAGTGTTATATCATTCTATAGTATAGGTCAGATCTGTCTCAGTTTTGAGATACCTGCTGAATGAACCACTCATTAAACATAGGCCTACTGCTTTAATATGGTTGTTGGTGTGGATAAATGGGGGGCTGGGGCCTAGTAGGTTTAAGCCACTGGGTGTGATGCTGCAAAGGCTGTGCATCCACCTTCTCTCTTCCAGGTTGAGTTTGAGTCTATCCGTGTGTGATATTGGGGGGCTCTTGAAAGAAATGAAAATAGTTATATCAAAAACATTGCATCTGGATGATATAACTAGAGGAGGAAGACAAGAGTTGAAGTGACGAGATGTCTCTGTTGTATATCTCCCTGCTGTATCCCAGGAAGCAGTCTATTAAGTGTTCCAGGGTCTGGGCAATATATTGTATGCCACAGTACTTTTTTATGACATAGATGATGTAAACCCTCTGGCAATTGACCGAAGTCAGCACCCTGAATTCTCTACCTGTGGTGGTAGACTGTATGCAACCGCTCTTATTGAGTTTGGGGCAGTATTTGCATAGCAGAGGATTGTTGCATAGATATTTTCTAATGTGTGGGACTTTGCGTATAGTTTTCTTTTGACTTGTCGAGGCTCTCACTAATTCATCCCCACTAAATTGCATTTCTCCTGTTGCCAAAAATCAGTTTGTGACCACCAAACAACATTGTAGTAGTAGTTGTAGATATTAACAGCCTATTCTATCAAAACATGGAAATATTAGTGTTGATGTTGATCTAGAAATACTATTTGTATTCTGTTTTGAGCATAGTAATGCTTGTGAATCATTAGATCAATGGGCTTATTTGCCTTTTCCATTACAAATGAAAATCATGTTTTCATGTTTTTCACTCAAATGTTTTGTGTTATTTTATAGTATTCTACAGATGAATATACTAAAGGATTATTTTTAGCCAGTTTCTCCCATATTGGGCTATAGTAGCACCCCCTGGTGGCTGAAACTGGTACTAATTAGATAGGGTGCATCCTCTCTGCTTGCTTCCTCACAAATATACACATTTTTGCACAATGTATGATGTAACCACCTAATGTATGCATGCATTTACTTGTAGCGTCATGTCCTGCTATTGGTCGGCCATTTAGAATAAATACGGGTGTTCCAGTCATACAATTTCTTGTAGCACATGATGAAATTGTTCCCCACAATTTTCTCTAAACATGGACAAAAAATGGTGCTTTTATCCAGAAAATAACAATTTCATTCTATCACCCAACTATCTGTATTCTGCCTGCAATCATAGGGGTGCTGACAGCTGGGCATGGGGAGGATGGGGAGGAGGCAAGATATGCACGTAGCCAGTGGAAGGCATGGGCCTATTTAAGGCTCGACATTATGAATTCTTCCTTTTTAAAATGAACTACACATGGCAAAACAGGTGTCTAGACAACAAACGCACCTAATATAAGAGGCACAGGGTAGAAACAACATTTATAACCGTATAGAGTAAGTTAAACTGGTAACCTGGATAGACTAATTAAACCCACCACTTACATCATACATGTATACCTGTAACTCAGGCAATGCCCAGGCTGATGCCTGCCCTCTGGAAGAAAAACAAGTATACACAAATGTAGCACACGTCAAGAGCACATCTCATAATATTGGCAATATCTTATATCTACTTCCATTTCCAGACCTTACCCATGATTGTATATCAGAGGAGGTTATCCTAGTTACATATAACCTTCATGTTTTGAATCCTTGGAACTTCTAACCAGGAGGTCTGAGCCGATGCTTGAATGAGCACTGGTTCCATTTTTAGAATCAAGTGAAATTTAACAGCCAAATTCGTAAACCCCCACAACTCCCTGTCCCAAAAGGCATACCTGAACACCAGTCCAGAAGTATAAAGAGGATTGAGTAAACGTATAACTTGTATATCTTTTGATTTACCACTTCTAGTCAGAAATGCACGCAGCAACACTGATTTGGTCTGCAGTATTCCTGCTGACGCTGCAAATGTCATAATGCATGGCCACCGTGTCGCAGTGAAATATTGTTTTACCAGTACATGAAAGGAAATACACAAAAATGGAACACGTTCCATACACTAATGTTGTAGGTCCGATACATCAATGTAGTTTTGAATTTTTGTGTGCTGGGATATGATATGTAATGGTTATTTCTCCTACAATGATGATATGTAGTGGTCCACGACAAATCCGTACAGTCCTCAACAGCAAGGTTATCAGCTAGTTATAGACCAAGGTTCACGAGTATAGTTCCCCACTGAGGGTTATTTCATGAGGCGAGGCCAAGTGACATAACCCTCAGTGGGGAACTAGACGAGTGCATCTTTGTTTTATTTCAGGTCATTATCAACAATATTTGTCAAAATACGTGAAATACGGGAGAGAGTTATTTAACAGGGTCTGTGGAATACAGCATTCCTTGGTTAATTCAATGGTACTGCCGCATTCACCTTGAAATACGACTGATTACTTACACAATATCCCATAATAAAGAAACGTCTAGAAAACACTTCGCATTCCCCTCAGAGATATACAAAGTTAATACATTCAGCATTCAGACAAATTTGCTGACACTAAATTTTCCACTTCAATGAAATCTAAATAATGCCAATACCTAAATGCGCACCCCCATACAATTTTTCCTTGTGCCTCCATGATACTATATCCAGCCACTAGACCATTGCGTCAATCGCCCTCTCTTCCAAAAAAATACGACCTTAAATTGACTATTCAGACAACAGACAGCCTTTGGCCGGCAGTTTAACATTCTACAGGCCGTTTGTAGTGGGCACTCCCCCTTTACTGGGTGGAGATGAGGGGAGTAGAGGGGGTAGATTGATGGGCCCGTGACCCTCTCTATTACAGACTCCTGTCTGCATTCTGCCTACCATTAGGGGCTCTGCTGCCGGTTGGCAGGGGGCAGCGTAGAGGAGCAGGAGCAGGGTTGAATCGCGGGCAATTGCATGTCCTTAAGTGGGAGTTTCTGAATTAAAGTTCATGTGCTTTTGCTGAAAAGTACAGTTGATTTCTATAGTCTTGGATTTCAAGGTTGGAAGAAAGTGTTGGAGAGCCAAAATCTTAGATGGCAATCTGAATTAAATATTGTTTGTGTAATATGCGGAACCCCATTTAATATGTATATTATTTAATATGAAGATGCATGTCAGTTCTATGCTAACCCTATGCTAGTGTTATGCTAACCCGCTAACCCCACTGTAGCTGAGTCTGGGCGTAGCCTCTTGGGGAAAAAGTCTGGAGAAGAAAACATGCTTTGCGTCAACAACATTTGTCACCTTGCCTCGAAGCTGGCACTATTCATCATCTCCTATTTCCGGGCCTTAACCGGGATTAAATATTAGCAGCGACTCACCTAGTTCTGCAGTTCTTATGGAATACATTGTTAAGAGTTCTGCCAGTGTGGGAAATTTTGCCTTTGACTCTGAGGTGGTTTGATGACAAATGCATGGATACTGGATTCATTTTCAGAATTAGGCACAATTTAACGACCAGAACCGCATCCGGCACTGCCTCAGATTTCCCAAAAAGCAAGGCCACAGCTGACTTCTCTCATCAGTCCCAAAACCAACCCCAAGTCACATTAAAAATGATTACTCCTTTGGTTGTTTTAAAGTGGAACTGGCCTATTTGCCAACTGTTTTAGATGCGATGGTATGCAATGCAAGAAAGTCAAATAACCCTTTCATGAGTGATATTATATTAATGACAATAATCTTAAATATTGTTGACTGTACATAATGGATCTCAAAGACTGTCATCTTTCTCACACTTGACACTTTCCCACTACTGAAAGCGGAAGCATTAATTCTTTTAATGCCACAAAATGTCGTGGGAGAACTTTTAAAAACTCGGTGCCTTGAGGGTTCCTTTCATCGCAGCTCAATAACAGTTATCGTCGGTCCGTGAACAAGACAAGACAGCCACTCACTGCCTTGGAGCCATGCACATTAAGTTCCCATGGGGGATTTTTGTATCATCTCATTCATTCCTTTAATATGGCCATCTGTTGAAAGTGCTTTAGGATGCCAGGAATCTATTTCACACGCTGCACGATTTAATGACGACTACAATGGGTTACTTTAAATTTCCAAATGTTAGTTTTTATGTGCTTGTCCAGGATAAATGATCCATATTACAGTATTACTATAACAGACAATAGTTTTCGGGCTTATGCTAATAAACAGTGTTGAAACACAACATAATCTTAAAACTGGCATTGGAAATACATTTTTGGGAGAGCATGACATTAGGCGTATTGAGTGATGCAAAGTGCAAAATCTGAATGCATAGGTTAGTGGCTTACACATAGACCGGAAGATCAACTTGAATTTGGCAAGCCGTGTTTGAGGCAAGAACATCCTTTTGCTTTTATTGTCACCAGACCTTACTCAGCAAGACGTGTGTGTGCAATATTGAGGAGATGACAAATCTTTATATTTAAAAGAACACATTCCCTATACGTCATTATGGTTTAAAGGGGTGTACCTCTCATACCAAGCCAAGCCTTATTCATGGTTCCCCTACCAATTTCACCTTACCAGGTCGGAATTAAACAAAACAAAACTCTTAAAATCAATCTAGCTGATCAGGAAGACTGTACACCCGTGTATGTGTTGCTGTTACAGGATACTTGGGATACGCGGATTGTTACGCCAGTCAGAAGAACACGTCTAAATTCTGTATGCACCAGTTCACGATGAAGGCCGAGGTAGTAGAGCCAGCTAGCGAGTCGTTTCATGAAGAACTCTGCAGGTAAGAATTCCTTAAAGATAAAAATTCCCGTTTTAAATTTCGACGTTAGTCCTTAATAGCACCTTTTAACCCAAAACTCTAGTGAGCACTTCCTTCAAGTTAATCTTCTCAATCAATCATCACATTCGCCTCTTGCACATACTTCGGCGACCCTCTCAGGTTGATTCAGGTAATGTGGGACACCTTAGCCATATGTCTGTATCATGCATAGTCTGCCCTTCTCTGCATATTCAGTGTCTCATTCTTTCCTTCCCAACCCATTTCTCATTGCTGTCCCCGAGTGGCAAATACCTTTGTCAACTCCATGAAATCGCCTTGTAGAATTGTAGAAGATATAGATGGAGCTGCTCAGTATACTTACAGTATAATGTCCAAGCCGACAGTTTCCTCATGGGTGGGACGTGTGTGATACGCCCCAAGCTCCCCCTAGTTCAGAAACAGGAGATGAGGACACTTCTAAGTGATGTTCTGTATCCATTTCATGGTGCTACAGTAATACTTACGTTTAACGCCATGAAATGAAATACTGTGTGAACTGAAAGGGTTATTTCTCATAATTTACGTTGGTACTTCTTTTTACTCGTTAAGTAAACGTGTGAAAGAATATCAACCATCATGAATTAATAGAACACTGGTCCGGATTACTTGTATGCTCTAAAATTACAATCATTTTTGTATGCGTTCAATACTCTTTTGATAGGAAAGGTTGAAAGGTTGAATTACTTGGGAAACAAATAAGTTCATTTCGTCAATAACCTTACATGGTGCGTTTTGAATGTTATTCATTGCTGCTCTGTCTGAAACTTTTAAAAGGTTAAACAAGCAAAGTCAACTCATATTTGATCATCATCACTATGCAACAATGGAATCAATTGGTTGCTATGGAAGAAGCAGTGTGGGCAAATTAGGGCAGGATGTAAAACTGAAAAATGAGAGACTAATTAATTATCCTGTTTAATATCTAAAGCTTCTGAGCAGGACTTGGAGCAGTACATTAATGTGATTGTTCCCCCAGCGAATTCATCCATGGACGTCCCTTTGAGGCTTATATCTCTCATGGGAATATTGGCACAGTTTATGAATATCCATTATCATTTCACAAAATTAAACAAGCCTAAATTAAGCCTTTTGATATCATATTCTGGGTGAGGATTAATTATAATGGGTAGTATATACACACAGCATATAGGTCCACTATGCAGATCTGTAAACGGTTATTCCAAAGGAAACCACCAGAAGATGAATCTACACCATTCTGCGTCAGTGAGATGGCGTGAATGTACACGTATATCTCATACTAATAGATAGATACCCAATGAGGTTTTTACCCTTATAATCATGTGCCGCTTTAGTACATTAGATCACATCCATTGGATAAAAAGTATTACCTCTGAGAGCAAATAAAGTGGCATTTGCATTTTCTACATCCCTCATATCAATGCAGAATCATTGTTGCTATGACTACATATGACACGACCGTGTTGGGTTACCTCTAGAAGGTGAGGTTGGGTCGAATTGGACTAATGATATTACCGAGTTGACAAAAGTAAGGTGCATTTAGATTTTTGCTGGTTGAATGTTCTTAATGGGTGCACCCTTTATCATGGTTTCTATAATTACAGGCCTCTGAGCCTTCAACTATCGCTCATAATAATGGAATTCTCAATCGTACATTTGTACCATACAATCACTCATCAGGTGCTTCACAAATATACCTCCTGATAGATAATACCAATCGCACTTCTTTCTGTCTTCTTTTCAGCATACACGTGGAGCTCATCCAGTGTATTAAGAGGGCCATACAGACTAACTGCGGAGCAGATGCAGCCCGGCTGATATATGGTATCACCAAGGCCCAGCTGCCCCTGCCCATCACCAAGCACTGTCCACCCACAGAGCCCCCCTCCTCAGCCGTACCACACATGTACGGCAGCCGTGCCCACCCTAGTGCCACTACCTGGCTAACTGCCTGGGTTGCCATCACTCTAGCCCTCTTATAGTTAGGTATATATAAAGAGTGGGTGCATGCAGATGGTTTTTATATTATCATTTTGTTCTGCCTTTTAGTGAGCAATTGGTACAAAAGGTCCATGTAGTATTATGATGATAGTCTATGTACTGCTTACATGTATACTGTAGTTGTTGGGCTGTTTGTCAAATACCAGCATTTGGTAAGCAATGCTACAGCTAGCCTAAATGTAAATGCTGGGTACTGCTCCGGCAGTCCAAACTGTCTGTTATAACGATAAGGATATTTGCTTTTGAAGGTAATGAATGAGCACACAAACGTGCTGAAATGATAAGGAAAATACTTGGTTGAATCCTTACTCATTGATGTCCTCTTTGTGCCAATACAAACTGATATTTTAACCATGTCTTGTTCTGTAATCGCTCAAGACTTATATAATATGCCTAAAGGGTGGTGTTAGACAACACAAAGGGACAAAGCATTTCCCTCTATCCTGAGCTATTTGTTGAAATAACGTATGTGTGCTTTTATGTGGATGTGAGAAATGCACATAGCCTTCAATATTTGTATAGAAATCATCGTGACTGAAAAAAAACATATTGGAAGCTGGTGTTTGGCTATTCCGCAGTCTGAGGGGGTTATGTATTGTCACTAGCTGGAGGGATGCAAAATGTTTAGGGGGAATTTAACAAAAAGCGTCATAGTATTCATTGTTCTGAATTTGCCCCCAATACTGGATCAGCTGTTACCATATACCGGTAGGCGTTTTATATGACATTGGGTGTGTCCCGCACTGAATAAAGAGGTAAGTCTGTTTGGTCTAGAGCTTGCTTGCCTGGTACTTATTGCAGATTATGTTTAAGACATCGACCATGACTCACCCATAGAGTCTATTCTTTTCAGCCTTTTGAGCAGCTTATATACATATATGTATATATATATTAGAATTTCTGAATCCCTAAAATAGACACAAAAAAGAAGAAAGCATTATGCTATACCACAGGCATGCATATATGCGGGTACGAATATAAGTTCAACAAAAAGGTGTGCTTCAGGTTACTTGACGTTGTTGAGCAAATTAGGGCCAACCGTAGACATTTTTATTTAATTTTGAAAAAATATATACTTTCATGAATCTATTTGGTATTCCTCAAATCAACACTGAGATTCATAAATTGTGCCATGACTCGCAAGTCAATTCCTGGGTGAGTATATCCGATGTGTGGGACAAATTTCTTTTTCCCTAATAATGAGTCAGGATGTTCCCAAATATCATACTTAACTTCCTATCTACTCAATTCCCCCTCATTCCCACTGATATTTAACCTGAATTTGATTTTGTTTCCTAAAATATGGTCGTTTTTGAATAAAATTGTGCATGATTTTAATGCCCCATGGTAAAAACACTAGAAAATACCCTGGTTGGACCCCATGGGACCCACTTTCTGAGCTGCTACTGCCCATGGATACCATTTTAGTGTACTCCAACCCATGAATAATTCGGGCAACCTTTTTGGGCCCTGGCTTAAACACTGGCACTAGCCCAGATAAAACCAAGGTACTGAGATCTGCCCAAGCAAAAACCGCTTTGGCCCTTTCCCAGTGGGCACAAAACATTGAATCAACATTGATAAATGGTTGTCAATGTTGATTCTATGTGATTTAATGTGGAATCAACTTTGGACTGAATTTGGTGCCCACTGGGTTGTGGGTTTGCTATTAGGGTGGTCATATGGGCTTTCAGTTATTATATCAGTACCATGAGTACCACCTTGGTACCCTAACGCAACCTTTTGTTTTAGCAATGAATAACACACAGGCTATATTGACACAGACATAATGTGTGAGAATTTTTCGACCATTTAACCTGAAACGCACATTTTTTGCTTCTTAATGAATGTCAATAGATACAACTGTTGAACAGATTAGCTTTCCTTTCAATCATTCACCCCTGATATATTCATATATACCTGTATACAAGGCACCGTCCTTATGTGCATGTACATTACAGGCTTATACAATCATTGTAATGGTATAGGGAGGTATAGGCATATAATATGACTGTTGTACTGATGGCACTGTCAAGAAAGAGAAACTGTTGTAAATATAATCAACATAATTGAGTAATGATGTATGATGTGTTGTTGTATTGAGATGGAATGAATATTAGCAGTGGTAGCAAACAAAATATAGCCTATACATCTTGATAATAAGGAAACAGTGTAGTTATCACACATGTATATTAAAATTATTCATATCAATTACCATAATAGTGTTTGCTCCTCTTACAATAAGGTGAACTTAATACTGATTACAAATTATTAGGTCTCGCTTTTTCTGATCACGCCTTTACCCCGCCCCTTTGTTTCTCTCTCTCTCTCTCTCTCTCTCTCTCTCTCTCTCTCTCTCTCTCTCTCTCTCTCTCTCTCTCTCTCTCTCCCTCCCTCTCTCTCTCTCTCTCTCTCTCTCTCTCTCTCTCTCTCTCTCTCTCTTTCTCTCTCTCTCTTTTTCTCTCTGCATGTATGTCTCTCTGTCTCTCTCTCTGTCTCTCTCTTTCAGTGCCTCACTGCCATTAGATTTAATCATTCGGTATATGGCTGTAAACAATGTTCATGTAGGTTATATATCACAAAGGTAATAAATGTATTTTATGAAGAGATTAAAGTGGATAGATGTTGGATAAAAGTGCTGTGTAGACTGCGATAAAATTATAACGACATGGTTATATAGATGTGTAACGGAGAATTTGTGTCTAAAAGGATATCGTGTGTTTAGTAAGCGTACGACAGTGCATTATGTGTTAGACGTGGTCATCATGTACCACATTATGGGGCAATCTGCATGTACAAGGAAGGTGATGGTAGGATTACGCGGTAGCTATATTACATGAATAATTCCCAGATTGTAGATAATCTCCACCGTTTATCTCCTGCTGTCTTATGTATATTATCAATAAACTATAGGCTATAGGTATATGTCTAAACCTTGTGAGGGATTGTGGTAATAATAGAATGTTGTTATCAGTATCGATATTATTGTGGAATGTATTACCCTAAATACTGAGACCCTAGTTATCAAACCACTTTTCATGGTTTTATTATATTTAATAAAAATAAACGATGTAATTTTCTATATACCTCTAATGACCACTAAAGATTCACAGTTCTTGATTGAAAGGTACATAACGTTATGCTACGTGTAATTGGACACATTGTAACTAAACCGTTGCATTGTCATGGTAGCTAAATGCCAGAGGAATGATACACAGCACTAATTTTAATCACAGTCTTTTGCCTTTATCTTTCTTCAGATCCAGCATACCGCTTTGGCCAACAGTGTTTAGAGGCCACTTTCTTCCATGGGCCTTGCAAATAGATATATAAACTAAATGGTTGTGAGAGGCAATGTAATCAAGCATTTAGTGCAGTATATTTCATTATTTTGTAGGTAGAACTATCAGCCCGTCCACACATAGCTGTTGTCTGTATGAATTATACATATAAATACATCTGGCAGGGAGATGCATATATAATGTAAATGTATTATTTCAAACAAAATTGCATATGGATACAAAATACGTATGTTTTTGCCTACTGGGTGGACGATTGCTTTATGAAATGATTATTATGTTGCCTTAGTGGGGTTTCTCAACCACTCTGTATACCCCGATATCTGTCTGGTGGGCGAAATAAAGAAAATGAACCATTGATGACAGCTTAGTATATTGTCTTTTACAGTAATGAAATAACAATCAAGGTATATTTTACCTTGCTACCAAAGTCAACCCCAACAGAGGAAGGATAAAGGTTAAAGTGAGAAACTATACTCCCTTTCACTGAAAATCCATAGGTTGAAAGGGTTAGTCAGTACAGACTAACCTAGGTTGGTCACATGAGTGTTAGTCACAATGGCAAAGTTATATTCAAAAATGACTGAGGGGTCAGTCAGTAGTGGCTAAGCTAGGTTCATCATTGGTGTGTTGTATTTGTATACCACTAGTTGGTGCCACCTGTGATGACCACTTGGTGGCTCCCCCTGGAAATAAAAAGACTAAGATGGGTTGGTCAGTAGTGACCAACCTGACAATAATAACTAATCTAGCTTGGTTGTATAGGGAGCCAAAAAATAGGTTAGGTACTAATGACTGAGAGGTTGGTCGTATAGGGAGCCTAGGAATATCAGTGTTCCGGAGTATTAAAGGTTGACTCCTTTCCAGGCAGGTAATGAATACAGTTGTCTTTTGTGAATTATTCCTTTTTGTTGCTAGCATGGAGTTATTTGGAATCTTAAGGCTTGTAAATGGAATGTTTTCTATGTGAGACATATTTAGCTTTCTGGTTGCCATGGAACCCATTCCATAATACTTAGTGGAAAATTTTGAACCTCTATCACTTGGAAATTCAATCAGTTACTCGAATCGTAATTTTCAACAGACCTTGACAATTCCTCCTAGAACTAAATCTGCTCTAATAAGTCAGAACCTTTCAGATTAGTTTCAATGAATCTGATTCCTTTTTCATTTGTAATATCTATCATGGGATACAGTCTGTTTAGAGCTTATTTATAATTTTCAATCGTAACTCATGTTTGACACATGAATCCCACAAAAGTAGGGGGTACGTTGAACTGCGTTGGCACCTTTATTTTTTTCCTGACCTTGTTAAAGGGCTCTGAACTTTAATTTTGTATCAAGCAGTTACCTTGTATCATTACAATGTAAGAGAACCTATCACAAGGCAAATGTGGTATTTTGTTGTATTTTTCTTGAATTTTGAAAATAAAATCTTAGGGTGGTTCAATGTGCCCCATGCCCGGAGTAGGTTGATCCACCCACTGGGGCACCTTGAACCACATATGTTGAACAATCCAAATAATTACCAATATAGATAGATAATTAACATTTGGGTAGGAATTAGTTGCTATTGTTAATTTTGCATAGGATTAAATGTAAAACTTACATATTCAGTGCAGAAAAGTGACTCAATTATAGCTTCTAACTATTGCTAAAATTTTCGAGAAAATATGAATATTCTGCACAAAATAAAATTCTCCAAAATCGGGAAAAAATGCTAGGGTCGGCCCTTTTTGGAAACTAGGGTCGGGTTGCCTGAAACACACCTTTTTTTTGGCCCTTTTATTTGTTAAGTCTGAATAAATCTTTGATTACATTCTTCTATAGTGTAATGCACTGTTCTGCCTCCAAAAACTGACACATCTAGGAATAAAGATATTTTGAATATGTTACAAAAGAATTTATTTTCACAAACCCCAAACTATGTATTCTATCATAATTTTATAAACAAATTGCATCTAATTCGATTATGTCTTTATCCATATTATCTGCCCTTGATACACTACTGACATTGTATCATTATTCAGTCATCTAATTGTCTAAACGCCATTGTCAAAGAGCCCTGAAATCGGGCACCTTGAACCATGCTCAAGGTGCCCCAGAGCTTGGAGCACCTTCCCAGTGGGCACAAAATTCTGTCCAACGTTGAATCCACGTTGATCCAACATTGAATCAACATTGACAACCATTTATCAATGTTGATTCAATGTTCTGTGCCCACTGGGTTGAGCATGCAGGTGCCCCGTATTTTGTGGCTCAATGTATCCCATGCTGACCATCATAGATGAGATTGATGTTATTCCAATTACATAACACACCCAGCAGTAAAGTTGGTTTCTATTCAAGGGTTCATATGTGTACTTTGACCTCCATATAGATCTTAGGCCAGCAATGTCTTTTAATGACACAAGAACAAAAGCAAATAGTTACTTTCAAGGCCATAAACCTTTAATGCTTTCTAGCTTTCTCATCAGCATCCCAAAATGATCATGAAGTTGCTGCTCTGAAGTGTCTATACAAGGGGGTAATGTGGTAGGCAACCTGCCAAGAGAATTCCCAAAGGAATAGCAAAGAGAATGGGCGGCTCAACGTGCCCCGGTCTCCCCTAACAGTAATATCTTATGATGTCTCATTTTAAAGATAGTTCTTATTATCAATTCTAATTACACATGTATTAATTCCTCCCAGATGCCCCTTTTCACGTGGTCTGGTCACAGTTAATTTACTACTAAAAATTAATAAATAATTACAAATGTATCAATTAGGCCTACCATTCCCTTCTCCCATTCGTAGCTTGATAAAGATGAGAATGTCCAGTAAAAGGGAAATCTCCACAGATGTCAGTTGACAGTTGGAACCAGAATGGGTTCCCAAAAATGACACAGTGAGCTCACCAAAAGTAAGTTTTGTTACATAACATCAAATCCATCGTCACCTATGGATAACCAACCACTATTATGAATTTAGATCAAATCCTCTAGTATGCCCCAAAAGTGCCCTAAAATATTAGGGTTACATGTGTGAGAACAAAACGCAATCCTCTGCCTATTGACTTAGCATTGCTAAGTCCTTAGTGGAGGAGCTGATGTTTTGCATGCAAATGGTCATAAAGGCGCAGTGAGGGAGGCCTCAAAATGCTGATGCCTCGGGCATGACAATGGGAGCTGGTTATGTATAGGATGGTGGCAAACTGTGTGTACTGTCCAATATGATACGGGATGCTATTAGAGTAGCAGCCAGAGAGCAGCTGCCAGGGAGCAGCTGGAACATGTATAGTAAAAGCTCTTGAGGGAGGATTATTACAAGGCATAAAGAGGACAGTGGGCAGGCAAGCAGAAAGAATGCTTCATCAACAGTATAGAGCCACCATATGTGTGGGTAAGGGAAATAACCATAAGGCTGGGTGCTAAGTGTGTCAGATATAATGTAGGACACTGCTTACTACTACATAATTTATAGACCTATGATAATTTGATGTATGTGGCCAATGGTCTGCAGAATGTAGTGTGAGGCAGGTACAACTTAGCCCTCTCATGCACAATGAGAAGTGGTGGACATGTCTTGTTATTGACAACATTTCTTGTTAACCCACCTGTTAACCCCCCCCCCTCCTCTACCCAGACATAAGTAGGCTACACAATCTACCTTACCTGCATGCTACTCATGTATTCAAGTATTGCTTGTGTCAAGTCTTTGACATGTGGAAATAGAACCGTGAACTCCATTTGATTCGTTTATATGGTTTTATTCATATTAGACATAGTCATCACATTCAATGTGCAATAGGTTAGAACATTACACATTAGCATAAGCAACTCGCTTGGCTTGCATGAGGTTTTCTATATACAACACTTACATTCCATCTACATTCTTATTATCACACGGCTCGACACGCTGCTATATATTACTATGATAATGAGGGCAGCTCTAATCTGCCAATGGCGTTCAGGCCTTGCTATGACACCAGTGTGCTAATAAGCCGAGAACAGGTCGGCGTGACCTGATAACTGAACGGTAGTATTGATACAGTGTTTTTAGTAGGCCCCCTATAGGGTGCTTTTATATTATGTAAACCATACTATTGATACCCCTCATTTGATGGGTCAACTGTTGTTGACTCCTCAAACTCATTTGACTCTCCTCTACAGGTGTCATGTGGGAGACAAACTGTGACTCTGGCTCTCAGAGTCGTGGTGACTCCTTTACTTTTCTCTGTGTAGTTTTATTATCCTTTTTTTTTACATACAAAAGTGTCTAAAAGCGCCTAAATATGTGCCCCTGTTGATATGTGTTGCCATGAAAACATGGTTAATACAAGTAGATGAAACAAAGAAGCTCATTGATATAATGATTCTCGAAGATTAGGGAGTGGTCATTTTTTAACAACAGGGGGGGGGGTCGGTGGATTTTCGCGCGAGCAGGTCGAAAAAATTTTGGTTCCCCCCACGGGAGGGGTCGACATATTTTTGGTTCCCCCCCCCCTAAGGCGACTTGAAATTGGGCACGGCCGACCCCTTTGAGCTATAGTAATGCGCTGGCTTTTTCAGTAAAAAGGGGTGCAATTCTTTTGGTCCCCCCTCAAGAGGGGTCCAAATTTTTTTGGTCCACCCCTTCAAGGGGTCCACATTTTTTTGGTTCCCCCCCCCCAAATCCACCAACCCCCCCCTGTTGTTAAAAAATGACCACTCCCTTACTAATTTTATGGTCAAAACAATAACAATAAAATTACCATTGAGTTGAGTTGAATAATTTTCATTTGGTCAAAGTATTCTCTACAAGTACAGTCTTTCAAACCAATCCAAAAAAGTGGCTGGCCTCGTATCACACAATAACTCATTGATCGTAGTCGGCTACAGTCAACATCACAATACATGTACATGTATACAGCAGGTAATAAGGTTGAACAGATATAATCGACAGGTCAGGTAGGTTTCCATACTCTTCTTTCATTATCACAGCTTCAAATAGGATCAGATAAATGAGCTCACTCCTTAGCTTCTACAACCATCAAGATATTGACTTTTCTAGATCATAATCTATTATCTAAAGGATTATGCTAATTAGATACAGACATGGAAACTGTGAGACTTAGAGCTCATTGGGATGTTGGATAGGGCAATGCCCATTCATATTCGTAAATCCGATACATGTATCTAGTGTAATGTATCACTGGAAAGCTTATGATATCACCTTTTTAAAGTTGCGTTTTTCCTTAGAGGACCTTTTGGCCTTGTTATCCTGCACTACCCGGTCTAATTCATGATGTATATGGTAGGGGCAGATAGCCATAACCTTGTGCTGGTTGTATAATTGAAAGAGGCATACCTCCATAGAGACACACGTTGTGGGGTACCTTATTCCCCATGTTGATGGGAAAATACTCGCATAGGGCCCAATATAGTGTTGAGGCATATGTGAGAGGGGACTTCAGACACGACAGCCTATTATTTGTAATCTAGGTGGGTTAGAAAGCAAACTTGTGGAAGAATGCTCTTCAGGCTACATATATGCTTTCTGTAATGTCCAGGGAACTAATCAGGATCAAGATTTATAATTGTCAACTACGGTGCAATGTTCAATAAGAATCAGCTGTAACCATTATACATTATATATACAGGTGCTGGTTTCGTGTGAGAGGTGATAAAATGAAGCTAAAGAAAAATAGAAAATAGAATAGGATAAAATGTTCAAGAACATGAACAAAGGGAACACTGGTGGACAGATCACATTGTTTCTCTAAAACAGAACATTTTCTTTGGAAGGAGGATTAAATTACAGACAAAATAAAATGGGCGCATCTCATCAATATCCTGAGTGAGTTTTGAACGTGCTCCATTGCTGCTTTGTCTGACCACTTCCAAGCCAGCAAGAGTCAGATCCACTTAATCTTTTCATAGTTATCCTCGCTATGCAACAATAAAATTACTGTGAGCTTTCAATTGGTTGTTATGAAAGAAGCCGTATTTGCATTTTGGCAAATTGGGGAAGGATGGGAAACTGAAAAATGAGAGACTAATTAGTTTTCCTAGGCAATATCAAAAGCTGCTGAACAGCATGGGCACAGTACCCCAATGTGATTACGCCTATACTAAAAATTGCCCATGTGTTTCCCTTGGGGCTGAACTAGATAATATGCGTTTGTCTCTCGTCTGTGTATTGGCACAGTTATGAAATATTACAAGTTCAAACTAGTAAACCAGTTATCAAGGTCTACTAAATGACTAAAATACTTCTAACATTTTAGATGATGATTATTGAATGTCAAAGACAAGTGTGAGCCGTTATAATTAGTGTTGATCACCCTGGCCGGAAGGATAAGTGGTATCTTGATTAAAGAGAGTACATTCAAAATCAGTTTTTCTATGTCCTACCTGCTACAGCATATCATATTTAGTAAGTGGGTGATAGTGAAATCTTACCCATATGGGTTACCATGGCGCTCAGTCGCTTTCTTTTATTATGTTATTCAAATGAATGTAACTAAATGTGTGGTCATCAACTGTATAGAGCAGAAGTAAGGGTGTGATAGTCGGTTCAGACCCCTGTCTGTAGCTATATAGAAAGTAGGTCATGACCATTAGAGCGTTAAAGCTGTCGGTAGAGCTCGGGGTGTTTCGGCCCTCCGACAGTTAATATATGCACATACTATATATAGATAAATGTATATCTATATATAAATATATACATGCCATGCCCTTATATTGTAAGTGTTACTATATGGGGCTCGGGCTGCTTCGGGGGGCCCCGACATATAATATATGTACATAATTGTATCTGTCTATTTATATCTATTTATACCTATAGCTAGTATGTATTTATACTTTCATGCAGGAGTAGCCTTTCATACGTCTTGTACATTCACACCAAAACACACCAACTCAGTACCCAAGGTAGAATCACCAATATATCCTACAGGTATGATTTATCTTATGTATTATTCTATAATGTATTAACCTAAGCTTACTGTATATATCTATCAGTCAAGTCTTAATCATTTTAATTATTCAACTCTAGCGCTTATTTTATGCTGTGATATCCTAAACTATGTACATGTGTACTGATAATAACCATCTTATTTTCAACAGATATTCCATTCGAAAATGGCTGCTAACACCAACCCTACACCTACCAGTACCCCCGACATGCGTATTTTCGCATCTAGACCGGCTCAGGATACCTTGAATGCTATAGCGTCTTTCAAACTGTCACAGGCGCTCAACTTAGAAGTGGTGACTCATATACAATTGAACTGTTACAACACAGTCTATCTAAGATTCTCTAAAGCTATAAATTCTAACCCCGGATGTTCAGCTTTAAACATAGAGCACCCCATATCTTCTCTACAGGACTTGCTATCTTTGAGACTGAACGATTTAAATGTGGTGCAGCCCTCTCCTTCCATGTATCTCAAAGTACCTAAACAGAGTTTTAAAATCCTGACGCAGAACTCACTACAGCTGATACGGCTCATCCATGCTCCAAAGGACACTACTATGAATCTTGGTGAAGGGGCTTATTTTACCAGTTTTGGGGACAAATTCCAACTTACATATAAGTATGATTCTACACTGCAGGGTGGGGAATTCTGTCTCACTAAGCATGAAGTTGCTGAGCTGGTAAGGTACATGCTACCGGTAAAGCTCCTTATCACAGATGTCATGCAGAATATTTGAAGAACACCCATGATATAACACTTATGTTTTTTATTCAGCTAATCATGATGCACACTTTTATATATGGTAACGCTATATGTGATCTACATAGTCACAACTTACACACTAAATGAACATGTGAAACGCTTAATTATCTTTATATAAATCAATGTATACTAATCATAATTGTTATCTCCGAAAAACATAAACTAATTGACACAAACTGTAGCCATAGTTTTCCTGATCTTGTTATCATACATAATAGCATATTCTATATATGGTTATTCAACTTATCATGATGCACACTTTATATGCGTTTTAATCTATATGTGGTCTACACAGTCACAAGTGTGAGGTAAAGAAAAACCATGCTTATCATACTTTATAGCATGTTATATATATATATATATATATATATATATGGTAATTCAACTTAGCATGATGGACACTTCATATGTGGTTACACTATATGTGATCTACAAAGTCACAACTTAAACGTAAAAATAAACATGTGTATCATACATACTATAATGTTCTATATATGGTTATTCAAGTCAGGATGATGCACCCTTGATATTGAGTTACACGATATGTGATCTACAGAGTCACAACTTAAACGTCAGATAAATATGGGAACATACTTATAATGTATATATGAGTGTAGGTGTGTATATCAATACATGAATAAAAAAACTTTTCCTTCAAATAGTGTGGGTTTTGTTGTTTCTTCTTACTGATGTACCCGATTCCTATATCCTGATACCTTTATATCATGTCAAAAGTTATGCATCAGCAATATCTTATCAATCATCATATCCTTTCTACACCACTTACAATACAAATACAGTACATGTACCTCATGGGGGTTTTTTGTTCAGGTCAAGCTGCTGTCCAGCAAGGGGGCGCATTCTTTTCTTGGGTGTGTACTCACAGGGTTTAACAACACGACTACGTAATTTCATGTAACCAAAAGCACTGTTTGGGTTCAATGCGTCACACACATCTGACACATCGTTAAATATGTTACTAGTCAGATCTGGCGATGAAACACATTGACGCATGTCATTGCACCCTTGACGGGGTGTTGAGGTCAAATGATCCACCCCTTCCACTGCAGTATCATTTTCAGGTAGCCTCATACATGCAACCCTGGACAGGTCTTCCTTCACTGGGGTGCGGACCATGTTAGCATATGTATTGTCACCATCAATGTTTGCATATGTCCTTTCACTGTCATTGTTTCCGTCTACCCGGGGGTTTACGTTGATGTATACCGTATTAGGATCATTAGGCACATTAGCATAGGCACCCTGAGGTGGTCCTAGCGCTATCATCTCGGCATCATTAGCATATATCCTAGCAGGGTCATTCGCATACACCTGCTCAGAATTGTTCTCATATATCCTCCCACGGTCATTTATAGGGTTAGGGATCACAGCATTCAATGAATCAATGGCAGCATTACTCCACAGCGGGAGAGCAGGGTCTGAATGTACCCTCAGAATCCCTGTAGCCGGTCCAATGCTCTCAGGACTAGCGTTGTACCAGCTCTCTACAGTACTTCTAGTGCTTGGAGATCTGAAAATAATCACACAATTGTCTTCTTTATAATGCTGAGGTGACAGTCAAATACAGTACTTACAATGTAGCATTTCAACATAAAAAGTTTTCAAGTATTTCTCAGGCCCACATTTAAATAGAGTAACCCTAAGTACCCTTTCAACTGAACCCCCTAATATAACGCTATTTCAATTTATTTTTCCTTTTATACATTTGAACTCTAGCTACCCCTACTTGAGACATCTTTATTTTTCAATTACAATACTCAACAGTTCTAATGGTATATTTATATCTATATAAAACCCACCCTACTTTAACTTTATATGACCTTTAGAGGGTGGCGTGAATTTATTTGAAATACTGCCAAGGATAATATTTTACATGTACATATTAAATTCTATTTTCTCTTATATAATTTTATTATAAAAAATAAATTATACTTACAACCAGCTAGGGAACATGTTGGGCACTAAAGGCATTCCAGATACGTTCCCGGGATAATTCGGTGGTGTGGACGGGCGGTTGTCAGATAGAGTTGGGCATGCTACAGTCCCCATTTTCTTTTTGATACAGCACACTATGCATATGAACAGACTGATCTGCAGCACAATTCCTAGACTAATCAGAATAATGTTCCTTCTGTGACGTAACATCACTTCATCCTGTGTATCTGATGTCGCCGAACCATTCATTGGTGTATGAAGCTTCTCAGTGCTAATGTCACTGTAAGTGATACCTGCGGTAACTGTGACAAATTTGATACTTTCCTGCGTCAATGGGGCGGTAGGTCTTAACCTGTTGCGTGAAGTCATGTCTATGATTGACACCCCATCATAATTGGTGCTTGATTGTTCATTCACCAGACTGCTGGTACTACTGGTACGGGTAGAGATGTCAATAGTTTTTGGGACATATTTACACTTGTTATGTATTACCCAATCGGGGTATGTAGAGAGGCAGCGAAGTGGGTTATCACGTACATCTAAAACATCATAAACATGTGCAGTATCTACCGTGGTTATGTAATTGTACCTCAAATAAATCCTTTTGTATTTCTGATATGCAGGGCCAAAATCTGGTACCTCAGTCAAATATTTACCGTTGCATAAAATCGTCTGTGTCTGAGATATGCAAGTGCATTTGTTACGTGGTCCGCATTTCATGACACCGCCCACCGGCTGTACCATCAGTGCAAACGTTATCCACAGCAGCAGGATTCTCATGTCTGGTTTATACAATGTCCAATATGTACCAAAGTCTTTCAATCTGTTGAAATATGTCACACTCCTCTGTATTATGTTGAAAACCCGTTGGAACCAGACTGAATGAGTCGCAGTAAAAGACGCGCGCCGTTCCGAAACCTGGGACGCTCACAGGGGAAACACCTAAATAATAGACTTGATTAGGTCACTTTGTCATGCTTTGTGTCCATACTTTATTTCAATAGTATGGGGTGTACAATATTGAATATACTTCACTAATGGGGTATATCAAGACATAATACCCCACACTGTTTGCACACCTGTCTGAATCATATGTTCCATTGTACCCCGCTACACACCGGGTTCACCCCGCTGCGACACAGCACTACTCCACTGCATGTATAACCACATGATACATACCCCTACTGCATAACAAAAACAGCTATATCACCCCCAGTATATACCCTATTGTACAAGGGTATTTATTTCACCACCCCATTTTACCCGGGTATATCCTTATGGCATTTCTACATACCCTGTATCTTCGTCTTTTTTTACACGCAATATATCAATGTAATGACAAGGAGATTGGGGCAATACTAATGATTCTGCTGCGGGTGGAACCAAACCCCGCGTCTTGATTGAGGTCAAACGGTGTATATAAAACACAGGACGCGCTAGAAGACGTAAATTAGTATTATCTGACGTGCCGACGCTTGATTTCAAGACGTTACCGCCTCGGCATGGTTCACGTTATCACTCTCCAAGCACAGTGTAGTATGTACACTATATTGTGGAGATTTCAGTAGATGTTACTATGTACACAAAGTCAACGCTGGGCGAGTGGAGATCTCCTCTCAATATAGTCTATATTTATATAGTCAGAGGGGAGGGGGGAGGGGTAAAACACGGAGCTGCATATAAAAGGGCGGATCTTGCGCACACCCACCATATGACGTGCAGTCCTGCTGACCAGTTTTTATGTTATTTTACATGTGGATGTTCTATCACATAGCGCGAGATATCTATTCAGCAGGAAGAAAAATGCCTAAGGTGAGTTATGTTTGTGATATAGTAGTAGGAGCCTGTTCTTTATATTTTGTCTTTTGCTACTGTATTTAGCACCCTGTAATGCTATTGTCTTGTCTCCCTGTGTATTAAACTACCTCGGTGATTGTAACGGATCTACAACTAACTAAGTGCAGCATGCAGTATAGCAATTATATATCATTTACTCTGCATTACTCATTTGTCAGTGTTTGTGAATTCATTGGTATAAATGCTAAATATCATAAATATGCATGTATAAATTGAATTAAATTTTTTCCCCCATCCCAGCCAGCTGTGAAAAAGAGGGGGAGGCCGACAAATGAGTCTAAAGAGCTGGAGCAGCCGCCTTCTTCTACCACTCCTGATGACACCCTGGAGGGTGCCACCGCCCCACTACTGTCACAGGTTGAGAGTGACAGTTCTAGTGACGAGCTACCCACTATTGTGAGACCTCGCAAGAAGCCCACCCCGCTAGCTGCAGATTCTGGATCCGAAACAGACTGCCCAGATTCCCCAGTGCTGAAGCAGACCTCCTCACTGCGTGCACCACGTAGAGTGCGCCAGACTGCAGCCCCAGGGCGTAGAGGGATAAAGAGTGAGGACGAAGTGACGTGCTGGCTGGAGGGAGAATGTCTCAGGAGGAACGTCAAAAGGGACAAAAGGTACTTATTCAAATAATTTTTTAACCAAAAAATGGCTGAATACCTTTACATAAATATTAAGTGAACTTTTATTATGCATTTATTTAGTGATGTGGAGGGGATATAGTAGGGGTGTATATGGTGGGTCCCCATATTGCATGTCAATTTTTACAAATGTACATGTCGCAGCGTGGGGTATAACCACCCACCCCATATATCAAGCCCTATCTCTCACTGCTGTGTATACAGTAACAATAACACAGCTTTTTATATCAAAATATTTTTTCTGTGGTTACAGGAAAGGTGTCCTGGTGCAGGAGTATTGCGGGGACGTGGTGGTGAATATTCTTCAAATGCTGCGGCTGGACCTGTATGGAGGTGGGGATGAAGATTCCGACACCACAGAGTGGCAGTGCCTGAAGAATAACGGCGTGATGCTCAACATGAATCAGTGGAGGACGCTGTGCCGCAAAGTTGACCTCATCACTGAGAAGGTGAATACACTGAATGGTGAACTTGGTTATGAGTCAGATTCTGAATAATATTACAATTCATCCTGCTTCTACCTACTGAGCTACATGTGGTTTATATCATACATTATATCATATTGTGGAGGTTTAGATATAGTAACACAGTCCTAATTGGTGATAATATTTTAGCAAAATGTTGACATTGGATGACTTACCATATGATATAATATGGATCATTATTTTTTACCTTGAGAGTGAAATTGGTGATGTGTACACTTTTGCTACCGTATGTGGTAAAGCAGATGACCTTGTGAAAGATAAATTAACATGGTTACGGTTCATGAGACGTAGATTTAATGTTCTAGGGTGTTGGGATGATGTATATCCATTTTTAGACAAATTAGAATGTTTAAATCACTTATATCACAGATTGAGAGATGTGAACAATGTTTTGGATGAGTTTTGTGATAGCATAGGACATATGACATACAGGAAATTTAGATCCATTATATCTGAAAAGGTTTGTAACAGTCAGGCTGTAAAGTTAATTGACATAATGCGCAGGGTTTTGACATCAGTGATATGTGTCAATACATATGCGGTAAAACGAGACTTTTTCTACATGAATCAGACCCGCAGGAAAATTCAGGTAGGGGCCGGGGTCATTTTATCTACTACATCTATAGCCGGTAACTGTGAGCAGATATCGTTCTGCACTGAATTCTCATCTAACAGTGAGAATTTTGAAAGGGTTACATTGCCTATATTATTTGATACAGCCAGTCATTGCCGAGGTATTGACATAGCTTTCAAACGGAGCTTTTTTTCTTCACTGCTACACAGAATAAAGTGTGATGTTGGGTATAGTATTAAGAGGTCTCAGTTGTATGACCCAGACCCCCACACTCTCAGGTTAGATTTTACCATGCTATTCCAAATTACTTTAGCCCTACGGGATTTCTATGACAGGAATGAGGAACTTTGCATGATAACATCCAAAAGTGAAGCTGAGTATAATGACACCCGGTACACACTAAGTGATATCCCTATACTCCAGCATAGTAGTATGAAAGAGTACATGCATGAATTACTTGATTAATACATTCATGTACTGATTTATTCATTACACTTTATCCATATTTGGTATAAGTAAAAAAACTTCACAATGTTTACCTGTGATGTATGCGGGAAACAATATAAAAGAGAGGCCTACCTGAAAAGACATAAAACCCAGCACAAAGCAGGGGCGGTAGGGGGTGCTACAGCTGATACCCGGGGTAATTCTTATGACAATTACACATGTAGAATATGTGGAAAAAAATACCTTCAAAAAGGTAATTTAAAGCTGCATATGAAAAGACGTCATAGTGGGATGGTCCCAGACGACACTCCAATTGGTGCAGTGGCTGGTGGTGAGGGGGGTGCGGCCGTGGGGGGTAGCAATGACCTTTATGTTCTTGTTAAAGTAGCTACAAACCACTCAAAGAAGTTTGAGGTAGACCATGATGTATATACATTCAGGTTGAACATGAACATAAAATATAAATCAATGGCTGATGTGATGGAAAAAATATATGATGTATTTGAGCAACTTTTGAAACAATTGTCATCAGATTTTGCTGCCGAGGATATGATAAAAATTCTTTTTGATGGTCATGATATAGACTACCCTATTAGTGTACCGTTTACCACTGTTGAGGGTATGACTGTAGATGACATTCTTTTGGAAATTGAACGTGTATTACAAAGCTTTAAAATATTTAACTTAAACAAAAATGTCACAATTTCTGTAATACACGCTAAAGCTGTGGTTGGTACAGCTCGTGATTTTGTTTCTTATATGTTCACTGAGAAGAGAAGTGTCCACCTGATACAAAACAAAGATTTTCTTTGTTGTGCACGGGCTTTGGTAGTTGGGAAAACTCTGGCAGACGCTAGAGGTAATGTAAAAAACCCTTACTACAAACGGGTGTGTACAGATAAAAAGCTTCAGGGTAGATTGGCAAGGAAAATGCAGAGGCAGGCAGGTCTACACTTCAAAAAGAGAATTACATTAGCTGATTTAGAGAAGCTGTGTGTACCTTTAGGTAAACGTTATAAAGTACTTGTTATTTCAAAGGATTTCCTGCACAGCGTGGTATATGACAACAATGTAGATGCTAGGCGGTGTATCAGTTTGTACCATAATGATGATCATTATGATGTGCTGACCAGTCTACCTGGCTTCTTTGGGAGAGCTCATTTTTGTATACATTGCTATGCTAAAACCAAGTGTTACTATCAGCATGTTTGCAAGAAAATGTGCCACCTCTGTAGACATACTCATGCCACCTGTGAGGAGGATGAGGAGGGGGAGGAAGAGTGGAGGGGGTGTAAATTATGCAACAGGAATTTCAAAGGTGCAGAATGCTTTAAATTACATAAATTGAAACCTACAGCAAAACGCCGTAGCAAAACAAAAGTTAGGAAGTCAGTTTGTGAAACATATTACAAATGCACAAGGTGTAAGTTATTTCTTAGAAGAAAAAGTGCAAAAATGATTGCCTCAGGCAAATCTAAAATACATGTATGTTTTGAAAAGCGTTGTAGAATATGTCAGCAAATGTATAACATAAAAAAAGCTCACTAAGGCTACATACAGCAAGTAACTCCTTCTAAAGTTACTCCAAAAAATGGTCCAAATGCCCCAGTCGGGTGCTATGTGTTTTTTGATATAGAATGTACCCAGGACACAGGAGAGCACATACCAATTTTGTGTGTGGCTGAAAAAGTATGTCCTGTATGCATAGGAACTCGTCAAGCTGCTGAAACATTTAACGCATCTACATCGTGTACCTCATGTGGCAAGCAGCAGCATATATTTTACGGTCTAAACTGTATACAGGATTTCTGTAAATGGTTACTGGTAAAAAAACATAAAAATGCAAGGGTTATATGTCATAATTTTAAAGGTTATGACAGCTATTTCATATTAAAACACATTTATAAAGTTGGGGTAGTACCTGAAATAATATATAATGGTGCTAAAGTAATGACGCTAGGAATTCCAAAACTACACATTAAATTTATTGACAGTCTTAACTTTATCCCAATGGCACTGGCTAATATACCTGCATCTTTTAATATACCTGAATTGAAGAAAGGTTATTTCCCTCATTTATATAATACAATGAAAAATCAGGATGCAGTTCTGGACATTCTACCCCCACCATACTTTTATTTACCCGGTAGTATGAAGCCTGAACAGCGTAGAAAGTTCTTGGAATGGTACAAATCGAACTTTAAATCCTGTTTTAACTTCAGGGAGGAATTGATAAGTTACTGCATAAGTGATGTTAATATATTGCGAGTAGGGTGTCTTAAATATAGGTCAATTTTTCTGGACATGTCAGGGAACAGGATAGATCCATTTGCTAAGTCCTTGACCATAGCCTCAGTATGTAACCTAATGTTCAGATCCCTTTTCCTTCAGAAAGATACAATACCCGTCATAGCCCATACACAAGCATATGATAACCACTCCATTGAAAGTATGGAATGGTTGACCTATATAGAAAGGTCCCAAGGGGTTAAGTTGAAACATGCAAAATCCCCTACTGGTGAGCATCGTATAGGCGGTGTCAAAGTGGATGGGTATGACCCGAGTACAAGAACTGTTTATCAATATCATTCTTGTTTCATACATGGTCATGCAAACTGCTTTGCACCTGACACTTACAACACCTTCCTTGGGCAGAGTATGGGGACTCTTTACCGAGAGACCATGAAGAGGGAACAATATATAAGTAAGAGGTTTAAATTGGTCAGTGTGTGGAAATGTGAGTTTGAAAGGGAAAGGAGTAGTGAGAAGTTCACTAAAATAATGAAGGGCATATATTTTAGCAGACCTCTCCAACCTCGTGACGCATTCTACGGGGGGCGTGTTGACACTTTTGCCACACATTATAAAGCAGGAGAGGACGAATGTATCAAATATTACGACTTTACTAGTCTGTATCCATATGTAAATAAATATGGTGTATATCCTACAGGTGAACATAGGGTAATACCAGCTTCTTATTTTGCTAAAAGCACCGACATCAGTGGAATTGAAGGTCTAATTAAATGTACCGTTTTACCTCCACGAGGTCTGTTCCATCCAGTGCTACCTTATAGACATAAGGACCATTTATATTTTCCATTATGCAGAAAATGTGTTATTGTAGCTAATAACCTGTACCATAAAAGTAAGGACAAAGAGTCTTATTTTGAATCCCTGTACAGTGTATATGATGGGGACAAGTATATATGTCACCACACAGATTCTCAAAGATCACTCACAGGTACATGGGTATCATGTGAATTGAAAGTGGCTGTTTCAAAGGGGTATAAATTATTAAAGGTGTATGAAGCATGGCAGTATGATAACACAGCACAATATGATAGGCAAAGTAAGAAAGGGGGTCTATTCACAGGGTATATTAATTCTCTGCTAAAAACTAAGCAGGAAAAGAGTGGATGGCCTGCCTGGGTAAAAAGTACGGAAGACAAGACAAAATATATAGACCTGTATTATGAACATGAGGGGATACATTTGGACCCTGATGAAATAGAATGGAACCCCGGCCGTAGACAGGTGGCAAAGCTAAGTCTGAACAGTTTATGGGGGAAGTTTGGACAGAACCCTAATTTATCTAAAACCAAGTTAATTTCAGACCCGGCTGTTTACTTTAAAATATTAAATGATAGTAGGAAAGAAATAACCAACATTCAGCTTGTAAACAAAGAAACATTATCAGTAGAATACAAAGAAAAGGGGGATTTCATTAGACCTAACAATAAAATTAATGTGGTGATTGCAGCTTACACCACAGCCCAGGCAAGGTTAAAGTTATATAATGTATTGGATAAGCTAGGTAGGAACGCCCTGTACTGCGACACTGATTCGGTACTGTTTGTGTCAAAAAAGGACCCGAAATTGAACTTATATTCCCCAAATCTAAATGACTACCTAGGAGGGCTCACTTCTGAATTATCACCGGGAACCCATATATCAGAGTTTACATCATCAGCCGCAAAATCATATGCGTATATTGTTGTGAATGCAGATGGTAAAATAGTAGACATTGTATGCAAGATAAAAGGTATATGTTTGAATGACCTTGTATCACGTCAAATAAACCATGACACATTGAAAGGTATGGTGATGAGTGAAATGGAAGCACGAAGATATCAATCAGTCACAACACCATTAAGTAAGAAAATTTCAAACGATCACTTTATATCAAGGGACAAAAAGTCTGTTTCTATTCGTTCTATGAAGCAGGTTAAAACTTTCCAATGTGTATATCAAAAACGTTTTGTCATGTTCAATTGTGTGACTGTACCTTATGGTTACTGAATTTACCGTCATATTATGTGAATTATCATTATTATATAGTGGTGTGTATGTCATATAATAAATTACTAAACAAATCTGCTAAATATGGTGAACTAAATTTAGTATATGTGTAGTATGTTATATATAGAAACAGTGAAACAGGAAAAATCCTTGTAGTACTTGTTTATTCTGTTATATTGAAAGTGCACACCTCCACATGTATTGACCTCCGAATGTATTGCAATATTATGATACAGTGTAATAAAATATTAATATTACATGAATGCTGTCTTCTGTTTCTATTTATATCAACAACAACAACAACAACAACAAAGATATATATTTTACACGTCTACATTATGTCATGATTGTAACTGCTCGTGAGCTATCGATTTTAAACATGCCTGGGAATGTGGCATATACTATGAGGGAGACACTCTCAGGTAGAGTTTTAGAAAATTCCATTTGTATACGTAAATTGCCTTGTTTTGTTGTTGGCCAGACAGAACCATCAGCCTCTTCCCGCACGTCCGGTTCCATGTCAAATGCAAATAACGTATAACCATTGTAAAAATCACCTCTAGAAACATATATAGCTTCATCACTGCTGTCACTGAACCGTTCACGACCATACAGTGTCGTATAGGCTTCAACAAAGCTTGATTTGATCTCAGTGTCTTCAAACTTCATTTGCAACCCTCTCTGAGGAACACTCTCACCATCTACAGTGACATTGAGATATTTTATATGGTAATGCCTGAAGTTAAATGGATTGAGGGTGTATGCCCCGACTGTAGCTTTTTCAGATACCATGCCGATTATAATACGGTTGGGCACTTTACCTAAATATATGTTATCGGCACTGAACATATAGTGACTTTTTGAGATAGAATACTTTTTGACCTCGCTTTTCATGTAGGGGTACACTGCAGACCACTTTTTTTTTAACATGATCTCCTGATGTCCCAATAAGGTTTGTGGTGATGGTGTTACCATACATACAGAGAGGGAAGCATCAACTATGCATGTTTTATATGAAGCGTCCTTGTCTCCTGACATGAGATGAAACGCTGGAGATGTGGGCCAGAATCTGAACTTCAAAGGTACACCATTCAGCAAGTACCTGTTGGTCCACATGACATCACTCATAATAGGACCCATCATTTCTACTATGTTGGTTTCAGCTGTGTACACAGCTCGTACAGTTAACCCAGAGTTACCACCGGCAGGTCCTGTAGCATCCATGGTACCGTTGTCTTTAAAAAACAATTGCCCTTGAAGATGGGTATTCTTAGACCTTTCATCATATTTAGCTATAGTTGTAATGTAGGATTCAAATGCATAGTTTGAGTTTGACATAGTAACCAATTGCTTCTGAAAATATATATCCACCTGGGAAAAAAGTGCATGCATTAAATTGTTCACAGGCCCAAAGTTCCCTTCATGGTCCTCACCATCCACTGCGGGTTTCGCTTTGACGTTACCACCTGTGCCGGTTTGGACCTTGATTTTCACCATGAGATATGTCCTTCTTAGATCTATGTAGGTGTTACCTGTGTTCGGCACTTCAAATTCAAGTCCAACGTCCTGGTTTAACTGGTTCAGTGCTTTATATTCCACATACCTTATTTTACTTACTCCAACGTCTACAGTAGGCATGGAGAAAAGGTTCATGCTCTGACTTATTCCTATACTGCTCCTCTCATCTACTTTTGATGTCTGATACGCCATTTCAAATGTAATAATAAATGAGTCAGTATTACCGTATGATTTAATTGATCAGTTCAGTGTAGTAGCTGTGTCCCTTACTAGACGTTACTGCTGAGGTCTGTGTATCTATTGAACTGTCGTCTGTGTTATATTCGCAGAGAAGTGAGACAGTCAAAATGTCACCACCTGTCACAGTCTTTATGACACACTTCTCCTGCAGCTTGATAGCAATGTCATCAGGGTCGGGGGCACTCTGTACAGCAGCTTCTATATCCTGTAGTATTGCGGCGGTGGTAGAATGAAGAAGAGATCTCTGCATGAACCAGTGAATCAGGTGTGATGAGGTGCTTTCTGAGGATGCTGTAGAGGATGAGGTGGAGTAACCCTCTGTGCCACAGGTGGAAGGGGTAGAGGGGGTAGAGGAGGTACAACTGGTACAGGGGGTAGAAAGGTGAGCCGTGATATTGCAAGTACAGAGATGTGAGGAGCAGTATTTCACGTCCTGTGTGGATGCAGTTCTGAAAACGTCCTCAGGCAGTGGTGTGTGGGGAAGGACTGGCGGTGTACCAGGCACTAAGTTTGACCCCCCTACATCCAGTGGTGTGGGCAATGTGGTACAGGGGGGTTCTGTTTCGGCCATATGCGGTAGAAGGTAGTGCTGGGAATCATACCTAGTACCCTCCCACTCATTCTGTCTCACTTTTGTGTAATGGCTTCCTGATCCCAGCACACGGCGGAACCAATGAGAAATTCTCTTTAACATTTTCATTTTAAGTGAATATATCTGAGTGTCGGCTGTGTGGCACAGTTTTTTTCCCTCGCTTCTTTTTTATGGGTGGCTTGGTATTAGATGCTCCAGCTCTTTTCCTGACACGGTGTGAAGATTGTATGGTGTGAACAGCGGGGGCTGAAGTCTTTTTGTCACTGTTAATCATAACATCATGTGACACGGTATTACCAACAGAGGTGACATCATCAATATTTTGTGACTCATCACTGGGTGTTATTTTTGCCTCAGTCTGCATGGTTGTGATATCATGCTCAGACATGACTGGTGTCGCCATCTGTTCTGTATTATTTACCTCATGTTTCACAGGTCCTCTGATGAAAATTATTTCATTTCGGCTACGCCCACGTGATTGAACATTGTTTAAAGCTGTACCATTCCTTGAGTGTGTTAGGAGAGCATTTACATGATCCTGTAACATGTTGTATTATTTCTGTTTTTTAAAATGAAGGACACAAGATATTAAATTAGCTGATGTAACAGTACTATATGTATCACGCTGCTTCAAAAATATAGTTAGTGTTTCAAATTCATGCACTCTCACAGGGACATACATCACATTAGGGTATTTTACGTCCGATACTTTCAGTACTACTTTTGGTTTACTGGGTGGAGCCGGTGATACAGGGTTGTTAGAATGTACAGATGGAAAATTTTGTTGCATGTTTTCAGCAGTGAGACAGGTATTGAACACTGTGTGACAGGTAGGACATTGATTTATTTCACCACGATGCACAATTTCATTAATTTGTAATGTATCCCCAGGGTTCACAGCCCTCAAAATAGTGACAGAGGATGGATTGTGGACTCTGAGGAGAGGTAAACCGACACCCGCTACATATTGAAAGGCCAATACATCACAGCATATGTAGTATGTTTTCTGTATTTTAGTATCATTTTCAATGCAGCATTCGAACAAACCACAATACCATTCACCTTTGTCTAGTTTCAACCTTTCAGGTAATCTAATTGTAAATGATATACCATTGTTATCAGGATAAATATCTTTACTGTCATCCCTGCTGAGGTGCACATAGAAATCCCTCATTTTAAGTCTTTCACATTTTTAGCAAGGACCCATTCATTGAATTTAGCTGGATGATTTTTAAATTTCACAAAGTGCTGTAATACACCATCTACAGTTCTTGTTTTAATTATTTTTTCTATGTCAAAATATGTATTAGTTTCAGGAGATGTGAGCTGCAGTTCTTTAGCATAGAAAGAACCCTTTATTTCCTCCTCCTTCATGTCCACAACATAATATATGGGTATACCATCGCGCATGGACCTCTTACTTACTTTGAATATCTCATCAGTCCACTTAGTTTCATACTCCTTGGTGAAAGGTGATTTATGTGCTACCAGTCTTACATAATCCCCAGGCTTGAATTTCTCACCAAATGTACGCAGTTCTTCTCTTTTGAGACCTTCTTTCAGGGCCTTTTTTGTGACACGCCCATATTGAAAATGTGATATGTCGTCAGTATTTTTCTCATTTACGCTGTCAGGTGCTATACCTATGCTGGAATGGACAGTTTTGTTATATGATTGTACAGTAGCAGGTAGTATGTCATACCATTTATATGTTTTTTTATGAAACATATATTTTGTTAAGCGTTTTTTAATGTTTAATATACTTCTCTCTGAATAGGATGCTTTACCCTGATTATAGGCAATATAATGCTTGATACCATGTTTTTTGAACAATTCTTCAGCTCTGTTTGAGGTAAACTCCTTTCCAGCATCAGTGCGAAGGTACAAAGGTTTATGTGTGGTAAATATTGTCTCAAAAGCTGCAACAACGTCGTCAGAGCCTTTAGTTTTGATGCTTTCAGCATATACTTTCCTAGAGAAAATATCAATACAAATTAAAACATAGCGTAAACCACTGTTATATTGAGCCAGACCCTGCATGTCCATCAAGTCTGCATCCCATAAATAATTTATTCGTGGTGAAACAATTCTTGATTGTGTATTTATTTTCAGAGGGTGTGTGAATCGTTTATGGGTGGGTTGCTGTTTCAACCAGTCCCTGTATTTATCTGTCACTTTCTTACGGTTTCTAGCATTTATGACACGTGCTTTCTTTACCCCTGAGTAGGCACCAGGTTGAGATGGCTGGTAATAATTTCTTTTTAGTGATTCAAAAGCACGTGTATCAGATTTCCGTTTTTTACGCCCGACCATGCTATATTACAATCCAAGATTTGGTTTTCTGCTTTCTACTGTATGGTTTGCCTGACTTGGTAGGACGTGCAGGGTGCTTGCTAGATTGTACACCGGTGCTAACAGATACAGAACCATCACAGGATTCATCATCAGCACACTCTTTCAAATATGAAATGAAATTTTCTACATTGAAATCATCATTTTCCTGACTATGTTGTATACTGTCTAAATCGTTCTGTTTTTCTGGAACAACATGTGAAACACGTCCCTCAACAGTGTCAGGTAATACAGTGTGGTGTGATGACAGGACTGCTTCACTGACAGGCGGTGTAGAAGAAGCTGTAATATCCTTAACTTGTGAAACACCCACTGCTGTACTACTGACATGTGTTGGGGTGGATTTTTCTTTGTTATTATACTTGTTGAATTCCTCATAAGGCACCAGAACATACTTTTCTACATGCTTCATTTCGGTAATGCATGCTTTGTTATAAGAGAGATAACTTTACCCATTTTCACAATAAGGTTTCTACGTGACTTCCACAACGTCTTCTTGTCTACAGCACCTACACGACGCAGGTCTTTTTTATACACAGTGATATTTTTCAACTGCAGTGGGGATAGCGGTACATTACCTGCTAAAGTATTTACCACAATCTCAGTCAGCGCTAATACCTGGTCCTCATTTGCTATTCTAAGTAATGACTGCCTCTGTTTTACTGTGGGGGGAGTGGCTATGAATTTGAGAAAAACTTCATTACGGTGCAGTCGGTTGCTGTTCATTATATCATTACAGTATTATTGGAGATAGACATGCCTACCTGACAGGTGTGTACACTATGGTGTAATGCTCAGGTGTGATGTGAGATCGCATACGGAGCTTTTCTTTACATTGTTGAGTCAGATCTAAAAATAAATATCCATACTGACCCCCTTCGGTGGCATCGGTGTAGGCTTGAACTAGAGAGAGGGGATAAAGAGGGAAGATCTGTCTAGCTAACAGCCTTACTTGACTGCTATCCCGTGGGTTTTTGAACAGAACCATATATTGAGTGTTCAGCGCTATGGTTCTACAATATTTACCCTGATGGAATACATTCTGCATCAGGTATATTACTGAAATTGACATATGATGAGATTGTAAAATAAACATTTCTAGTATGTCATCAGACTTCTGGAGTTTTGTCATTAAATCATCTAGTATAACCATGTTATGATTACCATCATCAAGCTGGCTTATATCCTCCTTAGTAGGGAGACCTTTATGGAAAATGATTCTCGGTAATACCTGTCTCATTTCAGAATACATAGACTGGTCTGCTGAATAACAGTATAGTATTTTATTAGGTATATCATTAGACATGTACATAACATCAAGATTGAACAGCAGTTTCTTAACGAAAGTAGTTTTCCCACTCCTTGAAGGACCTGACACACACATTGTTGCAGCCCTCCTTAATAGAATGTCCTCAGGGTAAATTGTATCATGATCCAGAAAATTCATCTTGATACACAATATTGCACTAAGCAAAAGAGGTCTCAGTCATGCGGTAGATATCGTTATATATGAAGTCACGCTGTGTGGGCTGCTGTCTGATGCGATGTCTACACAGTACACCACACAGAGTCACTAGAAGTATGATGCCAATCAATGTAGAACAAATGGATACTGCAATGATACTTCCCGATGCGTGACGGTCAGTCACAGGTATCACTGTGGCGAGTGAGCTGTTGAGAGTAGTCGTGGAGTTGAACTGAGTGGTAAATGAAACTTCAGGAAATCCTGTGACAATGATGGAGGGGGTTGTTGTATGTGCAGTCGTCACAACTGAATTGCTATTACCTGCTGTAGTGATATCCGTTATACTGGTTCCGGTGATCTCCGTCGTGACAGACTCATCACAGATCATGTGCAATGAAATTCCTTTTTTATCACAAAGCGCTGTCAGCCTTTCTCTTTCATAAACACAGTTGAGATATTTGTTCCCTGTAATGTTTAAGTGACGCAGGACATACCATTCATCTAGTTTCAGCTGGTGCAGAGAGTATATCAGTGTGTTCTGTATCACCAATGTGCGGCAGTGAATTCGTTCTGTATAGAAAACAGGCAGAATTTGTACTGATGCACCATCACAGAACACAAGCTTGTTACTCCACCCACAGAGACATGTTGCAGGGACACCACAACTGGTAATACCCATGCAGGGTAGCCCTAATGACATGACTGAAAGCAGTAGAAAAAAGGAGAGCATGGTGTATATCCTCACAGTGTAGAAAAAAACAAACCGGTGTGCCCGTGGAAGCCCATACAGTGTACAGGTGACTGGATTTGTGTGTGAAATATATCACACAGCTAAGCTGTCTGTATAATGCTGTGATAGCACTTTTTTAATAACATGATAACCCTATCTACCCATGCTAATAAAGTAAGATAACAGATGGTTCTGTAATATGTAGGGTGAATCAGGGGACAAAGGGGACTGTCATACCACTGCATGCCCAGTACCTGCTACAGGGTACAGACCGTGGACACTGTGCATGTGAGTGGCGGCGGGAAAATGGAGTGCTGCTCCCAAGCGTCAAATATTGACACTACTGTTTATCAGTATGGTGACGGGTGATACAAGATGGCGCTACTATACCGAGGATGCATCCTGTATCAGTGTATTATAGAAATAAATTGCAAAAGAATGAAATTATAGCACACAATTGTGTGTATGACCCCTGTATAACGTGTATAAATAGTGTGGAGTAGCTGCAATGAAGTAACAGGGGTGAGAGATGAACATGTTCATACTGAGCCTGTATAGTAGTTGTAAACACCATATATATGGTGTTAGTATTATGATATAGTACTATGAAGGAGTGGGTCATTCTTCAAACTAACACTAGGGTTAAGAGTTGCATTCAACTAACCTCACACCACTAGTAACTATTTAATTTTTGGAGACCTGTGACTCTTGAGGAACAGGTCGATTTTAAACAAAAAACAATACAGTAATACAGCCTGCGTAAAGGTGGTTGACCACTGTACATCTGCTGCTTAGTAGACAGTTAACATAGCCGTAAGAATACACGTGTCTAGATCAGGGTCAGGTCATGTCTATATATGACACATCAAGATGTATATCTTAGATGTATTTTTATATCTCTATATATAGATGTAAACATATGTGCATATATTAATTCCCGTACAGAGTGGGTGGTTCATTCCGGGATCTACCGAAGACCTCCGACAGCTTTAACGCTCTATTGCTCACCACCATTGTGACCCCCATAGGGAGGGAGTCTACCACAACCTTAACTCTGCTGTATAGCCCTCTATTGTGGGTCCTTAGGTCATCTGTTCAGATTGGGGGAGTGGTTAGGACTCTGGCCTACCAATCAATGGGTCATGAGTTCAAATCCATGTCTAGGCTGTTTTGTTCACACATAATTTTAACATGTATTTTTGGTAGGTCAAAAATTGTGATAGTATACAATTCGGTTTTAAAGATTCTTTACACAAGATCAATATTTATAGTGTAATCTAAAATGGTTTTGAATCAGTTGTATTTGAATATTTCTCATGCCACCTGGTTGCATTGGGGGAGTGGTTAGGACACTGGCCAATCAATCCAGGGGTAATAGGTTCAAATCCATGCCAAGGCAACATATCTTTTTTTATAGTTGGTAAGAAATAGTAATATTATTTACAAAGAAAACCCAATGCAACAATACAAAACCATTTTAAATCTTAGATGTTAGGTGTTAAGGATCTTTACAACCGAGTTGTATACTATCACATTTTTTGACCTACCAAAATACATCTTAAAATTGTGTGTGAACAAAATTGCCTTGACATGGATTTGAACCCATGATGCATGGATTGGTAGGTGAGAGTCCTAACCACTCCCCCAATCTGAACAGGTGAACTAAGGACCCACAATAGAGGCCTATACTTGAAAGGTTTATGACCCTGCTCATCACAAGGTACCCGCCACTACCATGTACAATATTATATTGAGTACAAAAGGACAATATGGACTTTGGTACAGGTTACTCTGGGAAACACACGCCCATACACATACCCTACACATTCCCCCCCCCCTTATCATTTTCTTATTGTATACTTTTCCTGGAGCTTCACCATACATCAATGGTGGAGCAAACGGTGTAGCTTTAGCTGCCACTTGTAATAAATTGTTACGGTCACTATAGCCTGCGCACGAACAATTGCTGTGTACGCTTTACTGCCCTTTGGTCGGTTTCAGAATAATTATACTGTGCCCTCCAATCATTGCCTTATCTAAATTATTGTGATCAAACATTCCTTGTCATGGCAACTCAAGGCAAGCAAAATACCCGGATACCAGGTATTGGTTTTGGTCATGTCAACTGCCGCAGCATAAACGACAAACAGACTGACATCCAAAACGCTTTCAACCAGTTTGACGTGGTGGCGCTGAGTGAAACATGGTTACATGACATGTATGACGCCTCACTACTACAGTGGCCTGAAAAAACATATCATAGATTAGATAGGCCCACACATGCTGGAGCAGTAATGTGCTATCTGGCAAACAAAATATACCCTTACTCTAAAGTGGTAGAAGAGGAATGTCTGATGAATGATAACATTGAATGTTTGACAATCAAAATCTCTATTCCAAAAAATAAGAAAATGAAAATTTTGACAGTATACAGGCCTCCTCACGGTGACCCAAAGCAGTTCACCTTGGCGCTCACCCCACTCATAAAACAAGCCAAAGAAGAGATTTGGATTCTAGGCGACTTTAACGTCGACTTCAAAGATTCTGAAGCCCCCAAAACGATTGAGATAAAAGAGTTCTGCAGAGACTACTCACTTGAGTGGCTCATCAGCACAAGCACCAGACCAAATGGTGGAGAGGGGACTGTACTTGACAACATAGTAACAAACTGTAAATTTGTGAAAAAAAGCTGGGTAGGGGATGCGCTGATAAGTGACCACTTACCGATTTTTGCAATCAGAAAAAAACAGAGAAACTCCTTCAACACCATTGAAATAACTGGTAGAACTTATGGTAAATATAAGAAAGAAGTTCTGGAAGAATATTTAGGAGCGATAAATTGGGAGAAATACTACGCCATGCAGGATGTATCTAGCATGTGGGATTACATAGAAAGTGCACTGACCTTCTTCCTTGATGACTTCTGCCCTGTAAAGAAATATAAGCTGAAGGACTATGGAAAAATATGGATGACTCCAGCTATACTCGAAAGAATAAATACAAGGAACAGCTTAGTGAGGGATTTCAATAAATTCCACAGAATTGAAGACTACCAACAAGCAAAGATTGAGCGAAGAAAAATCTCTAAACTCTGCAGGAACTCCCGTGGTATTCATGTGACAGATCTGCTGGAGAAACTGAAGAAAGACCCAAGACGGTTCTGGGCTGAGCTGAACAAACTATTGAAAATGCCAAACTGCACCCTGACCCCCGTATTAACGGACCCAAAAACGAAGGAGTCAGTTGCGGATGTTCCAAATTACATAAATGACTACTTCAGCACTATAGGCGATGTCTTGTATGAAAAGCTAAATCTCCCTCACCATACCTATACCCGCCCTGATCATTCCTATGTTCAAATGCACCCTCCCCCTCCAGCTTTCTCTGTAGAGTCTGTCAAATGCCTATTCAAGGAAATGGACACCTCTAAGCCAACAGGCCTAGAAAATATTAACGCTACCACACTAAAGGACGCCCTCCTCTTCCTAGCTCCACAAATGACAGCTCTTTACAACAAATCTGTAGTCGATGGTGTTTTTCCAAGAACCTGGACCAAGGCAACTGTAACCCCCATTCCTAAATCGGGGAAACTAGACAATGTGAAGAACTGGAGACCAATCTCAATACTACCGGCCCCGAGTAAGATACTAGAAAAACTTGTTCAATCTTACTTTATGGGTATACTGGAATCTTGTAATCTTCTGTCGCCGGCGCAACATGGTTTCCGAAAGGAACACAGCACAGCGGAGGCTATACAGTAAAATCTCGTTATAAGGAGCACCTTTTGGCAAGGCAAATTTGCTCGTTGTAACCAACCTTCCTTGTACTCTTAGGCTGGTTAAAAGACTACTTATTTCAACGATCCCAAAAAACAGTAGCTAATGGCATCACCTCTAGTGAAGGCTACCTTCAATGTGGAGTCCCTCAGGGGTCTATTTTAGGCCCCCTACTCTTTCTTATATATGTCAACGACATAGATAGTCTCTGTGAGTTTACAAATATTAGCTCTTATGCAGACGATACAGTCATTTATGCCTCTGAAGAAGATCCAGTTTCTGCGTATAGAAAGTTACAGGATGATTTGAATAGTTTCTCTCACTGGTGTAATTTGAATAGGCTAATAATAAATTCTAAGAAATCTCAAGCTATGAAATTTGGAACCCTGGACAAATATTAAACTTTAGAATACCTGCCCTAAAATTAAATAATACTGATTTAGAATTTGTAGAAAACTATAATTATTTAGGCGTACAGCTGGATCAGTCATTAAAATTTGACAAACAGATTAATCAGATGAGGTGTAAGGCTGCTGCTAAACTTTATATTTTTGGTAGACTCCGTAGACAGATGTCTTATGCACAAGCACTTCGTGTCTATAAAACCAAAATGCTACCCTATATGGAATACGGAGGAATTCTCATCCATAACACTAACAAAACCCTACTAACAAAATTGCAAAGATTACAAAATAGAGGTTTAAAAATAGCCCTTTATTCACCCCCGAGAACCACAGTTGAAAAAATTCATAAGGATGGTAAAATAAATTTTTTGGAAGAAAGAAGGCAGAAACAAATTGCTATACACGCATACAAAATGACCAAATTAGATAAACATCTGGTAGTACCTGCCAGAGAAACCAGATTACATGATGCCCCTGTGCTTAAAACCTACAATAGACGATTACAAGCCTTCAAGCGTAGTGTATCCTATAAATGCTCATTCCTTTGGAATGATCTGGGAGTGAATGATAGGCTCATTCCTACCCTCGATGCCTTCAAAACAAATAGGAAGAAATTCCTTGCCTCTCTAAGACTGTAATACTAATCTCTGTTTTCATAATGACATATACACTGTATACTATTAAGTGTACCCTTTTACATCATATTATATCCCTTTTTCCTTTTCATATCCATTTTGCTCTACAACCAATATGTTATATTATTAGCTTTGTGACTGTCTGGTACATGCCAATTACCTGTAAACTGCATTAATCCAAAAAACGGCCCTCAGGAGCCAGGAGTATATAGGCACCGCCATTTTATACAAGGAGCCTAACCTGTTTTCTCCTGATTAAAAATTACTTTAAAAAAAAAAAAAACCGATTTTGGTCATAAAGGGTGGTGTGTAGGGGTAGGTGGTGTGTAGGGGTAGGTAGGCGGCAGGGGGGGGGGGGGGGGCTCAGAGAAATCAAAGGGAAGTCCTGGGCGCTCACCCACCTGTATAGGGTGGTGTGTAGGGGTAGGTAGACGGCAGGGGGGGGGGGCTCAGAAATCAAAGGGAAGTCCTTGGCGCTCACCCACCTGTATAGGGTGGTGTGTAGGGGTAGGTAGGCGGCAGGGGAGGGGGGCTCAGAAATCAAAGGGAAGTCCTGGGCGCTCACCCACCTGTATAGCAATGTATGGAAACCGTTTCTGGCACAGAAATTCGTTTGTTGTATCCGAAAATTGGTTGTAACCGAATCCATTGTAGTGGAATTTTACTGTAAATTGCAAATATTTGCTCCTTATAAACGATTTTGGGCTAGAAATGCTCGTTCTAATAGTGTTTTTTTACTATAGAAAAGTACAGAAAATGTTTTGGCAAAGCAAATGTGCTCCTTATAACCGTCTGCTCCTTATAACCGTCCTCCTTATAACGAGATTTCACTGTAATAGAATTCACAGAGGATCTATTTGTAGCAAAAGACAGACAAGAAGTCGTGGCCGCCTGCTTCATCAACATATCCAAGGCATTTAATAGCATAAACCACATGCAGCTACTGAACTTAATAAAGTCTGTTGGATTGCCCACACATATGCTAGACTGGTTTGAGAGTTATCTTGTAGGGAGGACCCAAACAACAGTAGCTGGAGGAGAGGAATCGGAAGAAAGGAATGTGGCCTATGGTGTTCCACAAGGGTCCGTTCTGGGCCCGTCTCTCTTTATTTTCTTTATTGACAACATTATACAAAGTGTTAGATACTCTAAAATTAAACTTTACGCGGATGACATTGTGCTATACAGCACAAACAATGATCCCAGACAAGCGCTAGCTCAACTACAACTTGACCTTGACACGCTGATGGAGGCCTGCACAGAGAAAGGACTCACCATAAACAAGGAAAAAACTAAGTTCGCATGGTACTGCTCCACTAGACAGTTCCCTAGATGTCCAGATGAAACCCCCACTATACAAGGGAGACCTCTACAACTGGTCAAAAACTACACCTACCTGGGAGTGATCATAGACAGACACCTTACTATGGAAAACCAAGCAAAGTCCGTCCTGAAAAGTATAAATTACCTGTGCTTTAAACTGGGAAAGATAAGACACCTGATACCTACCTCTGTAGCTCTAGCCGTCTACAAGCAAACTATCATGCCAAAGATAGACTACTGCTCTTTTCTACTAGAAACGAATACAAAATTCATGGTGGCCAAGCTCGACAGATCACAACACAGAATACTACGCTGCTGCCAAAAAATGCAGATTAGGGACATCTCCATAGAAAAGTTATACAAACTATGTAAAACACCCACACCTGAAGTCAGAAGACGAGAAATCATCTCCTCTTTTTTCTTCACCAAATCCAAATCCCTCAAACATTCTGCAAATCCCCGCACCAGAGCTGACATCAGACCTCTTTTTACTAGAAGGAGATTCCGTCTTTTCTCATACAAGAAAAGCCCCTACGACAGAGGGGCAGCTAACTGGAACAACCTACCCGCTCACCTACAGCAGGCTGAAGACAAGTACACTTTCAAAAACCTGCTGAAAATTTTCCTCGGGATAAAATTTGATAGGAAAAAGGAAACTGCAAAGGACGGGGGGCTGGACCCGGGCTGAAGAGCTAGCTTAAAAAACTCACTTGAGTTGCAACTCTTGCCAGAAACACAAGTTGTATAAAAGGTGGCTCACTGGAGCCAAACTGATACCCTACCCCTACCCCTCCTCCTAATACCTCACCCTAATGTATATTATTGTGAATACTTGGGACGCTTGAAGTGACCAAGTCACTAAAACTGGAGCGCACCTCGTGCTGGACTCCTTAGGGTCATATGATGACACCTTGTTGTACTCCCTGAGAGTATATGTTATGAGTATGATCACGCTCAATTCCCATCAATTCACGTTATTCATTGTTGTTTCCCATGTTTTTCGTTACTAGTCTGCACCATCTTTGCAGCGAAAATGATTTCTGGTCCTCATATAGTAAATTCTTTCCCTAAACACAAGGAATTAGAGACACAACATATCTGTAAATCTGTTTATTGCATAAAATTGTCGTATGTGGGCCAGTCTTTATTCGGTAGGGAGAACACATGTCACTTTGTGGAGCTGCCTGAATAAACGGGATTTGTACTTTGTACTGTCTCAAATCAAAAAAAAAAGAGCCCCACTCTCTAGGCTATAGGCCTACTGCACATTATATACAGGTAGCTGCACATTATATATAATATATAATACATAGACAAATGTGAGCAGCCAAGCAGAAAGGATAGTCCCCGCGGGATTAGTACCGATTTTAGCCACCAGGGGGCGCCACTATGGCCTAAAATGAAAGAATTAGGCTAAAAATAGTTCTTGGGTACTTTTTTCTGGAGAATTCAATAGGATTACATAAAACATTCCATTTTTGGTAAAAAGCTTCTATATTTGGAAGGTAAAAGGAACGTTTTAAAGCCTAATTGGGTGTGCTTGTTGATATGTGTTGCCATGGAAACATGATTTTTATTGCAAATAGAGGAAATTAAGACATAAATTGATAGAATGATTTCTGAGGATTGCGATGGTGAAAACAAAATAAAATTACCATTCCTAGATCGAATTTTATGTCTTAAAGAATGAAAATGTATCATAAATTTCTAATTATCATGGATAATGCTAATTAAATAGGGATATCTTGGAAAATATGAGACATAGAGCTTATTGGGATTTTGGAAAGGGTGATGCCCAGACATATTCATGAAGCCATATCTCAAAAACTAGAAATGATATCTTCTAGTGTAATATATCACTGGAAAGCTTATGACATCAATTTCAAAGTTGGCTTTTTCCTTGGACTACCCTTTTCCCTTGCCTGTACACAAATGCCAACGCCCATGGATACCATCCCTGCCGTATTTCACTCGTGGGGACTGGGGCCATATCCCACGAAGCCGCAGGGATGGTATCCATGTAGTTGGCATTTGCATTTAATTTTTGATTTTAAGCCATTTAATAAAGAAAAGACAGCTTTTTCTTAGGCCATTGAATACGGCTATGTTCCTGTAGTTAAGCATAGTAAATCTTGTATTTCAAATAGATAAAGTGATTTTGGTTGCTATCTAGCTTTTTAACTGGGTGTAGCTTTTAGAGGCTTTTGAGTGATTCTCAGCCTTAGACCAGGCAGAAACGGTTTGATATTGTACTGATTTTCTTTACCCACTATGAGCCTTATTTTCTTCCCTGAGGACAAGGTTAGCATGCTTCCATCTCCTAATATCCCTGCTGTCAATATGTTAGGGACCCTTGCCCCTTTGTACACCCCTGCAAAAGAAAGGAGGGATACTTACCTCAAAATGTTTTAACTTGTTGATCTTTACCTCCTCTTCCTTTACACATCAGAGTATCCCGTTCAATAGATGTATCAAAGGTGAAAATATTTGATTTAATATTGCAAAATGTCTGTTGACATTTTAGAGAGGTATTGTTCTAACAGTTGACCTACATATAGGCATGTTATTCTCACATGAGTTTATGTCTCCTCATAGTTAACGCATGAACCCCAAAAGTGAAATGTTGAAATGTTGAACCTTTTCCTATTCTATATAGATATAGTCTCTGTGTCCAGCTTGTGCTAATAAAAACTAAGTAATATTCTCATAGTGTTGTTAACTCATTCAACACTTGCATGATATGTGAATTTGAATGCATTTTGGCATAATGATCCATATGTAGATCCTTAGTTGCAAGGCCGGGACTCATTATGTTTTGTCGTATTAAACACAAATAAGCATTATGTAATCGCAATAACCATACTGTAATTAAAACCGGATAGAGGTTGATAAAATACTATGAAGTTTATGAGATGAAAGTGTGTGGCTGGAAAAGATAAGCATAGAGATACTGATCTTTAATAACACAGTCAAGCAGATGACATAATACCCTCATCCACAAGACTTATCCACGGGGTTAGGTATTGTCATTAAAAATGGGTGATATGGCATGTTTAGGAGAACAGGAGCAATACCATAGTATTGATTGTCCCAGAGGTGCCTGCAAAAGTGGATCCAAGGGTTGTCCTATATAGGACTTTATACGACAACCAGTATATCCCTGACTGAATGAACGGAGGATCTCATTGGTCTAGGGCTCAGCCGCTTGATCTCAGATTATGCTTGAGACGTTGATTCATAAATCAGAAAGAGTCTATTTAGACCAAATCTGTGGATTGTCCCACTATTCTTATAATGTGCTTCAGTTACTTTTAGACCTACGTCCATTGGTATGTTTGCCATTCCATTTATAATGAGACAGACGATGTGCAATCTAGGTATTTATGTAGTACTTAGAAACTATTTTATATGAACCTGATCCGAATGTTAGTTTGTACAGCTTGTAAATTGTGGCACTGAGGGACGTGATGCCAGCTATACTTGTGTGCTAAAATACGGAAATATTTGGGCAGATCCCAGACTTTGACTATTTGCGTCTTTTGAGAAGCTGTGTCTTTGACTGTACCTGCATCTATAGCTAACAGCTAACGTAAACACAGTAGGAAAGATACATTTGTATACAGTGGATTAGTAAGATGTACTCTCTTCAAAGAGATACAAATGTTAACCATAGTAGTAGTACCGCCCTTCCTTTTCGCTTTTCTTTTTTAGAAACTCATTTTGTTTATTGCCGTGATCTGGTTTTGATATGCACCCATACAAAACATCATCTTCATCGTGCATGCATATCAAGATATCAAATTTCCTTTATTGTGTAGAAGTATATAATCATGTTTAGAAAATTGTAATTATGGTACTGTGAAAAAGCCAAGCTGTTGCGAATATTATCTTTATGACTTAGTAGTTATATGATATGTTGTGTTTGGATGAAATGGCTGTAAGCTGTGGTAGCGAACACATTATTATTTTTTATGATGAGGGCACTGTATATTTACAGTGCATTTATAAACATATTTATTCATATAGGCTACATTATGTATGTATCAGCATACTGCCTTGCCATGTCTGCGCTATCCCATCGTAACTTTCTCACAGTCTACATGCCGGATCAGAGATGTACGAGCTAGGCTCCCTTATCACATAATCATAGGAAACCACTCGCCCCCGTGTTCATGCTCATCCAGGCATGTCCACACTGATCCTCCCATTCTCAGCCATACGCCTTTATTCTATTCATGCATTATAATATATGAAAGAGATACTTGGCCATCAATTGACTAGATTGTATACACCAGGAGTGCCTGTATATAGTGCCTTTTGACCTTTTTGATCTAGATGCGTTCAGCTGATCACCCTCTCTATGAGATTCCTCTCAGTCGTCCAGGCACCCTCCCCTTTACAAGTTACCATAGGCTGAAATGCAATTTTTACATATCTAATGAAACATTATGTGTAAATTCCTCTATCAGTGGGCAAGATAGTAGTCTATCATTTAGATTACCACTATATATTAGTACTACAGCTATTATATTGTATGCCTTCACTCCAATTTCTGGTGATCTATTCAAAACATTTCTCTGGACCACATTGTCTATTTTCTTTTTGAAAATTTGTTTGAATAAATAGAAACGAATTAAAGTATACCTCTCATCTTCAGGACATCTGAAATCGTCTAAATAGTAGGGGTATAATGTGTAGGCATATATGCAGATTTGAAAATAGTTGTAAGATGATGTTGGTTTGAGGCCCTTTATAAACGTCTGACTTTATATCTTCATGAAAAAGACGCAGCTCCATAGCATTGTTTATAGCATTACCTGTGGTGAGCAGCTCTTGCCTCCACATCAGAGCTACTCTACTGCTCTAGCATATGTTTATACTAGGTGAGGCTAGCTTATCGTCAATATTACCACAATGTCATGCTGACAGTGGTGCTATATAGACCTAGTTAATATTGCCACATACTGACGCTGTCTCCTAGTAAGAACTACCTCCCACACAGTCAAATATTTCAATGTGCAGAATGGATTCTGCTCATGAAGCCAACATTACCACAGGTTGATTCTTTTCCCATATACCTATATTTAGCATTAGATCTATGTAACTATATTCTATCAATAAGCGTAGTATGTCTGTGGATGAGCACAGAAAGTGGGGCAGGGTGTGTGGGTGAGTAGTATAGAAAAAGGGGTTAGGGGCAGGGTATGTGAGTAGTACAGAAGGTGGGGTTAGGGGCAGGGCGTGTGAGTAGTACAGAAGGTGGGGTTAGGGGCAGGGTATGTGAGTAGTACAGAAAGTGGGGTCAGGGGCAGGGCGTGTGAGTAGTACAGAAAGTGGGGTTAGGGGCAGGGTATGTGAGTAGTACAGAAAGTGGGGTCAGGGGCAGGGCGTGTGAGTAGTACAGAAAGTGGGGTCAGGGGCAGAGTGTGTGAGTAGTACAGAAAGTGGGGTTAGGGGCAGGGTATGTGAGTAGTACAGAAAGTGGGGTTAGGGGCAGGGTGTGTGAGTAGTACAGAAAGTGGGGTTAGGGGCAGGGCGTGTGAGTAGTACAGAAAGTGGGGTCAGGGGCAGGGCGTGTGAGTAGTACAGAAAGTGGGGTCAGGGGCAGAGTGTGTGAGTAGTACAGAAAGTGGGGTCAGGGGCAGGGCGTGTGAGTAGTACAGAAAGTGGGTGGTGGATTGTCTTTATTTTCAGACAGAGTGCTTGATGATTGACAATAAACTATTGAATGTAATTAGTTTGTGAATGTATACCATTTGTTAACTCGCTGAAGGTGTATCCCTTCCTCCCTTGGCCCTTGCTGCCCCACACGCATCCGGCCATTTGATTCCTGCAACTTATTATTATGGTTCCTACTGAATTCCTTGCCAACTCCTACTCCCTTTCAGATTCAACCTACTCTGTCCTCTTCCCATCATCTTCCCCTCTAGCTTATAATAGGTATTAAAGTTAAAGTCTCACCCTTGTGTTACTCTCGCTGGTATTCATATATTCTGGCACAAGTTACTTGACTGTTATGGTGATTCTTTGTATTTTGTTCGGGTATCCCTTACCCATCACAACCTTCTCACTCCTATATCATCCCTTTCCATTGACCCCGCCCCCTCATGTTCTCTCCCGTTCCCCTCCTCCCTCTACATGTAGCTTCATCTCCACTATACCCCAGGCCCACATATAGAGTATGTTCCTGTCAAGCCCACTGTCTGCATTGCTGTATTTATTTATGCCGCTTGTGACAAAACAGTGCCTGTATGCATTACCCTTGTCCTCACTTGGAGAGAATCTATGCTGAAGCCTCCTGTAGACAGAGTGTTGCATAGCCGTGTTCTGTATACACTCAATTTACTCTTTTTCTCTCTTTTCTCATTCATACATCTACGTATATCCAGTTCTATCGTGACTGATATAGCTATGGACCAACAGCAATAAAAAAAGGCAGATGGTATTATTGTTGTCTTATCGTTTTCTCATGTTTTTTGTGGCTTGTGGGGTCCAAGTCTATATCAGTGTATATTACTGATAATATGGGAGTGTGGAGTTGCAGGGTGCATGATTTCTTCACGGATGCCTCAAGCATGATCAGTATAATTATATCTATATAAAACTATAACATTTTCTATATGGAGAAAATCCTGAGTCATTCTCCCTTTAATAATTGCATGGCAAGTGTGGTAAATACCCTATTCCATGGATGAATGATGAGAAATACTCAAAATATTTCATGTAAATCCCCTTAGGGCGCCAGCAATACCCCATGACCTGTACTCTTAAGGCATATATACAGGCACATGTATTTAATTTGTTTACAATACGTCATGATTTATAGAATTTTACAAATCCTTTCAGAATTCTCCCCCTTTCGGCAGACGATGAATCAAAAGTATAAAGATCAACAGAAAGTATTAGGCCAAGTCCCCATCGTTCAGTGGTAGCAAAAAGCTGGGAACAGAGGTGGTCTTTGCTTCTCCTCAGATGTCATATTACTTCTTGTGGTAACGATGTTTTCAGTTCAATTCAGGCGGGTTTCGGTCATTTCTTTTCAAACGGACTCGTCAGAGTGATAATATTTTCTCATGCATGGCATAATGTCTAACGGAAAGTTTGGTAGGTATTGATAGCGAGGGATATTATTGTGATGCAGCTGGGTACCCTTGCATAGGCCTATAAATATTGCCGGCATGTCCATAAATGACAGAGTTACAGTGGGAAGATTATGATGACATTAAACGTATTAGCTGGTATTAGGTAATGTAACAATTAGCCTTTTTCAATAAATGGAGTGGCCGTCGCTCAGTACTGGGAATACGAAACTGCGTCAAGGTTCTCCTCCTTTCTTCCTGACGTCCCTTCCCTCAGCTCTGCCCCCAAAACATCCCAGAAACTTTTATTCACTAACCAATTAATTTCTTGTTCGTCATTCTCTCCATGCATATTTGTGCTATTTCTTTCCATCCCTTCCCTTTCTTGGGTGTTGCCCTCGTGTTCATTTTCACTTGAAGAATAAAGATCCATTCCAGTTCTACATGCGCCGGATGCACATTTGAGGATGACAATTCACGTAATGCACGTATATGAATATGCTTTCATGATTGTGATATGATGAAATTATTCTAGGCTAATGCGGTTCTTTTGAACTGGAAGTATAGGCTTTTAATTTATTTCACCAGAAAAAAAGTGTGTATAAAACAAACAAATGCTATAGAAAGTTAAAGTCACCGTATAAATAATGTTTGTGCTCGCAGATGATGAATAGAAGGGGTTGTAAATGGTTGTAAGTATGTTCCTACATACATAAAAAGTGACGGAGTGACACTCCATAACTCTTAAAATGTGATGGAGTGACGGTCAAACACATTTGTCTCCAAGTAATTGCACAATGTATACTATAGTTGAGATATGATTGTTGTTAGCTAGTCATCAAGAAATGATATACACGTACCACTGAGACTGATAGAAAAGAAGGGGTTTAATAGATTTATGGTGTAAATTGTGGACTTTTTAACTCATAAGATTTCACCTGACAAAAAAAAGAAAAGGTCTTATTTCTCAGATATTAGAGGGGACGGTGTTTGATACTGTCTCGTCTTTACGCTACCACAAAGTGAGCTATGAAGCTCAGTGCATCCACTGAAGTAAACTATGACAACAGGGCTTCAGCCAATGAAAAGGCAGAGCCTCCTTCTAGATGCTGGCTCTTGACCAATCACAACCAATCATGCTGGATCATGTTGGAGAGTGTAGCTGTTGGGTTCTTAGGTATACTCCAAGCATAGTCAGTGAGGCCAAATTTACAGATAATGTGTATTTCTGTTTTATAGAAATGATGAAGTGTGGTTTCAAGCTTAGTGTCTCGTCAGGCGTGAAAGTTAGCACAACTATCATGATTTGAATTGATGAATAGTGGTGCTGGTATTTTATGCTAGGAATAAACTTGATCAGTTATCATTTAAATGAAAAATTTATTTGGACCATTCAATGTTTACTCCTGGGGTGGTATCTGTATTTAAATTGTAGAAAATGCTAGTTTAGGGCCAGTGGTGTAATGGTGGTAGGACAATGTCCGCACAAAATTAGGTTTGTGTAATTCCAAGTTGACATTAGCTCTCAGATATTATCATTTACTCAATGTTAGACAAGAGAAATTTAATTTAACTTAAAGAAAATTAAAATTTGATTATAGTTTTTTATTATATCATTCGCAATAACGCTAGTTTGGTCACTTCAGTTATTGTATACAGAAAGAACACTATAATTTCAGCAATAAAATTTTGTCAAACTCAAACTCAATGAGTGATATTTACCTCAGGGATGGCATACTTTCAACCAATTATATTTAAGCTGTATAGGCCAAAAGCTGGAAGCGAAAGGGCTGTTTTAATTACCGAGGGAAAAGTGGGGAGTGTATGATAATGAAGTCATAATGATATAATGTCACACAGGATGCCGTCATAATAGGCTCATCCCAGCCTCATTAACGGCCGTAGATCCCCTTAGAGAGCAGCTAGCTGCCATTGTGGTATACATGGGCTATTTCAGTAACACAGTCCTAAAGCTTTTAATTGTGCTCTGCAGTAGTAATCCGCACAGCTGAATGGTACATATAGGGTTTGTACGAGGCGGAGAAGGAAGCAGACAGAGATAGAGACACCACGATGACCATTGAGAAAGATACAGATAGACATATTCCCTGGGCCAGGGTGCTGTTTTCCCATAAATTTGCGAATGTCCGCAAATTTGAGGACGTCCGTAAATACACTCTCCATATATCTATGGAGCTCCGCAAATATATACGGATGTCCGCAAATATATATATGGAGGTCCGTATTTGTATGTATAAATACCGAAAAACGATTTTCAACACCCTGGAACAGTGCAAGAAGGAACGACCTCTCGGCCCGTGCCTTCACGTTTACATGGTCTTAACATGCCAATGATGCGTAGTCTTACAAATAGTTGGCCTGCAGATGGACAATTACAAACCATACATGGTCTTAAAATGCAAATGGTGCGTAGTCTGGAACATATAGGAGAATAGCGTGATTCCATATTTACTTGAACATGACATATCCTGCTTGATCCCCACAGGGAGCTGAGCAGAGTACCTACACAGAGAGAAGTAAAAGCGTCGCCATGACTCTTTTGCCATAGTCAACTGTTGACTCTGGTAGCAGAGTCATGATGACTGGTGGGAGGGTCACAGCTACTCCAGTCATACCCCTTGCTCTTTGTACACATTGACTCTCCCTCTTGACTCTATCAGTGCAGTCAAGTACAGTAGACTCTGCCCACAGTCATTTGTAGTTTGACCCTTCATAAAGAGTGTTGACTCTGATAGTAGTTGCATATGAAACCACCTGTTGGGGCAACCAACACTAATTTGGTACCAGTGGCAACCACAAGGCAGAGCAAGGGTCTACTTTTGAAGAAAATGTCCGAGATTTTACCAAAATTTTCCAGTAAAACATCACATTTTCTTACAAAATATTTGCACCAGAGTGAATTTAGGCCACTCAAAAAAATAAAATGGTTTCTCATCACCGCGCGCATCATAAAAATCAGCTTTTGAGGAAAACTTTTTTTTTTTTTTTGCAAATTTTTGATGAAAAATATGATAAAAATGGACAAATATTGGCATATTTGGTATCAAATTAAAGCTAATACTGCCAGCATTGCAGTAGGATAGAGATAAATTACATTTTCCCTACTTTTAAAGGTCCATAAAGTACATAAGCACTAAAATGTGAATTTTGGTGATGAAAAACGTATATAATCCCATACATTCCCAGTGGGCACAAAATTCAGTCCAACGTTGAATCAACATTGTATCAACATTGAATCAACAGTAACAACCATTTATCAATGTTGATTCAATGTTCTGTGCCCACGGGATTTTAGCCCGCGAGTTAAAAAAAAAAAAAAAAAAAAGCCTCCCTCGTCACATTTCTCAGACATTGGTGATGAGAAACCACTTTTTTTTTTTGAGTGGCCTTATCAAGGAGATTTTACTAAATATGGTCTATTTTATTTCATTTTTCCCCAAACCTAGGAGCTTTTGGCCGAAAATGCCATAATAAGGGTAACATTTTGAGGTAAAAATCCCCATGACAATGGTAAGGGGTGTCGAAGGTCCAGCCGCACACCCGTGCCCCCCTCCCCCGGGCTCACAGGGAACATTCTTTTCTACTGATAGTACATGCAGTCATGCGTCTGATATTTTTGACGCACGACAGACCAGTTCTACTTTCATTGTTTCCCTATTTTAGTAAAATTTAGTAACAGTGGTACCTTTTATTAAGACTTAAAGATTAGGTTGTAAGAAATTTGTAAGACTGGGTTAAGACTCACTGTAAACATTTTGTCCGTGCACTTGCGTGAGCTAGGTGCCATCTGCATTTTTGACTATTAATTTGCTGTGGCTTACTTTTACTAGTACAGCTGCTGTTACTGGTTTTATTGCTTCTGCTATTTATGTTCACTATCCTGACACTCTGCTTTGGCGTATTCTGCTCCCGATATTGCTATTATTTCCCTTGGTGCCCGTGCTACTGATCGTAGTATATTGGTTTTGCTTCTATTGATATTGCTTTTGTATCCCCTGTGTGTACTGTCTCCCCTATTGCTTATGCTGAACTTGCTCATTACTTTTTAATTGCTCTTACCGATTTCTGATACTCCTGTTGTACCTACTGCATTTAATATATATATATATATATATATATATATATATATATATATATATATATATATATATATATATATATATATATATATGTGGACGTAGTCGTGCTATGGTATTGTTTTCACCTACCGTCATTCCCATTTATCACAGTCTCCATCTAAGTATGATACATCACAACTGTGAATATTTGCATGCAGATTGTCAAATGATGGCCCTTTGCATCAACTTTATAAACGGTTTGTGACGTTGTCGGCCATGGATTTGCATAACTCACATCTGAAGTATGTATTCCCTGAGGACATTGTAGAGGTCAGGAGCCTTGTACCTTTTTTCTATGTCACCCAAATGGTCTATCTATGCTACTGGCTATTGTTTTCATGTTAAAGATGTAAGGCATACACCAGGAGTTTATCATTTGAAAGCATTATAATGAACACGATGGCTGCGGGCATACTTAGCATAATTAAGTTAAAGATCCTGCCTTTTTTCATGCCTTCATTTGTTATTCCATAGCAGAGTCAAATGACTAACCTTAGCAAATATTGTATTAATGAATGACCTCAATGCGCTACGTGTGAGTGCCTTGGTGCCATAGGCTGTGCTATGACCCCATTGCAGAGTCATAGCATATGCCTTAAAATATTGAGACTCTGTTGCACGAACTCCTGGTTTGAGAAGTCTGCCTTCTAAATAAGATAAGTTTAAAAAAAGATAGCCAGCCATTTCTTTTATGATTTATCTCATAGAGACCGCGCCTTGAAAATAATGTGATAGAGACATTGACGGCAAAAGAGCAATGCACCCTTTAGCAAAGGCAATTACAGGGTGGAATATGAGTTATGTTTTTCCTCGTATGGGAACAGGCTATATTTTACAAACATTTGCTCACATAAACTATATATGCTTATTGGGCCTCCTATAAAGAAAGGCACATATTGTCCCAAGCTTCTCATGGTTGCACCCCGTGGAGAATATCATGAGATGAGACACCTAACATTGGATTTGATGAAAGACGAACAGACATATTCCTTTGTGACGCCCTAATATCCCCCAAAATGTAATGGCACACCTATATATCGTTACACCACTATGGCATCATAATTGTCTATGTAGTAAAATAAAGGGAGGGGTTACAGGTTATAGTATCACATTCCACTACATACATATGTGTAGGCCTAGGCCTACTATCATGCAAAGTAACATAAAAAATAGAAGTAGTACACCTTGCCAGTGCTAGTGGGCCTAGCCGCCTAGCCCCTCATACATAAACTAACTGACAGCTACGCTCCACACCTTGCCAGTGCTATGGGTATGGACCACCAAATTCGACATGGCGACATGGCTATTTCTTATATTCGACAATCAACATGAGGCCTAGTGACATGCGATATGAGGCTCAAAAAACATAGTGACAGGCGACATGAGCAGTTCTTAAAATCGACATGGGACATCGGCATTATTAAGCGACATTGACATGCGACAATGCCATTTTTTAAGATCGACAATCGACATGGTGACCCCCCATCCAGACCCCCAGTGCTAGTGGGCCTAGCCCCTCACACATAAACTACCTGACAGCTACGCTCCACACCTTGCCAGTGCTAGTGGGCAGAATTGACAGCTTTCCCTGACAAAATCCCCGACTTTATATCAGATTTCCCCAACAATCACATGTTTTTTAAATTGCTCTTTAAATACAGACATGCAAACTCTGAAGAGGAAAAAATGTGAGCGCAGGATCTTTGGAAGTGGGGGAATGGATGTCCTGCCGAGCACCGCAAACGAAGCGCAGCGGTCCAACTAGGGGGGTTTGGGGGCATGGCCCCCCCCCCCCCCCCAAGAAAATGTGAAATTCTAGACCTGAAATGGTGCATTCTGATGCATTTTGGCACAAAATATATCAAGTCTCAGCTCTGATTTATTCTCTTATGATTGAGACTGGAAATTTGATTATTTTTTTAGGAAAGGTTTTTTAGGAAAATTGGAAATCTAGACTTGAAATAGTGCATTCTGCTGCACTTTGGCCAAAAACATATTACAAGGTTTTGGGAAGATTTGACAATCAGACCTGAAATGGTGCATTCTGGCCAGAATTGTATCAAAGCTAAGATCTGTATTAGCCAGCCTTTTCTTTATGATTGGGGTTGGAACTTTGCTTTTTGGATGGAAAGGTCTTAGAAAATTCTGAAATTCTTGACCTCAAATGATGCAATCTGATGCATTTTGGCACATCTGGCATGTCTACCCCCATCTTAAACCAGCACTAAAATAGTTGTGTTGATTTGCCGCTCACATGTCACAGCAGTACTAGGGGGACTTGGGGGCATGCCCCCCAAGAAAATTTTGAAAATCAAGAAGGGAAATGGTGATATTTGATGCATTTTGATCTTCTTGTCTGATGAAATTACAAGTCCCTCCCCCATATAAAGGTAAACAGAGTTCTGGACGAATCACAAGAATGACCAATTTGGAGAAAGAAAAATCTGAGAAATCTGAGGAGTTTGCATGCCTGTAAATAACAATGTTGGTTCCTAAAAGATTTTCCCTGACAACATTTTAAACTCCCCGACTTCTGCAAAAAAACAGTATTTTATCCCTAACAAAATGTTGCCTGACCTGAAAATGTTATTTTCCCTGACACTTTCCCTTGCGGTAGACTACCACACTAGAAAAAGTGCCAAATGCCCTATGCTTTTGTAATGAAAAAAAGGAATCATGTCACCATTGTAAAATTTAATGATCACTTTGCTTTATCACAGATATCAATCCATAGTTAATTGTTTCAACTTGCACCTCGTTGCAATATAATAATTTAAAAAGAAATAGTACAGTTATATATGAGAATGTACTACAAATGTTGGAAATGTATCTATACGAAGAAATAAGTTTTCACCAGCGCAGTTTAGATACAGTTTACTCATGATCTTACTCAGAACATGAATATAAATAATAGCATAGGGTGTAAATTTCAGGGGTTTTCATTCTCAGTGCTCTCTAAGGTTGGCGGACATCCATGAGTTGCATGCAACTAACTTTACTTTGCAACTACACTTGTACATGAATTATATACACGAATGGAATTTTGCTACATTTAGATTTACTGTTCAGATTTGAAAACGAGATGAGTTATAAAACACGTGTTTGAAAAAGGCTTCCTTGAGTATATAATGACTTCAAATATCACAAAATAAAGTCAGTCACCGTTTCCTTGATAACATGATTTAACCATGTCAACTTCCTTGTTTCCTTTCTGATAAATAGGGATATTCTTATATCAATAATGAGTTTCGTCGTAAAGTCCATAGTTAACATATTATCACGTAACAGTTTTCATTTATGTATCACAATAAATGCCTTTGCGGCTATGAAATTAGGATTTTTACAATAATATATTATGCGATTTTTCTTCCATGCGTTGCATAAAAATTGTCTGTACAGTTTCCAGTGAAATCATCTACATGTTAGATTATCATATATATTTCACTTTGATAGCAGTTCATTTTCATCTCTATATACAGGTCCTGTAGTAATATACAGAGTGGCTTCTCCATGAACCACATTATTGCGCCTTGATTGCAGAAGTCGGCATAGAACCGAGGCTCTTCCCTGACACTGAGGGCCCCTGGCGGGTGGAAAGGGTACTGCTGGCGGCTCGGGCGCGCATGTGTTCAGCCATTCCAGGTAGACGCGAGAAGTAGTTGCGGGCTAACGTATGCTTATGCTTTACGCGATGAATGAAGACCTTGCCATAAGCCTGCAAAATGAGTGACAAAAGGACATGAGTTAAAATGAAAATTATAAATGGAATCAAACCTAAGAGTCCTACTCATTTCTAACAGTGTAAGAGCAGAACGCCTAGTTGGTCTTAGTTCGCTACGACTGAGCCAGATGGCAACATTGCATGTGTGGGCATCAGCCATATACACTCAGTGTTTGTATCATACAACAGGTGGAGGCACTTCTCTTCTAGGATTCCTTTCTCCCTGATCCTAGTGTGTACTATGCTTCAATACTGAAACCTAAGTTTGAAACATTTCTTCTGTAGGCCTTTTTAAAAGCATAACGTGTGGGGGTGTGGAATATTGATGGAACAGACTTCCCATGATTGGCGAATGTGAATGTTGACATGTATTTATTAAGAAGGAAATATCCCAATCGTCAGAGAAGAAAGGAAAGAAAGTATCAAGGTAATCTCAGCTACTCACCTCCTGCAAGTCCTCCAGTTTCTCATGTGCTGAGGCCTCCTCCTTGGTGAGCAGGATACAGTTCCATGGTGACCACTCCTCGGTACGGATCCAGCGTACCAGAGTCAGGTCATACAAGTCGTCCCATGCACTCAGGATGCTCTGACTGTTCCACACATTCTCAACCAAGTGACGCAAATCGTTCTCCTGTAGCCACAAAAACACATGTTAAGAACTTGACAGAAAAATCTCAGTTACTCTAGTCTTAGAAGCCTAACAAAAAAGCAATTCAAAAACAACTCCCCGCCAGCATCTGTGGACAGTATCGCTAAAACAATCCTTTACCTCCATTAAAAAAGGTTACAGTATTTCTTCTTTATTTCAATTTTTTCTATACAGCAATTTTTAGAATTCAAACTATTCTCACCTGGAGGAGGAAGGCAATCTTAGAGCCATCTCCGTAAGCATCCTCCTGGCGGCGCAGGTTCTTGAGCAGGAAGCGGTAGTGACTGTAGTCCTGCCGCACGCGAGCATCGTTGTCAGTCTTGCTGCAGTTACGACATGTACCGACAGCGCGGGAGTTGGACGAGAGCTGGAACTCTGTTGATGGGAGGTACTGGTTGCAACTGGAACAGAAGTAGATATTGCGGCGCAGTGTTGACGGGTCCTGTGGCACCTTGATGAGTCGTGCAGCCTCCGGGTTGAAGGTTGGTGTTTTGATGTACTGGAGGAAGAGCGTGGAGATGCGCTTGCGGAGTCCATCCAGACTTGTCTCCTTCACACCTCGCATCAGTAGATCTGCTTCACGGTCGATCAGTTCAATGATCTCCTGTGTGAGTTTGCAGTCGTGCTCCTACAATGCAAGCAAAACATTGCTTGTTAACATCAGTGATATTTACATTGGGTCTATGTGGTAGGGTGATCAAACTCATGGACATTGGTTAATAGCACCGAAATGAAAGGTTCATTTGAGGCTTTTCAATGGAACACTTGAGGCGCAGTATACGTTTTCATACTAGCAAACCTTTATATTTTGATTAGGCATTACACAGAATGCCTACCTTAACGGTGTGTTTGAGGGTGAGCAGTACATCGAGCCGCTCGTCCTGGGTAAGGTACTTCATGTTGATGCTGTTGTATATGTCCCTCATCTGCTGTGCGCGGATTGTGTATGGCGTGTCCATCTCAGTCATCTTTCCGTCCGGGCCACGCCATCTCTTTGGTGAAGCAGCCTAAAACAGAAAATATGGTAGGATGGACTTTTATAAAGGCTGTTTTTTGTATTTGTTTACAGGAACGGATATGATAAGTGGTACAATAAATCTACATTTTGGATTTGTTTTTCCCCCTCTTTTTAAGATATCCAAATGAAAGGACTCACTTTGTCAAGGAATTTCTGGACAATCAGCTTGCGGTTATCGGAGTCAGCTTCAAGTTTGTGTCGTCCGACAGAGGCAATGAGTTGGGTCTCCTGTTCGAGGAGCTGGCACAGTGCAGCCTTACGCTCTGCACCTGTCAGCTCAGCATTGATACGACCCACCTCCTCCTGCCGCCACTCTGAAACACAATAATCAGGCAAATATTAGTATTAAACCCTGCTTTTTTAATTGGCCAGTGGAATTACCATCCATTTATTGGGGTTGTGAGATGCTCCTTCCATATTTGATAGAGGTATGACCAGGTTTTCTTAGATTGAGTTGTTTTCTTAGACCAACCTGAGGAACATACCATTTGTATTGCATAACTTAAACTGTAAGTTTCTGTACCGATTCACTCTCTCTTAGTATACGAAATATATATATATATATATATATATATATATATATATATATATATATACATGTATATATATAAAATAATTAATAAATTTTTCTTACTTTCTAGCGCATTATATAACAGGTCAAAGTCCTCTTTTGTCTTGGGGTTCATCCTCCTTTCAAATTCCCTCTTGATGCGCTCTTCCTTCTCTTTCTTCTTCCTGGCCTCCTCTTCCCGCTCCCACTCGTGGCGGCGTGATTTGTCTACACGTACCTTGTCCACATATCGCCGGGCCAGCCATCGACGATAGTACTTTTGTATAAGTACGACCTATGGACAAGCATGTGAGGAAACATATTGATAAATAGTGTTTTCTTTTCATATGCTGATGTAATCAAATCTTTGGACAGCTATGAATGTGATTTATCTCCATCTGCATCAGGTCACTTGGCTTAACGAAGGTTCCCTAGCTGATACAACATACCACCATTTCATATACTACTATGACATATGCTTCCTGATTGCATTCCCAATTTCATTATACTACTTATTATGAAATGGATCTTGCATTACTTAAAAGCATACGTTGTCCCTATTCTAACTTGGCTGTATCAATATAATTCTAAATCTAATTCTAATACTGCTGTTAGGATTGCTACTTTAATAAAGAACGAGCCTGGACTGAAATAGTCTAGGGGCAATACGTACATTATCAAGCATGGTGGCCTTGTGTTCATCGGCTGTGGTGTATTTCCCTGGTGTGAGTAGCTTATCGGGCATGTTGCTCATGTAGACTCCAATCTTAGTCATCTGGGTGCTTGTGTCATTAGTAGTCTGCTGGAAGATATGACGTTGCTGTGAAGTTTGTGTATCGCGACAGAACTTCTCTACGCTAGACCCTGAGGCCTGCTTCTGCATGGTCTGTGCGCTGGCATGGTGGTACTCAAGGCCAGTTTCCTTATGGCGGTATCCACCGAGGAAGGGTTTCTTCCGCTGGCTCCGCTCAATCTCCACGACAACGTCCATGTACCCAGAAGGATCTGCTGACTGGCCACTGAAGCCTGCAAGCGGTAAAAACAAAATGTGTGTACAACATTAAAATCATCACATTTCACGTCTGTATGGACCATAATGAAGCTGATATAGTTAATAGTAGAATACAGGACGAAAATAAAGCATATGGCCAAAAAAAAAAAAGGTGTGTTTCAGCCAACCCGACCCTAGATTCAAAAAAGGGCCGACCCTAGCATTTTTTTCCCAATTTTGGAGATTTTTTTTTTTTTTTTTGATTTTTATTGTTATTTTTCTCAAATTTTACAAATTCTTTCAAGAAAAACAAGCTCCCAGTGACCTCAAAGGCCTGAATAATTGATTAACTTCAGAAAATGGCTTTTAAGAGGAATATGCAATAACTTCTTGATATTCCTAGTCAATAGAGGAATTATTGAATCATTCTGGTGAGTCGCGAGCCGATTTGTCTGGTTCCTGGTTCTCTCTATGTTAAAAAAAAAAGAAAAAAAAAAGAAAAAATCCGACCTACCTACCCTAGAAATTCTGACCATGTTGCCTGAAACACACCTTTTTTTTTTTTGGCCTATGGCGGAAAAATTAAAAACAGAAAGTTTATGTGAAATATCTGTAGAAAAATATATCGTTACACCACTATAGCATCACAATTTTCTATGTAGTAAAATAAAGGGAGGGGTTACTAATTACAGCATTAGGCCTACATTCCACTATGGTTGGTGTACTTTCATACATGTATACACAAGGAATAGCTAGCATATTTCCCCGTTTATAAGCTCAGGCTTATACAAGTACTAAGTGGGAAGCTGATCAGGCTTGTAGGCCCTACACGGGGCATTCTTATAGGCCTACACGGTACCGGGTAAAGGCTTATATTCTTATACGTGAAGAAACTCTATTACCGTCTCATAATTTCTAGAATTATCTGTTAATCCAACACATTTATTTCAATACTACCAATAATTTCCTTGCCAATTTAACTTTTATTTCTCTTTAAGATGGCTGTAGTCATATATGAGGTAAATATTGGTTACACAGCCGAAGGAATTAGGTGAATATGGTACCCGGTAGGCCTATTCAAAGTAGAAGTGGAGTTATGACAGGAAAATGTATTTTTATGAATAGGGCCTACTAATTTACATCTTCCAGCTTATAGGGCCTACATGGGGCCCTGGCTTATACGCGGGAAAATACAGTATGTGTATTGAGGATCTATGTGGACCCCTAGCTCTTCACCCATCAACATTTTTTCATGAGCTTAGGGGGGTCGGGGGGGGGGGGGTGAGTGTAAAAAAGGGCTAGACTTCTGGCAGGGATGGGGGCCATTCGTTGGGCCGGTAACCACGTTTCTAGGGTTACGTTTTGACGTAACCACGCACGGACGCCATATCCTTAGGAGCGCCAGTGCTTTCTGTCAGGGGGCCCCCAGAGCGTACTGATGTGGGGTGTAAAAATGGCCCTCAAAACGCCAGTGCTTTCTGTCAAGGGACCCCCAGAACGTACTAATGTGGGGTGTAAAAACGGCCCTCCAAATGCCAGTGCTTTCTGTCAGGGGACTCCCAGAACGTAATATGTGTAATGGATTTTTCAAGTTTTTGGCTCCCATAGTGTAATGATGTGTATTCTAGGACTGATTTCCCTCTTTATTTAATATAAATTGTGATGCTCAATACACATTATCCCACTCTGGTAAGTGTGGCTCAGAAATCAAAACTCATTAAAACGTTCTGGCAGTTCTATGGCAAATACACATTTTGTGTGTGTGATCAAACCTTAATACACATGAACCTACTATGGTAGATCTAGGTGGAAAACAAAAACGTTTTAGAACGTTTTGGCACTTCTGGTATGAAACATAATAGATGTACATTATCTGGTCTGATAGAGGTTCTAAATACACATGAGCCCACTATGGCAACATGGTCGCAAAGACAAAACGTTTTAGAACGTTTTAGAACGTTTTGGCACTTCTGGTATGAAACATAATAGATACACATTATCTGGTCTGATAGAGGTTCTAAATACACATGAGCCCACTATGGCAACATGGTTGCAAAGACAAAACGTTTTAGAACGTTTTGGCACTTCTGGTATGGAACACAATAGATACACATTATCTGGTCTGATAGAGGCTCTAAATATACATGAGCCCACTATGGCAACATGGTTGCAAAGACAAAACGTTTTAGAACGTTTTGGCACTTCTGGTATGAAACATAATAGATACACATTATCTGGTCCGATAGAGGCTCCAAATACACCTTGGCCCACAATGGCAACATGGTTGCAAAGACAAAACGTTTTGGAACTTCTGGTATGAAAAATAATAAATGTACATTATCTGGTCTAAATACAATCTCATAGGAACCAGTAGAACCCCTTGGATCGGGTACCCATCGGATTCTATTAGTATAAATGTACCTATTGGATTCTATTGATAGCTATTGGATTCTATTGGTACCAATAGAATCTATTGGTATCTATTTGATTAAATTGGTAGGGTAAGCTCACCTATTTCCGATCTACCACCATAAGTCGACCACCTACTTTACCATATTGTAGATCATGTGAAGTATTGTAGGAGAACATGATAAACGGAGAACGGGATAAACGGAGAACGGGATAAGCGGAGAACGGGATAAAAGGAGAACGGGATAAACGGAGAACGGGATAAAGGGAGAACGGGATAAATGGAGAACGGGAAAAACGGAGAAGGGGATAAACGGAGAATGGGATAAACATAGAAAAGGATAAAGGGAGAAAACGGAGAAGGGGATAAACGGAGAATGGGATAAACATAGAAAAGGATAAAGGGAGAATGGGATAAACGGAGAACGGGATGAACAGAGAATGGGATAAACGGAGAACGGGATAAAGGGAGAACGGGATAAACGGAGAATGGGATGAACGGAGAACGGGATAAACGGAGAATGGGATAAACAGAGAAAAGGATAAAGGGAGAATGGGATAAACGGAGAACGGGAAAAACGGAGAAGGGGATAAAGGGAGAATGGGATAAACAGAGAAAAGGATAAAGGGAGAAGGGACAAAGGGAGAATGGGATAAACGGAGAACGGGATGAACAGAGAACGGGATCAAAGGAGAACGGGATAATTGGGGAATGGGATAAACGGAGAACGGGATAAACGGAGAAGGGGATAAAATTGAGAACAGGATAAACGGAGAACGGGATGAACGGAGAATGGGATGAACGGAGAACGGGATAAGAGGAGAACGGGATAAACGGAGAACAGTATAAAGGGAGAACGGGATCAACGGAAAACGGGATAAACGGGGAATGGGAGAAACTGAGAACTGGATAAACAGAGAACAGGATAAACGGAGAACGGGATAAATGGAGAATGGAATAAACGGAGAGGGGGATAAATAGAGAGCGGGATAAACGGAAAACGGGATAATGGGAGAATGGGATTAATGGAGAGGGGGATAAATAGAGAACGGGATAAACGGAGAACGGGATAAATGGAGAATGGGATGAACAGAGAACGGGATTAACGGAGAACAGGATAAACAGAGAACGGGATAAATAGAGAACGGGCTAACGGAGAACGGGTTAAAGGGAGAACGGGATAAACTGAGAACAGGATAATGGGAGAATGGGATATTTGGAGGAGGGGATAAACGGAGAAGGGGATAAACGGAGAAGGGGATAAAAGGATGAATGGAAAAAGGGATAAACGGAGAAGTAGATAAACGGAGAACAGGATAGGCGGAGAACGGGATAAATGGAGAATGGGATGAAAGGAGAACGGGATAAATGGAGAACAGGATCAACGGAGAACGGGATAAATGGGGAATGGGATAAACAGAGAACGGGATAAACAAAGAAGGGGATATGAGGAGAACGGGATAAACGTAGAACGGTATAAAGGGAGAACGGGACCAACGGAGAACGGGATAAACGGGGAATGGGATAATTAGAGAACAGGATAAACGGAGAACAGGATAAAAGGAGAACGGGATAAATTGAGAAATGGATAAACGGAGAAGGGGATAAACCGTGAACGGGATAAATTGAGAACGGGATAAACGGAGAAGGGGATAAACGGTGAACGGGATAAGAGGAGAACGGGATAAATGGAGAACTGGATAAAGAGAGAAGAGGAGAAATGGAGAAATGGATAAAGGGAGAAGGAGATAAAGGAAGAAGGGGATAAACGGAAAAGGGGATAATCGGAGAACGAGATAAACAGAGAAGGGGATAAATGGAGAATGGGATAAATGGAGAACGGGATAAATAGAGAATGGGATATACAGAGAACGGGATAATGGGAGAATGGGATTAACGGAGAGGGTGATAAACAAAGAAGGGGATAAACGGAGAACGGGATAAACAGAGAACGGGATAAACGGAGAACTGGATAAACAGAGAATTGGATAAATGGAGAATGGGACAGAGAACGGGATAATCGGAGAACGGGATAATCGGAGAACAGGATAATTGGAGAATGGGATATACCGAGAAGGGGATAAATGGAGAAGGGGATAAACAGAGAAGAGAATAAAAGGATGAACGGAAAAGGGGATAAACGGAGAATGGGATAAACGGAGAATGGGATAAAAGGAGAATGGAATAAATGGAGAATGGGATAAACGGAGAATGGGATAAAGGGAGAACGGGATAAACGGAGAATGGGATGAACGGAGAATGGGATAAAGGGAGAACGGGATGAAGGGAGAACGGGATAAATGGGGAATGGGATAAACAGAGAACGGGATAAACGGAGAATGGGATAAACGGAGAAGGGGATAAACAGAGAAGGGGATAAATTGAGAACAGGATAAACAGAGAATGGGATGAACGGAGAACGGGATAAACGGCGAGCGGGATGATGTACAGATGGCGACACTTTTGAAAGAGTGTAATGGGGAGAATATGATGAACATATGACGTACACATGATGTACACTGTTGAGAGAGTGTGTAATGGGAAATATGATGTACACATGACGTACACATGGTCTACACTGTTGAGAAAGTGTAATGGGGAGAATATGATGTACATATGACGTACATATGACGTACACATGGCGTACACTGTTGAGGGAGTGTCTAATGGGCAATATGATGTACAGATGACGTACACATGATGTACACTGTTGAGGGAGTGTCTAATGGGCAATATAATGTACACATGACGCACTAAAGCGTTTTACCTCAAAAATCAAGCATAAGATCACTGTAGATACCCTACTGCCATAATGTTTTAAAACGTTTTACTTTCAAATTGTAGCATAAGATCACTGTAGTTACCCTACTGCCATAACGTTCTAAATCGTTTTACTTTCAAATTGAAGCATGAGATCACTGTAGCTACCCTACTGCCATAACGTTCTAAAACGTTTTACTTTCAAATTGAAGCATGACATCACTGTAGATACTCTACTGCCATAACGTTCTAAAACGTTTTACTTTCAAATTGTAGTACAAAAAACGTATCAAAACGTTTTAATGCTATCCTATGCATATTACAGGCAGAAGTGCCAAGTCCTGCTAATGTGTATTGGGAAAAAATGTTAATTAGCATGAAATTCATTATATTATATGGTATAACTGATGAAATCTTCAGATTATACTCAACTAGAAGCATTTAACCGTACTGACAACTCAAAATAATTTGAATTGAGCTATTATATCATTACAAAATCGACTTCTATATTTACCATGTTATTTCAAATATTGCAAAATTAAGATATTATCGATTTTCAAGGTTAACTACTACTAATTAAGCATTAAGTTATAAAGTATGGGAAGACAGTAGTCATTGTACCTTTTATCATACATATACATTATAAAACAAATATTAATAATTTGGTGTAACATAGGCCTTAAATATTACATTAAAATCCTTGAAATATGTGAAAACCACTGGCGTTTGGGGCCTTCATCCATCTAGATTTCTGGCATTTGGAGGGCCCTTTTTACACCCCACATCAGTACGTTCTGGGGGTCCCCTGACAGAAAGCACTGGCGTTTTGAGGGCCATTTTTACACCCCACATCAGTACGTTCTGGGGGTCCCCTGACAGAAAGCACTGGCGTTTGGAGGGCCGTTTTTACACCCCTCATCAGTACGCTATGGTTGTGCTAAGGATATTGGCCCGGGTACAGTGTCGTCGCCTGTGCTCTCTGCTCTGCGTTTTGAAGTGTCTACACTGGCACCCTGCGCATAGATAATGTCCGATTATGGCCATGATTTTGCTTTAAACGCTTAATGGTTCGCACACCATGGCCGGGGGTACCGTACCCTTCAGCAGTATTAAAATAAAGCCCCCACCTGTCATAAATTTGAAGAAATTAGAGCTTGAACGGCGCCCGGCGTACTGAAGCATCTAAAAGTGTACCCGGCACAGTATGGCGTCCGTGCGTGGTTACGTCAAAACGTAACCCTAGAAACGTGGTTACCGTCCGCACGAATACCGGTAGGCTACAAATAAATGTAGGCCTATAGGCACCTATATAATCAAAGCTTTTTCGCAAGGGAAGGGGACTTTATATTTTACCTGGAGTTGAGGGGGGGGGGGCTACATATACCCTGGTAGGCCTATTTAACCTAATGGAATATTTTCGGAAGGGAGGACCACTTTTTCATTTGCCTCAAAATGGGAATGGGGGGGGGGGCTATATACCATAGGCCTATACTAAATAGGCGTCATTCCAACAGAATATATGCGATTATTTTTTTTTTGGGGGGGGGGGGCGATTTCTAGCTAGGGCCAAGTAGATGGCGGCAAAATGAATGGCTCCACCACAGTGCTGCCATCTAGTACTTGGCAGTTTAACTACAAACTCGGCAGTTTAACAACAAACTCGGCAGTTTAACAACACAACTCGGCAGTTCAGCAACAAAACTGGTAATTTCTGATGTTAGATCAGTGAATTTTGATATTAAATCGGCGAGTTTTGATGTTAAATCGGTGAGATTTGAGAGTAAATCAATGCCAGCAGCGCCGTAGGCTCGGTAGCGCCACCTGTTGCTTTTGACAGTACTAAGATGTTGCCTGGCAACATGGCAATGCTTGGCAACGTTGAGCACTTGCTGCAAGTTTTTGTGATGTGTTTATGTATTGAGATAAAAACTTTAAAAGAGATATAAAAACCGAGATAAAATGAAAAATAAAGACGGATGATAGCTGCCATGGCATGTCAGGAATCAAATGGTGGGTAGAACTATATGAAATACCCCTTAATAATGAAAAAATCGGCACTCAAACACCTACTTCCCATCAGACAGAAAAATCGCCATCTTGGACAATTTTCGTGCACTTCAATGTGCAGCAGAAAATTATCTGTTATTTCAAAAGAATGTATTTGAAATTGTCATATTGATAGTAAATCTATAGCTGATATATCCCTTAATGATATCTATGAAAAAATATTGTGATATTTTAAGTTTGATGTGTAAAAAATATAGATTTCTTGAGATAACCGCTTCTAGAGTAAAATGTCAAATTCTTGGTTTTGTAAATGCTTCTAAAATGTTTTTTGGAAAATTAGTTTTTGAATTTCTTTTTGGATGTGTTGTAGCACCGACAACAGTGAACACAATGAATGCAATATGTTTGAGTTAAGTAAATGGAATGTATGCGATTTTTGGGGCTAAACACAAACGAAGCATTTTCTCATAGCTAACATTGCTATAAACAGCCCAAAATCGGTTAAATCGGCACAAGAACAGGTATCTGCAGCGCAAAACTGGCCGTAAATGATTTATCTCAAGAAAAACCTTCATGAAACTTTGATAGAAAGTTATATAATACACAAATACATAATTGGGTGAATTTATAAGACGGAAATGTTATATTTGATGTTTGTAGAGGGAAAAAACTAAAATGGGCCACCCCCCCTACAGAGGGAGGGCTACTACATTATAACGTTACAATGGTGATAGATTGTGTTAGCATTTTAGGGTAACCCCTCCCAATAATCATGGGGACTCAAATGGAAGTCATGGAAGTCTAAATTTGAAAAATGTCTTGGGCTAAATCGTAGGTCCATACTATTTTAGAAATTCAACTTACCTGTAGGTACCCTGACTGTGATAACGTCTGGCATGTGGTACTCCTGACGAGGTCGGAACGGTTTCATCGGGTTGTCGATAGGGTCAGCCGACTGGATTTCCAATCGCACTGTGCCATTAGGCCCCACCCCCAGGTCACCCAGCGTTGTGGTGTCCTCCAGGGTACGACCTGGTAAGAGAATTTTGTGTTGTTTCAGCATTCTATCATATGTACGGTGTTTTCTATCAAGTTAATGTGCAAGTGTATCATCCCATAAAACTATCAATGGTTGATCACTGTTCATTATTGAAATCTTGACTTGCTATGATATAAACCTATGCCGTCGTGATTTCGTTTGAAGATTCTATTTCTACTCTAGTCATTATGTGTAGTAAATACATCAATCTTACCATCGAAAAGTAAAACCAAAACATTGGCAGCCATCTTCAGCTCATTCGAAAAGTGATCCCGAAGTTCCTTTAGTGTTTGGCCCAGGTGGCATCTCAGAGTAGCCACTTGACCACTCGGCATCAAAACAAACTTGACTGAAAGGGAATTATTTTCATAAATACTTCATACAAGTCAAAAAAGGATTGTTACACGAAATCTTAACAATCGGATATAATCGTATTTGAGAATTTCTTGGGGACAGATGAGGTTACACTTGAACTTGAATGCTTAGCCAGCAGAAGTCTTATTCGATAAGTTTTTAAAATGTTAATTTGATATTATGATAATAAATAATTAAATATGGGCAAAAAGTGTTATGATTTACCTGTGGCGGTGGCATCTCTGTCATAGCGAGCGGTGGATGGTGTGTTGTCTGGGCTTGGTGCATGTGGATCTACGTCAGCTTCTTGCTGGGCAGATGGATCAGTACCCGTACCAACTGCCTCGGTCTCAACATCTCCTTCGTCTTCCTTAGTCTCAAGCTCCTGTCCATCAGTTTCTGGTTCAGCGGCTGGAGTTGCTGCAGTCTCTTCGGCTGCAGGTTCTGTGGGTTCCTCAGCCGCCTCCTCCTGAGCAGCCTCAGGGGCGGCTTCTTGTACCTCAGCTGTCTCTGCTTGGGCATCTTCTGTCTGCTCAGCAGCTGGTTCTTCTGCTGGTGCGGCTTCTGCTGGTGCAGCTTCTTCTGGTGCAGCATCTGCTGGTGCAGCATCTGCTGGTGCAGCTTCTGCTGGTGCAGCTTCTGCTGGTGTGACCTCTGGGGCGGCTTCTTCTGGCGCAGCATCTGCTGGTGCGGCTTCTGCTGGTGCAGCGTCTGCTGGTGCTGCTTCTGCTGGTGCGGCTTCTGGTTCTGCAGCAGGCTCGGTTTTAGCTTCCTCTGTCGGGGCCTGCTCCGCAGGTGGCTGATCACCTGTCTCCTGGGCTGCTTCTGGAGCCGCTGCTACCTCCTCGGCAGGAGCAGCTTCTGTAGTTTCTGCTGGTGTTGCATCAGTTTCTGCAGTAGCTTGCTGTTCTCCACCTTCCTCAGTGGGTTTTTCTGTTTGTTCCTGTTCTGTAGCAGGGGCAGCCTCAGCGGGAGCTTGCTCCACTTGTTCCCCAGCCGCTTCAGTTGGAGGTTGCTCGGCTTGTTCTCCGGTCCCCTCGGGAGCCGGGTCGGCTGCTGTCTCGGGTTGATCCGACATGCTGAAATGACATCATCACAATTAATATCCTTTTATAATTCATGTATCTAATGTTTCATGAAGTAGGCTATCTATTAAGGTACTGTATAATCAAAAGGGGATTGATATTCAAACAGGGTTATAAATGAATCAGAACCAGCAAATATACCCCTTAGGCGGGCCGTTGATGGCCCAATACTGGCAATGGTAATTGGGCTGGTGTCAGCCATATAGTTCTGGCCCAGTAAAAAGGGTGCAAAATGGCGGTGCGGCACTGTGCCAGTACAGTATGCCATAATTGGCCCAGTACAGAGCCTGTAGTACTGGCCCACCTATGCTGGCATGCCAATACTGGCCAAGAACTGTATACCAAAAATCTGGCCAATATACTAATTATACCATGTGTTATGAGATTTATTTTTTTTAGACAAAATGCATCACATTGCCTCCCAGTGCACATCTTGCACCCATAGATAGTACATATAATGTCATATTAAAGATGGGTTAGGAGCTAATTTTGGGTCGATTTTTATTTTTCATTTACAGAACATATTAATGTTCATAATGGCCATATAAATATGTGTATAGCTTTTTAATTCATTCCGATGATTACAAATGCATCAAATATAGAGAAAACCAGGTTAGGGGACCCTTTTCTGTAATAGTGACGGGTCCCCTAACCTATTCTGACCTGGGGTTCTCTATATCTAATGTATTTATATGTATCAGAATGCTTTAAAAAACTACAAACTTATTTATACGGACATTATAAACAAAAATACCTTGAAAAACTGAAAAATAAAAATCGACCCCAAATTAGCTCCTAACCCATCTTTGAGCAATCTGTCTTTCCTCAACCTGTTTTAACAACCAGGAGTGAAGGAAACCAATTGTATTCACATATACCACAGCCTGGCAGTATAAGAGCTATTTTTATTCAAACATGAGTTGTTTATGATGAAAAGCTTGTTATTCTCCCCTAATATTTGATATCCATTTCATAATTTTGTATCAAATAGATTTCCTGTGATACCAGTTTCATGATGAATTAATTCTCACCTTTATGATACAATGTGAACCAGAATTATTAAGTTGTGATAATGCAAATAGGCCATATATATCTCACAAGCCATGCATTGATGATATCTAGTGGCGTAATTGGGAACTAATCTAGCTGGATTGCCAGTGCTGGTCCAGTACAGGCATACCGGTAATGGCAAACAGTATATTGCTAGCACCCCAGGTCAGCACTAAAGCTTTACACGGAGGCAGTAATGGTATAGAAGTGGCACAGTAATGGTGGTGCTGGGCCGTTACTACCAGTACTTGCCAGTACAATGCCAGTATTGGCCTGGTGCAGGCATGTTTGCTGGGTAGGATTTGTCCAAATTAAGGGAGTGTTCATTTATTAATTAGAGGGGGATGGTGAGGAATCGTGCAGAACCTGAGGCGCAAACAATTTTTACGCGCCCCTCCCCCCCGAGAGTGTGTAGAATGTTTCGTGCCCCCCGCCCCTTGCCCTAAAGGAATTAGGCGCCAGGAATCAGCTGAAGGCTCTCCGTTTTTTGCACATGCTAACATATTTGTACAATACTATACATTTGTAGTAGGCCTATTAAATTGTCAATAGCGTAGGCATGCACCATACTACATGTTAATTGCACTAGTGGACATACTCTCCTGGGAACATAGATATGAAAATCTTTCCAATCTTAAAAGCGGTAATCTTGAAAACGTTTCCCTCCATATTTTAAGATAATTTTAAGATAATAACATTTTATTTATTTCAGATTGTCCTAGCATGACAATTTTAAATTGAAGAGTCTAAACACCAGATGGCACCACAGTATTATACCTGGCGCAGTTGTCCATAGTTGTGTTTGATATCAGTTTTGAAGAAGAAGAAAGAAAGAAAGAAAGAAAGAAAGAAAAGGGGGTTTGGACTTTGGGGGCAGAGCCCCTGATATGATACAAAATACTACCAACAATAAATAAATATGGGTCAAAAAAGAAAAAAAACAGTGAGCATATTAAAGTGGTGCCATCTAGAGCGGGTTTACCGAGACGATAATCTTAAAAGCGAGCACCGTTTTTAAGATAATCGACTTTAAGATTATCGTTTTTAAGATTGGAAAGATTTTCTTGTCCATGTTGCCAGGAGTCTGTCCCGACGTCGGCGACGAGCATGTTAGTATATATACATGTTAATTGGCATGTAATATGTAGGCCCTAGACCAAACTGTTGGTAAACACTTTAAAAGCTTTGAAGAGGAAACCTATTAAACTTATTATAGGCCTAGTCACTTCATTTGTATCTGTAGGCCTCATAAATCTCAGGTTCTTGGATGATAATACTGAAGAATTGATGTTTTGGTACGTCTATGGACCAGTGGTGATGAACACAAAGCAGCCAAAAACAGACCCATGGTATCAGCAAACGAATGGCAGTGGGGTGAGTGGCAGTGTTTTGATCAGTTTGTGATTCGAGTAGGTGACCCACAACAGCCCGAACTGTGAGTGTGAACAGGCCACGGCCCACGGTCAGATTTTGACAAAGTCAGAGACAAAATTCATCCGTCTGAAACGGTCGATGGACGTGCTCGTTTTGACAACACCTCAGAAAGTGGCATGTTAAGTCGCAAAGTGTAAAATTGTCTTACCTTAAAGATGAGAGAAATAAATTATAACGAAACCATTACAAATATCGGTGGGTTTCAGCAGCGGAGCGGCCGCGGGACAGGAAGTTGTTACCGTGACGTCACCGTTGCTAGGGCGTGCCGAGTACCGTCATAACGCCGTCTGTGATTGGTGCCCGTAATACAGAAACCAATCAGGGTCAAGCTTTTGGCCGGCTTCGGCACGCACCCGCTCCCGCAACAACCCCGGGCATCCCGCTCAGGATCGTCCATAACAACAGTTAGGACGTACCGTTACCTCTTCAGCCTTTAGAAATGAAGACAAAAATGTAGGACAGGAGCCTACAATAGACGAAACCATTCTAACTGCTACACCGGGGGTGATGAAGATACATCGCGCCTTGAATTATTAGTTATAAGGGAGTGGACATTAAGAAAAAGGTAGGTCGAACGTGCGGACTCTGGCGAATGTTTTGCTTGGATCCAATATGGCGCTGTGTTTACAGTTCTGACAGGTGGTTTCTCTGACCGGAGTATTGAAATAAAACAGGTATGCACTGTTTACAAACCCTGATCAGTGTCGTCAGTTCGTCTTGAAAGAGTGCAGTTTCTGTAGATGGTGAATTGGTCTTCATGCGACACAGGCAACACCTGTTTTCGAGTGCTAGTAGGTCTAGACAGAAGACGAGCAAGTGCCCGTTTCTCATAGCGACCTCCTGCTCCAGCTCCCGCTTCCCACTCGATCGATGAGCCGGTCTCCAATGCCTATAGGCCTACTAGGGATAACACACCAAAATTATTTTTCCGGTATATTAAAATAACATGTATGCATCTGAAAGTACTGATATTGAGAAAGACAATGCACTTTAGGGAGTGATAATTTTTTATCAACAGGGGGGGGGGGTGGTTTTCCGCGCGTAGCGCGCGAAAAAAATTTCACCCCCCCCCGGTCAACGGGTCGAAATTTTTTACCCCCCCCCCCCTAAGGGTCGGAAATCGGCGCGCGCGCGGGCCCTTTGACGCATAGTAACGCGCGGGCTTTTTGGGCCAAAACAGGTTAAATTTTTTTGACCCCCCACAAGAGGGGTCCAAATTTTTTACACCCCCCCCCGGTCAAGGGGTCCAAAAATTTTTGCCCCCCCCCCTGTTGATAAAAAATGGTCACTCCCTTACATCATAGAAAAGGACCCTCTAGAAGCCAAGCTATGCACTTTTAAAGTAAAGAAGTTTGTAAGATTTTCCTTTTTTTTCTGTCAGTGTCTCTGTGTACACACTGCCATGCTGGCTGCAGCAGGGATGGGCCGTTTTTGTATTTCATTTCATATAAATGGCCATAACTGAGCCGTAGATTGGAATAGGTAAAATCCAATGATACCAATAAAGAGAGAACACTTTAAGGATTGATATGCTATGTTTTCAGAAAAAAATAACCAGGTGGGTATTTTTTATCACAGTGGAAAGTCAAAGTTTTGTGATTGCTCCAAATTCTACATGCCTCAATTTCTTGCATTTTCTGCTAAAATATACCTCTTTTATATTGGCTTGTGCCAAGTTGTGCTACAAGACCAGAAATCAAAAGTAAACATATGAGGCAATGTTCTGTAAACGTGTGAGAAAGTGTGAGAAATTTTAAGTAAAAAAATAAAAGGTCCAAATTTAAAACCCTTAGAATTTGCTACAATTTCCACAAAGATTTCATTTTTCCTCATATTGAACAGTCAGGTTTTAACCTTTAAATATAGGGGTTAAACTTTAAAATCGATCTAGTATTAAGCAAGATATTTATAAATCATATTCTAATGTAATTACAAAAATGTATCGGTATGCCCATCAATACCCCTTCGGAAATGATATCCTATTTCCTTAACCGTTGGACCTAGAGTAAAATCACTCACAGATTCTGAATCCTTGGTCATTTCTACATGAGATGACCAAATATGGTTAAATTTGACTAAAGGAAAGGACCCGTAAATAGCGTTTACTATGGTGACAGATAGGACTCCGCGGAAATAGGCGCTGGGGTGTTATCCCTACCTATACTTGATGAATTGTGATACTTTGATTATTTGCTGTACCGTAATTAGGGATGGGATTATACCAGACCAATCTTGTCATATTTAATCGTCATTGGTTAACCATAGGCCTAGTCGGCCGAAGGTAGAAGACGCCAATGAAAATTAAGACTTCATTGTAAAGAATGTGATGATAATTAAAGCATTAGGGATTTATCTAGGCCCTATGCCTATGGCTATGTTATTGTTATGATTTACAAACAATTTATCTAGCTTAGGCTATGCCATTACTGAAACAAATACTACTATACCTCGCATTTGGACAAGCACCGTTATTTAATTAGAATAAAATGAATAAACTCACTAGATTCTAGTCTAAACATCTATATTATTAATAAACTTTGCTCATAGACATAGTCTATTAGCCATACTAACATACTAGGCATAGGCTATGACATAGCTATATAGATCTAGATATAATGAATATACTATTGAACATTAATAGATTAATCTATATTATAGTACATTATAGCCTAACATAGCCATAGGCCTAATTAGGGTTAGGCACACGTTTATAATCAGTATAAACCTAAGCCACGTCTAATACTAAGGGGCCAAAAATGCACCCTTACCCTAGGTCGAGAACTCCTACCTCTCTCCTACGGCTCAAAGACAGTTCGAGGCTCTACGATCTACCTTACCCCAGGGTTGTCAACCTTTGGGAATAAGCAAAAGTGAGAGTAGGTGGGTTGGGGCATGCTCCCCATGAAATTTTGTCTAGACTTGAAATGGTGTATTCTGATGGATTTTGGCACAACATATATAAATCTATTTTGGAGGGAACGATTTTGGAAAAGTGTTAAGGTCTGTAGGCTTGAAATGGTGAGTTTTGAGAGTAAGTGCTATCTTTGGTTTTAATAGGAGTATTGGCAAAATTCTTTCAAAGTTAGAAAGCCCTGAATTTTTGTTTCAGATAATGCTTTTGAGATATTTTATATTTTGGCATATGAATTACCATAAGAACATAATCATGCTTATATACCACCATGCCAAGAACGGGAATTGGCCACAGCACCAGTGGGAATACTAAATCCATAGCAATACATATCATTACTTGCCAACTTGTTATTAAGTAAGCAGCAGACCGACTTACAAGTTACAGAGCGACAATCTAAATTAAAGGAAACCATATTGGCCTGTGTGCATAAAAAGTTTTCGGCAACAGTTGAACACTGTTGTGAAATCCCAATTGTCTATCCCTTTTCTATTGGGTGTCACTTTATTATGTTTACTGTAATGCTAAGTGTAATTAGTTGGCAATGGTTGCTGGACCTATACAAGCTACTGGTACATGTATTGACGGGTATTGATTTTTTAGACCACATTGAAACATCAATATGTAAAGCTTGAGCAGTATCCATTAAATGTCACTAATACAGTAGGCAATGCATTGTGCGACAAATATCTTTTAAAACCTTTATGGACATGATTTCATGAAAAATACCAGAAAGAAGTATATCGCCAATATAGCCAACTATGTTCCCCCTTCTAAAACGGATATGCAGTTAGAAAACGAATACTGAGTATCAAATGCACATGCACAATGTACTTAAATGGTTCACTTAAATATTGCATATTATATTAGCAATGTTGTTTTATACTTAAGATATTACCAAACTTCCCAAAGTACCAAGCGGCTCTGTTACCTAACCCTGGCAGTTTTATGGGGGGAGGGGAATGACTCATTCATATTTAATAGCTCCACAGATATCACTTTGCAGGCCACACTTAAAAAAGCATTTATCTAAAGATAATTACAGTAAAATTCCGCTACAACGAATTCTGTTACAACGAATTTTCGGATATAGCAAACAAATTGCTGTGCCAGAAACCATTTTCATACATTTCTATAGTAAAAAGATCCTGATTTTACGAATCTTTTCATATGGAAATTCGCTTATAACGAACTTTTTTTGGGCCATTAATGCGTCAAGGACAAGCCCCTGGCCTCTACAACCCGCTTTCCCAGATCAAATAGAAGTCCTACCCTTCCTACAGGCCGCTCAGGCCCCACCCCCCCGGCCTTCCACACCCCCTCCCCGACCTGATGTCCAGAGTTCAAACAGAAGTCCTACCCCTCCTACAGGCCGCTCAGGGGCCGTGGGTACCCCCTCCCCCCCCCCCCACTGCCTTCCACCCCCCCCCCCTTCGACCTGATGTCCAGAGTTCAAACAGAAGTCCTACCCCTCCTACAGGCCGCTCAGGGGCCGTGGGTACCCCCTCCCCCCCACTGCCTTCCACCCCCCCCCCCCTCCGACCTGATGTCCAGAGTTCAAACATAAGTCCTACCCCTCCTACAGCCGCTCAGGAGCCGTGGGTACCCCCCCTCCCCCCCCCCTGCGCATTCCTCCTGCCCTGCCTAACATCCCAACTTAGGGTAGGTGTTTATCTATAATCTATATACATGTATATATAAGGAGTCCGTAGGGTTTCTAACAAATTAGGGTGCCCAAAATGCTCTATTTGGATACTACGAAATTCGTTTATAACGAATTATTTTGCCTGCCTAAAGGACTTCGTTATAACGGAATTTTACTGTACTACATTAGATCACAGAAAAGTGACTTCTTTTATCTGTGATTAGATGAGAAAGGGTTCATTTCCGTGCACAATATTGTTCAGTCATAATACTTGAGGGGTCACACAAAATAACCGGTACACAGAATGTGTAAACCAATGCAGATTATTTTTTCATCCTAGCCATGCCCATGTTCCCACCAATCCGGCAAAACAGCTGGGAGACCAGCGATGGGCGGAACAGCTCGCCCAAGATTATCAATTCTGTGGGTAGTGATTCGCAAGTAAGCGCTCCTCAATCGCAGTCATGCCTTTTTATAGACCTTGGCTGAGGATGCACCACACAGCGGTTATGCAACACTTGAAACTAAAATCTTTTCACTTATACAATCACACCATATTCCAGGCTTATTTCACCGGTCTGTATTACGTACACTCAGTGTCGAGGCAGCATTTGGTATATTAATTGTATACATGTTCATGCGCTTCCTGTCGATGCTTTTAGTCAGAAGTTGATTTATTCTGCATGATAAACTGCCTTACTTCCACCTGAATGGTAAAGTGGCTTATATATAAAGTTAATTTTCAGTGGAGTATAACTAGTCAAACTTTCATTTTGCATGCAATTTCTTTTTTATAAAACAGTGTACTACTCTGTTGGCGGATACTGTATAAACACGTAGCAACCTGTTTGAATTATAACCGCATGTATTGTATACATGTTCTGTCTAACTCTGCACTGTTTTAAGTATGTCATGGATTGCTCAATCGAAACAAAACAACAATATGTTATTGAAACACACACGTCATATATTTGAACTGAAAGGTGCTGGAATAGATTTCTTAATATCAAATCGTCAAAATCGTCAAAACATCAATACATGTAAAATTATATCAAATACTTATTGATCACCTATAAGTTTTAATTGTTTGGAATTATCATAGCTAAGACGCTCAATGACACATAAATCAACATAACATTTTTGACAATACGCTATACATGTAATTGCAATCCTTTTTAGATGTCGAATTCTGCGTCAAACACCACAAAGATGGCCAACCGGTCATACCGTGGTGTGGGGGCAGATGGCCTACCAAGGCTGCCACCCATCGAGCGACCCTCAACCAGGGAAGACCCATTCGCCAAGAGTAAACTCATGACTTTCCGCATGGCAAAACACAGACAAGACCTACTCAAGAAAATCATGTAAGTACTCACAATTGAACCTTTTAAGGCCGAATAGTCCTTTAATGCACACATGCAGTCTGGCGAGTAACTCACCATTATGCACACATGCAGTCTGGCGAGTAACTCATAACTCGCCAAGACGTCATTCAGATACTTCTGAAGATTTGGCAAACTGAAGTAGACCTCTTTAACCAATGTAGTATTGATTGGTGATTCGTGAGTAATTAATGATTTGAAAGTTTGCCAAAGTTTCTAATTTGAACTACAACAATGGCCATTGCATCCTTCAGCTACGACAATGCGATGCAAGCATGGGAAGAGACGGTGGACTTCAACAGTTCTCGTCCCGACGCGGAACCAGAACCCGCATATCCTAAAGAGGTAAGCTTTCATTGAAAAAAAGAGTCTCAATTAAATGTAGACAATTAAGTGTTACTGTTTACTTACTACATCAGTACTGAGTTCAGTAAATTCTCTCTTTATAATCCTTGTGAACAGACTGAATTCAATGTTATGTGTTGTATTTCTACAGATGTACCTTTCATAACTTAGAATTTCAAGATGGAAGTATTCTCCTAAATAGCTTTCTTTGTAAGGAACTATAGAATCTTTATGTGGTTGTATTATATGTTAATAATTACAGAGACCAAATCTGTATTCTTTCAATGTTTTCCATAAAGCAGTGTGATAGTAGAGATCCTTCTTGACCATTGCTTCTGAGGGGATGGGTATAGCAGGTCTCTAATAGACCAATTTTACTGTGAGGCCAACGTCAATCTTTGAATGTTTTCCCATATTTCCTCGATGGGAACGTTACACTGATTTTGGAACTGGTACAATGCTTTTAAACATCTTAATCCCCTAATCCATTAGGAAGTAAAACCACATGTGGACCCACGAGTGGTACGTTTGATAAGCCAACGCTTTAGGCACAGAATATTGTATTTACATCCATATAGTCTAGATATCTAGAGATGTTGTATTATCAGCTTCTCAATAATTTCCCACAATATAACATAAGCTAAAGTTTATGCAAAATGTAGAAATAAGCTGTTGCACAACGCACATCAACGTACATGAATGAAATTTAGGGGAGAGGGATTAAGAACTAAAGATTATATGCAATAACAAAAGGATGATATGACAACTGATAAATTGTACTTGTAAATAAAGCGTGGTAACGAAAAGGAAGTAAGTCTGGCTTCGATGTTCTTAAATCCTAAAATGTTGTTGAAAGTTTGAACGCATGTCAAGAATGTTGACATTAGTGTTCCAAATGCATGAGAATACTATGTTCAACTATTCAGTGTTGAAAATAAGTGGGATATCAAAACAGAGGGAACCATAATTATTATCACATAATTATTATCTATAATTTAGATGTTTAATGTTCGTTGTATCCCACGGGCATGTCAATACACCAAAACACATAGCACAGTCACAGATAAAATCAATTTTTATAGATTAATAGAGTGGACACAATATTTCATAAATCTGCACATTTTAAAGACCTGAGATGTTATAAACCGAACATTTTTAAGGCAATGGGAGTTTTATTTTGATGACACATATTTACTTTTAGGACGGTACCATTTTGTTTGAGTCAACCGGTGTAGAGATCTCACTTTTGACTAATGCGCATCATATCCCATTGCTATTTGCTTGGGAGATGATATGCATGTACTACATATTACTGGTGCATACCAATGCAACAGTTCCATTGGGGCATTTTAGTAGTGTCTTGGAAATGGTCGTACTTGGTTAACCGGTGCATATATATGTGTGTGCCGGTATGTTACTGGGCCAATGCAAACAAATGTGCTGTTAAGATCACAGAAACAGGTAATATTTTATCCTTGTTCAATTCACCCGTTCACCGATGTTTGTCCATAACCTTAACAGATGATGAGTAAAGACCGGCGAATCCGGGTAAGTAGTTGCACCCTTTGACGAAGGGCCAGCTTCAAGTGTGGTTCGCAATGATTTAAGTTTAAGGTGGTGCTACCATTCCCTCAAATACCTTTAACACACTGATTAAGGCGTGCTTAGATGATTACCATATACTTGATTAACATTGATTATTGCGTGGTGGTGATGATGGCAGCTGCTGTGCTTTGCTGATTATACCGATTAATTGTGATTACGGTGGTGATGGCTGTATTTTTATGCTAAAGCTTATAAATGCTGTTTTGGTTTCTATAAGCATCAGACATCTATCTGCTGCTGTACCTACTATGTTGAAGTGCATGAGTGGTGAACTGCTAAAATAAAAATAAATTGTGATATTACTCAAAAGCTGATAAAACTGATATAGACGAAGCGCTTTCCTAAGTCTGATTCTAAAATTTATTTATTATTTCAAGTGTGTACACTACCATAGTTTGCAAACGACAAGTATAAGGTTGGACGCCGAGAGACACTGATAACTGTTAATGATTAATTTGATTTATCCCCTGCACAAATTGAACAACCTCATATTAAGTTTTCCATATGATAGGTAGTCGAGTGTGGGAAGAGCCTATGTTAATACCTTTCTTTTTCAGCTGTGAAGTGCTAGTATACTTTTTTTTGTTTGGGTACTGTTATGTGAGAAATATGTTCAAGAGACATAACTCATGTAAAATCGTTATTAATAAGTCACAAGTGTCGTGATGTAAGAACCTTGTACATTGCATTTACCTTCTAGAAAAATACAACCCAGAAATTTATAAGCTTGTATGGAATTGTTTATATTAGGGTCACATGGTTTTCTGCATGTGCCATGTCAAAAGGAAAAGACATTGCTTAAATCTGCCTTGATGTACATGAATAATTGTGCACAAAAAAAAGAATCCTTAACATATGGACACCTGTCTGCAATTTAAATAACTTCCTCCATATCATAAAGAAGGTTTACTGAAACTTTACTGCTAAGACTGCATGACCTAAAGTAGGTTTTTGAAATAGGCTGCATGAATCCCATCATTGGAACCCCTTCTGTGGAGCTCCCATATTTATACCCATCAACATAGCAAAACAAGATATTGAAGTACATATAGAGCTTGCAAACAATATACCGGCTATACTTAAGATGAAAAAAAGAAATTGCTCCTATATTGTGTCATCGTATCTGATAGACGGTAAAAGAAAAACAACATCAAATACATGTGTTTCCTTTTGTCTTGTGTTGGAAGGAAAACAAATCACAGGATTTAACCATATTTCTGCCCAATATTTCTCCTGTAATACATAGTCATAATTTGATGTCCTCTGTTTTAGCTCAACTACCAGTTCCTGAAGAAGTGTGTAGAGAGTACCCCGGTGACACCGATGCAGAATGAATGGTTCCAGAACATCCTAGCCATGATCCCAGGCAAGCTGAAGAACAGCAAGGACCTGAAGGAAACCATTGACGAACTCTTTTCAGAGATCAGCACAGACTTTAACAAAAGCATGAAGAAATCCATGGGTAAGAAAATTGTTAAAACACACTTGGACTTCAAATTGTAATAATTGATCTGCATTGGGATAATCGAAGATTATCTTAACATTCTTCATACAACCCATACGATTAACCATTGGGTAATATGTCAACTAACAACAGCTACTTCTGGACCTATCTTTGTGTCAATAACTTCATGTCACTTGTGTATGTAGGCCAACAGTGCTATACTATACTACAAGGCAATGTTCCTGCCACTATTTGTCTTCCAGGTCTACATATTCCCATAATTTCCATAAACCACTATAAACTGCCATCACATGTTGACAACGTATTCCTACTTCCTACTACTAACAGTGTCACTCTACATGGCACGGAGGAATGAAGATGTCGATGAAACCTCGATGCAGTTCGAGGATGACCCGTTTAATTACATGTGTAGGCCAATCTTGATGCTAGGCAATAAGATGGAGTGTCAATCAGTTTCCTTCCCATATTTTGATATCATTTCTTAAAGCAGATAGGTCCATATCTTATCGTAGGCAAACTTAAAACCTGAACAAATTCAGAAGGGCTGATGGCAAGATCCTAAATGGGCTTAGCAACAACAACAACAACAACAAAAAAGGGAGGAAATAAATTTCTAACGAATATAACGTCCTTTCAATTTTTTAAAACATGTCGGCTTTCAGAGTTAGTTCCCCACATATATTATCAGTTTGGCAAGGTTTTAAGTGCGCTTACATCATTTCACTATATTGTTCACATTGATGTTTCATATATATATATATATATATCCACGCTTATATTATAGATGTTCTTTTCTCGTGCGGTAGAATAATGTTGATTTCATTATCGCCTATTGTTCCATACAACGACTTCCTAGATAAAACAGTGTCAGATTGTAAAATATATCGGTACACTAATGTATTTTATTCCTAAGTTTATGATGATACCATTGTGGTAGTTGTCGATAAATGTAAATTGGAATGAGGCCAAATAGTACCAGGTTTCAATTTTCCTTTTAAAGCATTATAATGATGAAATGATTTAGAGTATGGAATAATAGGAATACATGCAATCGCCTGTGTGTATCATATCTTTCCTTTACTTCTCATTTCATTGGAATTACCAGGGTGTGTACAATTGCACAAAACCTTGCCTACACCCATCTACTTACTTACAGGCGATGCATGTATTCTCATTTTCACTTGTGTTTTAACTTTATTCTTGTAAATTGCGTTGCCTTCCAGCCTCTACTGTTGTAGGATTGACAATGGCGAAAATGCTGGAATTGGGAAATTGACGGATATCCAATTCTTTTAATCTTATAGTTATCATCTGCAATCAATTTCCCACTTTCCCACCATGGTAGATAAATGACATTGTAATTAATGTAGTTTCACCATTAGGAATTAAATCAACAGGATTGAAAGCTCACTATTTGGTGTGAGAAAGCATGTGCAATTCAACGTGTTTGGTAGGAGATCCTATATATCATATGTTATATGGATAAGCATGGGTCCATACTAATATGTGGTATGGATAAACCAACTGTTTCAGAATCTTAAGGACAGGATCTCTATTAGAGAAGAAATATAGGCCCAGAGTCGCTTCTGTTGATGTCTCTAATCGTGGATTTTATGAAGCTTCAAACATGTCTTTCAGCTTTCTACATGGAAACACTCCAAACTGACAATTTTGACTTTTCATAGGAAGACTATACACGCGCATACATATTGTGCTTTATGGATGTAAGGCCTATGCGCTGACACAAATGAATTCCTGAAGCGGCATAATGATCAAATGATTCAATTAATTTTTTTAATGGGAATCGCCAACTCTTTAAAGCATACAAGTAGAAGCACCAAGCATTTCTGGATATATATTTTTACATATGTTAGGCAGTCCACAAAGCACAATATGATTATCAAACCATTGGCTTTTAAATATTTCAATCTTTCTCGTTTATTGTAGCTGACTACAAATACCCTTTTGGAAACGTTTATGTAGCATTTTTATCATCTCTACTTAAAAATTGTAAAAAAAAAAAAAAATTTATTTCAGTTTTGTATCTGTTTCATTTTTCATTAGTGTCATTTTGAGTAGTCCCAGACATTTACTGTGTTCTTTGAAACAATTTTCACATCTAACCCTCGAAAGTACCCCATGAACTATATATGTGAATATTACTATCTATTTTACATGTCTAGATGTTGTGACTATTTCATATCAGTGTGTACAAGATGGACCTTGTAGTGCAAAAGGAAGACGGGCATATTCATATTTGAGAAATTGGCTGAGGGATATTTGAGAAATTGCCCAGTCATAAGAAAAATGTAATACTCTTACCTATCAGCGCCCCTTAGAAACAGTCTGATGTATCCTAGATTGCAGTTTTGAAATTGAGATCTAACATAAATACAACCTCAAAATAAAACCACGTAGGTGTTAAACTGTCTTCTATGAAGATGTATAATAAAGCTACATAGATGACACAAAGTTACAGCTAACAAGAATATTTCATTAACGTAAAAAAAAGTGGGAAAATATATAATTAGCCTATCAATCTCCTCATATAAACCTGATACATGATATGCGTTGAAATGCAGGGTTATGGGACTGAATAAATAGCACTGTTTCCCCCTTTGAATTACAGTCCAGCAGGCTTTAGTTAAGCCATCAGTACAGGGCCTAGAGGAGGATGACAATACGGTTCTAGCAGATGATGCGCAGGGTCTCGACTACTCAAGTCCCTGGCATGACGACTATATCACAAACCGCGAGGAGATCCGCCTGAACCTACACACGCTCCACCCGTCCATGCAGGTCATCCTCCAGATGTGTCAGAACATCCTCGGCAAGCAACTCCTCATCGACGCCTCACAGTACAGGTATGTATAATATACCTCTGTTACTTCATTACCATCCTATGCTTTTTCAGTCCTGAAACCTAAACTGTGTCAGTAGGATTCTGAAATCTGTAGTTTTACTTGATTCTTTCAGACTTGGAGAAGTCTTTTCTGTGGAAGGATCGGTCACTTACATACCACATTACTAATAATTGCTCATTCTCTGTGTGTGGGGAGGGGGAAGGGCATTCTATTGCAGTCAATCCCTGTCTTAATTCTTGCCTATATAGATAGTATTTCAGATATATAATATCTGTCGTGATATTTTCTTTTTATTAAGATATATGTCATTTTCTTCCGTATGTATTTAGAGGACAGGAAAGCAAAAATATAGACATCATTTTTTTTACAATTTATTTTAAAAACGTAGCCTCAAAATCAAAACTGACTGCAAATACATTATTTTACTATACCATATCCAGTACACCAAATATTCTAATATCTAGACACACTAAGAATACTTTGACATGTTAACAGGCAACGTGCTAAAGACAAGTAAGTGCATGCCGAAAATGAAGAAAAGAGTCAACTTTTACAATTCCTTTTTTTTTTAATGTATTATACAAGAAGACAGATTTTATTACCCATATTGATGCTTTGCATAAGAAACATCATTTCATGGAAATAAAAATCTTGTTTCCTGTACAAAACATTCCTTAGGTTAATACTCAGGTTTTAGGTGCAAATTGTGTAAATATTGCATCCGCTTTCATGCTGTACAATAATCATGCATGTACATGTGAGGACATGCAGTACTTGAAACCTTTTATTTTTCCTACCTACCGTAGATGACTGCAGCGAACCGTTGTATGCTGATAATAGCACTGTATACAGTACGGTGAAACCCTATTTGTAAGCTTACTTAAAAGGTTCAGGGGTCTGCTTATATATATACAGGGGTTTTATTTCATTTGGATTTTAGTTTATGCATTTTAAATATTTTTTCTCAAAGTCAGGGTTTGTCTTGGAATTATAGTTGGCTTATAATCAAATGTTTGCAGTGGTAATGATGCGTAATGTAAAGGTTGATGTTGGTGACCATATTCAAACCGCATTCAAACCTGTATATTCCTCTGCCCAGCATTGGACATCGTTTTTCCAGTTTTAGGCTAGGGCCATGACACCATTTCTTTGAGCCATACAATGGAAATAAGAGGCAAGAAAGTGAAATGACAATGTGTTCCTGAACTGTGCATGTGAATGTGAATGTAAGGAGGCATTTCAGATTTCTCTTTCTTGTTTTTCAGAGTACTTTTAAAAAACCTTTCAGTATACATAGGTTGAACAGCAGATTCTTATATTACAAATCTAAGCCTTTCATTTGCGTTTGCCATCTATCCATGGTCATTGTCAACAATAGAATTACCTTAAATTCTTATGTACAAGTCTAACTGACTTATTAGCCGGACCCCCAACTTTGACCTAAGCTATACGCCTAACAGCAGGTCTGAGAAATTGTTAATTTAGTACTGTAGTATAGTTATAAGAGCTCTAATGATAGCCATGTTTGGTATCAAATGAAAGCTGAATCTGACTCGCGTACAAGAATTTCCGGTAGTCACGTATGATTGATTGGTGGGTTTTTACTGGAAGTCAACACTACAGATGACCCTAGCTTGAACTAAAGGATTACACAAATCCCCATTCATCACAGTTATATATTTGGCAGAATGTTTTCTTTCACTTCTCTCTTGTCTTTTCTTGTAATGAACGACTTGCCCGCATGCTAACCAATTTACCTTTCTTGCATTCCACTTTGCCATTATTCAGTGTTCTCGGCTCGCAAGGCTATGCGTAAGAAAATTACCTTCGTACATGTAGCACATGTTTCTGATGTCAGGAACCGCATTGATTTATGTCATTTTTATTACACTGCGCTAGTTTTGCGAATTTGGACATGAACTGTGTATATGTAGAAACATTTATGATACAGTCCTGTCTTGTCGATCCATATTCCAGTAATCTAGCATACTGCTGTCTATTACAGGAAATGAATTCTATAAGAATTTAACCCTTTAAGGGCGGCATAAAACATTAATGCATCATGCCCATGGTCGTCATGATGCATGCATGCAGCCCTGGCAAGTAACTCCCGAAGGGTCGGCATGATGCCCCAACTGGTGTACCATGACAACAAATGCCATCTTTCATGCCGTCCTTAGAGGGTTAAGCGCGCTATACATAACATAATTGTATAATAGTCCGTGAGACAGGACTGTATCTGCTATTTGTTTAAGAACTCGGTATATGTTAGGATCCAACTGAAGTTATCCAACCTATAATGCCATATACTGAATTAAAAACCTTGGTATGTTGATGCAAAGGAGCGGCAAGAAGGATGCATGAACCATAGTTATGACATGAACATGGTGGCACCTCATAATGATGGTTCTTGTGTTGTTTGCGCCGATCTAGAGTGTTACATACCACGGTGTGTTGATACAAGCACAGCTAGCTAAAAATAAGTTGCTTTAATTCGTGCAGGGTGAGCTGAACACAAATACATCTGAGTCTGATACTAGATGTAATTTTGATAGAAGAAAAAAAGTGCTGATTATTTCCGTCTCCACCATGTTTCTGCCTGTTTTGATGTGAATTATCCCCTGAGAGAATACCATAAAATACTCCATATCACACTATTGTTCGCCACAGCTATATATGACAAGATGCACGGCTATAGTTAACGGGATGTCGCTTTGACTAGATTGGGAGGCATCGCTATGTCTCCGGAATGAGTTGCAAGCTGTTTGCAAACTTTTAGTTTACTAGGCCATGGCCACTGCATTAGTAGAAAAATCTTACTGCGGAATATCAGACATCTCACAGACATGTACTAAATAACCTGCATCAAATAAAAGTAACTTTTGGCAGCTGCAATACAATAAAATTGTGCTTTATGTAAACATTAGTGTCAAGGCCAATTAGAACACAAAAATATGTGTATGGGTGCCAAGCATTCCATCGCCTAATGCGAAACGAGGCTTCCAGCAAAAGGAAAGTCCTCAGGCTTTTTTCATGTTCCAAAGACATATAGAGAAGCTATATTCAGGGGCCTGTATTCAAGCGATTCTAGTTTTCTTTTGCAATTGGAAAATTCCATATACTACTACGTTAAACAATCCTCAAATGAGAGATATCCAGAATCCCTAAATGTGGTCCCCAATAGGACTACAGTGTAACCGTGTACCTCAAGGTTTGCGCTGCCTGTTGTTAAATGTACATTGTTCCCAAACACTTATACGTATTCTAAGTTGTACAAATAATGACAAATGATAGTCGCTGTTGGATAGTCGTATACTGTTACTAGTGGTAGTTAATGCTGATGTTGTCAAATGTGCATAATTACATGTATAAGATATAAAGGTACTTCATACCTAATGTGACGTATAGTATGCTTAGATATTCCAAGGTGTTGAATGAATATGAATAGCTAAACACACAAAAGGCACCAGTTCAGGCACATGTACATATGAATGGCATAAGGTGAATGTAGAGGGTTCAGGAGTATGTAAAATGCTACCACAGTAAACTCAAGCATGGTTGTACAAAATGTGTAAGATTTCTTTAAATGAAATTATGCCAGAAATTAATGAATCAATCAATAGTACATACACATTTCTAATCAGAACACTTGCATAGTACAGAACCTCATAAAATACAAATATTAAACATAACAATACAACTCTCTTAAGCAATACTAATTAGTTACCCATCGACTTATTTCTAGCCATTGTAATTAAGTCATTTTCTCCCATGCATTAACCCCCATGCATTTTCTATCATGCCCTGACTATAAAGCCCACTGGTCACAAGAACACTACTATAGCTTGATCTGTGCATGTCCTGCCCATACTGTTACCATAAATCTATTGATTTATGTTGAAATGTGTGGATAATGTACTAAAGAGAATTTTTCAAATAATTTCAGAGCACAAGGGGCTTTGGAATTTGAACATCTGAGAAACACCATTATCCTAGAGTGTGAGAAGACCGAGGAAAAGCTCATGAGTGGCTGGCTATCGAAAGTCATCAATGTGTTCGCTGACAAAAATAACTTTGCTTCAGTACGACCAGACAAACTCGACAGTTTCTACAGTTGTGTAACTACACTCATATCAAACCAGGTATGCAGGGAGCTTTTGATTGATTTGATATAAGCCCAGTAAATAAAGTATCGAAATTTATTGTTTATCTTATTGTAATCTATTTTCAAGAATGTATCCAACAGCTGCAAAAAAAAACGAACAGTAGGCAGATATTGACTTTTATTCCTGTATTCATTTCATTTTCCGGTACTCGCAAAGGTATATATGATTATCTATAGGAGATGCACATTTATGTATGTTCCTTTTGATATACACAATGTATGTGAACATCTCCTTTCATTCATGTAGCTGAAAGACCTGTTGGTGCGAACTATCGAGAGCTGGGTAAACCTCTTTGACGAGAGCAACCGAGGGAACCTACCGATGCTCAAGATGGAGCTCATCTTCGATGACGACAAGATGCAGTTCTATCCAACATACGAGGACCTCGAAGAACTCATATTATTTGTTACTGAACAAATCACACACTCGCTACAAAATGTGCCCACAGTGCAGTCTTGGCTGGCTGGTGGAAGCACCACTGTGAACACAGACGCCCATGTCGCTGACCATATTGTGCATGCTGCGCAGATCAAACTGAAGGAAGCCGTCAAGAGGAACTTCGAAGACCCCCAGGCCCATCTCCAGTGGTATAGTACGTATCCATTATTACAGGCTAAATCAGAGGGTATAAAACAGCGATATAAACTGTAAATGACATTAGGGAGTGGTCGATTTTCGTACAAGTGTGCCAAATATTGCTATCAGGAAAATGGTAGCTTAAATCTTAATTTGCCCTAATACATCTTACTCTGTTTTGATGAACATTCTGTATGTTTCTTTGCAGTTGAAAAATATGACTGGTTAGTGAATGGTGAGGCCGAAAAAAGAATCCAAGAATATATGGAGAAAGAGCACACATTCGAGGAATACTGCAAGGTTGGTAAATTTTGACCAAATAGACTGTTGATTCTTGGTATGACTCACTTATGCTAACGGAGCTGTCTTCGTGTTGATGATGTTCGTAGATTGCAAATGTTTGTATGAACCCAAATTATGTGTTTTCCCTTATCAAAAATGGTAACGTGTAAAATAGTTCAACTTTCTTTCTTGAAAGTATGCAGTATGGGCTTGCTTTATTAGGTGACGATTACTCTATTTTATCACCGGATTGCATGTATGTTTTTTGTACGTTTTGAATTTAGTATGTTCTGTTTTCCACTTGTTTTCTATGGCAGCCAAATGTTTTCTTATCCACTGGCTTTCAATTTGAATAGTCAATAGATCTTAATTCCTCTCAGATTTTTAATTAATGTATCATACTCTTAAATGTTTTCATCATGCAGACTATATATGAGGTGAGATGTTGGCAGTTTGAGTTTGTTGTTTGATTGGTGCAAATTCGAGTTACATTGCAGAAAAATTGCGAGTAAGAATCGCCATTGAAATAGCATTGCTCGAGCAGTGCCTTCAAGTGAGGTTTATCCATGATTTTGATCTCAACTTTGCGGGGCCTAATCCAAAATATGTAGGGCTAGGGAGGTGTTTTGATGTCTACTTCACCAATATTATCACGTCCATAGTGCATAATGGTGGAATTGTTCCAATTGACAAAGAGTCAATCACTCTTCTGTACAGTGAGTATAGAACGCAATCTTAAGACTGTTCTTGATGCTTTATTTCAGTACATTGAAGAATTCCGTGGCATTGCGCGCGAAATCATGAGTTTGCCAAGCATAGAACACTATGACATGATCCGACTTGACTGTGAGGATCTCAAACGTGGTCTGTCGGACATGGCAAGGAAGTTTGCTGACAAGCTACTGGACCGCGTGGCCAATGACCACAGGGAGGAAAACCAGAGCATCTGCGCCGAGTTCCAAAACATCATGGACCGTGCGCTGAAGGACCCAGAAAACTCCGAGGAGCTCATGGAAATGATGAGCTTTGTAGAGAATGCACGCTCAGTCGGCATGATCAAGTTGAATGAGCGTATCCAGGGCTCCTTCAATCGAATGCAGTACCTGCTCGACGTATACTTCTTTAGCCCAGAAGACCTAGACATGAACAGCCGTGTGCTGCTTTGGCCCAGTGATATCGATCCTGTATTCGATAAGAACGATGACCTCGTCGAACAATCGAAGCAAGCCGGTGAGAAGACACTGCTGGAGCGCAAGGAAAAGCTCATGTTGGAGCTTCAGAAACTGAAGGCGCGTATTGACGAGTTCAACGATTACGGTGAGCTGGACATGATGCAGCAGTACGTACAAGATGTACGCGCAGTCCAGAAACGCCTCAACGATGCACAGGATCAGATCCAGTGGGTGAACAAAGAAGAACTGCTGTATAAATACCCAGTCTCTAACTACCCTGAGGTTGACGAGGTCGCTAACGCCATCGACCCCTTCATGAGACTCTTCCAGGTTGTCTTCAAATGGCAGCGGGCAGAGAAAAAGTAAGTGACAACTATTTTTCTTCCAGTTATTTCCTAATGGAAAATTTTTGGATACAACCGTGACATTGTATGTTTTGGAGGAGAACAATCATTAGGTTATGGTCAGATACCATATGAGTCTCACCATTTAATATTGAGACCAAACAGATTATTTTCTGTAATGAAATTAGAACTAAGAATAGTGCTGTACCTTTAATATAGCATGGCAATAGTTCTACCATGATAGAAATACAGGTGATAACAATCTGTCTTCAACTTGCAGGTGGATGGACGGATCCTTCTTGGACCTCGAGGCCGAGCATATCGAGGGGGAGGTCGATGAATATTGGAGGGAATTGTACAAGATACAGAAGATCTTTAACAACAAACTGAAGAAGATGCAAGCTGAGCGAGAGGAGCGTGAGCGAGACCGCAAGAAGCGCCAACGCCACGCCACTGAAGGTGGCGAAGCGGAGGGCCCTGAGCCGGAGGTGGTGCCTCCTGCCTCTCTCAACGTTTGCAACATCTGCCAGGACCAAATGAAAGAGTTCAAGGTGAGCAGCTCAAAGTATAAATCCTCTACTAGGCACAATATTAAAAGTAATGAGAGATGTTTCAAAAAAAATGTTAATAAAAAATTCTTTCTGAAGTAAATATGTTGATGTTTACTTTAAAGTGTCTGCATGATACACAATAAAACCCTGGTGTTATGAAAGCGGAGAATATTAATCAAACAATTTTTTTCTCTCTTAAACAGGAATTCATTCCTATGATTGGTATCATGTGCAACAAAGGTATGCGCTCGCGGCATTGGAGCCAAATGTCTGAAATTGCCGGCTTTGACCTTACCCCTGACTCTGGCACTACACTGCGTAAAATGCTCAAGCTTAGCCTTGAGGCATTCATGGAGCAGTTTGAGAGTATCAGTGGTGCCGCCACCAAAGAGTTCTCACTAGAGAAGGCCATGGTCAAGATGAATGAAGAATGGGACGACATCATATTCAATACAACAGCCTACAGAGACACCGGAGTCAACATTCTGGCCTCAGTCGATGAAATCCAGACCATGCTGGACGACCAGATCGTGAAAACACAAACCATGAGAGGCTCGCCCTTCATCAAACCCTTCGAAAAGGAAATCAAAGTAAGAAAGATGAAAATCCCAAATAACCAGAAGATACTTCTAACAATAGAAATACTGTTTAGATATTGCTTTTAAACTATGTGCATCGGATGTAGTAACAGCTAGATTCTGATGGTATCTTCAAAGAAAGCAGTTACTCTAAATAAAACTTTCATTGAAATAGAAGGAGAATGTATCCCCTCTAAAACTTATTAACATTTTAAAACCTTACTTGTAACACTTCCTTTACAGGAATGGGAAGAGCGTCTCATCCGTATTCAGGAAACCATCGACGAGTGGCTGAAGGTACAAGCACAATGGCTGTACCTGGAACCCATCTTCTCATCAGAGGACATCATGCAACAGATGCCTGAGGAGGGCCGCCTCTTCGGCACTGTTGACCGAAATTGGAAAGACATTATGAAAAACACTATCCGCGATCCCCATGTAAGTAAAAGCGTGAATCTATGCAAGTCTATGGTAAAAATCATTTTGAAAGTCCTACGACTCAACATCTAATTGCAGTAGAGGTGTCCTTAATATGGGACCTACATGTATTTACAAAAGATGCATTGTGAAAGTCCTATGCCTATGGAGAGACGGCTGAGTGTAATCACTGGGCAATATCAGTTTCTCTTTTCAAAATTAGTTTCACGTTTGATATGTAAATTATGAGTGGATGTTTTTAGGTGATCTTATTTCCCATTCAGAATATTAGCAAGTAATAGAATTCAAACTGATTATTTGGACAGGTACTTGCTGCAACAGCCCTCAGCGGACTACTCGAGAAACTTCAAGATAGTAACGGCCTCCTTGACCGGATCAACAAGGGACTGAACGCCTACTTAGAAAAGAAACGTCTCTTCTTCCCACGGCAAGTCATTTTAATTTTAGGAATTTTCCCACATCTATCTTTCTTAAGTTTCCGCTTTTTGAAACTGGACATCCTTCATCTTTTTTTTTCCATGGAGTAAAATGTATCATCCTAACTTCATTTTGTTTCAATTCACCAGATTCTTCTTCTTGTCCAACGACGAGATGTTAGAAATCCTATCTGAGACCAAGGACCCTGCCCGTGTACAGCCTCACTTGAAGAAATGCTTCGAGGGTATCGGCAAACTGGAGTTCGACTCCAAGCTGGACATCCATGGCATGTACAGCTCAGAGGGAGAGAAAGTCGACTTCAGCAAAGTCATCTCCACTTCAGACGCACGAGGCGCTGTGGAGAAATGGCTTCTGCAGGTGCAGGAGATCATGCTGATGTCCATCAGGGATGTCATCGCCAAGTCACGAGAGGTCAGTCCACACATTACTAATAAACCAAAAAAACATTACTGTTTTGATATAAGATCTTCTTGACGGATTTCTTCATTCTGATACTTGTGTATTGCTAGATTAAATTAAGCGTTAGTTTTTTCTGTTTGATTTATGTATAAGCCAAGTAAACAAAGTTTCTTTACAGCTGAAGCAAACTTCTTATCGAGAAGAATCTAAAACTCTCAACTAATTCTCTGATCATCCCAAATCGTAATTGGTTTTCTACTAAACAAACGATCCCTATAGCTCACCGCGGAGTCATTCTAACAATTATGCTCTTTAAATCAAAACAAGATTTTTACACTGATACATTGAGTCTTTCATGAATGGAGTTCTAATTTACAGCATACTAACCCAATGCAGCCTGTACTTGATACTTGATACTCATGATCTTTTCCCTGAATCTCTTTTTTTTTGTGATTGGATCTGATTTGATTCAACCTCATGGTTGTCTGGTAATGTTTGGTGTTGTTGCCTTAGGCCTATGTAGAAGTGAATATTCTATTTGCTGTCTAAAAGAACTGAATATTCTCCCCTGTGTCTTTTATCCCATTAGAACTGAGATTTGTAGGTTCCCCAGTCGTTTTACCCACTCCCCAGTGTTAGTACGATGTGGCATGTAACTGGACACATGATTGGTCAATTCTCCAGTTGTGTATAACAAGGCTACAAATTGCCAGATTAATGTTAAGATGTGCCAAATAGAGAGGGTGTATTTTGTTATGTCAGCTATGATCATGCTGTTGGGCCAGTTCGAGTTTAATCCACAGCTGAAGAATTATTATGGTCATGCCTGTCTTTTACATGGTATATGGTGCTATCAACCCAAGTCAAGTACCCCTTACTATGCACTCTCGACTATTGAACTTTGTTTTGTCTATTGCACACCCGAGTATTGAAAATATTGATTTTTCTAGAATTTCATATCTTTTTACCCTTAGGCGCTGATGAAAAAGTCTAGAAAAGTTGGTGATGTGCTTTTCGAAGCGTCTTTGTTTTCGGATTTTCCTTTTCTCTATTTCCCCCATTTTTGGATATCCCTAGCATGTAATGGAATGGGCATTTTGCTCTGGGTTCATTGCCATTTCCTCCTTTTCCCCTATTTTTTTCTCATGTCTTATGGATGAAAGTTCTGATAGGAGCCTTCATCAGGATGGGAATGTTGGGAATGGAAGATATGATAATTTGCATGAAATCAGTTTTGATTTTAAAAAACAAAGCTAAGGTCTGTTTTGCCAGCTTAGGTTGGAGCTGGCCATCGGCCTAACCGAAACCTAACTTCTATGTATATGTTGTCAACGAATAGGACTACCACAAAAAGATCAGGCGCTCAACTCGGAAGGTGAGAGGATAGAACGTTAAACAAAACGTACAGACCGTGGACAAATTACCCTGAATTGCGCTCACATGTCCATTGCTATCTGCAAATATACATATATATTAGAAAAAAAAGAGAGGAAATAATGACCACATACGCATGTTCACTTATAAAATCACCATGTCCGAACGTGGTTACTTCTGGATTGAATATATTAACACGTGAATCCTCAAGGGTGACTGCATGATACAGTTTTAAACTATTCCTGAATGACATCGATGAATATAAACGACTATTTTTGTTGTGATATGTTTTTCATCCTATCTGCATGTCTTGAGCAAACTTTTTCCAAATATTGCGTTTTGATTTTGGATCTGAATTTGAAATTAGTAGTTGGGTGTGTTGACAACTCTCGTTAATCCTTGTGGTGGATATATTTCACTATATCGCTTGGATTCACTTGATAGGCGTATGCATACATCCTAGGCACTACCACTCCTCAAGGAGCATCTGGATGTATCACCCCTTTCAGTTAAATCGTCCGCCCCATTGAATACACATGAAGAATGATACACCTCCCCTCAAAATACCAGTGAATAGAATTATAGCTTAGTATAGAGATATTCAAAATAAGCTAAAAATGCTGAGTCCAAGTTGAAATATATTTCATTTTTAATGCCTTCACACATGCATTGACTGAACTTTCTGTTTAATTAACAAAGATAGTGTACCTTCATTGTAGAATATTACTAACTTTACATGCTAAGAAACCTTTGTGCCGATCTTTCTTCATACTAACCCTACTTCTGAATAGCTTTTGAAATGTTTCATATATATGCTAATAAGTTAATAGATTTCCCATTCTCTGAAATAAAATACTTAAGCGTGTCCTTTCTCATTTTAGGCGTATGCGACAGAAGCCCGTGAAAAGTGGGTGAAGGAGTGGCCCGGGCAAGTCGTACTCTGTGTATCGCAGATGTACTGGACAATCGAGGTGCACGAAGCCATCGCCTCTGGTCCTGGCGGTCTGAGGCGCTACTGGGATCAACTCCAGGAACAGCTCAGTAAGATCGTCGAGCTGGTGCGTGGTAGACTTACAAAGCAACAACGTATCACACTGGGAGCTCTAGTCACCATCGACGTACACGCCCGTGACGTCATACTTTTCATGGTCGACAAAAGTAGGTATCACTTATGTTCTAAAAAGAATTATACAACTCAGAATCAACTATATTAAAATAGATGTACTAAAACTGCTATTTACTTTCCTGGACTTTGTATAGCCCCCTATTTCTTTCGCCAGTGTGTATAAAGAAATAAATGTTATTTTCAGATGTTGAAAATGAGAACGATTTCAACTGGTTGGCACAGCTCCGATACTACTGGGAGGAAGACCAGAACTGTTGGGTCAAAATCACCAACGCCAAGATGATGTACGCCTATGAGTATCTTGGCAACACTGGGAGGTAAGAATTATTCTTTAATTACCCTCTAAACATTGAGAGTGAAGACGTGTTCTTAAGTTCTCAGGGAATGAAAGGTCCCGGGATTTGGTACTATTTCTTTGCATTTAAAAGTAATATGAATGTGACAGAAGGTTATGCGTTGTAGAAATACTGCTAAGCTATTCTTCTCAAAAATCATATTCCTTTCCTTGGTTTTCAGACTGGTCATTACTCCACTGACTGATCGTTGCTACCGAACCCTAATGGGTGCGTTCCACTTGAATCTCAATGGAGCGCCCGAAGGCCCGGCTGGAACCGGCAAGACAGAAACAACCAAGGATCTTGCCAAGGCGCTCGCTGTACAGTGTGTTGTCTTCAACTGCTCAGACGGTTTGGACTACATTGCTATGGGAAAGGTAAAAACTATCACTTAATTGATGTTTTGATATTTGATATATTTGTCCTAATCTTAAAAATTATATTTAGTAACGGATTCCAGCATCTAACACCAGATACCCCAGATCAACTTCTCGACTAGAGTAAAAGAGATGAAGTTCAGAGAGTTTCAAGTCGGCCATACGTCATAGAATATGGAAAAAATATTATTTTTGTGAAGTCAATATTGAAGCTAATGTCAGCTCATTTCTTTTCAAAGTTCTTCAAAGGACTTGCATCGTCAGGAGCCTGGGCATGCTTCGACGAGTTCAACCGTATCGAGTTGGAAGTATTGTCTGTAGTAGCTCAACAGGTATGTATTTAATGATAACACAAATAGCTCATTCTTTAAACGCAACTGTCAATATCATCTTTATATGCTTACTTCAAAAAGAACAATATCATGCTTTACTTATGTTTATAGTATAGATGTAGCATCGTTTAAAAAGAAGCAATCGAAAGACATCCCACAATCTATTCCATTCTTGGCATTATCATTGTATTCACTGAGATAGAAACAACATAGTACTGCCATATTTACTTATTACTTTCTACACTTCACAGATTCTGTGCATTACGCGAGCTATCCAGGGGCATGTGGAGAGCTTCATGTTTGAAGGTACCGAGCTCAACCTGAACCCCAACTGTTACGTGTGCATCACCATGAACCCTGGTTATGCGGGTCGATCGGAGCTGCCCGATAACCTAAAGGTTTGTAACACGATGACACTTTATATTTTATAAGCATGTTGTGCAAAATTTAGTATTTAGTTCGCTACTGTACCTGGCAAGGGTTTCCTTTATTTGTGTTCATAATTTACAACCATGGTCCTCCAGAAAAAATAATAGGACAATCATGTCACAGACTTTACAGAAATTCCTTCTTCCTTGCTTTAATATAGTATTGTTCGTCCACAGGTCCTGTTCAGAACAGTGGCCATGATGGTACCCGACTACGCGATGATCGGAGAGATCTCGCTCTACTCCTACGGCTTCATGGATGCCCGTAACCTGGCTGTGAAAATCGTGACAACATACCGACTGTGTTCAGAACAGTTGTCTTCACAGTTCCATTATGACTACGGCATGCGCGCAGTAAAGGCTGTGCTTTCTGCTGCCGGGAACCTGAAACTCAAATTCCCAGATGAGAACGAGAATATTCTGGTGAGTAATTGCTAAATCTTTCTGAGTAGAAGACGTACCTATCTAAATACAGTCTACATATCAGACTAATACAGAACCTGTAATCATCTTTAATATAAATCATGTTTTATTTCATATCTTATTATATTAGATTAACTTAAGATAGCTCTCTGGTCAATTGACCTTCATTCTTGAGCACACATTGAATAATTTCTTCTATCCTACAGCTGCTCCGTTCCATCATGGATGTGAATCTGCCAAAGTTCTTGGCCCACGACATACCCCTCTTCCAAGGTATCATTTCCGATTTGTTCCCTGGCGTAACCCTGCCAAAGGCGGACTACACAGAGTTTCTGGAGGCTGTATATGTCGTCTGCGAGAAGCGCAATCTTCAAGCAGTCGACTTCTTCCAGGAGAAGATCATCCAAATGTTGGAGATGATGATAGTTCGCCACGGGTAAGTTCACCAAGGCCAAACCTAAACCTACCTTCAAGCATAAAAATACACTAGTTTATGATTATACTACTAGCTAATAAAAGCCTGCAATATAGTGGAGTTAACGTGTTATGCCCAGAAAAATTCAGACCTTTGAAATATATTGATCAAACAATATAATATTGCTCCACAGCTTCATGTTGGTTGGCGAGCCTTTTGGTGCCAAGACGTCCGTCATCCATACCATTGCTGAGGTGATGACACTTCTTCACGAGCGAGGAAGCGAAGACTACGAGAGAGTCATCTATCGGACAATCAATCCGAAGGCCATCACCATGGGTCAATTATATGGACAATTTGATCCAGTATCACACGAGGTTTGTAAAAATTCTACTGCAATCTGTTTGGCCTCTTTCTATAATAACTGAAAACAGTTGCATATTCTTTATAAAGAGAATTGTTTTTATTAACAAAAATCTTCCATACTGCGAATAATGTCAAGAGATAGAAGAATAGCATCATCTTTGATAATTCAGTAGACAGGTTTTCGTTAAATACATTTACATTTAAGTGACATTTTGCAATCAATATCAAAATCAATCATTTTCTGTACTATCTAACGTTTATACATTGTATCAAGTTATTAAACAATATTTTGTTGGTGCATTGTTCCAAACATTAGGGAGTAAGTGAAATCCCCATAAGTATTTGAAATCCATTAGATTTCTTTAGATTTTTATGTATAAAACCTTTTGCCCCGATTTATTTCCCAACTCGTCTTGATCCGAGCGAGGCCACCCCTGCATAATGCCTTTTCAATTTTATGTGCGACATTTGCATAACCATCCATTTATCAAGATGAATGAATGGAATACTTTATGTAATATGACGCAAAATTTCATATTTCTTTTTCTAACAAACCTTGCATCTTGATGCATAACTTTTGATCATGATGAATGAGCCATGTCTGTGAACAGAATGTTAAAGCCATGATATCTCTCTCATATATTGATATTTTCACTTGATGATTGCGCGGCCAGACCAAAGGTCGGTCAGGCGGAAGGGAAGCGGCGTCCTTTGCAGGAGCTAAGGCAGGAAGCAAACTAATACATAGACACAAATGCACACATATATGGCTATATCATATAAACACATGATACAGAAACCCCTCAATGTATTATGTTCCGATATGCTGAATATTGGAAGTGTCTACACTAGATATATCCCCAGAAAATACAACGCGTGTCCCCAAGTGCAACCCCACTCCTGCTTTCATAGACATTGCCACGCTATCTGATATTTGTAATCATTGTGGATATTATGAATGCCTGTATCTACAGTCTAATTGAGAAAATGATGACAAGGTTTCGAAAAATTAATTCAAACAAATGCTGATTTTATACACATTTTAACTGATGAATAACTTTCCACGTATTGAATATGAGATAGATGGCAATGAAGGAACTATGTCTTAGCCAGCAGCAGTATTGTGTCTATAGTAAAAACCTGAATGTACGGACAACCGACTAGTTTTCCTGTGCACAATAGCATCCCTTGGAACCCATGTCACTTTGTGTTGTTACCTCAGGATTTTAGTATTCCGGCCATTCTGAAATACATAGATTCATTCAAGGTACCGACGCCTTCAGAGTGCATTACACATCACATCACAATTATCACATAAACTTGCCTAATGTTCACTACGAAACACCCCAACACAAAAGCATTTATGCTTGTGACGCATCAACAAAAGATACCTCTGCATTTACAACTTTAAATACATAGAGGAGCTCTATTGCCACTGAAGTACAAATACAATTTAATACATAAATGGGCTATGTAATGCCAAGGCCAATGTGGTAGTTTACTAACAAAGACGTATTGAAATATATATTTACGAAGCTAAATCTAGTGCTAAGATAATGTACTTCAATGTGTCTCATTTCAGAGAAACTTCAAAGGACTACCCATTTTCAATGATATATCAACATATGTGACAATTCATTTTTAATTAAACAATGTATTTTAAATTTTACACTTCTAGTGGTCTGATGGTATAACAGCAAACACATTCCGTGAGTTTGCGTCCACCGATACCCCAGACCGTAAGTGGGTGGTGTTCGATGGCCCCATCGATGCCGTCTGGATCGAGAACATGAACACGGTACTGGATGACAACAAGAAACTCTGCTTGATGAGCGGAGAAGTCATCCAAATGTCTTCCGTCATGTCTCTCATCTTCGAGACAATGGATTTGTCACAAGCCTCAGTAAGTGTTGGACAACGCTTGAAGTCTTTTTGTTTCGATAGAACTAATGGGAGGGGCTTCTAAAAGAATGATTTTCTGTTTCTGTGATTCATTTGCATGTAGTTATATTTTCACTTGTCTTTCAAGACAAGCAATATGCCAGTGGTAAATTGTGGTACAGTTGGAGAATAACCTGTTGTTGTTGAGAGGGGGTTTCCCTCTATAACGCTATCTAGTCTGTGACTACTATCGTCACTATTGGAAATAGCACCTCTCTTTGCCTTTGGGGGGTCGCTCAGAAATTGGAAATGGCTGGAACAATAAAATGTGAAGTATATTCAACATTTGATTCGCAAATCATTTTTAAATATCAATCAAATCTATCATTTGGTATCGGTTTCAATCTAATACATAGCCTAAATTAGTTAATAATCCACTTTGATGCCATCAAACCAAGCCAGTGCGCACCAAATCGATCCAATATGGCGTCCGTTAGCACTGCTGGCTATGGGGAAAACGTCGAGCATCACCATGAGGCTTGCTGCTATTACATAATGATGTAATTTGAAATACGAGTATTGAAATGTTGTTCTTGAGTGTTGGGAGTCTGCAATAATGTGACAACTGTAACTTTTAATGAAATATAACTGCCTTTATTTGCTGTCGAACGTTGACATTTATGTCACGTTTTTCTGGTTTTCGTCACATTCATGTTATTTCTGTGTAATATGTCTGTAATTTACTTAAATTTGAATTTTGGTTGATGAACTTTGCCGTGCATGATTCTGTTGTCTTCCTCTATCTAAGAGTACACAGTCATGCATTTATATGCTGGAACAGCCATGGAAATTCAAATAGAATCAAGGCCGTCATGCCGAAGAAAATGTTCCCAAAATGACGATCCACCATAATTGTCACGCCCGTGAAATCAGATCAAACTATATGGTTGTTTAATCACTCAAATGACATCCTTTTTCAAATAAAGTAGTAACCGTGTTACCCTTGTGTATGCCCTCACCTGTGTCTGTATAATATTCCCGTACCTTTGCTTTCTTTAATAACGTAATTCCAAAAATTAAAGGCATAGTTTAACAACAACACCAAATAAGTTAGGTTACGTAGCTCTTGCGGGGAACCCCTCTGCTTGGAGAGTGAGGCCAGTAGGTAGGGACGCATTGCTATGGTGATGGTGACTAGGGGCTTTCTGGGGCAGTGGGACGCTGGTATGTCAAGTTCCCGCCGCGGTGCCAGTAGTATCTGAAATGGGGTTGTAGGGGGATTTGGGGGGGGGGGGGGATATTCCGATTCTGGGAGGGGCGTGATGCACAAGGGGAGGGGGAGGGCATGATGCACAAGGGGAGGGGGAGGGCATGATGCATGAGGAGACGAGCAGGGGCATGATGTATAATGATGCAACAGGAGCGGAGCATAAACATGATGCACAAGAGGAGGGGGAGGCCTATCATGCATTTAGAGGTTAGGCCTAGGCCCTATATAGATTTTGGAGAGTCGTGGTGCACAAGAGGAGGGGGGAAGGGGCTTGATGCATTGTAAAGAAATTGATAAATCAACCACACTGTTCAGTAGGCCTATTTATAAACTACACTCCTATAGATCTAAAGTAATACTATCACTCGATGGTAACACTGCATAGTCATATAGCATTGACATACCAAGACAGAAACCCCCTCTCATTATTTTGATTATAAAATGGGTTAGACTTCTATAGTTGTGTAACTACTTTTATTTTCATAACATCTCATATGAAATATTTCATGACTTGGTAGTAAGTAGGTACTCTTATTGCCTTGATTCCATGGAACAAGGCTCCAGTCAATTTAGTTCACGCTATACCAAGATATTGAATACGATTGTCTCTTGCAGCCAGCGACAGTGAGTCGCTGTGGTATGATCTACCTGGAGCCGTTGACGCTGGGCTGGAGGCCCATCATGAAGTCATGGCTCAAGGAGCTGCCCGAGGTTCTCACTGCTGAGAATACAGACGTCATCGAGGCCATGTTTGAATGGCTCATCGAACCCACTACACACTATTGCCGCAAGCACTGCAAGGTGGGCAACTTTCTCTGAATTCTAGCAATATTCTAGTAGGCCTGAATAAAGATATAATAATATTACATAAACACCATCAAGAATGTTGTACATGTAGTAGATCAGACCAAAGCAAGTCTGGGAGCCATCAGGGTCATGTATATATATATAGGTGTATATAATGTAGCCACGATATACACAGTGACATTGTTGGAATGGGCGATACGCAGAACATACAATGTACTGTATTTAGTACATGAACTACCACATGTGTATATATAGCATGGAGTCGCTTTCAGTGTCTCCTTGTTGAGGTCCGACAGCTAACAACTCTGTAAAGCACAGGAGATAGACCTGAGGAAAGCAGAAACATAGTCTCTCCTATTCTAAAGAAGAGTTCATAGAGGGGGGATCAATCAAAATGCAAAAGTGTTGCTGCTCTCGCTCAAATATGTAACAGTCATTGAATGATGTTATTTGTGTTGCGCAAATTATACAGAACGATGCAAGTATATATTGTTTAAAAAGTGCTCTGATATTATCTAATAATCTATTTGTCTACTCTTATTCATTCATTCATGATATTTCATACTTGCTTTTGCCATTTGTCATTTACTGCATTAGTACCAAAATTCTCGCTAATGCTTTTACTAGTCACTATTTTTCTTCTTCGAACCAAGATAATTATATTGGTTAATAATGGTCGTTTATATTCCCCTATGCAATGTTATATAGAAACATGTAAGTACTGGTGAGATCGGGGGGAGCCTTCTTCACCAGATACAAATAGAAGTGCTTTGCAGAGCATGATAGGATGCTAGAAATATTTTTACCATTTGCATGTCAGCTTATTTTTCAATATACTATGTATATGTATATAGAAAAGACAGCGCATGAGTTTTCTTAGTGAGGAGAACACCACAGACAAGTATTTCCAAGATATTGATATAGATATTACATTTTTAATACTTTTAAAGAGCTTTAGTGATTTTAGTATTATTCTTGATTTAAAATCATTGCATGGTGGTTCAACCTTCATCACATGACAATTCAACCAGAATAGTTATCAAAAGATAAGACTGCATGTACTATAAATACTGGGTAATACAGACACATCCTTACATTTTATACAGAAAATAACGCTAGACACAAACTACATTACAACCTACAACGTGCACGACCATCTAATGATATCTTTTTTGTTGTCTAATAACAATTTACTAACTGCAGAGGCAATGCAAACATTTCCCAAAACTGCTCTTAGGAACTAGGAGTTAATATTTGAGATGGTTATTCATTTTCTATTTGGCGTTTATTATCCATGTTTGTAAATTTGCGATGGACACATTATATCTTATCTCTCTTTTTACACTGCAGGAATATGTGCCGACTTCGCTTACCAACCTGGTAGTGTCATTAATGCGCTTCGTACAGATGCTGATGCATGAGCCGTGCAATGCTCCCGATGCAGCCGAAAACCGCCATCTCCGTAGTTGGCTAGTGGTAAGTATGCATGTTAAATAGACAAAAATACTAAATAATGCATACTCAGTGAACCCTTCAAATTGCCTTGTATGATTATAGACTTGAATTGATGGTTAATTAGTGCGCTTTTACTTCAGGCTGCGATCATGTTTTCAATACCATGGTCAGTTGGAGCTGTCGTTGATCCCGATGGACGCGAGAAATTTGATCGCTACTATCGAGATCTTCTGGCTGGCAAAGAAGAAAAGTATCCACTTCCGAAAGCGCTGGGCAAGATTGAGATCCCCTTCCCCGAAACTGGCATCGTGTACGACTACTGTTTTGAGGTAAGTTTGTATTTTTGCTTTTTTTTTGGATCAGATGGTTTCATTATGAAATTATAATCCCACTTCCCCTGCTCAAGAAGAAAGATGTTCGTTGGAAGTGCTGGACATTCATTGTGCCTAACACAAGAACATAACTTAGTCTGATACCGGAAAATCCGTTCAACATTAATATACTCCTCAAACGTTTGAATTGTTAAGTCATAATTATGTGATACCAATCTTCATAAATGTTCTCGCCCCCTCCGCTTCTCTAAGACAATGAATAGACATTCAAAGTTGTAGTAGTGATTGAAGCATTTTGGATCGATATAATGATATTGCTGTAAAGATTTGAATACCCCCGGTACACATTATGTTCAGTTATTATACTATAATACAAATATAAATATATATATATATATATATATATATATATATATATATATATATATATATATATATATATATATATATATATATATATATATATATATATATATACTAGTATATAAATATTGATAGATATAAAGGAGGTACAGTGCTTCCCGGTGCATAGGCCTAGATCTCTTGCTCAAACGTCACAATTGATTATACTAGCCAAATGATGAGGTCGATAGACCTAAAATTGACCCAATCACGGTAAGTGAAAGTGTTTCAAGACCCCATAAACAGATGTAGTCAAACCTATCTTTGCGTCGCCGCCCATCCCCACTCCACCCATACTTAGTGTTTGTCATTGTAGGCACCTCCATTTGACAGTAGTAGCAACATCTCTTAGCAGGCAAGCAGAGAGGATGGTTTGCGTGCCCTAGCACGCAGCATCCATTCTGCCTGGTTGCTCACACCTATACCGTTATCCTTCCAGTCAGAAAGCCCATGTGTATGCATCATGTGTCAGTCCTTTTTACTTGTGATCCCCGATCGTCGTCGTAAACATTTGTTCGTTGTTTTCTATAGAATAAGTATTCGATAATGCACGCAGACTCAATGGCAGGAACTGTAAGTTTGTGTAACAAATGTATTACAGCTAGGTTAAGGTTGTGGAGATAGTCAATACATCCCCAAGTGATTAAGTGCAATATTGGTCAAGTCTAAGACTTCGCGATTGAAGTTGTAAGTCTGCTTAAATCATTTACCACACTACAGCAAAGGAACACAACACAAAAAATCAACGCAGGAACCCAATGCAAAGATTTCAAGATAGACAGATATTGTAAATATGTTACATTACCAAATAAATCACAAACCGCAATATAACAAAACCAAGTATACAATTCATGGAGGCTTGTTTATGGAAGACATTCTCAAGCCATATCAGGGGAATGTATCGATATGAACCGCAGATCCGTTAATATGCCACCAGTTATTTTGCACAATCTATTAGTTTGAATGGTTATTTATAAGTAAATTTAATTCAATGAAAAGAGATGCATTACGTCAGGCCAACAAAGTTGTGTAATATTGCTCTGATAATTTAATAATTTTCTACAGCTAATAGCTTCTGTACTTCATCGTTTGTTCTAAAATAGCCATCAGATCTTCCAAAATATGTATCTAGCTTTAATACAATAACTTTATTCTAGACACTTTTGCTATGACCGACTCAACGTGTTGTCGAACTTATAAATAATAATGCGATATTTAAATGTATGATACATAGAATATCGTGTGCCTTACTGAGTAATCAGAATTTGATATGAAGTGAAAATCTACAGGTGCTATCTTTTTTCAAAGATGTTTCCGAGGAATAAATACATCTGATGGCTACTTTAGAACAACCGTCGCTTTAAATAACTAACGTGAATCTGTACAATCTTCATATATATACTCGCTGACCGCTGCATAACAGTTTGGCACTGATGTGAGTAACGGTGCATGCTGAAGTGGATATAACGCGCCGCCATGTCACACCGCACAGTCGTTAATATACTCTTCACCTCTTATTCACATATCTAGACAATATTAGTAAAAGCTTGTAGTATGTATTCGTGGAAAAAGATATCCATGAAAATACCGTTAGATTGGCCTGTTTGGTCTGTAAAGTACTAAATATTGAACATATGTTACTATATGTTTTAAACTCAGAAATGGGCATATCTTGGGCCATACTATTTGAATATAGAATATCAACACAGACATATTTTCTTGCCGTGGAATACAAAGTGGATATACATTAATCCACAAGCAAGACAGAAACTGATAAATTAAGGGTTCGCACACAACCTATCAAATAAAACAAACTATGAACAGAGAACTTGAACAAAAACAGCATGTCACAATTAAGTAAGTAACCTCACATCTAGCATAATCTTCAATCACAGATTGCTGTCTGAATTTCCACCTTTCCTCTACTCTTTGTATTCATCACTTGACTTGACTTGCATGCATGGTGCCGCCTTCAGGCGAGTCTAGCTTTCCTCGCCCAGCAAAAACATATGCGTGGATGGGAACGTCTTGAAAAAGAATTAGAGGTATGACCAAAAACAAATGCGCACATTCGCAGAACAGGATCCACACTTTACACAAACAAACACAACGAAGCGCTGCGCACTTTTGTTCGCTTTTGTCTAGAGAGGATCAAATGAAGGGTAACATACCAATTGTAACCATGTGCAAATAAACCACATAATCTGGTTTAAGATACATAAATGTGTTGTTACACATGTCGTTAATATCATGTACACCTGTACACCGCTACCTTCAAATAGGATCCACAGGAAGATACTCTGCTTTTCCGTATTGCACAATTAGCCTTGTCCAACCCCTTCCCCCTTTTAAGTAAAAATAATTGGTAAATGTTTTAAACCTAAAATAAATCGTATGTAGCATATCAAAGTGATTGATCAATTAGTTAAATAGTATAAATATTAGATAGGTGTGCCCACATGTAAAGGATAGTACTTTAACTTTCCCCTTTGCACAGTATGTACATTTGTATATGCTTCTTCTTACATACGTGGAATAAAGGTATATTCACCATTAAGGAGAAGGGTACAAGTTAATCAAGTCAATTCACCAGTTTTGCTTTAAATTGTTCGCCACATGTATTTTCAGGTGTAAAGTACCATGAGTGATGAGGAAGTAATTAGTACAACCATTATAAACATCCTATCCGGAAATAGCTTATGTAAAACAAATGGTATACACTAATATTGGTTAGAATAACATGATCTATTGAACTTGAGATATGTTGACTTCAACTAGAAATATTGGGAATGTCTTTATTTATTCTGCAGGTGCAGGGTTTACGGTTATTTGGGCAGAATAATCATTTTCGTTTAATGACATGCGCCAAGTGCAATGGAATTATCCTGTGGATATCGCTTAATAAAATCATAAAGTTTTAGTCATTAATTGTATAATGCTTGATTTTTCTACAGCAAAAGGCTCGCGGAGCTTGGAAACATTGGAATGACTACATCAAGGGTTCTACCGTTGAAGCTACCAAGAAGGTACAGGAGATCCTTGTACCCACCATGGACACTGTACGATACACATATCTTATGGACCTCTGCATTAGATTCGAAAAGTAAGTGGACGATATATTGGCACAAATTATACATTATACCACCCGGTAATGCTTAGTTGTACTCCTTTAGAGTCTCATTTTGTCCCCTTTAAGTGGCTTTATAATATAAGGGACGGGAACATTTGATATAGATATCTTGATCTATTCAACATTAAAGTGGGGTTTTTCTATCTTTTACTGAGATTTTAGCTGTTTGGTACCTATAAATAGACAACTACTGGTACACAAGTATGTGCATATCATTAATGATCTGAGACACTACGATAAATTTCCGTCTTTAGGCCCATCCTGTTCGTTGGCCCCACTGGAACAGGTAAGAGTGTCTACGTCCAACAGAAACTAATGAACGGGCTGCCGAAGGAAAGATACATCCCTACCTTCATCAACTTCTCAGCCCAGACCAGCGCCAACCAGACCCAGGTTAGAGAAACGATGTTTTCCCAACACAACATGTCATTAGCTGTTTCATGTCTATCATATGTAAAGAGACTAGCCAGGGATGATATGATGGGATGATATGATGGATTGCCATGTAGTAATCTGGATAAAGCTATCAAGGTATTCCTTTCATTCTTCTCCTTTTCACTCCTTTTCAGTACTGTAGAGAAATCTCTTATTTTTTCAGTTCATCATCATGTCAAGGCTGGACAAGCGCCGAAAGGGATTCTTCGGGCCACCCATGGGAAAGAAGGCTGTCATCTTTGTTGATGACATGAATATGCCTGCCAAGGAAATCTATGGTGCACAGCCCCCAATAGAGTTGTTGAGGCAGCTCTTTGATCATCACAACTGGTGAGTAACTATGGCTGACCTACTGTGCCAAACAAGCTAGTATGTCAGAGCTTCTAGTGACTGAGGTAACTTCCACTTTCCCTATACTACTATGGGCAGACCTACTAGTGACTGAGGCAACTTCCAATTTCCCCATACTACTATGGCAGACCTACTAGTGACTGAGCCAACCTCCACTTTCCCTATACTACTATGGCAGACTTATTAGTGACTGAGTCAACCTCCACTTTCCCTATACTACTATGGCAGCTATACTAGTGACTGAGGCAACTTCCACTTTCCCTATACTACTATGGCAGCTATACTAGTGACTGAGGCAACTTCCACTTTCCCTATACTACTATGGCAGCTATACTAGTGACTGAGGCAACTTCCAATTTCCCTATACTACTATGGCAGCTATACTAGTGACTGAGGCAACTTCCAATTTCCCCATACTACTATGGCAGACTTACTAGTGACTGAGGCAACTTCCACATTCCCTATACTACTATGGCAGCTATACTAGTGACTGAGGCAACTTCCAATTTCCCTATACTACTATGGCAGCTATACTAGTGACTGAGGCAACTTCTAATTTCCCCATACTACTATGGCAGACCTACTAGTGACTGAGGCAACTTCCACATTCCCTATACTACTATGGCAGCTATACTAGTGACTGAGGCAACTTCCAATTTCCCTATACTACTATGGCAGCTATACTAGTGACTGAGGCAACTTCCAATTTCCCCATACTACTATGGCAGACTTACTAGTGACTGAGGCAACTTCCAATTTCCCTATACTACTATGACTGACCTACTAGTGACTGAGGCAACTTACAATTTCCCTTCACTACTACGCTAGACCTACTAGTGACGGGAAGCATCCTATACTTTCCATATACTACTATAATAAAAATTGCCCTACTTTTGTGGGAACTCCTAGAAGAGGGAAGAGTGTAATGTACAAGAAATCACTGACAATGATCTGACATAACCCCCAGGTACGACATCAAGGATACCACCAAGATCGTGCTGCAGGATATCCAGTTCCTAGCTGGCATGGGACCACCTGGTGGTGGACGTAACCACGTCACACCCCGATTCCTACGGCACTTCAACATGATCGCCATCAATCCCTTCAACGACGAGACCATGATTAGAATCTTCTCAACCCTTATCACAACATATCTACGGGTAAGGGTTTATCCTCGACACACTATATAATTTAATACTGTAAACATTGAATATACAATATACAACGATTAACACAGTAGAGATTCAGAAGCATACCTATTTCATGTGTTTTGTATCCTCTGACTGAAAAAGAATCTATTCATGTGGATGAATATCATTGCTACAGGCACAGGACTTTGGAACGGACATTTACGCAGTGGGCAACCAAATCGTACATGCCACGCTGGATGTGTACAAGCAGGCAGTTGCCAGCCTACTGCCTACCCCGGCCAAGTCACATTACGTCTTCAACTTGAGAGATTTCTCCCGCGTCATCCTTGGTTGCTGTCTCATTCGCAAAGAGCAGGTCGAGGGCAAAAGAGTCATGGTTAGGTGAGGCATGCTCTATTAATTTGAAATCAAACCGGTTTGATTTTGAAGGCATTTGCTGCCTACTGTATAATAATTTTGACCCCTTAATTTAACGGACGAGTTGTACGTCAGGTGAGGGTTATATACGCGAGAATCTAGTTCTAATCAATGATGAACTGAGAGGTACAAACGTTTTATCTATATATTTATTTTTGTACAATTCGATTTTCCCAACAGGCTCTGGCTCCACGAAGTAATGCGTGTCTTCTATGACCGTCTCACAGATGCGAAAGACAGGGACTGGCTCTTCAAGTAAGGATGATAATTTATTCACCAAGATAATATCCAATTATATGAGATATCATCTTCATTGTAAATAGTATGATCAAGTAGTAATAGTAAACAGTGTGTCCAAAATAACACAACGTATTGATTTAAAAATAAGTAATTGGATCCAAATATATTCTGCCCTCAGTCCCTCTAGTTCTTTTTCTGTAATTCAGTTTCTGTTTTACTTAATCAGATTATCAAATGAGCTCACAAAGGAACATTTCAAGGAGAACTTCGAGACTGTGTTTGAGCACCTCGCAGATGGCGGAAAGCGCAAGGTAAAGTGATTTAAATTAGCTCTAAGAATTGTTTGATATGTAATTTGTATGATAAATGCAATATAATAAAACAACGCAAACTTTACCTGGTCTAATGTTTTTGTGATATCATATATGAACTTGGCTTAGCAGAGGGAAATAGCATTGTCCTGAACTTAACTGAAGTGCGGGGTACATGTCATAACCAGATAACCAATTGAAGCTTTACGCTACTTACTACAATGCACTTTTGTTTAAAAATGTTGCTCTGGTTTTAGTCAGAAGAAGATGCGGATAGCCCAGTCCCTACTAACATTGTTGTGAGTAAATAAAAACTAACACATGTAGCGCATGAGCTCGAGACGATAGTGATAGTTGTTATATATGTATCCTAGACAACTCCCACCCATTCACGCTCCCACAATTTGCCGAACATTCTCAGAGATGAGGCAATGGTTTATATCTTAAATTATCCGTTTGTTAATTTCCTTTCGATTTCAGTCACCAATTTTTGATAGTCAATGGCAGCACAGTATTTTGATCACATAAACACAAATGAAACTGGAGAGTACTTGATAAAGGAAAGAAGCACGTTTATACATGTTGTAGGACTCTAGAAACCTGCATGCAGTGAGGCGGAGACGACTGACAGGAGCCACCTATTACATGTCTCGTTTTACTGTTATAGGTCTTCAGGAGATGAAATCACTATGAATGTATGAATTTCTTTATCTGTCACTGCATTTTTCATGAGTCTCCTATGCGAGGGACTGGCACCAATTTACAAACATCTCGTCTTTGTTCAGAATTCCATCACCCAAATATACTCACGGAGAGATAAAATAGAAGGAAGAAAATACTTTTATTGACCGTTACTTTGGTTTTGCAGGTGACAGAAGAAGACCTTCGCTCGCTGATGTTCGGAGATTACATGAATCCGGACCTTGAGCCTGACGAGCGAGTCTACGAAGAAGTGAAATCTATTGATGAATTTTATACTGTAGCTGAACAAAACCTAGAAGAATACAATAATACCCACAAAACAAGGATGAACCTAGTCATCTTCAGGTAAGTTCCTCGTGAAAACTGCCATAGATTTCTTTAAATGTTGCACCTAAACGTTTTATCATATCCTATGTGAGAATAGAACGGTGCTAGCCTACCTTACCCTACATATTATGGAGACTGATACTATCTATAGGCATAGTATCTATCCCAATACTCCATCAACCATAAATCCCCGCATATAACCCGCGGGTTATACGCGAACCAAACCTCCAGTGCGGGTTATATGATATTCTCAAAGTCTAGGTGCGTGTAATACGAGGGTTTTTGTAAGTATAGTACAATACTAAAACGGCGATTTTCAGACCACAGGTGCTGGTTATAAGATTCTTCTCCCAAAGTCGGGGTGCGGGTTATACGTAACGTGGGAATTCACAGTGTATGTTAATCTACAATAATTCGTCTTTTTTCTTATTAATAGATATGTATTGGAGCACCTGTCGCGTATTAGCCGTGTTCTCCGGACTCCTGGTGGCAACGCATTGTTGGTCGGTGTTGGAGGAAGTGGACGTCAGTCACTGACTAAACTTGCAGCATCTATGTCAGGCCTTGGACTCTTCCAGCCAGAGATATCCAAAAACTATGGAAAGAACGAGTGGAGGGAGGACCTTAAAGTAAGTCTCATGAATAATCCTTTACCTTGAAGCTTGAACTTTAAGCGAACTTAGAGTGTTAGACCGTTACTATGATGATGTCTTTATGAGAGGTCAGTCTGTAACATATAAGCCATATAGTATTTAGCGTAACATGTATTAGCATGTCTCAGACCCTGAGCAAATAGGCATTTATGAAAAACTCATGCCTTCAATTTAAGCATGATGTAATTTGGCTTTTATTCTCTTCACAACAGAATCTATTGAAGAACACCGGGGGTCTTGGTAAGCCGACCGTGTTCCTTATCACAGACTCACAGATTAAGGAAGAATCCTTCCTCGAGGATATTGACAGCTTGCTCAACACAGGCGAAGTGCCCAACTTATTCGCAGCCGACGAAAAGGCGGATGTCATGGAGGTAGGATTTTGTACTGTTTTCTTGTTCATTTTATAGACAATAGGAGGATACTCGAATTTTCTTTTTTTTAATGAACTAATACATTTTTGTTGTTATGGTTTTCCGGTCCAGGTCTTGGTGGCCATTTTTATATTTACCGAGTTGCTGGAGTTCTCATTGGATCTGACTACATTAACTCATACATTTATCAGTGAGACATGGTATGCAATAAATATCACTTATTCAATGAAGCAACATTGTGAAAATGTTTATTAGTAGTTGATTAATATTGTGTCTATATTCTTCATACAGGCGGTGCGCCCAGCTATCCAGGCTCAATCTGGCGACAAGAACGCAGACTTCAGTCCGCTTGCCTTGTTTGCCTACTTTGTAGCCCGCTGTCGGGAAAACCTTCATATTATTATTGCCTTCAGCCCAATTGGAGACGCCTTCAGAAACCGACTACGACAGTTCCCATCTCTTATTAACTGTTGTACCATCGATTGGTTCCAGGTATGTTTCCATATCGTTGAAAAGATGATCATTATATTGGTTGCAGTGAATTTCAGTCCTGCGGTAACGGCTTGAAATACGAGATAATATCAGTGACAAGAATTCTTTTCTTTTCTTGTTAACATTAAATTTGTTATTACCAAACAATAGATATACATGTAGTATATGGCAACATTTTCCCCTATTTCTATAATATTCATTCTTACTCCTTTCAAACTATCTTCCTCTGGTGAATAACATGTTACGTGTATGCTTCCAGGCATGGCCAGAAGATGCCCTAGAGCGTGTGGCCAACAAATACCTAGAACAAGTAGAGATTGACGACCGCGAGAAGGCCGAGACGGTGCACATCTGTAAATACTTCCACACGTCGTCCATGCGGCTCTCAGAGAGGTAGAGTAGAATGAAATCAGTTTCCCTACAGCTTAAATGGTTGGATCATTTCTTGATTTCACGATATAGTTGGTTTCATTTAAAAAAAAAAGAAAATCCATTATGTGAATCTGACTGTTTAACCCATTCATATCTTGCTACCAGGCATTGAGACATGAGAAATATCTGGTTGCTGCAGGATCGTGCATACTTATTTAGACTTGCCCCGGTAATTATATAGCTTCATTCACGCCTTTTGTATCTTTAATATTTCAGATTCTACAGTGAGCTTGGACGACGTAACTATATCACACCCACATCATACTTAGAATTGATCACTGCATTTAAATCACTTATCAACAAGAAACAGGACGCCACATTGAAAGCAAAGAAGCGTTATGAAACCGGTCTCGAAAAGCTTGCATTTGCTTCCTCACAGGTTAGTATGAATTGCATTGCATGTTAAACAATAGAAATGCATTTGTAACAGTTAAAATTTATGCAAAGTTGGATTAACTTAACACTAATTGATCATAGAATGGAAATAAAATACGAGACTATCAAATATGAATCTAAATTAACCATTCCTAAACCCTTACCCTCTAAAAGGAAGACACCCTCCCTGTCTTCTAACAGAAATAGCCTTTATAACGTTTCCCTCTGAATACTTGAAACAAGGCATGTCTCTTATCTCCGTCTAAAGGTAGCAGACATGCAGAAAGAGCTCGAAGACCTACAGCCGCAGCTCAAGGCGAGTGCCAAGGAGAACTCAGAGATGATGATCATTATAGAACGAGATTCTGCTGAGGTGGAGATTACAACAGGAAAAGTACGAGCAGAAGAGGCAATCGTCAACGAACAGGCGGCCCAGTCCCAGGCCTTGAAGGACGAGTGCGAGGCCGAGCTTGCCGAAGCCATCCCAGCACTGGAGGCTGCCATCGCCGCCCTGAACACACTCAAGGTCTTTAGTCGGCATTGAGTCAAAACAGTTGCATGTATATTTACATTGACACAATCAGGAGACATTGTAATTAGTTTTTATCTCCCTAGAGTAGTTTACCTCAAGCCCAAAAGAAATGTGAATATGATTCCCTTTGAGTATAAATGGTTCTTAGGATACCATAAAGACCGGGGGAAATCTCCTGTCAAACATAAAACCAAATATAAGCGGGGGCGCTTTAATATTAGGGAGGGCATGGTCTAGCTGATTTAACATAGAGACCTAACAAGTAACATCCGAAACAGTACTGGTTCAATTGAGGCATGACCGATAGGGTTTGTTATCTTGTAGCCTGGAGATATTACGATTGTCAAGTCTATGAAGAACCCGCCATCTGGCGTCAAGGTTGTCATGGCTGCCGTATGTGTCATGAAAGACCTGAAACCCGACAAGGTCAACGACCCAGCAGGCACTGGCCAAAAGGTAAGTTTGAGACTATAAGTCACTTGATAGAAGAAGCATAATTTGATTTCTTTTTTTAAACGGGTTGCCAGCTGTCATTTCCATGCTGTCTTTTTCTTGTGTGTATTTTTGATACAAAAAAAAAGACATCTTGCACTTTAAAGATCAGAATATAGTTGTAGGTAATAACATGGGAAGTCCACACGTTAATGGGTATTTGCAAAACGAGAAATGTGAAAGTAGAAATTAAATAGCCTACCAGTACAGAGATGAAGTTTAGATTCCTAAATAACACAATTGCCTTGTTTATCAGGTGATGGACTATTGGGGTCCATCAAAGAAACTTCTCGGTGATATGAACTTCCTTCGCGACTTGAAACTCTATGACAAGGACAACATTCCAGTAAGTATCACAAATTGGCAATACACTACAATGAAAATACAACAACATGTAATCCCCTGTACTGCTATAGCTGCTATACGAGGAACAAGACGAGTAGTATTTTCAGAAGTGTTATGACAAAGATCTGTCATTTTCTTGACTTGTAAAACGTAAAGAGCTGAAAATTTATTATATTTATTGGATACACATGCATCATTTGACCCCCATAGCATTATTTCTTGATGTTGTGAAGCCCCTTATTAATTTCCAGCTTTAGTTAACAACACATTCAACCTTTTCAGCAACACATTATGACGAAGATCAGGAAGGAATTCACAAGTAATCCCGAGTTTGATCCAGCAAAAGTGGCCAATGCCTCCTCGGCTGCCGAGGGTCTATGTAAATGGGTTCTGGCTATTGAGATGTATGACCGTGTGGCTAAGGTAGTAGCCCCGAAGAAGATCCGCCTCGCAGAAGCAGAGGGTGAATTAGCAGAGACAATGGGTGCTCTCAATGCTAAGAGAGACGAGCTGCGGGCTGTAGAGGAGAAACTAGCCAACCTTAAACAAACTTTCCAGGAAATGACAGAGAAGAAAGCCAAGCTGGAATTCCAAGTGAGTTTGTGACTACGACATCGCTTTTTGTTAGATTATCTTGCAACGCTTGCAGCTTTGAAATATTTTATCCATATATCATACTAGTACAAAATCAAAAGAAGATATCTCTAGACAAATTGGAAATTTCTTTTACTTAGGTCGACCTGTGTGGCAAGAAGTTGGAGCGTGCAGAAAAACTTATTGGCGGGCTTGGTGGAGAAAAGGACCGATGGATTGAGGCCGCAGCTAATCTCCAGAAGATCTATGACAACTTGCTCGGAGACGTGCTGATTTCGGCCGGAGTGATCGCCTACCTCGGAACCTTCACCTCCGCCTTCAGAGAGCAGTGCACGACTGACTGGGTCAGTCTATGCCAGGTAAGATTGGAGCAGCCTTATCGTTGTCGATGATTTTGTGCTTTGTAATTTTCCGCATGCCAGGTTTCTCATCACCAGTTCACAGTGTTTATGATAATGGATACTGATACGACAGTTGTGTTACAATGTCCTAGGTCATTATTTATCAAACGTGTAATTAAAAAAATTGTAGCAACTATGAATCTCCGTAAATATAATATTTGCTTTTAGAAGTGCAATCTAATTTTTTTATACAAAAGAATCATGATTTCAAAAAATCAAAGATATTTTTACTTAATGAAAATGATCGTAACCAAAATTTACAATTATTATCGGGAAACTTAAGAAATTTATCGACAGTTTATAATAGGCTATGGTAGTTTTTAGTAGCTTTAAAAAAGGGAGTATTACTAATGCATGCAGATTTTGTGTTTGTTGATTTAAATCAGACTGGAAAATCATTGTATGACCAAGGCGATACATCACATCGAGTTGAAACACAGGCAAGAATGGGCAGTCAACATGACTGAATGAAAATCAAATCACAAGCAAAGCCTCGCACTCTTTTTAAAATATCTTCTCATTCTCTCTTGTAGAAATGTATTTTAAAATAATCACAGATTTAGAGGGGAATATACGATTGGAAATTATTACAAATAAGAGTGAAATGGATGAAAAGGTGCATTGCTTTAAAATTGGTATATTGTTGTGTTTGTTTGGCGTTTCTGTTGAAGTTTGGGTTTAGTGGTTTGCGTATCAATACCGAGTATAGTTATTTTCTGTACAAGGAGGCACCCCTGCATGGTCAATCGGACCCTGCTATTTTACTCTACTATACTTGCACATTGTGATATGACCAAATGGCAAATTAATGCACTGTCATTTGGCACATTGAAATTGTACATAGTATGTTCTTCTTGAATTTGATTCATTCAATCTGCCAACTTTGAATTATCCTAAACTCAAAATAAACGCTGCTCATTTGTCATCAGCATTAGATAAGCCCTTCTACCTATGGTGAGTATGCTCGAAATGAACTTGACATTTGTTTCGCGAGATCACCAAATCTGAGTTTTGAATCTCCAAGTATTCAAAGTTGGCAAATAATTCAAATTCACACAAAACATATCCATTAATATTCGTTGATTGATTGATTGATAAACCCGTTGCAGTAGAAGCGGTTAGATTTCCAGGGATATGTTACATTGATTCCTTTCCTTCGTACAATGTTGTCCTCCTAATCCGCAGGTCTACTTTCTGCACCACTTTATCGCTGGGGTGGTATTGAGCATGGTCTAATGCTTCATCTAGATAGTACCGCTTTGTAGGTAGAAAATCCATGCAGGAAAAAACGCATATATGCAATAGAATAGATGAAATAGCTACAACAGGAAAATTACGGTTTGGCCAAGGAGGCACTGGGTTAAGTAAAGAACAGGACCCGTAGTTGGGAAAGCTGGAGTTGTAACTGATATTGTCTAGGAATATGTATTTCACAAGAGGATATATCCCTAAAAGTAATGTTCATGTAATGTAATTTTTTTAATTAACATGACGTGATTTTCAGTTTGACATAACAGTAAGTGTTCATGTAGATATTGTGACTGTGAGTAATAATCATTGTTTGACAGAATTGTTAGCGCTGTGGGAGAGATACTTCAACTTTAGTCAGGTAGTGGGATTTGGGGTGTCAAAATTTGAATGTTCGATTTAGAGATTGAATAATCTTGTAAAAAATAATAAAAATTACCTATTCAACTAAATGAATGATTTAAATTTACAAGATTGCTCAAAATAATTTAAATCATTTTCTCTTTTCTGAACAAATCACAAACTAAGAAATATGGAATTAGTATACCGGGGTATATATGTTTCTTTCAGTATTCATTGCCAAGCTTCAATAAGCAGCTTCCTCGTAGAATTAAATGGGTTTTACAGTTAGAATAGAAAGCAAATTTGAGTGGTTTTAAATAGATTCAGACTTTTAGTGTGCTTACTAATACCATTGTTCTTCACACGAACATCTAAATTAGCAGAACTGTATAGATATCCTTCTAAGGATCAAATCATCCCTTTTCCAGGACAAGCGCATCCCATGTTCAAACGATTACTCGCTGACTAAAACACTTGGTGAGCCGATTGAAGTACAAGCCTGGAACATTGCCGGTCTACCCAGGGATGCCTTCTCTATTGACAATGGTGTCATCGTCGCAAACTCTCGACGATGGTAAGCATTCATACCTTCATTTCTGGCTGTCACCTATTTTTCCAAATCTTCAATCTCTATTTGATAATACTCATTTGACAATTCTGTATCCTTTTTCAACAGTATTAACATTGAAACTGCTCATGACCGGGCTGGATACTGCAGTATAAACCGCATGAATCCCTCTGGATATGAAGTTAATTCGACTCTGTAATGAAGTCTTTTATATCCCTCGTCAGGCCCCTCATGATTGACCCTCAAGGTCAAGCTAACAAATGGACCAAGAACATGGAGAAGGAACGAAACTGCTCCGTCATCAAACTCACGGACTCCGACTACATGCGCACACTGGAAAATTGCGTGACATTTGGAAACCCGGTAATTTTGGAAAACGTGGGCGAAGAACTCGACCCGTCCCTGGAACCACTTCTCTTGAAACAAACATTCAAGCAAAGTAAGGATATACTATTTCTGTAATTCTAGCAATTTAATGCAACTATTTATCCCTTCTTCTTTACATGTAAGCAGCCCTAGATTATTTGGATAAGATTTTCGTGATAACATCGATATTTGATAAATACATTGTATTAATATATATATCTTTATTAAAGTTCATAAGAATAATCCTTATGATTTTGTCAGTTTACTATTCTATTCTTGAATACTCTAAAACATTTAATAATTGTGTAACCACTATAACAGAGGACTCAGGTGAGGCGTGACGTCACAGCAGATGGATGGTATTGGTCACGTGTCACTTAATTCACTGTGTGCTATGCAAATGACAAGGAACATATATTGGAACCACAAATGGATAAAAACCTCGTGAGAGTAACTTAAGTAACAGAACTATTGTTGGCATTCTAAAATATTGATAAGTCCATCCCAAATTGCATATTGGATAGAATAATTCACACTTTGTTGAAAATGATAAAATGGAAAATTGGAGCGCCAACAATCCTGCAACAGTATTCAAGCGAGGTTTTTCAGGGTGTATTTGCCTAGATAGCCAGAGGAGACCACTCGTGCAGAGGCTAGAATGTATGATAGTACAGTTGCTGACCAGAGTGTACATCTAACAAACTAGCTCTGCAGTCATTTAGTCACAGTCAAGACGGCAACAAGATTATTTCCTGCGAATGTCACTGTCCTTTTGGATCACTTGATACTCGCATTGACGGCTTCATAAACCATGCGACTGAACACCAATAATTTGACTTATTCCCCCACGTCATATCATATATTTTTTTGAGCTTTTTCTTTCCATTTTGGAGGAGTTTGTCTATTTTTGTTGTTCCACCAATCCTCTTCATCATCGTCATACTCATGTTCAGGTTTAGCCATGGCTCTTATTTTCCTCATCTACTTAATCATGACAAAACTGATGTCTGTAACTTGCTCTTCCCTGATATTCTATAATAGACCTTGGTAAGTTTTTCCTTCCTCCCCCGATTTTGTTCATACAGTAGCTTGAAGGTTATTTCAAGTTTTCTATAGATATTTGAATTTAGTTAAAATCCTCATCGTAATTAGTTTTTGCTTCTTGCCAAATATTTTTTCAATCCCCCTTTTATTCCAGAATGCCATATATTCCTATTTGACTCAGAATGTTATACATGGTCATTTTAAGTAATTAACTCATGATATTTTCCCTCTTTCCTCCCCAAGAAAATATCGCTTTGTTTTTCCAGAATGCATTTTATTCTTTCAATTGAATATAGGAATTCAACTCTCGAATGTACTAGGATTATGCATGGATAAAGACATACGCTATACTTTATTCCATCTTTCTATATTACCTTAAACTATGTTGTACACTAAATACAACAATTCCCCTTGACTTATGTTTCATCGCAATACTTGCTGCATACCAACTTTGAGTACTCCATTCCTTCTTTCAAAATACTTGAATTCATTCATCTACTCTTGCTTTGTTGGAAGAGACAACATTACAACGTATTATTTTTTCCATTTCTATGTCTTTGAGGTATCGATACAGCTAGAAGTTCATTTCCCTGATATTCTATAATCACATGTTCCCCAAGGGGAACACAAACATCATTAGTTGGACATGAGTCAACGAAATAAGGTGTTTTCACAGCATGTATTGTTTGTGCAGATAATACACATTCCAGTGGAGACTTTCATTGGAATGAGAAATGCATGTATCCTACCTATAGAAGGGTTATCTTAGTTTGACTGAAGCACGGTATGGACATCATAGAAAAATGCACTCACTATTTGCATGAAATATAATTTGGACAGGGTACCAAAAGTGTTTGTTTACAATCTTATGTTATATTTTGAAAGAATCCCTAAGAAACCTGGTTAATTGATGTCAGGCCAACTTCGACAACAGGAAAATAACTATGACACCCTACAGTACCGGATATACTTGGGTGTTTTATGAAAATGATAAATCCATCGAAAATCTACGCTTGCATCCATTCTTTCAAACAAAGCCTAATCTTCTAGTCTACATCTCCTAAATAGAGGAAATGGGAGAGTTCAATCTGATTCCAAAAAGCAAATTGGACAATTTGAGAATATATGTCTATACTACAGTTGGTCTAAATTTCTCCGTGATATATTTGTGTGTACCTTTTCCCTAATATGGCTTTCCCCTATTGTCTTTTAGGTGGTGTGGATATGATTCGGTTGGGTGACAACGTGATCGAGTACAGTCATGATTTCCGGTTGTACATCACAACCAAGTTGCGCAACCCGCATTACCTCCCCGAGGTAGCGACGAAGGTTACGCTTCTCAATTTCATGATCACACCCGAGGGTCTAGAAGATCAGCTCCTCGGAATAGTAGTGGCAAAGGAAAGGTGATTAGTTCATTTTAATTTGATACATAGTTGTGATTGATAGATACTTAGATTGGTCACATGGAAGGGAACTAGGTACATGTACTTTATATATGGATTTTTTTTCTTTTGAGAACTTCTCTTTTCTGTATCTATTTCACATTATTCTGCATTTTCTAAAGCTCTCCCTATGTCATATGAAAAGAGCAAAGTCATCTAGGCGACAAACAAGTTGGACTAGAATGCGATTCTAATAAAGTTTGGAAAGAGGTGGTATACCAGAACGAGCTGAATGAATAATCTGCGACAGTTTTTTTAAAGTCTGTCAAATGTATTCTTTGTGATCTGTCATAATCGCATGTTACCGTCACACTACTTCCAGACCTGAATTGGAGGAGGAGCGACAAGCACTCATCGTTACCAGTGCAAACAACAAGAGGCAGCTTAAGGAGATCGAAGACAAGATCCTCCACACACTATCCGCCTCCGAGGGAAACATCCTGGAGGACGAGAGTGCAATCAAAATCCTGGACTCCTCCAAGGTCCTTTCCAATGAGATTGCCAAAAAACAAAAGGTGTGTTATCTTTTCTCATATGAATAAAGTTGATTGGCAGAGTGCATTTCCAACAGTTAATTGGGTTGTAGATTAACATCCAACAAATGGTGTAGAGAGCAGTTGGCAAAGAGAGGTTTCTGGTATAGACATGGTTTCTCTAAATATTTCGTTAGCATTTAAGTCCAGAACCTTTACCAAATTATAGATTTATGGTAATGAAGTGATGTGTGGAAGAAAGATCATTTAGTGTCTGTTTTTCTTTGACAGGTGGCTGAGGAAACAGAAATCAAGATCGACGAATCGCGACAAGGGTACAGACCTATCGCGAAGCACTCTGCCATTCTCTTCTTCTCAATCGCTGATTTGCCGAACATCGATCCTATGTACCAATATTCACTGTCATGGTTCATCAACCTGTACGTCATGTCAATCCAAGAAAGGTAAGAACATGGAGCGTACACTAGAAAAGTTTTAAATTCCTTTATTGGTATGAGGGAGATGAGTAATGTATTTTTAAGAGAAGTACTTGAAGGTAAATTTTCCACTATTATAAAACTAATACAGAAGCATTGTACTTCGTTTTGATTTCATATGATTATCTCAAGTACCTGGTATATATGAGATTGAGTAAGAAATGACCCATATAAATTATGTAAATTCCAAACTATATACTGCTCATCAGACAATGGCTTAAACCATATGCCTAATTTGTTGAAACTTACTGAATATATGTGATATTTAACACGTGATATATTCTTGTGTGAGTACTAACTTTAAACGTTTTTAGAGCACTGAGTGATCCCATCGCAGAAGTGACAATTATGGTAGTTGTAGACTATTCATTTTAGTAGGGATACCAGTATCAAAAAGGTTCAATTTGAAGTAGAGAGGAATAGTTATCACATCTGAGATAAATACCCCTTGGATTGAATAAAGTCCTTATGTTTATTTGCCTAGCGTAAAAGAAATTCTTCGAATTAAGTCATTGATGATATTATGAATGACATCCATTCTGTGTTGAAAAGAAAGGGGTGTATGTTTTCAGCAACAAATCTAAAATTCTGGAGCGGCGTTTACGATACCTTCGCGACCATTTCCAGTACAACCTTTACGAAAATGTCTGCAGGTCGCTCTTCGCCAAGCACAAACTCATCTTCTCTTTCATGTTGTGCACTAACTTGTTTTTGTAAGTACTGTGGATCCAGAGGTGATGGTACAAGTGAAGTTCATTATTATTCCCCGTCGTACCTCTCCCAAACTGCTTCACGCAATGATGCATCACCTACGCAGCTTCACTAGCCATAAGGCACCGCACCGCTTACATATTGTACATCGGCACAGGATCTACTCCCTTATGCATCCCCTTATGATTATGCCAGGAATTTCAAAGACACCTCAGGCGTATATATACCCTTAGTGAGCATTGGCGGAGAAATTCATGAACACCAGCAACGCATCCCACAGAAGTTTGACCAGCAAATCATCACCCTGCAGCGAACCAAAGCTTATCATATATACTGTCGAGAAATGCTTGACAAAGGCACTTCATAAGAGCTCACCCAAACTTGCACATTTAAGTTACTTTGTATAGGTTACTATTGTCTACGCCAAGAACCATATCCCCACAAAGCACAGCCTCCTTGACTTAGTCATTGATTTATGGTGGTGTGTGTCAGGATATGCTTAAGGTACATAGCAAGCAACAGCTTGACTATGTGTGCATATCTGTGTATATATTTTAGCACTTGAAAATCACTTGCATGGTTTTTGATTGGTTACTTTCAGCAATAAGTCCAAGATTCTAGAAAGGCGCCTGCGGTACCTCTCCGATCACTTCACGTACAACTTATACTGCAATGTATGCCGCTCTCTATTTGAGAAAGACAAGCTGCTTTTCTCACTGCTCCTATGTAATAATATTTTGACGTAAGTACACCCACCCGCAATCACCCCACCGCCTGCCTCCCCTGCCCTGTGATTCTACTAACCGTGTGCTGTGGAAGTTGTGGCCCCTACAAAGGTCTGTGTTGAAACTAACAGGTTTTGTATCAGTCATGCACTGAATGATTTCATTTAGTGTTAACTTCAACAATGTATACTTAAGTACCCCTTTGAGTGATATAGCAATAGCATCTCCATAGCCATATTTTACTCATTAGAGTGCAATTGATGATATATGTTGGTTTCATGTAAAATACTAACCCACGTGTTTTCCTGTGTAATGTATAAGACCTTTACAGTTTCGTTTTAACCATGGCTAACCGGTTGTTCTTTGCGTTACTTTCTTTCCCTAATACCTTTTTCCATTTCATATATGCACTTGTCATATTTTTCCAATTGGAAAAATATTATTTCTGACGGTTTGTTGTTGTGTTTGTAATATACTACCTACTGCACAATGTCAGAGAAACTAATTTAAAGCTGTTTGCACTCACATATTGTTAACAATCTGATATGAATATAAATATTTTAAGATCTGAAAACCATATAACTAAAAAGAAAAAGGTCCCTGAATATCCCATGTAAGTAGTAACTCAATTATGAGACGTAACGGTGGCATTATAGTGTAATTATATCGTGTATCTTTACATTTTTCGATGTTTTTATGTGTGACTAGTGGCTCCCAATATATAAGCATACATCTACATTTACACAGGGCACGTGGAGACTTAGACCGCACAGAGTTCATGTTCTTCCTCACGGGAGGAGTGGGCCTGCAGAACCAAACGCCGAACCCGGACAGTTCCTGGCTCTCTGATAAGAGCTGGGATGAAATCTGTCGTCTCAACGACCTACCGCCATTCAAGGGCCTAAGGTAGAGTTTATATTACAAACAACCACAACACTGATTTTTATAGAATATCAATGCAGAAATTGAATTAGTTTTTTTTAGATCCTCCAAGGTCACTCTTGTGATTCGTGCAAATCAAAATATATATGTTTGTTTCACTTCCAAAAGGAGGGGGAGGGGTCATGTCTCGGTATTTTCCTTGCCAGGGCTTTGCAAGTGTTCAAACGTGTTCAGTTATAATCAGTCATTTTTTATTCAAGACACTCATTGTCATATTTATCCATATTTCAGCGCCCACTTTGAGAAGAAAGTTGATGAGTGGCATAAATACTACGACGATAAAGCGCCACAACTGTGCGAGCTACCCGCTCCATGGCAGGAGAAGCTCAAAGATTTCCAGCGCATCATTGTACTGCGCTGTCTACGCCCCGACAAGGTGATCCCTGCGGTCACCGATTTCGTGAAGGAGAAGCTCGGCAAGAAGTTTGTCGAGCCGCCTCCATTTGACCTGGCCAAGAGTTACGCCGACTCCAACCCAACAGCGCCACTCATCTTCATCCTATCACCAGGTGCAGATCCCACCATGGCCCTACTGAAGTTCGCTGAGGACAAAGGCTTCGGAGGTGCCAAGTTTAATTCCATTTCACTTGGACAGGGACAGGTAAATATTTTGACCAGCAGTGATGTAACTTTTCATCAAGAGATTTACAGTCTGACTCACTAGTAGTGAAGTCGTGATGTATGTTAGATTTTACCAGTGCTGCTATTTTCCAATGGTGAACTTGACATCATAGATTTGTAACTACATATACATGAATGCTTGTACTTTGCAATATTTAAAGCTCATCACTTACTTTTAAATCACCTGCTTTCCAAGATCATTTTGAGCAATATTTCCATCCGTTTAGGGCCCCATTGCTGCACGTATGATTGAATCTGCCAAGCAAGAAGGTTCGTGGGTGCTGCTACAAAACTGCCATTTAGCGGTCTCCTGGATGACCGCCATGGAGAAAATATGTGAGGGATTCCTACCAGACAACACACATTCAGACTTCCGGCTATGGCTCACGAGTTACCCATCTCCAAAGGTAATCTATTAGATAAAAGTCCTCATGTGGGTTTATACATGTTAAGTAAGTTCCTTTAAAAGATCAATTCACTAGATACCAATTTTGCACTGGCTGTGTTAATTGAATGACATAGATGGCCAGGAGTGACCAATCAGCAGTGTCTATAAAAAAAGCTGATGCTATGTACCTAAAATATATTACTGATTAAACAGTGGAGATGTTATGATTTGTTATCAGATCAGACACTCCCCGGTTTATACTAATTATAGACTATTATACTATAAGCAGGTACTAATACATTTTATGTAATTACAGTTCCCAGTCACAGTGCTACAAAACGGTGTAAAGATGACCAACGAACCACCGACTGGACTGCGTCAAAACCTACTCCAGTCTTATCTCAATGATCCTATCTCAGATGAGGTATTCTTCAATGGATGCCCAGAGAAAGAGAATGTAAGTACCAAAGTTTCGATATTAGTCCTAGCTAAATTTAGAATTTCAATGGATTGAGAATTCTTCTTCGCGACAGAAAACATTCTGGTGACACAGGAGAGGTGACGTCACATCCGGTGGCAGATTGAGCGCCAAAACCGGACTGGAAGGAAGCAAGCGCCCATAGCAGCAACTCTCACACATATTTGGAGGAATATAACAGGTATCTACCTTTATCAAGCTCATATTTGTATCATATTTGTATCATATTTGCACAATTGACGATAGGATTAGTTTCTACTTTGGCAGTATTTACGAAACTTCTTTGGAAACATGAGCGAAAATCGCCGGTGGGCGAAAATTGGGGATGTCAGCTCATGACAAAAATTTGTCTTACATTTGACTTTGTATTTTCCCAAATGTGCAAATATTGTTCAGTTTTTCACAATAATTTGGAAAATTGACATCCAGTTATAGTGAAAAATTGGAGTTAGATAGTGTAGAGCTTAGTTGCTGCTAGGGGTGTCCGGGCCAGGGGCCCTCCTGATAATCGGCCCTGGGACAACAGGTAGGGATAACACACCAAAATCATTTTTCCAGTATATTGAAATAACATTTATGCTTCTGAAAGTACAGATCTTGAGAAAGACAATGCACTTTACATCATAAAAAAGGACCTTCTAGAAGGCAAGCTATGCACTTTTAAAGTAAAGAAGTTTGTAAGATTTTCCTTTTTTTTCTGTCAGTGTTTATGCAGCAAGTAGGCCTTATCTCTGTGTACACACTGCCATGCTGGCTGCAGCAGGGCTGGGCCGTTTTTGTATTTCATTTCATATAAATGGCCATAACTGAGCCCTAGATTGGAATAGGGAAAATCCAATGATACCATTAAAGAGAGAACTCTTTAAGGATTGATATGCTATGTTTTCAGAAAAAAATGACCTGGTGGGTATTTTTTATCACAGTGGAAAGTCAAAGTTTTGTGATTGCTCCATATTCTACATGCCTCAATTTCTTGCATTTTCGGCTAAGATATACATCTTTTATATTGGCTTGTGCCAAGTTGTGCTAGCAGATAGAATTAAAATAAGACCAGAAATCAAAAGTTAACATATGAGGCAATGTTCTGTAAACGTGTGAGAAAGTGTGAGAAATTTTAAGTAAAAAAATAAAAGGTCCAAAGTTAAAACCCTTTAGAATTTGCTACATTTTCTACATAGATTCCATTTTTTCTTTCCTCATCTTGAACAGTCAGGTTTTACCTTTAAATTGAGGGGTTAAACTTTAAAATCGACCAAGTATTAAGCAAGATATTAATAGATCATATTTTAATGTAATTACAAAAATGTATCGGTATGCCCATCAATACCCCTTCGGAAATGATACCGTATTTCCGTAACCATTGGACCTAGAGTAAAATAACTCACAGATTCTGAATCCTTGGTCATTTCTGCATAAGATGACCAAATATGGTTAAATTTGACTAAGGGAAAGGGTCCTTGAATAGCTAATAAAAATCTTGCGTTTACTATGGTGACAGATAGGGCTCCGCGGAAATGGGCGCTGGGGTGTTATCCCTACAACAGGCCCTCAGCATTTCAGCCACATGACGATTGGCCCCCCTGACAATAGGCCCTATGACAATCGGCCCCCATGACTCTAGGCCCTCCGGACAATAGGCCATGTCCCTAACGTCCGATCCCTGACCATACTAACGTCCGATCCCTGACCATACCAACGTCCGATCCCTGACCATACTAACGTCCGATCCCTCGCACGTTAGTATGACCTGTGTTCGGCCGTTAGTATGGCCAGGGATCGGACGTTAGTATGGCCAGGGATCGGACGTTAGTATGGCCAGGGATCGGACGTTAGTATGGACCATACTCGGACGTTAGTATGGACCATACTCGGACGTTAGTATGGACCATACTCGGACGTTAGTATGGACATACTCGGACGTTAGTATGGACATACTCGGACGTTAGTATCACCTATGCTCGGACGTTAGGGAAATGGCCTATAATCCGGGAGGCCTAAAGTCAGGGTGCCATTCATCATGGGGCCAATCTTCCGCAGGGCTATTAGACATAGGGCCGATATTCCTGAGGGCCAATTGTCATGGGGCCCTTTGTCTGCAGGGCCCCTGATCCGTGTACCGCTGCTAGGGGCTGGCATGATTCAGCAAGACCAGTCATCCATCTTGGATTTCAGACTGAGTCACTGTTTTATGTTGGCTTTTTATTTGTTATGTTGGCTCATAGTGCAGTACTGCTGCCTCATTTGTTGAGGAATGTTTCAATAGCGAAACGAGTCTTCATAAGGAATAAAATTGTGATGGGATAAACTCATATCTGCAGAGATAGAAATTTATCCTATTATACACTGTAGATCTCTGTTTTATTAGTGAATACACTTTTAAAATAAAGAACCAGGAAGGACTTACCACTGTCTTATGCATGGTCAAAGACAGAATAATATCAACTACTACCTGTCATAACAGCTTGGCAGACTCTAGATATTGGTTGAAGTCAAGACAATTAAAGCTTTGCTTGCTACTTTGTAGTTGACACCTCAGTTATTCTCTTATAACTCAGTTATAGAAGAATGACATTTGAGGTTGTTCTCCACTCATACAGATTTGAGTGAGGTGAACTGTCAAGTCAGTGTCAGGTGTGTCTTGTTGTACTTTGTACATGTTTGGACCAGTCCTTACCAAGACATATACCTTATGCCCAAAATTTCTTTGAGGCATTAAATAACTCAGTTGTGTTGATACAGATCCACACTGAGTGCTTGTGTTGAATACACAAGTTTACCCATACCTTATGCCGAAAAATTCCTTGAGTTAGGCATTTAAGAAGTTTGTGTTGTTGTGAAATGAAAACACAAAGACTTAACTGGTCCACCTTTTATAGGGTCTCATTTATGTGCTTAGGGTTTGTGACTGGTAACACAAAATACCTATACCTTATGCTGAAAATTTCTTTGGCCTTGTGTTTTAATCCCCACCTTAAAACACTATTAGCACACATGTCTCTTTGATTTGAACATCAAGATGACTTAACTCATGTGGAGGTACCTTGGGTTTGGACTAGTTTCCAAAAAGACCCACACCTTATGCCCAAAAATTCCTTGGGTTTCACGTCACAGACGTCGCTGTCAGTCACGACATAGACGTTGCCTCTGTCAATCACGGCGTAGACGTTGCAGCTGTCAATCTTGTCCTAGACGTTGCTTCTGTCAATCACATCATAGACGTTGCGGCTGTCAATCACGTCATAGATGTTGTCGCTGTCAATCACGTCATAGAAGTTGCTGCTGTCAATCACGTCATAGACGTTGCTGCTGTCAATCACGTCATAGATGTTGTAGCTGTCAATCACGGCATAAACGTTGCTGCTGTCAATCACGGCGTAGACGTTGCAGCTGTCAATCACGGCGTAGACGTTGCAGCTGATCCTCATGTAGGAGACGCTCGCGTCGCAGACGTGCAGACGTGGCCGCTGGCGCTAGCGTCCCAGACGTGGCCACTGGCGCTCGCGTCCCAGACGTGGCCGCTGGCGCTCTCGTTCCAGATGTGGCCGCTGGCGCTCGCGTCCCAGACGTGGCCGCTGGCGCTCGCATCCCTGACGTAGGCGATGTTGCTCGCATCCCAGACGTAGGCGAAGTTGATCACTTTAATGGTCTCACGTTAATGATGCTCACATTGATGGCGATCTTGTTGATGCCAATCATGCCCTAGACCTAGCCGCTGACGCTTGATACTAGCTGGCGCACATTCAGTCTATGTTAGGGATGTCGCAGACATAGCCGCTGTCGCTCAAGAGAGTTGTAGGCGCTGGTGCGCACGTTGTAGACGTTGCAGCTGTCAATCACGTTGTAGACGTTGCAGCTGTCAATCACGTTGTAGAACTTGCAGCTGCCAATCACGTTGAAGACGTTGCAGCTGTCAATAAGGTCATAGACGTTGCAGCTGTCTTTCACGTCGTAGACGTTGCAGCTGTCAATCACATCGTAGACGTTGCAGATGTCAATCACGTTGTAAACATTGCAGCTGTCAATCACGTTGTAGATGCTGCAGCTGTCAATCACGTTGTAGATGTTGCAGCTGGCTTTCACATCGTAGACGTTGCAGCGGATAATCACGTCGTAGATGCTGCAGCTGTCCATCACGTCGTAGACGTTGCAGCTGTCACTCACGTTGTAGACGTTGCAGCTGTCAATCACATTGTAGGCTTTGCAGCAGTCAATCACGTTGTAGGCGTTGCAGCTGTCAATCAAGTTGTAGACTTTGCAGCTATCAATCACGTCGTAGACGTTGCAGCTGTCAATCATGTTGTAGACATAGCAGCTCGCATCCCAGACGTGGCCGCTGGCGCTCTCGTTCCAGAAGCAGGCGATGTTGCTCGCATCCCAGATGTGGCAGCTGTTGCTCACATTAATGGTCTCACGTTAATGATGCTCACATTGATGGCGTTCTTGTTGATGCCAATCATGCCCTAGATCTAGCCACTGACGCTTGATACTAGCTGGCGCACATCCAGTCTATGTTAGGGATGTTGCAGACATAGCTGCTGGCGCTCATGTTGGAGGCATAGATGCTGGCCTCGATATCAGCTGGCGCACATTAAGACTATGATTTTCTAGGACTTCGCAGATGTAGCTGCTGGTGCTCACGTCTGAGGCGTAGCAGCTGGCGCTCACATAAAATACATAGCCGCTGGCGCTCAAGAGAGTTGTAGCCGCTGGTGCGCACGTTGTAGACGTTGCAGCTGTCAATCACGTGGTAGACGTTGCAGCTGTCAATCACGTTGTAGACGTTGCAGCTGCCAATCACGCTGTAGACGTTGCAGCTGTCAATAAGGTCATAGACGTTGCAGCTGGCTTTCAAGTCGTAGACGTTGCAGCTGTCAATCACGTCGTAGACGTTGCAGCTGTCTTTCAAGTCGTAGACGTTGCAGCTGTCAATCACGTCGTAGACGTTGCAGCTGTCTTTCAAATCGTAGACGTTGCAGCTGTCAATCACGTCGTAGACGTTGCAGCTGTCATTCACGTTGTAAACTTTGCAGCTGTCAATCACGTCGTAGACGTTGCAGCTGTAAATTATGTTGTAGAATTTGCAGCTGTCAATCACGTTGTAGACGTTACAGCTGTCAATCATGTCGTAGACATAGCAGCTGTCAATCACGTCATAGACGATTGCATGTCAAATCGTCGTAGACGTTGCAGCTGACAATCGCGTCGTAGATGTTGCCGCTGACAATCACGTCGTAGAAGGTGCAGCTGTCAATCACGTCTTAGACGTTGCAGCTGACAATCAGGCCGTGGACGTTGCAGCTGGCCATCAGGTTGTAGACATTGCAGCTGACAATCAGGTCGTAGACGTTGCAGCTGGCAATCAGGTCGTAGACGTTGCAGCTGCCCATCACGTCGTAGATGTTACAGTTGACAATATACTCTTAAGTATCCAATTGTCTAAGCCCTCATCCAAGTCACAGACGTAGCCGCTGTCCGCTTTTGTATTTGGTTTGGACTAGTTTCCGAAAAGACCCACAATTTTGGATCACTTAAGAGTTGTGGATACTTGAGTGCACTTTACCTGGTTAGGGTTTTGTACCTCTTTGTTTTGGGGTATCATTCAGTTGCAGCTGTCAATCATGTTGTAGACGTTGCCGCTGTCATTCATGACGTAGACGTTTGCACCTGTCAAGCAAGTCGCAGATGTTGCAGGTGTCAATTACATTGTAGACATTGCAGCTGTCAATCACGTCATAGACGTTGCAGCTGCCAATCATGTTGTAGACATTACCGCTATCACTCACGATAAAGACATTTGCAGCTGTCAAGCAAGTTGCAGCTGTCAATTATGTTGTAGATGATATAGGTGTCACTCAGGTAGTAGCTATTGCAACTGCCAATCATGTTGTAGACGTTGCAGCTGTAAGTCGCACATGTTGCAGATGTCAATCACGTGGTAAATGTAGCAGCTGTGAATCACATTTGTTGATGATGCAGCTCTCTCTCATGTTGTAAACGCTACAGCTGTAAATTACGTGGCAGACATTGAAGCTGTCAATCATGTTGTAGATATTGCAGACGGCATTCTATGGAGTAGATATTACAGCTGTCAATCACGTCGTAGACGTTGCAGCTGTCAAACACGTAGACCTTGCAGCTGTCAAACATGTCGTACACGTTGCAGCGGTCAATCAAGTCATACATGTTGCAGGTGTCAATCACATCGTACACGTTGCAGCTGCCAATCATGTTGTACACGTTGCAGCTGTCAATCACGTAGAAGATGTTGCAGATGTCAACCATGTCATAGACGTTGCAGATGTCAACCATGTCGTAGACATTTCATCTGTCAATAACGTCCTAGACGTTGCAGCTGTCAATCCGCCGGCAAACATGTGATGTCAATCAAGTAGTAGACGTTGCAGATGACATTTATATTGTAAACACGTCAGCTGTCAATCACGTCGTACACGTTGCAGCTGTCAATCACGTCTTAGACGTTGCAGCTGTCAATCACGTCTTAGAAGTTGCAGCCGTCAACCAGGATGTTGCATCTGTCTATAACGATGTAGATGTTGCAGCTGTTAAACACGTCATAGACCTTGCAGCTGTCAAACGTTGTACACGTTGCAGCTGTCAATCATGACGTACACGTTGCAGCTGTCAACCACGACTTTGGAGGTTTGTCGTTTCCACCGCTTGCTTTCGGAAAAGGGCAGGGCTTTTGGCACTGTTAACGCTGCCAGATGTGCGTTGTAGGTTTTAGTGAAAAACCTTGACAACGGGAAGACCATGGGCACCCACTATTGGGTGTGCAGGGCCGTCCGCACCGACTATCGAAGGAATCCTCCTTCTCCCAGATATAACAAGTTCTGGGACATTATGCTGGTGTTCAGCATGTTCCAGCGTTGGGGTGCCAATGAAGGCTTGTCCACCCAGTTCTTGGGATTCAAGCTAACGATACTGATTCTGCTGGTGTCGGGCCAAAGAGGCCAGGTCATCCCTGCACTTGATCTCCGCAATCTGACTTGGCTGGATTCGGGGTCTGCGCGTTTCGTTCAGAAGGGTCTGATGAAAACAGCGCGTACGGGGGGGAACCCCTCAAAGAACTGGTCCTGGAACCATTCCACGAGGAGGAGACTCTGTGCGTCGTCTGTGCCCTGAAACGTTACGTGCGGGTCACGGAGCCAGCCAGGTTGGACAAGGAAGGGGGAAGGAAACACTCGCTCTTCTTGTCCTTCCGCAAGCCATTTGGCGAGATTGGGCAGGACTCATCAAAGCGATGGGTCCTTGCGGTGCTTTCCGCAGCTGGGGTGGACACCAGGGTATACCGAGCTCACTCCACCAGGGGTGCCAGCACCTCTGCGGGAGGGAGACTCGGTGTATCGACTGCTGTTTTGCTTAGGCATGGGTCTTGGAAAGGTGCCAAGACCATGGCTAAGCACTACAACAAGCCTATCGAGAACCCCAAGCCTCCCAAGACGCTAGCCAGGATCCTCCTGGAGGACTCAATCGAGTAGCTGGGAACAAAATTTTCAGAGCCTTTTTGGGGGAAAAGACACACCTCAAAAGGGGAGAAATTTGGCCCTTTTGCCGTAACGATAGTTTGTATGAACTCTATTGGCTGATCATAGTCATAAGCCTTACTAGAGGCAGCAGTTATCTGTATGTGATAAACACTTTTTCTATGTTGGACAATAACACTGCCACAGCTGTGGTGAACTGTATGGCAGTTATGCCTTCTTTGCTATATAGCAAAATGTCATGCAACCTAGTCAAAACCATATCACAAGGCAATAGAACATCACCTTTAGGTGAAATAAAGTATCTATTTTCCGTTATCCTATATGAGAAGTTACAGTCCTTTATGGGAGAGTAACATTATGGGAAATAAGCAGTGAATCTAGCTGAACTTTGAAGTCTCCTGTGTCACCAGAATGTTTTCTGTCGCGAAGAAGAATATAAGATTAATCGAGTACTTACCATTTATATAAGTATGAAGATTAATCGTTGTTCTTCGAGAGACAGATAAACATATCTGTTGAGTACACAGGCCCACCCATCCATCCCTAGGATGAAGAAGATTACTACTAGCGGTATAATCTCTCACCTACTCATGAGGGTGCTATTTAGACAAAGTAAAAAGAGCACTACTGTGTACTATTTCCAGATGTTTTACTTTCAGCAAAAGATTCACTGCATGTGGGCGCTAATCTGACCACCGGATGTGACGTCACCTCTCCTGTGTACTCAACAGATATGTTTATCTGTCTCTCGAAGAACAACGATTAATCTTCATACTTATATAAATGGTAAGTACTCGATTAATCTTATATTAGTCTCTTTAGTATTATACACCATGGTTCTGGAAGAGCTTGTGGGGGGATGTTTGGCAGAATTAATTTGGGTGTGGATACTTTAAACACGACTAGAAATAGCATAATATTGCATTGCTCTGAAATATCCCACAATGCGCAAGGTTCTGGTTTTAATTAATACTTCTTTCTATTTCAGATCTTTGAGAAACTTTTATATGGCCTGTGCTTCTTCCATGCCCTCATACAAGAGCGTAGGAAGTGTGGAGCTATCGGCTGGAACATCGCTTATGGGTTCAACGAGTCTGACCTTCGTATCTCAGTCAGACAACTTCAGGTGAGTCAGCAAAGTGTCTCGATTAGTGCAATTCTTGGCTACGAATGATCTTATTTCTAGTGTGTGTGTTTTTTGGTGGTTTTTTTGGTGGGTTTTTTATATTAACCATACTCATTCACTTCGCGAAATGCCTATCATATGAACGAATGCCCCTATCTGGCTAAAACTTGTAATATGGATACATGCATATCGACAAAGCCAGTTGTTGTTAAAAAAAAATAATTTAAATCCAACGCTAAATTAAAGCTATGCTTTTTCATCACACCTAGATGTTCATCAACGAATACGATGAGGTGCCATATGATGCCATCACCTACCTGACCGGGGAGTGTAATTACGGAGGACGTGTGACAGATGACCGGGACCGACGTGCCCTTATGACCATCCTGGCAGATTTCTACACCCCAGATGTCATCGATGTCCCCAAATACAAGTTCTCCCCCAGTGGCCTCTATGTTGCTCCGCCCAAAGGTTCCTACGATGACTACATCACCTTCATCAGGGTAATCACTTTGGAGCTATTCATCGATTTGGAGCTTATAGTTGTTCAAATAGTAAAATAATGTAACTTCAGAACGCATGCAGTTTATATGCAATGTTTAGTATGAATAGTTTCTGAGAGATCATATTTTGAAATAATCATAATCCCGTATCCTAACCTTTCAGTCGTTCATTAATCGCTTTTCTTCCATTGCATTATGCAGAATCTGCCTGCAACACAAAATCCAGAGGTCTTTGGAATGCACGACAATGTGGACATCTCGCGTGAGCTTGCCGAAACCAAACAGCTCTTTGACAGCGTGCTCATTACACAAGGCCAAAGTGCAGGCGGCGGTGGAGGCACAGACCAACTCTACCCAATAGCCAAGGGTATCTTGGACCAAATGCCGGACGATTTTGACTTAGACGAAGCAGGGAAGAAGTTCCCTGTTACCTACTCTGAAAGTATGAACACCGTGTTGACGCAAGAAATGGAGCGATTTAACAAGTGGGTGCCCTGCTTGTGTAACTACGAACTGGTGTATGGTTATTGATAAACAAAAGATAACAAGAACTGTGAAAATGGTGGTGTTAAACACATATCGGTCTTGCACGTGTCAAAAACTATTTCATGAATCAGACAAAAGCTAGTATTGAGCCAAATCCATATCAGCAATGAATCCCGATGAATCCCTATGATGATGATTTGCTTAAAGGGTATAGAAACACTGACTTAACCTAACTTTGTACACATTTGTTTCAGATTGGGGTCAATCATCAGGTCCAGTCTTCAGAATCTGCTGAAGGCTATCAAGGGTCTGGTTGTGATGTCCTCCGACCTGGAGGGACTGTCACAAAGTCTACTCATTGGCAAGATCCCTGCCATATGGGCAAAGCGCTCCTATCCCTCACTCAAACCGCTCGGCTCCTACGTAACCGACTTCCTGGATAGACTCAGCTTCTTACAAGTATGTGGAATGCAGTTCTGAAACATTATAGATCTATATCCACTTACCTTATCCTGAATACATTGTATAAACTATTCCGAGAAATCTTACCATGGGGAGGAGGGCGTAACTTTGAGAGAAGCAGCCACTAAATGTGTAAATCATTTTCAGGTTTCTTCTTATAAATCTTTAAACTGGTTGGATCTGAAATATGATAATTTTGATAATTGACCTGAATGCCCTGTAAATTGAATGGCCTTTATGCTTTCTTCTTACAGAAATGGTTCGATAATGGGAAACCAGAACTATTCTGGGTGTCTGGATTCTTCTTTACGCAAGCCTTCTTAACAGGCGTTATGCAGAACTATGCCAGAAAGTACACCATCCCTATCGACCAGCTCGGATTCGACTTTGAGGTGAGCATATTTATATGAATTACTGGGTAACCGTTTATCGGCTATATTGAATCTGGAAAGTGATTCATTTTGTCTAGTATTTCACTTTTAGCAGATGTGAGTTTTAAGCTCCGGGTTCTGATCATTATTCCTTACGGTCACATTTCAATACTACTTTTGCAAATCTCTCCTCTAAATGTATTTAGTAGATTGATTGGCTGTGCATTGTAAATGTATTACACCTCTGTATAAGGCCTCTGCTCTGGCATTCTGTGATATTCAGTGATCAGAAGGCTGCATATATATTCTTCGTCTAATCTCAGATCCAACTGCATATTTTAAACGCTTTATCATTCGGTGGATAAAGATGGCCATATCCATACAGAGAGGTATTTGACCTCAACGGGTGACGCCATCTCTCCCTACAGAATACTGTTCTAACTACGGCCAAGGGTTGAACTTCGAACCTTCTACATGGTATCTATTTGACTGACCGTATCCATAACTGCCCCTTATTTATATAATGTCTTCCTTACACAGATTATACCGAAATACGACTATGAGGTGAGGGTAAAATGAATTACCAGATAGCCGTTCATCGGCTATAAGAATCTGACGAGTTATTATTTTGTTTAATAGTTTTACTTTAAGCAGGTGTGAATTTCAAGCCTGGGGTTCTGGTTGTTATTCTTTGGTCTAGACTCAAATCCAACTGCATAAATTAACATGCATTATCAGTTGGTGGATAAAGATGGCCATATCTGTTCAGAGAGGTAAATGACCTAGACGAGTGGCACCATCCCTCGCTACAGAATGCTGTTCTGGTTACGGCCAAGGGTTGAACTGCAAACTTTCTACATAGTATCTATTTGACTAACAGTATCCATAACCATCCCTTATTCCCATGTCTTCCTTACACAGGTTATCCCGAGCGAGACTTGTGAAGCAGCGCCAGCTGACGGGGCCTACATCATTGGACTGTTCCTGGACGGTGCCCGCTGGGATAGAAAGAGGTGAGATAGACTTAGGTTTCCTTTCTCTCTGACTAACTATTAAGTTACCAATTAAATGTTGATTGATCATTATTTTAATATTAATCTTATGCTACGCAATTTTTATGGATAAACTGCCTAAAAGAGAGCTGACCTAGCACCCAGTTTCCTTATGTTGTGGTAATATATTGCGTTCGATTTAGATACAGTAATGCAAATAAGAGAAATATATGCTCGTGTTAATATTACTTATTAAATAAATAGTGTATGTTGAATACTTGGGGCGAGTTTTGATGTTCAGACAGTCTGCTTGAATATGAATCGTTTGAATAAGTAGAATTTTTATTTGTGTAACCCTTCGAAGACCCGGGTAAGAGTGTGTGTTGTAGCCTGTGATATATGTATCTGGCAGTGTCCACAGACAACTGGGTTTGTGTTCGTTCATGTGTACATGTTGCCAAGTAAAAGCTCACACTTGGGCCATCAAGAGTACCCGTCCACGCCAAGAGTCCTGTGCGGTCTTCGTGTATAGTCACTGGATTACTCTCAATATATTCTTTAGTATTGCATTGCGTTTTGAGTTTCCACCGTTAACAACTTAGTCATTATGTATTACAGCTTTGATATATTACTAGGTCTGCTCCAATGAATATAGGCTGTTTCTCTGGAGATATAGGAGTTACTGGATCTAGAATTGTTATACTATACAAAAAATTTCGAATTTAAAATATTACTGGTAGTTGTGATCAGACTGAGTGATGATACAACCCTTTATAAAGGGGCATATCGAAATATAGAATGGATATTAATCAATTAGTTTAGGGCTTTGTATGCTTATATAGGTTTTCACACTATTTCTGTCACCGATCAGTCCAAATGCTAGATTTGGGTGTAAATAATTAGGTATGTTCACGTTGCCACAAAATGTTGCGAATGGATGTTATCTGTATGAAGGAGTAGAGCTTGAATAGAGGTCACAAGTTTGTCAAAAAATTACAGCTCAAGGTTTGAAATAAGGCAACTGTTATTACACCAATTATATTTGCAACAATGTCTGCTAATGCTACATGAAAACCACATCAGGGTTTTGATTACAAAATACCAGAGATGCTACTTAATGACTACATTATACTTACCGGTGGTTATGCTTCACCGCTATTCTTGCAAATTATAGTCATCTGAGGACTCTCTTCTTGGACAAATAGCCCTACGCCCAATTTTTATCATTTGGAGGACTTTATTTTCATATAATGATCTGTATCCTTCGAAAGGGTTCTCCTTTGCCAAGCGACAACACTAAGACGGGTCTTTCTCTGGTCCATCAAGCCTGTAGAAGATGATGATTTACCGACAATTAATCTTAGATTTTACCTCGGACACCACTTTATACAACTATATATGCAATGGTTCAAGATAAGGAGTGTCATCTCTGGTATTTGTTTTCCATCACAAACATTCACATCGCATTTTAGAGAAAGAATTTACAGATGAAAATGTTATTGTCATCCGGTTGCATACCTGATACGCATTCATTTTCATAGCCAACAACATCGAAATGTATTAATTTACGACTTCTTCCAACAGAATCGCACACGACAATACACGGTATCTATTGTTTTGAATTTCTGATATGCTCCCTATCAGTTTATTCAGACGTGTGGTTCAAGAGTTATCGTTGAAGATGTTTCTGTTTGATATTTTTTAAAGTTTGTTATAAAAATAAGACTTGATGAATATTATATTCACCACCCTGATATGGACACCAGTTTAAAATTCATAATTCCTAGTGTGTGATATTTTCACGAGGAATTCCTAGCATCTTGGGCCTTAAAAAAGAGTCATATTTCACATTTTAGATTTATATTTAGCCAGATACATATATCTTTACAAATATATGTATTCAAACATTAGAAAAGTTATCCTTATCTTCTAAATACATTGTAATTATGTTCTATTTCTTTCTTAAATTCCTATAAACTTCCAATGCTGCAGTGGATTAGAGATTTGATTAGAATCCTAGTTTTCTGTCAAGTGTGGGTAATATCAGAAGTGTGCCATCATGATAACCACTGGTGGATAAGTTTGACGTTCAGCAACTTCCAGAGAAAATAATATAGGTTGGAATGATGGCCACTATTATGTAAGGGAGGGAAAGGATAAACTCCTATCGCTATGCTTTTATTTGATGACATTTTCTTAACACGTTTCCTTCCAGCTTTCAGTAATATCGTAGAGGTTATTTGTTCCCAGGTTTTCTTCTAGCAATTAATATACCTTGCAATATCATTTTCAGTGGCGTGTTGGCTGAGCAACATACGAAGATCCTATACGATTACATGCCCATCATTTGGCTGAAACCAACACTGTCCAAGGAAATTGACGAATCAGAAATGCGATTTGTGTGTCCTGTCTACAAGACGAGTGAACGTAAAGGAACGCTTTCCACTACTGGCCATTCCACCAACTACGTCATCGCCATCCTCCTCAACTCAGACAAGAAGGTCAACCACTGGATCAAGAGAGGCACTGCCCTGCTGTGTCAGCTGGATGACTAAAGGACATTTTCAATAATTATATTGAGTAAATATGGTATTTTGGCACATTATTTACTATTTCTACATAGTGATAGAGCATTTTGGCCTCATACATATTTTATGGGGACTAAATTAAAATATTTCGGCACCTTCAGTTCTAGCATAGACAGTTATATATAAAAATAAAAAAAAGTTTACTACAAATAGTTAATTTTCTTTATTCGAGAAGCGTGCCATTCCCGTGACATGTTATGTACAGATATACACCAAATGACAAAATTGTTATTTTATGTGAAACACTGTGATATTTGTTATTATTCAAAACGCTATATAATGTCCCTTGCAGTGGATGTGATACATTTATACTTCCAAAAGTCGACCGTCCAGACTATGCTATTTACTAAAATGCTATGCTATTTCTTAGATATTTTCTTTGTCTTACGATGATACACTTGTGATATCCATTGCAATAAAAATACATTTTTGTTAAGCTAACGAGGGTGGGTCTATAAGAATATTATTCTCTCACATGCTAAACCACTACGTATCGATACTTGCTATATTCCCTAGATGTGATATTCAACGAGTCAAGTACATTTAAAAAAAATTCTTTACCACAGTAAAACTTTGGTGGGAGTCTACTTAACATTATGATATTTTACATGTTTTGGAACGCATTCTCTTTGAGCATATGGTTGCATGCATTTTGGTCTCCATAGACTTTTGGCTATATTATATAATCGGAAATCCATATACCATTATACTTACCAAGCTATACACTCTGGGAAAACATAGACTGTCAACACAGTGAGTAATTCATTTACAATTTTTCACTGTACCACATAGAATGTGCCAATCACAGAAGAAAGGTATTTGTGGAATGAGAATACCAGAAGAAAGAACTGTGAATGTGATATATTGTGTAAATTAAAATGTATTATAAGTTAATGTAAAATATGTATCTAACACGTGTCAAATTGTGACAATCGTTGTGTTTATCAAAGCTCAAAGACACTAGAATACACAGTATTAGTTAAACCTTAATTTCAATGAGTTGCTCTAGGTCACATATCAGTGTACATTATTGGATATGCTAGATTTGCAGTGAGAAAAAAGAAAGGAAAGGGAATATTGAACTGTGATACATGTACAAAATCCAGAAGAAGGCAATATGCTATCGTTGTTGGAAACTGTATAGGTGGATACCATAGGGTGGGTTCACACATACATTGTTTTTATATTTAAATAAAAAGTACACAACCCATTAGCTATCTGTGTTTATGTCATTGATTTAAGAATTAAATATGTTAATCACAAGCTCCTTTATCAAGTGGTCAATGAAGTCTAGGGAGGCTCCGTTAAACCCATAACTGACACCAGGTGGCGATGAAAGTAGATAAGAATCCACGAGAATTTACTTTACTTCGTTTTGGCCTCAGTACTCCCTAGTGCTACTTGAGAGAACGACCCCTATTTATGCTGATGCTTTACAATGCATTATTGTGGCTTATGTAAGTCTAAACGGTTCAACACCAACCAGTGGGAGTCACTTTCCATCCTAACAGTTCTGCAGGTATGAGATCGATTCTAGAAGGGAAACAACAATTTTCTCAGCATTATAATTCATGCTGCCACCTGATTTACAATGACTGGTAGCAGGACGTTCAAGCCATTTTTATTGCGTGCAGAAAAGTTGTATTTTTTGTGCAGGAGTTATAGACAGGATCTTAACTTCACATAAACTATGCAAAACCATGCATTTCTTGTAAGATAGAAATGAATAACCCATTATCTCATGATGCTGTGAACGCTGTAACAAAATTGACGAAGGTAAAAACGCGAGTAAATAAAAGCTGGTGACGTTTCATCAAAAAAAAAAGAAAAAAAGAGAGTTCTGAAACATGGTTTAGTTGATTTTCTTTGCAAAAAGTAAGGTGTGAGGGAGGACAAGGGGGTCCTACCTGTGCAGCAGTGAATTGGGTCAGAAATAGCCCTCAAGTGCTCAGTGGGATCCAGGTGCAGTGGAAGGCAACCTACATAGGGAATGTACTACTCTTAAGACAAGGTAGATCCACATAAGTGTAAATCTGCTGGCCAATTCTTTTCCATTCACTTTGTTCTTCAGACAGAAGACAGTAAACATATATGGGGTTAAGATGTATGCTCCTGCATCTTTATGCTTCATTATTTTAAAGGTGATTCCATGTCTTTTATGAAATATCTCGCTGTAGATCTGGATCTGGTAGTCCACATAACATGTGGGATATATGTAAATGTAGGTATATATCTTAGCATTACAATCCAATCAATTCTGAATAGACTGCACAAATACCCTCTGGCAGAAATCTATGCTAGTACAGTGCAGTTGCTGGGCAGCTATCAATTACTAGTGACAAATTGTAGGCTTGCACAGGGAGCACACACTCCCCAGTTTCTACTTAGTCATTCATATAAAATCACTAGTGGAAATGAACAAATTTTTGCAGAAACCACATATTATGTAGAATGAAACCATAGCTTTTCAATGGTATGGACATAACTGTGGTTATTGGAGTCAATTAGCCATAAATGGGACATGACTGTAAATAGAGGGGAGAACAGCTGCAGGCCGCTCTGAACACCCCACTGGTAGTATCAGTATCAAGAATAGCTCTGATGCTGCGGTCAGTCACGAGGTGGCACACTGGCAGTCCTATTGCTCCAGTCAACCCCCTCCTTGTGACCACCCCGTCTTTAATGCCATTTTTGGAAAGAACCATCCCTTTCTTCTTTCTCTATTTTTTAAATGTAAAAACCAGTCAACCTATGTGACGTTTGATTGGTAACATTTATCCTTTTGTAAATTGATTGAGAAAATGTTTGTTACATTCATTAGGGAAAGTCACCTATATATGAAATAATCTAACGAATATCAACTTGTTGATGTCCATACTTAGCCCCCCCCCCCCTCCCCACACAGACTAGAGGGATACATGTATATATGTTTATACATGGTTTTGTTTGGTAAAATCCCAATGAGACCGTTCATTGTATCTAACATCCCTTTAAAGACTGCAACTGCTAAGCCCAAGACTCATAGTCCCACCAACCCCATTATAGGGTGTTCACCCCATAAATGAAACTAATAGAGGTCTATAAAGGTGTGAGGCCTCATAGAGAGAAACATGTCTGGAACACAAAGACCGCATATTCATATCTGCTCTAAATCCAGAGCTATTAAGGGGATGTATGCCTATTGTGCCCCCTTAAAGCAGAATGTGACCCTGAGGCTGACCTATTTGATGAAACACTCCCCATAGGCTTTAGCAGAGGAAAGTGGTCGTTGGTGACTACAGTAGGTTGACTATACCTAAATAAATTATAGGGTTTGCAGAGAGGCTGACTAGTACATTCATGTTTTTAAAAAAAGATTTAAAAAAATTGAAATCCGACCTACCGACCCTACATTTTCCTCCCATGTTACCTGAAACAAACCTTAATTTTCTTGGCCCTATTTAAAATGTGCAGTCCATTACGATTTTATAGATGTTTAATAAGTTGAGCTCTGTTCTGTTCTTCATGAGTAGATATACTTTAAATAATGATAGAAAAACTGAGGTAAGGTCCAGACTCAGCTTATAGTGTCCTCTATACCCTCAGAGCATCGGATTAATTCCTTCCAATGCCACTTAGATTGGAAATATAGAAGATTTGTCAAATTCAGAGACTCCATAAAGAAGCCCACTCAGCGCAATAACTGTGAGTCTGAGTTTCTCTTTGGATACTGTTAAAAATTATATTATTAGAAAACCCATACATCATAAGAAAGCCCAAACCCTTGGGGGTTGTCAGAGTATCTGATATTCCACTCCATTCTTAGTGAAAATGTAAACATATTGAAGAAGGGCAGAGAAACGGCCCAGCTAGCATCCTGACGTTGGCCCAACGTTGGCTCAACGTAGCCGAGGGTTGGGCTGACGTCAGCATGCCAACGTTGGCCCAACGTAGTTTTGGCCGGGGGCATTCTGTTTGAGCCAACGTCAGCATGCCAACGTTGGCTCAATGTTGGCCCAACGTTATGCCAACTGTCATTATGTTAATAGTGTACGAACGTCAGGTGCAGATATTGACACAACATAGTTTTTGCCAGAGGTATTCCATTCTAACTTTGTATTATGCTCATATAGAGTATTAATGATCACGAAACTGTGATTTATTCTGCTAAAGACAAGAATCAGTTTAGAAACAACCATTTCTGTCTTTGCATTTCGCCTTTATATCAGCTTAAAGGGACCAGAGGTGACTGACAGCCATCCCATCCTTTAGACCTTATATACCTACCATTACCTTAAAAAAGGTGTCCTCATGGCAATGTTACTGCATTTCGTTATGTCACTGGGAAAGTTGGTAATTAAGTATGTCATAGCATATGAATGGAATATCCCTGGCTTTTAAAACCTATTTAACACACATAGGGCCCAATTAATGGCCACTTATGATGAGAGATAAAGGATCTGCTGGGCAAAATCTCTTCTGACAACCTTCCATGCCCTCTAGTGGAGGTTGGACATGCAACGTTGGCCCAACATTGATATGCCAACGTTGTGCCAATGTTGGCATTTCAACGTTGGCACAACATAGTTTTGGCCGGTGGCATTCCATTTGAGCCAACGTCAGCATGCCAACGTTGGGCCAATGTTGGGCCAACATTATGCCAACTCTCATTATGTTGATGTTGTACCAACTTCAGGCGCAAACATTCGCCCAACATTGCAACGTTGGTATAGCATAAATTTCCTAACGTTGGTACAACGTTGGCATTTCAACGTTGGCACAACGTTAAATTATTGCCTGCGACGGTGCCAACCATTGCCAACGTTGGCCCAACGTAACCATGCTAGCTGGGGGGATGTTTTCGTGGTACTCAGCGGTACAAGTATAAACATCCTACCCATTGATGCGTTCTATATTGAGATCACTCACTGTAAATATTTCATAAACTGCTCATTACTTTAATTAACTGGGTGAGAGAAAAAGGAATAAACTTTGTGCCTGGTCGGATCTATGAAGAATAAAAGCTGCTAAATAGTTATCTGAATAACTTACCAGTTATGAGAGAGAACTGGTGTTCCGAAGAGGCCAAGGCACCTGCGGTGCCCTGGGGGTCATAGGGAGATAACACTTCACTTCCGTCAGTACAATCAAGCGGGCGCAGGAAAGGGGACAAGAGCTGATTAACAAACTAACTATCCCCTCCCTGATATGAAATATTTATAGGCTGAAGCCTAAATTTCAAATTTCCTAAATTTATTGAAGACCTGTCCCAAATTAAAATGTAGGTCTTGGGAGGTGTGGTGGGCCCTATGACCCCCAGGGCACCACAGGTGCCTTGGCCTCTCCGGAACACCAGTTCTCTCTCATAACTGGTAAGTTATTCGGATAACTATTTATTCCGAATCACCCTTCGGCACCTCTTCGGTGCCCGAGGGGATCCTTGGGAGATATTCAAAGCTAAGATGCTATTGTGCCCGTATCTTGTCGGTTTAAATAATGTAAATACCGGTAGGCCTGATTTTTGCTCCTTAAAATAAAGCTCTGCATCTATCCGTTCTCTTACTATTTGTAGCTTGTCATATCATCAACCTGATATAAATAGCTTAATAAATATTTATTGTTTTAATAGATCCTTCTTAAAGTTTTTATCTTTAAAGTTTTATGTATTGAATCGTATTTATATTCAACAAAACTCTTGAACAATAAACTTCATAATTCAGTCTTTATTGTCTTCAACTTTGTTTTGAATTATGATTCTAATAATCACCAGCGGTAATTAACACAGTGCCAATTCTTTTGTGGCAAAGATTTATCGACTGTAATTGTAAATGCAATTGTAATTCAGTAACTAGAAAGTCTATCAAGTCCTTTTGAGCTTTCCAGTCTTTTATAATCAGTAACGTTGTTTCATGAACCAACTTATATACCTTTAGTAGTCGATCTAAGTGATAACAATGACATGTTAAATTTAACAGGCTGTTCTGGTTTGAGAAGTGAAATTCCGAGCTTTGTGTTTTTTACTCAAATTACGCCCCTTATAAACTCGCCCTATGCTAACTCATCTCGGATGTCATCTCCAACCGTGAGTGTGGGCTTGTCTATGGGCTTGTTGTAGAATCTTGCCATAGACGACTGGGCCTTCCAACTTCCATGTTTCATGAGGACATCTGCAGAGAGGCCTGGTGAGGCTCCTGCTGAGGTTGATGCCCCCCTGGTGGAGTGGAGTTTGTGCACTTCAGTACTGATCCCAGCCTCTGTTAACAACTGTAGGACCCATCTGGACAGGGTGTCCCTAGTAACTCGATAGTGGGGTCTCCTGTACGACAACATCAGAGTTGTCTCACCTTCTCTGAGCAATGAGGTTCTCCTGAGATATTCTTTTAAGGCTGAAACTACACACACATATTCCTTCAGAATGTAGGGTTTCAGGGTGACTACCGGTAGCGGCTCACCCACTCCGGCAGTCTTCATAGGCACTGTAAGTGTGAAGACTGCCTCGCCCTGTTCAGACCACACCAGGTGTGATATGTCCAGGGCGAGAACAGCTTGTCCGCGCTGTCCCGAGACCAACAAGAACAAGGTGACAAGTTTCTGTGACAGCTGCTTTAGGGACAACTCTGAGTTATCCCCCCATCTTTCAAACAATTTGAAAACTGGGGTGACATCCCAGAATCCCCTGTACCTAGGCACTGGTGGTTTCATGAAGTAGGCTGTTTTCACTGCCCTGCAAACCCAGTAATTCTTCCCTATAGTGAGTCCATTATCAAGGGTAGGTAGGAGCACTGACAGCGCACTCCTTGCTGCATTTACTGCCCCAGATGATAGGTTCAATTCTGATAACAAACGGAGGAACCGGCACACCTGGAACGTAGTAGGTTTCCACTTATCAACTGTGTAGCAACTACAAAACAATGACCACTTATCTAGATAAGTTGAATAAGTTCTCTTTGTAGCTGGTCTCCAGCTTTTTAACAGAAATTTCACTGTTTTCTTGTCACAACCATCAGCTACTAGTTTGGACTTAATATTTCGGAAATGATCAGTCCCGTTGCTTGTAGAACCTTGTCTTTCCTTCCTGGGTTCTTGAGATTTCCTCCTTTTGGGGAGATTCGCATCTGTCTGCTTGCGTGTTGACTCAGGATTGAGAACCAGGGACGAGTTGACCAGTCCAGCGTCACCACTACTAGTCTTTGGACCCTGTCTTGTATCGCCTTTCTGATAACGTGCAGGATCAGTCTGAAAGGAGGGAAAGCATAATTATGCATTAAACCCTGTCCATGATAGTGAGAAAGCATCAACCCAGGTAGATTCTGGGTCTGGGAATCTAGAGCAGAACAGTGTACACTTGTTGTTGGCTCTAGTAGCAAAGAGATCCACCTGTGGTAACCCCCACCTGCTGACTATCTTATTAAAGATTCTGGGGGCCAATTCCTATTCCAGATTGTCATTAAATTACCGGGATGCTCTGTCAGCTCTCACATTCAGGATTCCCGGGATGTGTGATGCTGTGACCCAATTGTTGGTTCTCTCTGCCCAACCCCAAATGAGTGTGGCTACATATTGGCAGCTAGGAGACCTAACACCTCCCATCTTGTTTACATAGGCCATGGCGGTAGTGTTGTCGGTTTTTATGTGTATAAGCTGACCCTGTCTTCCTACCAAACTGAGAAGTGCAAAATAAATTGCCTTTAATTCCAGTACATTGATGTGACTCAGGTCATAACTCACCCAATGTCCCCCTATAGTACACTCATCTGCTGCAGCACCCCAACCCATCAGACTTGCATCTGTGTAGATGAGTTGGTCAGGGGTGTCACCCCTGATTAACCTGACTGAAGACTGTAGGTGTTGTGCCCACCAGTCTACATCTGCCCAGGCTGCATCGGTCAACATCATTTTCTGTTCGAAGTCCCCCTCAGACAGAAAAAGCGCTGCATTCTTACATCTCTCTATGCTCTTAACATGGGCTGTCCCATAGTCGATACCCTTGGTATAGGCAATCATCATCCCTATGAGAGACGCAACCTGTCTAATGGTTAAACCCCAACTGTTGGATCATGTCTAGCATCTTATCCACCTTATCTTCTGGCAATCTTACCCACACATTTTCTGAGTCAATTTCAAACCCTAGAAATTTTACCTTAGTGGTTGGTGTAAGGACTGACTTTACAGGGTGGACAACCAACCCCACTTTGTCTAGAGATTCTACCAGGATCTTGACCGCATTCTCACATTCCTGAGTCGTTTTTGCTATAATAAACGAGTCATCAATGTAGGGAAAACAGTGGCAACCCTTATACCTTGCCCTAGCAAAGATGGGGTTGAGTAGTTCGGTAAAGACCCGCGGTGCGCATGCTAAGCCATTTGGCAAGACCCGAAACTGATACAGTTGACCATTCCATCTAAATTTTAGGAATTTCCTTTGATTTTCCTGATAAACACTGCTATCTTAGATACTGCTTAACAATGAATGAACACAACTCGACTCTTGAATGAAGGTTTGGCGTTTAATACTGATACGTCCTCCTGGGTTTACACACCCCACACATAACATAATAACACAAAAAAGAAATTCAATCAGTCCATGCTCCTTGTAGGGGTAGGTTGTCGTCAATGACGCGCACCTGGCCGGGTCAGCAGTAGTTACCCCAGGTTCCACAGGTGGCAGTACTGGAGTGACACTGTCTCCCACCCCACCTGGTGGGTATCCGATGAGTCTGTCTTTATAGCGTCATAAGCTTTGGGACTTATGCCCACAATAAATACTGCTATCTTAGATACTGCTTAACAATGAATGAACACAACTCGACTCTTGAATGAAGGTTTGGCGTTTAATACTGATACGTCCTCCTGGGTTTACACACGCCAACCGCCCAACCGAAGGCCAGAGTGAGTTGTGTTAGTCATGCAGGTACTGATCCGGCCTCCTGTAGATCCTCGACACAATGTCTCGCTCCAATGACACTTTGGAGTCCATAGACCTCGTCAGGTAATACAGCACACTCATACTGCGCCAGTCTCCCAGATTCTTAATATCAATCAGGGAAATACCTGCCTCGGCCAACAAGCTGGCCCCACCTCTGCGCATGGAATGTGATGACAGTTTATCCAATCTCAACATTTTACACAAGTAACAGAGACGCTTGGAGTACCAACCATATGACGCCCTAACCCATTGACCTCCCTGCCCCTGATAACCCACCAACTGAGAGTCCGCTGACGGGTACTCTACCATCCCCACCAGCTTTGAGACAAACCCCACAACACACATGATAGACCCTTTAATAGGGACAAATGGAATTTCCAAGACCCTCTCCCTGTAAGATATTGTCTTGGTCCGGCGAACCACCACTGTCAACCCCCAAGACTCCCATCTAATATCTGACAACAAGACGGCCAGTCCTGACTCTAACACATTAGACTTTCTCAGCAACCCCCTATAACCCAATAACACTGCCACCCAGAATGCCACATCTTGTGACAATGCCATATCTAAAGCACTAAAAATTAATGCCAAGTCCTTCAAGGTAGCTGGTCTAGCTTGAACCGTCACATCCCCCAGTGTCCTCTTTATCCCCCTAAGTGTAACCACCAACTCAAAAGTATTCTTGTCTATGTGAGGGAACCCTGCCATATCATGGAGAATCCATACTGCCCCCAGATAAGCTTGAATTGATTTGAACACCAGCCGATCAGCTAAGTGGGTAACATACAAAAGTACCATCTCCAGGGTAGCTGGGAGTGTTATCTCGTAATTATACTCCTCACAGAAGGTAAAATACGACCTCCACTGGGACGACTTCGTGGCAAGTGAAGTATCCGCCATCCAGCATGACTGGTACACATGTAGTTTCTCCCTCAGCCGGTCACCTGGAAGCAACACAGCCAGTCACTAAAAGTAGGTGGGAGTGTACCCTTGCTACGCTCGTCAAATAGTCTAGAGATATAATCTGCCACTTTATTCTCCTTTGAGGATATCCTCCTGGAGACCAGATGTATGTTGTACAGACAGACCCGCCAGAACAGTTCTCTAAGCCACCACATAGCCCTCACACTCTTTGAGCGCCCAGTAGTAATCATACTCTGGACCTGGGTATTGTCTGTCCAAATGACTACCTTGTGATTTCTCCACTGACTACCCCACCTGTCCAAAGTGGCCAATACCGGCCACAATTCCAGCAAATTGATGTCTTTCTCCTCATCTACCTCCCCGGGGGTCTTTGCATAATGATGCTCCAGGAATTCCTGACTCTCCCCATCCCTACCTTCATCCCAGACCCCTGCTACCCAGTCCCCCCCCATCTCGCCCCAAACCCCGACATAGATGAATCTGTCTCCACCTGGGGGACATCCCCCCTTGACTCCTGTATCCACCTAGCCTTACCATTGAATATTTCAATGAAGTTCTTCCACCATGTAAAATCATCTACCTACCACCCCTCACCACCTGACTGGCGTGGGCCAAGTACCCCGCTACTACCTGGAGTTCTTTCTTCCTACAACACTTCTTCCCCCTGAAGCTGACTACCATCTCCAGAGTCTTCTTGACCTTGTCCTCTGGCAACCTGAGTTCCATTTTTACACTGTCAATCTCCAGACCTAGGTACCGGACAATCTGTGTCGGTGACACCACTTTGGGCCAAGCAATATGGAACCCCATGTCCCTCAACAACCCAATCAGCACGGCCTGCTTTGACCTACATTCCTCCTGTGTCCCCCCCACAATCAAATAATCATCAAGATACCCATAAATTCCACCTATACCCCTCCTAGACATGCACCTAACTACAAACTCTGTCAACTTGGTAAAAATGTAAGGTGCGCATTTTAAACCAAATGCAAGTGCACCATCTACCCAGTAGCTCTCCTCCCCATCAAGCGCCCACACAAAACCTTGTTTGGTCCTGTCTTCCGGTCTAACTGCCACTGATCTATAGGCAGCCCTTATATCCACCACTGAGTACCATGAGCCTTGCTCCATCTCATCGACAATTTGATCTATTTTCACATAGGAGAATTTTTGACATGTAGACATCATATGATCATTTCCCGCCCCGGCCCAGCGCTACCCCTACTGCAATCAGTGATAGGCCGTATAGACCCATTAGGCTAGTATATTGCCCCGAGGGAATGAATGCACTGGGGCTTGAACCCCACCTTGTGCACCACCCCCCGCGCCCATTCTTCCCTGATAATAGAATCCATCTTTTCCTTTGCCACTGGAGTCTCAATGGACGAGTAGTTTGAACGTGCATAAGACTCAGTGTACCCCGAGTCAACAATACTGAACCCATCTCGCACGCCTCGAAAAATATATTCAGCATCCACATCCACACCGCCGGGGTGACTAAAGCACTCATCAAAAAACACACGGATTGAGCTGTGTATTGACACCCCCTAAATCATGGTCACCTACACATTTCACACCGCACGGCCTATTGTAACTGCCGTCCCCACATTCCACCATTTTGACTATGATAGGTACACTCACCGGGCGATAAATGGGAATCCTCGTTCCACTGCTACCGACAACCTCACCATCCATACACAAGTCACTCAACTCCACCTCTGGGTCCAACACTGGACCGCCACAACCGTAACAACCGCCAACTCCGTGTAAATTGCAATTATTTTCAACAATAAACGCTTTTTCCACACCGCCGTCCACCGAAACTTCCGAAGCTGCGCCATTTTGAATTGTGACGTCACCACTCTCGCCGGCCCCGAGACCTTGTCCGAGATCCAAGATGGCGGCGCCCACCACGTTGGTTTGTTTGTCAACAACTCCCGTCCACCCCAATGAATCAACCATGAATTCCCCTATAATATCACCAGACTCCCCCACAACAACTTCCGAGCATGAAGTCCTGATGGGGGAACTACCAGAAAAAACTGAAAAATCCGACCCCGCTCGACCCTTCCCTCATAACCTGTGTGAGTACCGTTCCTACTGTTAGAGCCCCACGACCATCACTAGTCCCCACATCAACTTCCAATCCGAGGGCTGCCTCATCCTATTCCTTTTGACCCCCTTTACACTTGACCCTGATTTTGATAACCCTGGTTGCCATACCCCTGGTTGCTATAACCACCTCTACCCCCCCCCCTCTCCCACGTCCTCCACCCCCCCTCCTGCCTCCTCTGCCCTGGTAACCTAAGTTACTGAAATCCAAACTCTCAAACCCGAGATGAGAGTTAAATAAATCATGGTCCCCATAACAGAAAACCTCCATCCCGTGCTCCTCAGCCCTCTCCCTCATACCTAAATCATAGGCAATGAGTGCCGATGCCTCATATACACCACTCTTGTCAGATAAAAACCTGATGTGTTTAGAGTACTCATAAACATCCACCCCCCCACATTCCAACATACTGTTGAGTAAGCTCAAATGGGCAGAGACAATGTCATTAATGGTTGTTTTTTTTCTCCTGTTACTAGGCAAATGAGGATCAAGGTTAAAAGTCACCAACTTACGGTTCTCATCCTTCCCATGGCAACAGCTGTGTTGGCCTTCCGCTGGCGATCGGCCCGCTGGAATCCCTGACATCCTCGTTCTGCCCGGCTTGCTGCCCAGCATACTCGACGGAAGAAAACGCTGCCCGGGCTGGACATCACCCCTGGGTCGTCCATGTAGGTAATGTTCTCTATGCTGAGACGACCCACTCCGTTCCACACCAGTGAGCAGAGCCTTCAGCAAAGCCCTATTACGGGCCGCCTGCGTGTCCCCTTCAGCTCCAGCTACTTCCTCTGTGACCTCATCCCCACAGGTAGAACCTCCTGTAGGTTTCTCATGTTATCATCCCCTTCAACTATCCCACCATCTTCATAAAGAAAGGGGTTGGTGCTCCTCCTGCGCCCCTTCACCGTGGAGGTTTTTCCCGCCACAGAACTGCCTCCGGCCGCCATGACACCTTTACTGATCGCCAGCCCTTGCACCAGGGCGTCTATCATGCCCATCTGATCCTTCATAATCTTGCGGTTCTCCCTACTCTCGTGAATCAACTGAGCCACCAGGGATGCATCTATAGTGGCACCAGACTGAGGTGCTGGGGGTGCTGGAGGTGACGCACCAGGTGGGACCCCCAGGTACACATTGGAGTCCAAGGACATGGCGGCGTCGTCTATGTAGAGCTTCCAGTCCTGCTCAGTACTCCCGGCCGCCACCGCCGCCGTCTTTGCCCGTACTACATAGGGATAAGGCCTACCCCCTTTTGGCACATGCATATGCTCACACTCGCTGCAGTTCTGTAGAGACCGTTTTGACATGATTAATAATCACCGCTCACCGCTCAGTCCAAGAAATTCAATCAGTCCATGCTCCTTGGAGGGGTAGGTTGTCGTCAATGACGCGCACCTGGCCGGGTCAGCAGTAGTTACCCCAGGTTCCACAGGTGGCAGTACTGGAGTGACACTGTCTGCCACCCCACCTGGTGGGTATCCGATGAGTCTGTCTTTATAGCGTCATAAGCTTTGGGACTTATGCCCACAAATTAAAAAGGAATAGAACGCGTCTTTAAGGTCAATGGACTCCATTGCCTCTCCTCCCTGTACCATTTCCAACGCTGTATCAAGCGAGAACATCTTGAAGTGTTTGTACTCAACACATTTGTTTAACTGTTTTAAATCTAGAATTACTCTGAATTCCCCATCAGGTTTTGGTCTAACAAAAACATTTGATATCCATTCTCCAGACTCATGCTGCACTGGTTCAATAACACTTTTGGCGAGATATTTATCTACTTCTTTGTCCACTGCCAATCTCTCCTCAGCTCCCAACCTATAGGGGTAGGGTACTGACAACTGTTCAGGTGGGAACATGAAGGGGATTTCCACCCCCATGATAGCTGAGAGAATCCACTTGTCACTATATATGGGACTCAAACTTAAAGTTTCCCCTGTATGTTTTAAAGAGTCATTGATAACTTTGCAACCCCTCAACCTACAATAGTGATCAAGGTATCATGTTAAAGCTAAGGTGAAAAGCTAAATAATTCAGGCATTGTCACTCCCATATTTTGAAAATCATGTGACCGGTTGCCATGGTAACCATGACAATTTTTTCTAAAATTTGGATTTTTTATCTACCTTTCATCACTCTGACTGCCATTACAGAATAACTAATCACAGTGTGCACATGGGAAGTTCACAGATTGGGTAAAACTAAATTCCACTTCTTTTGAGCCTATTTTGATAACTCTAGCACCTTTCCGTTGAAAATTACGAACCTCTAAACAGTTTCTCAGAATGAGGCAAAACAAGCTTTATTTCTGCCATTAGACAGAATATGTGAGGATCTCTTGAACACTTATGCTCAGAGACCCGATATTAGGTGCAAACCCAAGCTTATAATTGGAGCTACAATCCTAAAGGGGGTGGGGGGACTAATGGGGAGGCTAGTAGGGCCTTGTATTGGCAGTCAAAATAAAGTTTTTTTGTCATCCCACTGTGTTCTACTATAGGGAATCTGACCATTGGGTCTATGAAACAGGCTTTCAAGAGTTAAGTGGTGCCTTCTTGCAAAAGTGCTAAAAGATGGGTAACTAATTGTTACATTTTGCCTCCTAACTCAAGCAATATTAGCTTGTATTCTCAACTTGAAACAGTTTTGGAAAGCCAAGACAGTTTTCTTACTTAAGATATATAATTGAAAGCTCTATGTCTAATGCTAATAGTCTTAATAGTCTGTCTGGGGCAAATATGATGCTTCAGAAAGTTAAAATCTTACAGCATATAGGCCTGTGCAGGTCAAAATAACCCCTATTTTAGGCTGTTCCAATCACCCACTTAGCTACAAAAATCAGAATTTGTCCACATTTTTGATCAATTATGCTTAGGAATGATGTGCAGGGCTTCTACTGTATGATCAAAAATTAAATGACTGGCAAAAACTCATCCAAACTGATAATTCCCTTCAGTGAATACACCTTGATTGTTGAGTCCCATATATGGTGGGAACATCTACATGTACATAATTTTTTACCTGACCTGCATAGAATGATTCTGGAGTATGGAATATAGTTTGTTTTAAATCAGACTCAAACAAACTCACCTTTCCTAGTTCTGGTACTTGTTGTTGTTGTTTGGCCGGGTGTTGTTGTTGTTACCTCCCCGGCCCTGGCCGTTTCCCCGACCCCGTGAGCTGTTGTTGTTGTTGGGAGCTCCTCCGCAGCCTCCCCTTGGTACCCAACCGCTGTTGGAGTAGCCCTGGTTAGGGTAGGCATTCTCAAGTGGGCTGCGGTAGTTATCATTGGGATGTAACCCCTACCTCTGCCCCTGGCTCGAGGTGCAGCTGCACCTCTTCCCCGTGCTGCCGGCTTCTTGAAGTTGGCGTTGGCAGCAACTGATTTAGGCTGATCATCCCGAAGCTCTGGGGCCAGTAGGTGTTGGATCAGCTTTCTCTCTCTGTTGGCTTTGGCTGCCTAAGCCCGAGCTTCCTCCCCAAAGAGATCTTTAGAGACTTCGGGAGCAGCGATAACCACATCAGCAGTGTGCTTGTTGAGAACTCTAGACATGTCATATTTCCTTCTAGTGGATATGGCTTGTCTTGTGAACACGGCGAGTGCCATTGCGCCCATGGCATGGTGTCCTGCCTTATCCAGATCTGCATCTGCTGCACCTCTCTCCAGCACTAGCTGCATCAATGGCATGAAAGCAGCCATGCTGGCATGTAGTGTGCGTAGAATCATCTGCATGTTCTTGTCACACAACATATCATTGGGATTAAGCTTCTTATAGAGTCCAGGCTGCACTTTTGAGACAATGAGCTGTTTAACGTTGATAGGCGGTGCGTACTCAGTCACGAGGCTTTTCACATCTTTCTCCTCTTTATAACGGGCGAACAACTTATCCATGAGATCCACCATCGCCACTGACACTGGCGGCGCATGCTTGGTATCTTCATCGTCCAGTTTAATTCCCTCGATCAAATCTCTCAAAGAGCCCGAAGCATAGCCCGCGAGCGGGTCTTTCTTCTTCGTCGGCTCCTTGTTGTTATTGTTATCAACCCCGTCGCCATCTTGGTCTGGGTTGCGACCGGCTGCCGCCGCTGGCGCCGCCTTCTGTTTAGTGGCCGTACTAACGCCGTCGTCCAGGGGCGCTTGTAACGTTGCCGTCGTTGCGAAGGCGACGTGACTCCTACACCGATCTAGCCCAGAAAGTCAATAGATTACGTACCTGGTGGTGGTGGTTGGTTATCCAAACTCCTAACATTGGCCACAGTGAGCGCGCTCCTAACTGAAGCCCTGTCAGATCCGCGCGCCGAGTGCGCGTCTGACGTCGACAACTGATGCTCGCCAGAATGGTGCGCTCTCTTTTTGGGCTGGGAAGCGGGTTTCTTTTGAGATTTCCTCCAATCCAAGAATTCCCGATACTCCTTTCTCAGCTGCTTCTTTCTGCCTGAATCCTTGACACTGGATCGGCGTGAAGTAGGGACGCTGCGTGCCGGTGCTCGAACAGAGGGCACCGACTGCTCTGAGCTCAAACTTGACGAAGATGACGACGAGCTCGAACTTGAGGAAGATGAAGATGGCGTCCGTCGCCTTTTCTTACTCTTCTCACTCTTTCTGGGCTGTCTAGACCGGGCAGAACCGTCTCTAACCACAGAATTATCCCTTTCTCAGGGTTCCCACGTGTCATGGAAAGTCATGGAATGTCATGGAATTTGAAAGTTGTCTGGAAAGTCATGGAATGTCATGGAATTTTGAAAAAAATTGCTATGTGTCATGGAATGTCATGGAATTTGAAAATAATGGAATAAATATGACAAAATCTCCTAGAATGTACCATTTGTTTTCTAGATTTTGGAAATTTTCTCGGGGACCTCCGCAAAAATGTCATGGAAAATTGAGATTTTTGTCATGGAATGTCATGGAAATGTCATGGAATTCAATCTGATTTTTTTTTGTGGGAACCCTGCTTTCTGCCAATTCAGCGGGTTTATCCGACTGGATGGTTGGAGGGCTTATAGAACTTTCCATTGCTAGCTTGACTTGCGAAGGCTTTGGAATATCTGAAGGTTTGACCTTCTAACGACATCTGCGTTCAGAAAACTGAAATCGATCAGAACGAAGTCATTAGTATGAGTTGACTCACACAAATTACATAAAAATGACCCTCACAATGAGATCAAACGAAATTCAATATTTCTAAATTCACATTATGCATAAAATTCAGCTTTAAAAAGCAAAACTCACCCGCACGATCTTCACTGGACCGAAACGATTTTGTGCGTTCGCTGTACTGCCGGAAGTGAAGTGTTATCTCCCGAGGATCCCCTCGGGCACGGAAGAGGTGCCGAAGGGTGATTTGGAACCTTTAGATAAGCTGGTTTCATGATCAAATCTTACATTGCCATAATAAGTCTGTCCTATCAATGCCATATACTTGGGAATCACAATGTTTTTATGCAATATAACTGCTCCAACGTAGAGCAATGCCGGTGGAATTGCTCATCTCTATATATACTATCCTGCCTGCTGTTTTAATTTTGCTATAAAAAAGTGACAACCTATTCATTGGAGATATAACCGTTCTGACACAACTAAAGCATAAAGATAATTTCTTATGTGATGATTTTCAGCACAACCATGTTTGTCTGCATTCAGTATCTGAAATCAAAATCTAGATCCCCGCTTTTACGCCCTCCCCCTGCAGACGTAGGATGGTAGTTGGGGGATGAACAGTAAAACTGGTGATGGCTTATTTGACCATGGGTGTCGCTGCTATCGGCATTCCCAGCTAACACTAGGCGATGCTGCATTCGGCGTCAGGCCGTCTGGGTTAGATGGAAGGTGAACTGATCAAATATTTAAGGCACTCCTGGCGCAAGGAAATAGAGAGAAGTTCACAATAATTTATCCAAACTGAGTGTTTCTTCAAAGTTAAACTTGTGCAACGTTTTCAAGACGGCGCCAAGTGAAGAAATTGTCAGTTTGGATAGATCATATAGAGTGTATTTATCTGTATGAATTCATTTCATGAAACCTAGAACTTTCAACTCTACAAGCTTAGGTACATGTACTTTTATTTAGAATAAAACGTGCACTGCTGTATTTTACAAAGTAAGTTCATTAAATTGGATTGCTGTAATATATATGCAGAAATTACATTGTTGCCTAAAGCTCAAATACCGTATTCGACGTAATAAGCGCCCTGGGCGCTTATAAAATAATTTTATGGCATTTTAAGTACGTAAGAGTTTAATTGTCTCTAAAATTGGAAAATTTGAGCCTTTGTTCTAGTCTAAAAATGCCCCAAAAAGGGGAGGGGGTGCTTAGGGGGAGGGCGCTTATTACGTCGAATACGGTATGCATGTAATAGAGTAAAATATAGCTAAAAGCCATTAGGCCAGAGAGCAATATTGCAGTCTTCCAAACTCGACCTGGCAAGGTTCTGTCGTAATAAAACAATGTACTCCTACAGAAACGAAACACAATGCTAAAATCCATCTACTTTTCTCACTGCAGGTCAAATCATCTTGAGGCTGCAGGAATAATAGGCCCTTTGTAGAAAACTTTTGCTCTCACGGTAAAAGAAAAGTCTGCAATCAATAGAATCCTATACTGGTCTGAAGGCAATTGCTCTGTTCTCTGTAGCCCAATGCAACGCAATGCACTCAAAGCCAAATGCAACACACTCATACTCTGGAGACGATACAGCAATGCACCTGTATCCAATAGTGCAGGCAGTAGATAATGCTCTTTGACTCAAAGTATGACCGGCACTACAGCTATGTTCTTCTATTCTGCAGCCAATATATAGAATTGCCAGATAATAGTCAGAGCAATGCATTGAATCTCAGATTAAGAGGCAATACAGACAATGCACTGCTGTCCAGAGACATGCAAAAGAACAATTCACTACGCTAAAGCTACACATCTCACTACTTCTCTGTGTTGCAGGCAATAAAGCAACACACTGCAGATACAAGCTGCATGCTATACAGCAATGCACAGCATCTGCGATACAGCAATGCATTGCGGCTCCAGTCTGCAGGCAACACATCAATACGCTGTAGAGCCAAAGGTTGCAGGCAATAAAGCAATGCAGTGCAGCTTCAAGTGGCAGGGAATATACAGGAGTGCACTGCAGCTCTAAGTAACAGTGAAGCAATAGACTGCAACTCCAAATTGCCGGAAAAACAGCAATGCATGCACTGCAGCTCCAAGATGCATGCATTACATTGCAACCCCAGGCTCCAGGCAATACATTGCAGCCCAATGCTGCAGGCAATACATTGCAGCCCCAAGGTGCAGGCAATACATTGCAGCCCATGGTGTATGCAATGCATTGCAGCCCCAATGCTGCAGGCAATATATTGCAGCCCCAAGCTACATGCAATACATTCTAGGCCCAAACTGCAGGCAATACATTGCAGCTCCAAGCTACAGACAGTACATTGCAGCCCAAATAAAGTTGCAGGTAATACATTGCAGCAACAAGCTGCAGGCATTACATTTCAGCCCCAAACAACAATCTGCAGGCAATATAATTGCAGCCCCAAGCTGCATGCAAAACTTTCTAGGCCCAAACTGCAGGCAATGCATTGCAGCCCCAAACTCCAGACATTACATTGTCACCCCAAGCTGCAAGCAGTACATTGCAGTCCCAAGATAAAGGCAACACATTCTAGGTCCTAACTGCAGGAAATATATTACATCCCAATGCTGAAGGCAATTAATTGCCATTTGAAAATGCAGGTGATATTGTGGCTCCAAGCGGTAGGCATATTGCTACAGCAATATATATATGCACATCAAGTTTGCACCGGCCCCTACAACACATGCATCGCAGCTCCACGCAATGACTTTTGGTCCAAGTTGTAACAGTATAATGAAGCAGCTACAGACAATACAGCCGTACACTGCTGCAGGCAAAACAACTCCATTGCCTGCAAGCCAAAGCAATATAGACATTGCCTCAACGCTTCGAAAAAAGTAGATGAATCGGCTATGACTGTAAGCAATTGAGACATGTGCTGCACCTCAGATATAACAGTTATAGCAGCAATTGCTTCATGAAAAACAGCAAAGCACCAACCATAATTCTGATTTGTTGACAAATGTACTGCAGATAATGGTTAATTACTCTATTGCCTGCTGTCCGAAGCTGCAAGCAATACAGCAATATACTAACACTTGTGGGTTATTGATTTATTGCCTGCATTTATTTGCAATAGAGCAGCAGTATACTTCAGGACATACATATCTTATTCTCCTATTGTCTTAAGGGTGTATGCAACATTGCCAACACAATAGGAATAAAAAGATACTGCTGTAGCAATTGCCTGTAAGCAATTGTCAAATTCGTTATGTAATAGAGCATTCCATTGCAGTTGCTGTTGAATGAGAAATAAACTGAAACACAAACAAGTGACTATGCACGTTCACTGCATAGCGCAGCACTCATCCATTGCGCAGTTGCTGCACAGTTTTAATGCCACCCTCCAGGCCTGAGGGCGGACCCAGTCACAGCTCCAGCCAGCAGCAGCTTGCCGTCCCCGCCGCCACCACCACATGGAGGGCCCCGCCGCCGCCCGCCGCCTAAATATTGACGTTCTCCTGGCGATCTGTCGCCGTTATTAAGCAGCAGGGCCGTCAGCCGGGTGTGTGGCGGCCGACGTCAGACCAGCAGGGGCAGGAGGCACTGCAGGACGTCCCCTCACCCCCTGGACACCAGCACTCACCCTATAGTACATACAGCTGATAGTACGGCACAGACTGCGACACGCGCCGGGCGCCCTCCAGGGTCACGGTCGGCCGCCTTAACGGCAGATGACGGCCCATACCTCTACAACTCGTGCTACTACTACTGCTCATCACGCACCCCGACACGCCCACACGTACAGAGGGCTCTAGCAGCACGCCCTGCGTGTACGCGGCCTTGGTGGAGCCAAGGCGGCTGGAACAGAGGCGGCTACTACTACAGACCAGGGCAGGCCTCCTCCACGTGCTGTTATTGGGTGGGAGAAGCACGCAGGGGCCGAGCAGGAGCAGGCGCTGGGAGCTTGTATGGGGCTGCAGGCTGCAGGCTGGTGCTGTGCCTGGACTGGAGCAATCTGAGGTAGGTACGGGATCTGTATGGGTGTTTACTTCGGATATTATTACAGCTGTGCTTCGCATGAATAATATACTGCCTCGACGTGTAGTAACATCCTCTATACGACTAGAGCTTGTCCCATTCCCATAGTACGTCCAGTTCTTGTGTGTGTCTATCTGGTTATCCTGGTGTTATCTCCGAAAGAAAGAATCCAATGTCTTCGATTACTCTGGCATCCTTGGCCCTACCAAACTCCTTATAATCTTTTATGCACATAAGTGTCCTACAAAGCTTACACATATCCTTACCCCGGGTCCTGACCCAAGGCAAAGAGGTTTTCACTGGGATCCATTATGCATATTCTACTAAAAAGGTTTAGTATTGTCCACACAGAATGATAGATCTACCAAAGCATAGCCCTATAGATCAGTGGTCTACTCCAATACTCAATTCTATTCTGACACAATACATGCAGTCTTTGGATTTGTAAATATCAAAGATGTTATATAGATATAGAATAGATCTATATCATGAGTATAATCAGGATGCCATAATACTATACGGCCATATCTATAAGCCTAGATCATACATGCACTTCACAACAGAAAGAACCCCAACATAAAACCTGTGTTCTGCACCTTCTCATACTATTAAAATTTCCCATTTGTATATATGGTCAGGTCTTTGTCTTAGTTCATCAGAATTCAAATTAATAATGAATTAATACAATATCAACTATGTTAATTCTATATAATACCATAGGTTCATAAATGTGGCATTGGTACCACTTCCGTTACCCTACCAGGGTTGTCCGGGTCTATTTCGAGGCTAACCCTCATACACAATAGCCCATACCGGGGTCCACATGGCCCAACTCAATAATCCAGCCATGCAGAAGACGCAGTGAGGTCACAGGGAGGAGAGCCATGGTTTAAAGTCTCTGTGCGATGATCCGACCCTAAGGGATTTAATGTAGCATGCACCCTAATACTGACCCAATAGTAGAAAAGGCGAATGGCACTTGCATATCGTCTTGCCCCTCAGAAATGGCCCTATTGAAACAGGATCCCACCCCAATTTATGACAAGTCCAGCAATGTCACACACTGGCCCCAATCTATATCGTATACTTGCCAGTCAATAACATTAAGAAGTCGAGGTTTAAATATCGTCAACAGCTAGACCTCGCACATTATGTAGGAGTTGCAGTATTGTTTATGTGTACTTTCAACGCACGTAAACTTCATTGTCATATATAGTGTAATGGGGGTGGATCACTAAATTCGACACGGCGATATGGGTTTTAATAGTGACATGCGACATCAGAAATATAAGTGATAGTCACATGGTAAATGGTCATTTCTTAAAATGGACAGGATGACATTACTATTTCTTAAAATGAACAGTGCGACATAGCCATTTCTTAAAATCGCCACCCAGACCTCAAGTATATGCCCGAATTAATGTAAATCATCTTCATGCTGACAACCTGATATTTCAAAAAGAAAATCAATAGAGGGCCTGACTGTTCTATGCTAAATACACGCCGGGCATAGGGTAGATTCACCTGGAGTCGGACACATACCTTGAGACGGACACCTTATTCTTTGGTTATTCAATCATTTTAAGCCCTTTATTAGTGAACAATAGTAAAGTTAAAGTGTTATTCTTTCCAAAAAAAACCACTAGAAGTAGCAGGGCACATAAATAACCTCAGGGTGAATCTACCCTACATGTTTCTCTAGCTTGGGACTTAGTGAAAACGTTAGTCTGCAATACATGTGCATAAATAGACAAAGGTTCACGAGTATAGTTCCCCACTGAGGGTTATTTCACGAGGCGGAGCCGAGTGAAATAACCCTCAGTGGGGAACTATACGAGTGCTCCTTTGTGTTTATTTCATGTCACAACTAACCATATTTGTCAAAATTCGACTTAATTGGTCTAAAAAAGGTATTTTATAGTGCTTTTATCATCAGTTTTAATGATTTTAAAGGCCGTGAAATATGGGCGAGGGTTATTTCACGGGGGTGTTAAATACGGCCTTCCTTGGTTAAGTCAATGGGAGTGCCATATTCACCATGAAATAAGGTACAAGATCTGTACTTATGGAACATTGAGTAACAAGGTGGAATTCCCCCGCATTATGGAAGGTATAGTAGATGCCTATATACCTTATCTTGACACGTTAAGTCTGTACAATCTGTCCCTGTTATATAAACCCGTGGTCCTCCTCATAGCTGACTACCAGTTGCATATAAACCTCTGCTGCTGGTGGCGCCGAGTGGGTCTGCAGCTTTACTTAATACTTGGTTAAAGCAGTGCCTTAAACTGCCTGCGGCGTGAGACCAACAGTCACCAAGTGGTCGTAAATACTCCACTCCCCCACTCATAAAGCTGCTCCAGTAGGCCAGACATTCCAATGCACAGCTCCTCCAGGGTACTTAAGGCGTGCAGAATGAGTCAGGACACCAATTGAATGGGTTGTTATTATGGCTTTAATCAGGAGAAGAATTGTTCAATTAGGTATTTCTGCTTTTCATGTGCTATCAGTTGTTCGATTAGGTATTTCTGCTTTCCATATGTTATATAGGTTGTTCAATTAGGTATTTCTGCTTTTCATATACCATATAATCATGTGGTTATGCCGACTTTTTGCATGATTGTATGATTATCATGGACCTAGCTTCATACACTAAGTACATTGTTCAGTGAAATATTGTCCTCTTGCTACTTAGTCATTCCAATGGATAAAGGCGTCTATGGTGAAAAGACCTAATCGTATACTTGGAATCAATCATTCATATGGATAATTTATCCTTCAGGATTTATCATTTAGGCCTATTATCTATTCGCAGCAAGATATAGACTTGATGAGTCTAATTGATAATACACCCCTTAAGAGTAACCATTTAATATACTATAATCTATTCTAACCGGAATTGAATTCAAATTGTACACAAAACTATAGATCACCAATTCCTCAGGTCCTGATCTTTGGTCATGGAGCTACATAATGTACCTCTATTATGGCGTGAGCCGCGCGCATGGTTAGCTGCAAGTCATGGCTTAGCTTCCACACTGGTGCTGCCAGCTTGGCTAATGAGGAGCTCTAATGTTTAGAATACAGCAAATACAGGTATTATTACATGTTGTAGAAAGGGCTTAATCAGCACAGGTGCGGTGGTGCAAGGATTACTTTACTTAGGTGTTGTGTCAATGGTTTAAACAACGTTGGCGTTACGTTAAAGGTTTAGGATACCAGCCATACCAGCCATATGGGGGTCAGGGGGCTACATAAGTACCGGGCTTCAAATAAACACCTACAGATGCTTAAAGCTGATGGGGCCGATACAAAAAAAACTCATTTTGAAACACAAACTAGATATATGATAGGTATGTACTAGCAGATAATGCCGCGCCACGAGTGCCTGGACTATACGGTATACATATAGATGAGGGCAGATGGAAAGAATGTAGGCCTATGTGTAGTTTTGTGCTTTATATACATGTATAGTAATGCTCATTTCCTATGCAACTCCATCGGGCACTGTTTTGTGTTAAATCAACTTTGGCAAGGGGTTAACCAGTTGACAACGTTGATTAAACACTGAAGTCATTTCTTTGCCCACTGGGACAAAGTAGGTTACAGCTAGTTCATACACACATTGATACTCTTTGAACTATATGTGTACGGTATGGGACTGTGAGATTATAGGATATCGTGTAGGCCGCATAGCGGCATTCTATTTAGTGATGTGGGCATATTGAAAACCAGCATCAACAGATAATTTATTATCTCTTTCCACTATTGATTTAGAATTGATAACCAAAAGAGCCACTTCCTTACATCAATAGGGACGTAATAACATGTTTCAACGTGGAAATGAATACTTTTTTTTAAGCCTCACCCTATCCCTATAGTTCCCCCTCCTAATATACGTTCAATATGTTACCTACGGTGCCCCCCCTCCCTCCCTACAGCGGTCCCTCTTCCCACATATGGTGCCTGTATACCCCTGATCTGCACGGCTGTGCACACTCCGAGCTGGGCGGTGCCTCTCCCACCAGATGCCCCCGGCGTCATTTACTCCCAGCTGCTTCTGCTAAAGAGGCACGGTGCAGGGCAGCTAACAGCGTTAGCCCGCGGCCACCGCCAGTAGTATATAATTTGGGACTCAGAACCAGGCAGGCCAAGGTCAGCGGGTGGGAGGAAGGGTTGTATGTCCTGGGTGGGTGGGAAGTGAAGTGATGTGGGTGGAAAGGCGGGTAAGGTGGTTAGGTTGGCGTGCCGGTGGGCAGATGGGCCTGGGTGGGTTGTATTGGTGCATGGGTGGGTGTCTAGTATGGTGTGTGGTTTGCTGCGTGAATAGGTTACTTAAATATCTCGCATAGTGTTAAAATGCATATCTCGCGTAGTCTTAGGCATATACCGCATTTATAGTCTCCATACTAACTTTGACCAGTATCAATACTATATACTATATACAAAGTATGTGTCTTAGACTGTGCAGTATATCCCTGTAGAGACTACGCTGTACATGTTTTTTGTCAAGGCACCATTTTCAGTTAGTTCCTTCTTGCTGAATACCTATCCTCATGGATATAAGTTTGCGAGTCGATTTTTGACCCTAGGCCAACCCATTTTGATACCTTGGATTACGGGCTTTTGCACCAACTATGTTGGGGGCGGGGGGGGGGGGGGGGTCTGTACAGGGGAAGTTGGGTGCCAAAGGTTCGTAGGGGCGGGGGCAAGAAAAACACAAAGAAAATTCCTCTTTTGGGCACAAAGTGAATTCTAATTCTTGTTTAGGACTACCAAATGAAAACATATTGAGAAATATCCCAAGATTGAAAGGCCATGTTGACCTTTTGTTGGTCAGCATATACTTTTTTGGGAGTCAAATTCTCAAAAAAATCCTGGGGGTAAATAGCCAAAATTCACAATCAGCGGATCCATTATCCATGTTATCAGAATTAAACGGCCCTACCTAGCAAAAAAGGGCCGACCCTAGAAATTGTTATCCAATTTTGAAAAAATATTTACATTTCAAGTAATTTCTGGACTATTTCAGATTCAATTTCAATGTTAGTCCATGAGTCAACACTGTTGTCGGCGAGTGGGCGCTAAAGTTTGCAAGTCAATTTTGGCTACTTTTCAGGCCAAAGTAAAGTAAATCTGATCTACCCTACCTAGATGTTCAGACTATGTAACCTGAACACACCTTTTTTTTTGGCCCCATCAGCTTTAAGTCGTTCAAGGGCAGCATAGCTCTTCAATACCTTATGACCTTTGTCGTCATGATGATGATGCATGAACACAGCACCGGCGAGTTACTGCTTCCATGCATCATGTCGAGTCGGGTTAGCTAATTAAGGGAATAGAGCATTTAAGGAGAGCCCTATATACCACTTGGAACAAAAAGACATGCACCCTCGAGTGGATGGAGGTGAATTGCAGGTCACTGACCTACCAACCTTTTGAGTATGAATAAATAAAGTTCCAATTCAATTCAATAATATACCCGCAGTATAGGGGTGAGCGGGTCGGTGTCCCGTATAGGCCTACAATAGTAGGATGCATTTGTGGCATTTGCAGCAAGCTATAGATATTATGTGGGCTATACTGTGTGGGTGGTACGGGCGGACATAGGCCTATACTGTGTGGGTGAGGCTATGTGCTGACGGACGCAGGCAGAGAGCTTCACACATCTCACCTTATTATGCATGTATCCGGCTACTCTCGTTCCCAAATCCTTCCGAAGGAAGGCTCTGGTAACAGCCAAATGACCTTGAACTTTGGATTTTGCTGGGTCTGGGCAACTCCTGCTGGTAGGCTGGAACCAGCAAACAGGAACAGGAAATGGAACTTAAATGTATGATGGTAGTTTTTGGTAGTTTTACCATCAGCCTTTCTGGTTCCATTTCCTGTTCCTGTTCACTGGTTCCAGCCTACCAGCAGGGGTTGCCCAGACCCAGCAAAATCCCAACATTTGGCAGTTACCAGAGCCTTCCTTCGGAAGGATTTGGGAACGAGAATAGTATCCAGCTGGCCTCTTGTCGTAAATACAATTTACCCCACTAGCTAACTCGACCTGTGGACCTCCAGTGGGTATGGGTGGTGGCAAGGGTTACCCATACACATGTAGCTGATTGCTGTTATATATGTCCATCGCTTCAATACTTTTAGCTATGGGTACCTGCAATACAAATGCCAACTACATTAATACTGTCTGTGACATATTTCACTTGTGGGGCCATATCCCACTCTGCGTATACAGCTTCATGGGATGTGACTCCAACCCCCTCTCATGAAATACAACGGACAGAGTATCAATTAACATTGGCCTTTATTCCATGTGGAGAAACAAAGTTAATATGCTTAAGTACTAGAATGGCCGTTCTCCACACCCCCGTGGAGAAACTTTAAATGTTGTCTCGTGTGATATGATCCAAGGCACCACTCGTGGAGAAACCTGTCATTCAGACAGATCATCATGGACCTCTGTCTATTTATCTATATATATATGTGGCTTTGTAAATCGACGGTGAGATGCACAAAGGGTACGAAAGAAGTATTATTTGAGTGTTCATTGTTAATAAAACACATGAAAAAATATCCCTTTCGCTATCTCTCATACAGACATAGGCATATTCAATTTAATCTATCGCCTGCTATTCTGTTATGGCCTATAGGCCTACTCAAGCATTTGTTCATAGCCCTGTACCACTGCCTTAATTGTGGCTGATAGCTTTAGTGGTTGGCTCCAGCGTGGATGGCTCCCACGGGATTACATTATATCTATGAGGGGGACACTGTGGGACGATACTCCTTGGGTGGTGGAGTGTGCTGCTGTTTGGGTAGTGATTAGCTGTGTAGGTTTCTCAGGGCATTCTCTTTTTGTAATTTGAGATATCAGCCCATGGGTTGTAGATATGAATCTTATCTTTCCGGGCGAAGTGTGGGTGTACAATGAATGGATGGTCCCATGGTGTATATGCTCTATGTGTTGGGGCAGGGAGTATTAGCGATAGCTACATACTATGTATATGTTATGTACAACAGGGAGTCTCCAATCCATCGCCCTTGCCTCATAGAATAAGATCCCACATGCCCAACGTCGAGACCTTTTGTCAAGAGATATGCGTAGATAGATAAGCTATGTCTCGATTCATAGATGATGTCATGACCTTGGGATGGAGCCAACAAGTATGGATCAGGGATACGTACATTAGTGTATTAATAGCGTTCACAATTAGGAGGGGACGGAGGGGATCTGGTAAAAGACCCCATAGCTATGAGTATGACATCGTGTGAAGATTCCCTTAATTATGGGATCCATTTGCAGAAGGAATACAGTCCCCCAGGCCCAGAGAAGCCAGTCTGTGGCTGATATTTTGTGTCAATCATCTACATGCCACCCAATACAGACAGAGTTAGCATTGCCATATAGCTGTTCTATTCACTAGGCCTTCTAACGCATTCCACACATCTCTTATACCTACTAGCACACCAATCACGTCTTCCTCCCATGTAGCCACACACTCACTTATCATTCACCACACCAGAACCACACACATTCGCACAACTGTCACCGCTCCTACGATCTACTAATTATCTCACAATACCACCGTAATACATCTGCCTCTGCCACTAACATTAACCATTAATGATTAAATAACAGCATGCACTAACCGATGGCCCACACCAATCAATCCTGAACACCCATATCATAGCCCTTCACCATCCACTCTAACCACCACCCCATAGACTTGCATAGCAACCATATCATCTCCCTTGAACTCTAACTCCTTACCACTCCCCCATATGTATTATCCCACCACCCCACCACTCTGCCTGTCATATATTGATATCCAACACCTATACTTCCACCCCCTTATACTAAGCATACCCAACTATCAAAACCTATAACCACCACCCCCCCTCCCCACAAATGTCGGTACCCCACAACCACACTCGTCCTTCTGCCCCCCCCCCTACCACTCATCTGTCATAGCCCACCACTCCCTCCCACTGGCGCCCCCCCCCCCCAATACCTCTAGTTACACCCACTACCCCCACAAATCCCTCAAAATGACAATCGCCACTATACCACCACCTGCCACCACTCTCCCCTCTCCCTGCCATAACCCACCACCCTCTCCCACTGGCAGCCCCGACTATATACCTCCATATAAGACCGCCACCCCCACAAGCACAATCCTCCTTCCCTATACCACTCCCCCTATACCACTGCCCTGCCATATCCCACCACCCTCTCCCACTGGCAGCCCCGACTTTACCTCTACCTACAACGACCACCCCCACAAATACCCCACAACCACAATCCTCCTTCCCTATACCACTCCCCCTATACCACTCCGCTGCCATATCCCACCACCCTCTCCCACTGGCGGCCCGACTATATACCTCCACCTACAACCACCACCCCCACAAATACCCCACAACCACTATCTTCCTTCTACCACCACCACCCCCATCGTACACCACCTCCCCCACCCCCATGGGGCACCCACTCAATACTGCCTGATGAAGATACTCCCGGGGCAGCGGATGGAGCCGGTCCTCTGGAAGAGAGACTCAAACAAACCCGGGTGCAGTCGGCTGCAGCACCCACTGCTGAGAAATCAAAGATGGGGTGATATGGCTGCAGGGTGCCTTACGTTAACACAGATATCCCGCTGACTAAGTCGGCCAACCCTGCCCACGCCCAACTCTATATGCCCTCCAACAGCATCTAGTGTTATAATGTGGCCGAAAACATATGTTTAATATTAAGGTAAATACATGGTTATAGGGATAGCTACTGTCATATACGACTATCAGTTGCAGAGATTTAGTGTATTTATGTCTGCCATTTAAAGAAATACCGATATCTCTACCTAAAATCATAAACTCTGTTTGATTAATAAAGTAATGGGTACTTCCATGGGAACATCATTCATAGAGTTGTCTAAAATCGCTCTGGTCCATCGGAATGACCGGTGTTGTCAGACCAGACGTCCTGCATATTCTAGGCTTTCCAATACTGAAAGGACTTTTCATATATCAACTAGCAGTTCAGTTACAGGTTCAAGTGTATACATTGTATACTAATATTTTAGGCAACTTAATGCTATGAATTTAGATTTAGCATGGCAAAAATATATTGAAAATGCAGTTCATTTTCTAATTGAACGGTGTATTTCAGTTTAATTTACTTCAGTTCAATGCTAGAGTTTTTGTTATGAAACAGTATGTATTATCCAAAATTCTATGCAAAACTGTAGAGATCTACCCGGTCCTGCGAATTTTACCATCTGCAGAGTTGAATGCTATATGTAATATCCTGTTGATATGACATGAAGAGATGTTTTGCAGCCGTCAGATGATACATACTTCTGGAAGTTGAATATCAAATAGACACTTTGTCTAATCTCGTTAACCTTATCGCTAATTATAGTCAGAGTACTGTCTAAAAATGAGGATATGATATGAAATACTAATGTTATATAAAGATACAATGAATCGGATTCGGCAGACTATTCTGCATTTAATGAGTAGTGACAAAGAAAGTCAGTGGGCCAGGGCACCCTGCTATAATTGACCATCCTTTACTGTCTAGTACATGAATATCTGACATTGGTGTCCCAGCGCTCCCCTTGTATCGTATAGAGAGAGAGATACACTGTATGAGCTTACCTTGTACCCAGGGGGTGTTCGCTGCCCCTCCCTGGTGCCTTGCCCGGGTGTCTAAACGTTATTTCGCATATTTATTGGATCCACGATCTCTGGCTTTTTCTGCCAGTGGATTCTTGGGCTCATTTGATTACTCGCGGACGTCAATGGTAAATGGCGATTCCTCTGTCAAAACGCATTTGTGTGAACATAGGCATGCATGGAGGTACGGTACATCTAATGTCAAAGAGGAGAATGCTCATGCTTATGACCTTGCATCTTGTTAGTATCATTGATCCCTAGAGAAAAGTAATGCATCGTCTTATCGTTTACTTCATGGTGGGACACAGAAATTGGCTCTATTTAACGTCTGGGAGGATCAGAAAGCAGGAACGCTTTTTGTCAAGGGTATAGTTTTTCTGGGACTGGGAAGCTGCAGTCACGACAAGGTACTTAAGTGCATCCCTTTTTGTAGAAATAGCCATGAAGTCTTGTCCATAGTGATGGTAGTTGTGTTGGTTATACGTTGGTTAGCTTCACAATGTGTGCCACAAGACACATGTGTTATTATCATATTATTACCCCCCTCCTGTATGCACTGTTAGAAGTACATGTAGCTGAGCAGTACTAATGCAGTTTTATAGTATATCATTTAGGTGTTTTATTAGGTAATTAATTACAAATACGTAATTACATGGTTCCGGCGCATTGCCGTTCCTCCACCAAGACCTCATACTACGGTATCCGTGTACATAGGCAGCAGAATCTACTGTTGATTTGCAGTAAATAGACAAAACTACCTGCCATTGACATACATGCTCATCATACTTCACAAGTTGAAGCTGGGTCATATCACACAAGGCTGAGTGTGATATGACCCAGCTTCAACTCGTGATGTATGATGTGCATTTATGTTAATAACTTAAGTAGGGTTTTGTGTTTATTACATGTCCATACCATCTTAAAATGAAGAAAAACAACAAATATGGAGGTCATGGTAAACCATACCCAATGAGGGCATGGAGTACTGAGGCCCCACATGCTTAGCATAGGTCGTACCACCATGTAATAAAAGAAATTATTTTGGGTACAGTGTGTACAGTCCGGACAATTGATAACAATAATACCTAACTATCTTTTGTTATATACATCATCGTTTTAAATCAGTGCCAGGCGGTTTATGGTTATAAACATGATAAGCAATAGAGTATTACAAAATCACGGTCAATAAATGTTAATCACCAATTCACATCACACGATCCACCCCCTCGTCTAGATGCACAAACATCTGTGGTAGAAAGAAGCCACCCTTCACCCGGCATAATGCTTTAAGTCGTTGGCTTTGCTCTGACAATCTCCAAAGAGATTGTTTGAATGCGTGCGGAAATCCTGCAGAGAGTTGAGGGTGGGCTGAGGGCGGATTTGTTAAGAGCTGCTCGCTGTCTGACAATACCCAACTGAGCTGCTCCACTGTCTTTATCTCTGTGTTCAGCCCTTTTTCACAACGCACCCTGTTCACCCCCTCCTCCGCCACCACTAGACTGCGACTCCCTGCACGATCAATCCCCCACCACCGTCCACCCCTCTCCTTGTTTTGGTATCTCTGTCCCCTCCCCTTGCAGCCAATGGGCCCCTCTCTATCCCTCCTCCTCTCTACATCAGTACCTACGACCTTGCTATATGCAGCTCTTACTTAACTCTTATTTACCTTACATCATACCTGTTCCTGCCACCTTTACAAATATGTAATAGCCAGTTAGTCCGACGCCACTTGCCCTCCACCTCCTTTTTATCTCCATCTTCCCATGACCATATTCCAACCGGCATGTCCTTTGCCAACGTCACGTCTGCTGTTTTAGATTTCCAGGCAATTGAAATCAGCTACAGCTTTACCCGGTTAGGTGCATTTTCCATTAGCCGATTTGGACGTGCTGTCGGTCGGTCCATTCGGACGTAAATGTCATGTAGTGTTCTTGTCTCATACAAATCACCAGGACAGGGCTGGGTTTTTTTTTCAATGGGGCCAACTCAACAACATGCTGCAGTCTATAGCCTTAATCCTTTTACTACTGTATAATAGTGTATTCCTGCATGCTATGGCCTGAATTTAAGAACAAATTTGTCCTTATCGAGGTGGAAGGGTTAACGGCGCAAATCTCGGTACCCCTGCAGCAACAGTCATAGTGGAGTCGGGACAGGTACTCAGCCCTATAAATGGAAAAAGGGGTGGTCGGGCTTTAATGTCCATCTACCCTTCTCCTAGCTCTCATCGTTGCCCTTGGTTTGCACAATAGACTTTGCGGCAAGGCTGTAAGTGTAACACCCCTGACCCTGGGTGTGTCCTCAGCCTTGTTGCTGACATCCAGAGCCCCCTCTGATCGGTCATGTACCCATTGCATCCTGCCAGGCACAGTCACGGTCACCGGGACCTTGTATTGACCCTTCATGCTTGTCTCAGGGACAGATTGAGTATAGGGCTATAAAAGGGCTGGTGCTCCTTGTATCACCTCTCCTCTGATACGTAAAGGGGTACGACGTGTTGGATGCGTGTGGTTAATCTTCGAGGGGTTTCTAGTTTCACATCTCTAAATTATTTTTATGATGTCAATGTGTATTAGTATAAATGCGGAGTAGAATATACTGCTGGTTTACAGTATATAAAAGTACCTATTTTTGCTTTCACTATTTACAGCGTAGATACTTTCAGGCATGGTGGGTGCCAGGATCTACCCCTGTAGATCTACCCCTCTAGATTGACACTCAAGATGTAGGTCCCCAGCTCCACTTTATGCTAGCCCCGAGCCAAGGAGGGCAAGGCAGGGTGGGAAAGGAGCCAGAGGTGGTTCGATCCAGTCCACTAAGGTTCCTAACATTGCAGACTATTGGACACCCAGCTACTCTCTTATATACTCGTCCCGTAATCCGTTCTGAAATTGAACCTCCATGACATTATCTAATACGCTAGTTCACGTTTATAATTGCATTTTATTCCCAAAAGCAATATAAAGCAAGCAAAGTTGAAAAGTGATCTCAAGGACTTGGATTGAGGACCATGCTCCGTCGATTTAGGGTTATATTATATGATATATAGTCACTGCTGTACAAGGAGATGATGTATGGTTACATTACTATTCCTCAGATATGACTGACCTCTATTTATGAGAGGAGATCAACATCAAAATGTGGGGCCAGGATTTTATGTCTACTAGTCTAGAGATCACAAGGAATGAAATGAAGTTCTGTATCAAAGGCATCCCATGAGATTGGTCTGCTGTAATGTAGGGGAAAATCCCGTCCACATGTGACTAGAATCAATCACAGGCAGCAATAAAGATGATTGAGGGAGAAGGGTGGGGGTCTGCCCTACATGCTAAACGCCCATGGTTGCATGTATGCACGGGGACAAGTGTTATGACTCCTCCTTTTAGCAGTCGTCCCCTTTAAGTCCCTTCAGCATCAGTCTCCTCGTGGCCTCATTCACTCACACTGGGTGGGTGGGGGCTGCCTGGGTCAGTGTGTGTTCGTGTCGGTAGAGACTGAGGCTCGTGATGAACCGAGCCCAAATCAATGAGAAACTACATGCCTCTGCTCCTCCCCCTGCCCGCTACACCCTTCCCTCCCCTTGCCCCCACCCACCCACACATCCATGCCTCCCCTCTGCCACTCTTTCCCTCTCCCTTGCCGAGCCGATTGATCTGTCCCTCTGCTTGCTGATGGCATTGTCATGTTTGATCCTCTCTTTGCAGGTCCTTTTAGACGCGGCCGAGTACGCCAAGTATACGCCAGCCAGTCCTCACATCATCCCCTGGTCGCTGTGGTGTGGAAACGGCTGGGTCCATCTTCACTTGGCATCTACCCTGAGTAGTGGTTCCCTCCCAGCATCTGATGCTCCAGGCACAAACCGTCCAGAGACTGCTCGACACAGAGGACACACATCAGCCGTTCATATTGTATGAGCTAGCTAGAGGTGACTTTCAAATCATAATTTAAATTAATTCGTTGATGGACCTCATGTAATTGGGTCAGGGTCGTATCTGTTGCTTCCTATAATCTGTACCTGGATGTGGAAGTCAGAAGTGGTCTTCCCTTCAACTATCAATGAACGCACACCCCTATGCACCATCTACTGGACTCTTGGCCAACTCGTGTTGTTATGGACTCAACACAGCATCTACTATAGTGACCTCTACAGTCAGAGCCCCTCCCACCACAACCTACACTGAGAGGGGGGCCCACAAAGACTCTGAGTAGTAGACTCGTGCACCAGCCCCTTTACACGCGGCTAGGTAGCCTCTGCCGGCTCAGCACACCACACTCAGGGGGTCTTTTGTACGCCCCGGGACACCCACTGAAAGGGGCCGCAGTGGCATTTCACCACCAATTGCCTCCATTGTCTGACAGCGGCCGGCGGGCAGCGTCCCCGCGGGTCGATCCAGCGTCCGTTTCGCCTGTCAAGCAGGTGTCGGCGTCTCGCTGCGTTAGAGCACTGCCACTTGCTCCTAACCCCACGCACCCACCTCTAGTAGTAGCTCGGTGCTTGCTGACTGAGCCTGGTGTACATGGTCAGTAGGAGCCAGCGGCCGCCGCTGTGGAGTAACGACACACGGGCTCCTGGTATACGGAAGCCACCGGCGAAGCCATCGCTGAAGCCACAGGCCTACTTACCCCCCGCGGGGGTGCTTTAACCCTACTCGCGGCCGTTTGTCACTGGGGAAGACGCTGACCGGGCCCGATCGTAACCCCTCAACTCAACCCCCTGGAGGAGCCTGCTCACCGCCATAGGAGGAGCCTGCGCTGCAGGCCACTCCTGCTGCTACTCAGACCCCGCCTTAGGACCCAGGTCACGTGAGTAAGAGTGCCTTATCTGCTACTCTGGCGTATCGTAGCCGACCAGCCGGCGACTGCCCAGTGCCGACCCGTGCCAGATAGAAGCCGGACCGCAGACGGGGGCTGGGGTATGTAGGAGGACCCTACCCCGACTTCCAAGTAAGCTGCATATCCAAGTGGTGGCATGGCCTGAGGACTATTTATGTATATGGTTAGGATCTTCCTCAATCATCGGTACACGTGGGAGAGGAAGAGTGCCTACATCATCAACTGTCGTATTCAGATAAGTGCTGAGGAACGTGTTGGGCATGTCATCTGACATGTGTACTATCATATTGACACTACTGCCATAATAATACATCATTCACTGTCACGTTGAGATAAAGCGACTTAAGAATTCCAAGAATACTTTGCTTCTGACATCTCGCTGGAAGTACAAACTGCCATCTTTTAGTGTGTACCACCTGGCACCGACTGTCACATAGAGCCCCACATCTATCAGCTCCTCACCCTCCCTCTCTCCACCAGTGCTCTCACCCCTAGGGCACGCATTACTTCACATTGGTGCCACCAAGGACCCACAAACTCCCACATAAAGATAGTTAAATGAGGCTGCTGTGCCCCTCAACCAACGCGCCAAGCTCTAAAACTGCAGCCTCCATCAGCACACCAGCCCTGACTGCCTCGGCCAAAAGCAGCCCAAATGTGTCATTAGAGATAAAATGTAGGCGGGAGGAGACTCTGGGAGGCGATTTGATTAAGACATCGTGTTCGATGAACGTCCTCTATTTCCGGCGGGCCCCTGCTGGTGGCGCGTCCCTCTGACCCCTACCCCCGGTGCCAGGTTGTGAGGAGATAGGGCACCATGTGCTGCTGCCGACTGGGCTCCAGGCTTGCCCTGGTCAACCCGGCCAAGTTCTGCCGCGGGGTGTCGCTGGTGGTGAGTTGTGTGGGAATGACTGTAGCCGGGTCCATCTACAGCTTTAACTCCTACTCCAATGCAATCAAGGACCGCTTCAGCCTCGACCAGCCCCAGGGTAAGTCTTTTAAATCACTTATTGACTACTGATTTTTTTTATGATTAAAAAGCACCTTTAACAGTATGACCTCTAACATGTGTTGTCAGTTGTAATGAAACGCAGCATTTGCGCAAATGGTTGATTTCATGGGCAAATGTTTACATGTAGCCTACGACCATCTTCTGGTACTTGGCTATCGACCTTTAGCTAGTGTATGACGTTCAACCGCATGTTTGCATTAACAGTCAGCTGACGCTGGAAAACTTGAACATATGTACCTCATTATCACTTATAATTATCCATCTGGTGTCTGTCGATGTTTAGTAGGGTCTGTTAAGGTTGATTTTGGGCCAAAGTGGAACCGGCTGGACAAAACTCTGAAATTTTGGCTACTGGTTCCTTTTGACCCACTTTTTCAATCTGGACGGGGTGCCAAGGTGAATTTTCATTGGAACCCCCTGAAATCCAAGATGGCCGCCATATTTGGAACATTTTTCAATATTCTGCTATAAAATCCTTATTTATTGACCAAAATAGTTGTGTAATAGCTCAAAATGACCGTATGGATGAAGGCTACCAGTTAAAGCATTTTTTGGTATAATCTGGCTAATATGGTAACCATAGCAACCAAATAAATGTAAAAAACGACATATTTTTCATATAATTCTGCTATAAAATTCTTTTCTATTAACCAATAAAGTTGTATAATAGCTCAAAATGATTGTATGGGTGGTGGTTAACAAATAGACTACTTGTTGCTAAGATTCAACAAACATGGTAACCATGGCAACCAGATAATTGTAAAAAATGACACATTTTTCATATAATTCTGCTATAAAATCCTTGTTTATTAACCGAAATAGTTGTGTAATAGCTCAAAATGACCGTATGGGTGCTGGTTAACAAATAGACTACTTTTTGCTAAGATTCAACTAACATGGTAACCATGGCAACCAGATTATTGTAACAAATGTCACATTTTTCATACAATTCTGCTATTAAATCCCTGTTTTATTAACCGAAATAGTTGTGTAATAGCTCAAAATGATTGTATGGGTGGTGTCTAATAAATAGATCCCTTTTTGCTAGGATTCACCTAATATAGTAACCATGGCAACCAGATAATTGTAAACAATGACACATTTTTCATATAATTCTGCTATAAAATCCTTGTTTATTAACCAAAATAGTGACCGCAAAGTGGACTTGATCTGTTTGTTGAACTAACAAAAGGGCTTAGTGGGAGGAGGTATGAGCACAGCTATCTTGGAGAGAGCATCTACCCTATCACTTAATTTGACTCTTGTGAGCAACCCCCAGTCTTTCTTGCCCAGTGCAGTGAGTCGAACTTGCCTGAGCAAAGGTCTGTTAGAGGGGCTATTAGATACCTTTTTTGATAACCTCCAGAAAGTCAGAGTGAATCACAGTGGAAAGGCTAGAAGCCCCATTACATTTATATAGGGATAGGACTCAATGAGCATAGGTATCTCCTCTTCTGCTAAAGTCCCTCAGCTTTCTTGAATTCCCTAACCACTTTGTTCATGAATGGAGAGGTCTCCTAGGGCTGTGGAGGGTATGACAAGCCTAATGGGTAAAGTTCCATTATATCCAGTATATGGGCTCTGAACCCAGGTTAGGGCTCTAAGCCCTGGTTTAGATCCATTATACTTTGTCTGGGCTTATTGTTCTGATTGTAGGTTATATTCCATATTCTCCTACCTCAGAGCACCAGCAGGTTATGACCAGCCTTAGCAGAGGTTTCAGAGGCCCTGAGCAGAGACCATTTCTCATTTAAAACCATGTCTGTATTCAGATTTGAATCCAGGAGCATAAAACCTCTGGCCTAACAGGTCAGCCATTGGGACAGACCAACGTAAAGGAGTTCACAAGAACTACTGGTTTGTTAACTAATGTTTAATCCATGAAAAAAGCAAATCTAAAAGTTATCCCAGCATTTTGGTGAATGGAACTCACCACCTCCTGATTCACAGCCTGAGCTGGTAACCACTATACTAGTTGCCAAGGCCTGTCTGTCAGATGCCTGGGCAGATATCCTATTTACAGGGATTTTGACAGGGATCTTTTCAATTGGACAATGACACACTCCTTAACAAGAACAATGTGCCATTTTGAGAGTGAATGGCCATGCTTAATAAAACAATGCACCTGGAAACCCCAGATAGCAAAGAAATGAGATGTGGAAGTGAACATATTTAGGTAAAAAGCAAGGCAAGGGGGGGGTGATCAAGAGTGAGATTAGTATGATGGAGTCTTAGGGCCACAGGCAGTAAAATTATGAAATTTTAACTTAAAATATTTGGGACAAACATACATGAGGTGTGTTTGGACTGAATGGGGCATGAGAGGTGGTAGGGTAGGCTAGAGGGGTAGGGATTTTTTAGAGGGGGTGGGAGGAGGCAGAGGTGGTTGGAGAGAGGATGGGGCAGGGATTGAGATTGGAGGTAAGATTAGGAGGGCAGAGATTTTAGGGTTATCCATCCTTTGTATTAAATGGGGGAGAGGTATAGCATACCCCTCCTTTGGTAAGAAAGAAGCAGTATCTGGTACCTACACTATGTCACCAAAGAAGGGGTATACCTAAGCCATGATTCCTGTACAAAACAGGGGTATCACTAACCAATACTATGTGCACGAAACAGTGGTTATAGCCATTACTTAGTGTGAGTGTCCTAACCCATGATTTCTGTAAAAGGAGGTGTGATTCAAAAGGATGGGTAAAGGTCTACACTTACCCACCCTTGGTGACCTTATACCAATTGTTAGTGCCCCATACCTAACATGTATACCCATCCTTAGTGCTTCATACTCATCCTTAGTGACCCTATGTATTGTTAGTCTCTGATAGCAATCCTAAGTGACCTCATGTCCATCCTAAGTCCCTCATACCCATCCCAAGTTCATCATTTCTGTCCTAAGTGACCTCATACCCATCCTAAGGGACGTGCTACCCATCCTAAGGAACCCAATACTGACCTATATGCCCCTATAAAAGGAATAGGCAGGGGGATAGGCAAGAAGAGGGATGGGGAGGGATGATAGGCAGAGGGAGAAATGGTTTGGCGATGGGCAGGGAAGGGAGAGGCTAGGGGCTTGGCTAGGCAGATAGGAATAAACAGGCAAATAGTTATGTGAGGGAGAGGGATGCGGAGAGAGAGAGGGGGAAAGGGTAAAATAGATGTGAAGGGATATGTATGCAATTAGAGAGGGATAGGAAGAGGGACAGGGAGAGGCTGGGGGACATATTTGTAATGTGATTAGTAGGGAAGTGAGCTGCATACATAGATGGCAGGATAGGCAGGGGATAGGAGAGAAAGAATAGGGTGACAAAGGCACTGAGGGTGGGGGGAGGGCACAGAGGTTAGAGGGAGGACACAGAGGGCAGGATGAGGACACAGAGCACAGGGTGAGGATGACACATAGGGCAAGGGAAGGACACAGAGGGCAAGGGGAGGATACAGAGGGCAGGGATAGGGTACAGAAGTCAGAGGGAGGACACAGAGGGTAGGGGGAGGAGGACACAGAGGGCAGGTGGAGGACACACAGGGAATCGGGGAGGGCACAGAGGGCATGGGGAGAAGGAGACAAAGAGCAAGGGAGGTACCGAAGACTGAGGAGGGGCAAAGAGGGCAGTAAGAGGGGGGCACAGAGGGCAGGGTACAGAGGGTAGGAGCAGACCACAGAAGGCAGGAGGAGGCCATGGTTTCAGTGGAAAGGAGGGGTAGTACCCCTTACTTAGTTCAACCTCGCCCTCCCCCTACACACACAGTCCACAGAGTGTGCCTGTATAGCTATATCTACAACTAACTAGAATACCCAAGATTTTCATGGATAAATATGTACCTTGTATCATAATTAAGACATAGAATATGCCAATGCTTCCTTTACCTTGGTTAAAATAATATTATTTTCTGACTATTGTAAATAAATTGTACACATGGTTGTATCATAGGATATGCAGTACAAGATAAGGAAACTGAAGAAAGAGAATAATACATCTATATAAAATATGAAAATTGTGTAATTTTTGACAAATATATTATTGGCATGGCTTATACGGTATAGCACCCTAATGAGATAATAGTTAAAATGTATTAGCCCTTTACTATGCCATCACTTTGAGCTATTACATGCCTATTTCCGTTACTAAACAATGATTCTTCATCAAAATAGTATAAAGATATGTCAATTTTCACAAATATTGGTTTGCCATGGTTGCCACATCATCTTGATGGTAACAGAATAGTTTCCATCTACTAGCCCTTTTTCATGGCATCATTCTGAGCTATTACTAAACTATTCATCCTAATAAACAAGGATCTAATAGCATAATCATGTGAAAATATGTCAGTTTTTCAGTTATTTGGTTGCTTTTGTTACCATCTTAGCTGGATCATTGGATAAATTGTTTAATATGTTCGTCCTTATTCATATGGTCATTTTGAGCCATTACACAACTTCATTTTGGTTAATTAACAAGGGTGGTGAAGATCATAAGGAAGTCTTTCAGTACAAAGCATTGACCCACTCCAGTAGAGATGGCCAGCGGCTTCTCTGGTAAGAAGCTAGTTGGACACCTTGTTCCACTTGGAAACCCATTAGGGGAGTCCTCTGGTGCTGCCATTAATTTGGCACAAGTTGTAAATTTTGAATATTCAACAACCCGTCTTATGATGGTAAAAAAAATTGTCTTTATCTATTAATCCCTCTTCCATACAGTCGTTTTGAGCATTAACATGACTATTTATGTTGATAAGCAAAGATCATATAGCATGATTATGTTAGAATAATTCAATTTTTATAATTATCTGGTTGCCATAGTTACCATACTAGCTGAATCCTGGCAAATGGGTTCTATTCATTAGGCACCATCCATGCGGTCATTTTGAGCTGTTACACAACTATTTAAGTTAATAAACAAGGATTTTATAGCAGAATTATATGAAAAATGTGACAATTTTTTGCAATTATCTGGTTGCCATGGTTACCATGTTAGGTGAATCCTAGCAAGAAGGGTGCTACTTGTTAGCCACCATCCATACGGTCATTTTGAGCTATTACACAACTATTTAAGTTAATAAACAAGGATTTTATTGCAGAATTATATGAAAAATGTGTCATTTTTTACAATTATCTGGTTGCCATGGTTACCATATTAGTTGAATCTTAGCAAAAAGTAGTCTATTTGTTAACCACCACCCATACGGTCATTTTGAGCTATTACACAACTTTATTGGTTTATAGAAAAGAATTTTATAGCAGAATTATATGAAAAATATGTCGTTTTTTACATTTATTTGGTTGCCATGGTTACCATATTAGCCAGATCATAACAAAAAAATGCTTTGCTTGGTAGCCTTCATCCATACGGTCATTTTGAGCTATTACACAACTATTTTGGTCAATAAACAAGGATTTTATAGCAGAATATTGAAAAATGTTCCAAATATGGCGGCCATCTTGGATTTCAGGGGGTTCCAATGAAAATTCACCTTGGCACCCCGTCCAGATTGAAAAAGTGGGTCAAAAGGAACCAGTAGCCAAAATATCAGAGTTTTGTCCAGCCGGTTCCACTAAATCTATTAACAGACCCTACTAGTTATGTCTATCAATATTATGCACTTCTACGATTTCTACCTTTTTGTCAAACAGCTGTTGGCGATCTGAAGAGTTTCATTGATTATGCTTTTGACTTTCAATCGACCTTTTACATACTTGTTGACTTATCTTTCTGGCATTGTCTACCTAAGGCCGAACTGCTATCTGTCAATCTGGTCCAAGTACAGAGAAGTCATATCCAAAAGGCAATAGACGAAGATCGAAACTTTGACCAAAACGCAATAGAAGCGTTAGCCTAAAAGAAATATAGAGGCATTGGCCACAAAGCAATAGATGCATTGACAACAAGGCAGTGGCATCATTGGCTACAGGGTACAGAATAATTGGTTAATATATAAGCACTGTCCAAAATGAATGTGAAAGGGACATTGCCCAAAATGCGATAGAAGCATTGACCAAAAGGCAACTGAAGCACTGGCTAGAAGTCAACAGCTATATTGGCCAATAGACGATACAGAATTTGAGACTTTGGTTATTACGAAAAAGGAATATCTGCCAAAATCGAGCAGAAGAATTGGCGAAAGGCTGTAGAAAGATTGGCCAAAGGTAGTAGAAAATCCAAAGAAACATCCACTTCTTAGCATTGGCCAAAAGGCAATAAATGCTTTGAGCCAAATGACAATAGAAGAACTATAGCCTATAGCCAAAAAGTAATGGAAACAATAGCTAAAGGCTGATAGAATCATTGATTTAGATGTGCTACTTTTTTGTCTTTCATATTATTACCAGTAGGATATAGGAAATGGGTTTGAAGACATGTATTGCTGCAGAATGATATACAGTTTGAATGGTTATTGACTTCCGGTTGCCTTAGGTCAGACTGAGATGACTGTTTACTTTGCAACACTGTCATTAATTACTTATCGATTTGTTCTGCCTGAGAAGCATGAGAGGCTGCGTAGAGTTATGTATACGTACATTTCCATATAGGCTTCTGTGAAGTGCAATAATTTTTGTTAGCCGTAAAGATACACAGGATGAGAAAGTACTTTTCAATGATGGGCGACTACATTCCCCCTTTCTACGAAGTAGAAGACTTCTGCACCATAAAAGCCGATGAGGATAAATACATTTGATATGATTTCTATTACGGTTTTGCTTAACAGGGATTGGTGTGTTACACTATTATATGTCAGACATTTGTGTGTTTCGGTCTGTTAAACTAACTGCTTTTTGTTCAGCAAAACCCCGACCGTTCTAGTCTCCTACAATATCACACAGGCCTCATCCATTCTCTGACAATTTCAGATCTGACAAGGCCCTCTATACTTATCCATTTACCCTATTCCTTCACCCATCTTTTGGCCGATGCCCCATTCCTGTAGGAATGTTATATGCCCTAGCTGCCGTGATCGGTGGTCTGCAGCGGTAGCAGGTGGCATGTACCGCCCCTCGTCCAATGTAATATTCTTATTTCAGCCTCCACTCTCCAATCATATCTATAAATTGACCCACCCTCTCTGCTGCCCCCAAGCATGTCCTTATGGTAGGTGCTGCCCACAATCTGCTGGGCGAGTGGAGGTACGCAGGGCTGGTCGTACATTAACGTATCGTGTCGTGGAGGTTTGCGGGACGGCCGAGAGGCCAGCGTTCGAGTAGGGCCGCCTGTGTTCACATAAAGCCTCATTTAGGAGCTCGTAAGGGGATGAGGAGGGGGGGAGGGCTCTTGGAGCAAGGAGCATGCAAAGAGTATAAGACCCTATCATTACTCCCACCGCATTTCAAGCATGCGCACTGCAAACGGGTCGGTCCTCCAACCCCGAATCCGACTAAGTAGAGATTTGACAGACTCTTTGGTTGGGCTTGTTTTGATACTATCTCGGTCCTGCAGCCCTGTTCTCCACTTCTTGTACTGGCTACTAGTTGAGTGGAGGTATTAGTTTACCTCAATGTCTTAAATTGACTACCTATTATGGGGCTCAGGCGGTGGAAGGTTGCCTCCTCACGAACCAGCCACTAAAAAACAAAGCAACTTGTCTTTAAACCAGCAGCTCCCCCAGCATAAAAGGCCCAAAGCACCGGATCTCGCTCCACCTCGACTCGTGTTGTCAGGGCAGCAAAGCATTGGCCTCTACGGAGGTTGAGAGGATGAGGAGCTCTAAAGTAAAGGGTTGCGAGGATAAGTTCCATAAATCCTCTTTTAGGACCCATACAGAGACCCCTGCAGTTTCATATATGATGAAAGTTTCGATATATTAATTATATTGCCCACTCTAAGCACATATCATGGACAGCCTTCTTGGGTACAGATTAAAAGAGACCAAGAAACTAAAATCATATAGTCTGTTCTTAATGCATGTCCCACGATTTCATACTTCATTATAGTAGAATAAATTGTACCTACTATCTTTCAGGAGTGGGAGTTGAATGTTCGACCATGCACACAAAATCAGGAAATCTTGCAATTGCTGTCATCTACTTGCATGTTATAATCAGATATTACCATAATGCAGATATGTTAGCAAATAAGCCTGGAACAGTGTTAAACAAACATGTTTGTTTCAGTACATTAACTTGTTTTGTAGAACTCTTACACCATAAGTCTATTGGCGGTATGCTATTCTGCAGTCATTAGGAGCTACTGGCAAATGCCACCTATACTAAAATGGCACAGACCCAATGATCTCCATCTAATACTAATAACATAACACGCAGTAAGACCTGTTAACTTATAGAGCTACATGTACACATGTATTCTGACAAAGTGACTTGCACTGATAAAGATTTGTGGGACTGCCTTTCGTTTTATATTACTGGAACATGCCCTTGACAAACATCCTTTTATAGTTCCTCGTGATGTGTGCAGCAGTGTTCTTGTAATATACATCTAGGCGTACATCAGTGCCTCCCAAAGCAATGTTCATTACATGTCTTGGAGCTAGAGTTAGTTGTGTGCGCCCTACATCCTTAGACCTTGTGCTGATCTCTGACATTCTAAAACGCATTTAACTCCATCTGGTTTCTGGTGGTCCACACCTTCTTTTGTCCTTTAGACTCAACCTACACTTTCTCTACCATAAGTACTGATAGTATGTAGGACCCCTTGAGACATTGATGTCTAAAACGGACATAGAGACGTGTTACATTTTGTAGTTGCTTCACCAGCTTGTAACCAACATGAAATGCCCCATCTCAGCTTCACTTTCGTATGATGGCGTATCGACACTGCAGAGTCGGAAAAAACATACCTTTCCACACAACTAAGGCAGAGGCCTACGCTTTCCCTTTAGGGGTTTACGGTAACAGGAGTGCATTGTAGACTGTCTAAGTTGGCTGAGAAGGGAGCAGCTGTCGGTAAGAGGGTTGAGCAGCTCCCTGCACGGCCAAAGAGCAGCTCACACGCGTGTGTATCCGGCGGGAGCACTTTAAGGGGGATTCTGTGGAACAGTATGCTGTGTACAGGGCATTTACATGTACATGTATGTATATACATATCTAGGAGGGGAGCACTGGCAGGAGGTTATATGGGATATAAGAGCGGCTCCCGTGTGCATAGTAGAATATAGTTGTTGTATTTAGTATGTTAAATTTTCACATCCACATCAATTGTGATAATGTAGACCTGAAATAGCTTAATTACCGTTCTTAGTCCGAGGTATCTGGGAGATCATTCTTTCTTATACACATAGGACCGTCTTTAAGTGTTCCCTTTTAGATTCAAATACACAAGAGAAGGTTTAAACGCTTTATTAGTTGCTGAAAAGTCAATGGTTGCGGCACCATATATCCTATCACTGTATAATGGGTATACTTGTCTCAGATCTTAAAATCAGCTTAACATACTGCAACATATGCAAAAGCAGCCAACTCACTTTAAGTAAAGTACACCATGGACTAATACTATCAGAGGGTAACAAGATTCCTCCAGTAAACACACAACATCAACAGCATGCCTCATCTCTCCTACCCTACGGCTGGCACAGGCGTTTTCCCCCTTGGTGCTGACATATCTACGGGTGGCTAATCAAGTACTACTTTATATAAATACATTATCTTGAGCCGTGCTGCACCTAGAACCTCCTTCCTGTACACAGCACCTAATTACTTGCCGTGACAGATGGTAGGGAGATGGATGGTGGACTGGTAGGCCCCTGGAGGGCTCTGGGTACATCTATGCATGGGGATATGATGCATTGACCGTCCCATAATCCTATCATAGCCTTGTTAGGTATAGTGGGGACTGGCAGAAGGAAACCCCAGAGGGGCTGTCCTGAAATAAAGAACTACAAAGGCATTGTGACACACTGACTATAATGCTGAAGCTTCATACATAGATTAATCACATATAGAGGGGCTAAAGACAAAGAGAATACTAGAGGAATGTATTACACGGAAGAAAAAGAAATGCAGTTATGGATAGAACATTAAAAGAATGGGCTAGCAAATCATATTGTGTTAAACTACCCTTTATTATTCATACTGTTTATAAGAGCTGTATAAGTCACATCAGTTTTATCAATATGATTAAAAAATGTGATTTATGTGATTACTCTTTATAGACAGACCTCCTCCTTGATGGGGTTTCCCGTTAAAACCATTATAAAAATGATTTATGATGGAGCGTATGTATATTAAGGTATTATAGCCACAAGGGATGGTAGACTACCCGCCTATTGTTAGAAGCAAAAGGGGGCGGATATACATTTGAAGTGAGTGAACTGCAATGTACCAAGCCCTTCCTTTCTGCATATGTTAATTATCTTTCGGATTGCATGCTAAAGTTTGGGTTGTAGAATTACCATCATGGATATATGCAGTGTTCTTATCTGTGCTCCCAAACGCCGGCTGGTATCGTTGGTTCTTGATTCTAACCCCATGGAGTCCGGAAATGAGTCCTGGCGTCCGGCCAGAGAGTGCCAGAGCCCCGATATAGCAAACTTAACATGGCTTCTCTGCCTCTGGGTCTACATTGGTCACAGGACTATCACTGAAATGTAACTGTTTTGTTTAGGCTGGAAGCGTGGGCGTCTTTGAGCGTATTCCACCCTCTTTTCCACCCACCCAGAAAAACCCTCCTTTGGTCTCTTGATCGGCTCATAATGAAGAAAATCAAATTATCCTACTTAAATTAGCTTTGCTGCAATTAGCTAAAATTGACTTCAATTCGAGTGTTGGCCAATTCTAATTAGCTGAAATTCGCATATTAGCTTAGCAAATAGGGGCCCATCACTTGAGATATTAACGGGTGAAACTGGAGACACTATGGGAATCGGTTGACTTTTTATTACTAAATAACTGTAAGTCAAATTGGTTCCAATATTTAACTGAGAATGTGTATGGTAATGGTACATACTAATTTTACTAACGTGGTAGTAGAGGTAAAGCTTGTACTGTAACCAAGGCACTTTAAAGGGCATACAGAACCGTTGTAAAACGTACTTCTCACTCAGTAAAATCCCTCAATGTCCTCCTTTAAGGAGCGCCAAGCACATATGAAATTAGCAACAAAATAAGTTTTAATTAAAGGCTGACGGGTACATATATATATAAGGGATGGGGAATATACACCAGAAATAACGCAGTCTCCATTTTTATTGAGATTGCAGGGTCCATTTGTGAGGTAGCGGGGACGTAGAGTATGGAATGTGTGGTTGTCTATGGGTGGGTGGTCGGTGAGTGGGGGCTGTCCTCCTGTGGTGTAGGAGGTGTGTTAACGCCAGCTGTCTAACACTGATGGCCGACAGGACGTACTGAGCGGCGCACAGAGACCAGTGTAAAGTGTGTTCAGCTGTCCCTCAGATAAAGCCCTGCAAGGTGTACTGTAAAGGGAAAGGGAGGAGGTAGAGTGGAGCGGAGCAAACAGCCAGGCTTAGGAGGACTACAGCCCCCCGGAAAAGTAGCTTCTCTTTGGAAACGCCCCTAGCCACTGGTCTCAGTATATATAGTCACACTACCCGGTAGTATATATCTAGGCACCATAGGTGTTAGGGAGTGGTACTTCTTTAAGAATAGGAATAGGTGGGGGTCGGTGTTGGGGAGTTGGGGGGAGGGGGGTCGACAGGAGGGGAGCGTATTTTAAAAGAAACATTGATATGTATAAAAGGCTGCGCACACGAAAAATCTTCGTTTTCAAGGATGGGCAAAGATATGTCCGTGCGTCTGTGATACAACCCCCCGCCCCTTTTATTTGTTGGAATTTACTACTCCCTATAGCTATGTGCGGCGATGTTGTATGTCTTTGCATGAAGCATGGCAACGGGGATCAGAGGGGGGGGGGGGTGTACCTCGCACTGGTATCACCGCTGGTGCAGACCTCCATTTCCATATGCTACTCGCATATCGTGAATTGGGTCCTATATAGATGAAGAACGTCGGCACATGGTATGTGGTGTTTCTCTGGCTGTGGGGGTGAGGTAGTTGGGGGTGGATGTATATGGTAGAGGAAGTGGAGACATCTAAAGTGCTCTGTGTTACTTTGCCCTGAGCACATCTACCTCAGCACGGCCCTAACATCACCGCCTCACCTCAATACCAGCTGTAGCTATGCACACAACCCCTTCACATCCCCACACCCACACCCACAGCCAGGCCCCCCCCCCCCCCCCACCTTCGGTGTGTGGACACATGGCTGGTGCAAAAAGGGAATGATGGAACCAGGAAAGAAAAATGTATGCTCCAGTGGCCCTGACTGCATCAGCGTTTAAAGCAAGGGGAAACAAGCCGGAAAGGTTTAGATGGGAGCAGGGGCAAGGGGTGGGGTTGACTGTGTAAGTTTATATTGGAGAATGGCAAATGGGAGAGGGTGGTGAATGGTTGGAGCTTCTGTGCGTAGGTGATGGGACTTGCGGTCACGGGACAGGTTGCATTGGGTGCTGAGGGAGGGCACAGGAGGTAAGCTCTTGGGGAGTGGGATGTGGGGCCAGCGGGGGATTTTGTAGGGGTGAGGAGTAAACCTCCGAGGGGAGGGGGACGTTCGATTTTATATCGATTCGGGAGTGCGCCTGGACCTATATGACGACCTCGTCTGTCACCCATTCCCTTGCTATGGAACCTTTATCCCAAAACGCCCCCCCCCCTCCCTCCCCCGCCACTCCTCGGTTCTGTCCGCACGGGACCTGCTGGTCAGCCTTCGGCTGTGTTGGTTTTAAAACTATATCATCATCATCATCATCATCATCATCATCATCATCACGTTCTTCCTTTGTTTGGTTACCTTTGATACCAAAACCCTCGCTAGTCATTGGGTTGGTTGTTTTTGTTTTTTTTTGGGGGGGGGGAGGGGACTTTTAATGGAAAACTGTCATATGGCAAGTATAGGGAGATCTAATGGGGTTAAACCTTGCCATCGTGAGCCGCACATACTTGTACATACAATGTTTACATGTTACAACCCCTCCCCGCCACCGGGATAAAGTTGCAGGGAGTTGAAGAGCCTATTGGGTTTAAAGGTTTTGTACTAGAAGATGTAGGTCGGATATATAACGCATGACACTATTTGGGGTGAAAAGATAGCAGTACCAATTGCCGGGACGAGGTAGTGGGACTGGTTAAGGAGTCAGTGTAATAGCAGTAGACGTATATCAGCAGCAGCTGTGAAAGAGTCAGTACCGTAGTGGCAGTCGCAAGGTGGTAAGGAATCCCCTGGAGAATAGGGTCGAGGTATTTAGCGTGAATAAGATTATGGGTTTGGGGAAGGACGTGGGCGGCGGAAGTGCCGGTGGTTTACATATGTATTGGAAGTATTGGACTGTTATCAAGATAGAAGGAAGGCTGAGTCCTGTTGTGATGTCCCTTACGTGCATATCATGCAAATCATCATAGGATCACCGAAGGTTATTCCAGGGGAGGGTAACCTGGTACCCAATAACAAGGCCTTAATGCGACTGTCATAAAATCACCACATGCCTGTCGCCACGAACAGCACAAGATTATCACATGACTTTACACACGTTCAGGAAATGACTGAGTGTTTGAGGCGGGACTGTATCCCCTCGCGTCCTATGTTTTTACTCGCAGCCATCCTGAAGATCGAGAGCAAATCTCAGATGTTATTAAAGGAGGAGGGTCTCCTCGTGGCCAGTCCCTCCCTTCCCCTCCCCCCAGCAGGCCTCGGCGTACGCTTATAGGTAAACTAATCATCTTTGCCCAAGTGCATGTCTGGCAACTGAAGCAGGTAATTTTCCTGTCTGCCCATCCGTGTAAAATCAATCCGCCACCAAACCCTTGTAGGGCGGACAGCCGCCGCACCAGCGACGCCGTTCCCTCCCCAAGATCCCTTCGTCGGACTACTTTTTGTGGCGCGGCTGTACATCAATAATTGAAAAGTCAATGAACTGCTCGTTGGTCACGTCCCCACGGAGTGGTTAGTGGAGTTGTAAGAAGTGTCTGGAGACAGACGATATAGTTTATCAGGTCCTGCCGAGATAGAACCCCTACCACTTCTCAGCCTCCTTAAATATTCGTAATATAAGCTATAGGGTATCTGGGAACGCACCCTTATCATATCAATTTTACTTTGCGTCTATTCTCTTTTTTCTTTTCGAAATTACAGCAACAAAGCCTTATACATACATATAGCCCATCAGTTTTACATCAGTCTGAATGATAGATAAAACATTATGGTGACTGCAGAACACACTAGGCCATGGTTACTGAATGGCGCCACAATATAGGAATGTACTGAAATCTTGGAAGCAATATAGTACAATGCTATTCATCTACATAAATGCCACTTATGGGTGCTTTGTGACTAATTCTAATTATTGTTAGATAGTATTCTAGTGGTCAGCTTCGTAATTACGGACCTAGGTGCAGTTCCACGGTGGGAACAGTCAAACAACTATACATGACATTGTCTCAAAGGATGTGGTTCAAAATCTTTATATGACAGTAAAATATAGCACATCTTCTCAGACGCCTACTCTGAAGGAGGTATAATCGAACTGTGCAGATGCCTTGACCCCGCCATTAGTAAAAGCTTCGTGAAAATGGGGTAAATATGTAGAAGACACTATATTCTTAAGGGGAATTGGCAGGAAGTAGTGGATGGAGTATACTTCCGGGTGTTAAAGACCGTCGTCCTCAGCGGCCCGTCCAGCGACTCTACAAACATCAATACAGAGCAGTTCTGATGAGGAGGCTAAGGAGGGTGGGGATATATATCCCCTACAACCCCATGACCACCACGCAGACACCGACATATACTAAATGGGATATTAGACTGCCAGGTCAGGAAGGGGATGGGCCCTATGTGGCTGGCCAGATAAGTCGTACAGCTATATTGGACGCTACAGACTTCTTCTTAAAAGGTTGGGCCACATCAATAACACGAATATAATACCAACCCGTAAATATCAAGAAGTGTAAACAGGAAATATCGTGTGGGTCTGAATAAATCACTGCATATACAATAACTACATGCTCACTGAGCTTCGTTTATAATCTCACTTGACTGCATGATATGATACAGTATTAGGGACATGACCTAGGAGCGATCTCGTGCTGAACGGTTACCATGACGAAGCTTAAGATATTTAGAGTCTACTCACTCATCAATATTCCCGATGCTGCAGTCAATAATACACCGGTCTTGTATACATGAGGGTAGGGCAGCGTTCCCAGTAACTACACAGTGTATCGTGACCAGGGTAGATCGCCTGTACTTTGTATCTTACCACCAACTTACAGCCTGCCTGATATCAGGGCAGTATTGCCTGACCAGGATACAGACACAAGTTCCCTTGGTTGTATAAGGAGTCAATTCCAGGCAACTACTTTTGTATCTTTTAACCATTTAATTAAGAACAGCACGGTGCCAAGCTCTTTGTCGTCTTGATGCATAAATGCAGCCCTGGTGAGATATAGTGCTGCGATCGTGCATGTTGCCGAAGAGTCCGCATAATGCACCAACACAGTGTTGCCGCGTTATTCACTGACACTGTTCGTGCATCAAGATGATAATTGTTTAAGCAACGTGATTCTGAGCATGTCACATGAAACATATTTCCTTATGGATAAAACTTACATGTGCTATCATACCCCGTGGGGTTGATACCCATGGTAAAGTTTGGTGAAAGTTGTGGGATTGTAACTCGCTCGGCGGCACCTGATCCAAATCCCCAACTTGTACTACTTACGTGACGGGGCATATTGGCTGTACATTCAACAATCACATGTCTGGCCTGCGTGAGAGAGTGGGTGTAATTCATTGTATGGGATACTTGTCAACATTGACCGAATTGTGTATTGTGTAAGCCTGCAACAACTAGCAAATTGTAGACGGAGGATTTTCCTATACACGGTGCAAGACATGCCACCGTATTCAATCATGACACATTTGATATTTTTACTATTTTTTTAAAACTTTCTGCAAAGTACCATGAAATTGATTCACGAACTTCGGTGCTGACTCACTGACCACTGCATCGACTAGCAGAGCCTCAACTCGACTTAAAAATAGTCCCAAAATGGCCAAAAATATAAGTTTTTGTTTTAATCAAAATTGGATAAAAATCTCTAGGGTAGGCCCTGTTTTGATAGGTAGAGTCGGGTAACCTGAAAAACATCTTTCTTTTTTGGCCTAAAATTAATATGTTTGAATATTAAGTGCAGGTTATGCTTTTGTTCAGGCATGCATCCATGGGGAATGGCGTTAATGGAGATTGTGACGGCTGTTCTGTTATAATGACACCCCATGTTTACAAATGACTCACATGAGATACAACTATAACCAGATTATTGATATCACATTCCCTTTCTCTCATTACAGTGGAGCTTGTGGCGGCTGTCCTTAACCTGGGTTTCTGCATGGGCTTTCCAGCGGGCATGTTCCAAGAGCGGTTCGGGCCCACATGTACCTTCCTACTGGCCTCCCTGTTCGGCACACTGGCCTATGTGCTGCTCTGGAGCAGCACCGTGCTAGTGGACGTCTTCACACAGAATCCTGTTCTCATCGATTGCTGCTTCTTCCTCCAAGGTATGCTTCGATCCCATCCTCCTGTCCTGAGTGGGGCTAAGCAAAGGGGTGGGGGCTTTTTCATTAAAGGGGTTGCAGAGAAGACCGAAGGGTCTGGAAGGGTTTTCCTGCCTCTGGATGCGGTGTTTGAACACTGGTAGGGGCGAAGTGGGTGTATTCATCAGAAATAGTCTCCAGGGCAATTTCTTTGTTGCTATACTCTTTATGGGAGTTTGCTTATGTTGTTTGGTACAGACCTTCTTTTTTATAAGTGTTATTGATTAATAATATGAAGATGATAGAGAATTAGAATCATGTAACAAATGCGTCACCCGAGAAGCGTATGACGGTCTTAGGAGAATAGTCATTAAAATAAGCAATGGCATCAAACCTTCAGGGGCAGCATAGACCTAAATGATTTATTCAACTTTACGTACACTTACGGTGGCGTTCTGACCCCTCCAAATTAATTAAGGGCCCTATATGAGGGCTTTAAAACTTAGGTAAAGAGAAATATAAACCTTTCCCGCCCTCAATAGACATTTATAACTGCGCCTGTCAGGCCACTGCCTTAATAAAAACAATTAATCAATTCTAAATTATCCTATAAAATGTAGAAAGAGAGAGTAATACTTACAGTTAGAAAGCATCAGATGCTGAAACTAAGATATAACCCTCTGATTGTCCTATTTCGATAGTGTCTATCTTTTACCGCTCCACGAGAGTCGAAAGATACAAAGGCCGTCCCATAGTGCAATACTCCCGGAAGTAGCGCCACATAGCCCCGAGCGGCGGCACGGAAGAGGAAGTGTTGAGCACAAACACTCTCCCAATGAAAGTCCCAGTCCTCTGCGGGTAAAATCAAACATTGATGTCGTGTATCTTAAATCACAGCCCCCTTCCTGCCGTTATGAGGGTAATTGCCACCATTTGGATGTCTGCAGCTTTGAAAAAATAGGGGGTGCACCCACAAGCTCTAATATCCCAAAGCCAGCTTCTCTTTTATTTGTGTGTCTGAAATCGTAGACCCTTGAGAGTCTGAGAAAGCCATGTTTCAATCTTCGCAATCTTACTACTGCCAACGAAATCCACCTACGCAGTTCTGATAACCATGTGGTGATATTATGTCGTAAGGAAATGTGTGACTAAAATGTATTGGTTGGAATGATAATTCATAGTATTTTGAATTCGTCATCTATAGAAACCAACAAAAACATGTTCAAAAATGCACAATATAGTGGTTTAGTTGTTGTTCGATATAACTCCGGATCACTGAAAGACTATGTGCAAGATCCATATCTCTAGCCATCAGCTTATAACCACTGTAGTGATAATGTTCATGATAAACATCATAAAATGAAAGTCTTTCAAACTCAAACTCTATACAAGGATAGTGATATAGTACTGGTATTGCGTGGTGCAACCTGCACACAGATAAAAGGACAGTATATGCCGATACTTACTGCTCCCTTTTGTCGGAACGTATGTCTGTTGCATGTATAACCAATGGGGGTACATGCATGCAATTGTGCCTGATAAGTGGATCAGAATGATGGGAGGCATTCTCCGCCTAACAAATGAACATATGGGCTGGGAGATGGCCATCGATATTACTTAGCTGTTCCTCCCATCACGCCCGTTTCATCTATCTTTCCCTCTGTTCTAGAATATAGATTTTTATTTTAACGATACTATAATGCACTCCCCACATGTACCGGTAGCTATTGATAATATACATTCTTGAATATGTCATATTAACAGTGTACATAGATATGGGAGTATCGGTACTTAGTCTTCGGAGTTTCGAGTGTGTTTTAATCTAACCTTTAAAGGATACAAACAGCCAATCATACCATTTGACAAAGTAACTCGTCTGTACCCTCTGTCCATGTGTTTATGATGTATGGGATTATCAGTGGAACAAAGAACTGCTGTCTGCCTGAGGGTGGGTTAGGTAGAGTGGATCAATAGGGGGTAGTAGGAGACATATACTTGTATTGGCGAGCAGCTCAAACCCCCCTGAGCAGTTTGCACGCGACACTTCCATTCCCATGGTCTGGCTTAGGACTCCGATGAAAATGTCTGGGGCGTTCAGTTATTTTGCAGAGTGAAAATGTACTGCATAATCTAGCGATTTCACTTCTATAATCATGTATCATAAAGCAGCATTGTTTCAGTCTGTGTTAGATAACAGGTAAATCAGATGTAAAGGGCATTAGGTGCAGTTTTAGTGTCAATGGATGACCCAGTCTGACCACTGAACACCAACCGCTAGCACAGGGAGCACTCTACCATTAAAGCAGGGTTTAGTGACAGGATATAGGACGTTTTCCGATGTCCTGAACACCACCAGTGCACTGCACTAAAGGAAAGCCACCCATGGAGACTTGCTCTAGTCGAATGTCTACGCTGAATTTACTTTGAATTATACAGAATGGGGGTTGTGGTCCCAACGGGGGTTGTGTGTCTGATGTATATCTTGTGCCTTAGGAATAATGGTCATGTAGAGCGCCGGGGTGAAATAATGATCAAGGTCGTAAGGCCGACTGCATTATTTCATACGAAGACCCAGGAGGTTATAGGGTAAGGTTACACATCGTACTAAACCATGTCCAGATAAAACCCTGAAGCAGATTGAAAGTAACAGTGAATAGGATATTTCATATTTCGAAAAGAGGGGCCATCGGAATTCTTACCCCACAGGGCTGCTATATCTTATCGATTAGCCTACAGATTAGAATGTCCTTTGGATCTGTACTTTATGGATCCATAGAGATGAAATCGTAGGCATCCATCTAAATGTCTGCTTTTATTTATATAAACTTAGCATATCCCACGCGCTATAGGCTGACGGTAGATGTCTAAAGCCACCATAGGGTAGATTCAGCTTGAGTCGGACTCATTCATACCTTGAAACGGGCGCTTGAATTTATGTTTTATTCAAGCATTGTAATTTCTTTATTTCTGAATAATGGTGATAATATTCTCTCAAACAAGAAACTACTAGAAGTCTTATCACACATGAACAACTAGCAATATCAGGGTCCGTCCGTCACAGGGTATGTGTCCGAATCATGGTGAATCTGCCCTATCCCTTGTATCTTGGTGGGAATGTGCGATCTGAGCGCTGGGAGTGGGAATATTGACAGTTCAACGTCTTACAGGCCCATGTGCCTCTGCCGTGTCCGAAATGGGAAATCCTTGTCCAGAAAAGGGCCGTCCATATCTCCCAGCCCGCCTCGATTCACATAACGACTTATTTTTTACTCTCGGCGTACGTTATTTAAACCAGCAGTTGGGGTCGTACGGTGAGAATCGTGCGCTATGAGACCTTATTCAGCCGGCTCATCATGGCTGGGACCGTGGCTGGCATATTTGATAACAAACACTTGGGGGAGGAGGTGTGGGTGGGGGGAGGTACCTCTTTGCCAACACAAAGTATTGGGAACCAAGGGAAGCTTTCCAGTTTGGTGAGCGTCATGCTGGAGGCAATAATCTGTCATCTGTCGCGTCGAGGCAAGGTCTGAGACGCTCACATCTAAGACTGTGTGTGCACAGACGCTGGTGCCTCATTAGAAGTAGGCCCGCCCATCTTTAGACACCATGCAGTCCCTCGCCCACCTATTTGATCCCTTCTGTCCCCGTTATCACCTTAGGCCACACAAAAAAAAGGTTTGTTTCAGGTCGACCAACCGACCCAATCAAAACAGGGCCAACGTTACATTTTTTTCTATGACATTTTGAAGAAATTTCCATATTTTTACCCTTTTTTGGTCAATTTTAGGGTCTTTGGAGAGGCTGGATAGTACTTTCATGTTTAAAAAAAAGTTAAAAAAAAAAAAATCCGACCTACCGACTCTCCATTTTCTGCCCATGTTACATGAAACAAAGCTCTTTTTTTGCCTTCTTGTCCCTTTCCCTGCCGCACACACAGAAAAGTGAGAGTCATTGTCGCTAAAACTGCCTGACTCTCAGGTGAGGGTAGTTTTAGCGACAATGACTCTCATTTTTCGGAGGGTGCGGTGACAAAGTGTCCCGCTCATCCAAACCCTGTATATTTCTATGTACCTTTGTATATCAATTTAATTAAATATTGCGTACAATGCTATAAAGGATGAAGTCAAAACGTTTACGCATAGCAAATAGGCCTATCGTACAAGATATATTAAAATCAGAGTGGCCAGTACAGTATTCTCGTATTTCCACCTCCAACCCAGTAGACCGCAACTCAACTGTGGCTATTCATGGCCCATTGATCGAGCTGACCACTGTCTATAGAGATGGGTATAGTGGGATTGAACATTGATGGGAGGTAAACGTGACCACTATATGACGCAACAGTTTTCTCCATTATAGCAGTTTAGATTCAAAAGCGGGTCATATTATGGGGTGCCAATTCTGTGGCGCAGGAAAGGCGGGGGCCAAATCATTCAGGGAAAGAGGGCCTGAATTATGGGCCACTGGAAAGAGCTGGTTAAAAGAAAAGGGGATGCATATATTTGCCAACCCCTTGCGTCTATGCATGTACTTGTACATTAGAATCAACGCACATGCTTAAACCAAGATCAGTTGGAGGAGTTGCCTCTATCCCATCTCCCCCAGCCCAACCCCCTCAAAAAGAAAAGAAGAAAAGTTTCCTGAAATGAAATTCACCACTACTACATAAACATATATGCAAATATAGTACGAAATAGCATGACCATGGTTCAGGTTATTATTACTATTGAATTGTGCAGTGTATACGGTGTATTACAGAGACATAATAAATGGTAAATAGGACAGTAATTGGCAGTCAGCAGCCCATAGGACATGGTGTCTATCCAGTGTACCCTCACACAATGCCTTATTGACAATGTCCTCCATAATGCTCAGCAAGACAAAGTGGGCCCACAGCTGACTCACTGTCCCACTCTACTTGTATGCATACTGGCATGACTGATGGAATTATGTTGTGTCGGGATTATTACACAATAAATCTTCTTCTGAATGTGAGAGTAAATGATGACAATATGCAAATATAGACGTACATGCAAGTATACAATATACCCAACAACCTGTTTACCATAACTTTTGTCCAAACCAAGTGGGGCCATTGCTTTACAATGTATCGGTATACAATGTATAATGTGTTACACAAATAGTGTCACTATATCACAATTGACCTGTGTGACTATATAATTATAGCTATTGGTTTATAGGCTGTAGTGGTTAAACTGCACATATATTCTATCATAAAACTTACAGGCACAACGCAAGCTGCATTGTAAATGATGAACCCAAAAATACGTCCTTTTATACTGTAAACCAACAGTATATTCTACTGCCCATGTACACTGACATGGTACTATATACTGTAAGATTACAGTAGATTCTAATGCTCAGCTATATTAACTTTTAACAACAGTGTGAGCCTTTTTATTACTGAAATGTAGTAAGGGTTTCTTCCGTAGCCTCTGGCATACATGTACAGACCCACCAGGAAATCTGTAGGTGTGATGCACTAGTTTCCAGACACCCTATGAGCAGCTTTTTGCTGTATGTGGTATCGCCTCCATCTCCACTTCGAAGACCGTGTGACAGCTGACAAGACCGTGAGACGGATCCGACAGCTTAACCATAATTGATTTGACAGCCACTGAGATAGTTATCCAAAATCCAAATGCATTTCCTGTTATTTATGGCATATAAGAAGTGGGTCTCGCCGATTGGGATCTGGAATTGCCAGAAGCCTTGTGAACATGATAAAAGCCATTATGCTGGCACTATTGCCAATTGCCTATTTGAGACCTACCACTTGGATATAGAGACCTCCATTCGCCAGTTCACCTTCTAGGATTTCTCCACATCTCTGCAATCCACATCCGTGCCCAAGACCTAAATCTAATGCCCAAGTGTCAGATTATTGAATCTATTCCTGCTTCGTACAGTGTCTTCAATTCACCTCCTGATAGCTTGCCCTTCTCCTCACCTTCATTCGCTGCAATGTCCGTTTTATTCAGTTCCCTTTCTCGTCGGTCCTTTTTGTAGTGTGCCACGATTTGGGCTTGACTGAAATAATTGAATATAACCCATTTTGTCACCCTCAGATTTCTTAAAAGCTTTCGACCCGATCACCACCGTTCTTTTTAACTCTGATCCCTTTTTCTATATAGACCCACCTTTCCCTGGATTATGATTACTTTGGTTGCAAGGTGCCGTCAAATTCAGGGTGAATTGCAGTTGTTGTAATGGGACAAATGACAATACCCCTCATTAGTGCACTTTGTAATGGCAGGAAGTCTATACTCGAGTCTCACCTTTGCTGACAGGCCACTTAAGTACGCTATTTCTGCATGGATTGGGAAAGTGTATGTCGTGTCTAGAGTCTACTACAGTGCCATGCGACGACTGCAGACACGCCATGATTAATCCACACTAGAAAAAACATTAAGCTTGAAATTCCCATTATTAGACATAAACATCAATCAATGAGAGGAATACGTGGATTCTACTCTTCCATAGAACTTTATGGTTAGGCAATTCGGAATTTCATGACATTGCTTTAGTAAACCTTGTGGCGGCTTAACACTGATAGAATGATAAAGCAACTGCGTAGAAACTGACTATTTTGGAAGCGAGGGCATCCCAATTGGCTTTGAGCTATGTATAATGGGATCACAATGGCGCATAGATATATGCCTATATAGGATTTACCTCTGCAACTTTACCTTATGTGGGAAATGTTCATAACGTTTAAGAAGCATGTATTGGGAAACAGAGTATTGTAAGATCCCAGGTTCCCCCCCCCCCCTTTTTTCATTCCTATGCCACTGTTACATGTGGCGAGTGTGGTGGTTGGATATATCCCCAGGTTGAAATGCAATATCCAATAAACACATGGGTGTATGGTACCTATCTGAGTATACAGTTACTTGTATGTTAGGTCCACAACTGGGTAATGATAGGTGAAATGTGATCATGTGCCCTTTGTCTGCTTTAGATGGACGTGTCCCGTGTTTAAAGAGTAGGGTGGTAACTGCGTAGGGCAGCACTGGGCGAACCTCAGTGTTGTATAATGTTAGATAATAATGGCAATATCCAATACTGGCAAGCTGCCCATCCCTACCACCCCCTACCTTATGCTTCACCACCAGAACATTCACTATTGTGGCAAGCCATTTGTTCACCCTCGATATCGAGGTTTCAGTATTTGAACAGCTAGTTTGATAAACGTATCGAAAATGTTTTAGAAAAAAACTTGTTTTAGTAAAAGAAGAAGGGAGTTTATTGAAATGCATTTTCAGATCGTTGAAACTTTATCATCAGTTGAAAATGTAGTTTTATGGAGAGGTACAGTTTGGAAACTTTGTATATTACATATAGTCTTGGCAAATTAGGGGAGGGGGTGAGGGCAAACATATTTAGGCACCACAGATCTTATGGTAGACCCCCTATTTGTGACCAGGACTGTGCCACTGAGGGGATCCTTGTGCCAAGGAAAGTGGTTTGTATTTGATCATTACTAAATGTATTGGTGTCGAATTTGTGAATGTAGACCACCTAATATGCGTATGTACCCTTCGACTTTCCTGATGTAATACTACTTTAGGCATGATCTCGTTAGAGAGAACTAAATTATCTCTGACATTGTAATGCATTTTTTGTTGACTCATCATTTATATTTTGAATACAGTTACATGTACTATAACACCATGAATACAGAGATTTTCGCACACTGTAGGGATACTAGGGTAAGTAATGGATTAGCTTTTTTCGAAGTTAATCTTTTCAGAGAATTGTACGCATTTAAAAGTTAGATTGGGATTGTTGTAATCAAGGCCTGGAGTATGATTAAGAAATTTGCCATGTTCCCTCTTAACAATGATACATTTGAAATGGTATAAACATGACGATTTTTTGCCATAAGCCCTTAAAGACAATCTTATTCTTCAAGATATCTGCTTCCTGGATGTCATTGTGCTGCAGCTGCATCGGAATGAGGAATTGAGAAAAGAAAGCTCTGTTATCTTATCTCTTACTAGCACATGTCAGATCTTAGTAGATCTCATTTCACAAATGTAGGCTGCATTTTCAGAAGTTGTGGAGAGGAGTGAGGTTTCTCTGCATGTTATTGATAACCTGTCGGATTGATGGGTTATGCTATTATTTGATTAATAGAAAGTACCTAGAGCTCTACCATCAGGAGAGGGACATCAAGGCGTGTTAAATCAAGATCTGTTCAGATCTTTGCCAACACAGAGATTTCAGATTTCAGTCAGATATATTCTCAGAAGTGGTTGACATATCAGATCTGCTGTGTTGAAAAATAGGGTTCTGGTGACTATAGGCCTATCGGATTGTATGACTCACAAGAGCCGTCTATGACTGTTTGATGTCCTTCCGGTCAATAGCTACAATTAATTAGGAGTGGTCCCATTTAATTAGGTCCGCTGCCACTTATAACCTGATGCAGAATTACAAAAGTGTAGCCTACTTCTGCATGGGTTCCGAATACAACAGCAGGCCGAGTATAAAGAGTAAAAATATGACACCCTGGAAACCCCATGTTTGCATCACTATTACACCTACACTTTTCTAAACCCTACTTCTGCTGCTCAAATATGCATCTACACCCCTCCAAATCCCACCTCTGTTGCACTATTGCACCTACATTTCTCTAAACCCCACATCTGCTGGACTATACACCTAAGCTGAGCTGGTATACCCCTACGCATTCGTTAAACATTAGTCGGTATCAGACTTTTCTGGGCAGTGCAGTGCATGTGGAGCTGAGTGCTAATCTCCCTAATAGTGACCTCTAGCATTTTAGGAGGTTTACCCCATAGAATAACAGTACAATGAGGCTATACTGATCTCAGGATACATACACGGTGCCCACGGGATTCAGGTGTGGTCATTACGCTTTCACGTTTTGTCACTACTACCTGCTTAGCAGGGCACAGTGAGTTAAGTCTCCTGTGCTTCTCAGTTTATCGACCTTGGAAGAATGGAAATCTGAGTAAACTCAGTTCAACGCCTCTCTAAACCCCACATCTGCTGCACTATGACGACTACACCTAGATCCCTATAATGGGTAGAACTAGATCGTTGTGGTAAATGCCAGTCCTGTAATCATAATGTCAATGTGATTATCTCAGTTTGAGTTTTGGTAGCATGATTCCCTATTGGCAAAGATTTGTCACGAAAGAAAGCTCCTACATGCAAACAAATATATGTCAGTTCGTCAGCAGGTTATATGGCACAGTACTGAGTGCATGGGAAGGCACACCACAGTACATGTATACATATTATGTGAAGACAGAAAAGAAAGACGGTATACTAAAACCTACGTCCTCCACTATCATGTGAAGACATGCAGTGATCCAGTGTGTGTGGTGTCACTTCCTTTTTAAGATTTCTAATAGACTTCGGAGGTCTAAAGACATGTGCATTGTCTTTGCTGGCTTGTGTAACTACAACATAACTACAACATGTATAAGCCCCTTTAGCCTGTAGGAATACAAAGCACCGGAATCGACATTTTCTGTGAATATAGGCAGCTATAGCAACAAGGAGATAGATGTATTAGTGATGAGTTCGGGTTGATTTGATATGTTGGGGGAGCAGGTGTTGAGATGAGTACCAGTATTTGGGTGCAGGAGGTAGGGTGTGGTAACCTAATCATAGTGCGTCTGGTTATTGGCTGCAGGAGCTACCATTGCATACTGCACTAAATGCATTAACTGGTAGTAATGCATCTGGATATGTCGATCTGGCGGGGAAGATGTTGGTGTGAGAGTGTAAATGTAATGATGGGTGCTCTAGATACTGCCTCCTATCGACCCAACTGTGTCATGGTGTTGTCGGGGGTGTTGCAGATGGCCACTAATTGACGGAGGAGGAGGGGAGGATAGGCCATAATGAACAGCTGCCCTTATACTGTATCTACTGCTTCTTGACACATGGATGCTAAATACATGCACATGCTATTATTAAGAGTATCATGAACATATGCTGACTTTATGGATAACGAGATTTCTCAATACTTTTTGAATACATAATTCTTGAATAGAGCTTAGGTTGAGTGTTAACGAAGAGAGATAGAATTAAACGTATTGTAACGTATATAGCTACGTATTTATAGCCAATCTGGTCAGCAATATTTGAGTCGTTGCAAGTTATCAAACTCATCAGATTATTGGTCCAGACTTAGTATGATAACCACCCCTCCCCCCCCCCCGCCCTTTCTTTCCCCGCCCACCCCACCTCAACTTCTTATCTCAACCTGCCTCCTTTCCGAATCGGCGGATCTTTCACTTTTCAATGGTCTGGAGGAAGATACTGTGGATGGGCAATAGGGCACAGCACCTCCTAATTCAGATACCAGGGGGACGGCTTTTATACCCTGGGGGAGCTGCCCACTCCCTGGTCCCACAGCGGCAGAACGTGGGTAGCATGTCTAGGGAACAAGGCACGGCTGTTGGTATATACAGTAGTGTATGCCCATACCTTACAATATCATAAACACAGTGTGTTATTAGAGCTTATTAAGATCGTGTGATTTGACTAACAGAAATATAACTTATAAACCGTATAATAACGATAAAACCCGGCCCTTTGATTTGCGAAGTCATTTTAGCGCCCATCCTACGAGATTTAGGCTGGTACCAGACGGAAACATTTCATGAATTACCAGCAACCATTTGCATGATTAGATGGTAACCTCTCACATCTCAAACCCTGCACCCTTTCCCTTCAATCAATGTCAACCATATAAACAGTCATGATTAAACCATGTACTTGCACTCAACCAATTATGACATCATTTCCTCGCTTAGAAAAAGACCTGATTGTAAGCGGTTTAATATCTAAGCTCTTCTAAACCCGCTGGGCTCGTAGTAGATGAAACATACACGGGTTGGTTGAAATGGTCACGAAGCTCACATATCATATTAGAGTTGGTTATCATAGACATCCAAAAGTAATATGTTATAAGAAGACAGTACATTGAAACAAATACACAAAAGGTGAATCTCCCGATATTGCCAAATCGACACTCTTTCCAGAGGCATTTCAAAGCGAGTCATTTCGATAGTCCAGCAATGGCCAAAGCTATAGTCTGGCAAATAAGATCAGAATTCAGAATCCAGCATTGTCAAACTATGGAAGGAGGGACCAGCCCTACTTTATTCCTGTAATGAGTGTAGATTTGGCAATCTTTTCTGGATGTGGGACTTTATTGGTGGATGAGTACGCCTCTGTGTTTAGACTACTTTTGTAAGCATAATTGTCAGTTTCAAATACGTATGTGTACGTAACAAAGACATTTCAAACAGTAGTATGTGCCTTCATCTAAGAGTAGTGTATTTGATATCTTCGTAGACACAGCCACTCATGCAGACCTCAGTGGGGTGCCTCCCTATAGGTGTGGTGGGCCAAGACCTGCATTTAAAATGCTATTTAGCTATAGGCTCTACTTGTGTGGTGCCATTTAGGCATGGGTCAATGTTTCTAATGGCCAGTCAATACAAAGTCCCACAGACGGGGCAAAAATGGGAAAAGTGCATTTTGAAAACATTAGAAAGATCCATATAATGACCAAAAAGCATGAAGCACTCTTAGCAGAATCGACCAGGCCTTGCATGCCTGGTCGCCAAATTACCCCTGCCATCCAGGAAATACTGCCACTGAAGTGAAGTGATTTCCAATTTTACACAACCTGAAACCATCTGCAGTGATTCGAAGAATAACCCATTTTACAAAGCTAGCTGCTTCTCTGGAGAACTCTCTTCATCTGTTATATAACTCAAGTCCGTCGAGGCATATTATATGCCCGAAATTAGCATTAGGGACTAGACCTAGAGGAAATATATTTCCAACTCAATTACATCTACGTCCTTGTTATTGTCCATATAAAGGCCTCACTTTCAAAGGTCGTTCCTCTCGTCTATTTTAGAACATTTTAACCAACAGGGTGCATGCTTACAGTTGTAGGTAAAAGGACAGCACAAATTATCTCCGCCAGTTGAGTGGAAAGACAGGTTCATTCTTCCTGTTATGTTGTGTAACTTTGTTGTAAGCAGACATGTGATTGGCTGTTTTAGCCCCACGGATGACGTCATTGTCGTGACAGAACCCAGTCTACCATCGTTTTCCCTCAGTGTGGCCGGGCTCTTGGTATCGGCCTAATCAGTGTGTAATCGTTTTATTTCTTTGATAAAAACCTCAAATGGCTCAGAATAATGACAAACCAAGACACTGTTAAAGAGACATTGCACAGAGAGCTCCAATTAACCCAGTTGTGATAAGCATTGATTATTCATTCTCAGACTTAAAGAGACATATGCCATGCACACAGATTAAAACAGGAGAGACCCACATTGTCTAATCTAGGATGGGGACGCATTGAGCCCATAATCTAAGCTAGCCATTAACGCCTGATTAAAGGCTGATTCAATTTGCTTTGAAGCATATCTGTTGTATTGCACCGCGAGCTGCGTGTCATGAACCTCATCCTCAGGGTGCCCTTTATCACTTTCATCATGGAAAGACGAGCCAGCATGGTATTGTCCCTACATGGGAATTCAAAATCATTTCCATTTCTAGCTTGCGCCAAAATATTGCTTTACAGTAAATATGCTTCGGTTGCTACTTTACAGTACTTAGGTTATTTTCGTTTGCATAAGCAATAACAAGAAGGAGGCATGGGTGTCTAGGCATTCTGACTCCAGCCAGACAGTAGCGGTTGGTTATACATAACCTGGGATGGCCATATAAAGAATGATGCCCTTAATTCAGAAATGTGCAGATTTAGGACATGTTTTCTGAGTAACCTATTTTTGATTTTTGAAATGACCAATTGTGCAATGATTAGGCAGTCCTACATTCTAAAAATATTATGAAAACAACTTGACAAAAGAACATTTTGAAAGTGAACCTGTAATTCCCACCCTGGGGTACAAGACCCTGCAGAAGTATGGATGGGGTAAGAGGCCAAGGAGCCCTATGATGTGCTATATCATCTAATATGTCAGCTGTGTATAATCTGGCAATTGTCAGCTAAATATGTTAGTCTAATGAATATCAAGTATCTATTGAGATATCAGTTACTGTTACAAAAGAAGTCAGTTTAGCCAAGAACCAATGTGCCAGTAACTATTTTGAAGCTGCTGCTGTTTAAATAATGGCACTGATGGTTCAATCTCAGATCGTTTTACATACCATGCATAGCAGCTCTGACTCTGGGTCTATATGCATTGGTCAGACATGTCTAGAGTCTGTGTGACGCTGGTTACCCCCATGATCCTATGCTATTGTATTGATCCTGTCAGATCCTGACCTGACGTAACCCATTCAGTGCACACAGCCGGGGCCTGTCTCCTTCTGTGTAAGGACCCTGCTTGTATATGACAGGCCGCAGCTGTGTGAACTGTGCGCTCGTCCCCAAATCCTTCCATAGGAAGACTCTGGTAACTACAACTATGACTTTGAACTTGGATTTTGGTGGGGTTGTACAAGCCTTGTAGCTTGGAACCAGTGAATAAGAACCAGAATGTGTGATGGGAGTTTTCCCATCATACTTTCGGGTCCCAGGCCTGGCGCCTGTTCACTGGTTCCAGGCTAAGACCAGAGGTTGCCCAAACCCATGCAGCAAGTATCATGCAAGTTCAAGGACATATAGCTGTATTTGCGAGTGGCTCAAGCAGAATGGCGAGTGGCTCAAGTGTATATGAACTAGTGGTTTCGAGGTACATGTATACCCAACATCTCGCCGTAGTAACGTTCTGAATACACTCACTGTTCCTGTGTATGACAGACTGCAACCAGATCATTGGCACTGCTCTTACATATATGACAGAGTATAAGCAGAACAACCTCACAGCTATGGCAGACTGGCACCTGAGGGCACTGTTCTTCTAGATGACTTATGGCTTGATCTGGAAATCCCATCAGTTTCTCTATCGTACTCAAACAGTGTGCGAATATAGCTGCAATGGTAGTAGAAATCGATTATCTAATTAGAACTGCCTAATAGTAGTAATACAAATGCCAGGTATACATGACGCGATTGTACACCAATCGTGATGTGTTCCCATGCTTCTCTCCCAACTTGCCCAGGGGCAATTAGCATAAAGTCCCCCATGCCCAGGACCCTGGAATTATGAGAGACCAATTAAATTCCTGTGAAGCTTCATGACATTGCGTAATGGGCCCTTCACGCCCAGTGAAAAAAGAGAGGATTGAATAAGAAACATCAACTGGAATAAGAAACGTCAGACGAGTCTGTTCATAGGGGACCATTGATGTTTTGTTTCTTACAGGACCGTGGTAATGGGCATTAAAGGCATGCAATGTTACATGTAAATGGATGTTGCCTTAGGACAGTGTACGCGCCATCTGTCTATCTCCCATCGATGTATTAAGCCCCGCCCCCTAAATAGCCCCCACCCTCATTTTGGCTCGTTTTTAAACTAGGAAATGCCGTCATTTTTACGATTCTGGAAAGCAATTAAACTCTTCCATAGAGGAAAAATAGGAGACGTCATCATCACGGATAGCCCTACAGTCACTCTCTTTTAATGACGAGCTACATTCTATAATGGAATATAGAGAATATTGAGTCATGTAGACGAGGTGTAATATTATTCTGGGACGCATTCCAGGGGCCAATACCCTGACATGTATGCACTCAGCAGGGCTATGCCACAGGGACCCTCCAAATCCACTCTAACCTCGCTGAGTCACTCACACAGAACTACAGGTACCAGCTCCCCACATGAGCAGTTGCACTTGCTAGAGTGAGTGCACACCAACGGCTCATTTGTGAGGACACCTCTATTCCGGTATTAAGTGCAGAGTTGAGATTGAAGAGCGAGGAGCAGTGTGTTTGTCAGCTGCATGCATCGGTATGGAGCGATATCCTCTTGGCTACAATTCCATATTGTCCATCGTGTATACATAAAGATGGAACTCCACTTTTTTCAACGAATCGGACCGATTCAAAACCTGACACAAATAAGGCAGAGTGGCTATATGCTATACTAATGGACGGTGTCTTACTCAGAAGATGGCGAGAGAATGTCTATTTTAGTGTCTCCTTATCAGAAAGTGAATTTCCCTACAATAAAATACAGGCTCTCAACTAATACAATAAACCTCCCATTATGAAGGTAAATGGATTTTTACTTATTTGATTAACATGATACCCCTGGTCATCCCGGGATGCTTAAGTTTATTGACCAGTATACGAAGAAGATTGCTTTGAATCTAATATGGATATATAAGGCCAGCTCCCTTCTATATTTTCTTAACTTCGACATCACATTCCCTATAGCTAGACCTAAGATATATGTGGCCATTCCACAGTATCCCTATACCCTTTAATTCACCTTGATGATGATTGGTTGTCAAACGTATGCAAAGCGCACAAAGGGCCCAAGGAGTGGATATAAAGTCAGATCGATAGCAGCGTCCACGTCCAAGGACGTGGGCCTTACGTTTAATTGGTCCAAGCAATCTGGTCCCTCTTGGCAATAGGCATTGCCTCTTCATATCAACCTCTCAAGTCCTTCATTGTCCCACAGCTGGATGACTCAGCATATGACTAATTCCCTCAGTAAATCTATGTAGATCTTGGATGAATCCTATAAGTGACCCGATCCGCTGTTAGCATAATGCATGCTGGTCGAGGGGGATCCTCTGTATGGCATAGAAGCTGGGGCTCCACTAACCGATTTTCTGGTCCATTCTCACGAAGGTATATCCCAGCTAGCAACGTTGGTACAATGTTGGCAAATCTATGTTGGACCAACAGTGAAAATACTCCCAGTGATCTGCTAATGTTGGCACAACATCAGATAATTCAACGTTGGCAAATCAATGTTGGACCAACGTTGAACATACTCCCAGCCATGAGAAGAAGACCAATGTTGGCCAAACGTTGTATTTACAACGTCCATCAGAAAGCATGGAATTTGTATGGAGAGATTTTGACCACCGGCCCCACTATTTGTCCTCCATGATGGGGCATTACTAGGATCTCCCTGGGTTGTATAAATGTTATTCTATTCTTAAACTTTAGAATGTTTAAGTACCAAATTTCTATGTGAGATTATCCTGGCAAAATCTATATGAGGACACCATTTTGTGGGCAATGGCAAGCAGATAAGGTGTAAGGGCTGAGAGCTTATTTGGTATCACTTCTTGGCCCATTGGGCAAAGATCAAGGTGAAAATTCAAATAGATAATGAAATGGCTTTCTCTAAAATGATGATTCTTGACAGCCATTGAGGGGAGTTGATCACATTTGAAGCTGGGACAAAATATATAATTATTTATCAGTTTGGTACAATATTGGGCCGTCACAAATAAATGTCCAAAGTTTGAAAATATGTTGGAACAGCATCATTTTTAGGCTCTAAATCTGGTTGGCTAGACATTGGTACAACGTCATTAGATGTCGGTACAACATTAAAAAACTGATGTTGGGCCAACGTCCTGATGTTGGGCCAATGTTGGGCCAACATCATTTCTTGGCGACGTCATGGCGACGTTCTGATGGACAGACAAATGAACCTTGGCCCAACTACAGAATCTAACGTCATTCCAACATTGACTACTGTTGGCCCAACGTATCTGACTGGGTATGTCAGATCATGGTACCATGGATGATCAGACGTTAGAGTTTGTTTATATTTGTTTTTCTTTGATCTGTTTGGGTGCGATTTGTAACATTAAGTCCGATCTGACCACAAAATCAGCTAATGGAGTCCCAGCATAGGAATCAATCTTGTCTTGATAAAGACGCATATTCGCATATATATACGCTCTAGCTCCACTACACGATTTTCTCAATCTAACTGGAGCTTTTCACGATATATCTGATACAAAAGATATCTAATGCTTGTAAAATGCTTAATGGAGTCCCATCTTCACTCAGATCAGAGCGAGTTAAGCTAACTTTGCGTTTGCTTGTGCACACTGCACTGTGATTTGCCCCCGATTGTCAATCCCATAAGCTGGGGCTCCACTACCTGATTTTCTGGTCCATTCTCAGGAAAGTAATTCTGCCAGATCATGGTAGCATAACCCTGACATTAACACTTGGTTATGTTAGGGTTTGTTCATATTTACATCAGGGCATCCGATATCTGAGAATAACTCCGATCTGACAACGAAATTGGGTGGTGGAGTCCCAGCAATATGTGTGCATCCCTATCTGTCGTATAGAACTATGTGGGAGATGGGCTTAATATTGTCTAAAATAGTAATAGATCTGGGCTTAATCCACAAAACTGACCTTAGATCAGTCATATTACCCATTTAGAACAGCTACATCAGTAAATATAATATTTGCTCCCAATAAAGTTCAGCAAAAATACGTTATTAATCGCCATGCACAGATACACTTCTCAGGATGAACTGTATTATGATGAGGAAGGAGGCCGTGGGGTGCATCTGTATGACTATTTATCCAGTCTCTAGCATGCAGGGACTGCACTGTTGGGCGTTCTCTGAAGTTATCGATACCATTATAGTTAATTCCTCTATAGCAAAATAATTATGATTGACAATGTTTACCCATACAGCCTCTATGTGTACATAGACCTGTTGAAAGAAGTATAATGGAAGTGGATTTTGATGCGGCTATAGGGCCCTTATGGTTTACGATACACACCTTAAATTAAGTGGTTATTTTAAGTTGTTCGCCTATAGATATGTTAAATTGGTCGACTAAAGGTTGTTGTATTCATGTTGTGAATTTGATAAGGAAACACGCCTAGGCGACTCAGAAAAAAGAGAAATGGCCTCTCATCACTGGGAGCGTCATAGATATCAGGTTTTGAGAAAACCCTGTTTTTATTTTGTTTTGCTTATTTTTTATGAGAAATATGATAAACATGGGACAAATATCGGCTTATTTGGTATGAGATTAAAGCTAATACTGCCAGTAATGCAGTGAGATAGAAATAACTTGCATTTTACTCACTTTCAAAGAACAAACTCTTAACTACTTAAATGTGAATCTTGGTCACAATAACCATATCTCATTCCATATATTTTAACCTGCAAGATAAAAAAAGAGAAAAGGCCTCGCTCGTCAATTTTATCTATGATAAACCACTTTTTTGAGTGGCCCTAACTGCATACCAGTATTGAAAAGCATTGATGTACACTCACACACAGTGTTCCTGTACACCAAATACTGGGGGCAACTTTGGTTCCAGTAGATTGTGCTGTAGACCTACAGCAAGTGAGCTTTTGTATATTTACAGCACTATGTACTGTATAGGGACAGCAGAATCTTCTGTTACTGTACAGCAAAATTGATTGTAAATCATAGTCTGAAGGTCCTGGGTTCACCTCCCAGTGCTGGTGACATTTTCAACCATCCATGTGAGGGAAAAACGAATTTTAGGTGGATGTAGGTAAAACAAGAGAAGTGGCTACACCAAGGATCGATCTCACCACCTGTGGTGCTGGAGACAGGCACTGATCCATTGCACCACAGAGCCGTTGTTACAAAACATTCATATTGGGATATATCTCTACTCTACTTCTCAACTGATTAATAATAATTTGTAAAGGTCTGGGGTTTGCCTCCCGGTGCTGGTGATATTTTTAATCATCCATGTCAGGGAAAAACGAATTTTAGGTGGATGTAGGTGAAACAAGAGAAGTGGCTCCACCAAGGATCGAACTCACCACCTGTGGTGTTGAAGACAGGCGCAGATCCGTTGCGCCACAGAGCCGTTATTACAAACATTCATATTGGGATATATCTCTACTCTACTTCTCAACTGATTAATAATAATTTGTAATGGTCTGGCGTTCACCTCCCGGTGCTGGTGATATTTTTAATTATCCATGTGAGGGAAAAACGAATTTTAGGTGGATGTAGGTGAAACAAGAGAAGTGGCTCCACCAAGGATTGAACTCACCACCTGTGGTGTTGGAGACAGGCGCTGATCCGTTGCGCCACAGAGCCAGTGTTACAAATGGTCATATTGGGATATAAGCTACCTCTGCCATGTCTGTATCAAATGAGCTACAGCCTTGTTGCTAAAGATCCCTGATGAGAGGTGGCTAGACCTAGGATCGATCCCACGACCTCTCGTGTATATATTACAGGGAAAAGTACTGTAGATCTACAAGTCACTACCGTAACCTGCATCTACAGTAACAGAATTGTACATGTACAGTAGAATTTGCTGTATTATTATTTACAGCTAAAGTACTGTACACTTACAGCAAATGTTGCTGTTCACGAACAACAACTTTTTACAGTGCAGGCTAGTTTATGTCATCGGGTATTCCTGGTATGAGGCCTAATTGTGCAATTGATTACTCATAGAACTTATTGGTAGCTCTAGCCCAACTCCATTATTGTAACCAATTGGGCAACTAATTGAATAACAAAACAGAAGGGGTAACTTTATTCCAAAATCATTACATTTTCACTGCAGCCTCATGAGTTCCAGGGGAAGCCAGATAAACGTGATTACCCTTAGTGTTTCATTTTCTTTACATTGAAGATCGTAATGCTTCCGTTTTGACTCGTTTTATGCCATTGCATTTTACTGAACTCTCCTCTTCTTTTTGCAGGTTTTGCCTCCATGTTTCTTTACATGGGCTGTCTACCAGCCAATATGCACAACTTCTCTGCCAGTAACCGTGGCAAGGTGGTTACACTGCTGGACGCCTTCTTCGGGGCTGGACCTGCCATCTTCGGGGCCATATATCAAGCCTGCTTCAATGAGGAGGCATCTGATAAGCCCAGACCACTGGGTGCTCCACCACCCGGCAACATCAAGAGCTTCTTCCTGATGATGTCGCTGGTGTTCGCCATCACCGGAGTCCTGGGCATGGCCTTCGTCCGCCAGATCCCTTGGGAAGAGGACGAACTTGCCACTGACACTGGCAATGAGGAGAGCTCCTTGGTCATCGATGACCACCATGCGCGCTTCAGGGAAATCCATACGGTGACCTCGCAAGTCGAGGTCAACATCACTGGACTAAAACTGCTTAAGACACTTAATTTCCACCTGCTCTTCTGGTCATTTGTCATTTTCTCATCAGTTGAGCTGGTGTTCTACAACAATACTGCTGTGTACCTCAAGTCGTTCGGCCAGCTCGACCACCTGCTCATGTTGAGCATCATGGGTCCGACCGTGGCGGCGGTCATCAAGCCGGTTTACGGGTGGGTTTCCGATGCACTCGTCAAGCGTGTGCCACGCGTGCTGTACCTGCTGGTCCTGAATGCCATATCCACTGTTCTGCTTGTCATGTGCACCTTCCTTGCTGACCGAGTTGCTGTCTTCACCACGACATCCCTCATCCTCTGGTTAGCCAACGCTGCACTCTGGGGCATGACTCCAACCATCCTCAGTGAACTCTTTGGGATGCGCTTTTTCGCGCGCAACTGGGGTTGCATGCATGTGGGTTTTGGACTGTTCAGCTGGCTGCTGCATGTCTTCTTTGGCTATATGTATAAGACTGCCATAGGGCGCGAGGGTGGCACAGTGTGCTACGGCCAGCATTGCTTTACGTGGAGCTTCTTCATCCTTGCGCTCCTCGGCTGCTGCGCCACCACTATGAATGCTGTCCTCCTCATCCGGCAGTTGGGCATGCGCAGACGAGCTCGTATTCCTCCGCCACCGCCACCTCCACCACAACTGCAACCAACTCATCATATCCGTTACGAGACACGTATAGATTAGAGCATGAACAATACCGAGTCGTGACCGAGAGGTGCAATAAGCCATCAGGCTCCCCCATAATACTCAAACTTTAAATATTGCCAGTGTGGTAGTCTACCGAGCTGGATAATGACTGAGGGATGGCACTGGAAGGTGGGATGGCTCACCAGTATACATGACACCGATACTGATCCTACGCACAGAATACAGCTTTTGGAAACAAATCTGTATCTTCAGTCTTAATGTCTCCATTCCTCCATATACCTGGCTAAGGAGATAAGATAAGAGGGTTCCTGCATTTGTCAGTAATACAATCTTTTTTTAAATACGGTGCAATGTTTTGGTACACCTTGCCTTTTTTTATAGATTGAGACTGGGTAATTAAAACCAGTTTCCTTTAAACCCAAGTCAGGGACGTATAGGCCTATTGGTGACAATTTCAGTTCCAGAGCAGACCTGCCTTCTGGTGCCTAACCCTCAATGTTCAAACGTTATTCTAATTCTTCCAGGCAAAAGAGTGCTGCTGTGTGGCGCTAGTCTACTAGAGACGCAACCCCTACATCAAGCATATACTGATATATTGTACTCTAAGCCACATACAAAATGCCCTTAGTCCTCTATAAATATTGTATATATCGACTAATTTATATAAGGAATTCACCAGCGCAGCCATTGCCTTAAACCATAAGACGCTTGTAGATTATAGTATGTGCATCATCTGACGCATAGACGTTAGACTATGGGAACTGGCAAGTGAACTTGTGATATAATCACGCACATATCATGGCTGAATCGCCAGACCGACTACAACGAAAACTGCATTTCGTAAGGGGTACATTACATATTACAAGTTAGTAGGTATATAAGTTCCCCGAACCATGAGATGAATACATGGGACATTATTCACAGACATTTTTCATACAGGGCAACACATTTCCTTCTCGCCTTGGACAAACATATCTTTGTTTTCCTTTAAGGCATTATTATCCATTGTCACATTATAATTACTGATAGAGAGTTGATAAGGATTCATAATGATAAGAATGTAAATTATCGATTTTATCTTTTATTCTCACGTGTAGGTTTCCATGAAACCTGAAAGACCATGTTGTTTTTAGATTTTCGAAATAAACTGTTGGTTATGTATTTACACACTTTATTTTCTGTATCGTTGTTGTTCCTAAACTTCTCATTAAGAAATCCATTATCTCGGCCACATGTAACGTATGTTCCGATATCAGTGATATACAATAGGCGATATACCTTATACCTCTCTCTGCTCACAAAATGTCTCTGAAATCTAGTGCAACTAGATCCAGTATTTCTGCTTAAATTGCTTGAAACTACTGCATACGAATTCACTCCACGTTCTACTCGAAAGTTTTATAGATATTCATCAAAATCCAAGCTCACCCAGTGTTATAAGTAATGTTAAAGTGTTTCTGACAAAGCGCGCTACTCTCTCAGACATCTTTTCTAAAACACATGGTGTTTAATAATCGCCTGCATATGTAAGAAAGCTGTTCTAAAAGTACCGCCATGTTTTAGTAACGGAACCTAAAAGTGAAAATGACAGCCACACTTCCTTTTCGGTGTAGGCCTATTGTTTCAAGGACCTCTCGCCTCCTTTCCTGTCACGCAAGCAGAATAAAAACTTGTATCTTTGTTAAAAACTGAAAATAAGTCAATTAGGGCTACACGTCACGTCATGTTGACAGGAAATGAGTCCTTCATTGTCCTCGTTAATGAGTTCAGTCTTTGTTTGGTTGAGTGCATATGTTATGTTCAGAAGAATTTATGCGAGTTAAGCACATTTTTATGAATTTCACATTCGCGACTTAGGTATTATAGGAAGCCCACATAATTTCTATTTAGAAAAGATATATGGCTTAATGGAATTCATGTAAGAGTACAGGGGTAAATTGAATGCAGCTTCAAAGCATGTATGTAAGTCAGCTAGAACATAGGGGGCATCTAGTGCTCTAGGGCGAGAGAAAGACTCTTCTTTGTGGAGGTTAGGCAGCATATCGTAATGGCTCGTTTAAGCCCCGGGTATTCAAATAAGGGGTATACCAATAGTATTAGGCATTTAAATATGTACCTTGGTTAAGCATATGTCTTGTATAACCACCGGTGGTTCAGTGATGATGAAATCTATAAGACCTTGGGCGACTATCATATAATATATGAGACATTACGGTAGGTATCGTTTGGCAACACTAAAAAACAAGCAGATGTTTGAGTAACGTAGACTTCATACAGCAATACGACAAATGGCAGCAGTGTGGAGTTCTGACTTTGCACTATACTGTATAGAAGAACTCCGATTTACAATGGAGAGTTATCGATGGCCTGATGTAAAGTGAATTTCCCTATACTACTTACAGTTGGCCTGGTAACAACCCATATTTCAATATACTACTCACATGTAAAATTGTACCGAATGACAAACTGTCCTTACATCGACCATATTATTTGCAAGGAGCATGCCTTCCTGTACGTCTCTGCCATTATTCGGTGATCTGGTGGCGATTACACCGTAATATAACACCAGTACACCTTATTAAGTGAATGTCTATAGCACATGGTGCATCGAATAACTGGGATGTGATTTCATTTTCAAGTAGAAACTAGATGCCGAAAGCCTATTTGGGTTTTGATATCCCTTAAACTGTACTCAGTGCAAAACAAATCTGAATCTCTGAACAGATCACCAGAGACAGTACTTGGTCCTAAGATAGTTGGAAATCCTACAATAATACGAGAAACACATTCCCATATAACAAGATTTAAGGCGGAAATGGCAAGGATAGGGGTCTACGACTAGGCCGTTTATTCTGATACATGTAATTATTAAGGTTTTAGGCGTTTTCCCTGTTCTTTTTGTTCTTTTTCTTGCCCATGTCCTCCCAGATTTTTCACTTTTTTTTTGTAAAGACATCTGAAAAGAAAATCGAAAGGAGGGTTTGATCTACTTTTTCCAAAAAAGTATTCCCCCCCCCCCGTTTATATCATACCGCTTTTTTTTTTTTTGCCTCTGGCCGCTGGTAATTATTGATATACAAATTTTTGGGGAACACGAAACGGCCTTATCAACTAGATAGATAAGTCCGACACGTGTGTGGGTCGGTCCCGGCCATAAGTGGTGCACCCTAGTGGTGTATACCTGGACCATGGGCTGATCCTACAGATCGTATCTATATGTCTAACACTGCAGTTTAACGGAACGCCATCACTAGAATGCCACCTCTTGTGAAACCATGGAACTAACGACCCACGCGAAACTTGCCTGTGATGTGAGTGGAGCTTCTCGACCAGCATGAGGCGTTAATTTACGTGTAGCAAATCGGTAGTTTGACCAGTACACAGACCTTGGACTTCTCTTACTTTGTCAGTATATACTATCGATATCTTTTTGCATAACACATACAATATAACTTGATAGAATGGGATTGGTTTAACTTTTTATTACGATCTTTCCAGATCTTTCAAAATGTATACCACGGGTTGTTGTTATACATATTACCCTCGCATACAGAATCGTTGTTAATGAGTTCAACGTTTAACTTTAACACAATGAAAACTTATACTGCATACATGATTTCAATAAGTGTTTTAATATGGGTATATAGTATATTTGCATTGTATTAGTTCTAATCCCGAATGACCCCTGCATTTACTTGGTTATGCAATGCATAGTTTTAGTGCAGGACAAGTCGGTTGGTAAGTTCTATTCACTTTACCCTCTGAATATATATTCTGACCAAAATTCAAATTCCCATGATGTAAATACGATAATAATAGCATTGAATCCATTCTTTATTACTGTACAAAGCCAAAGTGCAGTGACCATAGAACCAAGGCTGTAGAAATTGATCCAACCGTTTATGAGTGAAGTGAATAGTTTGTAGCTAGCACAGTGTCTATAGAAACCTCCCCACGTGTAATAGATATTGTAACATCCCGTTGTCTTTCTCTAGTTTATGTACGCGCAGAAGCATACCCCAAAACCTATGTACAAGTGTGTTTCATGATTATAGTCAATCGCATAGTTATTTTACATCGACTATGATGACAGGGTGTGTGCGTTTTCCTCATAACAAGAATTATTTCCGACCTGATTTGCTTATTGGACGCTTTTTATAAACTTTGCAAACACTGTTGCTTCGCGGTATAATCACATTCATTTGTTTGTCCTATGGCTTTAGAGTTATACATTCTATGTTCATTTTCGAAAATGAAGTGGCATCTTGTTTTGTACTAAGAAATAAGGAATGCATTAATATGTCTGACATACACAGAAAGAGGCAGTATAGCACACGCCTAAATCCATAAAGGTTATGACGTAGATTTTATACATCTTTATACATAAATACAATATACCCGGGTTTAACTGTTAGCTGTTTTTTGTAGGGCCCCTCAATACACTTTGATTTTACTGTCTATGTAGGGGTGTCTTTGCAATTTGAGATCCATGTACAGAAAACCTCAACGTTATAAATTCCATTGCAAGTTAATAATACAGAGATTAAATGGCGGGTGGGGATTCTATGTCAGCCTTCCGATCCACAGAGGACATGACCTACGCCCCAGTGTAGAGTGAGAAGAAGTAAATGTAAAGGAGGAAGATGGGGTAGAGGAGGAGGGGCCTCTTCTGTTGGAGTTCCTGTACACAGAGGAGTGAACCTGCACTGTATGTAGCCCAAACCACGCCCAGTAACTGTAGAGACAATACACACACACATCAATGGGGTGCAAGTAGAGAACTATGCTATTAGTATAAAACGGTATGGAAGATCTGGCAAAAGTCATATAATATCCATAATGACTGTTAACAACTTTGATAACGCCTTATCATTATTGGGAGGATCGTAATGTATTACTTTTTGTATGATCGATTAAATCAAAAAGAAAAAAATATATGTTGGGACAATGGTGTCCGAGCAAATTTCACTTATTAATGGTGTGATATAAGGCGTACTCGAATTTTAATCACAGTTAGTATTTGGTGAACTTTGTACTAAACTCCGTACTAAAGGTAATGCTATCTATTTAATTGTTAGTGCCTTACAGCTTAAATGGCAGGCCATGAAGTTTTCCCCTGTGATTTGCATCTTATTTGTGTGTGGTAATAATTCGGGTAAGTACTTACTTTGAAGAAGAAACTGACGTAGTACAAGGATGACACAGCTGGTAGGATGATGGCGATGAGGGTCAGCGGCAGAAGGGAGTAACCGATGACACCTAAACATTGCGAAAAGTTCACCTGAAAACAAAAATGGGAGTCATATATAATCATTTACACTTAAAAGTCATTAATGTTTTTATTTTCCACGGCTGCTTTAAGACTAAAGAACTAGTTATGATCTTTACATAAAAGGTAAAGTTAGTGAATGTTTGCGATACTTTCCAACATTTTTCTGTATCGATAGTCCCGTTTCAGTTTACTCTCTAAGGACTAGTCACACCAACCATTACAAGTACGAGAAATTTTCTTTTTTTTTAACGAACGACTTTACAACCGAACTTCGGTGGATTACAATTTGACTTGGTATCTAAATGTAACTGCTTGATATAAAAGTAACTTGGCTATGTAAACCAATACACACCTCGCCTCCCAGGGCACGTGCGAGTGTGAAAATAATCATGGAGCCGCAAACCCAAATGGTGATGATCCACGACACTACCTGCATAAGAACACATGATGACAAGTCAATAAACTGTTCATTATCTTTTTCTGCAACCATTAATACTTATTTTTCCCTGTAACCAGCGATACCTATTTTTCAGCACCTCAAAGTATACGTCTTGCTATCATAGAAGAGCACACTTAATATTATTCCTAAAATCAAGATCTAATTAGATTGGAAATAACTGGTTTCTTGGAAAAGTAGACACTGCTTTCACTGAGGCTATGGAGATGGTCGTTCCTTGTTTCAAAGTGCCGGAGAAATAATCGTGAATATAAGAATCAGAATGTTAGGAGCCAGTGAGTAGAATACAGCTGATCTCTCACTTATCCAAATGTGTATGGTAGTTAAGCCTTACCCTGAACTGTCCATAGAGCGAGATGAGGGAATACAGGAGCACAACGACCAGAGGTCCCCAGAAGTCTGGGTTATCCCGGACGACTTGACGATTAAACCCGAGTTGTGGAAGAGGAAACAGTACACAGCGCAACTTGTAGTATATATCCTTCAAGTCGATATCCAGTTCTTCACTAAAGTAAAGAAGGAAATTAAAAGATTATTGCAGTTTTCATATGCAAGTTTAATACATCACTCTACCTGTATGTAATATCTTAATTTTTTAATGGTTGCAATTGTTTAATACACCTCTACTATCTCTGCTATCTACCGCCACGAAAAGATTGAGCGTGTGAGTGAACTCACAGATGACTCAGGGTCAGGGAGAGGTGTGAAGGGAAATGAAAAGAAAGAGAAAGGGTGCACTCTTGTATTAATAGGATCCTTAAAGATGTGACCTTTGACCTTGATTTTGACCTTGTTTCGACCTAGATATCATTTTACACATAACAGAAATGGATTCAGCACCTTTGGTTTACCCTAGTCCACTATCCATATCATCCATTGGTCACCATACCAGGTTCTCTCCAGGATTCCTGATTGGCTCCCCCTATTATATCCTGGCTGCACCGTTTTGGATAGCATACCCAAATTGTGCGTCACAAGTATAGCATATCAGGAACTGACAACTACCTGCACCACACAACCTAGAGGTCGCATGACGCAGGTGCCCTAAGAAAGTCACACCGAGTGAGGCAAGTCGCCCCAAAAAAGGGTATACTCGGAAAAGATTTGAACACTGACTTTTTTTTGGGGGGTACTTGAGCCCAAATTCAAATTTGTATGTCCCCCGATCTTGGCTATCTATGTCTTTTGTCCTCTCAAGTCTATGTCCAACACACACTGAATGAAAAGGTTTCTCCCATGTCCATATTGTAAACAATTACCCCGGTAGAGAGAGGGCGAGGCGGGGTACTCACATTTCCATATAGTCTTTGTTGCGATATGTGCATTGTCAGTGCAAAGTGAATCAGGGTTATCACTGTTACACAAATGATAGCAAGTAACCTCCCCTGTAAATTACCTCTACTCTAGTACTTAAGTGTTTGATAGATGTCTGAAAAAAAACGTCTCACCTACCCCTCCCATAGAGATAGCATTGGTTGTCACAAAATATCCAAATTTGGGGTTGTCGGTTATCTTCGCGCTTCCATAGAGCTCTATGCTGAAGCAAAATACCACCAATTACGGCCTAATATAAATTTTCGTTTTTTAGGGCGTTATAGTAGGAATTTGTGAAAAACAAACACACCATTCGATAGATATTGCGGAAAGTGATTTTTTGAGACCATGCAAGATGCAAAGAATGAAATATTGAGCAAATGGGAGCAATATTCATTTTTCAAGGAAAAGAGGTGTCCAAAATCGTCACACTTGACTCAGGGGGGACCCTGAGTCAAAAATGTATACTAGTACAATAAAGATAGCTCAAAAAGTTGTCCCGTTCTGCATTAATTCCTGAATTGATTAAAATTAGATTCAAAACGAAATTATGTACTCTTTAAATACCTGAAAGACTCATTAATATTGCACTTCTTGGAGGGTGGGGTGGAAGCAATACTCACAGTAAAGGTTTCTGACCTTCCTCGTCTCCTTCGTCTACCTCCATCAGCCACCCAAAGCCTTTAGATTCCAGAAACTTTCCGGCCACTCCCCTCTGACGAACTTCGCCGGTTGGAGTGAATGTTCCACTCGAAGCTTGATATTCCGGTGAAATGGCACCCATTGATCCTAAAAAATTACGGTAAAACTCATCATTGCACAATGTGATGTGTGTGTTTAATGTGACAATGAATACATTGCCTCTTGTGGAGAGTTGTTATTAAACAATTTAAGGCTCAGTGCGTAAGTTCTACTACTATTTATTTCATGGTGAATACGGCACTCCCATTGACTTAACCAAGGAAGGCCGTATTTAACACCCCCCGTGAAATAACCCTCACCCGTATTTCACAGCCTTTAAGATCTTTCAAATTAATGGTTTAAACACTAAGAAAATTGCTTTTTCAGACCAATTAAGTGGAATTTTGACATATATAGGTAATTATGACATGAAATAAACACAAAGGAGCACTCGTATAGTTCCCCAAAGAGGGTTATTTCACTCGGCTTCGCCTCGTGAAATAACCCTCAGTGGGGAACTATACTCGTGAACCTTTGTCTATATAGTCACCGTTAACTAGTGTTGTGACTTGTGTATCATACACAACACTAGTAGAACTTACACTAGGCATGGCAGCTTTTTTTTTAAATATTCCCGAAATTTTTCAAAAATGGCATAGATATACTCAATGGGGTGTGAGCATGGTGAGTAATGTGTTTTTATTTGAATTTGATATAATTTTGATTGTAAAATTAAGAGGTTTGAGAGGCTGTCAGACAGAGCCTTTTCACTGCAGAAAGCCCTGATCCTGCCCGATCTGATGGTTCAGGTCAAGAAGAGGAAAACATTAAAATTCAACCTGTAGCTATACCGGTATATGACCCCTCAGATTAAAGCCTAACATTTTCTCTTGACAAATCAGGTGGAATTGGCACATTAGAATAAATATTCTTTGCACAGGAGGACTTTTAGTAGAGTATGTCTCAGGGTCTTTTCCTGACACTGATAAAAAAAAAGCACCCTTGCCATTCTCATTTCAGATGAGCCTAGATAGAACAATTATGAACCGATTTCAATGAAAAGAAGTTTGTCACGATGGGAAATAATCATGCTATCGTGACAAACTTTTCTTTTTTGAATGTAATGAATTTTTCCTAATATTCATGACCAGTAAAGTGGACATAGCCAATATTTCGGTACCAACCTTGGGCCAAAGATCACCTGCCTACTAACAGTGCCATGGATGAATTCATTGATTTTTTGCTGATTTCCACGGCGAAATATCTGCTTTACATTATGCATGTAGTCATTAGGTGGTATCTTTATTTTTGTTAATTTCCTGGCATAGCCAATGCTTAAGACAGCCAAAAAGGCCCCTTATAATGAGTATTCAATAATAGTATGACCTGATACCAAAACTGCAGGTATTATACTTTATGATAGCATTTGGAATTGGCAGAAATGGCTGGTCAGCAGATGCAGTGCTTGGCCTGACACCTAGCGGTCACTGCCATGCCTACTTACACTGTATCATGTATGTAGAAACACTTGTGACACTTGACAGTACCCGAGACCCGAGTATCGTACCCCGATAAGACAGTCAGCTATGACGCTACATGACTGTACGTCATTAGCCGGAAATTTATAATCATTCAAATTAGGGCCGGGGGATAGGCTACCTGCATTTCCCTGGGTGTAGTACGATTGTTGTGATTGTGGATTCGCGCTGGTCGATGACGTTGACATAAACTGAAATTCGTCGGCTGTAGGGACGTATTTACTGGGACTTTCCGGCCCTGTTGCCATATTGCTACCTTGCGAATACATTGTATGTGATGTACCCAAGTTTGTTGATTCAAGATCGACTGTGTAACTATTAGACATTGGGCTTGAAGATGAAGAAACGGCTTCCCAACTTTGCCAATCTTGCGGCGAAGTGCTTCTTTCGGCCATTTTGGATTCCTGAAGATAAAGCGAATAGCTGATTAAACTGCATTATAGAACTTATTTCCAAGCTCTGTCGTAGGGAACGCTGCATTATTTGATATAATTTTTTACAATGATTCATCCAAATATTATTCTCATCATTAATGATGCCTCTATTTATGTTTAACTCGTTTTATCTTATGAACCCATGAACTGTCAAATATTGCAGTTTAAAACCATGCATAGAAACCAAACACGCGGGAAGATCCAAGTTCTTCCCAAAACTCAAGTAGACAGAACGTGTGTTTTCCCATCTAATAACAACAGGTAAGGGTCTATAATAGTTTTTAATTAGATCTAGGATTAAACATATAGCTTGTTTGCACTCGATGTAAATGTTGACATGTTCTGTAGTGTAGTGGCAAAGTGGTAGGCCTAGTGGTCACTCACTCATCTGATCATCATCATGCCCTGCAGCAGCAGTGACTCATAATCATAATAATGGCAGCAGTGTAGTCTGTAGTCACAGTAGTACAGTACACTCAGTCATAACCCTGTTTTAACACTGACTGTACTGTAGACAGTATAGTTACAGTACCGTAGTACCGGTAGACCTTTCTACTGTCAGTGTCACTGTACACATGGTCAAAATTATTATAAGTCGTAGGGTCCGACATGTCCGGGTCACTGTCACACTGTATCATCATCACTGTATGGCCTAAGTTAGGGAGTTTGATAACTTTTGAAAAATGAGTTAAAGAATACATATTGGTTCAATTAGTATAGCTCCCTATGAGAGCTTTGCAGATCTGTAAAGATCAGGTTTCTATCATACCTAGATCCAGAAATATCAAGGTGAATGCATCTGAACATATTTCCCATTTCTGTGATCTAGGCAGGAGAGGGGCACCTACACAGCAGTTGGGGTACCGGTACTGTAGCTCTGGCCCTATAGGCACCCTTCTAACTCAGACAGAACAGGTCATCTTAAAATGGCTAGGGACAGCATTGGGCAGTGGCACACACATCTGGATTTCACATATGTCTTCAAAAACACAATTACCAACATCCCCATGGTAACAACTTTTAACAACTCATATTTATTTATTACATTTTGACATGAAGAATGTCTCCATACTATTGTAAGCCACAGAAAACAGAAACTCTTATCTTTCTCCACTAATGGCTCCATTCATATTGACTGCCATGATATTGTGATTAAAATGAGGGGTTTGTGTTTTTTATAGCTCAAGAAATGAGGTCAGGGGGGGGGTATTTTTATGCAATGGACCAGTTGGGGTGCTTCTAGGAAGGGCGCATATTGGATCACAGAAACGGGAGGACTACAGCGGCAGCGGCAGCGCTATTTTGAACTCCCTACCTAAGTCCATTTCAGGGGAACGACCTTTATAATGGGTGTGGACCACCAAATTCGACATGGCGACATGGGCATTTCTTAAAATCGACATTTGACATGGCTGTTTCTTAAAATCGACATGTGACATGGCAACCTAAGCGACATATGACATGGACAAACCTTAAAATCGACATGTGACATGAAGCCTAGTGACATGACATCAAGCTAGTGACATGGGACATGGGCATTTCTTATAATCGACAGGGGACATGGGACCCCCCCATCCAGAGCCCCTTTATAGTATATAAGCATGGATTTCCTTTAGCAGCCATCAATCTAACTCAAGATTTATTCAATCTAGCGCCGCAGTCCTCCCTGCACCCAATCCATTCAAGAATTTTGCGCCGCAGGCCCATTAAACCATTACAATAACCATTAAACTAAACCAAGAATAGTGGGAATTTCCTCTGAAATCATCAAATATCCAGCCCCATAAGCCTGATGATATTTAAAGGGCCGTTCCCCTGAAATGGACTTAGGACTTGGGCACCCTATATGTAGCTCTAAATACTCATATATTTTGATTGAGCAGGCCGATTTACAAACCAATTACACCACATTAAAGCTATTAAAGGAATAGCAGCTCAACATATTCAAAGAGTGCTTCATATTTCGATTATGGACTAGTGTTTACAACAGGGTTATCCACCCAGACCATTAACAAAATGCAGGTGTATTATAATACCGGTATTCGTATATGTATGGCGGTAAGGGATCCCCGTGAAATTCATGTTAAAGAATTGTATAGTAAAGTTAAAATGCTTCCTATCGATTTAAGGAGAATTTATATGCAAGTGACATTGTGTCATCGTTTGGTTTATTGTGGTAAATTGGAAATTAAGGCTGCAAATGGTACTAGAGCAACAGAAGCACCTATAATCCAGAGATCAATGCCTAAACGAGCCAAATTGGTAAAAGACCCGGTGTATCAAGATTTTTCGCAGTGGAACTCTCTCGATCCTGCTCTGAGGTGGGAAGATAAGCAATCATTTAAGTATAAAGTTAAGCAAAGATTATGTATCTACTTTAAGCAGCATTGGAGAGCCGATCAATTAAGGTTAATATATGGTGTAGTGTTTGAGAGTCTGATGGTGTCTGGTGTCACGCCACAAAACCCCTTATTATACCTTCATCAATTGTATTACGTCATATTACGTCATATTACGTCATAATTATGATTTATGGTTATTAATATTCATATTTATTATTATTTGTAATACGCACAATACTTTATACATATTTTCAATCCATATGTCCATCAAAGTACACCTAGACGTCAGACATACCTATTACTCATAAAGCCAAGCATAACTGACCCCCATACATAACTAATCCATAGATCACAAGCAGACACTTATCCCAGGGACAATAGGTAACGGTCAGCCCCTCCAGACGACAAGGCACTGACCGGTCACCTATACACAATATGTTGACCCCAAGGATTAACTGTCAACACATAAAACAATGCTATAAAGCTGGACACCCTTAATCAGTGTGGCACCGCCAAAGCCACTTGAGCCGGCTGGAGGCCACCTGGAGGCAGGCGACAAAGCCCCCACGTGTGCATGCTACTTGTTATGTAATCCATTACCCATAATGCACTGGACCCAGGCTCCCCACCCGCGGTCCAGCGCACACCACATGTTAAAGCCATGAATATATAATTATCCAATCAAATGTCAAATGTATATTATCCAATGAAAACCACTGTTACATCTACTTCCGGTCACATGGGCACCCCCTCCACCTGCCGGGCACCTGTACTTATACCCCGGTCAGATGGAGGAGGAAATCACTTATCATCTTGCAACCATCAGTAACTTATATACTGAGCCCTAGTGACTGGTACTCTGATATTAATATTATTATTAATAAAAGATACCAAGTACTCAAACTGACGTCTCATCTCTCATCTTTACGCCCTCATTGATGTGGAAGGGTTTTCCCTAGCCACAGAGTGGTAGAGAACCGGGCAACCTTCAGCTACCTGCGACCATGAAGAAATTTTTTAATGCAGAGACACCAGTCCCTCAGTGACCTATCATCACGGAGGCACACTAGGAGCCAGGGACCAGCACCAACATCAGGTCTGCAACCCACCAGGAGGAAAGGACCAAGCAACAACAATCACATCACCAAGTCCACCTCCTGCATCTACAAGGACACAGTAAGACACTCTAAACCAACACTTATAGACACTGTACCTATTATACCTATAGACATAGCTACCCCACCCACCTCTCCCATTCGTGTTGAACCCACTGTCAACATGGCCGGAGACGATCAGGTAGAGGTACAAAGACGACGAGAACTAGACGATAGGATATCAAGAAAATTAGATGAACAATTAGCGGCCCACAAGGCAGAGCTAGAAAGACTCAAATCTGATATCGCAGAATATAGAAATAACAAGTCCATTAGCGACCTGGCTAGCGCCATATCAAAAGCCAACAAATACACCATCCGGGAACCAATCAGATTTTCCAAACCGGACATTAAAATGAGCACCAGCAAGTGGTTCACAGACCTAGAACGATTTGTTAGACTTAAATATCCCCAAGAAGATCACCCCATCCACGTCACTTGCGCAGTCTATTTAACTGGACCAGCATACGAGTGGTACAGTATGCAGCCCACTAGTATACAGGACGATTACGATCTTATAAAGAAGGGACTCATTCACCACTTCAAGGATGTCGAGAACGACATCAAACTATTGACACTGTCCCCATTTGACCCCACCCTACAAACCATGGAAGAATGGCTAAAGGATGCCAACACCCACTTCCAAAACAAGGGGGTGGACATAGAAGCTGCCATCATCCAGGTAGCCACTGTACTAAACGAGGACTACCGAGAGGCGATCAGAGCGGAAAGTCCTACCACATGGGCCTCCCTCTGCAGAGCACTCAGGTGTGCATACCTGTACAAGAAGACCTCCACACATAAGGTATCATCGCTATCCAGCAACACCCTAGACCCAGTCATAGCTGCTCAGTTAAGGGAGAAGGATAGGGAGAACGAGAAACTAAGAGACCTTCTTCAGAAACAACAGGAAGTAATGGAGACCGAACATACCGTAGCTGCTATGGGAGGTGGTAAACCAAAACCCACCTACCACAAACAAGCAGCTGCACCTACACACCAATCTCCACCAACTGACTTTGCGTTACCACCCAACTATAGGGGGAGGAGAGAAGACTTCGACATCAACTACGTCGACAACATCAGGAAGGCACGTTCACTAGGTCTGATTCCTCCCACTCATCGCTTTAAAGGGGGACCCAAAGACATTATAACCCTTCTTCAAACGGGTTCCCTACCCCCACATCACTTCAAACTCATCCAGAGTCAACAACAACAACAAAGGTGGCAGCCACAGCAGCAATCATGGCAGGCACCACAACAACAACAACAATGGCCACAACAACAACAACAACAATGGCCACAACAACAACAACTACAACTTCAACCAACGCCACAAAACCCCACTCCACAGTACACCATGGCACAGCTCGTCAGTATGATGAACGACCTCACCAAGACGACGGGAAACTAGATTGTCATCCTATGGATAGGCCTCATCAGGATGACAAAACAGTCCCCAACACAGAAGACACAGCATCGCCCATCGAAACCACGCCACATGACCCACAGACAATCCACAACGCTGCACCAGTGCGCGGGAAACCTGCCGACGTCCAAGCTACCCTGGAAGTCGTCCCCCCACCACTACCCGACCTACACATGGAAGAAGGTGAGCAGAGTGTTTTGTTTATCAACATGGTCAATGGCAATATAGATCTACAATTCAAAGATACCAACATCCCCAGTCTAGTAGACACAGGAGCCACCGTCTCTTGCATGAGAGAGGGTCTAGCCTCCACTCTATCGAAACTAGTTCCTCATGAGTTTTCACGAATCAGGTCCAAAGTTTATCTTGCCGATGGAGCATTGTGTCACATCAAAAGAGCTATCAAAATCAAATTCAAAATTCAAGGCAAGACATTCAGTCATCAATTTGCAATTCTTCCAAATTGTTCCTCACCAATCATATTGGGAACAGATTTTCTATCAAAGACTAAAAGCAAAATCAATTACTCCACTGACCCAACTCCAAAATCTCAACCAATCAGGGCAGTGAGAGCCATTTCGATACCTCCATTTTCCGAAATGGCCATAACAGGCCAAGTCACATGCTACCACTCAGTTAGTCAAATCAATGGTATAACAGACAATTTCGACAGATCAGACAAACTTCCAAATTACATCGTACAACGTTCAGTCGTGACACCTGACCAAAGAGACAGACACCCACTGATATTATTGAATATCACATCTAGAATCTGTAAAATCCAGAAGGGTGAAATCGTAGCCTTATATACAAAAACAGACATAGACAAAGAAAATCATAAATTATCGACAGGCTACGACGACACACAACCCGAGGAGACAGACATAGACATAGACAACAACTCTACTATCAGTGACAGTGCTTCATCAACCGGGTCAGATAAAACATTCTACGTACCAAAACCAACATATTCAGAGTACTCTGACTCTGACATGGATCAATCCATGTCAGATGACGAAGATCATATAAATATGGTACAAGAGACGACAGGTCACGACGAACAAGACATAGACAAAGACACGTACATAGGGAAGGACATAGACATAGAACCAGAAAAAGAAAAATCACACGTCTTCCAAAAACCAGACTGCCTCACAGAAGATCAATTCACAACATTTTGCCAACTAATTGAAGAATACGACGACATATTCGTGGGAAAAGACAACATGATTGGAAGAACACATCTGTACACCCATAAAATCAACCTGATCCCAGATGCCAAACCCTTACAGTTCTACCCATTCAGAATGGCCCCGCACAAAGCTGAACGACTTGAAATTGAATGTCAGAAGCTGGTAAAGCAGGACATTTTGGAGGAAACCAAAACGGGTCCCTGGTCATCCAGAAGTTTTCTTGTAGAGAAAAAGAACGGGCAGGGTTACAGATTAGTGACAGATCTAAGATATGTGAATTCCCAATCCATCAACCAAGCACTTACATCACCACGAGCAGACGACAGCCTAGAAATGATTGGAGAGTTGGACCTGCCGTGTTCTCTAAAATGGATGCCCAACAAGGGTACTTCCAGATACCAATTAGAGAGGACGACAGGGACATCACAGCCTTTCTCACTAGGACCAAAAAGTATAGATACAAGACCATGCCCATGGGACTCGCCAGCAGTGCTCAGGCTTTCCAAGCTGTAGTCAACTTGATCCTACAGAACCTGCAGTACAAGTGTGCAATCCCATATTTAGACGACATCTTGTGTCTATCACCTACCATAGACCAACATTTCATTGATTTAAGAAACATATTCGAAGCACTAAGAAATGGCAAACTAAAGTTGAAGAAAACCAAGTGCGAATTCTTCCTAGAGGAACTAGACTTCCTAGGAATGAAAGTCACCACAGACGGTATCAAACCATCCCCAGACAAAGTCCACAAGATCCAGACATTCCCCACACCGAAGACCACAAAAGAGGTGCGGTCATTCACTGGACTCGCCCAATTCTATAGAAAATTCATCAAAGGGTTCAGTGAAATTGGTCGACCTCTATTCAACCTACTCAAAAATGGGAACAAATTTGTTTGGACAAAAGAATGTGAGACTGCATTTCAGACCCTGAAGGACTCTATATGCAATGACGTCATCTTGCTGTACCCAGACTACAACAAACAGTTCCATCTTACAACAGATGCATCTGGTACAGCCCTGGGAGCTACTCTTTCCCAGGAGAAAGATGGCGTTCTACGACCAGTAGCCTTTGCAGGCAGAGCACTCCATGACCACGAAAAGAATTATGGTGCCACCCAAAGAGAGCTGTTGGGAGTAGTATTTGCAATAGAGTACTTCAGACACTACCTAGAAGGAAGACCATTCGAGTTATATACTGACCACCAAGCCCTCATCCACATGTTGACAAAATCAGATAACAAAAACATGAGGGCAAGGTGGGCACTCAAAATTCAACAATTTCAATTCAATATCAGACACATAAGAGGCAAATTAAATATACCATCAGACGTTATGTCAAGACGAGACTACCCACTAGACAAGACACCAATGACAGATCCTCCACCAAAACCCAAAGCCATAAGGGTGCAACATAGAATTATGTTTGAGGATGACATACACACACAGAAATTCAAAGAAGACGAACCACCATTGACTCTACCAAAACGACTACCCAAATCAATCCTGAAGAGAAACTCCACCCATCACTTCTATTGTGAATGTATGGAGGATAACTCAGAAGACATAGAAGAAGTAAAACGACTTACCCCCAACCTCAGAGCAAATCCTGACATCCCAAGTACCAAATTACACCATTTTGGGCTTCCACAAACAGAATACAAGGGACTGTTAGCAGCCATAGTGGCCTCGGTACAACAGGAAGTGGATTCAGCTGCACGACCGGTCCCAGGCCACGCCCCACAGCAGCTGACAGTACCCTCTACATCCCTAGAAGCCCTATCAACATTCATAGAAGAAACTCAAACAGAACAAATAGAGCAGGTTGCGGCGACCCGACCGGTCCCAGGCCACACCCCGGCACCGCAACCTAAAAAAACCACAGATAAACCAAAACCAAAGAAGAAAAATGAGAAGCCTAGAAGAGATGCCACAGACATGGCAAAACACTTGGCCAATCAGACTAATCATCTGATCGAAATGATAGAGAGCCTCTCCGACCCACAGATCTCCATACTCAACCTCAAAAGAGAGCAGAGATATAATTTACACACGAAAGCTATCATCACGTATTTAGAGAACGGACAGGTACCCAACGACAAAAACAAGAAGGAAACGGAGCAATTTATCAAAATAGCTGATGACCACATCATGCTGAATGATATTTTGGTCCATATCAACACGGTACTATGGAAGAAACACAAGGAATTCTCATTCCAACCCGTCATCCCAGATGACATGAGACTTCCCATCTTGAAGCTTTTTCACGACCTCCCAATGGCAGGACACGCTGGCGCACAAAGAATGCTGTCGACCATGCTTCCCAAAGTTTATTGGAAGAGCATGGCGGCCGACGTCCAGAAATTCACAGCGACCTGCCACGTCTGCCTGAAAGCCAAAAAGATGAACCTAACCAACAACCTGCCAATGACGGCCCATAGTACCCCTTCTTACCCATTCCAGTTCGTCCACATAGATGCCATAGGCCCACTACCACCAACACCAGGAAAGAATGTATACATTCAAGTAGTGGTCGACAGGTTCTCTAAATTCTGCATAGCTTACCCTACCACATCATTGGACGCGGAAACAACTACCGCAGAATTCATAGAGAAGGTTGTTCTAGCCGAGGGTATACCAACATACCTCCAGTCAGACAATGGAACGTCATATAAAAACTCAAAATTCAGAAACATGACATCTTCCCTCAACATAAAACATGTCTTCAGCTCGGCCTATAGACCAAAATCGAACGGCCAGGCTGAAAGATACGTGAAGACGCTGTCTGAAGGCATACGGGCCTATTGTGAGGAACACCAGGACACATGGGATGTATTCCTACCACACCTCGTGTTCTCCATCAACAACACAGAGTCCGCCACCACTGCCTTCACACCGTTCTTCATTATGAAGGGAAGGAACCCAAACACCATAATAGACAACAAACTCAATCAAGAAGAAGAGAAAAGTCTAAATCTCCACATCATTGACAAATTAAAGAAAATAGACTACACATACAATCAGGTCATTGAAAACATCGAAAAGAGGACAGAACAAATGAGACAACAACACGACAAAAAGGCAAAACCTACAAAGGTGCAGAAAGAATCACTAGTGTATGTCAAGGTACCCCGACTGATGGATAGAACAGAATGTTTGAAACTTCAGAAGGTGTACTCTGGTCCATACATAGTGTGCAAATTCGTCTCAAAGACATCTGTCCTCCTCAAATCTGTGATCACAATGAAGACAATGAAAAACCCAGTCCATGTAGATAGACTGAAGCTAGTACGTCACGTTAGAAATAACGATTTCATTCACAGACTCATTGACCCAAACGACGACCTCATAACCAAATTATGGAAGAAAGACGGAGACTCATATAAAGCGAGACCAGCGCTACTACAAACCAAAAATATATATAAAGCAAAGCCGGCCCACTCCAAGGTCAAGAGGAGGACACCGGTAGGACTAAAACCATAATATAAACTATAGAATCTATAAGAGGAAAAGAGTTATCACCTATATTACATAAACAACAAAAGGCTCACTATACTATCCCTACTATCACAAAGAGACACCAACTGTCATATATTATCGACTTTATTACCAAAAGGATCAACACTGACTACTACAAACTACTATTATCACTATTACTATTATAATGATTCACAAGAATCACGACGGACACACCGATCATCATAAAGAAATACTGGAAATACAGTATTTATCGTCAAAAAGCGCACAAGATTCATCAACTATTATTATTATAACCTATAATCCATCTATACCCATTTCACCACACAAGTAAGTGGCAGGGCGACTCCATATTATTGCTGCTCCTTTAACAAACTGACACTTCAAATAGAACTATTATCAACATGTCAAAATCTGACATGAAAGGACAGTTTGCGCACTCTTATTAACCCCCCTCCCATAGACCAGTGGAAAAGCCTTGTATGCGGGTGGCCACCCACATGCATTGCAGGTGTCAACAACACCAGGAGGATGACCGCAATCTGAGCCCTGGATGGCGCCACCACTGGAGCGCGCAAACAAAAGCTCCACTTATGGGAGTGTGATAACGACCAACAAGGCAGGGTGACATAGCCACCACCCTGTACCCAGACCAAAGGGTATAAGTTCCCACACATCCCCCCATCTTTCCACAGTCACCCAGTGACCACACCCCTACACACATTGATTCAGTCAGGAGCAGCCCACAGTTAATTTGGTAGATCCCCGCCAGTACTGCGCACTTACACTCATCCTTCACCAACTATCGATTATCAACTATTACTACTACAAACGATCGACTACTACTATTATTACTATCAAATCCCAACAACTCGGGAATCATGAGGTATACACTCTACCTCCTATTAATCATCACACACATCATTTACACGGCAGCACAACCAATAGTGAGGCAAAATATCGGCCTCATCTATGAACAGCTGCCGGGACAAATCATCACCGGTCATGACCTACACGAGGTCATACTGGCCATCCCCTATAACATCCCAATGGCTCCTCGTCCAAAGCCACTCATTTACAACACCATCAGGACTCTTCAACTGACTTCACTAGGACACCACGACAGCCACGACGCTAAGATGTTGCAACAAGCTGCTGACCTCGACCGACTACTACAAAACGTAGATATTAACATTATTAAGACTTTAAAGAACATTGCACACTTCCTCTCGGATCCTATTACCAACAGGCCAAAGAGAGCTATCCTAGGATTCTTAGGGGAGCTTTTTAAATCAATCTTTGGCCTGGCAACCACTAGAGACATGGATTCTATCATCAACGTCATACATCACCTAGACGCTAGAATTGGTACACTGGCCGACGTCAATGTTAAAACTGCACAAGGATTACATGATGTCACACAGCAGCACCAGCAGTTTCTAGACACTTATATAAAACAACAAGACGTTGTACAGGAATCCCTACTCAATATTACCGAATCAATAGACTCATGGTCTGATGATTTCTCCACAACCCTAACCTCCATCCAAGCCGACCAGGATCGTAGGGTTACCCAGTCAGCCATCATATCGGCTCAGGTAATTGTCCTAATGTCCAGGATCGCGTATCGACAGGGGTTATACAAGGTGGAAAATTCTCTCAGATTACTGTCTACTGGAATACTAGCACCGGATATGATCCAACCCACAGAACTAGCCCTCAAGCTAGCCACTTTAGACACACAACTCAAAATTAGGAACCCAGGATCCGAGGTAACCATCATTGACACCGCATATTACTATTCACAACCAGTTGCACTATACACCTATTCCAAAACTCATTTATACATTCATATTAACGTTATCATTTCTGCCACAGACGCAGCATTTAACTTATATCAAGTAATTACAACTCATGTCCCCATTAACACCGAAAATACGACAAGTTCTGGATCTACCCTATTACACACTGACAAAACCTTCCTCGCTGTCAACGAGGCAGAGACATTGTACTTAGAGATGACAAACACAGATCTGCTTACGTGCCAAGGCTCGATACTGAAAGTATGTGCTAGGACCATACCTAGAATACGCAGTGACCAGCCAAGCTGCCTCATGGCGGCCTTTAAAGGTGACCAGGCAGACATAGCCAGACTCTGCACATTTCAAGTACACCCTCTGAGACCCATACAAACCCGTGCTATAGCTATTGGTAAAGACAAATACTTAGTAACTACTAACAGGGAGTACTACCACGTCATCTGTCAGCACATGACACCAACTACTAAGAAAGCTTCGGCCTACGCAGTTATTGGTGTCCCATGTATGTGCCACTTACAGTTTGACTCATTGTACCTCCCAAACACCAAAATTCCTTGTAACGAATCTTCTTCAACACATTTTCTAATGCACGCGGCCAATACACCCATACTACTCGCACTCACAAACAATCTCAACATCACAGCATCATCACTACACCACGACCCAATACACATACCACATCTACATACACAAGCTATCATCAGATCTATGACAAACATCAGCAAGTTATCATCAGACATTACATTGGACCTGGAACCCTTCACCAGGAATATCTTAATAGAAGCCACCAACGCAGCAGACATCTTAGACCGACCCATTCAGGACACACCCATACGAGAGAACATAGCTAGCTTCTTCGCTAGCCCTGTATGGAACTATATAGTACCAGTCACTTGCATTCTAAACGCCGTAGGATTCTTCTACGTATTATATGTATCCAAAGGAAAAGCACTATTCGCGACCATCCCAACTGTTAGTGCTCGTCCCAACAATATTTCTTGGAAATTTATTAACCCCATCCCCCAGAGTGAAACCAAAGAAAATCACACTATCAATTTGGATCAATACGTTGATGCCCATAACATTTTTACCCTAATATTTGTAGCGTTAATCGTATACGCCGTTATCAAAACCATCTTCAAGTGTAAAAACAAGATTACACGTCACTTTGGAATGACAAACTCTGGACACAAAACCAATCCTACTATTACGCTCAAAATTTACCAAGGACACGTCAATCACACCATCCCACTGCTATCCTTACCCTACGAACGTGACTCTATTGTTAATGATTTCATACCAACCCTGACGGCCATCTCAGCCCTGTCATGCCCATACCCACGCATAAACATGACATGGAACGGCCCCATATCATTCAACATCAACGGAAAACAGAAATCATACTATCTACCCAACCACGTCATACTACCCCTAGCGGCACGGTTTTCTATCATACCGGCCCTGAAAGACGACACTACCACCACAGGATTAACCCTTAAGACTATTGAAATGACTACATCCCTACATCCGACGGAAACCCAAGACAACATTGACATTGACCCTGACGGTGACAACACTACGTCACTTATCAAAAACCCCAAAGACATGACCACTACCGAACTATTGACAGCCATTGTTATGAAAAAGAGTGAGACAGGAAATGAAACATAAAAATTTATTATAGAAGGTGATAACTCAGAACGAACTTCCTCCATTGCCCCTCGACATCGAGAATGAATATCAAAGATCAAGTATTGCCAAAGACCATTGCATAAACAAAATACACTGCTCAACCTATTGTTATACATGTACTATCATACCATACTAAGTATTACACATGGCCTATGTAAACGCTTAGTACATTTATATTATTATTGAAATGAATTTCTTACAGCTTCCTATTGTATGAATTGATTGTATTATAAACTAGGACGGAAGCGCGACATATAGAAACAGTACGTCACATTACTATTACCACTGCACCACGACTTGTATTATGTAAATAATTGGTAAGGTTAAAAGCTTCCAAAATGTTAATCATATAAATAGAACGGAAGCGAGACATATAGTACCAGTACGTTACCATTGAAATATTATTAATTTACCACTGCATAACATGTATGTACAAAACACCGTATAAACCTAGAAAATGTGATTAAGAACCTAGTCATAGTCATAGCATAAGATAGATATACAAAAATCATAAAATACAAAAAAAATGTTCATACAAATACTTTTGAAGCGTGACATAACTCTTCCTATACTACTTCGCGGCCTGCACGAGGGCGTGCAGGAGTTGTATTGGGGGGTGCTGTCACGCCACAAAACCCCTTATTATACCTTCATCAATTGTATTACGTCATATTACGTCATATTACGTCATAATTATGATTTATGGTTATTAATATTCATATTTATTATTATTTGTAATACGCACAATACTTTATACATATTTTCAATCCATATGTCCATCAAAGTACACCTAGACGTCAGACATACCTATTACTCATAAAGCCAAGCATAACTGACCCCCATACATAACTAATCCATAGATCACAAGCAGACACTTATCCCAGGGACAATAGGTAACGGTCAGCCCCTCCAGACGACAAGGCACTGACCGGTCACCTATACACAATATGTTGACCCCAAGGATTAACTGTCAACACATAAAACAATGCTATAAAGCTGGACACCCTTAATCAGTGTGGCACCGCCAAAGCCACTTGAGCCGGCTGGAGGCCACCTGGAGGCAGGCGACAAAGCCCCCACGTGTGCATGCTACTTGTTATGTAATCCATTACCCATAATGCACTGGACCCAGGCTCCCCACCCGCGGTCCAGCGCACACCACATGTTAAAGCCATGAATATATAATTATCCAATCAAATGTCAAATGTATATTATCCAATGAAAACCACTGTTACATCTACTTCCGGTCACATGGGCACCCCCTCCACCTGCCGGGCACCTGTACTTATACCCCGGTCAGATGGAGGAGGAAATCACTTATCATCTTGCAACCATCAGTAACTTATATACTGAGCCCTAGTGACTGGTACTCTGATATTAATATTATTATTAATAAAAGATACCAAGTACTCAAACTGACGTCTCATCTCTCATCTTTACGCCCTCATTGATGTGGAAGGGTTTTCCCTAGCCACACTGGGGTATGTCCCTGTTATGTAAAGATACCAACCTGATGATGCTATAATGGATGTACTCTAAACCCCCTAACTGTGTAAGCTTACTCAACCCACTGGACAAATGTATTTGTTAGATAGGTATTTGGTTTCTTGTTGTTGATGTTCTAGAATGAATGTAGCGTAGAATCGTGCGAGGTAGTATTATGTATATGTATAAATATCAGAGAGCAATACTTATAAGACAGGGTCTGAACCTCCGCACGTGTAAAAGACATACCCTTCTAGACGGACTATGATGGCAGAGCATTATTATATAATGAATGTACCTTCGTCTAGATCAAATAAACGAATATGAAACTTGAACTTGATAACTAGAACTTTAAGTATTGTAAAACTCATGCCAAACTGAGGTCTTCAAATATTTATCTTTTTTAATTAACAAAAAGTGCTTTTATTCACTTAAAAAGCGCAGAAAAGCGCAGCTACATATGAATACTAACCAGAGACATGGAGGAGGAGATGGGACACATGAGAGATAGCCCAGGATGCTTGCCACGGGTGTTATGCAAATTAGGTGTCAAGGCAGCCTCGGCCAGCGTCTATCCTATTCCCCTCTAGCTGGATGTCTACTGGACAGCGCCATATTGGACTGGTCCCAGTATGCACTCTCTCCTTTCCAGTCACTAGCTTCAGCAAATTATGTGGACCAGATCAGGGGGCTAAAGCTCTGCTTGGAGAGTGGAACTACTACATTCCCTGCATGCTAGGACACCTGCCTTCTTTTACCTGTCCAATATAGGGTTGTGGTTAGGACAATGGACTCATGACTAGCAGTACCTAAGTTCAAATCCCCTCCAGGCTATGTGTGGTGACCATTTTAACCCCATTGGTTGCAAAAGCTTGCACCAAAAGTTTTGGCAAAACGCTTTTGTAAAACATTTTATGAACCTTTGCAAAAGGTTTGGGTATAGTCTTTTGGTAACCACTTTTGGTAACCATCTATGTTACACTAAAAGCCACACCAAGGACTGAACCCGGGACCCTTAGATTGGGAGTTCCAGGCTCTCCTGGTTGAGCTATGGAGGCTGCTGGTAGATCAAGGTACAATAGGTGAACATAAACTTTGTTATTGATTATCCTCATTAATGATCAATGCTATTAGGGACCTTTAGCAACCACGTAAAAGCTCATTAGGGACCTTTAGCAACCACGTAAAAGCTCATTAGACGTATCCTATGTCTTCAGCACTGCTACGTCTGCGTTTAATGAGCTTTTACGTGAGTTGCTAAAGGTCCCTATTAAATGCAGATGTAGCAGTGCTGAAAGAATAGGATACACCTGCATTTAATGAGCTACGTCGGGTTTGCTAAAGGTCCCTAAATAATGGTGCACTGTGATAGGGACCTTGAACAACAAATGGGGTCGAACCCAGGCTAACAGTCTAGAGTAGACCATTCACAAATAAATTTTGTTTATTTTGGGTCTGCCCCTGATCTGTTAGGGAACATGCCTTTGAGTTTATTACCTTGGGTTCGACCCCATTGGTTGTTCAAAGTCCCTATTACAGTGTAGGCCTACCATTAGGGACCTTTAGCAACCACGTAAAATCTCATTTAACGCAGACGTAGCAGTGCTTAAAGCATAGGATACGTCTGGGTTAAATAAGCTACGTCGGGTTTGCTAAAGGTCCCAATTATTTAGTAAAGTGGTTACCAAAAGACTATACCCAAACCTTTTGCAAAGGTTCATAAAATGTTTTACAAAAACGTTTTGCCAAAACTTTTGGTGCAAGCTTTTGTAACCAATGGGGTTAAAATGGTCACCACACCTAGCCTGGAGGGGATTTGAACTTAGGTACTGCTAGTCATAAGTCCATTGTCCTAACCACAACCCTATATTGGACAGATAATAAAAGGTGTGTCCAGGTACGACCAATGCATAATACACATGTAGAGGCCTAGTGTAATCATTGCTCCACTCTCCCCCTGATGTTTGCCCCCCCCCCCCCCTGAGACCCACACTGCTAGTTCTAAGTGTCCCACTGGTATCCCGCTAGTAAGGAATACCAGATGGATAGCCTGGGAGCGAGTGGCCATACTGCTGAATACACATTTTTGCTGTTAAATACACAGTAGCCCCCACTAATTTTATTACCCCTTTGATCAAGATAATAATCTGTCTGTACTTGGATGTGTATTGAGCAATACACACCCATTTGCTCCACCAATCTGGCGCAAATGGGTAGCAAGTGGGATGAATGTCTGCTCCCATATCATACACAGCAGAGGGACCCGGAGCAGTGTTGGTATGGGAGTCCGAGACTGGCGTCAAGGTGGCCTGCATGGTAGGGGTCATGGTTGGCTGCACACACCACTCAGCAGATGTGAAAAAGGGTCCATCTTTGACAATTAATTTTGAGAAAAGCCTAGTTGTACATGAATAAATCGAGTTTTGTTCAAGTTTCCACTTCAATCAAAATCTGGAGATGGGGTACCTACTGATAACATATCTTCGTCAGACCCGTAGGGTTGACTCCGCAGATATATCCTACATAATAATGGAGCATAGGTTTAGAAAGCCCTAGCCTAGTTGCATATGAGGCCACGCTTAAAAACAAATTTCCGGTTTCCGGTGGAGCGGGTGGCTTTAACAAAGGTCACTCGGCCGGCCGCAAAATCTTCTTTTTTTTTTTTTCAAATGTTGAACAAGTCTTTCCCACCCGGTACCTGGGCATTGCATATCTCTATATAGGCATGTTTGGTATGAAATGAAAGCTGAGTGTTAGGCCGTTTTATTCTCCAGAGATAAATAAATTGCTACTCTGCCAAAAAAATGATAATAAAAAATGCGGGCGGGTAGCCCGGGGGGGGGGGGGGGGTGGAATTGCCCGGCCGGTCCACCGGAAACAAACTTTTTTTAAAGAGTGGCCTGAATAAATGGAGTTTTGTTCAAGTTTCCACTTCAGTCAAAATCTGGGAATGGGGATACGGTCCCCACTATCACCCATGGTAGTGGCCTTAGACTTACAGTTACAACCTCAAACTTCTGTTTCTTTTAAAGCCAAAATGTTCACCCCTGCCTAACTTCATCGGGAGTCTTCCATGATACTAATGTGCATACAGGTGAAGATAAGTAAAAGGCGACAAAACTTGAAGGGTCACTTGGTGGACTACTGTGATTGTCACTGTATTGGCAGCCGCTGCCCATATGTGTGCCTTCTTGCCGGTGGTGTTCCTTGTGATCTCTCCTCAGTGAACCACATCTGAGATATCAAAGGCCATGGTTTGTCTGGCCCTGCCTACTATAGGACTAACCTATGTATGTAGAACTAGGGAAATAAAAGAACACTTACTATCCTTCGAAAATAGTAGGCGAAATGCCCCAGTAGCGGTTTTCTTCAATTTTCATAGATTCGATCATCCATAGATGCGGTCATGAACATACCCTCCCAGACATGTTAGGATGGGAGATCGATGGAAACGATGAATGTACTCCAGTCTAGGCAAAATAAAAACTTATTGAACTTGAACTTAGTCATTGGTGCATTGGGCAAGCAGCATATAAATATTTGTCTTACTGCGAGGCTACTACTATTTGTGGAAGGCTACCTTGCTAGCTTGAGATATGTCCTGTTATGAATATGGGCGTTAATGGTCCTGTAAAGTACTTGATGTATGTCAGGACGTTAAAAAAATCAATCAATCAATCAAAAGCCAAATGTTTTGGCTTTGTAGTACTGGTACTAAACTAGCGATGACAGCCAAAAATTAGGATCCCAACACTTAACAGATTTTAGAGAGTGTTTGTTGAACGCGCTCGGGTCTGACAGAGATAACTTGATAACCATAGATTTCAATTCTTCAGGGTATACTGATTTATATACAGTATAACCCCCCTTCTGTTGATTCCATAACAAAAACATGGGTGTATTGAGTGAGTGGTCTATTTTTATTTGATGTGGCAGGATGATGATTAATGTTGATATTCCTCCAAACATCAGGGTGGTCATGGTTCCCTTTTATCTGGCCACATTCGATCAGGCAATATCAATCTAAATCATGAGGCAATGCTCTCAAATCGATCAATCTGTTACTTTGCACATGCACGGATCTTCTCTCTTTTTATGCAGCTGTAATTGGACGATCTACTGACATTTATTACTGGACATCGATTCTCTCTCTTTGTAGCTCTATAGTGATCGATGCCCAGTTTTATACTTCAGACCAGTGGCTCATTTTGGCTGTTTTTTGCCTCACAGATTGCTTCTAGGGCAAAATCCTGACTAGGTGCCAATATATTCTCTATGCCAATGTGTAATATGAGGGTAGAAAACACTGGAACCTCAGTTAGAAAAAATCCTACTGAACAGTTTTTGAGAAAATTAGGGTTTTGTTGCATATTTTTGGTGTTTTTAGTACATTTCCTACATAAACCGTGAACGCCAGCATTTCTCACTTTTCAGGTGTTTAGAATCAGAATTTGACTTTTTTTTATTCGCAGTAGGATTTCTGAGTATTGAGCCATTCTAGAAAAGCTATTCTTTGGAAAAAATACTTAGTATTTCTTGATGATTTTCGTTGCACAAATTTAGGGTTGTAATATAAAAACTGCATTATCATCCAATCAAAGTGTTTATGCACTGTTGATGGTCACCCCCTCCCACCCACTTCACTCTGCATTGAAGGAGAACAGGCAGGGGAGGTTCATGTGTCCGTATATAGCTGTTGACCTGGGTGCTGGGTGCATTTTTAATTTATGGGGTGCCAACTGTTCATGAAAGAAAAATCAAATAGAATATTTTATTTTTTTTAGTATCAGATTAATGCAACTACAATTCGTAATTTAGCACTTAAAGCATTGTATTTGCATTAATATGAATAGTAGCCACCTTATGGGGTGCCAACTATTCATGAAAGAAAAATGTATAAGAATTTGTTTTTTATTAGCATTAAATTGATGCAACTACAATTCGAGATTGCATTTTAAGCATCTTAAATCAATGGTAGTCATCTTAAATATATGGGGTGCCAACTGTTCATGAATTTAAAAAAGAATAGAATTAGTTTTTTTATTAGTATCAGATTAATGCAACTACAATTTGTGATTGCACTTAAAGCATTGTGGCATGCAATGACTGGTAGCCACCTTGAATGTATGGGGTGCCAATTGTTCATGAAAGAAAGAAAAGAAAGTATTTTTTTTAAGAATCAAATTAATGCAAATGCAATTCAAGATTGCATTTAAGCATTATGGCATTCAATGACTGGTGGCCATTTTGAACCTATGGGGTGCCAACTCTTCATGAAAAGAACAACTAAATTGGATTTTTTTAAAGTATAAAATTTATGCAACTACATTTCAAGATTGCATTTAAAGCATTGTGGCATTCAATGAATGGTGGCCATTCTAAACCTATGGGGTGCCAACTGTGTTTGAAAAAGGTATCAAATAGAAATTTCCTTATATGAATTATACAAATTAATGCAACTATAATTCTTCATTGCACTGAAAGCATTGTGGCATTTAGTAAATGGTAGCCATCTTGAATGGGTTGAATGAAGGAAAAATCAAATAGGATTTGTTTTTTTTGATAGTATCAAATTAATGCAACTACAAGTCAAGATTGCATTTCAAGCATCGGGACATTCAATGAGTGATAGCCATCTTGAATCTATGGGATGCCAACTGTTCATGAAAGAAAAATGGAATAGATTTTTTTTTTATTAGTATCAAATTACTGCAACTGCAATTCGAGATTACATTGAAAGCATGGTGGCATTCAATGAATGGTTGCAATCTTGAATCTTTAAATGAACATACACACAGACATATTCATAGGCATGAACATGGTGTACTCCTTCATATAGATATTCATGGATTTCTACTTCTACTAAATATAGATTTCTGTTGGAAGGATTCTGTTACATGGATGTCGATGTCCAGTTTTAGATATATATCCATATAGTGCATTGGAGTGCTATAATGTTGGACTGCTGTATATTTCCCTTTTCATTTAGTCGCATATGAGTTGACTCAGGGTTCCTAGGACGTGTCAAGTTCAAGTTCAAGTTCAAATGTTTTTATTGGTCCAAGACAAAAGTACAATCATCTGTAAAAGTTGATCTTCCAGCATAGATCGTCTTGGAGGGTGTCTCTATACGTGCAAGGCTCAGACCCTTAATTAATAGCCATGGGCTGCAATTTTAGTGTATTACAATAATAATGATGCCTTGCACGCCCCTAGAATGCGCTTTTTATAAAAATGATATAATATCTAAGTAATGACATTCGGACAGGTTGAGGGTAAGCTTACACAGTAGCAGGAGACAGGTAGGGTGAGGAAAGGATCACAGGCAAGTTCCTTTATATAACATGGTAATCCATCAGCGCTTTACTAAGTATGGTTTGAAAGGTGTCTAGCTGACACAGAACTAACTTACATCTAACATCAATGAGGCACTTGAGGGTTTTGTACAGGATTTCTTATAAGGCTTGTACCGGTATACAGGAGGTTGAGAGAGTCAGATCTCCAGGCCCGCTGGAAATATTCAATTAACCTAGATTTAACCTGGTATTTAAAAGGTAGCCTCTCAGCCCACCTTACAGCTGGATCTAAATCGTTCCATTGGGAGAAAGCTTGGTAAATTGGATCATTAATTAAATGGGTTCGCTTAGGCATAGACCTTACAATTGATGGGGCTTCTGTGGCCCGAGTCCCTGAGTAGGGTCTTATTTCTAGCTTACCACTAAATACCAAACGACGACACATTGTGATTTGCATATAGATTCGACGAAGGTCAATGGGTAGCATTTCTACAGTGGAATAAAGCTGCTTTACAGGAATATCTCTGGGATCTCTAACAGCCATGCAGACACGGATTCCAGTATTAAAACAAACATGCATCTTATTTATCATAGCAGGTGACAGGTTGGTTGTAAAGACCAGGCCGTAATCAAAATAAGGCATAACCATGGCCTTCATTATTTTTACCGCGGTTTGCATGTCAATATATTTTCTAACTTGCATAATTATCCAGAGCTTGTGTCTTATCGATTGCAGCATACACTTAGCATGGGGTACAAAGGTGACTTCTTTGTCTAGGGTAACTCCTAAATACTTGTACGTGTTAACAGATTCCAGTACCGTATCACCAATTACCAGATTCAAGTGAACATCTTCATTTGTTATTAACATTTGTTTAGACTTATTGGCGTTTATAGTTAGCGAGTTATTATTACACCAGTTCGATACTACATCTAGATCTTGTTGTAACGCTCTGTTCAGTTCGTGAACCGTGCGGGCGGAGTGGACTAAGAGGGTGTCATCCGCATAGAGTTTTAGTTCTGAGGTTATATTAAGATTAGGCATACTATTTACATAAATAATGAACAGAAGGGGACCCAATATGGAGCCCTGGGCTATCCCATAGGTGACTGGGAGGTAAGAGGAAGGTACATTATTACATATAGTGCGCTGGGTCCTATTAGACAAGTAGCTCTCAAACCACGATATGGTGTCCTGACAAAGACCTAAGGGCTTCAATTTATTAATAAGAAGGGTGTGGTCCAAAGAATCAAAAGCCTTTTGGAAATCTAAAAAGACTACCCCAGTCTCCATCCTATCAACCTTGCCTTTGTGTATTGTATTGAGTACTTGAAACACTGTGTCTTGAGTAGCGTGTGACCTTCTAAAACCGTTCTGACTGCTACTTAATAGATTGTTTATTTCAAGGTAAGGATAGAGTTGTGAATGTATGCATCTCTCTAAAATTTTACCAGGGACTGGAAGAAGGGTAATGGGTCTTAGTTCAGAGGGGGATGTGGGATTTGGGACTTTAGGGATAGGGGAAATAGTGCCTTTCTTCCAAGCATCAGGGAACACATTTTTTACTATGGACAGATTTATGAGATGTGTAAACCTTATTTGCAAAATGAGAAGGGATTCCTTGAGGAGTCTGGCCGGGATTGATGGGATACCTGATGACTTGTATATGTCAATTAGATTTATTTCTTTGACAATATCTTGTCTAGAGACAATGTGGAAGGAGAATTTATCCTTCAGGTGGGGGGGGGGGGCGGCTGAGGTATATGGGGAGGAAGGGGAGGGAGCTTGGAGGCGAGCTTGTGCCCTATCTCGGAAAAGAATTTATTAATCAATTCCGCTGACTCCGCGGGGGGAACTGGTGAGCCATCTTCGTCTAACATGTTGATCCATTTATGGGCCTTCCTTTTAGGTAGGACTTGAGCAACTTTTTCCCAAAATTTCTTTGGGTCGTTTTTGTACTTAAGCAATTGAGCCCTGACATAATTGCCTTTAGCTCGGCGCGTAGCGCCGTTAGCCAGATTCCTGTAGGCTCTAGCCCTGTTTTTATCTTGCTCGTTACCAGATCGATTTGCAATCTTAAACATTCTGTCCCTGTCATTATACAGCTCAAGTAGCTCAGGGGTGAGCCATAGTGGCCTATCCTTCCTAACCTTAAAGGTCCTAATGGGGTGAAGCGTATTCACCATATTTTCTATTATCCCTTGCATGTAGTCCCATGCAACGTTAACATCTTGGATTGCAGTGAAATAATCCCAGTCCCCTTTCATAAGCTCAGCTTCTACCCTTTCTCTATTGAAGTTCACATAGGACCTGCCTTGGAACTTTTCTTTCTCATTTGGGTTGCGCGGTTTCTTTATCCTTATAAAGACTGGGACGTGGTCAGATAAATTATTATTTACTGTCCCCGACTCAGCAACAATTGTGCTGTCGGAGAAGATTTGATCTAAGACATTAGTGGGGTGGTAAAACGGCCTTGTGGGCTCGTTAATCCAGAGATTGAACAGGTGGGTCTTACAAACCTTGTCCATGACGGTATTACTAATGTTATCAAAGGATAGGTGGATGTTGAAATCACCGCCAACAGTAATAACAGGGTTCTTATATAGTCTTTTGGCTTCAGCGATAGCTTCTAATAACGCAGCAGCAAAAACACCTTCATTCCCCCCAGGGGGTCTGTATACGTTAAGGACAAATTCAGGACGGCAACCTTGTCTTATTAATTTGATTCCCATTAATTCACAGTCCCCATTCATAACGTTGAAGGTTTGCCCTGTTAGCCTGACATGGGCTATATTATCCCGCACATAAAGGCACAACCCTCCAGCATGGTCCACAGTGTCTGGCCTATCTAATCTGTGCAGAGTGAGGCCATTTATATCATGATCTACGTCTTTATGACGATCTTTTAACCATGTCTCAGTAAAAGAGAGGACGTCCGGGGTCCGCACATATGAGAAAACCCTGACCTGTTCTATTTTACCTGGTAGGCTGTGTATGTTCCAGAAGAACATTAATAACCCTTTCTGCCTGTTACCCTCGCCCTTGCTTGTGTTTTCTATGGGATGGTTCCCTTGCTCTATGAGGGGCCAGTCCCCACCTTCCCGAGTCTCCGTACCTATCAACCACTAACCTGTCCCCTGTCCTCATGTCTAAAGAAGGATTATGTAACATATGAAATCTTAACTTTAACATTAGCCCAAAACTAGGGGCTGTCTGAGGCACTCCGGTTAGCCCTAAGCTAATACTGTGTGCTTGGATGGGGGTGGGAGGCGTGGGGTTTTGGGTGGTGGGGGGCACAACCCGTCAACATCTATATACATACATTTTACATTTTAATCATGGACCAAGGGCCTAGCCTAGGCCATGATTGTTAGACGACTCAAGGTGACATTTATAGGCCTAGGCAGTTGGAGAAGCTAGGGCCTAGTCAACAACAATTTTATGTAACCACCACACAAATCATTTTTGGAAGCACCAGTGGTTGTGGTGTTTAACAGTATGCTGACTCCATTCAAAAGGACCAGCAATTCTAATGAGACACATGATTACTGTTTAAAATGTACACAATTTCATTTTTACGTAATTTCATTTTTACATCAGCCGGCAGTGGACTCAGGGTTGGAGGCTAGACGCGTGTTATACTCAGTAGTTGCCGGCATTCCTTTGAGCCATTTAGTATAAATGGAAGTTAACTGTAATATGATGTAATAGGGTAATTAAGCCATGAATTTATGAATTTGAGGCGTATACAACTGCCGAAGTTACACTACTGGTTTGATTATATCAAGAGGTGATTCATACATGATTCAGATTATTCACATACCGGTAATCTACCAATACATTGTACAATACATTTGTAGTACTGGACTGTAAGTGATACTTTAACCGATTTTCATATTGTTCAATGCTACATTACTAATTTGTTTACATTTGGGGTGATTGTAATTTTCAAGTACCGGTACTTTAGCATTGAATTGACAATACATTACATGGTGCAGGACTGTAGGCAATACATCTTAAACCAATTTACATGAGACGGTTTGTTACCTAGCCAGGACAGTAGGCAATACCTTTTAACCAATTTGCTTAAGGCAGCTTCTCTGCAAAAACTACCCGTCTAATTTCGTTTACATGATGAATGATTACCATTACATTGAAATTTAAGAGACATAGTAGAGTACAGCCCTGGGGGAGACATGTTTGATATGGTTAGTGAATACCTCAGTTTAAAATACATTGTAGAGTACAGCCCTGAGGGTGACACGCTTATTGTGATTAATGAAAAACCTCATGTACCGGCAGTTAGGTGACACATTTAATAAGATACATGTATACTTCAGGGACGGGTAGCCGCCATTACCTTTATATTTAAAATACCTTGTACAGTGGAGCCTAGAGGGTGACACATTCGATGTGATTCATGAAAATTTAAAGTACCGGTAGTTACCAATGCATTTTTAAAACACATTATAGAGTACAGCCCTGAAGGTTTTTAAACCAATTTAGATGAAACAGCTTGAGAGCTTCAGTGGGCCCAGATAAGAATAAAAGGCCGTGGTGGCCTATAACTTGTATATTTACATAATCAGATGTTTGACAGTCTTATCAATATGCTTATAACAAGTCCAGTTTATGCAAGTCAGTTGTGATTGAGTTGACTCAAACAGCTTACGTTTGACGAGGCAGTTTTACTTCTGATATTGCTCCTTCAGTTAGTCCTTGGGACCAGTTCAAGTTTACCTTCCGTTAGTCCTTGGGATCAGTTCAAGTTTACAGCTGCTTATCTTCTCCAGCCGAGTAGGGTCATTTTGGCGTCCGGAATAGGCCTAGTTCTAATATGGTAGAACCTAGACTACTACTCCTGCTGCTCACTGTCCTTGTAACGCCTGGTCCACTATACCGGTAATATACTCGGCCCACATGATGAGACAGAGGGGGTTGGGGTCCATATGATGGTCCAGATGTCCATAGTGGTGGGTCCAACGTCCTCCACTCAGGGTGTGGGCCATAAGGTGTAGGGGTGGTGTAGGGACACCGTGCATGTGGTTGATGTAGGCTATTCTCATGTTCATCATGACTATAGCCCTATTAAGGACCTTCTGATAATCCGTCCTGGTATAGCCAGTCTCAGGAGGGATGTTATGCACTTGAGCACCTACCATGGTAGCAAAGATGATCTTATCTTGGGGTGCTTCTTGGTCTACGAACATGCTGCTCCGGATTAGTGCTCTGGTGCCGATGATCCTCATGTGGGTGCTGCTCCCACTCTTAGGGAACACATCCACGGGATGAGAGGAGCTGCTTACGGGCATCCAGGTCACCAGGTCATTGAGCCCACCTATGATAATAGTGACCGCTGCCGGGTTTAGAAGCCGTTCCTGCATTGCTCTCCTAGTCAACTGGAATAATGTAGCCTCCTCCTCGACTATGACAGTGAACTGATGGGGTTGCTCAAATGCAGTGTCTAGGGCTTGTTGAAGGGCCCGGCCCCGCCGGTCAGCGAACACTTTAACATGCACCATTGCTCTCTCTGCTTTCTTAGTTGTTTATTCACTGGGAGAAAAACGCCAACTGATAACGTTAATACTCATCAATACTCATCAGGCCCGCTACCCGTTAAGCGGGAGGGGAGAGGGGTTCTGGTTGGCTGGTCAAGCGGGAGGGGGCGTGTTAAGGCACACGATCACGCGCCCTAATTAAAGTGGGACAGGAGGGACGCGCTGTGATTGGCTAGTGACGCGTGGGTCAGTCGGGCCGCGCGTGGCTGCACGTGGCGGCACGCGCCAGCGAGTCTGGACGCTGTCCCACAACCAGGGCGGGGGACGCGGCCTAATCTTAGGCCGCTAGGCCTCGGCTTCAGCGACCAGTGCCGCCTCCACGCGCTGCTCTTCCAAGGCTTCTGTCATCTCGACTTGAACCATTTCAGCTCTTATTTCCTCCAACAGTCTGCCTGTTTCGTTTCTTCCTGTGAAACGAGCCTTCCCTTGCCTGAGATCTAATGAAAATATGGTGTGACCAATAGCGTACCTACGGCATTTTGTGGCCTCTAATAATTTAGAATCGCCAGAGGCGACCAGGACCTGCCGTTCCTCCCTGTTCTGAGTGAATTTGGCTCGCATAGCCGACTTCAAGGTAGGCAGACTCTCCTTTTGCACCCAATCCCTGTTCTGCGGGTAGGAGTCGCCCAGCTTTTTGATCTCCCTAGGGTTCTCCATCCCCTGTACAAGCTTAGCCAGATCCACTTTACCATGGAATTCCGCCTTTTTGTACATGTAGAACTGTTCCACCGATTGCCAAGTCCTATCTTCGAGTTGGAATGGGGCGGTGTACCAGTTTGAAAGAATAGAGTTCTTCCCCATAAATGCCACTCCCTGTTTCATTGTGCGGGTGAACGAATTATGTACAGAAAACTCATCAGGCAAATTGTGGAACTGGCCCTTGTCATATTTCAGACCATTTATGACAATTGACTCGCCCAAGATGGTAACTTCCGCACCTAAGTCGGTGGCATTGTCTGAGACCCCGCGGAGGAGGAGTTGGTGGTCTTTCAATTCCTCCGTGAGGTCTGGATTAATCCAAAGGGATTTGTACTGGGAGTTTTTACGCTTTAAGATCTGTCTGTTTTGTAGAACAGAGTCCCGTAGGCCTTTAGAAGAGAGAGTGACCAGGACTGGTCTAAAGCCCTTCCCGGCTTTGCCCACTCTGTGCGCCGACTCAACATCTGATTCTTTGAACTGGAGTCTCATGTCGCGCATCATCTCAATTGTGCCATGACGCAGATTCTGGCCGTGAAACTCGGGGATGTTATCAATTAAAATGTTTCTTTTACGAACCTCTCTGTCCAATCTTTCTAAGACTCTCCCTTCTACACTACTTTCAATGACTTCTTCAATGTCCTGGTTGTGGGAAATTAAAGTTTTGACAGTCTTTTTGAGATCCGTGATCGTTGTTTGCATTTCTAGGATAGTGGCGTCTGTGTCAATAGAGTCTGTAAGCATGCTCGTTAAATCCTTCCTAGTGGTTTCAGCAAACTCCTCCAGGTCCGTGACTCCCTTCTTCTGGTTTTTTAATTCAGTATCAAGGGTTATGCATTTACCTTGGAGCAGGGTGATGTCATTTTTACTGGACGCGATGTCTTGTTTGTTGGAGGACAGCGAGTCTTCGACGACACCAACTCTTCCTTCCAGGCATTTTAGGCTTTCCGCTGTTTGTTTTACCAACTCTTGGGTTTCTTTCACCGCTGTGAGTATGGTCTTTAAAGATGCAATTTCTGACCTGACAAGTCCCATTTCCAGAATTAATGTGTCTAACTTGGATGCATCCTTCTGGATCAATTGGGGGGAGGAGGTGCCGCCTCCGTCATCCAAGACGTCGCCATTGAGTTGGTTGGCCGCCATGATGCTCCTAGTTATCGCCCGGTCGGGGTTTGACATGAAGATTATATAATATCCTCTGGTCCTCAGGAGAAAATAATTATCCCAAAGTGAGCTACAGATTGAGGTGGTGTCAATTCTGTAATCATTAATCCATGGCAATCTGTTGTGCCCCCGATGTTAGCGGATTCCCCACGCCGCCGAGCGCTCACGTCCTTTTGATCATGGCGCACTAGCAATCGGCTCAAACATGTAGGAGATGGGGGGGGGGGGGGGGTCAGGTACGTGAAATTTACTGAAAAATCATAAAGCATAGAGTAGCATGATGTCTAAAGACACAGGTCGGACCGTATGGCGACCAATGCTAAAAATATTGCCTGAAATGTGATTACAGACGAATGTAACACACGATCTGGGGGTAGTTTTGAACCAGGAATACGTTTCTGCTCTCAGAATTGCAAATGACTTATTGTTTCTGAAATGATTTGCACCTTCAATCTTTTTCAATCAATCGATTCAATCACTTAATCGCCCTGACACTGAGTGATATAAATCACACGTTCAATCTTGTACATAGTGTTATCCAGTAACATTCCACTATCTTTGTATATGATATTTCAGACTACTAACCGCTACAAGCGGGTAGCGGTTGGCAGCGATGGGGATCACAGGCCTGCTGCCCTTCTTGAAGAAGGCATCGCGCGAGGCGAGTATGAAAGACTTCCGCGGATGTACGGTGGCTATAGACTCCTACTGCTGGCTTCACAAAGGGGCCTTTGCCTGTGCAGACAAACTAGCTCTGGGTGAAAAGACAGACCAGTAAGTCATAATAAAGACCTGACCTAGTTCAAAGCCTTGACCTTTAATCTAGAATAATATATGCACTTTTCTCATATCATGCACTGATAGAGTTATTAATATAAGAAGAAAAAAGGATTAAACTAAAAGTCCACCCCTGATTTCACACATTATAGAGTTAAAAAAGACCAGTTACATGTTGCATACCATGCCATTGTGTAAAAGCACCCCACCGGTTATTGATTTGGAAGCATGTTTACCCCCAGTGCTTATACAAGGCGGGGTCATTCAAGATCAGTTTTTAGTGCTTAAGAGCTATTTAGAGACTCCCTTACCCCCGGCGCTTATTCAAGACTGGCACTTGTATTCATATTCAGTACCCGGCGCCTAAACACAACAGTACGGTACATGCATATATTATGAAGGCGTGTACAAAACATGCACGTTTATCTGATGGCATGCGTGTGATGCGTTAGCGGATACCTTTGCAAATCAAAGATCTTTCAGCCAGACCTAAAATAAATGGGTCTATCGATTTGCCCCACAAAACATCGATTTGCCCTACAAAATAATGGGGTGAAATATAAAATGTACCCGTCTGTTAAAGTTGGGTTAGGAGTTGCCTCTCCGGTGTATACTTATCATTACAAATAGTATATACCGTAACTACTTATTAACCGGCTCCATGTCCCATGGACCCGGTTACTATCAGTCAACATAGGTTTCCGTAGCCTCAAAGAGAGGGGTAGCGCGTCCCATTGAGCCCCATAGTGAACATGAACCATAGGCTTAGTATGGGAGAGGTGGCGGCAGGCAGTGGTGCGTGACCTAGCAGCCGTGTGGTAGCATTAGTAAATCCAAGCAAGCTGAGGTGGTGGGTGCATTCGTGAACTTCACCCTAACCCTTTAAGGACAGCACACTGCTGCACCTACCGTAAAACCCCACCTTTAAGACGACCCCGCCTTTAAGATGACCCCCTAGTCTGAGAAAAAAAATCGTCTTGTAGGAATAAGCCTTTATAATGGATTTCTCTTTATTCTAATATAATAAGACCCCACCTTTAAGACGACCCCCTACTTTCGAAAAATAATCCGTCTTGTAGGAAAAATAAATCCCAAATAAAATCTGTCTTAAAGGCGGGGTTTTACGGTACATAGTGATACGCTCCTGCACACCTACACAGTCATGACTCCTGTTCACTAACCCTTTAATGACAGCACACTGGTCTGCTTCACCTACACAGTGATACACTCCTGCATCATGACTCCTGTTTACTAACCTTTTAAGGACAGCACACTGCTTCACCTACACAGTGATACACTCCTGCATCATGACTCCTGTTCACTAACCCTTTAAGGACAGCACACTGCTTCACCTACACAGTGATACACTCCTGCATCATGACTCCTGTAGACTAACCCTTTAGGGACAGCACACTGCTTCACCTACACAGTGATACACTCCTGCATCATGATTCCTGTAGACTAACCCTTTAAGGACAGCACACTGCTTCACCTACACAGTGATACACTCCTACATCTTGACTCCTGTAGACTAACCCTTTAAGGACAGCACACTGATTCACCTACACAGTGATACACTCCTGCATCATGACTACTGTAGACCAACCCTTTAAGGACAGCACACTGCTTCACCTACACAGTGATACACTCCTGCATCATGACTCCTGTTCACTAACCCTTTAAGGACAGCACACTGCTTCACCTACACAGTGGTAATGAACCAAAACCCTAACTGGAAGCCGGTTACCACACCTTCAGTGTGGATGTCCTAGCAAATAATCCTCAAACTTTGAAACCTCGTAACACATTCAATATATTTCACAAATTATCATTATATAAAAAGCCACAGAAAGCGTAAATTAATGCTATGGAAAATAGCTACTAAGAGTACTGAGCCACTATTTGAAATCTCCTTAGACTAAAACATTGTGTAACCCCATCTGGCCTACAGGAGGAATAGTAACGTGTTCCCTGAGCTCCTCAGACCATGGTTTCTCCATATTTAATATTTTATCCCCTTCCACGCGGTAAGCCAATATATTGCACAAAATTGCATTGAGCTACAAGAAACCCAGTGGTGAAGGGGTTTGCATTTATAAACATGGTTTTAAAGGTGACCTGTGCATTTATGAACACAAATAAGTGGAAAATAAAAAAATCGACCCCGAGTCGGCTCCTAACCCATCTTTAAGAAGAAATAAGTTTAGCCATACATAACGAGGAACCGGAAAAAAATCTCGAGGACAAATTGCGTTTTGGGGTGTGGCCCTGCGTGATATACATGTATATAGATCCTGATTCGTAAAAGCACAAAACGTTAAACTTTTGAGGATTTGGTGCAACACTGTTTATCGATCGATATTTTATCTTTTGCTGCTAGGTATGTCTACTATTGTATGAAGTATGTGAACACCCTGCTGTCGTACGGTATCAAACCCATCATGGTTTTCGATGGATCACGGCTTCCGTCTAAGGAGGGAGTAGAGCGAGAGAGAAGAGAGTGAGTAATGTTAATTACCTCCTTATTTATCTGGTCATAAACGATGAAGGACAGAGTGTGTTTTTCGAGTTTCCATTTTAATGAAGGTAGTTAAGGTTCAATATGAAACGTGTATTTCTCATTTTTAGCAATGGCTCAAACTTGTCGCCCCTTTTCAGTATTACTGTCTGCGTTTTATTTAGTTCAGTGGGGAGGGGGTCGTGATCCGTCTCAAGCTGGGTTGGGTGACTGCAAAATACAAATGTATTTGCGTGAAAATCCATCACCCCCCTCCCCCCCTTGTTACATAACAACCACTCCCTTATCGCTTGTAATGGTATGATCTCCAGGCACATGTGACAATATTACGCCTGTACAGAAATCAAGGAAGGGACGTATGGATGACAAAGAGACAGGCAAAATGCAAATTTAAACAAAGAAAAAAAAAGAAAATAACCAGGAGAGATTAATATTAGTATTTCTGATGGGGAGTGAGTACATCAGCCAATCCTCAGTAATATAAAACGTACACACCAAGTTTATCGAGGATACAATCTCAAAGCAAATAGGTAATATCAGCTAAAGTTTCAATTTTCTTGCCTTACAGTGTATTTTCTCAATTAAGTGCAGATCTTTTAAATAACAATAGGCCGAAAACGTGATGATATTAATGTAATATGTGGATATTACATGTTAGTGTTGGATGCTATCCAAAAACAATATCAGGTGTGTGGCGTAGCGAGAACCTGATACATATTAACAAAATTGAAATATTGCCTCCGTAAAAAAGAAGCGACGGATAGTGGCCATAAATTGATATATACATACATGTAAGTTTTTGCAAATAATGATTTCACGTTGAAAGATAAAATCAATTAGACATAACAAATGAAACAGCCATAACCAATTTTCTAACAAAACCTTTTCCTACAGGCGTCGTGAAACTTACCGAAAGAAGGCTGCCCAGCTGCTGCGTGAAGGTCGTCGGGGGGAGGCACGCGAGTGTTTACAGCGGTGTGTGGACATCACTCCACTCATGGCGCTGGAGCTAATGAATGTAAGTGGCACCTGTCACATAAGGAATTAGACTGGAATAGGGAAACATGGTAAGGGTGGGTTTTTATGCATATCTTAGTGCGCAAGGCTCAATGGCATGCTTTAGAGACTGGATTTGTAGCCATTCATGCAAATAACCCTTGGGGGAGATGCCTTAGTGGTTATTGCTTGTTACCAAAATGTCATGCTGAGTATTTTTGGAATCAAGAGAACATATCTATAAAAAAAGTGCACCATTATCAATGAGGAAGCAAAATATATGGTGAGCGAAATCAACTGACTTATTAGAATTATTGAAAATATGGTGCGCAAATAGACAGACTAATAATGTCACTTCTATTTTTGTGTATTAAAGGGACAAGTATTCACATTATAGTCAGATTCTCTGTATAGAAGGACCCCTATATTATGTCCTAAACCACCGTCTACACGTCAGGGTAGTTTCTGAGAAGCCCATTGATAATGTGAGCCAGCCAGCCAGAAAAGATGACCCGCGTGCCCCAGCACAGAATATCCTTTCTCCATGGCTGCTCACAGAATGAGGAAGTACCTGTAAGGAGATAATTATAAAAGGATCAAGTTTGAACATCTCTTATTGGCTTTGGGACCTTGTCCCCAAAGCCATTGACATCACACAGAGAGAGTTGGAAAAAGTAGCAAGAAAAGACTAGCATAGGTCCCCTTGTTCATTGTTAAATTAAGCCCTAGCTGGCCCTTAAACATTGCCTAGGACTGGTATCCCTATGTGTCCTTGCAGGTGTGTGCAAGACTAATTTAACCTAGATCTGGTTTTCAGTTACTGCATGTAGTACCAGTGTACCTTGTGGTAAGGCCTAGACATCTTGTGAACAGCCATATTTTGAGTTCTCTAATGTGGCTGTCAATGGCAAGGATAGGTACCAGCCAAATAACTATTGACTCCTATGTCAAGCCAAGCTGTCAATGTCAATGCCAATTCCCATACTATGCAAATACAGGACCTGTACTAGAAGTTGAGTGGTCCAGGGTGGCTCTTGAAATCGCTCAAGCCCGCCCAAAGACAAACTGTGAAGTCCAACATGATTACCCCTCCCCACCCCACACACACAAGCAAGAAACCACATGCAACAACTCTAAAATAATATGTTGCCAACACAAGTCCTCCTTATGCCCCCTCCTTCTCCTCCCTGTGCCCCCTCCTCCTCCTCCCTGTGCCCTCTCCTCCTCCTGCTCCCTCTGCCCTCTCCTCCCTCTTCCCTCTCCTCCTTCGTTTGTTTGTTTGTTTGTTTGTGTAGTTTAACGTCCCACTGACTATGCAGGTGAGACTTACTCAAGTTACATTTTTTTTCACAAGTTAAAAGGTAGGCCGAAGGCCTACCTCGGTTGATCGTATCCAGGATGATCGAATCTATGAGATGAGCCAAAAGATAGAAATCCCGCTCCTACACATTTACCGAAGCAAGGGTTCTTTAACCTCCGACACCACATAGACATGGTGTGAGAGGGACAGGCCTTTGTTATGCTGTAAGTCTACCACAGCATGGGAAAGCGCAGCTATAGGTAAAGTTGGGAAGCAGTGAAAACTCCAGGCTCATACAACTGTGGGCCATCAGTCTGGAGTAATACATCCCAGCCTGCCAAACTACTCTCCCCCATTTTTTTGTGTTTTTGTGGGTTGTTTTTTTTGGTTTTTTTTTTTGGTTTTTTTTTTTGTTTTTTAATTTTTATATATACATATTTTTGTTGTTGAATTTCTTTTTCATATTTTGTCCCATAGTTGGGTTTCCTTTAAGAATTTGAGAATATTTTCGTCGTCAGTGGTGTTGAAAACACTGTACAGGGATGTTGCGTTTGCAAGATGTTTCCTTCTGCCCTCAGCAGTCCTTCTACAGTGGAGTAGTAGATGCTCCACTGTTAGACGGGTACTGCAATCTTGACATGTTGGTTCATATTCCCCATTCAGTCTGTACTCGTGTGTTAGTTTGGTATGGCCGACCCCATCTTTCCCCTCCTCCCCCCTCTACCCCATTTTCCTCCTTCCTGTTACCTACTCCCCCTCTGCCCCCTCCTCCTCCCTGTGCCCTCCCTTCTCCCTCTGCCCCCTCCTCCTCCCTCTGCCCTCCCTTCTCCCTCTGCCCCCTCCTCCTCCCTCTGCCCCTCCCTCTGGCTGCCAAGATGGCTGTCGAAAACTCAAGATTGTCTGATTTCCTTGTGTGATAAATGGATAATAGGGTTTTCTAGGATGTAGAATCCATTTTCAGGCTTAGATTTTCAGTCCGGGAAATTTCCAAGATGGCTGCCAAGATGGCCACCAAAAACTCAAAATTGTCTGATTTCCTTGTGTGATACATGGATAGTAGGGTTTTCTGGGATGCAGAAACCATTTTCATGCTCAGATTTTCAATCCGGGAAATTTCCAAGATGGCTGCCAAGATGGCCGCCAAAAACTCAAGATTGTCTGATTTCCTTGTGTGATACATGGATAATAGGGTTTTCTAGGATGTAGAATGCATTTTCAGGCTTAGATTTTCAATCCGGGAAATTTCCAAGATGGCTGCCAAGATGGCCACCAAAAACTCAAAATTGTCTGATTTCCTTGTGTGATACATGGATAGTAGGGTTTTCTGGGATGCAGAATCCATTTTCATGCTCAGATTTTCAATCCGGGAAATTTCCAAGATGGTTGCCAAGATGGCCGCAAAAAACTCAAGATTGTCTGGTTTCCTTGTGTGATACATGGATAATAGGGTTTTCTAGGATGTAGAATCCATTTTTAGGCTTAGATTTTCAATCCGGGAAATTTCCAAGATGGCTGCCAAGATGGCCTCCAAAAACTATACCAGCAGCAGTAAAACCAATAAAAATCAAAAAGATTTAGCTAAGTGCATGTAAGTTAACTGACCATGCAGTATTGCTGCAAACCATCACATATGAATTGCAATAGAACCCTAGACACCAAAAAGCATAAATCTATGCCCCTTCGTTTTCTCACCTGTAGTTCATAACAATCCTATAAAAACCCAAAGCCACTACGGCTTTGCCGTAAAATCCTTGAATTTGTCCCCTTGTAGTAGGCTAATCCAACGGTAACTTGATATAGACTTTAATATATCATATTCTTTGTCAGGTTTTACCACCAGGAACCGTCTAGTATTATGTACAGGGCGACTGGAGTAGAAGTTGATGATGTGCTGTAATTACCTTTCTAAAACTACAATACAAAAACGGCATCCCTCGATAATCACCTGTCATAGTATACTATAGAAGAGGATGTGATGGGTTACACCCATGATAATTAATAGGGATTTTGTGACATGGCAGTTGCTAAAGAAAGGTCATTCCCCGTGGATCTATTTCTTTCAATGTTGTTTACCAGGGATTGAGGACAGGAAAGTGATGTAGGGACAGGAAGAGCTAGTCAGTATCCCAAAACTTGTTTTGGTCGTATAGAAATTAAAAGAAGAGAACTACAATAAGATGCGTTATATTTTTAAGATTTCAATTTATCTAGGAATTCAGGAACTTGATCATGTTACATTTTTTAATTGTAACCATGGACGTAGACTTTGGTAACAAACTACTTTCCGCAGTGTTGATGATAATACATAAGGTTAACATTTCTTGAGTTAAGAAAGACCCCGCTGTGATTGGCTGATACTTCTTAAGGGACACTTTACACCTAAAGGTAAACGCAGCAGTATAAATGTAGGCAGTCATACATGTCATACAATTGATAACTTTGTAAGCCTAGTGTGTATTACATACCGTATTCGACGTAATAAGCGCACAGTGCGCTTAAAAAATTATTATGGGCACCTTTTAGTAGTTAAGAGTTTAATTGGGGTCAAAAATTGAGATATTTTTGGTTATTTCTAGTATAAAATTCGGCCAAAAACGGGGGGTGTGCGCTTATTAGGGGGTGTGCGCTTATTACATCGAATACGGTATATGAGACACCTTAAAGAGGTAATGTAATCCTAAATTCACCCAGATGTTTTGATCCAACAGGCCTGTCGTGCTAAAGGAGTGGACTGTATCGTGGCGCCATATGAGGCAGATTCCCAGCTGGCCTTCCTCAACAAGGCAGGGATTGCACAGATCATTATCTCTGAGGACTCTGATCTCATCCTGTTTGGATGTAAGAAGGTATGAGTATAGAAGCCATAGTGCTGATAATTGGCCATCCCACCCTCCCATTTCAATATATCGCTCATACACTATGTTCAAAGTGCACACACTGACACATTGTCCCCTATGTTTTCTACTGACACATTGAAGCAAACCTTGTGTATACTACTGACGCCCTGAGACAACCCCCACCCTGTGTATACTACTGACACCCTGAGACAAAGCCCACCCTGTGTATACTACTGACACCCTGAGACAAACCACACTCTGTGTATACTACTGACACTCTGAGACAAACCTCACTCTGTATATACTACTGACACCCTGAGACAAACCACACCCTGTGTATACTACTGACACCCTGAGACAAACCCCACCCTGCGTATACTACTGACACCCTGAGACAAACCCCACCCTGTGTATACTACTGACACTCTGATACAAACCACACTCTGTGTATACTACTGACACCCTGAGACAAACCCCACCCTGCGTGTACTACTGACACCCTGAGACAAACCCCACCCTGTGTATACTACTGACACCCTGGGACAAACCCCACCCTGTGTATACTACTGACACCCTGAGACAAACCCCACCCTGCGTGTACTACTGACACCCTGAGACAAACCACGCCCTGTGTATACTACTGACACCCTGAGACAAACCCCACCCTGCGTGTACTACTGACACCCTGAGACAAAGCCCACCCTGTGTTTACTACTGACACCCTGAGACAAACCCCACCCTGTGTTTACTACTGACACCCTGAGACAAACCCCACCCTGTGTTTACTACTGACACCCTGAGACAAACCACACCCTGCGTGTACTACTGACACTCTGAGACAAACCACACTCTGTGTATACTACTGACACCCTGAGACAAACCCCACTCTGTGTATACTACTGACACCCTAAGTGGTATACAACTGATACCCTGAGACTAGCCACACTCTGAATACGACTGACACCCTGAGACAGACCACACTCTGTATACTACTGACACTGAGACAAACCACACTCTGTGTACACTACTAACACCCTGAGACAAACCCCACTCTGTGTATACTACTGACACCCTGAGACAAACCCCACTCTGTGTATACTACTGACACCCTGAGACAAACCCCACTCTGTGTATACTACTGGCACCCTGAGACACCCCACCATGTGTATACTACTGATGCCCTGAGACGAGCCCCACCCTGTGTATACTACTGACACCCTGGGACAAACCCCACTCTATGTATACTCCTGACACCCTGGGACAAACCCCACTCTGTGTATACTACTGGCACCCTGAGACAAACTATACTCTGTGTATACTACTGACACCCTGGGACAAACCCCACTCTAGGGATGTCATTGGTATCGAATTTCATAGGTTATCAGTTATTCACTATTTTGGTGTCGATACATATAATATATCAGTTATTCAACATATCCAAAAAAAAAAGGTAGATTAGGCCAAATTGATTCTGCATTTCTGGGGTACAGAGCTAATAATGGTCTGATTTTTTCAATAAATTTTTTTTTTTACATTTTCCTATCTAAAATCCTTAATAATTGTCCGATTTACACACCGTGAAAACTGACATATAGCAAAAAAGTAATCCAAGATGGCGGCGTATCGATACCCATTGTTTGTCGATTTGGTTATCAGATACATTAAAAATAGCGATGTATCAATACATGTGATACCAATGACATCCCTACCCCACTCTGTGTATACTACTGACACCCTGAGACAAACCCCACCCTGTGTATACTACTGGCACCCTGAGACAAACCCCACCCTGTGTATACTACTGACACCCTGAGACAAACCACACTCTGTGTATACTACTGACACCCTGAGACAAACCCCACTCTGTGTATACTACTGACACCCTAAGTGGTATACAACTGATACCCTGAGACTAGCCACACTCTGAATACGACTGACACCCTGAGACAGACCACACTCTGTATACTACTGACACTGAGACAAACCACACTCTGTGTACACTACTGACACCCTGAGACAAACCCCACTCTGTGTATACTACTGACACCCTGAGACAAATCCCACTCTGTGTATACTACTGGCACCCTGAGACACCCCACCATGTGTATACTACTGATGCCCTGAGACGAGCCCCACCCTGTGTATACTACTGACACCCTGGGACAAACCCCACTCTATGTATACTCCTGACACCCTGGGACAAACCCCACTCTGTGTATACTACTGGCACCCTGAGACAAACCATACTCTGTGTATACTACTGACACCCTGGGACAAACCCCACTCTGTGTATACTACTGGCACCCTGAGACAAACCCCACCCTGTGTATACTACTGACACCCTGAGACAAACCACACTCTGTATACTACTAGCTCCAAAATACATGAAGAATACCCTGACTGTGTTCTAATAAGATAAACCACTCTTTCTACACTGCATGCCATTTCTTGGCGGAGGTTGCTTTAATAAACTTACTTTTGCCATCTTTGCCAGGTGATGTACAAAATGGACTTCAATGGTAATGGTATACTGGTAGAACAGGAGCACTTGGCCCGTGCAATGGATCTTAAAGCAGATGTATACACCTTTGACAAGTTTCGCTACATGTGCATCCTGTCCGGCTGTGACTACTTGCCCAGTCTACCCGGCATCGGGCTTGGCAAGGCCAACAAGCTCTTCAAGCTCACCCGGCAAACAGACATGACCACGGTAAGAATGTACAACTCTCTCCCTCGGTATCTAGGCTTGGAAATAGACATATATATTTTGCCGTCCCCTACAGACTACACAAATGTAGTTGTCACACAAATCTAGTTGTCAGCAGGCCTCTTGCTGCCCTCTTAATCCCTCAACAGCCGCCTCCGCCTCCCCCTCCTCCCCCAACCCCTGATACCCACCTCCTCCACACCTCCCCCGCTGTTCTATCCATCCATGTGTTACTGAGGTATTGTTCTGATCATGAGCTACTCGGTTAGTCTGAGCTGCTCCGCCCCCTGCAGCTACAAACTGACACCTGCGAGTCGCTCGTGTCAATTACTCTCCCCATAGCTGCATTACTTTGCATTAAAAGTGCACCAAGGATCTCTGCTCTAGTATTGTTTTCCTCAACTAACCAGGCTGACTCTAGTACAGTTGTGTATACTAGCATCTATCTAGAAGCTGTAATAACCACCCATGTTTGGTGAGTCTAAATATATGCGGTTGCCATTGGTCTTAGTGTATGTGGTGGAAAAGCACTGGCTTATGCAGGGTATAGATAAAGGAACGAATGCCCTCCCTGCCAACAGTACGGGCAATTGCTTAATTTACTCTTTTTTAGGATGGCATCGGGACCAATAGGATGTTTAACCCTGTAATACATGTAGTAGTTATAGGACGAGTACCATGCTGTACGCGAAATACAGTGAAGGGAGCCTTATAGTTACTTGAATACCCCTACCGCTTGGTACAAGGCCTATAACTACTTTATACCACTTGCAGTATACAAGAGGTCTGAAATGCTTTGTTCTCTTTGCCCGCTGTGGTATGATATATATAACGTAATAGAGACATAAATTAATGTTCATATGGAATACATTAAATATGAAATTGGTTCAGCAGCTTGCATGATATGGGTTTTATGCAAAACAACAACACTTTTTTTCTTAACTTTCTATTTGGTCACTCGGTTCATTGCAACATGATCAGCTTGACTAACTTTTCTGGCTTACCTGTAGGTCCATTTATACTTAGGGCCACACCAAAAGTTGGTCTACGGATTTTCTTTTCAAAATATAGGTGCGGTAGGGCGATTTAAAAGGAAAAAAATTCCCAATTTATTTTTTTGTCTGTGGATTTTAAAGACCAAATCCGGAGGTTTTGCACACAATTATTTGAGTATAACATATAACTGCAAACATATTGCTGTTAATTGTTATTTAATGTAGATTGCATAAATATGCAAATATAGTACTATTTTAAACAATAGTAGTTAATCAGCTCAAATGTTGATTTGATTGATGTGTGTTTTCCCCATTTCTCAGAAGGGGGCAGTAGAGTGAATGCTGGCCGTTGCTAAGGACAGGGTGGGGGTGGGGGTTGGGCAGCCAGGTATAGCGGACAGCATTGGTGCAGGTCCAGGTCAAGTTACATATACTTGATCTATTTATATGGGAGAGGTGGTGGGCAAACAAACCACTGGACTGTGACCCCAGGTATATGCACCATGAATCAGTCAGTTATGTCACATATAAATAGCCAAATTAGTCCTAAAGGAGGATGATACTGTCATATGCATGGCACATGTGTTGTATAGCAAAATCTGCATATAAATAAAACTCCAAAGCAATCAAAAATAAACTTTTCAGTTACTATCCTGGTGTCTGGCTACCATGGTTCAGTTAGCTAACCATGTGTAGCTTTTGTTTGCCCAGACTGTGACATTGTAGACCTCTATATGTAACTCAACCTATTGGGCATATTGCCGGGGCATATTGTCATGTACCACTACCCTCACCCCTCCCCGAATACACCCTTCCTACCCACTGACCTAGTAGGCAATTTGGTTGAGAACTGACTCTTAACACATGGAAATATGCCTTTAGGTAGGAAGATACCTTTGCTATGTATTATTAGAGTCACTAGAAACCAATGGACATGATAGAAAAAAGAATGTGTAATTACCTTCATGAAAACGACACTCTATAAGGGTATTTTACCACTGCCTACTCATGGTGCAGCTACCCGATGATGTGGGTGCATAAAATTCCTGGTTGGTTGACTTCTCTATGATCCTCTGCTGCCCCCCTCCCCCTACATACAGTGTGCCCTTCGGTCTACACCAAACGGCTTGTAAGCTCCTGAGGCAGGCTGACCACTGCAGAGGGCCGGGGAATGGGGGGGGGGCACTCTTCAGCCTTGGTTCAGGTATGTGAACAGGTTTCCAAAGGGTCTATGACCTATAGCTTAGGGCCCACGAGGGGTTTCCTGTGAAAGGGGTGCTCTTTAGCTGATCTACCGCCTTTCTTGTTATAAAGGTACCGAACTTTAGGTGATGTTCACGCATACCTGTTTAATTAGCATAGAAAAAAATAGGGAGTGCCCCCATTGGGTTGGTTGTCACCCAATATGAAATCACATTGGGTATTGGGGACTGTAGTTCATGTGCTTCTCACTGGGGACAGCACAATCGCCATGTTTTAGGCCGGGCAGTCACTGAGAGTTATCCAAAATTAACCAATTAATAAATCAACAAATATACCCCCCAAGGAGTTTATTCTGGTATGAGAAATAAGTTTATATACGTAGGTACCCTCACATGATGGCGAAATTGCCATTTTAGAACCCCTTGATTTGGTCTTTAACCTTGAATCAATGGGGCGGGCGATTTTTTTTTGATTTTTTTTTTTAACTAAAATTGTCTCCTTTTTTTCAAACTCAAATTTCCTGGCTCCTGATTAGAGGGGAAAAAAACACCTTTTAAAATAAAAATAAAAGCAATTTTCCAGGAAATGGTGCGGGCGCTGTCTGTAGACACTTTTTTTTTTCAAAAAAAAGAATTCGAATTTTGGAAAATATGGTGCGGGAAATCCGTAGACCAACTTTTTATTTTGGTGTGGCCTAGTATATAGGAAGACTATAGAACAATAAGAGTCTACGTTTATGTGAACGTTAAAGGTCATAAAATCGGATGTAACGGGAGGTAGGGCTTCCTCACACCTTGACGCTACCTAATCAAATGAGCTTTTGTTTAGCCCTGGTCCACTACGTTGCTATAGAAATCTCCCTGGTCATAAAATCGATGCATTACTAGTGTACCGGTACATTAGCCTGCAAATTGTAGCCAGACAATCGACAATAAGGTAAAATGGTTCAAATGTGTATCAAACACCAAATCATTAAAGGATCTGTCGCAGTGCATCGCAGCCTACCTGTTTCCACACAGGTGCTTGGATGGAAAATGAATAAAACAGCCTTTTCAAATCCATTCATTTTCTTAAAAGCATTTGACTGTTGACAATGCTTAATCTGATGTCACAGCTGCTCTGTTGTCGTCATTCTACAAACACATCTGCATCAAAGCTTATTGACTCAGGGTTTGTTCTGCTCATGAGTTACTCGGTTAGTCTGAGCTGCTCTGGTCTTGAGTCTTATACGCCGGTTTGTGAGCAGCTTTTCAAGATAGGTCAGAGGTCATTTAAAAACAGAATTTTCAGCATGACATAGACTTGGGGGTTAGAAAAAGTGTCACCAGAAACAGAAAATGTTGTACTTAATTATTGGACATCGATTCTTTGGCTCTATAATTATAGTGATCGGTGCTCAGTTTTATACTGTAAACGTATTATATTTCGCGCTGTACATATTTATCCAGTTTAGTTATATAACTACTCGGCCCTCGGCAAAATCATAATAAAATATCACCTTACCCTGGTAAGTCTCATTTAATTCTACAAAAATTATATAACTACTATATTGCAAAATCCGTGCATTTACATGCGCGAAAATACCTACGTTTACAGTACTTCAGACCAGTCTACAGTACTTCAGACCAGTAGCTCATTTTGGGTGTTTTTGGCCTCACAGAATCCATGTAAATGAGTCATTCTAACAGGAAGCTATATTCAGTCTCATCAAAGTAGAAATCCATAGGTAGCTATATGAAGAAGAAGGCCATATTCATGCCTATGTGTATGTCTGTGTGGGTGTACATGTGTCTGTGTCCATGAGTGTCTGCATTCATGCTGCACTCATGCTGCTTCTGTGCTGCCCTCACATGTTGCATCCAAATTGGGCCCAAAAAAAGGTTCGTTTCAGGTAACATGGAAAGAGAATGTAGGGTCGGTAGGTCAGATTTTTCAAGATTTTTTTTAAACTTTTTGATTTTTTTAAAACATGAAAGTACTAGCCAGCCTCTCTGAAGACCCTAAAATTGACCAAAAAATGGTAAAATGATATGGAAATTTCTTCCAAATTGCATGAAAAGACGTAGAGTCGACCCTGTTTAGGTCACCTGAAACAAACCTTTTGTTGGCCTTCGGTGTTTTTAGGAAAATCTCACATTTTTTACGATTTTGAACTTTTTTCTCGCAGAGTAGGCCATTTTAAGGGAAATTCAAAAAAAATTTGGGGTGATTTTCTGTCAAATTAACCACATTAAAGGACATTTAACTTTTTTTGGATTTTAAAACTTGTTACTTGCCAAAAGCTGTAGAACCTGCATCCATGCTTGATCCCATTGATGGACTCAGGCATAGTGAACACCTACATAGTGGACATAAGGTCAAGTTAAAAAGTGCAAGTCACTTGTTTGTGCAACTTTCACTGAACTGAACCTAATTGCCCTTAACTGGATATCAAAAATTAATTAAACTATGACAAAAATCCCCCTATTTCGAAGACGAAATACACTATCAAATGATAAACATTTTTTTCCAAAGAAGAGCTTTTCTAGAAGGGGGGATACTCAGAAATCCTTCTGGGAATAAAAAAGTCAAATTCTAATTATAGATACCTGAAAAGAGAGGTGCTGACGACCACAGTTTGTGTGGGAAATGTACAAAAAAAACACAAAAAAGGGCCTCAAAACCCAAATTTTCTCAAAAGCTGTTCAGTAGGAAATTTATAACTTAAGCTTCAGTGTTTTCTACCATCATATTACACATTGGCATAGAGAATATAATGGCACCTAGTCAGGATTCGTGGGATACGGCCCCAGCCCCACCTTGGGGGGAACGATACCAAAATATCCTTTGGCCATGGGCCTTTGTCTATATACCCATATAGCGCATTGGAGTGCTATAATATTGGACTGCTGTATATTAATGACCGAAAAGAAGATTGGAATATTTGTTTAGAAATACCCAATAAATATGTCCTAACATGATTTGAGGGTACTGGTAGTTTTAACCAGGAATACGGTTCTGAAATGATTTACACCTTCAATCAATCAATTGAATCACATAATCACCCTGAGTCATTTGTGATGTAAATCACATGTTCAACCTTTCATGGGTCCTTCTTGCCTACTTAATATTAGATATAATTACCATTGTGTATTTGTTCATAATAAGTGCGCACAACTAGGACTACGAGTGTTTGGTAAAAATTATATTGTGGGGATAATTTTGCTCACACACTTGTATTAAAAAAAGGTTTGTAGAAATGCACTGAACATGCAACATATGTGTGGTATTGGTAAGACGGTTTATCTCATCATTATTTCTTGAAACCATTGAAAACCTATTGCCCTTTAAATGTTTCTTCCTCTTAATTTTGGTGTCAAGTGTAAAAAAAAATCCCGCAGTGAATATAATATTACATTAGTGTAGTAGTATTCGATCACTTCTAAACTCTTTGAATATGAAGGTGGAAAGCAGAACGTATAAAAAAGACTGTTACTTACAGGTGTTGAAAAAGCTGCCTACAACATTGAAGATGTCACAGCTGGATGTGACAGCAGATTATCTTGCGGGCTTTAAGCGAGCCGACAACACCTTCCTATACCAGCTGTGTTACGACCCGAGGAACAGAAAACAGGTCCCGCTCAACCCGTACCCTGATAATGTAGACCCAAGAGAGCTGGAGTATGCAGGACCGTATCCTTTTTTTATTAAAGATTGTGTATAATATGCTTTTCCCCCTTTTCATATTTTTTAAAGAATTGTGAGCAGAAATTCTTACATGGCTTTCATGTTTGTTGTCGTCGGTCTTGTTGATTATGCAATTAAATGCTTTACAATCATCATGCATTCAAAAAGTTCATGGTTATTTTAGTTTGCTATGAAACATTATATGCGAAAAGACGAAGGAATTACACGTCTGCATTTTAAAGCCATATCCGTCCTGTTGTCACATAAATTCAATACTGCAAGTTCATTGCTATGCACATTCTCCACCGACTTGTAACCACCCTCAGCGCATTGAATTATTTTTCATCAGTTGTGTGGATATCAAATTACAGGCAGCCTGTTTTCCTCCCATTTGAATTTCTTTAGATAATGGACATTTCCTTACTTTACTTAATTTTCGATTACACAAAAGCAGTCAGCAGTAGTGTGTTCAGCTCATACTATTTTTTTGTGAGGACATAATATCACAATGAGGAGAGATATTGCAGGGAATGTGTTGTGAAGATGAGATGTGCAGGTTGAAAGATGTCATTGGCTTTTTATTGTAGAGCTGGGTTTCAGCTTATTATTGTAGAGCTGGGTTTCACCAAAGCCTATTCACAGTGGTAGTCCATTTTTGGGTTTTAATTACGGAAAGGGACGCATGCGAATAGCTTCATGTTACTCTGCCATATCATGATGCAGTAATACATTTTGTATATTCATACCTCAGGCGGGTATGAGTGGGTAAGAGTGGCATATTGAGGCTTATAATTATGTACATATAGAAATGCTATAATGGCAGTGACTTGTTCTATTCAGAGGATTTGCAACATTTCAAAACCCATGGGTAGCTGAGATGCAACACACTGGTGGAAATTCTGGTTTAATCTGACAGCACCCCCCCCCCCCCCTCCAGCAATATAGTCATTTCAGAAATGCATCGCTGCTACTTTGCAGTGAAGAAGAAAACGTGTTAGAAACGCGGGCAAATGTTGGTTACTTACTTTGAATCTGATAGGCAAAACTGAGTTGAAAATTGCCCTTAGCATAATATGATGGTGATGCTAAAGCTCCACCCTTACGACGGTACCTCCCTATGGATACACCCCAAGGTACACACGTACCAATGGGAGCGTCCACCTGTTCCACCATCACCTCAATACGTTACAGCACTGAGGGTATTACATCGGGCTGTGAGCTTCACAATCAATGTGGAGACAATAAGATCAAAGACAGTGTAGCCCCAGGTCTAACTGTACCATACCCACCCTGCAAACATTAACTGTAGTCACACATTGCTTACCTCAAACTCAATGATAAGCTGGTATATGTTGTGTAGCTCATCCTGTTAGCTATTGCTGAAAGTATGACATAATTCAAATCTGTACAAGTTTATGTATATCTTGAAATGTCGTTATTGGTTATCTTATTTTATTTATTTAGGACAAAGCTAGGGAAGTTGGACCTATCACTCACCCAAAAAATTAATATTGTTATCTTCGGATGGGTTATCGATGATGCATACATTAACGTTGGCCTGCTTTCATCTGTCGGCAGTGATCTGGTGTTATCAGTTCAGAGACCCATTTACTTTTTAGAATGAATGACCTTTCGTCTGTGCCCCTTAGCCTATGCGGACCGTATGCCACTAAACCCTAAATTGAATATCCTTTCCAATAAAGACGACCATGTGCTACGAATGAAATGTTCGCTATGAACTTGAATGTCGCCTGTGTGTAGAAAGCAGATGTTTATAATGGTGGGCTATATAACTAAATTCTCTCAGAGTTAACTCTTTAGAAACCCTAATAATTGTCTGATTGACACGCCCCAAAACTGGCATATAGTCAAGAAAATGGTATTTGAATTTGTATTTTAGGGGTGTGTTTTTTTCTCGAAAATGTGTGGTATAGGGCGCAGCAGTCGAGGCTAGAAAAGACATTCAACAAGTTCCCTTGTGAGCATGTACCGAGTACCTTGAAATACTCTATATAAAAGCAAAATAAGGGTACCAGTTAGTCCAATCTATTGAGTTTGGCAATCAATCTATGAGAGTCTGGATTGAATAATGTTTGTTACCATGAATATTCAGTACCGGTGAATCCCCCAATCAGCCCGTTCTGCAGTAAGGCAGCTTACACACTGTTACATGTTTTCCACCCGTGCACCAAGTGGTATTATATAACCCGCTTTGGTATTGATCGATAATGTGTCGTGTTGTCTCGGATAGTCGTCGTGGCAGAAGGGCAGTTGAGAACAATCACAGCAATATCCCACCCAAAATGTTATGGTTTAATAAATTTCTCAACAGTGAATTTTTCAGTTTAACTGCAAAGAAATGATTTAGGACTTCCAGCTCTATCACCACCCCACCAACTGCCCTTTCCTTTTAAGTGTTGGCAAAGGAAGACTTTTTTGTCATTTTTTTAATCCGTTTTAACAAAGGAGGACTATTGAGCATATGCCCATTTACTGTGGTTTCTCATTGAGAAATCAAGTACTTGCCGCAGTAGAGAACTTACGTCTTGAGTATGTACTTTATATAACAAGACTTGCAGACCGGTCTAATCCACAGTTTACTTTACATAGGTGTAATGTTGATACCTTAACTTGAACGACAGCTACATGTCGAAAGAGCGTGCGTTGCAAATGGCGTTAGGGAACCTGGACCACTATAGCGGAAAGCAGATTGGTGACTATGATCCTGATACTACACCAGTAAGTGTTAAACATTGTTGGATTTGTTGAATACATCAAAATAACTGAGCACCCATTTGCAAACCTATTGATATGCATGTGCTATATAGATTAGAGGCAAAGTGTACCTCCCACCAAAAACAGTTAATATATACTTTTGGGACTTGTAACCACGCTTTAACACGAGATGCTAGGTGGCGACAGGGACCAACAGTAGTCTCTATGTTTTGCACCATCTTTAGCCACCGCCAGCTACTGACTCCAGGTAACCCTGCTCTATAGTATAGGACTAAGATTGCTGAGGGTGCGACTCTGCTAAAGGCACTGGGGAGCGTTAATTAGTTGACTCGGGTCTCCATCAATACTAGTAATGATATCCCAACAGTTCTATTTAAACCCAATACTCTGAGCCTGCAGAACGCGATAAACACTCTATACTACTTCCATGACTTTACACTAATGGTCTGTATGCAGGAGACGTTTCTGATTGAGACATTTAAATGCATGTACATATGAGGTAAACTGGACATACATGTACATACGAAATTGCAGATCAAGCCACTTTAAATGTAAATTCCCTTCGTTAGCAAGGAATGTTAGCTCTTAGTCTGGAAATAGCTGAGATTTCCTATACAGACACTATCGGATGTATTAACATGGTAGAAATTCCTTAACCTTCTGACAAAACTGCGATCAAAAGGGATGATATTGCCTTGTTTTCTCAGTTACTTGAAATGTCTCCCATTTGTGAAAGAATAATAGAAATATAATGTGTGTTACTGCGGTGCTATTGTCAAAGGTGAGAAAACCTGAAATCACTGTGGCCATATGAACGGCAGACGGTTAGATTTAATGTAAATCCCATGCACCTTTTCATGTTAGCTGAATTCCCAAGAGTAGATGATTAAATAATTACAATTTCGATGTGCAATACCGTGATCCAGCTTTATAGTATCATCAATCGATAGGTTTGCCAGAGGTGGGATAACAGTGCTAACAAAGCAATGATAGAAAAACTTTGAGGACTTTTCTTACTATTCTCCTAAACAAATTAACAAATCATTACATGTATATGACATTCAATTGTCTCCAATCAAAACTGTGTAGATAGATTCAAAGGTAGAACAATGTGACTCAGTAATTCTACCTCAAGTATCTCTCCATGTTTAATATAGATTATAGTGGACAGAGAGAGACTAAAGTCCACCTCGTCCCACTCGCCCTCTATTATCCATCCTCTCACCCTCCCTAGACACCCACCCTAGACAGCCTCTTAAGTTTCCCTGTATGGTTGCCATGGCGACAGGCACTCCAAGGTGGATCCCGTCTCTCGTCTTACTTTACATATGGTAGATGTGACAGGAGGGAGAGGCAGTAAGGATACACCACCATTTTAATACAATTATGACTTAGATGCATTCCCGCCCTCCTCATTTATCTAGAATACAAGCTCAAGTATCTCCCCTGCCGAGGTCTGATTCCCCTAACAAGCGGGTGCTAATACGTTATGAAGGGAAACTGTATGATGTCACGCCAAAAGTAGTTGGAAAAACAGAGTTTGACATATTTAATTGAAATGAAATTCGATATTCGAGTTAGATGAGTGTCGACGGAGTGTTATGGATTCATAGCTCCTCTCTCTTGTATAGGCAGTCTGCATAACATTTCCAAATAAGGGCAAGCCAAGCAAAACATTCAATTGAATTCAATGGTCAACTTCGCCCCTATACCCAGGTAGCGGGATGCCTTATACGGACGGCCATTGCTTTGTAGTGAGTCGCTGTACTGCTTTCCATCTGCTATAGCACTATATCGTTACCTGGATAAATCCGGCTGGTTATATTATAATGACAGATGTGGGTCACACTCCGCTGGAACTTGCCCAGTATGTGATCACATAACATGGGCAGTGGGCTAGCGCGATGGACCGTGACCCGGGGTAATGCTCATCCAGCCGTGACTATTACGTGGTACCCAAGTTTTCTCGGGAGTCTAGTGTTTATGAGTAGAAATGGGAGTTATATAACCTCTGGTTTATATATCCGGGATTCCCTGAGCTCCCTTACTTGGGGACTCAGTCTGGCTGTGCCTCCTTGTCGGTTAGACTGATCAGCAGCAGAGCTTCCCTGAACTCTGCTGCAACTTTAGGCCATATTCCCAGCTTCTCACTTATTGGTTACCGTGCACGTCCCTCTCCAACTTGCCTCTGTGGATGAATGGAGATTGACGTGCTTGGGTATTACTCCTACTGTCCGTACTCCTGTCAGAGGAGTTGGACCTTGAGGAGTGACACTGACCTATGAGAGAGCCGGGCTACAGAATTGAGATAAGACGATGACCGTATCACTCCTATAGTTCAGATTGAGTTATTGACTCAGGTCTTAACACTGAGGAATACACGACGCCTAATTGACCCAGGGTACCCTGGGTCTCTGTGAGACGGTTTTCCCTGAAAAAAAGGAGATTGGTCAGCTGACTTTGAAAATTGGACGTTGGACGTGAGAGAGGGGGTTGGACGTGAGAGAGGGAGGAGTTGGATGTGAGGGAGGGGGTTGGACGTGAGAGAAAGGGTTGGATGTGAGGGAGGGGGTTGGATGTGAGAGAAGGGGATTGGACGTGAGAGAAGGGGTTGGATGTGAGGGAAGGGGTTGGACATCATATGATTTATTAGAGAGGGTTGGACGTATGATATGGACGTGAGATTTGTGCCTGTAGTCAGGGTGGCCTAAAGGCAGGAGGCCTCAGATCCGAAGGGCCTGTGGGCAGGGGGCCTGTGTTCCGTGGGCCTGTGGGCTGGGGGCCTACAGTCAGGAGGGCATGTATTCCGGATACCAGAGGAGTGGTTGGGGTTGTGACTTTAGGGTGGGACTTTAGGTTGGGAACATAAAATTGAGGAAAAATTATCATAGCCCTGGGTCACATGTGATGTATGGCACACAATCAATCTTTTTTTATCTTAAGGCATTTTTGTAACATAAGAGAATCCTTTGCCTTTAGTGTGTATTGGAGATAGACATTAGGAGACAAAAGGCATAAATAGCTAAGATCGGGGGACAAATGTTTCCTTCAAAAAATGTGTTGAAATGTCTTTTTTTCTATGTAAAATTCAAGTGCGATCTTTGACAACTTATTTCTATCTTTTCTTCATATGCTAAAGTACTGTTAAATGACTACCCTCTAAATGAACTTTGCATAGAGTTCAAGGTTAAAAATAAAACTACTGGAGATAGAAATGATGATTTGTGCTATATGGTATGATTTCTCTCTTTTTTCATCTAAATTTACCCTCTAGCTTTCTTAAGTTGCCATGTATAACACTTAAATTGTCATCTGATTGTAAATTGCTGATTCAGATAAACCAAAGACACTCTGTTGTTCAGTGGGGGTGGCATGGGCAATATCGCCGTCATCACAGACGGCGGTTGCAACATGTACAGAGCGAAAATGCACCACCCATATCTTCGCTGTTTATGGTCCGACCGACTCACTTTTTTACAGGGACAGAAGGCAGTACATGCCCACAGCCGGCGACTGTCGCCCACACCCACCTGCACACCCACACCCACCTGCTGGCCTGAAATGGAATAACACACATGTATGACACATAACTTGAGGGTACCTTTTAACAAGGAATTCATTTCTGATGCCAGAATTGACCAATAATTGAGTATAAGAGAGTACTATATCTAACTGTACATGATAAGCTACAGACCCAAGTTTTTCGAAATGGTGTTAAACATCCATTACTCACTCACACACCCAGCTTACCCTGAGTCATCTGTGAGGCCACTCACACGCTCAATCTTCTTTCATTCAGCCATTACCGTTGCCGGCCATACATCTCTTTGCAATAAAAGTATATTTTTGACACCCTATTCTTCGAATCTGGAGTTTTCAATAGCCGACAGCTATCTTCAATAGGCGACAGCTACAGCTTGATCTGGTACTAACGAGATAAGCAGTAATAACAGCTACCACAATGGGTACCAGTTGTTACATCATGAATTCTGCATTTAATGCAGGGAATTATTTCATTGGTTGATAATTCATCCCGCTACACGCCTATAGTTTCGCAGCACTGGTCTCAGTTTCAGCTGCACAGTGAACCCTTTCTTCATTGGCCTCTCTATTTTGGTGCAGATCATGCAAAGTATTGATTGACAGTTCAAAGGGGGGTGTGGCAGTGTGACAGATGGGCGTGTAGGGCTGTCAGTCTCAAGGTGCCTTATGATTGGTACAGTTTATGCTGCCCTCTGATTGGCTAATTCAGGGCTTCTGTGAATGTCAGTATGTCAGCGAGTGTCAAATTAAAAGTACTCTGGCCCTTTCTTCTGGAATGTAGATGCCGTGGGGAATAGTTATCCGGGTATCATGTGCAAATGCACTGAAAAAAGAGGAAGAAGATATATATTATACTATTACGATACAAAGTTGCAGCTATCAAATGACATTATTTTATGGTTTACGTAAAACCCACTTAATACTTCAATAGCGGCGTAAATACATTTTGTACCATAGCGTACTTACTGCGACCATGATATTACATATGTATAGGGAAATATGATGATTGGTATTTAAGAACAAAGAATATTTGTGTGTTAATGACTTGTCCCTCTATTTCAGACAGTGAAAAAGTCCCTAGACACCCCGTCTCATATGTTGAGTATCTGGGACCCGTATTACCGGCCAATGAAGATCCTTCCCACCCCCAGTCGTACGTCGGACAGTCCTGCGGGAGGGACGTCAACGAAGGGACAAGAGGTGGTCGTTAAGGCTGTCACTGCACGTCTCCACACCCCCACCCAACAACTCCCTAAGCGGCTCAGAGGTTATATATGTTTCATCCTCCTGTCAGAAATAGCAACTCAACTGTATATTATATTTGTTTCTAAGCTATGGTTTAAGCAGAGGTATCCCATTGAGAGCTGAGACCTGACATGTGGTGGTATCTTGTCCTATTTTTGAGCTTCCCCAACAAGGCAGCGAATTAGAAGACGATTACATGTCTCCATGAAAAGAGCAGCTATACAAACATCAATATATACTACTATTCTACGCTACAGCTCAGACCCAGTTTAAAAGTACCAGGCACACACTGGGGTATTAAGGGGTGGAGAGGAGGTATTTGGGCAGGGTCTCCAGCTAATAGTCTTAATGACTGCAAATGACCTTTGGCACGCTGCTGTTCCTCCCACCCTTTGATACCTCACAGTGGTGGCCCCAGGCCTAATCGAAGACCCAGCACTGATCATCGTGACCAGCATCATGACCTCCTTCACCCTAAGTTTACCATTCCGTCTTTGCACTACTGCTTTCAGAGCCTGACGACGAACATGCACTGACAGACCTGGCAGGGGTATATGGAGATGGGAGTCAAAGCCCTGAGTCCAAAAGGCCTCGCTGCGAATGGGACGCAGGGGACGAGGGCAGCAGCTCACCGAACTGCTCAGAGCAGAGCAATGCCATCAGCACTCCCTACTCCACAACGTCCCCACCAAGAGAGAGCTTAAGAGAAATCCAACAAAATGTAGGTGTCTGCATTAATGTATCCCTTCTGTTTCCCCCGTCTTCATTTTGATACGTCTCCTTATCCGTCACTCTGACACAGGCTTTCTTTTATCTGAGCCTTTATACAGTCATCAAACTAGTTTGTACAATCTCTGCCCCGCGCTTTGTCATTGTTACCCTACCTATTCTTATTTCTTTTATGTACTCCCCTTGGTCCTATTCTTGGTCAACTCTCCGTGTCTTGCTCTATCCCCATACCCTGCCTAACCTCTCCAGGTACACCACTTCCCTCCCCTACAGGTCCCTCCTACTTCCCTTCAACATCCCCCTTTCCCTCTAATCTTCCCTTCCCCTAACCCCTCCACTCTCCGCCCCACTTCCCTCCCCTATTCTTATCTCATTCCCCTTGCCTCTCCCTTTACCTTTCCTTCCCCGCCCCACTACCCTAACCCCCTCTCCCCTCCACTCACGTCCCACTGGTCCCCTTATCTCCCGTCCCTTCCCCTTATTGGATTCCTTTTCTTATCGGAAATTTTCTTATCTGAAATTAAACCCATTAGTTGTAGCCTCCGGGCCAATTTTCTCTCGTTTGTGGCTTTTTTACGATGGTATTTGGTTTAAAGACTTTAAATTTGGATTCGGAGTGAATTAGAGACATTACACAAAGTAAAAATTTAATTGCAATTTCTTTCCTTCTTTTTTCACCATTGTATTTTGCTTTCGTGGGCCAACTTTCCCATCGTTGATTATGTATTGAAATACATTTAATCTCATAGTGTGTAAATGGTTGGTTAGTTTTTTGTTTGTAATATTATAATTGAATATATCATTTTGTTGCAGTGCGAGTCAACAGGTCCACAGAAAATGGAAGATGTAAAAATAGATACGTCACCGGTGAAAGAACCCAGCCCTAAAGTGTCGAGGAATAGATTTGCACTGCTGGGAAACTCCAAGAAAAAGACATTTGATTTGAATGCAGGCCGGCCTGAAGTAAAAAGCAGGTCAGTTTAATTTACAAGATATCAATCTCAATGCATCCAATAGTCGCACAAATCAGGAAGCTCCGTAAACGGATAATTTCTGTATGTCCCAATATTGCAGATACCCCTCCATCTTTATTTCGCAAAGTTCAACGTCTGAGCGCTTGGGATCCTAATTAAATCTTACTTAGTCCCAGAGAGGGCATGTTATGAGCTTTAACTGAGATGGATCTGGCGTGTATAATATATTATGGATTACAGGACAATTTACGATGGCATGCATGATGCCTCAAGAGAGTCAAGAGTTGTCGTCATGATGCACCAGCATTTCATTGGTGCATCATACCAACACTTTGGGAATTATAACGTCTCGTTTTAATATTAAAGATCTGCTAATGGCAATAAGTTGTGTCCATTGGTGAAGCCCGTTGGAGCCCTGTAAGGCCACTCAAAATTGATTATCAGCTTTGCGGACACCGCGCGCATCCTCTTAAAAGAGCCGCATTGGTCCCTTTATCACATTTTGAGAAAAAAAGGCCAAAAAAGGCCATCAATTTATGCAAAAAAAAGAAAAAAAGGCCCTCCCGCACCTCCAGGAAAAATTATACAAAAGAAAAAAGCCTCCCTCCCTCACCGAATTTTTCCATAAAGTGTCCGCAAAGCTGATAATCAATTTTAAGTGGCCTAAGTTCTTACTAGTGAATTTCCTGGAGAACAACTTGACAATTTATTGGGTAGGGTAGGATATTTTGGAGATCAGTACTTTATCTCTTCATGGTCCGACAAAAATCACCTTCCTGTCGTGGTAAGTATTTGAAATAATGTACAACAACAGCACCTAAAAGATGTACATAAACCTTCAATAATTGCTTAGTGCTTTAATGGGTTATGACATCTGTCGCCATGATGTATGACTGGCAGAATACAGCCTTGTATACTCGCCAGGGCTGCATTTATGCATCATGCTAAACTATTCGGCATGATGCTTAAATGCAGTCTTAGCGAGTTACTCACCAGGGCTGCATGCATGCATCATCATCATCATTCATGACGATAAAGGGCGTGATGAACTCAAGTAATGTGCGGCCCTTAAAGGGCTAATACCCAGTACAGGTTGTGAAATGGTAGGTTGGTAATTCATGTGCAAGCACCTCAAGAACGGCCTCGTGGCGGTGCAGGGTGCAGACAGATAGATTAGTATGCTACCCGCTTGGAGCAGTACCTTAAAGTTTCGCGTATAAGCCGACACTGCATATATAAGCCACACCCATATTGCAAGATGCACAGGGGCACAGACGCACAGGGGCACAGATTATATCTACAAGTACTTAGATACTGTAGTATTCTTGGGGGGGGGGGGGACTCGTAAAAGCTGCACCCTTTATTTTCTGTGTGGCATCAAATTGAAGGTGGTTTTGATCCACGTACAAGTCGTGACCTATACACGAGACTTTACGGTAGGTAGAGGGTGGCTGGGTGTAGGGGGTTATAAGGTACTACATCACCTCTGTCTGTGTGTGCGGTACTGCCAGCCTATGGGGCAAATAGGAGTGCAGAGCACACACAGTGCACTCACCAATGTTTTGACAGTCACCACAGTTCTATAGATATCGCTATCAAACAGACCTACATTAATTCATGCTAACATGTTATGGGATTTAACAGGATAATCGACCTGGTAATGTGTCAACGTAGTCAGAAAACCTATTTGGTCATATTTCTGGTGCAAAGCTACCATTCAGGGACATATATCCTGGGAATGATTGTAATATATATTACATGAAATCATATAATTACCAATCGTTTCTCTATATGTCAGTTGTGATATCGATGTTTCGTAGTTATGCAATCCCAAACTTGATATCCCAGCATGGGGGAAATAACATTTCCCACAGTTTTTTTTATTTATTCGACACAATCAATATGATTAATGCATTTCCTGTCTAGTGGTGCAAGGACAGAGGTTTCCTGGAGTGACCAATATGACTGGGTTGGATGGTGGGAGCAGGTGCTCTTGGGTGCAGGGGTGTGTGGGTGGGTGGGTAGGATGTTGGGAAGGGCCAAGTCGTGTCAACACAACAGAGGTTGCCCTGCTTTATCACGCAGAACCCGACATCCTACCCACTTGAACCGCTTCCTGGCGTGTATAATCTATGACTTGTGACATCATGAACTAAGAATCCAGAAAACATTGAATTGTTGAAAGTAAGATTTTGTTTAGGGAGGAAGTGCAAAAGCATGCTTGGTATATGGCTGAAAATTACCCATGCAATAAACCTTTATATGAAAATAGGTAAAACACTGGATAAGAAAAAAAGAGTACTAATGAGACCAAAACCTAACACGTCCCCTTGATGGTCGGGAATTTTAGTGTTTAACGATAATAAAATTAACAGTGGAAATGGATGCAAGAGTGGATAAAAAGTGTGTTTTATGGACGTGTCAGGTAGTACATGGCCTACGTTTCCACTGTGTAGCTCGCTGTGTAGAAAACTAGAATGAATAACTGTTATTATTATGCAGTAATGACTATGTGGGAACGGCTGCAACAAACGTCTTGTTAGCAAGAAATCTCCATTACCAACAATAACAAAAAAAACATAAAGTGTCTGGCAGCCGCAAAGAGGCTAGCTACTGCATAAAATGAATGACATGAGAAACTAATTACGGCCCTACCAAGATAGGCCTAATACCTTAATTAGTGGGGACTACTTAAGAGAGAAAATGTAACAGCATATTTGTTGTTCGGAAAAAAACATGCGAAAGGATCTTCAAATATTTTGCTTTATTTTCCAGGTTCTTCACAGAAGACAAGAAACCGCTACCAAAAACCAACTTCTTCCACAGCCTATGCGAAACGTTCCCAGGCGGCGAGGACGCAAATGGCGGTAAAAGTGAATCAGTAAAAACGGAAATGACTGAAGCGGTCGAGGCCACAACCACCCCTCAGGTGGAGCAATTTTCTCAGGAGGGAGCGCTCGGCAAATCAGACTCTGTGACAACGCCGAAGAATAGAACTGGAATAGGCCGAGCCATTTTTGCCAAGGAGCACAATGGTGTTGCTAAGCAGTCTCCACATGGGATGTTCGGCTTTGGCAACAAGCTGCAAATGTTTAAAAGTACTTTCGATAAACCACAACCTGGAAGCTCGCAGCAGTCATTAAAACAATTCAAACCAGTCACTGCCACTGCCAGTGTGACGGCTCTGAGCAACAAGGAAAACGCAGCTGTCAGTATAAAAACTGAACCTATCGGCGACGTCATTGACGTCACTGACGGTGATGTCATCACAACATCAGTGACGTCAGGAATATCCTCAGGGCAGGACCCTAATACCTCACCATTAAAACCACCAAAAGGAACGTCACAGGTGAGTTAAAAACTTGACCTTAAATGGCATAAAATTTTCAGCCTTGCAGCAACAGTCGGAGTGCAGGCATGACCGGTACTCAGCCCTTTATATGTCTATATTGTTTGATAGAGCAGGAACTATGGTTAAAATATATTTCAAAATGCATTCGAAATGCTACTCGTTAATCTATTGCCACCACCACATTGTTGTGTGAACTGTGTTTTTACATTACTAATTAACCCTACTGTAGTGTCCTTCACTCCTGCTGTACAAAGCTTTGTTTACAACGGTGATTGGGATAAATGTCATGATGTCACAGAGAGGAACCAATTAGTTCATACTCAGCCGGAATCTATAGTCCGATGTCTTTTTAGAGGGTTACTATTAGAATTGTTAGTCTAATTACCACAAATACAAGAGCCACACTGGGTATGTCCGCGTAGAAACAGCCCGTTTGTAGATCTGAAGGTATACCTTTCTCCACGTTCGATAGTAAAGATTGTAACTTGGGGAAGACAGATTGCTTTATATGAGAGCTTTTTCTTCCGGATTAGTGGGGTGAGATGAATATCCGGATGGAGCAGTGCAATAGTTACAACAAATAGATTAGCTTCATCAATAATTCGAACAGGCTGGTTAGCTAAGAAAAACAACCTTAATCTTGCAGCGTCCATGTATAATTAATCCTTCACTAATTGTCATTATTGGCGTCCCTTTGTGCAATTAAACCATACAGTGTACATGTACAAATTAATTCAGGGCATATTATGATCTTGTGATTCAACTTTTTTTAATGTGTCTCTGCTTAAATCATTATTTCCATTTTCTTCTATCCATCTAGGAGCCGAGCCTCCCCTCGTTACCGACGTTGGGCTCAGCAGGTAAGAAGACGGTGGGTACTCCGCGGGCGGCGTGCAGACCGGTGGGACTATCAAAAAGCACCAGTAAGGCGGGGGTGGGAAGAACTAAGCCGGACAAACAGGCTAACATTACATCCTTCTTCAGCCAATTTGCAAACCAGAAGAAAACATGACCCCTCTACCCTCTGCGTGGGATTGGATCCCACCAAGAGAACTGATTTCATCAACGCTCCGCTTACAGGATACAACAGTGTATGGAGTATAACTGAATCATCAAAATAAACTGCCAATAACAGACCGGTGTGGTGTTACAACTGAAAGATTCATGACTACGGTAACTGTATCAGGACAGGACACGCTTGTTTCATAGATAGCAGTGCATTAAGTCCATCGAACAAACCGTCCCATGTATTCTATCACATCTTACTACAGGACACTGTGCACACCTGGGAGTTGCCCCATGCACGGTGGCCTTTGTTCATGGTGTAGAGGCAGTAGGAGTAGAATGAGGTGTTCATACAGTATGTATTGGGTGCGCTGATGGCTGTTGGGTACCAGTTACCATGGTAACAGATGCTGGTCCGGGATGAGACTGAGGCCCCATGACGGGTGTTGGTTACTCCGCGTGTCTCTCCGTGTCTGTGCATAACAGGATAAGGGAGGGCCGGGGCACTGTCGCTGACAGCGGAACGGATTAGACCTGTAGCGCGCTATAGACTTGCCGACGACTCATTTGCCAAATAGTGCCTGCTAATGTAAGAAATGGAGAATCTAAAAGATGGAGGCAAGCAGGATACTTGTTGTGTGCTTGTGATAATATGCAATAAACTGACAGCTACTCTGGGTAGGAAAAGGAGTATGTTCTTTAAATTTCCTTCAGCCTGTTGCTTAATATTGTAGTGCCCTTTCCCGCCTAGTATCTCATAGCGATGACTTCAGTTAAGGTTACCAGCACAAATGTTTAATATTCTACCTTAACAGTAGCGCCCGCCCCATTAATCTCCACTGGCGTCCAATATGCAAATTTGATCAGTAATACAGTGTACATGTATAATGCAATATGAAGCAACAATAGCAGGTCAGAGGAGCAACTTCAGAGCGACAGTATAGCTGGCAGGGCCTTGTGCCCTATTGGGAACCCGAGCAAGCCTCTGTAACTTGACCATTCTCCAGGGACCTTCTGCGTCAGTTGGGACGGCTCAGGAGTTGCTTGAGGGCTCTGTAAGGGGGAGTCTACACGTCTAGTTAAAACACCGCAGACTGATCCAGATGATAAGTCTGACAACCCCTGCCATCATGAGCGCTCAGTGTCTATTGCCTTCGGAGATGGTAATACAGAAAATTCTTGCAGCAGATGGACTTACTCCGAGGACTTGGTTACCAGGCGTAATATGACGCTATAATGGCACCACTGTGCATACTAATATTAAAGACTCCTAGCTGATTAGACAATTGATACAGCACACGCCTTATGGACAATCTAGTGGGATCTATCCCGTAATGAATCATCAACGTCAAAGGGAAATTTTCACCCTTACAACATTGGATGGTTGAAAAGATCATTCAAGAAATAGACGACTGATGTAATGGGTCAAATGGTTTTATTTTAACAGTGAGGAAATATTACTATTAATTGTTGATAAAACCTACAGTGTGTAGGTATTTTTCAAAAATGTGTTTACAACATTGCACATTCTTTATAACAACTTAATTCTCGGGGTAATATTCTGAGTATATACTAGTAGACGTCCTTGTACAACTACAAGACAATTAATTAAAACCCTAGAAGGATTTTCAATATACGGTGATCACTATGTTTCGTTATTATTTCATATCAAGTTGGTGAGGGGTGTATATCTATATAGCACCCTAACGGGTCGCCTTGTAGTGGACACCATCATGGCAACGACTTTGTCGCTGGTTTCTGAAGAGAACCAGCAGGACCCAGTGACGTTTTGATGCACACTTCTACCGTGTTACTGTTTGTGCCACTATAGACCCGCTAGAGGCATGTTACGCACACATTGTCACAAGGGTTGAATTATACAGTATGTCACGATATGTTTGGAGGCTACTCACGTGGTTTCTATCAATGGTCCACAAATGTCACAGCTTTGCTGAACAGCGATAAGGTCAAATGGAAACTCACTCAGTAGACAACATTTGAATATACTAAAAAGAAATGAAAGTCTATATAGGATGAAAAACCCTGAAATGTTTAGATAGATGCAGCCGTTGATTTATCTATGAGAATATATTGGTCAGGTATTATACATTGATATTCTTCTCAGAAAGCAAACTACAAAGTTCTAAAATAGTCTCAAAAGTGCTGGAAATCTAAAATTATTTGAGTTCCACCTGTTGGCCGAGGCAGAGACCTTTCACTTCGTCAAATCCTGCACATCAACGCCTGCGTCCACCAAAACAATCAAGGTCTATAGCTCACTACAGTATGTTATTGCATTATACTAACTACACCAATACCAATAAATAAGAAATGTCATTTTTGCGTCGATAATGCTGGAAAGAATGTGTACACACAATCAGCGGTCATATCATATATTGAACCAGTATATTTGCATTTCATGCCGCCTTCGGTGTACCGCGACAATATGCAATTGTGATGAAACCAGTCTAATGTGTCAGCCTAGCTACAACTGAGTATTAGTGCGCCTAAAGAGCTACGACCAGATGTCATTAGACCTAAGAATCTATGAAACTGAGGCTTTGCTGCCAGAGAAAAGTACGTTGAATTCACCAAGGATTGCATGCAAATTACTCGCCATCGACCCAATTGTATATTGGATAGGTAATGGACTCGTGTAACTACTCACGAAATGTTAGGTGCAGGGTAATTGAAACCTGCAAACTCTAAAGTGGGATAACATGAATTGGATAATTAAGAAAAGAGACTGCTTACAAAAATCAGGAATGACCACAAAACGGCTATGTAGGCTATAACCTGCAACCACCTAGATTTACAAATACAAGTTTTCAAACATTGTATGTATATTGACATCTATGTAAAGTAGAGTAGAAGAGCATCAGCATTTTGTAACTGGGATCTAACAGCTACAGAGGCACTGGCAGATTTACGATTTGCTTTTTCACACCAAGTTTATCTCATTGGTTACTTAGGTAAGTACATGACTTTGAAGGGTAAGGAATGTCTTGCTGTGATTAACAATAGCTACCCTGACTAGCTAAGGTACAGTGTGGCTACCCACAGTGTTATAGTAGCTTTATCCGCGTCCCCGGCCACTGTCGCAGTGCGCATTATGCAGACGCCGATGGTGCCTGAGCGGGGGCTCCGCGGGGTCTCCTGGGAGGTGCGTTAGGACATGACATGAAAGGATAGGGGACTCCAATGAGGTCCGAGGCAGAATCTGAAGGTGCCCAGAGCTGTACTCCGGAGAGGTGGCGCTGGGTGGACTCGGGTGCATTGAGCCCGGAGCAGAATCTGGCAGGGGCCGAGGGGATGTCCACAACTTAGGCTCTGAGCTTCATTATGTCTCAATAAATTCCTGATGAATGAACTGGCAGCTAGCTACCTGTCAGTAGTTAAAGTTGCCATGACTTCTTTCGTACGTTAAGTGGATCACAGTTTTGGGGCAGAGGTACCAAGTATTACAATCCTTTACTGATTCTCGCAGTGTATACTGTAGTTCAGATGTTGAAAACAAAAGGCATTTGGATCCGTGTATGGCTTCAAGGAGAGCTCAGAAAGAGGCCAACATAAATTCAAAGCCAAGTGGCAAAGGCTGAGAGGAACAGGCAGGGTTATCCAAGAGCAAGAAGGGACATCAGCACTCCTCACCAGGGGCCCTTTGGGGATGCCCAGAGCAGGCTCCAATAGGGTCTGTGGTGATAGTTTTACTACAGTATGATCCAAGGGGAGTTAATCTTCAGAGTTATTAATGGGGACTCCTCAACACGAGGTCCAGCGTAGATGCTGCTGATAGAGCCCCCACGGTGATTCTATCAGGGTCCGAGGCGTTCCGATGGCAGTTTGGACCGGGCTATTGGCGGCACACAATGACGGGGCAGTGCGCGTGGTGCACCACAAAGTCCGACACGCTGCCCATTATGGTGCGGCGCACCTTACCCAGCCCGCGCGTACCCATCACGATCATGGTGGCCTTCTCCTCCACAGCCACCTTGACAATGATCTCCCCGGGCTTCGCGCCTCCCTCAGAGCGGATGTTACCTGAAATCTGAGAGGGAAAGAGTGGCATGATTAGGTGTGAACACTCACCAAGAATGGAGATCACGGTGTGTAATGATTGTCATTAGGAAGTGGTCATTTTTTAACAATGACCCCAAAAAAATGTATCCCTATATTTTCCCGTTCTCAGTTTTCCCGATCCCCCTGCCCCTATATTTAGCGAAAAAGCCCGTGCATATACTGTAGCTTAAAGGGGTTGGCCATGTTCAATTTCAACCCGCCTAGGGGGATCAATTTTTGACCCCTCTTGCATGCGGGGGTGCCAAAATAATTCGACACTAGCGCTCACAAATCTTTTTTAGCGACATTTTAAATGGCTGACCCACTGGGTATAACTGTATAGCCTATACAATCACCGCCCGGGTATTGCTATTTTACAGTTACTCCTGTGGGAAAAGAAACGGATGCTTTTCACAAACACACCTGAGTCATCGATTTGCTCTGCTGTGCTCTTTGACTGTCATGCTTTCTGTCTACCTCAAAGCTGTAAAGAACAGGTTATGGACAGAGCCGTGCTTATGATATTTCCCCCGGCAGTTTTTTCCACAGCTTTCCCTTTCATCTTTTATTAACTCTCTCAGAATGTTATGTTCACAGAGATGAGTATGATGAAGCTGGTGTTTACACGACGTATACAATAACGCCTGCTGTTTTCTATTGTACGGCCGAGGCCCGGGCATGACCTTGTCTTATCGGAGGCCAAATAGTATTGAAAGTGAGGTTAAAGGGCCAACTCTTGCTACCTCTACAGCGGGCAGTGGAGTGGGGCTATAGTAGCGGTGACCTAACCATTATATACCCAAGGTCCGCCTTTAAGGTTCAAAGAGCTCATGACCTTCTTGCGGGTCAAACTAATTTGTATGTATACACAAAGTAAGGTAGGCCCAGAAATAAAGGATATATTACTCCTAGAGGGAGTGTGTGCACAACTTGGTACTGATGCTCAACGACTCGCAACTTCCCTTTTAACCTCAAGTTAATGCCTCTTCTGAATTGAGACATGCTGATGACTGGATGTCCTGAGTTTTGTTGTACACGTGTGACCTTTAATCAGTCTCTTTTGCCCATCTCATTATCCATAACCTTTACCTTGGCTGAGGTAGGGGCTGGGGTGGAAAACCATGTACTTCAAATGAGCAGCCCTTATGGACGCTCTGCTGTAAAGCTGCAAATCAGTGAACACAAAACGAGTAGAGGGAACAAAGACACCTACCCCATTTTCTAGAATCTTGGTGTTGTATTTCTCTTCTAGCTCTTTGACCTTGGCCTGCTCTTTTTTGACGGCGTCCTCCCACGCCTGCGCTGTTAGGTAGAGCATCCCTGAAACAAAGTGTGTAGAAATGACGCCTCTGTTTACCAACTTACACTATCACTGCTAATAATCATATAAGTTGTACATGGTGACACCTGACAAAATGTGGGATATTGAATAATAAATGAAGGTAGCGCGACCAGGTTATTTCGCTGTAGAAATAAGCCTATATTATCAACAACAAAAAAAGCACGAGGGTAATAAGGGGTGTTATTGTTATCAGGATGAAATAAAAAGTCATCACCAATAGTACCGCAGTGTATGGAGAATATCACAAAAAAAACTTCATCGGGGATGAAAATGTCTTGAGGCAAAATATGTGACCAAGGGCGACAGTTAGCATACCGTATTCGACGTAATAAGCGCACACCCCCTAATAAGCGCACACCCCCGTTTTTGGCCGATTTTTAGACTATAAATAACCAAAATTATCTCATTTTTTTACGACAATTAAACTCTTAACTACTAAAAGGTGTTTATAATAATTTTTTAAGCGCACTGTGCGCTTATTACGTCGAATACGGTATGCCACTCTGTTCGGGAGGATAAGCACACTGCAGTAACCCAATCTAAAACATGAGCTACTCATATGATATCATATAGGGCAGTCGCTTCTGGTTTGAGAGAACGTAAAGATGGGGTTATTGGGGGTGTTTATCCTCATGGATTTTTGTTCACTCCAGGAAGGGACCTTCACTGTAATGATTCCAGTCTCTTCTGTTTGTTGCCAACCAGTGCCATAAACGGGAGGTGGAGGGAGGTGGCTGGATTGTTAGGGGCCTCTTATTTATTATGCCCCGCCACTTTATGTGGAGGGGGGGGGGCTATGCCTAATAGGTGACCCTCTCATTATAGGGGGCCCGGCCCTCCCCTTTTCTTACCTACGCCGCTGTCATGTGTCACATAATTATTCCTGTCTAATACACTCCAGTCATGGTAATGCGATCTGCTATTAGTGTTGAATTGTGGTGGTTTCAAGCACTCAAGACAATAATACTGCAGGTTGATATGATATTGCCATGGACACATGACCTACTTGCAGACACAGCAGAAATCACCAATGCCCCAGGCAGTTCCCAATAAGGTTGCCATGGTTTCACCCCCACCTGAGCCCAACACAAAAAGGCTTTATGGCATCTCCCAACAAGGTTATTGCCTCGGATTGAAACCATAGCCATCTTGGGTAGAGATGGATAGTGTTGTGCCATATTGTATTCTGACACCCTAGAAGCGCAAAAAAAACGCAGCTGCAAAAGGACGAGGTGGTTGTACAACCTTCTCCTGTGGAGAGCAGTAAAACGCCCAGCTGGTTGATGAAACAGTTGACCCTGTCTGGCAACAAACTGGTCGAAGCTGTCTCTAATTTATGAGTTACAGTGAGAGAGATTTCTATTATATTTTTGTACATTAGCACCAGTTTCTGTTACATTAGCACAGGTTCTATAGGCGTCTAGCTGGATGCATTATCAACCAATGAGATAATTCCCTGGCCTTCACTTCGGAATTCTTAGGGTGCATTATGTAACAGCTTGTACTCATTGTGATTGCTGTATCAGTGTGTGTCTCGCCGGTATAAGCCTAAGTAATGGAGCCGCCCACAGGACGACCAGCCTGACCCCTATACCGAGGTTGCAGGTTCCTTAGTAGGGGGCACCATTGCTTGATCTGGTAACTGGCGAGATAAGCCCTGATACAGCAATCACAATGGGTACAAGCTGTTACATAATGCCCCCTAAGAATTCCGCAGTGGAGACCAGGGAGTTATCTCATTGGTTGACAATTCAACCAGATACACGCCTATAGGCATCTAGCTGGATGCATTATCAACCAATCAGATAACTCCCTGGCCTTCACTGCGGAATTCTTAGGGGGCATTATGTAACAGCTTGTTCCCATTGTGATTGCTGTACAGTGCTTATCTCGCCAGTTACCAGATCAAGCAATGGTGCCCCCTACTAAGGAACCTGCAACCTCGGTATAGCTAAGATTGCCTACAAATATGATCAAGATTATAAAGCACCATTATATTCGGCCTACCAAACGCTATATGCCTGATTCTTTGAACTGAGTCCCAACAAGAGAAGATTGTATCAAATATTACAGTGGGATAGGCTTTCTACTCATTTCTGCACTTTATACTCTCCATTGATATCAATTACCACGGACAGCTCTGGTCATAACCCAGGCTCAAGTCGGATTACCATGACTTGTGTTGCAGCCAAATACCATCTACTATTTTAGATTTAGTGCAGATTTTGTAGGTGGCAGAAAGTGTGCCCTCGGGGTCAAAGCATCAATTATAGAAGATACCACCTGAACCAATTACACATTAAATAGATATGAGTAACATCCACCACATTCGCGGCTCTAATCAGTACCATGTGAGGTGGTCCCATTGGCAGCATTCCGGTTCCCCCCTTGTTAGCAGATTGGTCGCAAATTGACCAATCCAACGACAACAAAGCCGGCAAATAGGTTCCGACATTCGATTTGGGCAGGGGATGTATGGTAGGTTGCACTCTGATAGGGCATACTAGTAAAGGCTTTAGGTTTAATGGTGGTCGTTTTGCATGGATCCCTCCTGACACATTTGGGCCTTGATATGGGTGGCAAGACATAGGTTTCATATTGAAAGGTCAAACATAAATACAAATTCGGGCAAAATAGAAATGATGTTTGCTTTAGAACACTGGGCAAAGTAGAATGGCTAAACACATTGGAACACGGTTTGTTGTCGAGATAGAATTGCGTTGGAACACATTGAAATTGAATTGCTGGACACGTTAGGCCTCATATAGGTATCAGGCATGTAACCCTTTATCTTACTAAAAGTATAGGCATATATATAGTTGCATATACGAGCTACTCACGATTTCTGTCGGCATCGAGCACCTCCGGACAGTGTACGAGGATCAGCCTGTTGTCAGGGCGGTGTATTGTCGCCATGTACCCTGAAGAACAAGGAAGATACATCGTATTAGCGATCACAATAAAGAACTTTATGAACGGTCAATTAGTTGTGGAACCATCTAACGGATATTGGGATATACTGAGTGCCACACAGCACTGAAGTTTTGATATACACATATGTTGAACAGTTCGTAGAACTATTGCCTCCTTATTGAATAAAGGGAGGTAAATGTATATCATAAACTACATTTGTACAACACCTTCCCTGCTCGTGCTTCTACCGACTCAAGGCAGATCGTCAGGGGGGCGCACATATAGCACGCTTTCACAATGATCATAATTCAAATAAATCAGAAATGATGACATTTAAAGGTATCAGGAACATGATAAACATGATTTCTGGCCGCATAATGCTTGTGTAAATATATCTTAGTATAGACGATGTGATTTGTGTTTTACAGATGACATTACAGAAAGCCACATTCGAGATTATAAAAGATTGCGCGGGAAAAGCAGACTGCATTCGTCTGCCCCAGAATACTGCTCTGTGGGAATGCCTTAGCATATCACAAACAGTGTTGGATTGTCGTAACATTTTCAATCACCAACTCTGAGTCCAAGGTAGAAATTATGATGGGTCCTGCTTGGGGTGCGGTGCATTGCTGGGTAGCTACGTGTTTTACTAGTAGTTGTAATAATTATTCCTGCATAGGCCTACAATGTATATGAAAGTACTGAGTAGTGGTTGCGTAAGTAGTATAGGAAAATGATGTATTGAAGATGGCTAATATCAAGATGTCTGGAGAATATTTCGTACACAATAATCATATTTTATCAGGTGGGCAAATTTATTTAAAGGCAATAGGCCTATCAATGGATTTTGTAGCTGGGAAAGTTGAGCGAGCGACACTTTTCTTAATGCAGGTAGTGGAAGGGCGTAATATGACTTATCATGACAGGAAACGTTCCGAAATCTTTGGACGTAGTTATCGTATCGATGAAGACATTGATATATATACATGATGTTATTATGTTCCTATTACTTGAATTACCTCTATAGTCAAGTGATATTGTACCTCTAATGCGGATAATGAAATGTATACCATTCCCTATACGAAAGATGTTATCCAGGGGGTAACTTTTTAGAAATACAGTTGCATGATTTTTGTTGAGTTTGGTAATTCTTCTATTTGGTCACATGTCACTGGACGCTCTTCAATATACAGCCAATATAACAATATACAGATCACGAATAGAACTAGATGTACAATATGAAACGATCATTAAAAGGAGATCGCCATCATTGAATTTCTAAAGGCTTAGTGCAGTGATTAGATCAGCAAGTAAGCCATCCGGCATTATGGACATACACATAGATTCTCATTCCATAGAACAATGGCTAAGGCTTTTATATTATATTCATCTCGTGAGTAAAATGCTAGAAAACTAGCTATATCGACGATAAGACATCTAATGGGTGGGATAGGGGGTACCAGAGAATATATATTTTGGTATAAATTAAAAACTGTACCCTCTGTTATAGGTATATTTGAAGCCATAATATAAGCCGCACTTTCGTTAATTATTATTAGATAGGAAACGTTAATTATATAATATTTATAGGCCTTTCTGAAGATAAACAATGAAATACAAGGTTTTGTCTTTGAACATAAGAAACGGCTGCAGACTGTGAGCCTTTTCATAAGAAATGTGATTTTTGTGTTAACGCTGTAAAGTTATGATAACAGAGTTACGGTGGCATGAGTGACCAAAAGTTAATGTCTTTCTAAAGCAGTTATCTTAACTCAAATATTTACGAATCCATAAATAACTTTTAAGGTAACATGTTATGAAAGACTCTTTGGTTAGCATTATCGCACATTACATGTACTTGTTTCCACTAAAACACAGGATATCTAATAGTTGTGTGAACGTAACAAGTTTCGCTACCATAACTTTTAGGGGGGACTTATGCAGCTTTGGATGATTGAAATTCCCCACAAAGCATGGGAAAGCCCAGGGAAATCCATAGTGTGCCGTCATACTGTGTTTCGTTCTATGCAAGAGGTTTCGCGACAGCGCCTATTTGTGACTCGGAAAAAGTTGACATGGGTCTGGTGCAGTAGTTTAGTAAAAAAAAAAAAGGCCTGATTTAAGGCAGTGAAATGTAAGGACATGTTTACGATTACACTTTTACGGTCACACCGTATGAAACACTTTATTTACAGTCATGCAAATCCAGCTTATGAAAAGTAATATATCTTCCATCCCCACATACATCAGCTATAATAATGAAATTTACATTATCATATATGGATACATTCCATGTTTACACAAACGTTCAGTATTTGCGACCCTGGTGAAAAAAAAGTCCCCAAAAAATTTTAAACATTGAATATGATTCTTATTTACAGCTGCAATTGTCTCATTTTTTATATGCAGCAATACTGTGACTACATACCCAATACTTTTTTCTATCAATATGTATTTAAAAGTTTATCACAAGGGGTAAGGCAGCTGATAAATATACTTTATGAAAGATAAAAATGCTCCCTTAGAATACTTTACGTTCTCGTAAAACATGATCGCAAAACCTTATCAAAGACCTGTCATTTTCCACTTTTATGACAGCGAGCCCAATTTAAGGCAGCGAAATGTAAGGATGTGTTTACAATTTCACTTTTAAGGTCACGCCTTATGAAACTCTTTATTTACGATCACGCAAATCCAGCTTATGAAAAGGCTCTCAGGAGTAATAAAACAGCCCAATGTCTCAATTGAAGACCCGATAATTGTATTGTGTTTGTTTTCTAGTGAATGCCTTTGGCATACAAAACAGCACTGAAAACAGAGTGCGTGGTCTTCCTCCTTAATTTCACATTTAAATCCACAAATTACAAGTCCTGAGAATACAATTACGCCCACCCATATTTAATTGTTCTTCTCGTCGCAGTAAGCCCACAGGCCCCGCTTCGTGATCGATGGCGAAATGGAAGGTTGGAAACGTTCAGTGATGTTGTTATTTAGTATGGGGACTTTTGCAACAAAAGTAATCTCTATGTTGGTATAGGTCGAAGTTAGATTTCGTTGGAAATAGGCTTACCCGCCATTCATCAAATAAACAATTACAGACATTGCATACATATCGAGGTCGCGAATACAATATAAATATTGTAGACCCGTTGATTATGTTATCAACCCATTATTTCCTGGAGGCATATTATCTATTTCATCCCTACACCCTTCCCAGCTTTCTGGATATCACGTTCTTGCCCGTCCAAAGGATTTAAGCACACAATACATCAAGATTTGAGTGAAGATTTAGGCTATAACAACCCATGATAGTGTAGTGTACTACAACTCCCTCCATGCTGGCAAACTGCCACCCGAGGAAGGCTCATCTGCCAATTCTCTGACAGTACTGCCATTTGCATAGTGTGCCGTCATACTGTGTTTCGTTCTATGCAAGAGGTTTCGCGACAGCGCCTATTTGTGACTCGGAAAAAGTTGACATGGGTCTGGTGCAGTAGTTTAGTAAAAAAAAAAAGGCCTGATTTAAGGCAGTGAAATGTAAGGACATGTTTACGATTACACTTTTACGGTCACACCGTATGAAACACTTTATTTACAGTCATGCAAATCCAGCTTATGAAAAGTAATATATCTTCCATCCCCACATACATCAGCTATAATAATGAAATTTACATTATCATATATGGATACATTCCATGTTTACACAAACGTTCAGTATTTGCGACCCTGGTGAAAAAAAAGTCCCCAAAAAATTTTAAACATTGAATATGATTCTTATTTACAGCTGCAATTGTCTCATTTTTTATATGCAGCAATACTGTGACTACATACCCAATACTTTTTTCTATCAATATGTATTTAAAAGTTTATCACAAGGGGTAAGGCAGCTGATAAATATACTTTATGAAAGATAAAAATGCTCCCTTAGAATACTTTACGTTCTCGTAAAACATGATCGCAAAACCTTATCAAAGACCTGTCATTTTCCACTTTTATGACAGCGAGCCCAATTTAAGGCAGCGAAATGTAAGGATGTGTTTACAATTTCACTTTTAAGGTCACGCCTTATGAAACTCTTTATTTACGATCACGCAAATCCAGCTTATGAAAAGGCTCTCAGGAGTAATAAAACAGCCCAATGTCTCAATTGAAGACCCGATAATTGTATTGTGTTTGTTTTCTAGTGAATGCCTTTGGCATACAAAACAGCACTGAAAACAGAGTGCGTGGTCTTCCTCCTTAATTTCACATTTAAATCCACAAATTACAAGTCCTGAGAATACAATTACGCCCACCCATATTTAATTGTTCTTCTCGTCGCAGTAAGCCCACAGGCCCCGCTTCGTGATCGATGGCGAAATGGAAGGTTGGAAACGTTCAGTGATGTTGTTATTTAGTATGGGGACTTTTGCAACAAAAGTAATCTCTATGTTGGTATAGGTCGAAGTTAGATTTCGTTGGAAATAGGCTTACCCGCCATTCATCAAATAAACAATTACAGACATTGCATACATATCGAGGTCGCGAATACAATATAAATATTGTAGACCCGTTGATTATGTTATCAACCCATTATTTCCTGGAGGCATATTATCTATTTCATCCCTACACCCTTCCCAGCTTTCTGGATATCACGTTCTTGCCCGTCCAAAGGATTTAAGCACACAATACATCAAGATTTGAGTGAAGATTTAGGCTATAACAACCCATGATAGTGTAGTGTACTACAACTCCCTCCATGCTGGCAAACTGCCACCCGAGGAAGGCTCATCTGCCAATTCTCTGACAGTACTGCCATTTGCCAAAAGGTCTCTGACCTTCTAGAAACTGTCTCTCAGAACCCACAATGAGTGTCTGTGAGATGGCCATAATATTTCAGGGTCAATTTGATAGTCCATGAGTCAATGCCATTGTCAGAGAATCAGCGCTTAAGTTTGGAAGTCAATTTTTGGTTGCTTTTCAGGCCAAAGATTAAAAGTATATCAATCAAAAATATAATAATAAAAAAAAGTCTGACCTACCCTACCTAGATTTTTAGGCCATGTAACCTGAAACACACCTTTTTATTTGCCTTACCTAAGTGGGGACCAAAGACCGTAGGAAAGCGTATAGCGTTTATTCCTCTCTGGTTGGACTACCTTTCTATCAAATCAGATGCTGGCGGAACAGTCAGATATGAAAAACGGTCATTGTTTAAGACCATACTGACATGACATTTATCATGATATATTTGCCCAGTGGCATGCAGAGTTGGACGCACCCGAAAGGGGCAGAAGCTTGCAGGGAAGCTCTGAGCAAGCAGGAGGCATCGACCAGAATCTGAAGTGACTTCAGTCGCCTCTATAGTTGTTCCCATATTGCTAGGTACCAGTAGCTCATTCTATGGCCCAAGGCTTATCTAGCACTAAGACTAATTACAGTGAGCCATAGTCCTATAAGGAGCTTATAGTATAAACCCCCTGTAATTGCTACACATTTCCTTTATAGGAGCAAAGATGATAGACCTTAATAACCTGATTGTGTGTGCAGCGCTTCTATAAGCCGTATGGGACAATTACATGATGCAGTTTTTTTGAGCTGATTAATCTTGAGTATAGATGGTCTATGTTCCTTCCGATATGATATGGGCGCTGACGATAATGTTGCAGCATAGTCAAGTTATCCACATACATAGACAGAATCTCGTTAAACAAATGTGTAAGGTTTGAAGCAGTTAGGCCAAATCTAAAAAAAAAAGGTATGTTTCATGCAACCCGACCCTAGATTCCAGGAAGAGCCGACCCTAATATTTTTTTTCTCAATTTTGGAAAAATAACTTTTTTGGGGGGGGGGATATTTTTTTTTTTTTTTTTTTTTAGCAATTTCTTGGGTCAAAATAACAAGCTCCCACTGACCTCAGTGGCCTGAACAATAGTCTGCCGTCAATGGTTCATTTAGAATGAAAGGTGTTTTTCACCAACAGATTTTGTACAGAAAATTGGAGGCAATCCTGATAAATATGTTTAAGACTGTTCCCCTCCAATGACAGGTCTTGATATTGTAGGCTTCCGAAATGAAAGTATGGTGCGAGGAAGCAATACAATGCACGTGCAAACCATATAGGGCACCTGGCTGTCGATCGTAGCACCACTTGTGCTAAGTTGAGAACCTTCAGTACAGGCCCTTGGCCACTAGGTGGAGCAGCTAACCGGGGGTTATGACATCACAGGACAGACCACCATTGCTTCTGTCTAAAGTGGTTCCCAGGACTTGACCCTACAGTGAGTTAGCCTAGGTACTGAGGGTCAATGCTATTTGCATGTCTTCAGGGTAACACAGACTGAAGCAATTACTATCCCGACTTAGGCCCCATCTAGCGACAACGTAAGGAGGCACCGGGGGTTAGACATGGCCGCGTCCATGGCCTAACACCTAGGAGCCCTAGGCTGTATGTACACTGTATGAAAGTCGGAGATGTAGGCTTTCACTGTCATATGTTTCACCTTGAGTCTGGGCAGTAAAGATTCACATTGGTGGGTACAGTGGTCCCATTTGCTCAGCATCACACCCTCCATAATAAGCAGCATAATCCCATATTAGCACCACAGGAGGAGAAGGCATTACTATAACCTAAGCAGGCTCCCCCACAGCCTAGTGTAATTATATCTGTCCATCCACCTGATCAGCATAACTCAGCATACTTATGGTGAAACATTCCATGAGTCTCTGGACCTACAGATTGGTTTTGGCATCTGGGGGACTGATTCTCTTCTATGGCCAATACAGAACGGTTGGTTAAAGTATTAGTAATGCCATTTATTAATGTTGATCTCCATCCCCAAGGCTCGGAACAACAGCAGTCTTTGTTGTCATTATCTTTCACTCAGCTAAAGGAATCTGTACCTCAAGCAGCTCTTTATGGCCATGGGTGTACGCACTGAGAGCCACTGAGGCACCAAGAAAAATTCAATTTAGATACAAACATGTATTTGGTTTTAGGCTTGATGGTTTCGGTGGCTCATTACAAGGACTATATAGGTTCAGGAGCTACGTCTAGAGGCCCTATTACACTTACAGGGGCAATTTCCCGGTCAATTGACATACAAAAAAAAAATGTATTTACCTTCTCCCTGGCAGATAATGTCTAGTTATAGTGTCACTTCGGGTCAGCAATGAGTATTATAGGCCTATATAGAGAGCAGTGTTGACCTGTGCAGTATAGTATAGAGGCAACATTGCGTAGCAGGTATTTGGCATATATCTCTGACATGTGCCACGGGTAACAGCAGAAGAAATGTTTGTTGATAAGATACAGAAGCACTGCCACGCATTTGAGGACTGTTTGGAACAGTATAGCCCAGACGGGTGAAATAGATATAGCTATCCATAGCTTCTAGTCTATAGGGGATTATGAAATGGTTAGGATGGATTTTCTAAAGCTCTCAAATGGAGAATACAGTAGTCTCCTGACAATCGTTCCAATTGTTTTAGACTATCCATCTATATTTGAAATGTAAATGGAACGTTTTCTATGGGAAGTTGGCACATGTGGAACCATTCCATTGTTCTAAATAAAACATTTCAGTCCTCATTTCTTTGGAATTCCCGCAGTTACTCAAAACTGAAAATACCCCTCGAAAATCTCTTATAGAATCAAATCTTCAGTAAAATGTTAACTCTTTTGGGACAGTTTTGACGAATCCGATTCTTTAACCTATTTTGGTATGCATTGTGATACAGTGCATTCAGAGCCTATTTATCATTTCCAGTTATACGTTGTAACAACTAAAGTTCGAGCTATGAAGACCACTATGAAGACCACTGTACCAATAATATCTTGACACAAACGCTAATTATCTATTCCTCCTAGTTTACCCCTTTTCACCTGCCTGGTCACAATATATGTTTCCTCATGTTATACGTGACCCCATGTTGCGTGTTCCACACACCTTCCATATACGGCCTGCTATCACTCCAGGGCGAGGCATTAAGTCTGCACGTGGCCTCTTTTTAACACTATATAGACTACCCGTATGCATAGCAGTAGAGGCAGAAGAGTGGCGTATTTTGTATTGATGCAAATGGTTGCTTAGGAAGGGAGCAGCTTGTGCCGCGCTTGTGTTAATATAGTCAGGAAGTAGAAGCGCTGAATCAGGAATAATGTATTCACCAGACTACAGAAGGGACGGATTAGAAGGCCTGGTGATATATACACCCGGGTATGTACACTATGGACGCGCACAGGGGGTATGATTATGCCGACTTTAGTACTGTAGTATACATAGAAAAACATGCGTATAAACCACACCTTTAGTTTATCTATCTAGACGCACTGTTTTACGGTAGGCTTTAATACGTATAATTTTATTTCCGCAGTCAATAAAGCAAAGCAAGAGGCTGCTTGGTGTATTTAAAGGTGAAAGCCCCTATCCCCCCCCCAAAAAAAAAAACACAAAAGAAAACAAAAAAAAACCCAGCAACAACCCAACTCAGGCCTCCTAAAAAAATACAGACAGTCCCTTGAATATTATAGAATCCATTGGGCAAAAAGATATTTGGCGTACCCATGCCATCTTTTGTGCTGGGATGGCTAATGCAAGGGGTTATATCTTTTTTCATTTTTCACATTTCTGGAAGAAACCAGTTAAACCATATATTATCTACCAGATTGTTTCGTAAAAAACATGGATATGTGATGTATGTTAAGGAACAAGAATAAGAATAGAAAATGCTTATTGAAAAGATCTTTTTGGTTTTATTTTGGACGTACAGCTTAAAGTAACAGATGGAACTTTTGTCTTTGACATACACTTTTGAATGTTATCTAAGTAGGAAAAACAGATTCAGGCCTCTTTTAATTTCAATATGGTGACGATTATGACCATGGCTTGGTATTTAGCAAAAAAAAAGAGGGGGGTATACCCGTACCCACTTCTTCGGATCTCCGGTGTAGCTTATAGGATCGGCCCACAGTCAGGGTGCACTTATACGCGAGTGAAGCTTATACGCAAAGTTTACGGTACAGTTCAACACCTCCCCAAACCTGTCAGGCCTCAGTGGCTATATGCATAAGGTACTGGTCTGAAGTGTGCAAGGTCCATAGATCAAATCTTGCCAGGGGTATGCTTTGGTGGGAAAAACTGCCCCCCACCTTAGTTTAGCATGTATCTAAAAAAAACTTAGTTTAGCATGTATCTAAAAAGCCCGCTTAGTTAAGCATGTATCCAAAAGCTTGCAGAAAATTCTGCTTTACTTATGCCTTTTTAATGTGTAGGCCCTATTGATAAGAGAATATGAAATAGATACATTAGAAATTATTGCTGCCTTATGGACATTAGAGACAACATTGACACTTGAGCGGTTCAGGAGGAAGGCACTAGATGGGCTATGGTGACCGTTTGGTTAGGATTTGCTATAGTTCTATAAACCCCCAGAGGGGTGAGTACATGGATACCGGCTCTAATTCTGCTCGCAAATGACTGTTGGGATGGTCGGACAGAACCTTATTTTTTCTTTAAATTTAATTATCTATTGTTGGAATGGTCAGACACAACCCCATTTTCTCTGAAATTTAGCTATCTTTTTTTTCTCCACGTCTTGCGTAGAATATTCAGAAAGAGATGTAATTGGAGGAAGTGTGGAATGTTTCAGAAAATAGTTTAAGGTAATGGACAAGTCTAGCCTAGCTCTGTTACTGTCTAATACCATACAGTCTGGAAACTAATCCTATGCCCCAGTTGACAGGCAAATGGCGGAAGCTGACGCTGTTGGCAACATATCCAAATTCCAATTTGGACTGGTAATGACAGGGTATGTCCTTTATGGTGTTAAATAAACATCACCAGGAGACTGTTTCACCCCGAATGGTAATCATTTATGAAGCCTTGCAAATTCTTCATGGGTGCCATGCATGCATTAGGTATACGGGGGAGAGGCTACCCATGGTGGCCGCGGCCATCTTTAATTTGTCACCCGAGACCAGAGCATACACCAGGTGGCGGCATGTTCGGCCTTGTGGCGCCCCCTGTGGCCCAGGAGGGGTGACCCCCCCCCCCCCCCCACACACACACACAAATATCTCTGCACCCCCTACTGGCCCTAGAACTACAGAAGGACCTTGACCACCAAGTATTTTCCGATTTCGGTGTAGCAGGCTAGGCCTACCTCAGTATATCTGCTGCCAACCCCTATCTTAGAGCAAATGTGGGTTCTATAAGTCGCAGTGACAATGATACTTGTGCGTATATAACATCAAGCACTGTATGCATTAGACTACATAACATTGTTATTTGTCTATAATAACTTTGTATATATTGTGTCAGACAATAGAAAAAAACTATCCAAACCAATAAAATACATGTATTAATAGCGGGATACATAGCAAGGTGCTAAATGCTTTGAGATCGCCCATACATAGCCTACATATACGTGGTCGGCCTTGGTCAGCTCTCATCTACTCATTCAGTTCCCTAACCACCGCCCCCCAACTGTGAATTACAGAATCAATCATAATTGTCTCCTCTGACCAATGACTATAACTATCATATTTAACTTCTATAGTATTTGTGTGGCGACATGGCTGTTTCTTAAAATCAACAGGTGACATGGGGCTTAGTGACAAACGACAGGAGAAATAATAAGATAGTGACAAGGGCCATGAGCATTTCTTAAAATCGACAGGGGACATGGACATTTCTTAAAATCGACAGGAGGAATAGAAAGATACTGACAAGGGACATGGGGATTTCTTGAAATTGACAGGCGACATCTAGACCCCCAGCATTAACCAAATGGACTTCGCCATTAGTGATTTGGGGAGTGACTAGCGTGAATCTTTAGTTTACTCATCAGTAACAAAAAAGGAATACACATACTGACATAGCCAAAGGCTAGCCTTTTGTGCCTAGCGATGATAGGTACAGTCTACACATCAAACCTTTACTTTGGCTTTCTTGATGCCCCCCCCCTCCAGCCTCCACACACTGAAAACCTCAGGGTCGTCATTTTGACAATACCAAAACTGACAACTTTAGGTAGTCAAAGTGACCACCTTAGGTCGTCATTGTGACTACCCATTTGAGCCATTCAGACCAAAGTTGTCATAATGACGACCTTAGGTAGTCACAATAATTAGGTAGTCAGAATGACTACCTTAAGGTTGTTAATTTAGGTATTGTCCATTTGAAGACCTAAAGTCATCAGTAATGACAACTCTCAAGTCCTAGGTTGTCCCAATGACTACCCTATGGTACATAATTCTATTCCTCACTTGCTACTTATGGCATACTACTGCCACCTGGTTTTAATATTTGCATAACTATATCTGTCGTGAGATATACACTGGTGACAGGGAGCAGAGTGGTCTCTATACCTTTGGGGCCATCATTCTCACCCATTGGCAACTTATTTATAACAAGTAATGCTACTTAGTTCAAGAAAGACTGCACCAAATATGTGAAAAGGATGTCTCTCATTAAGAAGTGAACTAATTAGAGACTATATTCATACACCATTCTCCACTCCATCTGCCATTATTCATTATGACTACCTAGGTTGTCATAATGACTATGCTCCTTGCTCTGGGTTTTCAGTGCACCTCCAGGTGTGATGCACCTGTGAGATGCTCCTGTCACAGTTGCCCCCCCCTCCAGCCCTTCACACCTTCTAGCTGGTTGTGGCACTGGTCCCTACATACTTGTAATCAGTAGTACAGACATCAAAGTGGTCTCCCACAGTAAGCCTGTCCTTTGAGGTAGACATCTAATGTTTTCCTAGCAAGTTACCGACAATCTGTTGTGTTCATTTTAATGGCCATCTCTACTAACATAATTCATGGTCACCATGTACATGTACACAACCATGTGTGTTCCATGTCCCACGACTTGTGCCGCCACCTCACGGCTCAACCCTGCATATGCTACTAGCGCCCCCTGGTGGATGGTGGTGGAACGAGGGTATCCCTAGGTCGGTATAGGTACTCAACCATCTTTAAAAGCATTTGTGGGGTCTATAACGCATACAATTTAACACCACACAGTTTCTGCCAAGTGCCCCTATATATATAAGTATTGGCTGCAGCATAGGTATTCTGCACTAGCTGGATGTCCACTGGACAGCGCCATATTTGACTGGTTCCATTATGCACCCTCTCCTTTCCAGTCACTAGCTTCAGCAAATCATGTGGACCAGATCAGGGAGCTAAAGCTCTGCTTGGAGAGTGGAACTACTACATTCCCGGCATGCTAGGACACCTGCAATCTTTTTATTACCTGTCCAGGATAGGGTTGTGGTTAGGACAATGGACTCATGATCAGCAGTACCTAAGTTCAATTCCCCTCCAGGCTAATTGTGGTGACCATACCATGCACAAGGAAATCTCTTTTACTTAGGTCTGCCCCTGTGGTTGATCTGTTAGGGAACATGCCTTGGAGTTGGAAAATGTATTACCTTAGGTTCAACCCCATTGGTTGCAAAAGGTTGCACCAAAACGTTTTTGTAAAACATTTTATGAACGTTTGCAAAAGGTTTGGGTATAGTCTTTTGGTAACCACTTTTGGTAACCATCTATGTTATGCTAAAAGCCACATCAACCCGAACCCGGGACCCTGAGACTGGGAGTCCCAGGCTCTGCTGGTTGAGCTATAGAGGCTGATGGTAGATCCAGGTACAATAGGTAATATTTCTTATTGATTATCCTCATTAATTATCAATGCTAAATAATGGTACACTGTAATAGGGACCTTGAACCTACCCTTTACTGCTGCATGCACTCTTATTTGATATGGAGATGCAATTAGGGCCTCATGCTTGATAAGATCACAACGGGACGGTTTTAAGAATACACAGAGGATGCATTTAAGAATACGCAGTGAATGCATGTAGTGCATGAGAGAAGCCATATTTGCAGAAAAGGATTCACACATGTATGCTACCTTCTCCCCTCCCCCCCCCCCCCCCCCACTTTCGAAATACAGTAAAATCTCGTTATAAGGAGCAGCTTTTGGCATGGCGAATTTGCCCCTTGTAACCAACCTTCCTTGTAACCGATTTTTTTAATACAGTAAAACTTGGCTATAATGGGCATGGATATAATGAGCACTGGCTTATAATGAGTATCCCCCCCCCCCCCCCGGCCCGGCCACATCACAGGAAGAAGCGCTGACATAGGCAGTGTCCCCCTGCCCACTCCCAGCTCACAGGTCCATAAATCTGCTCCTCCACCACCCCCACCCCTACTAGGGATGGATTTGATTGTTAAAAGCTTTAATGCATACAATCTCAACTGAATCTAATGTCGCATGTCTTCCTTGATGCCATCCAATCAAGAAAAAAGTGCTCCGTGTAAACGATTTTTCATGGAAATTGCTCCTTATATCAGGGTTATTTTACTATAGAAATGTATGGAAAAGAAATTGGCAGGGCAAATATGCTCCTCATAACTGTTTGCTTCTTATATCCGTCCTCATTATAACGAGATTCTACTGTATTTCCCGACCCCTGTTGTTAAAAGAAATGACCACTCCCTTATATGGTTTACACTCTGTAAAATGCGAACACGAACTTATATATCTACAGGTTGGTGAATATGCACCGATCTCCCTATAAACTGGGGAATTTGTACAGGTTGGTGGATGGAGTTGGTATACAAATAATTGTAATTTAACACTAGGCAGATAGTACAACTGCATGGTTGGCAAAGAGGGAGGAGAGATATTGCATGGACAAAAAAAAACGATGACAATACAAACACTGTGGTGAACGACACACGTCGGAATAACATCTTCATCCTGTCTAAACACTGGACAATATTGGATTTCCTCTTGACTCGATAATCTCAATTGACTACCAAATATCTCCCTTCTAGACAGCTGCCTCAACTAAGGCTGCCGCTATCAAATCAAGGGTATTCCCTAGGGCCGCCACGGTTATTCAACGTCTCCATAGTTATTCAACGTCTGCAGGCACATGTCCTCTTATCTGGAGGATTCCCCATGGGTAATCGCTAATCAATATCTTGGAAGGAAGCATAGATCTCTAAATCCCTCCGTTATGCAGTATGCGGACCACATAGAAGCAAGTGATCAACGGAACAAGTATCATTCACTGCAATTGAGTGATATCAAAACCGGGAGCATGTATCACCCCAGACTTAGACTTTTAACACCTTTCATGGCCACCGTCATCTAGGCTCTAATCGACCGAAGCTATATAGGAAATGTATGGGCTTAGTCGGGCGAAATTCCCCAGTGGCCGATGGCCACAATCGGAGGTCAATGCATTGACTGACATTGACTACATTTTGCAGGTTATACCACAGAATTAATTCAGTTTAGTACGTAGAATACAGTATTCGTCTAAAACGTGCCTCATTGGTATATATAGGGCGTTTATTGGCGGGATGATGCTTTACTATGGAATACGATATGTTTCATAGAATTAATTAACATTTTGTCTGTTTATGAGCAGTTCTGTACCCGATCTTGGAATTTAAGCCGAGCAATAATTACACACGATTGCTTTCCTCGTAAAAGGCATTGTCTTTATCTCGTTATTAATTTGTTCACCGTAATGCCACACGCCCTGTAATTATCCCAACCCCACCATTTTGGACCGGCAGGGGGTACATTTTGAAGAGGTTAGTTCATTACAGTGTCCTGCTCTGCCCATCTGCATTCCCAGACAGGTCAAGTATCGCATAAACACATCAGGTTCATCAGGAAGTCGAAAAGGGGGAGGAGTTACATGGCAGAAAGGGCTGTAATGTGTGCGATACGGACGGGTTCTCACACCTATCTATATGTATATATGTATACCCTAATTAGTCTGCTGAATCTCTGTATATTAGGAACAATGATTCTACGTAAAATTAAAAGTGATTCTAGATAGAATTAACTGTAAGTATACGTAAAATTAACGGTGACCATTACTGCTAAAGAAAACGGTTAAAGTTACGTCCTGAAAGTTGCCAGTGAATCACTGTTATTTTGAGGACGTCTTTTTTTTTTACAGTGTAGAGCACATGTATTGCATGAGATCCAGGTGGGCAATGGGAATATTTAACTGCAAGGATAATGAACTGAAAGCTATTGTCAGTGATTCAACCTATGTTACTATTGTTAGGCCCATACACACATAATGGTTCTGGCTATAATGTCGCTGATTGTCAGTGTTTAAATAGAGACGGTTCACACATTATGGTTCGTCATACGCAGATGAAAGATAGCCACACAGCTGTGCTCAAACACATACATAATATAGATTATGTATGAGCTAAATGCACATCATCCTGCTGTGTGTCCTATTCAGTTGATCCCTATTCAATTTGTAATCCATTCCAATTCCTCCTGAATCAGTACTCTTTCTATAAAGCAAAATATCTTATGGATTTACTTGTGCATGGAGATGATATATGAATCCTATATTCATGATCATTGTGAAATGTTTACCCCCCAATCACAACCTGCTCCACTGAATGTATACACAGGCAACAAAGGCTGTGTTTGGTGAGTGATACTATTCTGGCCAGCCCCCTGTGTTTGGCATACATCCTCCCAGGCACGTGTGAGTAATCAGATGTAAACACAATTGAACTGCTTTCCCAACACAATACGTAATACCTTCGGCAGTATGCTATCATATGAGACCAAATCTGTTTGCTTTCAAGTTTCACAGTGCAGCTTCAGTGTGAGGCAAACATGGCCCCCTTTACTCCATACCACATGATTTAGATGCATTGGTTTCTAATACCCCCTAATCTATAATTCCGTTAGAAACCCCTAGCTTTGATATCATTCAGTTTTTTCTTCTATATATCAGACAAGCAGTTTCCACCGGGAAGGCGGTTGTCCTTATCTGATTATTTCTGAGTTCGGTCTGTTTTAACAATATCTCATCTATGTAGGTATTCAGGCTGCATATGCAACCTGATATAAGCAAGTCACCCATGCATGAATGTTGCAATGTTGTTGGATTTTTGTCTTAGTGAATACGCAATCATAGTGTGTACATAATTTGCGAGGTTGCAGGCCTAGCACAGTTAACAAAAATCGTTTTCCAGATGTCTGCAAACGTTTTGGAGGACACTTTTTTCATTCAAACTTATAGAAAACGTCTTCATCTAATCACGTTTAAACGTATGAAAATGTTTTACTTTGTTAGCTGGGAGACCTAATTGTCGCAACATCACTGTTCTCAGTTACAAACGGGTCATTTGCATGCTTTATTATTGTCTGCTCCACTTTTTCACCGATAGCGTTTCATATAAAGTCATCCACCCGGGGTCATCCATCAAACTGACTTCCAAAGGGACTCTATTCAACATTAAACGGGCTATCGGATTAAATATGAATGTTTACAAAGTAGGGGCTTCTGTGTCGGGTCTGGGTGAATATAACAATATATATCTGGGGGTACAGTGCATTATGTAAAGAGGGGAAACATTATTTCATGGTACCGCACCTTGTACTTATACATATATTAATGTATACATTTCCCACCATGATTGTAGAGAAGGCGAGGGTTTCCTACAGAAACGATTTAGTGTCTTGGGGCAGCGGGCCTGTTCCGCTGACGTGAAACAGGTCATGCTATTGGAAATCGATGATCGCCAAGGCCAAAGACATAATTAATAGTTTTTCTAACATGTGGGCTCCCAGGGGATGGTGGAGATTTTGCAGTGCAGATTATAGATATCACCATAGTGAATAGTATTCAATGATCCTCTCATTCTCCCATGTTATACCATTGAATGATTTCCCAAATTCAATATGGTCTCAACTGTGCAGAATAGTGTTCTAAGATATAAAGCCATTTTGCAGTTACCCTATATGCATGTATGAATACATCACAAAGTGCTGTTGCTTCCCAGGTACTACAAGTACAATGCCATATATGGCGCTGCCAGTGTCGGTTCGTATTGAACCGTATACACACACATATCTAGAGAGGGAGGTGCAATTTTGCCACTGTCTGACTGAAATACCATGTCCATCTGAATGACGTCTGTTGTCCATTCACACACCTTTCTCCTCTATCTTGTGGATTAAGCATACCTAAGCGTATTCATTGACACCCCTCCATTTCCCTTCTTCCTCCACATTGTTAGAGCAGTCCAGTGGAAGAGTAATGGACATAGGGCCTACATCCAGGAGTTAGATTTGCTTCTCCATGCATCCGGTACACCTTTGCCAAAGCGTTTTATGATGAGGACCAGCATATACCTATATCCATTGTGTTTATAGGGGCGCACATATACATACTTAATACCCCTCCCCATATACAAGCTACGATTGAACACTGGGCCTGGAATCTGTAGTTAGCTGATCCATCATGGCCGCCGGTGGTTTAGTAATGCTAACATATTTTATCTATTTGTACTGTAAATACTTGATATTCTTACATGATAGTTGGTAGAATCTTAGTTTAAATATATGTAGTCATGTTGGTAACTGCTAGCCTCATTAAATCAATGCAATAAAAGATAAATCAGCCTGAAATAAAGATTGAAGACGAGGCTAACTATGTTGATGTGACTAGGCTAACTCAGTCTGTTGTTAGAAGCAATGACTAGGCTAACTAAGTAAAAAGTACTCGGCAAATAATCCTATACACATTTTGTCCCTTTACAGTCACAAGGGACAAGGTACCAATAATGTCCTGTTGTGAGTTCTAGCCAGCCCAGGGTGGTCTCCTGAAGATATGTGTGACCCGTTTCAATAAAATGGGTCGGCAGTCATACTTTAAAGAGCCTAGATAATTATGGCCTCTTTAAGTAGTATAGGGTGGAAAAATGTAAATGTTTGAAAAATGAGTTTTTGACATTTTTCTAACATATGAATAGTTATCTTATGAAATGATAAGGTACAAACCAGATTTCAACACCCATTATTCCAAAAATGATGGCCATATGATTTATAATTGTATTGTATAATATTGTTAATATCTAATTTAAATGTTAATTATCTCATTTTAATTAGTTTCCATTTAATTCAACAAAAATGTATCAAAAATATTGCCAAAGGGTCAAGAGGCCTGTGAAATTGTGTCGATTTTTGTGCATATAGAATATATTAGGGCCCTATAAAAAGGTCTGTGTCCGTCCATTTTTAAATGGGCTGTGTCGCCTGTGTCGATTTTTAAAAGGGCTGTGTCGCAGTGTCGCCACCCAGTGGGCACAGAACGTTGAATTAACATTGATAAATGGTTGACAATGTTGATTCAATTTTGATTTATTGTTGATTCAACGTTGAACTGCTTTTTGTGCCCACAGGGCAGTGTCGATTTTTACCCATTTAATAATATCATACAATCTTGTCATCTTCCCAGAAGGCCTGGATCCTTTAGTTGAAAATGGGTTATTTTAGCATGGAAATTGTTCTTTATGTGTACCACATGAGGCCATTGGTACTAAGTATAGAAGGATATAAACACCATGACAGTTTCTACAATCTCATGATGATGAATGCTATGTGACTGTTGTTATATCTCTTTCATTGAGATACATATCACAATTGTGTGGCCGGTTTTTAGCCAGAGACCGGGCGGTCATTGTGGCCCCCCCTGGAGGGTACCACACACTCTCCAGGTATAATATAAATATATTATGCCTCCTCCACACCACCTTGTGTTAAACATACACACTACCCCCTCCTACTTCCGTTCCCACCGGCCTTACTTCCGCCCTCACCACCATTGTCCATTCTCCTTCCAACCATCCTACCATACACTACTATTACAGTTTTTGTGTCCAGTGACCCTTCCTTACCGCTAACATCCAGTCTACATTTACACCACCTGCTTGAAATCCACAAACCATATGTTATAGCAGTGTGGTGCTTTTACCTGGATGTTACATAAAAAAGGAGGATTACTGCGGATTGAGAATACGAATCTGGTCACACACCGGCAGCCACCACCCAGCCATGGGGCGCTCACCTGACCGACCCACACGCCGGAGGAGGCCGCCCACGCGCCTCTCCACCTCCAAGCAAAAGGAGGAAGACGAGAAAAAGAAAAGGGAAAGTAAGGCAAGTAAGAAAACCCGCAATTCTGAAAAACCTAAAAAACCCACTCAGGCAGTAAGAGTTGCCACCCTTGAATCAGATGTGACAGCTGTCAAATCTGACATTGCCCAGGTTAAGACCTCTGTATCTGGCATTAGTGACCAGCTCAGCAAAATTGCAAAATTTTTCGAACCCGCTGAAAAACCAATTGGTGAGGGGGCCGACAAAACTGGGACTGCTGCTGACACCAGTCAGCAGAAGCCCAAAGACACCTCCACAAACACCACATTGTCTGCGTCAAAATTGCTAGAAAAAATCAATGGGGCCCCACACAAGTCTATCCTTTCAAAATCAAAAAATGATAAAAAGGAAGACCCCAAAAGCACGTCGGTTGTCTCCAACACGTCCACAAAGCCAAAAGGTGGTAACGTGTCCAAAGCATCCCGTGCATCAAGGGCATCCAATAAGACTAAGGGCTCTAGTACATCTAAGTCTCAGGTCTCTATAGAGACGGTAGAATCTACACAAAGTGATATGTCATCTGTGTTCTCAAACTCTGACGTGTCTAAACAACCCCTCAAAGCTTCCACTCCAGTGAAACGGCGTCACCAGAAGTCGTCACGGTCCAACAGATCGAGGCATCGATCTAGGTCAACATCCAGGGACCGACGACACAAGTCCCACAAGTCCAACAAGTCCAGCCACCGCCGCCGGCGCCACTCCAGCACCTGCACCAGCGACTCCAGCGTGGACTCCAGGCAGGGGTCCCCCAGGAAGAGGTCACGCCCGGCGACGGCCCTGCCTGACAAACTCTACACTCAGCACTTCCTCCAGAAGGAGGAGTACATACAGAAGGACTCAGATGGTAAGGCTATCCTCATGACAAACTTGAAGGGGAAACTTATCCATAAGCCATATATGTACATGCAGCGGGAGGGAGTTGTCACACTCAAGCAGAAACTAGACCTCAGAACCAATATTGGCTCGATGGAGTATGTCACGTGCACCCTGAAATTGTTAAAAGACAAAGACGCGGTGGCCCCCAAAGACAAAGACCCCATCCTAGACCATTTGATCGATGTAACCCGGGATCTACAACATAGAAAGTGGGAACCAGTAAGAAAATGGTCCCAGGCAGTATGGGACGGCATCGAGAACGATGACTTTAAATGGTCACATACCCAGGCTATCCAGAACACCAGGTTCAATGCAGCCCTCATGGGGACACAAGGGGAGGCTCAGAGCAACAAACACACACCAAACAACAAACAGGACGGTTCCGTCCCCGAGAAGGTGTGTAGAGACTATAATACAGAAAGGGGTTGTAGGTTTAACGGATCCCACACACACAACTCCACTAACTTTGTACACTACTGTGCCCTGTGTTGGAAGGCAGGTAAGAGGAGGACCCACCCCCTCAACCTGTGTGACTTCCGCCAGCGGGATGGTGCCGAAGTGCCACGCCCCCCGCAGCACCAACAACAACAACACGGCCCCCCGCCCCCACACGGCCAGTGGTACCCATCGACCCATCAGGGAAACATGCACCAGTATCCAAAAAACGGACAGTAGGCGCCGCCTCCCACATCCAAGAGGGGCCGGTGCCTGTTGTAAGTTGTGTAAATAAGTTTCTACACCTACGTGATGAACATGTTAACCAGAATGAACATTTGTATTTGCAACAGCAGCGTGTTGACTCCCCGAGATCGGCGGGGGAATACCCCCACGCACAGACCTCTGACGTAGAACGCGGCGGGGGAAATCCCGGCTCCGCGAAGCCTGCCGCCGGACCTCGGGAATCCCCCTGCGATGACGTCACACGCCGCAACGAGGGGCGCCCCCGCTCCGCGAAGCGGGATGACGTCACCACTCCGACTGTAGCTGGTTGCCGGTCGCCTCCACGCGCCCAAAACCAGCCCCAGCAAAACAAAGATGGCGGCCCCCATGCGGACCGACACCCGAATGACTTTACGGTTTCGCAGAAAGCACAAAAAGCACACGCTCCTGCGACAACTTCACGAAACCCACTGCAACATGAAACAGCGGCGGACACCAACATGGCGGTGGGACAACCTGAATCTACAGCCTGCCCCCCGCCCACAGTGCACGACAGCAACAACCCACGACCCGACGAAGGTACAGTGCCTACACATGTTTGTGATATTGTTGACTTCAATGCAATTAAAAACATGTGCGCATCCAACAACTGGGACCCCAAAGTTGATGGAAATCCAAATCAGTTCAGACAACACCGCTTATCACAATGGCCGGACGTGATTAACGAAATTAAGGAACAAGACTTTGCAAAATTATACACTGCGGTCCGTGCCACCGGGGTCCCAAATGCCATGGGGGCCCGCATCCCGGTTCAGACATCACTCTCACTCGATACATGGAGGGAACTTCTTCCAAATTCTAAAGACAATGCCCAGCTCTTGGAATTCATGGAGTTCGGGTTTCCCCTCGGGTATATGGGGCCAACATCAGATACCCGCGACATACCCAATCATGCCAGTGCCCTGAAGTTCCCCGCCCATGTAGACACGTTCATAAAGGAGGAGATGGAGTTGGGGGCGATGAAGGGCCCCTTCACTGCCCCCCCCTTCACTCCCTGGGCCCATGTCGCCCCCCTCATGACGAGGGAGAAGGCTGACCCTAAAAAAAGGCGGATCATCACCGACATGACATTCCCCATTGAGCGGTCGGTGAACGCATACATATTTAAGAACTGTGTATACGGCCAGGAACGTCAACACTCCCTCCCAACGGTCGACTCATTTGTTAAAGACCTCATTGACATTGGACCCCATGCATACATGGCCTCACTGGACATTTCTAGGGCCTATAAGAACTTTGTTTCCGATGCCATGGATTGGCCCTTGTTGTGTATGTCATGGAGGGGCCAATATATGGTGGACATCTCTATGCCTTTTGGCGCCCGAGCGTCCTCGTGCCACATGCAGAGAGTAGCTAATGCCATTATATCCATACTTGAAACCAAAAACATCAAAGCTAAAATGTATCTTGACGACCTCATAATTGTTGCAGACTCCCTACAGAAAGCCACTGCACACTATGAGGTCACCAGGGAAATCATCAAGGCCTTGGGCCTCCCAGAAGCACTGGACAAGGCCCAACCCCCGACAAAGGTGATAACGTGGCTCGGTATACAGATCGACTCCAAGGCAATGACTCTCTCCATACCGGACGCCAAGATCACACAGACTCTCAGGAAGGTGAGTTACGCCCTCACGAGGCGCTCCATGTTTAAAAAATGCCTCCAGAGCCTCTTGGGTAGCCTCCTCCATGTCGCAAAATGTGTGGCCCCCGCACGTCTGTTCGTCAGCCGTGCCCTCGACACACTCAGGTCCCTGCGCTCCAAACATGTCAACATTAACAGTGAAATGCGCAAGGATCTGAGGTGGTTCCTGGAGTTCTGCGGCGAATGGAACGGGGTCGCCATCATCCCCACTGAACACTATGACATAGACATCTACGTAGACGCATGCGGGTCAGGGGTGGGGGCATATGCTGGCAACCAGGCATACAGACTCCAAGTAGCAGATCCCAATGACCCGGTCTCCAACATCGCCCATCTTGAATCTGCTAACGTCATCATTGCTCTCCACACATTTCTTAACTCTGAGCATGAGGGCAAAAAGATCAGGGTGCACTGTGACAATTCCGGGGCAGTTGATGTGTACTCTAATGGGAAGGGGCAGGATCGCATTCTCATTGACCTAGCTAGGGCCGCCTGGATGGTTGAAGCCAGGATGTCAGTATCCATTGACTTTGTACACATAGCTGGAGTTAAGAACATTGTAGCTGATAGACTTAGCAGGTCACACCTCAGTAAAGCTGCAAAGCAAAGTGCAGACAAAATCATTGAACTACACCAGCTTAACATGGTTGAACCTTGTACTCACATACTCTACAATGTGTCCCCCTCTCTTGTATCCAGCTCAGGGCTACAACTACCTACAGTGGAGGGCGGCACGACGGCAGCGAGTGGCGAGGGCAGAGGGCACCGAGAAGGGCAGGAGGACGTCCGTCACCCAATACCTCCTCTTCTGCCGCCGCATGCTGATCCCACCACTGGATCCGGTATACCAGGACATATGTGCGTGGATCGAGTATCTAGTGGACCATGGCATAGGCCCACTCACCATCAAGAACAAGGTCAGCCACATCAGAGTGTATTGCAGCCTAGCCGGGGTCAAGGCCCGGGCCCTCAACCACCCGAGGGTAACCAGGGCCCTCGATGCACTCATGAGAGACAAGGGGTTCAAACACAGGGCGACCACCGCCATCCCAGTGTCAGTCATCAAAAAGGTGGTCCTCTCCCTCCCCAAAACCTCCGAGGGAAGGGCAGTCAGGGCAGCAGTCCTACTAATGTATCATGCTGCCCTCAGACAGTCAGAGGTCCTCCCAGTGACAGTGGTGAGATGGGAAGGTACAAAGCACCCCACGCGAGGAGACATGGTTATGACAAAGGATTCTCTTACGCTCAATATAAAATGGGCCAAGAACTTGCAGGGGTACACACAAGCAAAAAGGGTGGTACTGAGTCGGGCAGAGGACCCTCGAGTCTGTGTGGTGGCGGCCATGACAGCCCACATCACAGACCAGCCCACTCAGATCCCAACTCAACCCTTACTGGTGTTCCCAAACTCACGACGCCCCATACCAGTGTCTTATGTAAGGAAGGTATGGCAAGCAACAGTGAAGGCCCTCGGCCTCTCAGCCCTCGGATATACGCTGCACTCCCTCCGCCGGGCTGCAGCCACTCAGGCCCACCAGTCGGGCTGCCCAGAGCTGGACATTCAGGCATACGGGGGCTGGGCATCAAATGCCCACAGGACATACATAAAAACTCACAGGACCGACAAGGTCAACCAGGCCCTTGTCAGGGCAATCTCAGACGCCTAAAACTGTGACCATGACATAATCAAACAACAATCAATTTTACCATACCATTTTAATCAGTCAATTACATTGTATCCCACCACCACCCACTAAAATCACCTCCAAAATATAAATTATTTTCTTGGCCTTTTTTGGCCCATTATCAGGTATATATTCCAACAAAATAATATTGTCTATATCATTCATTCGTATCATTGTATATTTTACGTCATAAAATCAATTCTATTAAAAGTATTTTATTTACCCCAATACATGTCGTGTTGTCTCTCTGGGGGGGTTACGTCACAATGGTGTGGCCGGTCTTTAGCCAGAGACCGGGCGGTCATTGTGGCCCCCCCTGGAGGGTACCACACACTCTCCAGGTATAATATAAATATATTATGCCTCCTCCACACCACCTTGTGTTAAACATACACACTACCCCCTCCTACTTCCGTTCCCACCGGCCTTACTTCCGCCCTCACCACCATTGTCCATTCTCCTTCCAACCATCCTACCATACACTACTATTACAGTTTCCCTCCCACCCACACCTAATATTCATCAATATATTATCATATATTCATCTTCAATAGTTAACACTATTCTCTCATATATTCCATTATCAGGTATATATTCCAACAAAATAATATTGTCTATATCATTCATTCGTATCATTGTATATTTTACGTCATAAAATCAATTCTATTAAAAGTATTTTATTTACCCCAATACATGTCGTGTTGTCTCTCTGGGGGGGTTACGTCACAATGACATGTATTATACTGCCTTTTCACACGCCTAGCTGAGTACCTCAAACCACCAATGTGTCATTTCCCATGGTCAATATGGTTGTTACAGTGTTAGATATGTTTAGGGTTTGTTATATAAAGACCTAATGCTGGGTTTCACTTTTGTAAGATAAAGACAATTTTGTCAGATAAAGGCCCCATAGCTCTCCATTGGCTGAGGTGTTGAGTGCTACCCATGTGTTGTTGAGTGGGGGAGTTGTTCTGCCTGTCTTACAAGTTACAGGTGGGTAAATAGGTTGGACTTTCACATGAGTGTATACCATGTAATTTGATTTGACTAGTATGACATGAGGTGAAATGCAGTGCTAACAGTTCAGTAAGGCCTCTGGTTGCATGGTTGGTATATATACTCAAAGTATGCATAAACAGCCAAGGGCAATCCATGTAAATGGCATATTATAGGCTTCTTTCTGTATAATCTTGCACTGAAAACCCAATGGGGGTCTAAAGTGGTCACTACTGACCACTTTTGGGTGGTCGTGGTGATGGTGTCCTGAGGGAGTACCCCGTGGTCACTAGCGTGGGCATACGTGACCACCCTGGGTGGTCACCTATGAACACCTTTCTAACCTAGACATTTTTTGAGGAGTAGTCTATTTTTCTGCATAATGAAGCAAACCTTTCAGCTATTTTCATAATTCCCCCCTCTTCCCACCACCAATCCACATCTGAGAGCGCATTATAGCCCTGGTCAAAGGCCCAATAAGGCATATGTGTGTATAGCTGTATACCAGCCACTCCTCAGACTTGTAGCTATGGTTTCAGGGACACATGAGGTGTCTATGCTTACACATACATGTTTCTGGTAATTCTGGCATGCTTTTCTTTTAAATCCTTGGCATCAACTCATGTTCCAAATAATCTTTATATCCCCCATTTTATGGAAACCTATGATCCAGATTAATATAAGTATTAATTAAAAGATCACCTGGAGTAGATGCTGCATATAACACTGTTGTATAGCAGGGCCACCTTGTGTCAAAATCATATTCTTACAATGACCACCTAGGGTCATCACAATGATCACTCCAGGTGATCAACTGGGCATGACCACCCAAAGTGGGCAGCATTGACCACCTATATCCAGACCTGGGTTTTCAGTTTATATCAGCCACTCCTCACACTTGTAGCTATTGTTTCAGGGACACATGAGGTGTCTATGCGTACACATACATGTTTCTGGTAATTCTGGCATGCTTTCCTTTTAAATTTCTGGCATCAACTCATGCTCCAAATAATCTTTATATCCTCAATTTTATGGACACCTATGATCCAGATTAGTATAGGTATTAATTAAGAGATTGCCTGGAGTAGATGCTGCATATAACACTGTTGTATAGTAGGGCCACCTAGTGGCAAAATCATGTTCTTACAATGACCACCTTGGGTCATCACAATGATCACTCCAGGTGGTCAACTGGGCATGACCACCCAAAGTAGTCAACAGTGACCACCTATATCCAGGCCTGGGATTTCAGTGTGCATTTTGAGTTAGCCTCGTCCTTTATAATTAACCTAGTACATGCAACATGATCCTTGTTATGGGTCAATTACTTGTCAATTATGCAGCTGGCTCTTCTTCTGTTATGCTTTACATACACTATGTTATATCTCAATACCAATATAACTAATGCACATCCCATAAGGGTCCTAAACCGGCACTGAGTGGTCATTTTATATCATCATAGGTTCATCTAACCCATTCACCAGTAACTTAGTTAGCCTAGTCATGTATTTGTAGTTACCCTAGTACTTGTTATGAAGGCCAATGTAGTTAGCCTAGTCATCCATACAAAAAAATTCATTATTTCCTGCTCTTACAGACCACTATACCCCAAAACCATTAGTGCACTATATAATACATGGCCATAGCCACCAACACATAACTTTACAATGTTCAACTCCCTATAAATACTGTGCAATCACCCCCTTTCTGCTTACAAACACAACCACCCACTATAAGTGATGAGCTAACTATTGACTGTTCCTACAGTGATAGTAAAGTGTACTATATCAACAAATTTACCCCCACTGCTGGCACCCTTCACCCCTTACCGCACGATACAGCAGTAACCGACCCAGTACCCCCCCCCCCCCCCCCCCCCCCCGGTGATACCCCGTAACCTGCTTGTTGTGGGATGGCTTACGTGCAGGGAGTCATAAAGGCATTTCCCCATGCAAGTGAACTCGTCTCGTGCTCTCCGTCTAACAGAATGTATCTATACCTTATACGATATAACCCGGATAGGATGCCCCTATGATAATAACGGAATGTTTATTAGTGACTAACGTATACACTGATGCATTGGCCTTGAGGAAAGATACCGCCGAGTGCATTATGCTTCAATCCCGCGAAGCTGCTAAACCCTTGCCCGGGGATATGGCCCTTTCCTGTCACAACTGCATGGGGAGGGAGTGGGTGGGTGGTCTGGCATACCCAAAGGGGCCGCTCCACTGTGGTCGCAGCGAGCTGCTCCTTCAAACAGGAGCAGCTGGCAGTGTTGGGGGAGGACCCATGTGACCAGTGCCAATTAGGGGGGTCCTGGAGAGGGGCGGCAAGTGGCTGCGTGCATGCAGCAACAATACTCGTGACATCATGTGTGTACTCCGTACCGCTTCCTTGAGGGGTAGGGGAGAGCAGCAGGGCGCAGATGGCCATGCTGTGTGTTTCAGACTACCCTGGAATGACGGCAAAAGCAATGGTTTTCTGAACACCTGCCTATACTGGAAGTGCTAGCAGGAGCTTAGGGCAGCAGCAGCAGCAGCAGTAGCTGTAGCAGCACAAGGAACAGGAACAGCTGGAACAGCAGTCTTCACCCACCGAGGCCTGTATAAGGACACGCCCCCTTCTCATTCCTCCCTCCACAAACATAATACACTAAACCCTCACACTCTCAGTAGCACATTGTATTGACAAGAATTCAAACACTTACATAGAAATGCCGCCTCTGCCTGGTCACTGGCATCAATGGCAATGACAACGATCCTCTCCGGGGTGCCCATGGTGGTGTGATGGTGGCGGGTGCAGTATATAGGTGAAGGTATTATAAGGTGCAGGTTCTAGTAGTACCTAGGGGTGTGGTGGTGAAGGCTAGAGGTGGAGGGTGGTGAGTGCCGACAGACGACTGACGGGCACAGACCCTGCTGCTGCTACTGCTGCTACAACTACTGCCGGGTGTGTCGCCTCACTGACTGACACGAGCCCACTGCCCGCCCGACGGAGGGACAGACTCTGCCTCTTCCTCCTCCCCCTGGCGCTGCCTTTGCAGACAGTGCCGTGTATGGCGCGCCGTTACCGCAAAATACTAGTAAATTCCTCCAGTACAGGTTCTCCGTACTGCTTCCTTGAGGGGTCAATGTTCTCAAATTCTAGGGTAATAGTAATACGAGGGGTTTTGAAAATATAATACAGTGGTAACATCAACATATTCAGACCCCATGTGCGGGTTATAGGATTCACCCGAAGTCGGGGTGCGGGTTATACACGCGAATTTATGGAACATGTACTAGGCCTAGATGCTGACGACGCGGGTGCCGATTCCACGCCACAAATCAACCATTTCGGATAACATGTATACATGTAATAACTGAATAGACAGGGCCCATTGAAAATGGAAGTACATGCATGTATGCCCTTCCCAACTAGACCGGAAGCTCTCCACGTTTGCAGAAAAATAAAAGTATTTTACCAAATTAGTAGATTGATGGAACTTGATGTTACACATGAAGAAGGGGGAAGGCCTTTACATAACAATATTCATTCCCCTGGGCCAGGTGGTGAGACTCTCTGTGCGGATAGCTCACCATAACGTCATGAGCAGCTCCCCTGGAATTGCGCCCCGGCCTTTAGATGAGTCGAGGGCTCAATGCAACATTCACATATACCTACCGTCAATTCACTATAGCTTCAAGGAATAAACGATGTAGGGAAATGGTAACCGTCCGTCTATAAGTACCATGTGATGTAGGCTACAGGTGAGTCGCTGTATAAGTGTTATAAGCCAAGGATATGGTAACTGTCCTTTGAGCCGAGGATAGTTACCATCGTCCAAGGCGTACAACACCTATACATGTAGCCACTCACACATATCCATATCTCACTTATACCTAGTGATTGGTTTGTACACATCATACAGAGAGGCAATTTCTTTGGTTCCCCCATGCCAACTATGGTATACAATTCGTTTTACAGCAATTATTGGCGGACATGCGCTTTCCTTCTCGGAGCTGCAGCCCATGCCAATGTAATACATGTAAAACAGTGCCATGGGGTGTAACCGTAAAACAAATTGTACCATAGTTGGCATGGAAAAATCCTATAAGCCGAATCTGCGGTTTGATTGTAGTCAATTTAATACATTTAATATACTTTCAAAGGCTCTCGTATAAGCCGCGCCCTATAATTTATAAGCATGTCTGGTATTGAATTAAAGCTGCTTCCAATTCGCGTACAAGCGGCGTCTTTACGGTGCACATAATTGTGTAATATTATATGTGCGCAATTATAATATTATTATAATGATGTAGGATTATATATTATCAAATATCTAATTATTGGATCTGCTATACCGGGTATTGTGTACTAGGAAATCGTTTGTAGATGAAATACCATTGTTTAATGTTTTAGTGCCTCTTTTTAACCATTGTGACAGAGACTGGGAGTCAGTCTACCTGGCAGCGCCCTTCACTCGGTAGTTTCCGCTCGGATTCGGAAGTGGATATATCGATGTGCTGCTCGCTCGGGGGGGGGGGGCACATGGTATGTTTTGTACACGGGGGTATGGTTAGCCTTTGATTGTTTAAGCAAGGGTTCCGAAATCCGTGTATCCAAATGTTCATTTTTAACATATTCCTGTAGCCAAGTGTCCCTTTTTGTCATGCAATATACCTGCCAAAATGGTTGTTTTTGACCAAATTCCCTCCAACTTTACAGTTATATATCCGGCCAAATGTCATTAAACATAGACACTTTTCACCACTTCCATCTGAACAATGCTCACGCTTCAGCTAAATGTCTAAAACAAAGGCACTTTTGACCAAACTGCCTCTTAACTCTTCCTTTACCACGCTCCACATAAAGATACCCCTCCCAAGACCAATTTTTTTCAAATGAAATTCAAATGGGATATTGTCATTTAGGAAATGGCCGAACCTTTTAGAAACTGAAAGAATTTTGTAAATATCCAAACTAGAAGTATATCTATGATAAAATGAACAATATTGGATAACCAGAAAGTAAGATACCCAAATGGCCCTAGGTGTTCCAATTAGGGAGATTAAGCCATATTTAAAATTAAAAAATGGCTTATTCTAATGTATATGTTGCCATTGAAACTTACATTTAGGCCAGAATGCATTAAAATAGATTTAAACTTTTGGTACCATCTTTTTCAGTATGAAAAATTAGACATAACCATTTTTCACCCATTAAACAATATTGTTTGACATTTTTCGTGATTTTTGCCTTAAATATTGCTCAAATCATATTGAAAATGAGTTAAATATCATCCAAGTTGAGATGCCCAGCATTTCTAAGATATTGAATGTTTGTACAAACCGATTAAGATATGCAGAGACAATATGCCATAGACTACTCTCAGAAAAAATCATGGGATTCTACCAACTTTTAGGCAAATCACAGGGTGTCAAAAATCGGCCAAAATCGGCCCAAAATCGGCGAGTAACTCGCAATAATGCGTGTACGGTCCTGTACTGTAAACTCGCAATAATGCGTGTACGGTAAAGTAAGGGTTAAATACCAAAGGCAATGGTTATCAGCGCACCCCAATAGCGAGTACCCCCCATCACACCCCGGGGCTGCTCAGCCAGCACCACAATAGGCCAACATGTTATGAGGTTCACATGCCCTCATAGCCTGCATGTTGGCACATTCCCTAAGCTGACGTATAGCTGCAAGATCTGAGGATAGGTCAATGCCCCCCAGTACAGTGTGAGCTCATGGGAATGGGACAGGGTGAGCAGGTATAGGGAAGAGTACATGTGGTGGGTAGGGTGAAGTCCACATTGATTTTTAACGGCTAAACAATCCTTTAGAAATAAAGATTTAAAAAAATGCAGGTGTGCTATTCAATAAGCCCTCTGAGACAACCCTGTAGGGGGGGGGGGCATACACGTATGTGTGATATGGACAGGCATCTCAATACAATTAAGTTATCTCGTTGTTGTTTTTGTATTTGCAGCAGCTATAATAAACCGTCCATTGCCAATTTGTTATAAAAATGAAAACAACGTCTTCATCACTTGACAAGAAGGTATACAGTCTGGATTTTCACAGGGAATAGTGCCAATCATGGTGAATATTTGGTAAACACAAAACCAGGACACAGACTACACAATTTTTGTTGCAATGAGTTCTCGTAAACCATGACTGGCTCACACAGGCCTCTGGAATATAGGTTAACCTTCCTACACTAATCATAAACACAGAATGTGTCAGGTCAGACGTTGATCCATGTACATGTGATGCTGGTCGGTTTTACCAATGAATAACGTAAAAACTGTGTGACTTTTTAGTATAAAATTAATTTGGTTCTAAGGAGATTTTCAAGGTATGTTTTCGGTTTTGTGTCACTGGTGAACTTTTACGAAATTAGGATCAAAAGCTCTATATCCAGTTATGAATAATAGAATTCATCGCAACATGAAGGCGCTATATTTTTGACGATTTCCTGACATTTAAATAGGTCGCGTTGAGGTTGTAGTTCCAGTCATCCTATAGGGCAGGAAGGGCCAAATAGGGCAAGGGACGGTGAGATGGGGGGGGGGGGGGAGGGGGGCTTCCATAGAGTATTGTAGACACAATGTACAAAGCCTCTGGGAGGTGGAGGGGTGCTTTATGGTCTGGGGTCTCCCCACCCCCTCCCCTGGACAACACTCCCTCTCCCAGCTGAGAAGACCGCAATCACCTGCAGAGGTCTGATAACGCCAACCAGAGCCCCCTCTGTCCCCACCCCTTCTCTCTCACTCTCTGTTATCACACCATTCCAATCTTATCAATCTACTATCCACCAGCTGCCTACTGTGACTTGGTCGATTGAGGAGAAACTCTCTAATTTTGTGTAAAGACTGTGTCCTGTAACACTTGATTTAAATAAGGCCGATGTTATGCATCATCCTATACGTATAATAACAACTTATATCATGTTATATAGAGATGTAAGCTTGCGAAAAGGATGCACATAGTCTTACCCCTTCATATGCACATACCTCATTCGGGAACGTTCACGAATGGTGCCAATTTGTTTTGCTTCTCTTTAAATACATCTCCCACACCCTTCTCACTAATCATTTCTGGATGTTCTTGTACGAAGGGACCACCCCCCCCCCCCCATAATAATAAGATAGACCTATACTCACGTATATGTGGTAGAATTAAATGGAACTTGAATATAGAGGGTTTATTACCCGGGGTTTATTATACACATTGCCAATGTCCTTGATTGGTTATATCAGCACCGGCCTATACTCGGCAGAAAATATCTATACAGCGGAACTGCCATGCAAATTCGTTAATCAATAATCAGCTATATGTAGTCGATACCAGAAGGAAGACATGTTTATATGCCTCCACGACACACATGTGAGTTATAGACAAAGGGATTCTGAGTGTAGGCCGCCAGTAACAGAGGTAAACATGTGTCACCAGCCAGGTCAGAAGGGATATCCGGGGTATTATAATGAGCTATTTGGCCTAAAATGATCTATAATTACGAGTGAACTCTTGTTTAGTCGACATACAGTTTTGTGAGAATCCCTTCTCAAGTATGGCTTGATATCATTATGTATTACATCATGGTACTCAGATCTGCCTGACTAAGTCTTCTGTGGAGAAGTACTGTATAATTATTGTATTCCATGGGTTCTTAGTGATACCTGTAGCTTCAATAAGAAGTTCAAAACAACCGTCTAACACAAAGGTCTGGCATAGGGTCCTATGTTGTGAGGGGATATAGATGAACTGGGTCAGTTTTTATATTGAGGTTAGTACGTGATGGTTCACAGGGCCGACCAAAACAAGTAGTGACGTAGTTATCTTCATCTGTATACAAAACATGGGTCTATCATAGACCCCGGGTCATAGACCTATATGACACCATGCACGTAGGCCATACTACAGGCAATTATGTGTCTCATGTCTATGTGACACGAGGCAACCTAAGTGGCTAAGGCTCCATACATATGTATAGATAGTAGGTAGATAGATAGATTGCTGTGCTGTACAGTTTAATCACCTCTCATTCCCTCGAATTTGACTTACATTTGACATAGGCCTATGTGACATATTTGAGCCTATGATGCGACTTTTCAAGTTTTGGCGTGCCTGAATTAAGTTGCACCAATACACCGAGCATGTGTATTAGGTACCATGGCACCCCCTATTGAACCCTTTAATACTGGCCATAAAACGTAGGCTTATTCCACTATCCCCTATCCTTTCAATACAATATTGCCATAGCGTGTGGAACACATTTCAGTAGGATTTACAAAATACATGTAGAATTTTCAGATACAGTGTATATGCTACTAACTTTAAACGTACCTGATGTAGGTAGGTATAAATATCAAATTCGCATATCTTTCCATCTACTTTCAGTAGAAAGTCTGTGTCATAGAGGGGTAGTTAACTCCATAGTCAACTCTGACCTAGAGGCCAGCGCTCGAGGCAGCGATAAAATCACTGGGGCCGCCGAGCAATACCCGCGGAGACAGCCCCTGGCGCCCCACTGAGAGTTGCAAACCGTAACAAGGGACGCCCGGCTGGCCAGGGCGTGGAGACGGAGACGCGCGGCCTCGTGTGACCAGCGTGCTGCGTCCACCGTGAGTAGTATAGGGGAAGCGAGCGTTTCACCAGGCACCTGTTTAAATGTCTATTCCCCTCATTGATTAGTAGGGCATGAGAACCCAGACTGCTACGTTGTAGGCCATGGTAGACCATATACAAAGGGCAGGTTTACTTCACTTGTTCCCTGGGTGTACATGTTGCAGATTTAATTGACCTCGGCTCTGATACATAAAGCCAACTATTCCCTTCCAGTAGTACTGAAGTAATGTGAAGGATATTTTACATAATGCCGATGGGAGATGAAACCAGGGTTGAAACAGGGTAGTTTAAAGGGGAAATCTGCCTTTATTATGAAGTTATCCTACCTACTGAATGACAACCAAGAACCCAGCCGACCCTTCCATCACTCACAGCCGCCGCGCAGTGTTGGCCCAGTTACCCGACAGACATGTAGCTAGATGGTTCCTCCTTCCCTATCTGAGTTATGGGGAGGAAATGACCGTCCCATGGGTAGTGAGCCGGGTTATGATATATTTCACCGTTAGTCGTCATAAATCAATGACTACCTAAATCTAATTTTGAGATTAAATATGTCTATAGAGTGCACCTAATTAAGAACTTTATCCTTTATGCCATGAGGGGGGGATAGAGATCTGCCAAATAATTCTGTAGCATATTTTACATAGACAGTAGTAAAACAGGACTGAAGCCTAGGTCAGAAAGCTTTAGGTCGGTTATAATAATAATTCTTCCGTTAAACAAATATTCCGTTGATTGAAATAATTTATTCATATACATAATTAATCACTTCGGGAATCACAATAAATGCACAATATGGCAATTAATCAGGCATTCTGATGCATTCCACTGTGTGTATGTGTACAATGCCGACCTGCAATACATAACTTGCGGTGCAAGGTGCTTCAGTAGACGTGATCCATGATTACAACTACCAGTAAAACAGATCGCTACCCAGCGATGCACCGCGCCCCAAGCTGGCCCCATCATAAGTTCTACCTTGGAGATTGGAGTTGGAGATTGAAAATATTACGTCACTCCCTATTCGCGATATGTAAAGGCATTCCCGCCATGCAGTATAGTAAGTAAAATTAATACGTTAGTTACAACTATTCTGTTACATTTGATTTGAGACGTCCATATTTCAGAGGAATGATTCAATTGTATCCAAAAAAATTGGCGCGACAGTATACACAACGGTAGACTGTAACCTTTTCAGTTGTGGGATACCTGGGCCCATAACGCAAACAGTTCCAAGTTAAACAGTACCATGATGCTCCAACTACTCACATTCTCCCCTTTATATTGATGTATTAAAGGCGCACTGAACCCACGACGTCATTTGCGTACAAAACTCGGCAGGGTTAGGTCCTGGGTTCAGTGCGCCTTTAAACGACTGTAAAAAGCGGATATATTCCCCTTAAATATCTTGCAAGGTCCCATGTGGGCGTCCCGGGCCATGGGAAGGTAATTCTGAGGGAAATTGCTGTACATACTGCATATACCGGCTAAATATAAATGCATTCACACAGCGCCCGCATGCAGCACCACCCCGACGTTTTAAAATAAGCGTCTCCATGTTGTTTCCTCTTCTTCTTCTTCTTATCATTATCTTTCTTTTTTGGGGGCGGGGGTATTTCTTTTAAATATCTCAAATCATAATGAAAAGGAACATACATGTTATGCAGTCGATTTAGAAAATATCAAATAATCGTTGTGCATTAAAGGAGGAAACAAGACGAGGAACAAACACCTTTGTTTTACCCTTTTTAACAGACTTGTAGACAAAGTAACTCAGTGATACAAATTGGCATATTTCATATGCACTTGTGACCACGTGCAAAGATGAAGGAATGACCACACATCTTAATAAAGAATATATATAACTTTCCTCCACCAAGCTTGATACTCTATGGACTTCCCGGCTTAATCATGAACGGGGTAGTGCAGACATATATTCCATTTCGCTTATGATTTATATGTATATGACGTTTTACTAGAAAGCTGGACATGATGGCAATTCCTTTAGTTGCACATTGCCATTCAGACAATAACGGTAAAATACGTGTCCACTTAATATGTAACATGTACTGTTTCATGTGCACTATATGACACAGTGTATGATCATTTTAAAATGACTGTACCAGAAGTCTAAAGTATTTACACATTACATATTCGGTATTTTTTCTATCCAAAATTCTCAGTCATTCAAATACATATTTCTTAATCACATTTACACTGAACGGCTCTTATGATAAGTTATTTGAGCATAATGTGGACCATAATAGACGTAGTATCTGTGAAAATCTTAGAACCCATCTCATCCTTAATTAAATGAATTCACTTTATTATCGGCGTCGTCATGGCTCGAGAGATACTCAACGAGTGAAACAGGGTCCCTGAGTGTTCAGCAGTAAGATCTTCATGTACAGGAGAACCTTGGTCAGCTGTCATAATTTCTTTATCTATATAAATGTTATTGGCACAGAAAATAATTTCCACTGTTTTCTTGAATTAGCATAGTACAGTAGTATAAAACAAATACAGGTTATCACTCATCCGTATTTACTTTGCAAGGCACAGCATCGGCGACTTAGTTGTTGAATATCAAATCCTGAATGAATTTTATATATTAATATCCGAGAGGATAAATGTTGATAAATGTTGATTCTGATACTTCACAAGCTTTTCCTTTGTTGGGAATAAAACGTTCAATTATTCAGAGTAAATGGTTTATATTCGCACCTAACTTATGAACACAACATGAGACTCTGCCTATTGAAGGGCATTCCAGTTCACTATTTCATTATATTCAATTGAGAATTTCGATATAAACCATCCATATAGTTTGATTAATTTATATTATGACCTGAAATGCAACTCCCGGGTAAGCAAAATTATGAAACCCGTACAATTTTGGACGGGTTTCAATTGACATAATTAATATAATCAAATAGAGAAGTCCAGGGGGGGGGGGGGTTTGTTTTCCTACAAAAGTAGAAAAAAGTGGCATCTCAGATAGATATACATCCGTTAACACATCATTCAAGAGCATTAAATCTATGCTCAGTAGGTCTAAGGCCACATAAAAAAAGATTATCAGCTTTGCGGACAACGCCCGCATCGGTTAAAAAGGGCAGCATAGGTGCTTTTTATTTCATTTTCTTCATAAAAAAATATGGCCAAAATTCCGCATGCATGAAGAGGGTAACATATAAAATACAGAACTAACCATATCTCAAACAATAATTTGGTGTAGAAACTAGATTTAAAAAGCATTTTACTCCCTGTTCTATTCCCAATGTATTTAGATTATTGTCCCCATCATCTATGCTGGTTGTATTGAGGATTATATATCAATTAATGTATCCAAATTCTATTAAACCTAAATAAAAATAAAAATTGGCCGCTCTCATGGCATAAAATAGGAATATCAAATAAAATAAAAAGCCTCCCTCCCACACCTCTTTTTTGCCAAAAGTATCCGCAAAGCTGATAATTATTTTTATGCGGCCCAACCCACATCACACCCAACTGTACAAGGGGTCAGGCCTACGATTCAAACACACACATTTATATATACCCCAAGGCTTAAACCGCGTACATCTACAGTAATGTAAAATACATACGCTTTATGATCTGATTAAAATGACAGTGATCCCAATGGCACTATGCTTTTGTAATATAGGATGGAATGTCACGCAGCTAAGGCTGACTCACATATAAATCACAGAAACCTTCAATCATTTGATTCTACTATGTGCAGTGTATATACATATTTACAAACAGGATAAAAACCATGTGTCTCAGACAGGATTTCCTTGCGTCGGGACAGTTATCGTTGCCTTTTGACGGGGTATCCGCACAGCGTGGTTTAACTCTAGATTGTGCACTTGTTCCGTCTTGTAGACAAATAATACCAAGCCAGGTGCAGATTTGCCCTTGCTCAATAGATTTACAAGGATCGAGTCTTTCTGGATAAACACATTGAGGTTTGAACTCAGGTAGCTGAGTCCTGTGAAGTGTAGCTCGGTACAGTCGAGGGGCAGGTATGGATCTAGGTCGAGTCGGTCATGGTAGAACCGCAACCCGCCATAACCGTATATCACCGACTGAAGAAAGCCACCCTGCCCAGTGAGGAAGTTGGTGGCACCCGCTCCGAACAATGTCTCGTGCCACACCTGTAATGTGAGAAACAAAATCAAATATCTATAAACAAGTGGCTTCTTGAATTCTTCTTGTTAATATGTTTTAGAAATCAAATGTGCAGAGACCTGAATTCAGGCAGCCTTAGGTGAAACCCATCAGTGGAAAGGCAAGGGAGAAATCATAGAAAAGAAAATATAACTACCCTGTAAATTCCCGTGTATAACCCGCAGGTAATACGTGAACCAAACATCTAGTGCGGGTTATACAATATTCTCAAAGTCTAGGTCCGGGTAATATGAGGGTTTTGTGAGTATAGAATAGTACTAAATTCGCAATTTTCAGAGCCCAGGTGCGGGTTATAGTCTTCTGCCTAAGTCTGCCAAGGTGCGGGTTATACGCGGGAATTTACGGTATTTAGTAAATTTACAACTTACTTTGAAGTCATTTTTGATGTACTGCATGCTTCGTCTGAACATGGCGTCTGCCCGAGCTTCATCACCAACCTCCAACCATCCGATGACGAACATGGACCACGACATGGCTGGTCCAGATACATCGGTTACCTATAACATAGAGATATACCATGTACAGGTAGTTTATGTGTTAGATAGACTACACCTGGACACGGTTCTTCCATATACCCATTGCCCCACAGGGTCGAGAGGGGTGTTATACACCGAGTCGATGACCAGTGGGTATGTGGGAGAACTGTGTTCAGGTGTAGTCTATCTGACTTAACCCTCGGGTATGCAAAATAACCAAGGTGCGAAGCCTTTGTCTTAGCCGTCCACCGTAGGTTAAGTATCATTATAGAGACAGTCGCATGGATTTATGTCGGTCACACGGAATTATGCTGTTTGAGGTACATACTTAGAGACTGACTCTCTCCTCATCAGGTGAATATAAAATGCGACTGATAAAGGATCTCTTAGTAAACTGCAAGCCTGGCTGTTCTATTCCCTATGGCATCCTGATGGTTATTAGGAAATGTACATATATATAGCTAGGATATGTGTACATTATTTACCTTTTCATATTTCTTAAGATCATTTCTCCGCGCGCTGATGTCCATCTCTGTATTGAGGGGGTATCCGAGTAGAATGACGTCCGCCTGCTTCACTTTGGTACCTGCAACAAGGAAGTTTACAATGGATTTCTAAAACTTTTTTTTTGAATTACATATGATAGAGCAGAGCTCCATGAGGAAATGAAATAAGGCCCAGTACGAGTAAATAACGATGCAGCATTATTTGGGCTAGAAGACTCCTGAAGTATGTGATCATCGATAACATGCCCCCCCCCCACCTCCAAAAAATAAAATTTAACGTTGAGGGTATAAGAGAGCACAATTATGATATGAGTATGCATACCGTGATAGTAATACACTGCCATCCACTCATCATTCCTACCATATGCCATGAAGTAATGTTCTGTCATTAAACATCAAAGGATAACTTACCCTCAACGTAACCATCATACTCTGGGTGGTACTTCTTGGCTATACTGTAGGGAATGTACATGTCTTTGGCGATGTGTTTAAATGAATCCATTGTCTTATTGGCCCGTTTAAAGATAATTTCCGGAGCCTCCAAAGCTATTTTAGCAATGGCGTTAGTATAGGCCGAGTTGTTCACGTTTTTGTGGTATTCATCTGGTGGCATCACACCTGTGGATGCACAGATCAATATATATTAAATGATGAAAATGTATATCGAATAATGGATTTATGGATGACTATTTAATATACATATTATTATAATATGTAAACTCTCATTAAACGACACCAATAAATTGTATGATAAACACGTACAAATATACAGCAGTCCAACATTATAGCACTCCAATGCACTATATGGATATATATCTAAAACTGGACATCGACATCCATGTAACAGAAAGCTATATTTATTAGAAGTAGAAATCCATGAATATCTATATGAAGGAGAACACCATGTTCATGCCTATATGTCTGTGTGTATGTTCATTTCGAAATTCAAGATTGCAACCATTGATTGAATGCCACCATGCTTTCAATGTAATCTCGAATTGCAGTTGCAGTAGTTTGATACTAATAAAAAAAAATCTATTCTATTTTTCTTTCATGAACAGTTGGCATCCCATAGATTCAAGATGGCTATCACTTAATGAATGTCCCAATGCTTGAAATGCAATCTTGACTTGTAGTTGCATTAATTTGATACTATCAAAAAAACAAATCCTATTTGATTTTTCCTTCATTCAACCCATTCAAGATGGCTACCATTTACTAAATGCCACAATGCTTTCAGTGCAATGAAGAATTGTAGTTGCCTTAATTTGATATCTATATAAGAACATTTCTATTTGATACCTTTTTCAAACACAGTTGGCACCCCATAGGTTTAGGATGGCCACCATTCATTGAATGCCACAATGCTTTAAATGCAATCTTGAAATGTAGTTGCATTAATTTTAAACTGTTAAAAACATCCAATTTAGTTGTTTTTTTCATGAAGAGTTGGCACCCCATAGGTTCAAGATGGCCACCAATCATTGAATGCCATAATGCTTAAATGCAATCTTGAGTTGCTGTTGCATTAATTTGATTCTTAAAAAAAAAACTTTCTTTTTTTTCTTTCATGAACAGTTGGCACCCCATACATTCAAGGTGACTACCAGTCATTGCATGCCACAATGCTTTAAGTGCAATCACAAATTGTAGTTGCATTAATCTGATACTAATAAAAAAACTAATTCTATTCTTTTTTTTATTTATGAACAGTTGGCACCCCATATATTTAAGATGACTACCATTCATTGAATGCCCCGATGCTTGAAATGCAATCTCGAATTGTAGTTGCATCAATTTAATGCTAATAAAAAACAAATTCTTATCAATTTTTCTTTCATGAATATTTGGCACCCCATAAGGTGGCCACCATTCATATTAATGCAAATAGAATGCTTTAAGTGCTGTCACGACTTGTAGTTGCATTAATCTGATACTAAAAAAAAAAAATCTATTTGAATTTTCTTTCATGAACAGTTGGCACCCCATAAATTAAAAATGCACCCAGCACCCAGGTCAACAGCTATATACAGACACGTGTACCTCCCCTGCCTGTTCTCCTTCAATGCACAGTGAAGAGGGTGGGAGGGGGTGACCCTCAACAGTGCATAAACACTTTGATTGGATGACAATGCAGTTTTTATATTACAACCTAAATTTGTGCAACGAAAATCATCAAGAAATACTAAGTATTTTTTCCAAAGAATAGCTTTTCTAGAATGGCTCGGTATTCAGGAATCCTACTGCGAATAAAAAAATGTCAAATTCTAATTCTAAATACCTGAAAATTGAGAAATGCTGGCGTTCACGGGTTATGTAGGAAATGTACTAAAAACAGCAAAAAAGGGCAACAAAACCCTAATTTTCTCAAAAACTGTTCAGTAGGATTTTTTCTAACTGAGGTTCCACTGTTTTCTACCCTCATATTACACATTTGCATAGAGAATATATTGACACCTAGTCAGGATTTTGCGCTAGGAGCAATCTGTGAGGCGAAAAACAGCCAAAATGAGCCATTGGTCTGAAGTATAAAACTGGGCATCGATCACTATAGAGCTACAAAGAGACAGAGAATCGATGTCCAGTAATAATCACTATCTAAGGTTAACAATATGGAGAAGAACAACTAATGTTGACATCTAGAATTGGACAGAATTGTAAAAGGTGTATTACCCTTTTCCAATAAACATGAAAAAAACCCAGCATCAATTACCTCTTATTTCGTAAAAGCCTCGGGTATCATTCCATTTGACCACACTGGCGTAAAAGTATGCAATGCCAGTTAACATAGAGCCAAACTTCTGGTCATCACGTAGAATTGAAGTATCGTTGGTAGCGTAGACGTAACGGAGGATGGCATGGGCTATGTCACCCGTGATATGTATCTCTCGGTTAGAGTAGGATGCTTCAGAACATACCTCAATACCTATGAGAAATCAGATGTGTTTTGTTAGTTACAAATATAAGTCAAGGTTTGCGTATTCACAATTTAAATGAAAAATCTCTTTAATAACTGCTTAAGGTGTCCATTCCGCACACACCGAATGATAATATTGCACTACCGCCTCTCTTACCTATGTCTCTTTTGTACACACACACACACACGTAAATGAACAAGGACTTTTTACCATACAATATTGATCATTTGCTCTTTGCAGCCTCCTTCTTTAATGCTTCATCAAGTTTGTTAAAACAACATTTGTCGTCATGATGTACCAGCACAGTGCATTTCTGCATCATGCATTATTGCAGAACTGGCGAGTTACTCGTCAATGCTGCATTGATTTCAGGCATCACGAGGACAAAGGGCAAAATCGAGCGTGTGACTCTAATCACAAAAGACTCAGGGTGGTTGCCTGTAGTGTGCATGAGAAGTGTGTGGGAATAGTGTGCATGTGGAATGTGCACGTGTAGTGTACATGTGTAGTGTGCATGCATAGTGTACAGGTGTAGTGTGCATGCATAGTGTGCATGTGTAGTGTACATGTGTAGTGTACATGTGTAGTGTACAGGTGTAGGATGCAAGTGTAGTGTGCATTGTGTAGTGTGCTTGCATACCCCCTCCCATCAAGTGCCCCCCTCCCCAACTGACATGTTCAATATCACACACAATACAAAATTACCATGCATTAACCATTCCCAAAGTAACCCCCAGTCAATTACCCTAAGGTTAGAGCTGTCAGAATGTCTGAAAAAAAAGTCTCACCCCTGTAGTGTCACTGCAGATAACCCTCTACCATAGAGATAGCACTGAGCCCGTTCGATATGTAAATGTTCAATTTTAAGGGTTATCTACGGTCTGCCATAGGGCTCTATGCTGTAGCAAATGACCACCATTTTAGACACAAAATAAAATCATGCTTTTTTGGGGGGTAGCATTTGAAAATGGATTAAAGTGCAACTACATAGGAAGGACAACATTGTAACGGATCTAGTGAGACAAAATTTAGAGAAAAAGCTCCAATTTTGAAGGAATGAGAGCAGTTTTAAATTTTAGGCTGAGAGGACCACTGCTACCCGTCGCACAAGACTCAGGGTAACCCTGAGTCAATAACACATCAAAGTAGTACGATGCGGTCTTTAATTTAAATTCAAATGGTTTAAGAACCAAACTCACCTGTCATGGCACTTTCCCATGGGAACTGCAGGCCCTGGTGCTTGTTTTTCTGCGCGTTCTGCTTGGCGGCGGGCATGGTCCTGCGGCGGGTGGTGAGCAGCAGGCGGCCCAGGGAGGGCCACAGCGGCAGGAGGGCCGGCAGCATCCACGTCTCCTGGTCCCAGAACACGTGCCCCTGATAGTCCTACAACACACACACACAGGAATACATCAGTCAATCATGTTGGCTTGTTTTTCGCTGACTTATAACTTATATTGGTCTTCACTACTGGTAAATAAAGTGTATTTGCCAAGCTAGGAATATATATATGTGTTAAATAATGTTTATGTTACCCTACCGACTGATTCAACATGGGGAGAGAATCTTCTCAGTGGATCACCAGTTTTCTCTATGTTCTGACTAAAAATACATCAATACTTTTCAAAGTGCATTAAGTAGATATTAAGGAAGGTAAAGCTCAATTTCTTAAATCGAGTAATACCTTTGCAAGATCGCCAAAAGGCAGGCCACTTGGACTGAGTCCTACAAATGGTGCTGTGGGATCCTCAGACAGAGGCATGGAGCTGAGGATGTAGTAGAAGGCCCCGTAGATGTCCTGTGCCAGTCCCAGGTTGCCGACCACGTCCACCCGCCCTGCCGCCCACACACTAGCCCATGCACGGATGTGTTCTGCGTATAGCTCATCGTTAGATTTGACAAGACGAGCGCCTGAAGGGAAGAGAAATTATTTTATATTAGGTACATAAAAATGAGTTATATTATCTTAATCAAATTATACAACTGATGGCTAGCATATCCATCAAGTCACCCTCAAAGCAATACCTTCGACAAGCGTGCTATTAAATAGATTTATGAATAAAGTAAAAATATCACACACATACAAAAATGACATTGAAGTTTGATTCGCATATAAGCAACACCTAGACTTTGAGAGAGTGGTATATACGGTGTAAGACTGACAACCCATACCTTGTTTATATGCTTGTAGCGCCTCATCCTTGGTTTTTCCTATGGCAGTAAGGAAGACCCACTTTGTACGCATGGCGCCCCTAACTGGGACCAGTTCGCTCGGTACATGGTCGTAGTATATATGCACATTGGTACGCTCTGACTCATCCGTCTCAGGGGAGTTTATATGACCAACCTTGTAACTGAAAATTTAAAAGAGGGCAGTTAAGATGAGGTTGAATAGTAACAACTAGAAACCATTTCACTTTTGGGAAATAATTACATAGGGCCAGACCAAAAAAAGAAGTTGGTCAATGGATTTCGCGCACCTAATTTTCGGAAATGGGATTTTCTTTTTGATTTTGCTCACCCTGTTTTTTACCTCCTTTTTCTCCCTTGATTCCCACAGATCAACCAATTAAATATTTTTTGTCAAGGTATCTTTTGTCAAAACTTGTTTAAAACAAGAATTGCGGTTGTTGCCGCGTAAAAAAATGCCTCAGGCATTTTTATACGCGGCAACAACCGCAATTCTTGCATTCGAAGAAACATAATGTCTACATGGTTGGTATGTTTGAAGGGAACCCATTCAAGGGCCGGGAAGGGGTTATCAGGGGGATGGATGATATTACTTCAAATATGGCATTTCCTATGAGTCCCTATTCCTTGGGTCCATGTTAGGGGGTAAGGAAATGGGTTGCTAGGCAGATAAACAATTACAATAGATGTTGCTAGGCAACCAGCTGGATTAGCAACAAACTAATAGAACCATTGAATTCCTTTGGTCCATATTAGGGGGGTACGTTTGATTATAATCAACTTCAGGACCATGGAAATGTGTGTTTCTAGGCAGATAAACAATTAGAATAGCCATTGCTAGGCAACCAGCTGTATTAGCAACAAACCAATAGAACCATTGAATTTCTTGGGTCCATTTTAGGGGGTAGGTGTGATTATAATATAAAATTAATCGAGCACTTACCTTAGGTTAGTGTGAAGATTAATTGTTGTTCCTAGAGCAGGCAACCGGAGTTGCCTGCAGCGTACACAGGAGAGTCGCACGGTACCAGCGGTCACTTCCGGAGCAAGCGAGCAGTGGATTGTCTGTAAATTGAAAAGTACACAGGAAAACCCCCTTCTATGTCTATGTCTTCAGATTTGTTGTAGATTGGTATTGGCCCAGTTAAAACCCCCAATTCCATCTAGGGTAGGTTGGGTGGGCCTGTGTACGCTGCAGGCAACTCCGGTTGCCTGCTCTAGGAACAACAATTAATCTTCACACTAACCTAAGGTAAGTGCTCGATTAATTTTGAAGCAACCGGATGTTGTCTTCAGCGACACAGGAGATTTTAAAGTGCAGTCAATCCACTGCGTTCACCCCTAGCGACTCGGGGCAACTATTAGAAATTTTCAATTTCATTATCAATTATCCCTGTCCCACAGAACACTGTGACTCGGTACATAGGTGATAATTAGACAGTATTTATTAACCTGACAAAAGTCAGATCATAACAGGTAACAAAGTGGCTCTGGCAGTGGCCAACAAAATAAACTAGTAGTTTTATCTAGCACCATACTCGGTGGAGGCATGAGCATAAAATTGCTCCCAGTATGTAACTTATATGAGATATAGTAGCAGTTATAATGCTAATAGGAGGGTCAGCCCCAAAGAAAAGCAGGGGAGGCCTAAACACCCCTTGCAGATGCAGTTCCTCAGTAATCATCATCAGTTTAAACCCAGTCACTCTATGGTGTCCTCCAAGAGCATCCTGGCCAGAGTCTTTGGAGGCTTGGGGTCTGAAATCGGTTTGTTGTAATGCTTCGCCATGGTCTTGGCACCTTTCCAAGATCCATGGCGAAGCAGTACAGCAGTAGATACACCGAGTCTCCCTCCAGCAGAGGTGCTAGCACCCCTGGTGGAGTGAGCTCGGTATACCCTCGTGTCGATCCCTGCTGCGGTAAGCACCACCAAGACCCATCTTTTAGATGTGTCTTGCGAGATCTCCCCAAATGGCGAGCGGAAAGACAAGAAGAGCGAGTGTTTCCTTCGCCCTTCCTTGTCCTTCCTGTGTGGTCTCGTGACTTTCAGGTAGCACTTCAGGGTACAGGCAACGCAGAGGCGTTCCTCCTCATGGAACGGTTCCAGGACCAGTTCCTTCAGAGGCTCACCAGTGCGAGCTGTCTTCATTAGGCCCTTCAGTACAAACCTTACTGATCCCGAGGACAACCACGCCAAATTGCGGAGATCCAGAGCAGGGATGACCTGGCCCCGCTGGCCAGAAACTAGTAGTATGAGCACTACTAGTTTAAACCCCAAGTACTGGAGAGACAGCTGCTCGTTGGGACCCCAACGCAAGAACATGTCAAACACCACCCGCACATCCCAGAAGGTGTTATACCTGGGAGAAGGAGGATTTCTCCTGTAGGTGGTGCGGAGGGCCCTACACACCCAGTAATGGGTGCCTATGGTCCTCCCGTTGTCCAGCCTCTTAACAAGGACAGACAATGCGCAACGAGCTGCATTGACAGTCCCAAAGGCTTTGCCTCTGTCCGAAAGCAGTCTGAGGAACTTACAGACTGCGAAGGGGGAAGGGGAGCGCAGGGAAACTTTGTTCAAAAAACAGAAAGTGGTCCACTGGCCTATGTATGTCTCGTATACCTTCTTGGTTCCAGTGGACCAGCTATCTAGCAGGAATTTAGCTGTTTCCCTGTCGCAGCCCTCATTTTGTACAAGGTCCCACTCTAGAAGAGCAAAACCTTTAGGGGCTGCCCTCCTATGTAGCCCCCTTCCCCTTTTGCTGGCACGAGGTTCCCGGCTCTTGCCCGGACTGGGATCTCCGCGCGTGCCCCTTGGATTGCCCTTGGGTACCACGCGCGGCGAGGCCAGTCCGGCACCACCAAGACTATCTGGCTAGGTCTTTCTTCTCGGATCTTGCGCAGGACTGCTGGGACGAGGCTGAAAGGGGGAAAAGCGTAGGCGTTAATGTCTCCCCAAGGCATCGCCAGGGAATCAACCCAAGCTGCTCCCGGATCAGGCTTCCAGGAACAGTACTTGGGACATTTTTTGTTTGCGCGTGAGGCAAACAAGTCCCAGTCCGGCTTCCCCCACTTCCTGACTATCCGACGAAAGACTCGATCACTGAGTCACCATTCCAGGTTGTCCTTAAACACCCTGGAGGCCTTGTCGGCTTTGATGTTCAGCAGGCCAGGAAGGAAGGAAGCCGTGACCCAGGACTCCCTTGCCTCAGCCCAATCCCAGATTAACCTAGCTACAGCATCACAACTGCGGGACTTAACTCCTCCCATTTTGTTGACATAATGAAGGGCAGTTGTGTTGTCTGTTCTGACATGGATATGCTTCTTATGGACATTACCAAGGCTGTGAAGGGCTAGATTTATAGCCTGGAGTTCGAGGACATTGATATGCGCTAAGTCTTCCGGCAACCAACGGCCCCCAACCGTGTGGTCCCCTAAGCAGGCTCCCCAGCCCTGCATGCTAGCATCAGTAGCTATTATCTTGTTTGGTGGGCCTTTCCGAATGAGGCAACTAGTGTGCCCCACTGTGTCCAGCCACCAGTCTATGTCCTCCAACCCTTCTTCAGAAATGGTCATACAAGCTTCATAGTCCCCAGCCTTAGCTTTTAAGGCTGAGTTCTTGTCTCTTTCAAGAGCTTTGATATGAGCGCCCCCATATTCTACACCTTTGGTATAGGCTGTCATCAACCCTACCAACCCCGCTACCTTCCTGATTTTTGGCTTTTTGGCATACAGTAATTCAATCCCAGCATCTAGGATTTTATCCTCTTTAGCCTCAGTAAGGGACACAGTCATTTCCTGACTGTCGATTAGGAAGCCCAAGAATTCTAGCGAGGTAGACGGTTTGAGGACAGACTTTACCGGATGAATGACCAGACCTAAAGCGTCAAAGAGCTCAGCCAGCTTCTTTGTGGACCTCTCACATTCATCATAGGTGTCCCCTATAATGAACGTGTCATCTATGTACGGAAAGGCTATGCAGCCTTCTAGCCTTAAAGCAGCGAAAATAGGGGCCAACAGTTTGGTGAACACTCGTGGGGCGCAAGCCAAACCGTTAGGGATAACTCTATACTGGTAGAGATTTCCCCCCCACTGAAACTTCAGGTATTTCCGATCTGCTTCCCTGATAGGGAACGTATAGTAAGCATCTTTGAGGTCCACTGAATTCATGTATGAGCCTTGTTGCACTAGGTCTAGGGCCGTCTGCAAACTATCCATCTTGAAGTGCTCGTAAGGCACCAATTTGTTAAGCTCAGTCAAATCAAGTATAATTCTTAATTCCCCATTAGGCTTAGGTTTAGGAAATATACAAGAGATCCACTCATCAGGTTCACTCTCTACACTCTCGATAACCCCTTTGTTCAGCATACGTTCGATTTCATTATCTATTTGAACAGGGTCCGTGTCTTTTAGGACATAGGGTTTTGGGGGACGTTTTTGAACAGGTTTTTCGATGAAAGGTATAGTCACTCCCTGTACATTGTTCAACACCCAACGACTGGTCGTGACCTCCTCCCACGGTCCTAAATAGTATTCCGTTTGTCCAGCCCAAAAGTTATCAGGGGTGTTCGTTAGTGTAGGGGCACCATCTGTTGTGGCACCTACCGAGCTGTTAGAGCTTATCGTCGTTCCTTGTTCTTGTATCCGCCTTTTGCGCGGCCGCGAGTGCTCCCGCGATTCCCGTTTCCGTTTCCCCGACCTCGACCTCGACCTCCGTCGTGTCGGTCGTCTCGACGTTCTTCTCGTCGATTGTCTCGTCGCTCGTTCCCTTCTCGGTATCGGGATTTCTTCTTCCTGGAGTAACTCCTGTGGCCTCCGCCAAAATCCTTTCGGTTGGTCTTCCTGTTTCTACGCCCATCTTTCCTCTTCAATATAGCCTTTCTAGTGATCTCGAGTTGCTCCCTGGTTTCCACAGCTACCTTTATGGCCGGTCCAAAGAGGTACTCCCCTCCCATGGGTGACTCCATAATAGCCTGCGATACATCATTCGCCAGGCCTCGTCGAAGCATCTCTCGTCTCCTCCTCGTCAGAGTGTTGTTCGCATAAGCAAACAATTCCAGGCCATCCAAAGCCCCCTTTGCCGTTGCATTAAGGGCTTCATCTTCCGCCCCTTTCTCTATGATCAGTTCGAAGATGGGCATGATAGCGGTCACGCCAGCTTGTATGGCAGCTTGGGCTCGGACCATGTAGTCATCGGCAGTGACCTGATACTTCTCTAAGTTAGGCCGCACAGCCTCATCTATCTTGGGTATGTTCATACAATCGAGATTCTTCGGCGCCGGATAATTGGCAGTGAGTTCGTCTCCGGCCTTAACGTTTACCGTACATTGGATCAGCTTTTGTACGATGGCAGCCAGGGCCGGGTCAACTGGTTTCGTTCTGGGAGGTCCGTCTTCTTTCTCTAGAAGCTCTTGAGCCTTGGTAGCAAAGTCTCCGGCCTTTTTCCCTCCGAAAGCTCTGTCGTCTTTCTCTGGTTCAGGTTCCTCAGACGGATTTTTCCTGGAACTCTTGTCCTTTCCCTTTTTTGGGGTTTCGTGGTCACTTTCAGACTCAGACGAGGAGTAGTTGTGAGGGTTTTGCCCTCCAGTCTCATCTTCAGAAGTGACAGGATCTTTGCTGGGGGACCTTCCCTCGGGGGGCTCACTAGGGTCCCTGGTAGGCTCTCGCGACTTCTTTTGTCGTTCGGGTCTGGGAGCTCGTGGCGTCCTAGATCGGGACCTGGCCGTTCTTCTGGCCCGCGTTCTGTCATGGCTCCGGTGGTGTCTTCTCGACCCCCCATGCCTAGACCGGCTCCTGGTCCTGCTTCTCGACCGGCTCCTGGTCCTTCTGGAGCTACGACCATGTCTGGAGCTTCCGTGACCATGTCTTGATCGCCTACTTCTTGACCTGCTCCTGGTCCTTCTGTGAGACCTGCTCCTGGTCCTCCTGCGTGACCTGCTCCTGGTCCTCCTGCGGGACCTGCTCCTGGTCCTTCTGTGAGACCTGCTCCTGGTCCTGCTGCGGGACCGGCTTCTGGTCCTGGTACGGGACCGGCTTCTGCTCCTAGTATCCCGACTAGCAGACCTGCTCGTGGAGCGACTAGCGGAGCGACTAGCGGAGCGACTAGCTGAGCGACTTGCAGAGCGACTTCTTGACACCCTGACTGTAGGTGTTCTAGTCACTTCTGGAACCTCGGATCGAGCTTTTGAGGGAGCTTTGGCCTTTTTCTTAGCCTCCTGAGCTAACTTCTCGCGCTCCTTTTCAGCTTCCTCATCCCTCTCTCTCCTAGTCACACGTTTTTTCTTAGACTTTTTGGGGTCCTCCATCGTCACTGACCCGAGAGTTTCAATCTCTTCCGATGCATGTACCTGTGCTGCAATCACTTGGGTCTGTTGTTGCAGAGTGTGGACCTTTTTGTTGGTAGGGTCCCATAGCTTTACTCCACTCTGCAAGAAAATCAAAATTTTCTATTAGACAAGCTTAGGCAGAGTTTGCTTTCACCAAGCTTTTGTGACTTCCTCTTCTGACCTGTATCGGTCAACCAGTCTTCAACTCAACCTCCGCGGCTTGAGGAGTCTGGGAGGGACTGATGTAACTTATCAGCGAAGCTTCCACTGAGCCAGCGGCTTCTTTGTCACTAGTAGTTTATACTTCCCTGGCAGAACTGCTCACACAGTTTCCAAAGTGTATAAACCTTCCCCTGTACACACTCAACTTTCCTTCTGCCACCTAAACAGGTGCAGGTATAAGGAGTAAAACTGCTGAATTTCAACCGAAAGCAAGCAGAAGCTAGGTCACCCTGCCCCTTGGCTGTGGGCTTAAGCTTTTTAGTGTAAGCAGGTTCTTATAACACATACCTTATTAGGATCCTAGTGGCAACTCCAACAGTCAATCCTCCAAATTTGTAAAAAATTTGGGCATAAGGTATCTGTCTTGGTGAATTCCCAGTCCACATACAGATTAAAGCTAAATCTGCTTGAAAGTAATGAGTTATCCCTTGTCTGGTTGCCAGAATATCCATCAGGATGCATAGCAGAGCCATTAAGGTTCACCCCTTACAGACAGAAGCTCAACAGTCAATCTCCAAATTTGTAAAAATTTTGGGCATAAGGTATGTGTCTTGGTAACTTTCCAGTCCACATACAGGTTAAAGCTAATTTCTGCTTGAAAGTAATGAGTTGTCACCTTGTCTGGTTGCCTGAATATCCATCAGGATGCTATAGCAGAGCCATTAAGGTTCACCCCTTACAGACAGAAGCAAGAAAAAGCCAAGTGTAACTTCTAAATAAATAGAAAGTGCTGGTTAACACCAGGCACCCTTACACAGTAAGCATTGGAGGCAAATAGGTGTATTGGTCTTTTTTAGAAGTTGGTGTCATCCAGAATTGCCACTGTCAAAATTGACAGCAGTGTGACAGTGATGACATTGAAAATATTTTCATATTTTTGGATGACAATTTCCTAAATTTCTAAATTATGGATGACAAATTCCTTTGCCACCAATACACCCTGTTGCCTCCAATATAACCATTAAATAAACGCAATTAGTGGCAAGTAGAGAAGACGACTTGGGAAACCAACGAGTCTAGCGCTAAAATTGAGCCCCGGCCACGCCGGTGAGCGATAATGCGTGTAGTTGTCGCATTGGCTTCAAATATAGCGCTAAAACTCGCTGAAAAGATCCTCCTGTGCGACAAATCGTCTCCATTGCCTCTAGAAGCGTCAAATGTAACAAATTTATGCGACAACGACGGTAAATTCCGGTAAAAACATCGAAAACTTACCATGGTTGTCGCAGCTTGCTCCAGTCGTGTCCGACGTTGACGCATGCGCGAACGGAAGTGACCGCTGGTACCGTGCGACTCTCCTGTGTCGCTGAAGACAACATCCGGTTGCTTCTGCGACTAGGAATCAACCTTAGGACCATGGAAATGTGTGTTGCTAGGCAGATAAACAATTAGAATAGCCGTTGCTAGGCAACCAGCTGTATTAGCAACAAACCAATAGAACCATTGAATTTCTTGGGTCCATTTTACAAAGAAATGTGTGTTGCTAGGCAGATAAACAATTAGAACAGCCGTTGCTAGGCAACCAGCTGTATTAGCAACAAACCGAAAGAACCATTGAATTCCTTGGGTCCATATTAGGGGGGGTAGGTATGATTATAATCAACTTCAGGACCATGGAAATGTGTGTTGCTAGGCAGATAAACAATTAGAATAGCCGTTGCTAGGCAACCAACTGTATTAGCAACAAACCAATAGAACCATTGAATTTCTTGGGTCCATTTTAGGGGGGGTAGGTATGATTATAATCAACTTCAGGACCATGGAAATGTGTGTTGCTAGGCAGATAAACAATTAGAATAGCCGTTGCTAGGCAACCAGCTGTATAAGCATCAAACCAATAGAACCATTGAATTCCTTGGGTCCATATTAGGGGGGGTAGGTATAATTATAATCAACTTCAGGACCATGGAAATGTGTGTTTCTAGGCAGATAAACAATTAGAATAGCAGTTGCTAGGCAACCAGCTGTATTAGCAACAAACCGATAGAACCATTGAATTCCTTGGGTCCACATTAGGGGGGGTAGGTATGATTATAATCAACCTCAGGAACTATCAAAGGTTGATTTATATTATTGTTATCACATAGCATAAATTTGTGTTGTGACACCTTAATCCAAGATATCGGCACAATCCAAGATGGCGGCGCCCGTTCTGACTTCTGGCAAAGTGCAAACATCATATACCTCATTCTGGTGGTGCCTGGCGGCACCACCAGGTGGCTACGCCACCACTTCGGCAAAAAAAAACAAGCTGTCGCTCACTTCACTTTTCCATGACCAAAATCCATTGACAATTATTTTTTGTCGCATGCCCGCACCATTTTTTCTAAATTGAAATCAACTGACCAGCCTTTTTTTGGGCTGTGGCCTAGGGAGTAGGGGTCTTGAGGGAAAATGACTGAGACGTCATACTCAAATGGCTTTCTCAGAGAATCTCACAGAAATTTCCCTTCATTCAAAGGGACTCATTCCCATCAAGCTGCGTGTAGTAAACATGTGATTACAGCGATGCCCTCGATACCCTCGTATTTCATATCAGTAAATATTATTGAGAATAATGGGCTGAACAATCTTTTGTAACTTACCTGACTTCGTCCATATTGCTAGGATGACCAAGGAAGGTGATGTCGGGGGAGGCAGCCCATCGGTTCAGCTTAACAAGCAGCTTGAGAGGCGTCTGTAGCGTCTGCCTGGCCAGGTCTACCTCAACAACCATCAGTCGGCTGTAGCGCCGATGGGCGTAGATCCTCTGTGTTAAGGTATATGTCTCACTTACTGACTCTTCACTGTAGACACCTAATGTTGACAAGAACATGGAAATACATTTGCAAATTAAAGTCCTTTGATTATTCATTGTGATACCAAAGTGATTGCCACAATTTCATTATGATCTCTTTTATCTTCAAATTTTGCCAAACATTCAAAATGTACTTTTATATTACGAAAATAATCCTCGATCTGAATATAGCATCCACAATTCTACTCATCGGGTTTGTAGCATCTGATGTAATCTGCACCAAATTCTTAAGTAACAGCGTGTAAAATTCCCATGTAAAGAGTCATACCGTCTCCAGTGTTGAGTATGTAGGTGCGCGTGAAGTTAGAGGCTGGCTCGGTGGCGGTGATGTTGAAGGAGACGGTGGAGGGGATAACGGCTCGGTGTGATTCGTTCCGGTAGCCGTTGTACACGCCATTCATGTACACCTCTGCGCTGTGTATAGCCGTCCCCAGCTGACCATTCGCCACACTGGGTCTGAAGCGTGGATTCCGGGGCAACCTTTTTGAATCACCAGAAGGCTCATGAATTTGTATACATATCTATTTTATTCAAAGCAGGATATATAATTGATTTCTACTCTGATCAAGGCTTGGTTGAAATACTGATCACCTAATATTGCCTTCTAAATACTTTCTTTGGAAATGTTGTAGCGGATTGATAAAGGTTTCCCAATCAAATAAGTCTACACCGATTTATGACAGAAAATTATTGACTGGGTTTTTAGAATTGTACAGTATTTGTACAAGTAAGACCATGGCTTGCCATATAACATTATCATATACAAAAGAAGAACATACTCTTTAGATTTGAAGGTGTATGCTTCAGTTGGCACTGTTTTAGGAATAGCCTGCAGATCAGCATGTAACTCCCCATGCACCTTGGTCGCCTCCCCGCTATGAACCAGTGCATAATGCTTTCCGAATGTGTCCGCTGGAATGTCATACCGGAATGGATCTAAGAAGGGATTCACACGGTTTGCTGACGGCAGTGGCTTCGATGTCGTTGGCTCAGCAGGTACCTTGGCACGCAGCCTTTTACGCAAAGCCTGGAATTCTTTAACTGCCGCGGGATCCAGATCTTCCTTCCCGGCTGCATCGGTGAGTTGATTTGGCATATCAATCTCGTTGTTATTTGACCTTTGTCTTGAATAACTGGATGTGCTACCTTTGATTACTCCCTGTTTTGGAGATAACCCTTGTGAGGATCCAGGATTCTGGATAAAGGCTTTATTTGGCTGTTGGTCGTCTTTGGACTTTTCACGCTCATGATGGATTACTTCCAACAGACCTTTCACTTTATTGGAATTGAGAGTGTCTTGATCGCCCCTACCAAATCCAGTATCCGGATCCTGATCTCGTACACTGTTGACATGCTGGCTAATCCGACTAGCATGGCTCTCGTGAATGCCGAGGGCATGGCGAACTGAGTCAATCTCATCCACTCGATTCTTGGGTTCGTTGAGTTTGCCGTGACTCCCCACCATGTATACATTGTCCCCCTTCGTGCCTCCAAAATTTCGTAATTTATGCAGTGGTGACATGTCGTCATTTCCCTTCTCATGAGCAGTTGTGTGTATTTCTGTCGGGACAATGCGGTCCAGCTGCTCTTGAAGGTTTTTGATATGGGACCGATATGTCATGTAGCCTATCCAGTATCCCAGCCATGTCATGGACAGCAAAACTGCAGCCACCAATAGAAGAGGCAACTTCCCCTTGACACTTACTAATCGCATCTGGAAAAAAATGCATTAAAGGATTAGTTGTGTATACAAATACTGTATATATTGAAAGAAAGTGGTAATGCATTTTGAACAACAGAGGAGTTGGTGGGTTTTGAGGCGGAGGGGAATCTAGACAGGCTGCCCTACGGTGAAGCTAACGAGGAGAGATCACCGCTCTAGTCTTATCATTTGGGGGCGAGGGGCTGGCGTAGTCTGAGAGCTCTGCCCCCAGCCTCCTTCGCTGCGTCGTTCACTGCGTTACTATGCTACGTCCGGTACACGGAATTTAGGCACTTGTATTTTAAACCTCCTACCTTCAGGCACCCTGATTACCGGTCACCTTCAGGCCCTCCAGATCTCAGGCCCCTGGTTTTTTGGCACCCTGTCCATAGCCCACCCCCTGCCCATAGGCCACAACCTGCCATACGTCCACATCCCTGTCATACGTCCACAACTTTTGATACATCCGTTTCAGTGTCTAACCAATTATTCCGTGTCCACAACCTTCTCACATCCACTACCATCTCCTCACATCCACTATCATCTCCTCATGTCCCCTACATTCTCCTCACGTCCACAACCCTTTCCTCACGTCCACTACCTTCTCCCCACATCCACTACCATCACCTCACGTCCACTATCATCTCCTCATGTCCACTACCATTTCCTCACGTCCACTACCTTCTCCTCACATCCACTACCATCTCCTCATGTCCACTACGTCCACCTCCTTTCCTGACGTCCACCCCATCCCCCCTCTCACACCCAATCCCTCTCTCACGTCCAAACCCCTCTTACATCCACTACCACCTCCTCGGGTCCAATACCACCTCCTCCTCCTTGACTTCGTTCCCTTCATCACGTCATGTGAAAGTAAGCATTGTCACTGGTCAGTTACAATTTGGCCGTTCTCTAATTTATTGTAGAAAACGAGGAGGGTGTTTGTGTCGTGACCACAACTACAAAAGTGCCCAACAAACCTGCTGGCAAAATCCAGCTGGACGATCTCTAATTTAGACAAGATAAAGGAAAACTCACTCATTTTCTAAACATATAAAAATGGTTGGACATATGGCAGGGCATGGGGTATGTGCTTTATCTCGCTGGGCAGGGGTTAGGGGTATGCCATGGGTTGGCTGTATGACAAAGTTTTTTCTTGGATATGATGGACGTGAGAGGTAGTGGATTTCAGAGGTAGTGGACATGAACGATGGTTAAATCGAGGTAGTGGACATGCATAAGAGTGGTGTACGGGAGGAGATGGTAGTGTATGTGAGAGAAGGGTTGCACATGACAGAGGGGTTGGACGTGAGAGAGGTGGTTTGACAGGGGGGTTGGGGTTGGACGTGACGGAGGGGATTGGACGTGTGGGAGGTGGTTTGACATAAGGAGGGGTTGGATGTGAGGAAAGGGGTTGGATGTGAGGGAGGGAGTTGGACGTTAGGGAGGGGGTTTGACATGAGGGAAGGGGTTGGACGTGAGGAAAGGGGTTGGATGTGAGAAAAAAGGTTGGATGTGAGGGAAGGGGTTGGACGTTAGGGAGAGGTTGGATGTGAGGGAGGGGGTTGGATGTGAGAGAAGGGGTTTGATGTAGAATCATTTGTTAGAGACAGTAGTGGACGCAGTTGCAGAGATAATTTGTTAGAGACAGTGAAAAGGAAGGTTGTGGATGGGTGGCAAGGTTGTGGACGTATGACAGGGTTGTGGACGTAGGTTGAGCCTATGGCCAGGTAGTTAGACCAGATCAAACCTTAGCAGCAGCCAGTCAATATTGATGTTCAATCGTGCTGACTAGGAGCGGCTGAGTGGATGTTGAGAGTATGGGCGCCTTACATTAGGGTGCCAAAAGACCAGGGGCCTTAAATCCGGATGGCCTAAGGGCATGGTGCCTGTAATCTGGGGTGGTGAGGGGGGGGGGGGGGGGGGGGGGCTAAAGGCAGGGTGCCTAAGGCTAAGCTAAAGACCGGGTGATCTAGGCTACTATGGCTATGACATGAGTATCACTATCAGTATGACCCCAGAGAGTCGGGTCTCTCCCTGTCTTGCTGTCACTGGGGCACGGGACAGCCTGTCTATTCCTCACTAGCGGGATACCAGTGCTGCCACAATTGGGGACACTTAGAACTAGCAGTGTGGGTCTCAGGGGAGCTAAACATCAGTGGGGAGAGTGGAGCAATGATTATACTAGGCCTCTACATGTGCATTATACACCTTATATTACCTGTCCAACAAAGCCTAGTGGTTAGGACAATGGACTCATGACTAGCAGTACCTAAGTTCAAATCCCCTCCAGGCTAGCTGTGGTGACCATTTTAACCCCATTGGTTGCAAAAGCTTGCACCAAAAGTTTGGGCAAAACGTTTTTATAAAACATTTTATGAACCTTTGCAAAAGGTTTGGGTAGTCTTTGGTAACCACTTTTGGTAACCATCTATGTTACACTAAAAGCCACACCAAGGACCGAACCCGGGACCCTTAGATTGGGAGTTCCAGGCTCTCCTGGTTGAGCTATGGAGGCTGCTGGTAGGTCCAGGTACAATAGGTAAACTTTGTTATTGATTATCCTCATTAATGATCAATGCTAAATAATCGGGACCGTTAGCAAACCCGACATAGCTTATTTAACCCAGACGTATCCTATGCTTTCAGCACTGCTACGTCTGCGTTAAATGAGCTTTTACGTGGTTGCTAAAGGTCCCTAATGGTAGGCCTACACTGTAATAGGGACCTTGAACAAGGCATGTTCCCTAACAGATCAGGGCCAGACCCAAAATAAACAAGATTTATTTGTGAATGGTCTAGTCTACACCGTTAGCCTGGGTCTGACCCCATTCGTTGTTCAAGGTCCCTATCACAGTGCACCATTATTTAGGGACCTTTAGCAAACCCGACGTAGCTCATTAAACACAGACGTATCCTATCCTTTCAGCACTGCTACATCTGCGTTTAATAGGGACCTTTAGCAACCCACGTAAAAGCTCATTAAATGCAGACGTAGCAGTGCTGAAGACATAGGATACGTCTGCGTTTAATGAGCTTTTATGTGGTTGCTAAAGGTCCCTAATGAGCTTTTACGTGGTTGCTAAAAGTCCCTAATAGCATTGATCATTAATGAGGATAATCAATAACAAAATTTATGTTTACCTATTGTACCTTGATCTACCAGCAGCCCCCCCCCCCCCCCCCCCCCCCCCCCCATAGGTCAACCAGGAGAGCCTGGAACTCCCAATGTAAGGGTCCCGGGTTTGGTCCTTGGTGTGGCTTTTAGTGTAACATAGATGGTTACGGTACCAAAAGTGGTTACCAAAAGACTATACCCAAACCTTTTGCAAAGGTTCATAAAATGTTTTACAAAAACGTTTTGCCCAAACGTTTGGTGCAAGCTTTTGCAACCAATGGGGTTAAAATGGTCACCACAGCTAGCCTGGAGGGGATTTGAACTTAGGTACTGCTAGTCATGAGTCCATTGTCCTAACCACAACCCTATCTTGGACAGGTAAAAGATTGCAGGTGTCCTAGCATGCAGGGAATGTAGTAGTTCCAACTTCCATTCTCCAAGCAGAGCTTTTGCTCCCTGATCTGGTCCACATGATTTGCTGAAGCTAGTGACTGGAAAGGAGAGGGTGACCAGTCCAATATGGCGCTCTTCAGTGGGCATCCAGCTAGTGCGGAATATGACCCCGCCCCCGCCAGCTAGCAATGCATATGATGACTCTGTGTGGTAGACCAGCCTCTCTAAAGAAGGACCCATTTTAATTTAATCTACTTCGGTACCGGTTTAACAGTGGACTATGAGTGGTAGGCCTACTGTAACTGTGACGTGTGGTCACTGGTGTGAATCACTGACTGTTGACTATGACAGTGTTGTGAGTGAGAACGTACAAACTGCCTGGGCGATAATGCAAGGTATATCAACTTTGTTACACTTATTTCAAGCAGAAAGACTTCTTAAAGTTCAGATACATACCTTATTGACGTGTTTTGATGGCAACTGTTCTCAAAATCTAGAAAAACTTAATGGCATACATGTAATATGTTTGTTATGATGTCATTACAGGCAGTCCGCTCAAGAGAACTCTAACTTTCAGCACGCCTCTGCTTGGAGAGTGTGGCCCACTCCAAACGGATTCTCAGTAGGTGAGTTCGGGGAGGACCAAAATAATTACTTTCGTGATTACGAGGACCAGCGTGCCCGTACCTTCGGGTAGACTTCTGCAAAGACCCAGCTTCAGCTGCTGAAGCTGGGTATTTGTGAGGGTCTACCGGCAGGTACGGGCACGCTGGTTCTCGTAATCACGAAAGTAATTATTTTGGCCCTCCCCGAACTCACCTAGTTCATGAGTTGACGCCGCACGCTTCGTAACCGGCGCGCAATATACAACCCGGTAAGTTTGTAAATATTCAATAATTAAAGGTTAATCAACTTATTAAGGTAATCCTGCCTATTGATGATTACACATGGCGCACGGAAGCCAGGTTTCAAGAAAGAATTACCCCTTTCTTTATATGATTTCGATACCTAATGTGGTGAGATCTTGTATTATCGCCCACCGGTCGATCTACACATTCACATTGAATCATAATTCACATTCATTGGATTTGAACAATGAATTAAGGCCAACAACACTATCGCCTCATATACTAAAGCACAAGCGAAGAACATACGTTTAGCAGGGTTGTCAACTTTTGGGAATGAGCAAGAGTGAGACTTTGCCAAACTGATAAAGTCAAGTGTGAGTGAACATAACGCAAAAGGTGGTAAGTTGGCGAGGGTACTTCTCCAGTTTAATAGCGCTCCCGCAGTTTGACCGCCAATTCACATAGTTAAAACTCTTTTTTCACCTTTTCTTGAATATACCCGGTAATAGTTTTAGTTTTAAACTGTTTTTGCTTCCATAGGTCTATAACCTACCAAATTGCACAAAATTAAAAACGAGAGGTAATAATTTCATGCTTCAAGCCTTGACTTAGACACCAACTTCAAGACCAAGTCAGTGGTTGCTGCATGAGCGGTGCATGGGGAACTCTGCACGCTGGCAAAGTGACTTTTAAGTGAAGTTCTGGGTTTATTTCAGGTATTTCAATCTAAAACATAATAAAATAGATATGCAGTCCATGTTTTCTTACTTCCGTGATGTTTGTTTACTGCCGCCGAAGTGCGGGAGCCGGGGCATGAGCGCTATTAACCGGGGAAGTACCCTCGCCAACTTACCACCTTTTGCGAACATAACGGTGACTATACATGGGTAAAATTCGACACGCGTGACACAGCGACACGGGGGTTCTTAAATTCGACACGGGCGACACGGCCCTTTTAAAAATCGACGGACACAGAAAAATGGACCAGAATGTATAGAATAAAAATCGACACGGCGACACGGCACCCTAGCTAAAAATCGACACGGCGACACGGTGTTAATTCTGGCTACCCATGTATAGTCACATAACGGCGCTGCGACCAAGCCTTCCAAGGTACTAGGGGGGGTCTAAGGGCATGCCCCCCCCCAGAAAATTTAGATGTCGAATGGTGCAATTTGATGTGTTCTGAGAGCATCTTTGTAACTTTGGTTCCACCGTAGTTGGAGTATTTAAAAAATTCTTTCAGTTCTGGAAAGCCCAGAATCTCAGGATTGCGTGAGAACACTGAGATTGCTTTACTCCTGCGTGAGAGCGTGAGAAAGGGTCCAAATGCGTGAGTCTCACGCCCAATACGTCAGGGTTGACAGCCATGGACTAACTTTAGCGTATCAACGATTAACAAAGGCACTGACTTTGATAATGACGAAGAAAGCACTGTCCTCAACTGAAACACATAATTATCTCCGTTCCCACATCGTCTTGTTTAAAAATGTCCAAAAAGGCATTGTCACAATGATTCAATGGTGACAATGTGTTGCTGACTCAATTGGGCCTCTACCCCCCCCCCCCCCCCCCCCCCCCCGCTACCCCCAGCAGTATAGTTCTGACGGGTTAGGAACCATGGTAATATCCTTCAAGAAGACAAGATCCATTATAACCCGGAAAAACAACAACCCTAGTGATACTGTCCTTAGCCTTTGGGGGGAGAATTATACCCTTATTCATTAGCATTGCACCCTACGGCCTACGTGTCCTATAATTTGCACCCTACATGTCTCTGCATCCTACATGTCCATTGCCATGCACCCTAGGTGTCTGCACCCTATTAAAGTGGTCCACGCACCCTAAATGTCCATGGCCATGCGCCAGTTAGGGAGTGTTCATTTATTAATTACAGGCCAAAGGTGCCGAAAAATTTTCGCCCCCCCATTTGAATGAACTAGTAACGCGCAAGCTTTCTTGCTTAAAGGTGAAAACAAACAGGACGCGTTTTCTACGCGCAGACGGTAGTTGCTATGACGACGGCCGCGTAGAGCGTAAGAAATGCCCTTTGAGGCGTTGTCTACGCGGCTACGCGCAGACGTTTACACGCCCTGTATGTTTCCGCCTTAAAAAGGGGCTGAATTATTTACGCCCCCCCCCCTCAAGAGGGGTCAGAAATTCCTAGTCCCCCCCGCCCCCTCAGAAGGGGTCGGACATTTTTACGCCCCCCCCCCCCCCATGTAACTAATAAATGAACACTCCCTTATCATAACTTGGTATAAGGAAGACGGCACCCCACTCACAATCCATTTCCCTAGGTACAGACCGATTCGCCTGTGTGTGGTTGGCTTTAGCCTTTATCTTAGGATATCATCAACTTATGATCAAGGGTATAATTCAACGGTCCAAACGGGTAAACCTGCTATCAATTATTGAGCGTGTATATGCAGGGAGATTCCTAGACTGCCATCTGACCAATTCAGGATGTCGAGAGGCTCGATTGACAGAGGTGTATATTATTGAACATTGACTGATGACTCTTAATTAAATTTGCAGATCACAGATACTGTGGGTGCATTCATTCCGGCATCGCTATGTCGGGCCAGAGGAAGGGAGCCGGGCCTGCTCCTCCTGGTCAGAAGAAGGGGATTGGACCTGCTCCGACCGTGGAACAAATACAATCGGATATCATCACACAGGTAAAAATTATACAAGACTGGGATTATCATCAAATTTAAGGCTTAGTAAACACATCTCCGCTTCATGAAATAATTAAAATACATGGTTCTTCTTCTGGAGTAGGTGAAGCTGCCTTCACAGACCACGATACGTTTTAGTGATGATATAAAGGTGTTCCGTAAACTCTCTTGTATAAGACTAACTTGTGTACAAGACGCACCTCTAAATTTCACAAGTTCTGAAAGTTACTGATTTAGTACAGTATTATACTCATGGAAACCCTCGTACACACATGTATAAGCCTCACCCTATATAGTCATGTTTGGTATCAAATTAAAGCTGCGGCTTCTACGCAAGAATTAACGGTATCTGTTCATATTTGATTTGTATCATTCTATTTCATTTCTAGCTTGCAAACGAGTACTGGGCACCACACAGTAATCGGCCTCGTTCAGCATACAACTCAAAGGTATTTACCGTCATTCTCCCCCTTGCCTTCCACTATAAATCAAAAGCACTAAATGAGACATGATAGTGTAGAATTATCGTTTTTCACTTGTTCACGCTGTTTTGTCACTTAACAAATATTATAAATTTGAACTTTTGTCTTATTTCAGATAATTGATGAAATCTACCAACGAGAGTTGCTCGGCTCAAAGTGAGTTTTAATCGTTGCTACTTATCATTCATGTACTTCTTATTTATTGTTAATTGTTATCGACACTGACTCTCATGGACTATATACCGTCGAATTCATCTCTAAAGGGGTATAAGGTTAAGATATCCACTCTACTCAGGCGTAGTCTTTATCTGTGATCTGTAAGAAACAGTTGATAATAACATCCTTTTAACATTCTATTTGTCATTTCACAGGTTTGGAATTCGTCGAGTCATGCTGCTAGAGTTTAGTCAATATCTGGAGAATTACCTATGGCCAAACTACACAGAGCAGGTACAATGATACTATATGTCTGTCCCAAAGGTTTTGTATTCTTGGATTAACCGTTAACAAAAATCATCCAAATTCAGAGTGTATGTACTTATTGATCTTAAACTTATAAATGAATGTGTCTGCTTCACTGAACTGTACATTAGTGCAAAACAAATAATAAAACTCCTTTCTTTATTTTCTACAGTCAAGCAAGGCTCACATGATGTCCATAGTTACGATGGTAAATGAGAAATTTCGTGAACGCGTACCAGCATGGGAGGTGAGTGTAGACCTAATCAACTTATTCATTCCCATGGTATAAACAGCCCCTCGAATTTGAATATGATAGAACCCCCAGTCTAGTGCACACATTTAATGTAACATAGGCCTATGTATAAATGACTTCTACGAGCTGATTTGATCTGGATTTTACTTTATGTCATTCCAGCCGATGAAGAAAGCACCAAAGCACTTTGCGGCTTTTGTGAGACGCATTTACGAGTCTAGCCTGGAAACAACTGGCTATTCCATGAAAGAGCAGACAGTTCTTCTCATCTTTGTCATCCATATCTTCAACAGTCTGGTAACAATATATCCCCTTTGCGCTCTATATAATAGTACTGAAATTGACACAATATTCATATTGTTAAAGCAGTATTAAGTATATTGTAAATACATGTACTTTTTAAGTCACTGATGTAAAATTATATAAAATCTGCTACATGATATGGCGCCGGTAATCTTGATTCTAAAAACTGTCGCATTTCTTGCTCTACAGGAGGTGGATCTTATCCGAAAGCAGATTCAGGGTATGGTCGGCTTTTCTATGTGGACGAATCTCCTACCGGTGAGTAGACAGTTTAGTACATTGATACCTAAGACCGAAAAAAGGTGTACAACTTTTTAGCAAACAAAGCCTACTCATTACCATAGCTAAAAGGGGTCGGCCTGTCCAGCAGAGGTTCCACTTTTCCTACTTTTGCAGGAAATTCTCCATTTTTCGCCGGCTTTTCTATAATGACTACTAGTAGTAATTTTGTTCATTCCCGACAGAAATATGACTAAAACCTTTAGATTTCCTGCTTTAGTCGACCAGGGAATGACATCTCTGGTCGGGAGGGGGGGGGGGCAGTGGGAAAAAGGTGGACCCCTCTTGTGTTGGGACTAAAATATTTTTGGCATGCTCAGTTGAAATTTCACCGACCGACCCCTCGTTAAAAATGACTGCTCCCTACGTGTACATGTAAAACAATGTCTTAATGAATATAATAATGTGCATAATTTAAATAGGGACGAAGAGCATACATCTTCAAGAACCAGCCCAAGTACGAAAAGATCTGGAGCAACATGATGAAAAGAGACGGCCAAACAGACGCAGCTACAAAACAGAAGAAGGATTTCGATAGAAATTACTTGTATCGACTGATACAGAAGTATTATCAAATCCTGGACTCGGTTCCTCCAGATGGTAAGTGTTTTAAGAAAGTAATCAATTTGTTCTCTTTTTGTCAAACGCATGTTTTGGGAAATCTTACGTTGTTGACTCAGGGTCCCCCCCCCCCCCCCGAGTCAAGTGTGACGATTCTGGACATCTCTTTTCCTTGAAAAAATGAAATTGCTCCCATTTGGTCAATATTTCACTCTTTGCATCTTGCATGGTCTCAATAAATCACTCGGAGCCTTCCATTACACCAATTGGCATGCCAGCATCTTAAAAGGTGACAAAACTTGAAGAGTTTCATGGCTGACTGCTGTCATCAGTCAATTATGCTGTTTTGGAACCGTTCACCATATGTACTGGCCCGGGCCTTCATGCTGGTGGTCTGCTATGTGATCTGTCCTTAGTAAACCACATCTAAGATAAGCTATCAAAAGACATGGTTTGTCTGCTATGGTACTAGTCTTTGTATATGTGACTATGCACAGTCTTTGCGAAAACATGCAGAACAGTGGCAATGTCCTTCTAAAATGCCACCCGTCCAGCAGATTTACAAGTGTAGAAGGACCGAATATCCAGTCACATGTCGGGCTTTTCTTAACTAAAATAATTTAGTTGGGTTTCTAAACTTGAAATATGTTTGTCAATATACTGTTTAAAACTATGTATTTATCCTGATTTGGCCATAAATGATTACAAATATGATTTTATAGTTAAAAAGGCATGTATCATCAAATATGTTGCTAGCCGGTCCTGCAACATTGAAAATCTGCAGGACCAAATGTCCTGTGGGATGAAAAAGTTTTCGCAAAGACTGTATGCAAATAAAAGAACACTTGCTATCCTTCGAAAAAGAGTAGGGGGCGTGCCCTGGTATTGGTTTTCTCTATCACCCGATAGATTTGATGACTCATCTCATAGATCTAATCATCCATAGAGGGGATCACTGTTGTATTGGCCATGCAACATTTAAATGGCTGTTCGACTAAAGTTCCCGTAAAGTACTTCATGTTCAATGAAATGATCTACTATAGGAGTGTCAGTGAGGAAAAACATTTTAAAAATATATGCACACATTTACACTCGTCAATCGTTATTCAGGTGTAATCGTGAACATCACTAAACATCTGTTTGGCGAGTGCACCGGTTTTGGGGATTGATCTGACGCCAGCCCCAGCATGACAACTGGGACTGGTGAGGTCTAGACTAGGGCCCCAGACGGGGGGGGGGGGGGGAAGGTTGCTGTGTCACTTTTGGATTTTAAGAAATGCCAATAGGGAGGCTAAGTCTCGCAATAAAATGTTGTCGTAATTTTTTTGCCGGTTCTAACAAAAAATACCCATATCTAAGTTGGCCTAAATAGGTCCCAGATCTGGAATTTTATAGCCCAATTCTCTATATTAGTGGAGTTTTAGGGGGGTGAAATTTTTCGCCCATCCTTCAAGCCTGCGGGCGATAATATGGGGAGCCCGTAAGGGCCAGGAAGTGGTGATCACGTGACGAGACTAAGCCGCCCTATGTCCCTTGTCAATTTAAAAAAAAAAAGGTCTTGTCCCTTGTCGCCAGCCCTGGTGTCACTTGTGAATTTTAAGAAATACCACTGTCCCTTGTTGATTCTAGGAAATAGGTCTTGTTCCTTGGCACCGGGTGAACATGCTCTTGTCAACTTGTCTGGGGCCCTAATGGCAATGCTGCCAGTGTGGGAAGGTTAGACCCGTTGTTCAGTTGTTGTATAGTCAATACCGGAGAAGTTATCAAAAAAATTATTGATACCACTGTAGGGGGTGATCAATGAGCGGTGTAAATCTGTGTTCTCTGAGAGTCATCGTTAGACGAGGGTGAGGTGCTCCCTAAATGACACTTTGAATAGTAGGAGGGCTTGCAAAATTCTCTGGTCTTGGCTATAGTGCCTAAGAAGTCTGATAAGAAGTCTGGTAAGAAGTCTTAACTTGGGTTGTCAGGCATCGACGGTGGTGACGCCGACATCGACACCGATGAGGAGGTGCCTCGTCACACAGTAACCCGTCGCAGGGTACCAACCCGCAGGTTACCACGTTACACTAGCAGGGTGCCTCGTCTCAAGGTGCCATGTCCAACGGTGCTTCCAAGGCTGTCACAGCCCCGTGCCGGTAAGCCCCGTCACCGCCACAAAGAGTATTCATCCACAGAGGAGGATGAAGACTGTCGTTGTCCTTCCCACAGGTCTAGTGGCAACCAGAGAGACAGCCATAGGTGGTCCTCTACAACGTCATTCTCGTCGTCCAACAATGACAGTAGGGGTAGGTCATCTACAAAAAGGCGTCACAGACGTAAGGTTGGCGCCACACACGTTTTGACCCGGGAAGAGAGTGATAAGCCGGTATTGTTGGAAGTTTAATCTCAAAATGTGGGGAAAAGGTCATGATGTCAGAGGACGGCTTAAACACTGTCTTCCTGGTGGTTAAGGCCGCTGCGGCATCAAGGATGTATACAACAAAGGGTTTGATGCAGCCATGCAGTCAGAAAGAAGGCTAACAAGAGTTACTTCCGGCCCATATTCAGTTAATGTGTAAGTATAGCATAGAAGCTACGCAAGTGCGGCTTATAGGATCGGCCCAGAGTTGGGCTTATACCCCAGTCTTTGCTACTATAGCACTGTACTAAAATAATAATTTCCAGGTCCCCTTTCAGGCTTATATGATTCCTAAAAGTTAGAGGGGGGCAGCTTATACACGATTTAGAGGAATAGATTGACAGGAACTCGTGACTTATAATTATGGTAGTAGATCAACTAATAATATGCTCCACTCTATTGTAGTTCAGAAAGGTAATTCAGTTTATAATGGTGTTTGTAGGAGATGTCTCGGCTGACAAAGTGCACTACTGTGAGCGCTTTATGGAGCTAATGGTGGACCTGCAGTCGCTGCCCATTATCCGCCGCTACTTCAACACACTGATGGACGACGCTCATGTCGTAGTCCGCTCAACGCAGGCACCAATCGCACAACGAGAGGACGGGAAGCTGTTCACAGAGGTAAGAAAAAAGGCGAACGCATTCATAATGTCCTATGCATGTAATAAACAAAGGTCCACCAGTCAACAGACTGAGACGTGTGTTCCTTTGTGCTCATTTTTTAGCTTTATGATTCAAAATAAGAAAAAATAAACTAGAATACTGGCGAAGGTTAATCAATGGGGCATGAGTTCCTTGGTTAAAGTTAAAGCAATGGTGCCGTCGTATCCCATAAAAGATAAACCCATAATCACCCGAAAAAATGTGATAATGTCTTAACAAATAGAAGAAATCAGGAAAACGAAAGAAAATGAAAATAGTTTCAAAGACGATCAATCTAACACAACCGTCATGGCCTATTTTATCACAGCATCTTTTCAAGAATAGGCGCCAGTCTCGTATAAGCACTGAGCGTACATTTGTATAGAAAATATTAAGTGTCTCAGCACTTATACGAGCCATTAAATGAATTATAAATCAGTAAGAAAGAATAATTGGTTCAAAAGACAACACCCCCAAATTAAAAGTTGATAAATGAAAAGATATCTCATAAAATGCCTCCTTCTCCTTCTTGCCACCAGCTGCTGGAAATGCTGCAATTTTACACCAAGTTCCAAATTAACGACCAGACCGGAGACGCGCTCACCGACGACGAGATGGATGAGATCCACTACAAAAAAGTCAACCACCTTCAGGTAGGTCTACATCTAGGGGTACATTGTAACGTTAATGTGGTAAAACATGATGCCTAAAATTAATGATCTGATGACTAGGTCCTATACTACTATAGATCAGACAGGTGTGTGGAATTAGAAGATGCGGGATGTGGGGGGTAATGCCCGGTCCCTATGACATAAATTTTTCTGTCACGAAATGGCTTTGTATTAAAGGCAATTTGTTTTGGGGAATGTTTAAACGATATAGACCCATCATGTCTTAAATTGATTCGACACTTTTTACTACCAGGTTGGAGTTTTTAAACATTTCCGCGAAAAACTGGAGGAGTACTCAGAATTGAAGCGCTTTGCTCTCATCAACGTTGGTAGTATTGACACGAGGGAAAACCTCTCTGCCCTACTCAAACCTCTCGAGTAAGTATCTTTGATACAACGTATATAGATCATGAAATAAAATGTACTGGTGTATTATTCGCTTTAGGATATATGTCGTGGTAGTGCCAAATTTACATGATATTATGAAACTGGTATGTTATGCTAGCCAAATACTATGAATTTATATCCTGTTTAAAAAAAAAAGATACCTCGCCTCCAGGTGACAAATGATGGAAGTGTACTTGTACAACGACGGTTATTGATTTTTCAGCAACGAGGAATTGCAACAGTTAGCGAGCCATTGTAACCTGATACCGGCAGAGAAAGATGTCAAGTCTGCGCTAAGTAGAGAATACCTACTAGAGCTCCTGGTATGTTGTCTTACTTCCTATCTCTATTCTTTACTTAGGGGTGGCGGGTTGGATCAGAAGGTAGAGCGTTCGTCTAGGACCCACCAGGGCACGTCCATCTCACACTATGCCTATGTAATGTGGGATGTAAAAGAACCAGTGCCTTTGTAAAAGTGTAGGGGCATACGTTCTACCTTCACTCACCTCAAAGATTGGATTACCATCCCCGCCCTTGACAAGACCCTAAGCTGTTATCTAGAGCGTAAACGTCTTTAACGTATACAAGAATGCCCTTTTCTCTGTATGCATTAATGCTTTGTGACAGATGATTTAAAGGAATTTTCATAAAACCCTTTTTGTGTCTACAACAGATAACACACCACGAGCGTACAACATATCAATTAGAAGGCGTCAACAAGATGCCGCTCTACCCGACCGAGGAGATCATTTGGGACGAGAATGTGGTCCCCATGGAGTACTACTCTGGTGAGGGTTGCCTCGCCTTGCCAAAACTCCACCTGCAGTTCCTAACACTACACGACTACCTACTCCGTAACTTCAAACTCTTTCGGCTCGAGTCTACTTACGAGATCAGACAGGACATTGAAGATAGTGTCATCCGCACAAAGCCATGGAAGTCAGAGGATGCCAGTTGTTACTTTGGAGGCTGGGCACGTATGGCCCACCCTATTGAGGCTTTTAATGTCGTTGAAGTAGCGAAGCCGAACCTCGGGGAAGAGTATCCGGCTCGTGTACGCGCTGATGTCACCGTCAATCTCAACCTTCGTCCCGAGATCAAGCATGAGTGGGAGTCGCTACGAAAACATGACGTAGCCTTCCTTATGACACTGCGTCCGCCACATGCCATTGGCACGCCTTACAGAAAAGAACTACCCTTTGTCACACAGGTTGGATTGTTATACGTACGGGGCTGTGAGGTTGAGGGAATGCTTGACGCAGAGGGTCGCGTCATTGAGGAAGGCCCGGACCCCAAGCCAGAGCTGAGGGGAGACACTCGAACATTCCGTGTGTGGCTGGACCCGAACCAGTATCAACAGGACATGGCGGAGACTGTACACAGCGAAAGGGTGAGTAGTGCATTCAGAGACAAATGAAATTAAGCGCTTTTTGAAATGTCTACCATGCTTGTTGAAATGTATTCTATGGTGGCACGACCCTGCTCTGTAAAATCAAAAATACATCAGCACTTTTACTATTTGAACACCTTGATGTACCTTATATTAAATACAATCGCTGTATTCTATTTTCTAAACTAGGACATATACAGTACATTCAACCTGATAATGCGGAGAAAGCCCAAGGAGAACAACTTTAAGGCCGTGCTGGAGACCATCCGCGACCTGATGAATACGCAGTGCGTTGTACCCGACTGGTTGCGGAGAGTCATTCTTGGACTTGGAGATCCTGGTACAGCTCACTATAAAATGTACGTTGTTATACATCGTATCATGATCACTCGGTATAAAAAAAACACAGGCTTGTTTCCCTTCTTTTCCCGAAAAGATGCACCATATTCTACTCTAGACCACTCTGAAGTAAACTCACACTTCTCCCTCATGCCCCTGCCCCTTCACAGGCTCTCCCTATATCTTTTCATTTCCTCCAGTAGACAGCAATATTAAGACATGTATGTCCAACCGCAAAGTGCGATAAAGCTTTGTCAATTTCTTTTAAAAAGAAAACAACTTTAAAATAAGTTGTAAAACTATTCATACTTTGTAAAATGCAGGATGCCCAACCAAATTTCCAAGATGAACTGGAACGACACTTTTCTCAGCGCAGACCATCTGCGGTCGTGTTTCCCCGACTACCGAGTTGAGTTCCCCACAACAAGCACAGGCGGGGAACCCAAGCCTCCATTCAGGTAAAGTATTACTTCTCTACTACCTGATAATGTGATATACACAAGTTGTCAACATTCATTATAATTGTGTGTTGCCTGTCTCAGATACTACTAATACAGACTTTCTATTTTGTTCACTCGTAATAGTTCATAACGAGCTTTTTTTAGTCAATGCTAAATTATGTAACTGAACAAAAAAAATTAAATGGTATGGGACATTATGTCACAGCCCATATCTAAAATACCATATCGCTGGCTGGAATAGTTTGTGTATACCTGGCATCTTTTTTGTTACAGGTTGATCTTCAATGACGCTTACCCTCATGACGGCTCAGTGGAGCATCCCCCATCGGAGAAAGTGATCAAAGTCGAGCCCCACATCATCCCCAACAGAGGACCCTACCCCTACAACCAGCCCAAAAAGTACGCCTTTATCCGAATGAAACCAATTCCTTTCAGTAGTCAAGTTTTAGTATGGTCCCTGATTTGATTTGATCTCAGTATGAATGTCTAGAAGCAACTTCTATGTAGGTTTTCCATCGCATGTAATAGATATAGCACTGGCATTATTGACTCAGGTAGGTCACTACCTGAGTCTTATGCGACGCCTCGTGAGACGCTTTTTTTTGAAAGGCAAAAAAAAAATTCAACTCCTTTTTTTTACCAGAAAGACGAATTTCCCATCAAAAATTCAAAATCTCACATCAAATACAACATTTCCCCTAACTTATGTCGCTAGAATTACCCTTGTAAAGTGAAGCATTATATGAAAAAAAAAGGATTACAAGAAAGCATTCCAAAAATCGTCTTGCTTTTTCTGCCATGTAGGCAAACATTAAAGTACTAGAATCGCCTCCTGTTCGTCTATGGCAGTAGTAGTTAATCCAATCTGATGTTCCGCTGAGACGCTTTTTTTAAGACCAAAAACTGGACCGGACAGCGCTGGAAAAGCATGGAATCGACGCGAGTTTACTGCCACTTTCACAATGTTCGGCGCGCCGAGGAGTGGATGTCTCGCGAACTACTTCGTTTTGAAGGCTCAAACCTGTCCCATTCTCTTTATTTTCGAATTCTACGCTGAAAACATGTACTGGGGGTGGAAATGATGCTTTTTTTAGGTCATTTTGAGCATTTTTATCAATTCGAATCGATGCAAGTTGACGCCCGCCATGTTGGATTTCAAGTCTCGTCTGCTCTCGTCGGGCGCGAGATTCGGAAATTGTTTTTGTTTTGACAATTTTCGGCGCCCGGAGGAGTGGATATCTCACGAACTACTCCGTTTTGAAGGCTCAAACCTGTCCCATTCTCTTTATTTTCGAATTCTACGCTGAAAACATGTACTGGGGGGTGGAAATGATGCTTTTTTTTAGGTTATTTTGAGCATTTTTATCAATTCGAATCGATGCAAGTTGACGCCCGCCATGTTGGATTTCAAGTCTCGTCTGCTCTCGTCGGGCGCGAGATTCGGAAATTGTTTTTGTTTTGACAATTTTCGGCGCCCGGAGGAGTGGATATCTCACGAACTACTCCGTTTTGAAGGCTCAAACCTGTCCCATTCTCTTTATTTTCGAATTCTACGCTGAAAACATGTACTGGGGGGTGGAAATGATGCTTTTTTTTAGGTCATTTTGAGCTTTTTTATCTATTCGAATCGATGCGAGTTGACGCCCGCCATGTTGGATTTCAAGTCTCGTCTGCTCTCGTCGGGCGCGAGAGGGCGCGAGATTCGGAGTGGTAGTTAACTGCAGTAAACGCGCGTCGATTCCATCATTTCCAGCGCTGTCCTGTCCACTTTTTGGTGTTACAATTTCAAATATTTTGACTTTTCCGCCTTATTTATGCGAATACCTGAGTCTTTTGTGATTAGGATCACACGTTAGATTTTATTACTATTACATTACAACTATTCCTCACGTGATCTTCTCCTTTCTCAGGAACTCCGTACCCTTCACACCCACGCAGATTGAAGCTATACGGGCTGGCATGCAACCTGGCCTTACAATGGTAAATTGATTTCTAATATAAGCATATCAGGTAGTTATTCATCAAATATTGATCAGTCAACCTCTTCTTTAAATTCAAAGAATGAAATTATTAAGATTTAGCAAATGTTATCAACCATGATTAAATAATACTGTAGTACAATATTAATTCTTTCTTTTATTTTGCAGGTTGTTGGCCCGCCTGGTACGGGTAAGACAGACGTCGCCGTACAGATCATCTCCAATCTCTACCACAACTTCCCCGATCAGCGCACTCTGATTGTCACACATTCTAACCAGGTGGGTAATAGCTTTGTCTTCCTCACACCTTTTCTCTGCAAAATATATTCTTCTTACAATCAAGTTTTCAACAAGTTAAAGAATATCTGTTCTATTTCTTTTAATCAATTATAGGAAGATCAGATTTAACGCAGACACAGTATGCCTATAGATAAAGCCGTTATGTTGATACTGATGTGGTGTATTTGTGTTTCAGGCATTGAATCAACTGTTTGAGAAAATCATAGCGTTGGACATCGAGGAGCGTCATCTGCTGCGTCTGGGTCATGGCGAGGAGGCACTGGAGACCGAGAAAGACTTCAGCCGGTCAGTGTTCTAACAATTTAAGAGATACAGAGGAGTGATCTCAATTTTATTGAAATATTTATGGATTACTATAAATGCTTGTTTAACAAAATATGCCCCTGTGAGTAGATAAATGCATTGAAACCTATATCTTTGTACATCTTTGTGATGAGAAAATTCTAATTGGGGTCTATTTATTCATAGATACGGTCGAGTGAATTACGTGCTGGGTCGGCGGTTAGAGCTACTGGAGGAGGTGGGACGCTTACAACGGAGTATGAATGTCCCAGGTGACGTGGGATACACGTGCGAGACGGCGGCACACTTCCACCTGTACCACGTCATAGCCAGATGGGAGGAGTTCCTCAGCAAGACTAAGTACAAGAAGGGCAAGGTTGGTTCCCTCATTACCCGGTAGTTGAAGTTCTTTTTATTTTGCCATAGGCTGTGAATATAGTTGTATAACTGTTTGAAGGGTTTGGGCTATAAAACGTGCCGCCATTTTGGTAGACATTTTGTGATAAAGTTGTACTTGGATATTTGTGCTAATTGAATACCAGATACAGTGTATATATTAGATATATAACTAAATTGTCTCTTACTCTTTTAGGATGCTAAAGTTGAAGATGTAGCCACACATTTCCCATTCAACAAGTACTTTGAGAACGCGCCCCAACCGCTGTTCAAGGGACGAACATACGCCGAGGACATGGACATAGCGGAGGGATGCTACCGCTATATTGAACAGATCTTCACACAACTAAAGGTCAGTCTAAGATACTCGAGCCAGATTATTCTAGACAGTAGAGATATTCAGATAAATATGTAGACAGTGTGTTGAAGGTCATGTGACCATTGGCCAAGAGTGTTGAAACAGATAAAGCCAATTGTTGTTTTAATCGTTTGCAGGACTTCCGTAGTTTTGAGTTGTTGCGGAGTGGTGCGGAGAGATCCCGCTACCTGCTCGTCAAGGAGGCCAAGATCATCGCCATGACGTGTACACACGCTGCACTCAAACGTAGAGATCTGGTCGAGGCTGACTTCCAAGTATGTATCAATAAGTAGTTCATATTATTGATACTAGTATGACTCAAGCTAAGTTACATGTCCGTGCTTAAGATTCTCTGATCCTTTGGATTCCTGTATTTGAAATAAAGTGTCATGAACGCCTATGGTGAATCAAGTAAAATCTAAAAGATAACAGATAAAGTGGCGGATTCTGAATACTAGTAATCAGTCGTCAAATTGTACCGTATTGAATATTTTGCTACTTGATTAATTTGGATGGTCTTGTTCGTTTTACAGTACGACAATATCCTGATGGAAGAATCAGCACAAATCCTGGAGATTGAAACCTTCATCCCACTCCTTCTTCAGGTAAACCAGGCCACACTGTATACAGTTGCCCTACTTTGTATATGTACATGTATTATGTAACCAGTACCGGGTGGTATAGGACGTGAAAGGATCATATTCTCCAAGTAGAAGCATTTTCAATGGTAATGAAACGTCGTGACCTACAAAAATAAACATAACTATTCTCACACTAAGTGTTGTCATCTAACCTAATAAGATGTAAACTTGCAAGAGCCAACATCCGTGTTTGATCTGTATGTATATAGAATGGCCTGACATAGGATTAGCTGATACCCATTATATTTGTGCCCACAGAACCCAATCACTAAGGACCGCACAAACCGGTTGAAGCGATGGATCATGATCGGGGACCACCACCAGCTGCCGCCCGTCATCAAGAACATGGCCTTCCAAAAGTTCTCTAACATGGAGCAGTCGCTGTTCACGCGCTTCGTGCACTACGGTGTACCCACCATAGACCTGGATGCACAGGGCAGAGCACGGGCAAGGTACGGCTGAATGTTCACTTATTAAAATTAAATACAGGGGCTTTTAACAAAGATGCTAAACCCACAGCTCTAAACAGTAGGCGCAAAGGGCATTCTTGTGGTAGTGATTAGAGGAACATTGCGTTCGCACTACAGCTCTCTAGATCTCTAACAATTTATTAGGAAAAATAACTATGATTGTGATCAAAATTAATAACTTTAAATAATTACTATGATCACGATAAAAATTACTCTTGGATCATTCAAGGCGATCATACTTATCATACAAATGGAGTAAGAACATACATATTTACCTCAGACAGAACATGTGACTACGGCTGTATGTATGACTACTTTCAGTCTCTGTAACCTGTACAACTGGCGGTACAAGAAGCTGGGTAACCTGCCGCACGTCAGCAGCTGGGCAGAGTACCGCACCGCAAACGCAGGCTTCTTCTTTGACTACCAACTCATCGATGTTGGTGACTTCAACCGAGTTGGAGAGTCAGAACCCAACCCCTACTTCTACCAGGTAATGTTTCTACAATAAAGATTTACAATTGCATTATGTCGTGCCTAAGTATCAAATTTATGACCAACCAAAGTGTCAAATTTGAAAAATATGTCATTAAATATGGGGACCTAGCGGAAGCAAGGCTATGTGCCTAAGCTAGGATGATGCATCTACTTTTGTATATGTTATCTTTTACCCAATAAAACACTTAGGAAAAAAATTCATCACCGGTTTTCTTCATCTGCATATATATGAAATAACCAAACTATTTTTCCACGATGGTTGCAGAACCTTGCAGAGGCCGAATATGTTGTGGCAGTCTTCATGTACATGCGCCTCCTGGGTTACCCGGCCAACAAGATCAGCATTCTGACAACGTACAATGGTCAGAAACATCTCATCCGCGACGTCATCCAACAGCGATGCGCAGACAATCCCCTCATCGGCAGGCCACACAAGATCACAACTGTCGATCGGTTCCAGGGTCAACAAAATGACTACATCCTCTTGTCCCTCGTCAGAACTAAGGCAGTTGGACATCTACGGTAAGTCCGGGATCACTGTTCTGGTAGTGAAGATTAATTTGGTTTAGAATACCTGTCCCATGGCAAGGCATATACAGACTAAAAGTCCACTCTATGCTAGTGTAAGAAAAGCTGTATAATATGTACGTCATATTATATCTTGATATGTACCATCGGCTTTATTTGATTACTGTGTGGTAGATGCCCCCTTGTAGGCCTTACATGTGTATGGCTAAATCATTATTAGTGAAAACATCACCATGAATAATAATGATTAAATGTGTTCCTTACAGCGATGTTCGGCGTTTGGTTGTCGCCATGTCTCGAGCTCGACTTGGTCTCTATGTCTTCGCAAGGGTCAGTCTCTTCGAGAACTGCTTTGAGCTAACGCCAGCTTTCAACAAGGTATGAAGAACTACTATATTTATGGTTGCTTATCCAACATTCATATGGGATATGTTCCTATTCATAAAAGTGCTACGGTTAAGATGGTTTCAATAAATTCATTTTTCATTGGCATACCATAATGTGACCCAATAGCATGTACCTTGTAGTGAATCACCATAATGTGCATTTACTTCATGCATTATCTTCATCTTCAGCTGATGCTGCGTCCAACAAAGCTGCATCTCAGTCCACAAGAACCATACCCCACAAACAGAAAGGTGAGTTAGAACTCCTGGATTGAGATTCTGACATTCTACTGAGGCATCGAAGTGACACGTGGCGAATGTTCTACGTGGCTCTGTAATTTCAGAAATTGTATTGTCTTAGTGGTACGGAGCTAGTGAACAAACTACATGTATTTATGTAGTGGAGTATTTCTGTTTGATTGTGGAGTTATAAAATCGTGTTTCTTCCTTTACAGCACAGCGATGCACCATACGGACAGCCGCTGATCATTGAGGACATGCCACAGATAGCACAGTTTGTCTACGACTTCTACTGCTCGCGGGTAGAGCAGCTCATGCGGCAACAAGGGGTGAGTTTTTACTATGAAATTACTCTAGCACTACCTGTCGACTTTGAAGTTAAACGCTGATCTATCTAGTGTTTATATCATGTGGAGGTGTAGGCTGAGAAACCATCTTCAGCAGCCCTTTAATACATTATGAAATTCAAAGAAACTGTTTCAATTCCTGACTTTCAATTGTGACATGTATTGGCACATCAATCAGAGGAAGCCTAGAGAGATTGTGTTGTCATTTGTAAAATATCAGCTTGATAAAATATGATTCATGCATTTTATATTCCTTTGTTGTCCCCAGTACCGAAACGCACCAAAACAACTCTCCCAACCTACATTCCGCTCGGGTGGACAGAAGCGGGAACCCCGACCGGTAGAACACGACAACCCGATGGAGGAGCACCCTGGGGCAGACAGTGATAGCGACGAGGAGGGCACAGATAAGGCCAAGGCAAAGAAAGCAGGACAAAAGGAGAAGAAGAGCAAAGTGAAAAGCCAGATACCAGTGGAAATACAGAATGAAGTTGAGGGAATGTAAGTAGGAGTCATCGTTTTAGTTTTTCTGAAGACGAAAATAAATGATTTTCCCAAATATTCAACGTAATAAGTACTAATGCAGTATTAGCATTTCATTGACTTTAAACAATTTTCTAGGCAAAAAATCCACAAAAAGGAGGGGGGGGGGCATGTATTTTATCAAATACGTCAAGTGGGAATAGTAAGCTTAAACTATCAAAGGTCTAAATGGAAATACACCATGTCGAAGACAAGTATTAATGGATTTTCTTTCCGATTGTTACAGGGAAAATGCAGTGCCAAGCAAACGGTCCAGGACAGAAGACACAAGAGAAACTGAGCCAGATAAATGAAAAGAAAAGGAAGAAGAAAATCACAGAATCGAATTGAGAGAAAGAATGAATGAAAGGCAATGTTTGAGAGAGTAATGAAGCATTTATACCGATAGAAATATTTTAGTTTATTCCACTGCCTTGTGTATGCTCACAATCACAAATCAATATTTTTCTGAGAAATGACACCGGAAATACATAAACACATTTTATGTGACGCTTAGTTCGGTATCATGACCACCATTAATGAATCTATAGGTGTTGATAAAACTACTATGCTGGACATCGAGCGTACATGTATATGTAAACTTGATGTGTAGTTGGATCAACAGTTCCTGAAAATCGGTATCTGGTTATTTATGTAAAGCGAGGTGTGTATGTACATAGGAAAAAGCCACCAATGGAGGAATAACAGATAATACTGTCCAAATCTGTTGATATTTAGGACATTTCATAATAAAACCCTGAACAGCAATTCACCGTTTTGTTTTATTTGTGATTTAATTAACTCTGGGATGAAAGTCGACTATGTAAAAAAAGTTGAAGATAAAAGATACCTCTTAAATATATACATTATAAAAGTTCACCAAATTTAGCATGTTCAGGGCTATAGAGGAGAGGCAGTGCTTCCAGTTTTCTCAAGTTAACTTGAGATTGTCTCAGAAAAACTTGACATGGAGATCAGTGTTGTACAGCCTGTCTGTATATTTAAACCACAGCGGAGGGCCAAGACAAAGGAATTCACACCTTGGTTATTTCCACTTAGACTCACATAACCTTCTAGCTGTGGTTTAAAATAGTTAGACAATGGTTATGAAAGGGTAGGTAGGATTAACCACAGCTTATAAAGCTGTGGTTAATTCTATTTACCCTTTCATAACCATAGTCTAACTATTACGTGTAGGACCACTGGGGAAGAATCAGTTATGACTTTGTTTTCTTATCATAGGATAATACACACAAAATAAGTTTTTATTGCGAAAAATATCAAATATATCCTATGAGGCCCCACAACTGAATATCCTGATTATGTTTTTTTGTGATTGAAAAAAACTTGATTTCAGGGAAAAACTTGGAAGACTTTCATCCCTGTTAATTGCTATGCATAACAGATATACAACGAATTAAAAACTCCATTTATTAAGACAGAATTATTTATTCCATTTCACTTTTCTTCAGAAACAATGTATTGCACGTTCCCTTTGGGAGATACGACCATAAATAACTACCATTTGATAAGTTATGAAATGTTAACGGTTTCCATTACATGGACGATGACAACAAAATAAATATACAAAATAAGTTATCGATATATCATTTAACAAAATTCCCTTGATTTAAGTGAATGGAAACCAGAATAAAGATTGCTACATGTATTACTCCTCCCAAATAAATTCTTGGGCTGCGCAGAAAAATTCAATTCATCTAGCAACAAAGTACATGATCTCTAATATACCAGTACTTGGAATATCGAATAGAATCAGAAGATAGTTGTTTAAGTGTCATTTCGATAACATCTTAAGTGCTCCCGATTTAACTAAAGAAATTGGCTGAGAAATAGCTGGAGTATTCAATATCACAATAATCCTTTGGTATATCTTCCAAGATACACATATGTTTTTAGCAGTTTCAAATACCCTGTTATACGACAAGGTTGAGTCACATTGTGTTGTCCCCCCTTGAGCGGAGGCCTGGGTCATGAGCGTATGCTCAGCATCTGTAGGTCAAACTTCCGCCGGATGTGCGTACAAAGTTCTGTGGCACGGACCGCCGTCATCTTCCCTCTTTTTTCAACCTGCGCCGCCGTACTGCGTACCATGTCTGCTACGGTGTGGAAGCCGTGGACCAGATTGAGGGCCACTATGTAGCTGATACGTGGGAGTGACATGTAGAAACGCAGCATCTGTTGAAATAACCGTGTTATGGAATTTTAGTCACTTGAAAACTGTTACAGGCAAAAACGATGCAGGCAATACTCTAATATAGTCCATGAGCTACTGGCACCCCTCGAGCACCCCCCCCCCCCCCCACAACTCACCCCATAGCATTTTTCTTGTTCCTTAGGGACCCTAGAACAAGATTCAAGATGTTAACATTGAATATCTTGGGAAGCACTACCGGTTTTGGCTCGTTATCCATGTGCGGGTTCATCCCACTTTTGGGTCTGTTTCTACATCACAAAATTTTGGAGGTATGTTCAGACTTTGAACTCTAATAGCACCTTCCCATCACAGGATATCTAAGGTAAGGGCCTCATCTGAAAGAAAACATAATTTCCTATTCATTGATGGTTGTTATGTGCATGAGAATTAAAAATTGGCTGTGCAGATTGCAAGGCAAACAGGCCATAATCCATCTTTGAATGCCCTTCTCAGCCAGCCAGTCCTGTGCCATTATCATGGAGTAGGAGGTGGCAAGCACAGCAAGAAGAGGTTACTCTATAAGCACTCAGACAACTCTGATTGCACCATCCCCTACCCTGGTCAAGGTTAGATGTACGGGCAGGTTGATTGGTTGGTTGTTGGGTTGCTTTACGCCCTAATTAACAGCTGAGGTCATTTCAAGGGTGGTGATGGTGATCGAATCTATGGATGACTGAAGGTAGAAAGCATGCCCCTACACTTTTACCGAGGCAATGGTTCTTTTACATCCCACACTACATAGGCACAGTGTGAGATGGACAGGCCTTTGATATGCTGTATGTCTACCACAGCAGGGGGAAGGTTGCAGCTCAATCAGCAGGGTGCTGCTGAGTCTCGAACCCACGATCTTGTGCATGCCAGACAAACGCTTTCCCTCTGAGCCACGTCCCACCCCCCAGTACAGGCAGGTCTCTAGTCTCCAGTCTAATAAATCCCCCAAGAATGCTGTATAAAATACCTTTACAGAAACCAGGCCCGATGACCTTAAACTTAACCTGTAACTGTTGTATCCTAGTGGTGCATTTATACAGGCTTGGCTTCCCACCTGTATGCTTTGCTCAACTAAGGCCTAACCCATCCTTCAAAGCTTGACGAGACAACTCATTCCCAGGTACTCTTCCATGGAGAATCTCAACCACTGTTTATATGAAAGCTGCTTCCCTTGCCTGCACTAATGGAAAGATTTGGAATAATGGCTTGTCAGACAATGGAGAGGCCCATATCACAATTAATAGGTTGAGTCAACCTTAACTTCCTATTCTGATATATGACAGCCTGATGGTTTGTACTTCGGATTCGGAATACTGATACAAAGACATGGCTTCCAATTCAAACTGATACCCAGAATGCTGTTCTATGGCTCAAATTAATCAGAAGGGTTTCTTCTCTTGATATCATATGAGATTGGGTGGCCAGATGTGGGATGAGGGGTTGTTATATCTGTGTTTGTAGTGTCCACTACCATTTTCTTGTTGAAAACTTCCAATTTGCGAGTTCAAACTCCGATGTTCCCGAGCCTCTGGCACAGCCAATTTTTAATTCTCATGCACATAACAACCATCAATAAATAGGAAACTAGATTTCTAAAATATCAACTACCTGGTGCAGACTAATATGAAATTACCTTTCCTTGGTGCTAAATTTTCTGTGGTGTGACCATTCACGCAAGACGCCTGGCCAAGAGAGCGGATGGGAGAAGACTCTAAGAGTATATGTTCTTGGTATATTCTGTAGAGATATCTATTAAAGCAAGAACGTACCATAGCGAGTGTTCATTATTTACCAACTTTGCAGTATACAAGATCCATTGATTTGAATAAATGATTTAAGTTAAAAACAAATTACGCTCGCTTGCACTTTTTTCCCCAGATTAGAAATCCCCTTTTATTGGTGTGCCTAATATGTCGGTAATCAAAAGTATGTATTCGCCGTAAGAATTTTTCTTAAAAAAAAAAAACAAGCAGGCAATTTGATGTAAAGTATAGAGGCAGAAAAGTTGTGTCTAAAAACCACAAAGGAACGTGTCAATGTCTTAAAGTCAGAAATGCCACAGTAATTCTATGTCTACTTTTCTCAAATTGATTTTTTCAAGTGGCTTTTTGGACCCTTTATTCCATACCTACGTCCCCCCTCAAGAGGGTTCAGAACATTTCTATACCTCCCCTCCTCAGGAAGGGTCAAACTTTTTTTACCCCCCCCCCCCCTCTGTTAAATAAATAAATATCTAACATTTAGCTCTATATCGACTACATAGTGACATCAAAAGTCTAGGCTACAGTTAGTAGGCCTACATGGATAAAATTGCCTATAGCACCGCCCCCTCCCCCTTTTCTTTCAATAGCCTGGGCTACAGTTGTTAGGCCTACATTGATAAAATTGCCTACAGCATTGCCCCCCCCCCCCGCCCCTTTTAGTGGGCCTAGCCTATTCCTTAAACCTTAGCTTAAAATGTTGTACTGAGGGGTCACACTTGCCACACTTAGAGTAACAACTAGGCCTACATCCCATTTAATGAACCAAGCCACTTTAAATCAAATCTAACATTAAGCTCTACATAGACTGCATAGTGACATACTTGTCTACTGGGAGAGTGTGCCATGTCGCTCTAAACTTAAATTTATCTATAATGAACCCTTTTTCAATAAGCTAGGCTACAGTTAGTAGGCCTACATTGATTAAATTACCTATAACACTGCCCCCTCCCCCTTTTCAATAGCCTAGGCTGCAGTTAGTAGGCCTACATCAGTCAGAAATGTTACTTTTATTTATAAATACTTTTGGTTTATTATAGTAGCCTACCGTAAAACCTTGCGTATAAGCCGCGGCTAGTACGCGAGTCAGACTCTTTCTTTTGATACCAAACATGCCTATATAGGGTGCGGCTTATACGAGAGTTTTTTAAAAGTATACTAAAGTACCAAATTAACAATTTTCAGACCCCCTCTGCGGCTTGTAATCTGTCAAAGTTAGGGGTGCGGCTTATACGCGAGTTAGGCTTATACGCGAGGTTTTACGGTAATCCGGGGGGGGGGGGGGGTAGATCTATGAGTCTGGTCAACAAGAAGGTTACAGGCAGTTGAGGAGGCAAATTGATATATCTTAGTAGCGGCGGCAAATTGATACATCTTAGTAGCGGCGGCAAATTGATACATCTTAGTAGCGGCGGCAAATTGATACATCTTAGTAGCGGCGGCAAATTGATACATCTTAGTAGCGGCGGCAAATTGATACATCTTAGTAGCTGCGGCAAATTGATACATTGAGCAGAGAACCGGAACCCTGGTCTAAGATCTTAGTATAGACCAATGCAGCATAGATAATAAATATCAAGGATTTGAAAGATATCTCTATGTAAATATATATATTTGTATAGGATATTTTTTTCTATACTACCCCCGGTGGTCCTACTGTTTACAAAATAGTTTTATATTATGAAACTGAACACAGTCTGCTATTACACTGCTGCTGATACTGAAGAGAGGCGTGTGCCCCTTTAAGAAGAAGCTGACGTAAGACTAGCAGAGAGTGAGGGGACCAAATCTTTCCCACACATCAACCCGGCATCAACCCGATGTTTATTTCAGTCTTTCCCTCGCTTTGACAAGTGGGCGCATTGTCACGTGACCTTTCACCCGGGTGGCGATATGATGGAGAAGAGTGACTAAATCAGGATATAGGTAGTGTATTGCCCGAACATTTCAAGGAAACAAAGAGATAAAAATTGATTAGAATTGTTTTCTGTGCGATGAGTGAGACAGACTACAGTAACGTGTACAAAACTTTTTTTCCCTATGGGCTTTTAACATGGGGTGACAAAGAGGTGAAATATGTCATCATTTTTGCACATGATAGGACAACTAAAAAGAGATGGGAATGACCCAGTCCCCGTGGCCAACACCTATAGTATCTAAATATATGTATTAAAAGACAACTTCCATAGAGTAATTCCACCCAAAATCACTTTGAAGAAGGTGACAGAAATGAGCAAAATGGACCAAGGGATGAAAAAGTCATGGAAATCAGTAAAATGTATTATAGTATTTTATTGGCTGATTGCACTGGGACTAAAAATGGAGACAAAGTAGACATAGCCATATTACAACATAAAATTGACAAAAAGTTAGAGAAAAAGAAATTTGAATGCAACATTTTAACAAAATACCAAGGTAGAATAGTGGCTCTCAAAACGTTAGTCATGTTGCATAGGGGCAATATGAAGTGACGTCCCAGGAGGTGAAACTCAACATTGACACGTTAATTATGTTTTCTTTCAGATGAGGCCCATACCTTATATAGACATGAGGTTACTCCATGTAACTTTAAAGTTAGGTGTGATTGAAGTAAACCAATCAAGAGTAAAACATCACCTGTTCCTGTGGTTCGGTGAGATCAGTCGAAACCCGGATGGCTTGTCCTTTCTTCACCTCCTGGGTCACCAACTCTGCCATCAGTCCTGCTGTATGCTCTGTACAAACAATTAGTCAGTGTTATATCGCTGTATGTTATGTAACGATTATTTTTCTAGTGGACTTCCCATTATATGCAAAGATGATGAATCATTAAATTTTTACAGTGTACTTAAAACGAGTTAACACATCAACACACGAAAATGGGGATCAATCTTGGACTTAGTAGTGACGTATTATCTAAGACTCACCTTGGGAGTTGGAAAACAGGAGTTTGACGTGTGTCTGTGCTAAAGCAGCCATGATGCTATCGGTGTATTTTGTGTTGGGCCTAAAAGTAATCATAAGATACACATTTACATAGTTATCAAGTTATCTTGCTTGCATCGGAGGGTTATGTTTTAACTGAAGAACCTAGAAATGACGGATTAATAGCCATTATAAATACTGTTTATGACATTAACATTTATCCTAATAATTATATGCGTGTCTTAAATGCTCTTTAACAAATTTAAGATGTGAAGAAATCTTACTGGGCTTTGGCTGCCTGTTGTTGATCAGCTTTCAGAGCGTCTTTCTCGACAATGATACAAGGGCGGTCATACAACTCGCACATTGCCCGGACACGGCGCACCAACTTATCCTTTCGAGACCCATTCGTAAAGACTGCATCATAAGATTACAACAATAACGTGGAGAAAAATAAACAGGCATAGAAAATACAATCTTAGTCAAATGAAGAACATCAGCTTTTTAGATGCTCGGAAAAAACACATTTATATGCCTTGTTTATTTAAGGTCTTGCTTCATTCAAATTACGGGGGTAGAGAGCTTTAATTGCAAACTTTATACGTCTAATCCTTCTGTTAGAGTTGATATTTGTGACACGCTTCTCATGTTACAAGCTAGCCGAAAATGGTACTCACTGGAATGCAGTATTCTGTCAACTGCCATTCTGTTACTGATGATGAAGTCACAGTCGGTGAGTTGTCTGATAACTGTCTGCGCGTTATGTTTGAACCGCAATACTGAGATCAGCTCCTAGTGGGGAAAGGGGGTGGTGTAAATACAAAGGCACATACATGGATATAACCCCCATGAACTAGTATAGACCACAACTAATGAGCGTAGTAAATTATTTGAATTTAATAATGATATATTTTGTTGACAGCAAATGATGTGATTATTGACCTATGTGTAATGAAGCAGGAGACATGAGCCTAATGACACACATTGAGGAGTGACAAACATGACTTACCCGTGCTCCATTAATCTCTCTGGAATCCACAAGAACCACCATTCGTCCCTTGGGGGCGTTTCGCTGAAGAATATAAAATGTAGAATGCTTTGAGATATGAGGAACAATTAAACATCCATTATAAATTCTTTTTTTCAAGAAGAAAATATGCTTATACATGTAATTTAAAGGATAACGTGATTTGATGTATTTCCCCCCTAAATTGTTTTCTTCATGACAGGTAAACCGTTCATTTGTAATACAAATGTATACCAAAACATCTTGAGGCTAACCCGTGGGTTAAAGAGAATCAGAACCCTGGTATGTGCTATAGGAGTTTCCAAGGTTAATGGTGCCGGTTATACGAGGGTTTTTACAGCATTGAATTGACATTTTCAGTGTTATAGGGTTCTCAGGACTAAAGTCTAGGTGCGGGTGATGGGCGGGAATTTAAGGCATCACCCCCATCACCACTTGAATGAGACATCGTTAACTGCGGCATCTTTGGAAGTAACTAATGTTTCTTTGACACCCTCTACTTAGACCCACATACTGTTAAACCACTTTTTGATAACTCAGTCAGTGGAGGGAGTTCAGAAAACTCAATCCATATATAAACCGTAACGTAAGTATTGACGACAAAGTTGAATGGGAATTTCTTACGTCTGGTGTTACAAGACTTTGGTCATGCTGGGACCGCGTTGGAGCTGGAGTTGGTGTAGGTGCCAGATCACTTTGTCGCGTTGTTGTCACCTGTGGACTCTGACTAGGTGGATGGATCTGGGAACCAAAATGGCTACTGCTCTGTCGACTCGTAGAAGTAGATGTGGATGGAGTAGCCATCTTCCGTCGAAATTCCTCTTGGCGCTGACGGGAAAGTTGAAGCCTCCGTTCTCTGTCAGATACACTGGTCTCATTCAATGTTCTATTTGATACACAGTTGGCTATACTAGCACTGGTATTACGTTTTGGTTGGAGATCTTGTTTAGATTTTAGCTCCGGGCTCGCTGCATCGGTCACTGCATCATCATTATCATTATCATCCCAGTTATCATCCATGTCTAAAAAGTCAACCCCCAGCGAAAAAGTGGGGTCTTCGTATACAGGAGCGGGTTTTGACTCTGCCCGCGGAATCTGCTGCACATGGCTCCTAGCGGCAGCAGGTTTAGTTGGACCACTTGAGGTAGCTTTGTCTCTGTGTGAAGGAATATATTCTTTGGCCGTCTCCCCTTGAAGTCTTTGCATACATCGCTTATGGAGACCGGTCAGCTGGGTTATTTCCGTTTGGGAATCTTGAGTTGAAACTGGAGGCTGGCGACCCGCACCGGCCTGTTTTTCACTCCTATTTGTCGCATGTTCCTTACTAGTGTCAGCAGGCTGAGGACTTAGGGGTGTGTCTGAAGATGACGATGTACTCAGGATAGTTTTCTTCTGCAAGAATATGAAAGGAGTATAGAATATTTCTAATATGTTGTAATCAACATGATACACACAAGAGACAAATAGTAACCATAATCATCAATTTGTTGCATATGTATGTACATTCTTTTAATTGTTTATTCATAACATTCATTTGATTTTTTTTTTTTTTTTTTTTTACATCAAGAATAAGATAATGAACAACGATATCGGTGCTCATTACAATTCTGATGGTCACCAAGGCCTAAAGGACGTAGATGTCCACATTGTGGAGTTTATAAACAAGAACCCACACTCAGATTACGCCCAAAAGCTGCGTAACAAACTTGAGAGGAATTGGATGCTGAAGCTCCGTACCCAAGTTCCTCATGGTCTGAACCAAATTGATGCACCAAACTTTTAGGTCAGAGGTACGCCCGCACCCCGATTATGACTTTTATAAGCTCCGTTCAAAAAACTCGATGTTACCGAGTCATAATCACCCTGGTATGCAATTAAATTGCTATCAAATCAATACATCATAAAATTCTAGCTAATTTTCAATTACTAGTGTATGATTAAAAGATTAACCCTTGGGGTGTACCCTCACCAACCGGACATAAAAAGTCAAATCAATATGATCTGTCAAAATAATGTCCATGTCTCCCAAACTTTAATTATATTAAAGTACCAAGTCTCTAATACTTGGTTTTCCTTTATTATTTAATTTCAATAAAGATGCAACTGGTAACAAAGTTACATGCCTTGAACCTCATTTATTTGACACCTGATGAGACCAATATGGTCGAAACCTTGCTATTCCACCAATATAAATCAATGGCTTATATACTCTAAACAAATGTTTAGAGACAGTTCCCAAACTTGAGAAAGTATCCACTCTCCAAGCAGAGGGGTTTTCTGGAGATCCCCTCTAGAAACCATGGTGATGACTGCATCATCTGATTATGACATCACTGATGCCCTGGAGACATCCCTGACAACGGAAGTTGACCTCAGGGGGCGAGTATGGCAACCGCGCCAGTAGATCAAGGTAGTGTCAGAGGAGCAGAAGGTCTAATCATTTGTACTGAAGACAAGGTCTTCAATTCATATGAATCAACGACTCACCCTTTTGTCTACTGGGACCTGTGAAGGCGCTATTCTCTCAGCCTCCTCTTCACTGGATGAATCCAAGACCCTCACAACTCTGCGACCAGGTTTTGGACGAGGCGCTGCTTTAGGTGGCGCTCGCCGTGCGGCTCGTGCTTGACGTCGGGTCTGACGGGACATGGTCACATTATGCCCAAGGTCCAGCAGTGTGACCTCCTCTTCTCCACCATCCTCCACATAATCTGTGTCAGAAGGGTAAAGGAGAAGGCATCATGATCAAACACCAAAAGCATTAGCTATCGGTCAGCGACGGACTCAGCTTTAATTAGTTGCGGCTTATACAAGGGTTCTTCATAAGTATTACCATGGTACTTAAATAGCAATTTTCAGACACCTGTGTTATAGAATCAGCCAAAGTTGGGGGTGCGGCTTATATGGGGGTTAGGCTCATACGCGAGAATTTACAGTACATACTCCCACAGGTTGTCTGAATATAGTAGTAATACATTGTATTATTATAAAGGAATTATTTCACAATAAACCTACCATCGGAGTCTTCACCAGTAACAACAAAGCTGTCCTCCATATATTCAGAATCTTGTTGAGGCATCTGAGAGAATACATCCAGGTTATCATCTCGAGGCCGCGATAACCGGTATTGCCCAATGCTGCGCACAGGGCTGCGCACAGACTGAAGGTACACCGCACGCATGTCAGGGGCATTACCTGAAAAGAAAAACATTACAAAATAAGCTGGCTAAGTCTTAAAGCAAATTATCTTGCCTGTTAGACTATGTCTGTATGTTTATAGGATATACACAATGTACGATAAGAATAGTACCTCTGTCTGCTTGCGTCATTTGGCTGCAGTCGTTGACAAAGCTTTGATCATACTCGTCATTCTCTTCGTCCAATTCATCCTCAGAACAATCGTCTTCCGACCGTTCAGCCTCTACATCCAGGAAATCCGCTGCTGCCGATACCTATTTAGAAATTCAAATTTTACATGTAATCAAATGGGTATCATAGCTATTTCGCCGTTGATACGTCTGTTTGTATTTTCTCGATGAGTACTGGATGGCTGCAGTCATAATACTACTGATCTTGATATACAACTTACCTTTTTGGGTTTCGGGACAGCTGACCGCTTCGCGTGTGTGAAATTGTATGCTGAGGGTTTGGTGCTGGTCACTGCTCTTTTACGTTTACTTGAACCTAGAAGTAATATTGTGAAAGGAATTACTGATCAGGAGGTCTTTTTTTCAACAAGAAATTAAAAAGCTGAGAAATTAAAAAGTTGTAACTATGATTTGATGAGAACACTATGTGGTACATTATCCGCTAGTTGTCGGGAAAGATTAGAAGCGTTACCAATAATTCCCTTTTATGCCGACTAGGCTCTAAACGTTCATTTAGCAAAATTTAATATTAAGTGTACACTTACTGACAAAGTCATCGTCTTCATCCTCATCCTCCATATCTGCAGTGAGATCTATGATAGCCTTCCTATGACGGCGTGAACGTGCTGGAGCTACAGGAGAATCCTCGTCAGACTCCTGATGCACCATAGGCAGGTGCCGCTTGCTTGCTGGTGCAATCGGTGAATCTTCTAAAATGGGTGATATGCGATGTCGTGCCCGTACCGGGGCAATAGGGGAATCATCATCAGACTCCAGTCCCACCATTGGTCGATGCTGTTTCCTCGGTGGTGCAATGGGTGAGTCTTCTTTAATGGTATTTGTGCGATGTCGTGCCCGTGCCGGCGCGATAGGAGAGTCCTCATCGGACTCCAGTCCCACCATTGGGCGATGGCGCTTGCTCGGTGGTGCAATCGGTGAATCGTCATTAGCCTCGTCTTCCAGGACTACTACAGGCCGCTGCCTCTTTTGAGAAGGGAGGATAGGCGAATCATCAGCCATGCTGGCATCAATCACAGGGTGCTGAAAACATATTACTGATGTTATGGTAATGCTGGGACATGGACTATTTCCTAGCTTCCAATATTTCTGCAATAATGGACTTTAAAGAACAAAATGTGAATTCAGTGTTGTCCAATATATGATGATATGGTTTATATACATAGATTACACTTGCGAAAATGAATAGCGACACTTTAATATGCAAGAGTTATTATCTTTTCATCTGTTTTCATTCGTGATACCAGCAACCCACTCTAAAATGCTACATTATACATTGTACTGATTTCTCTTTAGTACACATACCGATAAACAAACATATACCTTGTATGGCCTGTTAGTCCTTGGTGCTGGCTTGACTGGAGTTTTAAAATCCGATTTTACTGGAGACGTGCCAACGGCTGGACTAGAAGGTCGCACCGGGATTCCCTCGTAAACAGTTGGACTAGCAGCGCGAACTGGAATGTTATCACGAATGGGAGACACTCTACCCTCATCTGCGGCAGCCTGTTCTGACTCCCAATCATCATCTTCATCACAGAATAACTCCTCGGAATCACCATCAGCGAAAATAGCAGCAAGACTGTCAGAGAAATTAGCTTCGGGTTCCGGTACCTCACTCTCTTTTGTCAAGCTGACTGGGGGAGGTACATTACCAACTGATGGTGCGGCTTTCGACGTTCTCCCCTTTACCCCTCCAGGCTGGGTAATCGAACACAACACGGGTGACAAAGAAGATTCCCTTGACATGTCATCAGTTACAATATCACATGTGTCCAAGCCAGGCTCCTTGTGTCCCCATGCACTCTGGTCCTGAATAAGCCGGCTAGAGGTAGATGCTGTAGTATCGGCCTTCTGCCGGATAGAGAACCCTTGTGAGGTAGTTGTATTGGGTGGACTTGGCGGCACAATCATATCATCGTCAAAGTCATCGTCAAAATCAAACCCAAGGTCAAACTGTGGGTCCTCTTCTAAATGTTTTGCGACCGGTAGAGTATCTGGTTTGGCGATAGTTGAAGGGACGTTAGCTGTGTTTTCAACACAAGGTACCTCTATTAGAGGATCGTTTCTTCGATCTGATAACCTGTTTGGTTTCCCAGAGCTCTCCTGCCTGGCCTGTGCGATATTCAGGGATCTGGTCCCACCCGGCTGAGGGCTAGGTGATAGACTATTGCTAGACCTTGATGTGTCAATACTGTCATTTACACACGCTAAAGCCTGTGTGAAAGTCAACTGGGATGTTTCTAGGGAAGACACTGGTGTAACCTTAGCTACATGAGAAAAGGGGATCATGTTTGCTCGTCCCATAGGAGTTCTTTCTACTGTAGAGGATGGTGGCTTCATGAACACAGGGGGTGTTTCCTTGGCAACAGAAGGCGTCTCCACAACAAGAGATTGTGTATCTATGGCAGCAAAAGCCAAGTCGTCATTAAGGTCACTGAAGAAGGAGTCATGCATTGGAGACGCACTGCGTCGGGACGGTTGTGCTGCCTTCGCCTTATTATGAAGAACACTCGGTGATGCACATGGATCGCTTTTTCTTCTGTTTCCCTCGGCTTTTGTTAATTTGTCTTTAGATTTCATGACATCCTTAGCCATATTGGATTTCTTTACAATGGGGGAATATTCGAAAGTGGTTGCTGTATTACTACACATTGGAGTACTGGTGTTAGTCTGGAAATGGAAACTTCTACTGTTCCGCGGGTGGAAAGGCGTCTCTGGTGCTGGAGATTTTCCTGGTGAGGAACTTGTGTTGGAGATTCTGCTAATCTCTACCACTGGCTGCTCCGAAATTCGCTCTGAAGGATTTAACATAGGACTGCGCTCACTTGCTCTGTGTGGCTCTGGATTTTGGACCGGCTTTACTCTATTGTCTTTGGGCATGGATTCAGGTTCCTCCAATACCATAGAGCCATCAAAGAACATGTCGGCCGTCAGATCTGCATTTCCTGAGTCCTGAGCCTCACCATCTGTGGTACACACGTTTGGCGGTACGTGGGGTCGGGAAAAAGCCCCACTAATCTTAATAGGTGTTGTTGCTACGGACATTTTTCCCTCTGGGTAAACTTCCTTTGCTGTTGGACCTAGGGGTAATCTAGAAGGGGAACTGGCCAGCTTCTCTCGCTCCCATTTGTCGATCAAACCCAGCATATCCACGGGACTTATGCGACCTTTGTGATCTAGATCGGTTAGCGCGCTCTGCAATTCTTGAACGGGAGGTGGTGTTGTTACACGGTGCATTCCATTCGCGTCAGATGGTGTGCCCTTTTCCGTTTCTTCTACCCGATATCCTGACATAAATGCTTTGTGTGGTGTGAAGAAGGGGAATGCTTGGCTCAATGCAGGGTCATCATTTGTGGAAGGTATAGCCGGGAGAGGAGGATCACACTCCATCGCTGCGGTATCATTGTCTGAGTCACTGATCATGACCACATCACATGTGGCCATTTCACATTTTGCTGCAGATGCTTCATTTTTATCTTGGATATCTGCATTCTGATGTGGTTGTCCCTCACCTACAAACTGAGGTGTATTGTGTGCGGCGCTAGAGTAGTCCGATTTGGGGCTGGCATTGGTAACTCCTTCAAAGTCCTCATCAGTGGGATCTTCAATGAGTGCTACAATGGATTGGTTGATTTTCTCAATAGACGACCGCTTCTTTTTTTTCTTCACTTTTTTGTTGACATCATCTTTAGAGGACTTTGAAACCTTTTTCCGAGCAGTTTCTTCTGTAGTACCAGCAACGGTGCTTGATTTCTTTCCTTTGCCCTTACCTTTTGGGCTTAAAGACGGCTGAGCTGTATCAGCCCTAGAGAATTCATTGGGATCAGGCAGCTGCTGTCGCTTGTCATCAAGCTCGATTACCACTGTGTTTAGGTCTTCATCGTCTGATGCTGTGATGCGTCGTTCCCGCACAGTCTCCATAGCTACACTTCTGCCGCACGACTTCTTACCACTCGCTTTGCTCTTTGCCACTGGCATAGATAAGGGCCCTTTTGTCACACCCGCGAATGTTGGAAGGTCCTCGTCTGATGATTCACCTAGGATGTCCTCATCTGAGCTGAAGGTGGGAAGTTGCCTGCTGCGTCGCGGTATGGACGCTTTCCCTGTAGTATTTGCTGTTGTTGTTACTGTAGGTGTGCAGTACCTGCAACAACATAAGCCAACATACTAGTAATCTATAGTTCATGAATATAGTCTTACCGTAAAGGTCTATTGTAGAAGCTGCGGCCTGTACGAGGATCAGACTCAGATTTACCTATATAGGTTACAGCTTCTTGTTAATAGTTGAATACGATTAGTTTTAGAAATATATATCATAGTACAATCAGACCCTACATGCGGCTATAATAAGATGACCCAAAAGGAAAGGGTTCTACAATATATTATTGATATGAGTCCAGCTTCTTACCTGAACATGCCCTGCGGTTTACTTTTGACATTGACGTCTTCTTTGTTGAGATATGTCTGCATCTCTTGACCATAGGGATCCTCACCATCTCCGATGGCCGCTAAAATGTAGAATAATATATGCTGTTAATGTACCTCCTGAGACAATATTTCTACATAATATCTAAAACTGATGGCTAAACTAGAAAATTCAACACTGTAAGGAGATGTCATCTAAGGAAGTTAACTGATAATCGTAAGATTCAGTCAACAACAAGAGTGGACCTCGTTGGAGATATCATAATTTCCTATCAGATCCTCAACAAACGTTATTCCAGACTCACCTTGTATCTGCATAAACTCGACTACATCCACCAGGTGCCGTGACTGCATGGAGTGGTCTATATGGACGGTGGGCTGCAGTCGATTCTGCCACGGCATCCACTCATTGAGCGACAGGAGTGGACCCTTCTGTGGGCCAGCACGCTTAGCCGACTAAAAGATAGACATTTAGGAATTGAATTATAGTCAGTTGTAACGTCTTTAGTTTTATATTTCACGCTCAAATAGAATGCACAATATTGTTGGAGAGTATCTGAGACTGATACACACAGGAGTAGAATACATGTACAAGTAGATGTGGAAGTACTGTGTACCTGCTTGAGGGAAACAAAGTTGGAAGTTGGCAGTTTCGGGATGTCCGCTTCCTTTGTTTTGTAATGCTCGCTCCAATATCGCAATTCTTCTGTTGTCAGGAAGCCATCTGCCACAGGCTTTTTTCCAGCAGCTGGAAAATTGGCATATTTTCTCAAAAAAAAACACAAAAAAAACACATAAAAATGTTTTTTTTTGTTAGTTTTTTTTTAAATTTTTTTTTACAGAACTACGGTAAATAAGCTTTTGAGTTTAAACGTGTGTAAGTCACTTCCTTTTATAAAGTCCTAATAGAAACATCTTATTCTACACACTGTACAATTACATCCTTTCCGAAATCTACAGGATAGGATTAGTTCAGCCACTTTATCTGTCTGTTTGAATATAACATATGATTTTATCACTGATTCATTCAAACACACAAACCTGCACTCTTTGTGGTTGTCGGTTTGGAAGGTGCTTTTGTGACTCTGGCACCTTTAGTGCGTTGTACGTATGCCTCTTTGACGGTGATGTGCATGCGGTGACAGCGGGGTCTAAGACCATCCGGCACCATGCGGCTACTGTTGGGGTAGAACACCAGGGACCGGGCACCGTTCTGTATGGCCTTGTGGATGCTGCGCTTTGTGTACATCGACTGGTTGTAAATCTGGCAATACAATAACGTTTGTTTTATTCTCTTTATACACTATCCTTTTAATTTGATTTAGTTCAAACTGTCTTAAGATAAGGAATAAAAATTAAAAAAATTTGTCCCATGAAACTATTTCATATAAGATTAACTCCAGCCTGAGAATAATTCCTTTCTAGGTGATGTAGACTTGTAGTTCTATCGTTAAGACATTTTTCCAATTAAGGCACATCTAATATGGTATGATAGGTGCTGCTAACAACATAACCTCTTAACATATACCGGTAGCAATTGAAGTGTCATATCCTTTGTAACGTTACCTGCTCCTCTTTCCCCGCGGTAACCAGCATTATAATGCGTCCCTGTCGCTTCCTGCCCGTACGCCCCATGCGTTGAACGAGGCGGATGGGGCTCTTATGCGCATCAAAGCAGATAATCAGGTCAACATCTCCGATATCGAGGCCCTCTTCCCCGACACAGGTTGATACAAGTGTGTTGTAGCCACCTTCACGGAATTTTTTCATAACCTGCACACAAAGATGGGAATAACGGTGCGTGTATAAACCATTCAAAACTGTGTTTATTTAAAAATGATAGCATTTCATTTTATATCACTTTTTTAGTAACAATTCTGTATACTTGGAGACGGTGCCATTGCATGATATTAATTAATAGAGCCACTCCTATAGATGTGTACATAATTATAGAATCACAGAACCCCCACCCTCCGTTGGTGACCCTGGCTGTCCAACAGGTAAGGCCTGAGCACAGCTGGACGTAGATTCCCGTAATTCTCCCGTGCAGAGGTAATCACAACAAAAGGATATTTACACATAGTTACAATAGAAAGATATGGAGTGCCCCCCCCCCCCCCCCCAGATTGCAGTGTGGACTCCACGTGGCTCTTGTTTTGGCAATCCAAACAGCACAGGCCCTGGACTATTTCCTTTGGGGAAAACGCCCTAAAAAACTGTCTACTGTAAAAATACCTATCTCTGAGATCGAAATGCATAAGATAAGGAGGGAAAGTAAGTAGCAACAGGACATATTAATAAAGGTAAACATGAGTATAAATACGGACGAATTTGGTCGTAATCTGGTGGCTGGGGCAGAGAGCAATCATGTTTGAGTGCTTGTTGTGATTACCCGCTGCACAGGAGAATGCATTCCCGTTTCTGGACAACCCCCCCCCCCTCTCCCAACACACACCGATTCGAGGGGTGGGGGTGGGGGGGGGGGGGGGGGGAGGGGCTTGCTAAACTGCCCTGTGTACGTCCCAATGTAGCTATGTGTGTGTGTGTGTGGGGGGGGGTCATGCCTCGCTACATTGCCCTGCATACTAGACACGGGGGCCAAGTCTAACACACACACACAGACAGTGGCCGCTGCCGTGTCCAGAAACAAGGCAGTGTAGCGAGGTATGTCCTACCCCCCCCCCCCCTCCCCTCCAACACACACACAGGGGTAAGGCCAAAAAAAAAGAAGGTTAGTTTCAGATCACCCGACCGACCCTATTAAAAGAGGGCGACCCTGCGTTTTTTTATGCAATTTTGAAGAAATTTTCATTAGCCTTTTTGGGTCAATTTTTGGGTCTTCGGAATGAGCGGGTAGTACTTTCATGTTAAAAAAAAAAGTTAAAAAAAAAACAAATCCGACCTACCGACCCTACAATTTCTTGCCATGTTACCTGAAACAAACCTTCTTTTTTTTTTGGCCTAACAAAGTGCACTGCCACACATGACTGCCGTGACCTTCACCTTTTTTTGCAAAAACAATTCACCAATATAATACAATACAGGTCAGTTATGTAATCCACCTACTTATCCACCTACTTGACCCCCGCCTGCCAGACATGCGTTCCGGCTCAACAACCCTGAGTTTGCACAAACAAAAAACGCCCTAAACCAATGGGTGATCTAAGGATCAATAATCCTTATTAAAATAATTAAAATGTGAATATAAAGTTCAAACCATGTACTTCCGGTGAATCTTATCTACATGATGTTTGAACAGATAGATGATATCTATTTGCAAAGTATGTATAAAATGCAAATCCCTAAAGTGTTAGTACAGAAAAAGCTCCCCATTCAATTCAGTACTATAACAGATAATTTACCCCATTTTTGCCACAAAACACTGAATATCACCAAAAACTTAATTGAAATGTGAACTTTTGAAAACATGTCCAGATAGCTATACATGTTGTGCACACAATGATAATATGGAAAATCTCAAAATGAGTTTGTATCAATGTGCAATTTGACCACTTAGATGACCAAACCACCTAGATCCAGGATCAGACCTCAGTGACTAGTAAAGAAGGTGCCATTCTCTATAAAGATACAACACTATAAAGACCAATGGCACCGTCTAATAATGTGTAGTAATGGTAGGTGCTAGTACGGATATCACGTACAGGATATAAGACTGAGCGGTCTCTATAGAAACATAATCTTCTTTTTTTTTTAATGCATGTTGGGGGGGGGGGGGGGGGGGCAAAGGATTCAAAATACCCTGTAAAAGATGAAAATGAGTAAATGAAAGTGGGGGTGGGGCCTGCAATGTATAACTCTTAACTTGATATTGGATTTGGTACTCACCAAGAGTTGCTCCTTCTGAGTGAAACCTTTAGTTGCCTTGCCCACCGATGACTGGCCGATGAAGCTCATACATTTGATGAGGGGGCGGTGGCGGTTTAGCATCTCAGTAATTTCACTGACACTGTCACGGTACTGGGCGAACACCATAACCCGGGTTGAAGCTGCCGTTGCTGCATTGTCAGTGCCACCTATGGACAAGATGATACATATTTATAATTTCCCATTAATATATCCAACCATTTTACATACCATTTTAAATCATTGATTCATGTACTATGGATGACAATACCTCCAGGGTAGCTGGAAAGTAACCAGGTAGTTTGATTTATATTTTGCTACTGACCTTGAAAGTTGGTGAAGTGTTCCAGTGCAATCTCCTGAAGTTTGGCGAGCTTTGGATGTCCAACCTCATAAGGAGTCGCTAACTGACTGGCCGACTGGGTTAACTGCGTGCATGGGAGAGTGTTCCTGGTGTGAAGTAACGACATTTTCTTTTATATACTCACTCAATAAACACACTTTTAGAACTGTGGATATTATTTGATGTAAAGGATGAAGACTATTAAATGATTTACACGCTCCAATTATATGAAACATATTTCAAGTAGACCTGTACATCTACATTATTTAAATTGCTATTTCCGTCCATCATAACTTTTGCGATAAACTTGATACCTGGCTATTTCTTAAAACATAACGATCATCCGTACTTTTAAAGGCAACTCAAACTTGGCTAATACACATGTTCTAACAGACAATAATATGTATCAGATGACTTTAGTTTCAACTCATTTATGAAAGCACTAGAGCATAATGCGAGTAAACTTACTTGACAGGTGTGAACCTTTTGATCATTTCCATCATGTCGGTAAAGTCGTTGTTGCGGAGTAGCTCGGCTCGCGTACGGCCGTAACCCTTCTCACCATTCACCAGACTGAGCAGGTAGCTCTGCAGCGAGCGCAGCCCGTGCTGCTGGAGGAGGTCGTAACCATGGTAAAGGCTGATAGCCAGCGCAAAGTCCCCCTCCACTGCACCAAACTGCTGGTTCTGTAAAAAGACATTTGTAGTCAGTAGCGAGCCGGATATTGTTAGATTACTTTTACTTTCAGATAAGGAACATACAACTTCTGTATAACTCCAACAGATCTCAAGTCTGGTACTTTTTTAAAAATAGCCCCAGTTAGACAAATGTACTATGGTCATTTTAAAAGGTTAACATTTTCTTGAATGTATATATTATCGTCTACATTGTACCTTAACAGTAAGTAGAATTATAGGTAAACCAACCAGCTATAGATGCATAAAGGGATACATACCGGTAAGTTGTGGGGTGGGTTTTGTCTGAAGGCATCCCTGGACTTTAAGATTAGGAACTTAGACAAACTGGTTACTTCTCTGTTGTAGATAACTCCAAGACGCTTTAACCTATTGACTACCATGCTCATCACCTGTGAGAATAAACAGGGGGAGCAAGATCTGTGATACACAAATTATTATATGTAAAGACAATTCTTTAGTTCACTGTAGTACAGGCAAATTTGACAAAGGGTTCAACACTCATAACCTAAATCAGTACACAATCCACACTTTGACCAAATTCTTGACTAGAAAAATTGCAATTTTCACGCATAATTAAACATGTCAACTCTCAACTACTAGAAACATTCTTTAAATGCACTGTGTGCTAATTACGCCAAATATGGTACATTATTTCTAACACTATTTATTTTTTGATTACAATTTAAAGGTTCCCAACCCTGAGGTACTTGTCCTTGACTGCAGTGAGCTCCTGACCCAGAGGCACGACCACCTTCTCCACTGTCCGCTCGTGGGTATATTGTTTGATATCAGGCGACTCTTCCCCACGTAGTTCTACATGCGACACCATTACATTGGTAATCACCTGCTGAACTGCCTGCATGAGAAACACAATTAAATGAAATTAGCGTTAGTTTCCATAATAGGAAAATTTATTTATCTTATTCAAGGAAGATTTTTTTAAAATGTAAAACGTTCACGAACCTTCATATCACTTCCGGGTGTTGCACTCAATGCCAATACTCTGAATTCTCCTTCATATTTTGCAAGCTCCTTCACAACCTATAAGGAAATTAAGAGAAATTATCACCAGTGTGTGGTGTATTTAACAGACGCATAATTTAATGTGTATCGTTCATTTATATATTGAAGCGAATTAATCTATTGCTCACTTTCAGCAAACCATCGCTGGCATTCAGCGGTTATTGCTAAGAAGGTAGGTATTAGAAAGAGTATGTCTCAAACCTTCATGCATGTCGCTGACAGTATGATTACAAAGGAGCCTACCTGGCAGTAGGCATGATTTCCCTGTGCCTTGTGTGCTTCATCGATGACTAAACACTTGACCAGCCGACCTGGGCATGCTTCACGACTCAGGTCGTTGGTAAGTACCTGGGGCGTGAGAAAGAAGATCCGTCTCAACAGCCATGCCTGCTTACGGTCAGCCGGTTGCATTGCACCTGTAGACAATGGTGGGATGATAGATTCAGTTTAACTTTATATTTTGCCACGGATTATTGATTTATTCATTTAACCGTAAATTCCTGCATATAACTTGTGGGTTATGCCTTATGGGCGATTCAAAACCCCAGTGCGGTTTATAGGATTCGTCGAAAGTCGGGGTGCGGGTTATAGGAGGGTTTTATAAGTATACAACAGTATGTGTTATAAAATAGCCAAAATCAGACGGTGACCCTAGGTGCGGGTAATAGGATTTTCTGAAAGTACAGTTGCGAGATGCAGGTTTTATAATAAAGGACATTTACGGTACAAGCCTATACTTAATACACATGTAGTCAGAATCCAAGGCAAGACTGACAATCAGTAAATGAATCACATACCAGTCATTTCAGCAGTATCGCTCTGCGGAATACCCATAATGTTGTGGCAGGCCTCAATTTGCTGAGCAACAAGTGGTTTGGTAGGCGCCATGAAGATAACTTTACCCTGCGGGTACCAGCGATAGAAGTTATACATTACAACAGCTGCAATAAAAGTTTTCCCAAGCCCAGTAGGGAGAACGACTAATGTGTTAGTGAAGAGTGCCTCCTTTACTATATTGAACTGGTATTCTCGCACAGGGAAGTTGGTTGGGTAGATCCACATCTGTCCAGCCCCTTTGTCGAACCCAGGTATATCCTCTAGTGCCGCGAGCTGCTCCACGGTGAGCTCCTCTTCAGGCTCTGCTTCCTGCTCATCTTCAGTGATTTCATTTCTCTCCGAGTATTTCAATAAGGTGCCTTGTTTAGGTTGGTTCTTTTTAAACAGGCCTAGACTAGAAGGGTTACATGACTTTTGTCTGCTGTTATTATTGAGCTCGCTGAGAACCTGAGTCGGTCTGTGCGACTCATTTTGCCCATGGACAGAGGAGAATAGACCGGATGAGGAGCTGCTCTTCGTCCTCACGGGGACGGGATCAGGCGCCTGGAAAGTCGCACCGCCCTGCAATGACTCCTGGAGGCTCAGCTCCATAGCCCGAAGCAGGTCTTCGTCTTCATCATCATCACCAAACTGATTAGTACCAGACTGACTGCTACTTGATGTTGATGGTTTAGTAGTACCGGACCCTGAACGGGTGGTCTGTGATGACTGCTTCGGTCCCTGCCAGCTCTGGAAGAGCGTCGTTTGTCGTGGTTTGTTCATGGTGATAAAAGTTCAATCGATGTACATCAGGTTGATATCAACCATAGACCTCGGGAATCTCTGTAAGAAAACATTTATTCAATATAATCTATAATATTTTATAAAATACTTTAGGAGTAGGCCCCCGTATTGATAGGAATTTAGCACTACTAGTACTATAGCCTAGACCGCCTAGATACATTTTGTAGTAGAGGTTTATATGGCATTTTGGCTCATTTTCCGCCCAAATGAAATAGGATATGATTTCAGGCCAAAATATCCCATCAAAATGTCCGAAAAAAATGGTATAATTTGTGAGCATTTTAGAGGAATCCCGATAGATAATAGAGGGGGTCTAAATAATGGGCCTATTTTCTAACTTAGGAGGCATCCCGCTAATTCAGGTCTACATTTTGCCGATGGGGGGGGGGGGGGGGGGGTCCCAGTAAAACTTAAATAGGGATGTGATTTTTGCCTACGGTTTCCCTACACGTTATAAAATGAGTAGTTTGTAGTTATTTCAGGACCATATATGCCCACAATAATAATGGTATCCCGCCTTAAGAAGTAGAATTTTGAGTATATATATTGGTGTGCCACTAAAACTAGTAAAAGGGGTGTGAATATTTCTATGTTAGGGGGTATATAATATAAAAAGGGGTGTGTTTTGGTATCTCGTCAACACTGGCCCAGTCAATTTCAGGGTGATGTACAGACACACATGACATCTTCAATGATCTTGGTTATTAAAGTTGGTATCCATAAATGCGAGAGTGCACCACGTCCCGCTACGATTGGGGTTCTGACTGACTTAGAGAACAAGAAACAAGTGAGACTGACTCAAAAGAGGGTGTGACTGTGTGAGACAAGGACACAGTAGCCCACAGAGACAGAGTTTCAGACAAAAATCTTGAATTATCGCCCAACAAAGAGAGAATGGGGAGTTATATTTGCCGCCCACATACAATGCAGTCGATTGACTAGATTGGAATAGAGACCATGGACAGTGTAACTTACCAACAAGGTTTTCTTACAGATATTTTTCTCTGTGTGTAGTTCCATACACATGTTTGGAAGTTTGTAAACATTCGCATAGCGCGCGCTGACGACTTTGCTAATTTTCGCTTCCGGTTTATCGAGCAAGGTCTCACATACAAACATTCTGAAAATATGGTTAATTACATTGCGTAGACATGCGTAGACACGAATATAGATAACTCTACGGAAAGTATATCATATCTACTTGTTCATGTCTTTTTATTTAACTATAATAAACCAAATAGTTGACCTGAACACTGAGAAAATGTGTTTTCTTCTTAATTTGGGATAATACTGTATTGTGGTACCGTACCTACTACCGGAAGTCTCAGCGTGCATACATCGTCTGCTATGAGGCGATGCAGCAAAGTGGAACATAAAATCAATGAAAACATATCTAATACCTCAAGTTATAATGATATGAGGATACCAAATATGTTCAGATAAGTATCATTTCTAGGTCAAGCCTTGCCATTCCCTGTGACACCGACGAGTCTAGTGAGACATCGAGCCTTCGAGGTCAGAAAAAGTAGCCAAACCTGCCCAGCCCCACTCACCCAGCCAGAGAGTGAGCCAGTGAGAGTGAGAGAGCACACCGACCATACGACAGCCACAGTCCACACTAAAAGCCTGAGCCTCAGGCACGGTATAGAACAGCACGACATCGCAGCCACAGGTAGGGACATTTATTCCATGTGGAGAAACAAAGTTACTATGCTTAAGTACTAGAATGGCCGTTCTCCACACCCCCGTGGAGAAACTGATGCTCATTCTCCCATCCGGGTAACCTCGTCAACTCAAATGCGGGACTTGACTCGGTCATTATGGACCACTTCACATGGTGGGTGTATCCTCGCGCGCCCTTTTGCTGTTGAGCCTCTGTGCACATACTATACAAAATGTAGTCCCCCAATTTTACACCCAGAAATCTAGTATTCTTCACTAAATAGTGACAGTATTCGATTCATTTCACCTGAGAATACTATATTCTAAAGGAATATGTCACAATAAGGTCTGTAAATAACAATTTTAAAGCTAAATTCGGTCCACAAATTTGGGCATGGCAGTTGGGATTTCGAAATGTTGTTTACAAACAAGGCTAGCTGTCATCTTCTCCAATGGCCATATTACATAAGATCCCTTCTATTTTTCACTAGATATGACAATTGGAATATAATTTAAGGAAGATCAGATAGTAATCTGGTACTGTCAAGGATTATAAACGTAATTAGAAAATTTGACAGGTCCGCGCACATGGGAAGTAGTTCCCCCGGTCCAGGACCCACATGTAAGAGAAAGGTTCCCACCCGAACCTTCTCTTCGTAAGTGTGTCATTCTCCCGGGCATTCTCCACAGCTCCATTCTCCACGGTATAGGCCTAGTTGTGAAACCAATCATTAAATGTCGTTTTAAAATGGAATTGATCAACATTCACATGAAATAAACACAGAGATCCACTCAAATCAGTCTGAACTCCTTGTTTCTCCACTCGTGAGACCTTGGGTCGCATCACACTCGGCTGCGCCTCATGTGATACGACCCAAGGTCCCACTCGTGGAGAAACCTGTCGTTCAGACAGATTATCGTGGACCTCTGTCTATATATCTAGGTTCTCACGTTGATAGTTGGCCCATATTTTCCTGGGATTGAAGCAAGTTGGTTGTGTAGGCTTAGCAGGGGTGGGGGGGGGGGGTAGGGGTGAGCATATCTGAAAATCCTGGAGCCCGGACTGGCTGTAGCCAGTGGTAGATCAGAAATTGTCAATGTGCGGGGGGGGGGATACCTGACTGTATGTACGGTGCTAGGTTTAAAACACTGTATCAGTGTATACATGGAGTGGGGGGGGTGTTGGGGGGCGCATCTACGTGCGACACCAGAATCCAAGATGGCGGACTTGAGCGCACATGGCAGACAGTGTCCCAACATGTATTGATGTAGATCTACTGGTTACTCAACTGATAAAAAAAAGTCTAACATCACTCTGACTCACAGCTTGTATGCTCCAACTTGGTGTCAGACGTGGGGTCAGTTTCAAACACAGGAGCTGTCAAGAGCCAGAGTCACCAGCAAGTCACAAGTGGGTATTACCTTCAATTTTCATTCAGACTGTCTGGAAGTGGAAATTATAGTGTAGGCCTAATTGCACCAGATCTATAGTAATTAGCACACTAGTAGCCCTAATTGTTCCAACTCAGATCAGGACCCACCTTCATCTACACTATGTCTAGGCCTAGAAAACCAGAACTTAGCCTGTCAGGGTACATCTCAGAGAACTTAAAAAATTTTGAGATGAGGTTCCATGACTATTGTACAGAGGCCGAATACAGAGATTTGACCAAGGACCCGGTGACTCATAGAGTCGAGTATTATGCTAAGCCGCTGATGGAGATACAGCATAGAGCCCCAGATTCTGGTTGCAGACAAGGCAAAGCCATGGGTCTGGATGGAACGGCTCAGAATACATTACACCGGCACGGCCACTTCCTCGCTATTGACGGACAGATTCACCATCTGGTTGGCCACACAAGGTGCTCACAAGTCTATACAAGACTGGGACAACGTGACTGCAGCCTTTGTGGCTATGATGCCTTGACGGATGAGATGAGTCGCGACAAATTTATCTTCGGAACAGTGACATACGTGCCGATCTACTAAAATGCCATGTCAAAGCCGACGACACAAAGAAGACCCTGAGTGACGTGGTGGCGGAGGCCAAGACACTTGAGGCGGCTAAAAGAGCGAATCAGCTCATTGGTGAGGCAAGTGGCAGAACGGATGAGACGGTCAACTGGGCGGCCCAGGGAAAGGCCCACAAGGACATGCAGTTGAAGCGTGAGAGCGGCACATGCCACTGGTGTGGTGACAAACGTGGCCCACATCCCTGGTCGAACTGTCCTGCCAAGGGAAAGACATGCGACAAGTGTGGCGGTAATGATCACTTCTCCCGTGTCTGTCTCGAGACACAGGGGGATAACCGCCGTCCACAGTCCCAGGGCCGTGGTGCTGGCCAGTCACGTAGGAACCGCCGAGGGGGGGGAGGTTATCATGGAACTCTGAACAAACCTCCGACCGATGATCGAGCCCGGCAACACAGTGTCCATGCAGTTCAAGCTGATGGCGACCAGGCTTGCGCACCTGAGAGTGCCTACCCTCATGATCAGTACGACGAACAGTGTTACTCACTTGGTGATGTGGATGCATTTCAGGCTGGTGCAAGGAAGGGTCGTAAGTATTTTGCACACCTTCTCTTATCAGACATGGGGGACAGCTTTGTCAGAACCCCGGTACAGATTGACTCTGCAGCAGGGATCAACACAATGCCGGAGCGCCTAGCTAAGAGTCTGTTTCCCACCATCACCATGTTACACTCACCATATCAACTTTTCCCATACAAAAAGACTTCACCTGTGAAACCGCTTGGTCAGATCAACCTCCTGTGTGACCGCGGGAATCAATACTATGATCTAGTATTCCAGGTGCTAGCAGACAGTGACATTGGTGACAAGCCTGCACTGCTTTCTGGTGAGGACAGTGAGAGTTTAGGTCTCATCAAGATCATGGCAGATGAGGTCCTGCCTCTGTCCCCAGATGTGGTAGATGCAGCAGATCAGGGGCAATGCCCACCATCTCCAAAGACTATCCAGATTCCGCTCTCCAGATGCCTGCCACCTGCTGGCAAGCTAACTAAAGATGCCATCTTACGTGAGTACAAGAGCAGCTTTCAGGGCCTCGGATACCTTGGCCCCACTGCACATTTTCAAATGAAGGCAGACGTCATGCCAGTTCAGATGCCCAATCACCGGGTACCAGTCATCAAGAGGGAAAAGGAGAAGGAAGCATTGGACAGGTATGTGGCCCTAGGGATCATGGAGAAGGTGGATGAGCCCACCCCATGGTGCTCAAATGCCCTCATCAGGGAAACCCCGAAGAAATTTCCGGTATGTATCGACCCAAGTCAGACAGTTAATAAGGTGATTATGAGGCCTTTCTTCCAGATCCCCACACTGAAGGAGCACATGCACAAGTTGGGTGACGCCAAGTGTTTTTCCCTCCTTGATGTCCCTGAAAGATTCTTACACATACCTCTTGATGAGGAGTCTTCACTGCAAACCACTATGCACACATCCTTTGGCCGATACAGATGGCTGCGGCTGCCTTACGGCATATCGAGTGCACCAGAGGAGTTTCAGAAGAGGCTCTTGGATGCCCTTGAAGGGCTTGAGGGCACAATATGCATAGCGGATGATATTCTAGTGTATGGCGAGGGTGAGAGCTATGATGTGGCCAAGGTCAACCATGACAGGAGACTAGTGGCTTTAATAGAGCGCTGTGTGGCCAAAGATATCAGACTGAACCCAGACAAATTCAAGTTTGCTCTCAAGGAACTCAAGTTCATGGCCAACATTATTACAGACAATGGTATTCGACCTGACCAGGACAAGGTGGCAGCCATCGTTGGGATGCCGACTCCGACCAACAAAGCTGGGTTGCTCAGGTTTATAGGCATGGCCACATATTTGTCACAGGTCTGCGAGAATTTGAGCTCAACCCTACAGCCACTTCGGATACTAACGAAGGATGGTGCAAGCTTCATATGGTCAGACACACAAGAGCAAGCCTTCCAGAGCGCCAAGGCCCTCATCACATCAGCACCCACACTCCTGTACTACTGCTTGGACATGCCTGTCACCTTACAGGTGGATGCTAGTGAGTCAGGACTGGGTGCAGCGCTCCTTCAACCAAATGCCAAGGGTGAGTTACAACCCGTAGTATTCAGCTCATGTCACCTCAGTGCGACAGAACAACGCTACTCTCAGATGGAGAAAGAATGTCTGGCAATATGCCAGGGACTACACAAGTTTGACCAGTGGCTATACGGGAAAGCTGACATTACAGTTCACACAGATCATAAACCACTCCCGATTATGTCAAAACCACTACACAAGGCGCCTACCAGATTGCAGCGGATGCTAATGACCCTGCAGCGCTATCGCTTCGCACTTGAGTACAAGAAAGGCACTACCCTGCTCATTGCGGACACACTCTCTAGAGCGGCCCTGCACACCCCAGTCAACACGCCTGTAACTGGGTTTGAGGTGTTCAGTCTGGAATGTGAATCTATCTGCCGGAGCCCCAGGCTGACTGGAGAGACCGAGAAGGAGATATTCCTACTCACCAATGCTGACGAGACCCTCAGTGCTCTTTGGGACACAATCATCGATGGATGGCCCGACAATCGTACCCTGTTGCCCAAGGATATTAGGCCATTTTGGGGATACAGGGATGAACTGTCTGTGCTGAATGAGGCCATATATAAGGGGGAGACTGTGTTGGTGCCTCAACAGCTCCGGGCCAAAATGTTAGGCAAGATCCATGCAAATCACCTTAGGGCTGAGTCGAACTACAGAATGGCAAAGCAGGTATTGATCTGGCCTGGAATGAGAGCAGCAATAAAGGACATGTGTGAGGCTTGTGGAACCTGTGCATTGTATGACTCAGCCTCACAAAAGGAGCCCATGATGTCACCGATACCAACCAGGGCTTGGGAGCTACTCAGCCAAGACTTGTGTGCCTTTGAGGGGAAGGACTACTTAGTAACCGTGTGCCACTTCTCCGACTGGATTGAGGTAGATGAGCTGGGAGACACTCTGGCCTCCACAGTAGTAGCCAAGACAGAGGCCCATCTAGCCACGTTTGGCGCCCCAGCGAGAATACACACAGACAATGGCCCTCAATTTATGAGTAAGGACTATGCAGATTTGGCAACCAGGTATAACTTCAACCACACAACATCGTCTCCTTATTACCCCAAGGGAAATGGCCGAGCAGAGGCAGCTGTGAAGGTAGCAAAAGGGCTACTAAAGAAATCCACGAACATCAGCCTGGCCCTACTCCTTCATCGGAACACCCCCCAATCTGGCTCACCTGCGCAGCGCATGTTGTGTTGCCGAACACGCACCCCTCTGCCAACCTCAGACAGACTGTTGGACCCTCAGGTTGTGGACACTCGTGTGGTTCAGGAGGAGATTGAGGCTCGGAGAGTGGCCAGCAAGATATTGTATGACAGGAATGTGGCCCACCATTCCCCACTCTCAATTGGAGACTATGCCTACGTAAAGCCCCCTCCGAACAAGCGTGGTCAGCCATGGGCTTATGGGCAGGTAGTGGACTGCAAAGGACCATAAGGATCATACACCCTTCAGACTGACCGTGGGACAGCTAGCCGTAACCGGGTTCATGTGCGACAAAAAGACCTTGGATACGCACAGGCGCCTCAGGTACTGGTACCTGATGGCCCACCTCTGGTGAGGGCCCTAGGTCAGCCAAACCTACAAGACAACCAGCTTGAGTCGCAACCTGGGGTGACAGCACCTCACTCTCCAGAGAAGTCTCCAATGGGGCCCGCACCGTCTACTCCAAGAGTTGGTGCATCGCGGCCTGGTGCTGGTAGTGGGCCAGTTATGAGCAATAAACTGGCCCTTACACCCAACCCTTCACCCGCTCGTCGTACAAGGACGAGGGACATATATCGACCGACAAAATACAATGACTACATCCTCACATAAAACCAACTTTGGGACTTCATGCCCATTCTACCTGCTATGTTAAACCCTGACATTATTTTATGCCTCATTGTTCCCAGTTTCTTTCCAGCAAACTTCTGCCATCATGGGATAATATGACTATGGAGGTCGTCACTATTGTGTTTCTTATGATTGGGACTATACATGTCTGCAGGGATGTTTAATTTCTTTTTTTTTTTAATGTAAAAAAAAAAAAAATCTTTTGGTGAAAGGGAGATGTTGGGGGGCGCATCTACGTGCGACACCAGAATCCAAGATGGCGGACTTGAGCGCACATGGCAGACAGTGTCCCAACATGTATTGATGTAGATCTACTGGTAACTCAACTGATAATAAAGAAGTCTAACAGCACTCTGACTCACAGCTTGTATGCTCCAACTGGTGGACATTTTTTCAGAAGCAACATTTTGCCTGCTCCACAGTAACATTCTGAAAGACTACACTTGGTACTTGGTACGTGGTACATTCTCCGACCTGTTTCTATCCTCTAGGCCTACGCATACAGTCTAGCGTCTTACAGATTAAGAGTGGATCAATTTTATCCTCTTGTAAACAGATCAAATAGTGGCCGCTGGCCGAGGATCGCCGGTCCGTCGTCGGCTTGACGCCTGACTGCATAGGGGCTTGGGCATTTTTCGGGGGGAAGCATCTTGGAAAATTTTGGAAGTCTAGACATTCAATTATGAATTCTGATGCATTTCCGACCACATTAGATTGCAGTTCAGATCTGTATTTATCCCATACGCATGAAGCATGATTTCTAACATGGAGATTTTGTGTTTGAGATTCTGCTGTGACCTAAGTCTAGAGCACTTGAAATAGTGTATTCTAAGGTATTTTGGCACACAATATATTAATTCTTAGTAATTTAGTACGGGGTATGACTGGGTTAGCAGTTACCGCTGGAATGGCCTTCAAAAAGTTTGAAGTGCCTTTTTATAGTGTCAGACATGTGACCTGGATTGACCAATCAGGAGCAAGTTGACTTGCTGCTGGTTTGTTGACAGTGGAATGGTTGCCATAGATAGGATGACTTCCTGGGCACTGTGACCTCATGACCTCTGTGGGTTTAAATAGAGGGATGGGCGGTTTCACCTGTGGGGATCTTCAGACTGCATTGAAATAAATTAATTTTTAATAGATATCTTAGAGATAAAAATCTAAAATTAATTCAGGGCGGTACCCTGCTCTCTGGGAGCGGGGAAATGAATTTTTTACATTTAGAAAAAAGTTTTTTCTGGTTGTAAAAAATTCCAAAAGGGGTGTTTACATTTATTAAAAACTCTTGGAGTCAGTAAAAATGTAAATTTCCTTTCATTGTCGACTCAGGGGTCAACAGTAATGATTTTAAAAATTAATATCATAGAGATGATAATTTTTAAAACTCGGGCGGTCAGAAAAATGCCTTAGCATTTTTTGTCATGTCTGTTTTTTCCAATTGCCCAGTGGAAATTGGCACTATTTTTCTATGATGGAGGGGGATGTCAGTTACACCCCTTACGGGAATTCGGTTAGTTCTACGTGGCAACCAACCAACTACCCCCTCCCCCATTATTATGTCATCAATGGACTAGAGGGTCAGCCACATTCATGCCTTGGGGGGCATTTGTGTGTAGTCTCTGAATCCAATTATACTCAATCAAATTCCGCAGGTACTTGGCCCTGTCAGATTTCGAATGTGCATGTATAAAGTCAACAACAGTGATGGTCATGTCTCTGTGTTTAGACTCTTGGCCCCTTTTGGAGCAGGTGTTCATGTGACGTGAGACTTCACTCACTTTGAACTCCTTCCTCCGGATTTTACCATGGTGGTCACAAAACCGGGTTTTTATGGCATTTTCTGTCTGGCCGACATATTACATGCCACAAATTTTAATTAATTCTTAATTGAAAAAAGAAATTGGCAAATCTTGAGGTAACATGTATATTATTATGAATTTTTATAATAACATACCCAGCCTCAGCTACTATTAGAAAAAGGAAGATCAGATGTGACTTGACAGGAATTTGACCTTGGGCCCTCTGAATCATGAATCTACTATGCTAACCACTACTCTATGAGGGACAGGTGACATAAGGAATGCCCAGCTACAACCCACTCACAATACTCAGACCCTGTTTGTACCCTTATCTCGGACATGAGATTTGGCTGAGCTGGTTGCTGGAGGTTGGAGAATATACACTGTTACCAATAAACATGGCGCTCTACACAGGACATCTTGCTAACGCAGAGTATAAAGCTGTGTCCAGATGGAATGCGCTTGACCCCCATTTGAGATGGCTTACTAATCGAGATACCTTTTGAGTACAACTTAAGAGGAGGCTTGGGAAGATATTCATCCACAACTGGAGGTATGACTACCCATACCTACATTTTGATGGAACTAGCCTAATAACTAACGTGTAATATTTGGTATGATGCAGAAAGAAGCGAATAAGTTATTACATGTTTATTTCAAGACAGCTGTATGTCAAATGAGATGTAAAAATGTACATTTGTAAAATAGCAGGAGCAATTTAAATTGAATATATCTCACTGTATCACATATATATTTTTGGTATCATTTATGCTTGCGAGACACCCCTTCTCAATCTGGGGGTCACCTCTTCTCCCTCCCAGTCAATGTGCGAGAAGAGAATGCTATCAGCTTGAGTGCTGTGTCATGCTCTTGCATGAGCACACCTCCCAGACTGTAAGAGCTGGAGTCTGTGGAGTCTGTACTAACAATGATCAGCTTTGTGACATTGTAGTATGACAATACTGGCTTTGAGAAGACCAGTTCCTTTGTCTGGCGGAACCCATCTTCTTGAGCTACGACCCAGGTCCGTTCATGGTCTGACTTCAGTAGCTTGTTGAGGGGACCCTTGGTAGAGTTTAGAGGTAGGTACTGAAACGACAATGTGACGACCCAAGGTAATGTACCATGCCCATGAGCTGGCATAGTTTGGTAACTGAATCTGGCGGTGGCAGTTCCTCAATGGCTTTGACTTTTTTGGTATTAACTTGGATTCCTTGCTTGCTGAACAGAAGACTGAGGAACTTAAGTTCCTGCTGTCTATAGAGGCATTTCTGGTGGTTTAACTTTAAACCGGCACGGTCAAGTTTTTCAAGGGCATTTTTCAGATTATCATGCCAAAGACTAGGATGTCATCCATGTCGACAAACACCCACTCTAACCCCTCTGACTTTGAGCATTTTTCTCATGAAGATTTATGGGGCAAAGGTGATTCTGAATGGCAGGCGCTGGAAACAATAAAGACCAAAAGGCATTATAAACATGGTTAAGTCTTGACTGTCCTCCTCAAGCGAGATTTGATAGAAACCACTTGCGACATGGAGGCATGAGAAGACTGTTGCTCCCTGAAGTCTTGGACATCCTCCAGCTGTTTCAGGTCAGGTCAACACAGAATCTGACTTTTCCAGTACCATGGGAGCATACCAAGGTGTAGGACGAGCGATCCTCTTGACAAGTGGAAATTAAACGCATCTGGCAACATGGCCAGCAGACGATTGTGCTGTTTCAGGTCAGGTCAACACAGAATCTGACTTTTCCAGTACCATGGGAGCACACCATGGTGTAGGATGAGTGATCCTCTTGACAAGTGGAAATGAAACGCATCTGGCAACATGGACAGCAGACGGTTTTGCATTCTCTTTTAAGCACAATCCTGACTGGGTCGGTATTGAGGCATCCAGGCCTGTATCCAGACCTCCAGGTGGGGTGGGGGGGTGACCTGGCTCCAAAAGTGGACCTTTTACCATCCTGGAAAATTTGAGATAAATAGACTTCCAATGGTACATTCTGATGCATTTTGGCATCTAATATTCGACAACTAAGGTGTGAAATTATCACCTACCATACTGATTGACATGGGGTGAAGTATCACAAGTGCAGCATGGAGTATCACAAGTGCAGCGCTGCATATCGGAAGTGCAATTAGGGGGACATTTTTGAAATTTAGAGACCAAATGGTGCATTCTAGTGCATTTAAGAGCTGTATAATTGAGAGGTTGGTGTGTTCTCATTTATACAATATTGCCCATTAATTTTCTTGAACATCCCTCCTCGACATCCCCCCCCCAACAAGATTTAGAAATTTAGAGATCAAATGGTGCATTCTAGTGCATTTAAGAGCTGTAGATTGAGAGGTTGGAGTGTTCTCATTAATACAACATTATTTATTATAATATATGGGCCTCTCAAACACTTTTTCTCAGGATAGACCTAGACCTCTCCCTCCGTATGCCTTCATCTCTCTGACCATCCCTCTGGGAGGCTATTTCCCTTCCCATTGCCTTTTTTTATTTTTTTTATTTTTTTTATTTTTTTATTTAACCGATCATCACATACAACAAGTGATACATGAAGGTCTTCCCGGTTAATTCTTCGGGGGTAATCCATCCAGTAAAGTAGATACTCATAGTTTAACATACACTTTAACAATTTTAGATAACCTTTTGGCTCCACCCGGTTTTGCTGCTTAGGTGACAGTCTGTTACTAAACTACATACATATAGATGATATTTACAAATGGATGAGGTGGTACAACGATTGACGACTTAACTGCTGGTATCCAATACCGAGTAGGTTTACGTAGAGGTTTTGAGTGTAGAGGGGAAAAAAGGGGGGGGGAGGTAGAACCAAACGACATTGCTACAATCCAACAAGATGAACTGGTTAAACATCAACATCCAACAAACAGTATCAGAGCACCATCGATATACATATATATATATCATCTACCATACCAGAGAATATCCAATAGTCTACCCATCATAAAAATACATACTTTACACAGACTTATCCGTTCATGTTATTGTTCTTGTTTTTTCTCCTCACTGGGAAGACATCGAAATAGAGGTTTGGCTGTACATTTAGCCTCCTATCGTTCCTCCTGTTTCTTCTAATTGCCAAAAACTTTTCCCTAGCCCCTTTCAGGTTAGTACCTAGTTTCTTCTTAATCTTCTCTTTGAAAATCATTTTGTTTGGGGCCATCTGGATCTCAAAAACCAAACTGTTCCAGAGCTGCGCCCCTCTATGGTATGGACTTTCATCATATCCATGTAATTTGGATGCAACAATAGGAAAATTTCTTTTCACATCATTCCTTGTTCTAGCTTCATCTCCTTCTTTAGGGGGGGGAAGTTTTTTGGCTTTAGAGTACATACATGACAGCAATAGCTCTTGCCTTCTAACTTGTTGCCTCGGCGTCTCACACAGGAGATGGACCGTATCCGTAGACTCATCCATTGTCCCTATCATAAGACAGGACCGCAGGATTCTGTTCTGTACACTCTGGAGCTTCTTCACACTATCTTGAGAGGCAATATCTAAGAGGTGAGAACAGTAATCAAATCTTGGCAATATTGTTTGCTTGAAAATGATGATAGCAATCTCGGTCCCTGTTAAATATCTAATATTTCCAAGTTTAAACGCCAACTGATTGCCTTCATTCAGGACTCTATGTATCTGGTCCTCCATCGTGAGACATTGATCCAACATGGTACCAAGATATAGGAAGAAAACTACCTGTTTATCTGAAGAGTTTGGATGCAAAACGACATGAATCCATTTTGTGAGTTTTGAGATAACAGCACATTTCTAATGTTGAAGAAATGGTGAATAGAGAATATTTTCTTCAATTACTAATGATTAATGGGCAATAAATAAAATATATAGAAATAGGTTTTTGAAATCCTTGATCATTATTGAAAGAGAAAATGGCTAATTTAATGTGATTTTTCAGGTGTTTTTTTTGCAAAACGACAAATCCAAAAGCTGCTTTTCTGTATTTACCCCTAAATTGGTAACATGCATTTCTTTTTTCTTCTTTTCTGGGTTGAGTAGGACTATTATGTGGATATTTTCAGTGAAATTAATGGGACTGGTGTTCATGCTTCCATTAACGTTTGCTTTTGTTATTTTCTCAGCTTATTAGGGCAATAAACAGTGTTCCAGAGGTACCTAATACATGTAGTTAAAATATTATATTGCAATACGTTGATATACATCAACATAAATTGGATGTCAATGAGATCCCTAGTCCTCACCCCCTAGAATTTCCCCACATAGGTCCCCCCCAAAGGTCCCCCCCCAAGGTCCCACACCATTGCCAGTCCTCACTCCCTAGAAGTTCCCCACCTAGGTCACCCCTCATAGGTCCTCCCCAAAGTCCCACACCATTGACATTCCTCGCTCCCTAGAAGTTCCCGACCTAGGTCACCCCCAATGGTCCCCTCCCCCAAGGTCCCTCACCATCCATGGACCTCCCTCCCTAGAAGTTCCCCACCTCGTGCTCGTTATTAAATATGGATGAGGAAGGCAAATAGCGGATTTTGGGTGCCTATCCAATGTTTTAGAGGTGATAAGCAAGGGAATTCACAAAAGCACTTCTAAGCAATTTTTTTTTTAAACTATCAAAATATTATCTTAAGTATATAGAATTGTAGAAATGAATGGAATTTTCACACATTCGATGCCAAAAGGCCTTTAACACTTCAGACCAGAGGGGAGTTCTCTAATATAGGGCTTTTACAAAATAATCAGGTAACGTTGAAGACCCAAAGTCTTGATTTATGCATTGATAATCCATCTATATCCCTGCTCCACCTCCCCTCTAAGCCCTCTTTCACTTCCTCCAGTCCATGTAAACATAGATCCCTTTTCCTCTCCTCCCTGCCCTACCTCTCATGTCCCCCTCTCATATCCCCCTCACCCTTGCACCTCCCTACCCCCCCCCCCCCCCCCCATCATTTTATATCCCCTCCAAACCCGCCAATCCAATTCTCCTCCTCTCATTGATTGTGATTTCCCATGGGTCTCATTACAACACAATGGCCTCTAAACTAGCCCCATTGTTACGTCAATTACTTTGGCAGGCCAATAGCTACTACTCAGTTCTGGCTACAAACTGCTCCAGCTCTAACTCTGCACGTATTGGCGTTACTATAAGCCGGCCCTAGGGCAGACTCCCGGGGCAGACTGGTGGCACCGTGGTCCCGGGTACATGGAGTAGTTGGGCTGGTGCAGGGGCTGGAGTACAGACCACTTAATCTTGGCCGTTTGTTGTGCGCATGTGTAGCGTACATGGCAACGCGTTGCTAGCACTTGCTGCAGCTCTAACCGCGGGACCGTTCTACTAGCCGACCGATACGGGCACAGGTGGTGGAGGCCAAGCTTGATTTGCCACACTTCTATCTGGAGGTCTAACCGTGTGGATTCTAACTACCAGGTAAGTTGGTTATATTTCTATTTGAACTTCTATATTCAATCTAGCATGTTTTTTTTCAGGATTTAAAAATCCATGTGTATGGTATATGGAATATACCAACCATATTCCTCCACACATTATATATCCAACTTCTATTTGCAGTTGGTTCTGCACATGTACTAGTGAACGGGTTCTTGTGAATAAACATCACTATTAAGTGTATTGACATTCACAGTCCTGGGAAGCACAGGAGCATGGCACCTAAAGTGCAGTCAACCACAGATTTATTGACATGGTTTTAAGTTCTGTAGACAACTCACTCACCACAGACTACACTGCATGTAGTTACTCATGTTACACAGGGTGCCACATTGTTTACATCCACTTATACACAGAGTGGCATGGGTAGCCAACACATAGACCCACACCATGGACATATGCCACTCTAATAAATCCATATTATGTTTAGGCTTTTTATCAATCAACCCGATGGACACCATATCAAGTATAGCATATCAGCAAAAACATGTGTGTATCAAATGTAATCTGACGATAGGAGTGTGTAGGTAGACCATGGTGTATATATATTAAAAAGTTAATCCTTATCGGCCTATGTCCACATGGACTTAGCCTGTGCCGGAGATAGGGTCACAAACTGCTTACATGCCTGTATATCATGGCTAATCCGGTACCTTATCCAAAGACCGACAGCACATAAAGCTATACACACTATCGTGTAATTTTGGATAAAAAGGCGCATCAAGGATAGCGACAGTATTGGCCTGTTATACTCATGCTACCACTTGAGACTTTCTAAAATGCACTCCTTTAACCCTACAACAATAAGGGTAGTGCAGGAGATTCAGAGTAGTGCATGATCAGTATCAAACAGCAGTGACGTGCATGATGTTGATTATCATTGATGTGTTTATACTGCATCATGCAGTGCATGTCTAGACTACAGGAATGCACATTTTGTTTATGATATTTCCAAGTTTCTTTTCCATATCCTTCACATCCTCCAGCTCCGGTTGTGAAAGGTGATCACCTTTTTTCACCCTTCAATAGATGGTTCTCTGATTTCAGTACGGCACAATATTTCAAGTTGAAATTATTTATTTTTGGTAAATTAACATTGGGGGTACCCTCAGACATCCAATGCATGAATGGTCCAATTTTGGAGCCCAAGTAGGTCCACTGCAATTCCAATCATTCCATATTGGACCCCTTTGATTTTTTTTGCATTTGTCACTCGATCTGGGGCCAATAATCATTGGATACATATAATGAGTCTAATAAATCAAATAAAGACCAACCGCATTATGTGCACTAATACCGTAGCATACTCTAAACTACAGAAGATTCCCCTGTTTAGCTTCATTAACTTCTGACAGTGCGTGGTATAGCACTGACATACCTCTGGCACCGTGAACACGTTACAATGCTATTCAAATGGCATTGGCATCACATTTAAAGAGAAATGACGATTGAATGACATTAAAATCTGATGGCATGCATGCAGTGCTAGCATGGAGGCAGCAACGCGGGGTATAGTGGTTTATTTGGAGAACTATAATTGTTAAATGCAACACCTAGTATCAGACATACAACTAAGATACTGTAATATTCATGCAGTGGTTACCCAAATCCACCTCCCTCTCACACCACCAAATGCACTCAATTGATTACCACAATTCCCTAGGTATACATGCTGGCCAACCGATCGGGACTGTGCATGCATTATTAAAACAGAATGGAAACATTTCCAACTGTCGGGAAGTTGTTGTATTTTGTCCCTATTAATGTTTTAAATGATCCATTCATTGGTTACTGCCGTGAAAGCTGCCTCTCAGCAGGAGCTGGCTTTGTGGCATTAAGGTTTGGCTTAGGGGACCTGTGGGTGTTTGTACGACTACTGCCACCACTGGAGGCGTGAACGCAGAAATTACATCATGAGTGTTGCATTAACAAATCCATTATTGCTATATACAAGTATATGTGTATTTTATGTCGTTTTGGCATCATCGTCTGATACAAGATATATCAGCAACGGCATTAAGAATTGATATCTATAATGTCAACATTTCCGATAATCGCAGTTCTTTGATTAAACTGAACCCAGAACCTTAGGGGCACCTACTTTGCCCGTGCACATCTATGCACATATAGATATAGTGTGTGACATTATATTATACATTATTGATGGATACACGCATTCAGAATATGCCCATAATTATTTTTTCTCGACCCGGAAGTCGCATGCAAGTACTGGATGGATGGAGTCAATGATATTTTGTTATCACAACCCATGTATCTACTTCTTTATTAATTATGTATGTTCCCTATCACTGCTCCCATGTAATCCTTATACATTATGTATATTCTTTGTCATTATAGATCTACATGTCCGGTGATTAATTGGACTAGCCATAGATGTAATAAGATAGGCAGAGGCCTATGTAGTGATTAATAACCTAATATAAATGTGTGGGTTACTCATTCAAAAATGATATTTGTTAGGAGGGAGGGAATTAAATAAGTAAATGAATAAACATAGCCACAATTACAGAATCTACCTGGACAATTTATACAGAGTCGTGCAAATGCTTAGACCTCTCGTCATACACGCCGCCGGACAATGCCAATGCCTAAAATGGTGAAGGTACTGTAATTTGGTATACATATATAAACACAATACATGGTTATAAAGAAGGCGTGGATGGATCTGTTAAGCATGCCATTTAATAGATTGTTATTCTCCACCGTTAAACTTAAACTAAGGACGCACTCTTCATTGAGTAGGTCGAGATCGAGGTAATTTATCTCGGGTCGGCTGGTGGCCATTGGAGACGACGTCAATAGTGTAGGTTAGAGCTCTGTAAGGTTAATCAAGGCTGTACCTCTGCACGCAATGCAGACCTTTGTATATGCCCCCTTATACCGTCATCTTCTCCACAGCCCACACCTCCCAAATCAATTTGAACAATTTCCAGCCAGACTAAAACGATTACTTTTTAACTCCCCCAAGAGGCAAATCCAGAATGCGAATGGGTATGCATGTGTAGTTGAAGGTACAGGAGCTTACCTGCACAACACAGCCAAATTCTGGCAGAAGAGAGGCCAACTGTGAAGGGTCAGGTATAGGCTAATGCTGTGGGCCAAGATTTGCTGAAGGGGCTTAGAACCCGTGTAAATGCATTAACCTACTCTGTTATTTTCCTGTTTGGGTGCCAGACAGGCGTTTCATATATTTGCTCTTATACAAAATAGCATCAATATATATAGGCATATATAGTCTAGGTCTACAACTGTCCCTTTTACACTTAAAAATCATAGACTCCTGTAGTTTTTTCCATTTCACTGTAAACCAATCTCTAATTTGAAACATTTTTATTATTTTATTTTATTCTATTAGTATAAACTGGGATGTCATTGCATTTATAACTATATATGGATATAGATAGATATATTGATATATATTTGTTTGTTTCTGAGTTACAGAATTATTTATCCCTTGCACAATTGACTATTATTGAATTCGGAGTTCAATACTCTAACTATGGCTAAGGTAATCCTATTTCAAAAGAATAAAAGGCTCAGAAAAGCATTGATTCTGATTGCCATGACCCACTTATTTAGAGATTTATGTAATACATGCAATGAGACCTCTCATGTTAATGGGATTGGGATTTTATGTACTGCTTATCCAAATACACATGTGAAGGGGAATCAGTCAGTGAATAGTTAATTAATATATCGTTGGGCCCTATCTCAAAATATCTTACTGGGGGTTCACTGGACAAAAAGAGCTTTCACAAAGGCACTAACTTATAGAGCCTACGTGCATATACATGTAACAATTTCCGGGAGGGTAGAACACATGCACCACTCACGGCATATGTATCTGTCGATGTGGTTGTACATACGAATATCAATCATAAACGGCGATAATGATTTAAAAAAAAGGTCAGACGACAGAGGCTTCTTCCCAACCAGCAAAATGACTCATAAAAGGCCAAACCGCAGGAGGTATACCATACTTTTCCACTGCTTAAAGGGAGCTTAATCATGCATGGCTATAAGTGACCCTCAACCCCGCCCTACCCCGACCAATCCACACAACAAACATGAGCATTGATTTGTGGTGGTTAGCCTTGCTCTGCCCCACCGCCCTCACTGGACAACTGTTGATCTTCCTGCTTTGTGGAAACAGTCCAGCCTTCAGCAGTCATGTGCACTCTCCAGGATCGATTATTGGCACTACTATGGCCCGGTTGCCACATGTGAGCTAAGATAATAGAAATACTTCGGAGTGACCCTTTTAGAATATGGGTTAACTGTTGAAGAGAGTGCATGTATTATAAAGCCGGAAACACCTATTGGTGACAACCGCTGCTAAGATACTGCCCATGTGTATGCATATATACCCTTGTATTATTACATTAGTGGAGTCAGATGTACATGACTTCACTTAACCACTCAAATCGATATAATCACACGTGGTTATCTCATGTATTTGCCAGTTATTGGATGAATGACCAGTACAGTTAATTAACATACTATCATAGGTCTGGAAAATGATTTTATCACTGTTTTGTAGGCCTATTTGAAATCAAAATCTAACCTAGGCCTACATAATATATGAAATAGAACACAACTAGATGAATGTAGGATCACTTTTTCCGGAAGTTGACTATCCAGAAGTTGATCACTACTAGTATGCTACATTTCAAGAGAGGGACTGAAACTTGATATCCGTCCCCATAGCTTATAACTATATGTGTGAACTCTTTGTCAACGTCTAAGATCAAAGCCATTCCTCTCTAAACGCACCTGCAATCGCCTTACATGTTGTTTGGGGTAATCCCCTATATATAGGCAGTAAACATGGGTTGTAGACCCATTGGATTTGAAGGTGACCAAAGTGAACACAGTTCACAGAGAGCCACTGACTCATGGCCGAGGCATTATGTGTCAAGTGTCACCATAGCAAGTCCATACTCAATTTGTTTTGACTACTGTATTAATATACGTTTTCTCCATTAGACCAAAGTGAAGTCCCTTTAGTGTGAAGCTACCACTCCCTGGCAAGATTCTAGGGTAGGGTGATATAACTAGAGAATGTGCAATGTGGGGAAAAATGAGAAATAAAGGGGGGATGGAGGGGGGGGGGGGGGGCAGAGCCCCCCATTGCATACTATAAAGGCAGTTTATTTTGTTCTCCCAGCCGACTCTGATATAAGCGTCAATATAATCATTATTACAGTGAAATATCCTTATAAGGAGGACAGTTATAAGGAGCAGGCGGTTATAAGGAGCACATTTCGTTTGCCACATTTTTTCTATACTTTTCTATAGTAAAAAAGACCAATTAGAGCGAGCATTTCTAGCCAAAAATCGTTTATAAGGAGATTTTTCAGGATAATTAGTTATTTTCTATTGAACTAAGGTAAAAACACACACATATACCCTAACTGCCCTGTGAAGTTATGTGAATTATCCCTACACCTCCCAAAGTCTCACCACCTCCCACAGCTTCCTAGGGGCGGGGGAGGCCGGCTACAGAAGCCCTACACCTCCCACAGTCGCTCACAACCTCCCACAGCCCTACAGGGGGAGGGGAGGCCGACTACAGAAGCCCTACACCTCCCACAGTCGCCTACCACCTGCCACAGCTTCCTAGGGGTGGGGTAGGCCGGCTACACCATCTCCCACATCAGAACAGAGGGCAGGGGAGGCCTCTCTCTGGCCCTCTGATCTCCAACCATTGTTCAGGTGTTATTCGTTATAAGGAAGTTTGTAGTAACCAAGTTTTACAGTGCTGTATGACCAAAATCGGTTACAAGGAAGGTTGGTTACAAGGAGCAAATTGGCTTTGCCAAAATGTGCTCCTCATAATGAGATTTTACTGTATTATTGGCTTTGGGACCTTGTCCCCAAAGCCATTTACTTCACAGACCAGAGTGTCGCCTTTTTAGCAAGAAAAAACTAGCATAGGCCCCCTTGTTCATTGTTATATATAGACCTAGCTGGCCCTAAAACCTTGCCTAGGACTGGTATCCCCATGTGTCCTTGTAGGTGTGTGCAAAACTAATTTATCCTAGATCTTGTTTTCAGTTACTACATGTAGAACCAATGTACCTTGTGGCAAGGCCTAGATATCTTGTGAACAGCCATATTTTGAGTTCTCTAATGTGGCTGTCAATGGCAAGGATAGGTACCAGCCTAATAACTATTGACTCCTATGTCAAGCCAAGCTGTCAATGTCAATGCCAATTTCCATACAGGACCTATACTAGAGGTTGAGTGGTCCAGGGTGGCTCTTGAAATCACTCAAGCCCGCCCAAAGACAAACTGTGAAGTCCAACATAATTACCCCTCCCCCACCCCACACACACATGCACCAACCCTGAAATAATATTCTAGTCTTTAAAGGAAGGCCATCACAAGTCCTCCTTGTGCCCCCCTCCTCCTCCCTGTGCCTCCTCCTCCCTGTGCCCTCTCCTCCTCCTCCTCCTCCTCCTCCTCCTGCCTCTGCCCTCTCCTCCTCCTCCCTCTGCCCTCTCCTCCTCCCTCTGCCCCTCCTACTACCCCATCTTTCCCCTCCTCCCCACTCTACCCCATTTTCCTCCTTCTTGTTACCTTCTCCTCTCTCTGCCCCCTCATCCCTCTACCCCCTCCTACTACCCCATCTTTCCCCTCCCCCACTCTACCCCATTTTCCTCCTTCCTGTTACCTTCTCCTCCCTCTACCTTCCCTCCTCCCTCTGCCCCCCTCCTTCTCCCTCTGGCTGCCAAGATGGCTGCCGAAAACTCAAGATTGTCTGATTTCCTTGTGTGATACATGGATAATAGGGTTTTCTGGGATGTAGAATCCATTTTTAGGCTAACAATTTCAATCCGGGAAATTTCCAAGATGGCTTCCAAGATGGCCGCCAAAAACTCAAGATTGTCTGACTTCCTTGTGTGATACATGGATAATAGGGTTTTCTGGGATGTAGAATCCATTTTCAGGCTCAGATATTCAATCCAGGAAATTTCCAAGATGGCTGCCAAGATGGCCACCAAAAACTCAAGATTGTCTGATTTCCTTGTGTGATACATGGATAATAGGGTTTTCTGGGATGTAGAATCCATTTTCAGGCTCAGATTTCCAATCCGAGAAATTTCCAAGATGGCCACCAAAAACTCAAGATTGTCTGATTTCCTTGTGTGATACATGGATAATAGGGTTTTCTGGGATGTAGAATCCATTTTCAGGCTCATATTTTCAATCCAGGAAATATCCAAGATGGCTGCCAAGATGGTCACCAAAAACTCAAGATTGTCTGATTTCCTTGTGTGATACATTGATAATAGGGTTTTCTGGGATGTAGAATCCATTTTCAGGCTAACAATTTCAATCCGGGAAATTTCCAAGATGGCATCCAAGATGGCTGCGAAAAACTCAAGATTGTCTGATTTCCTTGTGTGATACATGGATAATAGGGTTTTCTGGGATGTAGAATCTGTTTTCAGGCTCAGATTTTCAAACTGGGAAATTTCCAAGATGGCTTCCAAGATGGCTACCAAAAACTCAAGATTGTCTGATTTCCTTGTGTGATACATGGATAATAGGGTTTTCTGGGATGTAGAATCCATTTTCAGGCTCAGATTTTCAATCCGAGAAATTTCCAAGATTGCTGCCAAGATGGCCACCAAAAACTCAAGATTGTCTGATTTCCTTGTATGACACATGTATAATCGGGTTTTCTGGTGTGTACAATCCATTTGTAGGCGCCGATTTTTGATCCATGTAATTTTCAAGATGGCTGCCAAGATGGTATTTGCATAGGCATCAATGGAGTGCCTCGCCACCAATGGAATTGCATTGGTACCTATTTGATTCCATTGGTACATATTGGATTCTATTGTTATACCAGCTGCAGTAAAACCAATTAAAATCAAAAAGATTTAGCTAAGTGCATGTAGTAACTGACTATGCAGTGTTGCTGCAAACCATCAAATATGAATTGCATGAAAACCCCAGAAACACCAACAATTATAAATCCATGCCCCCTCTTTTTCTCACCTGTAGTTCATAACAATCCTATAAAAACCCAAAGCCACTACGGCTTTGCCTAAAATCCTTGAATTTGTCCCCTTGTTATTACAATCCAGAACCGAACACAAGTGTTGAGTTCTGGCTTGAGCTCTGAATAAATTGTTTAGATTCTAGTGAGCAACTGAAATTGAAGGTCTCCACGGTAGTGGGGGATGACAGATACATTAGAGCAGTGGATCAGATATTGTGCCAGTTTGTTGCTAGTGACAGAGTGGTCCTAGCAACATGACAACAGAATCCCCAGGGTCTGTATACTGGGGGTAGGTATGGTCAAATACCATCTATTCCTACCTATTGTGCCGGTTGCTAGGCATGGAATGTTTGGAATTGCTGTTGCTAGGTAACAGCGTGGTCCTAGCAACATGACAATAGTTCCAACAGAATCCCCAGGGTCTGTATACTGGGGTAGTTATGGTTAAATACCTTTTATTTCCACCTATTGTGCCAGTTGCTATAGGCATGGAATGTTTGGAATTGCTGTTGCTAGGTAGCAGAGTGGTCCTAGCAACATGGCAATAGTTCCAATAGAATCCCCAGGGTCTGTATACTGGGGTAGTTATGGTCAAATACCTTCTATTCCCACCTATTGTGCCGGTTGCTAGGCATGGAATGTTTGGAATTGCTGTTGCTAGGTATCTATTCCCAATGATTGTACATCTTTAGGGCAATTATACTTTTGTGTGATTGACAGGTGTGACCCCAGGTAATCTGGTGACCTGGGGTCACATGTGCACCTGTCAATCATCTTTGGATTTTGATGACATTTTCATCACAGCATTGATTACAATAGGTGTCCTACACAGGTATTTGAGTATTTGAGCGTCCAAAAGTGGTGAATCTACCCTAATACTTTCTGCTTTAACTGCTACATGCTGTCCAATGGTATGTACGCCAGTATATTTCTAATCAACACCAATACTATTGATAGAAAGGCACATAGTATTAGGCCTTTCATTTAAGCTACCCGTACACATATTTCTATACAGACCAATTATTATCAACCCTGTATCAGATGATAGGCATACTGCTAGGGGTATTAGACTGACTGGGAATACATGATTGAGGAGGGAAACAATCAATATACGTAGTTGCCTAGGTGGATTAATCCCGATATTGGAGAATTATACATATTTCCTAATGCTAGCCTGTTAGTTAATGCTAATACTAGTATGACCCTTACGAGAACTCTGCTACTTTTGTTTTACTCCTTAATTCATCTAAATAACGGCATGGGGCCCATATCTATTGGATGCCTCAAGGTTTCTGTTGTGGGGGGGGGGGGGGGGGGTGAGGCATACGATTTAATATCTCCTTATATATTCATTCACTTACACTTTATATATAATACCGAACAAAAAAAGCACAAAGTCATTCGCCATATGCTTAGCTGGGCATAACTGTTGGAATTCCACTTCAAACTACTTTGCAGCAAGAGGGCAATTACATCTGGCCATATGCATTTAAGAGCTCTTGAAGTGTGCTAGACGTTGCCTCTATAGCTATGTATAAAGTAGTTTATAAAGTAGGTCTAGATATAGAAATTATGTATAAAAGGAGTCTCTTGTGCTGCTTTCCTATGGTTGCTCAAACATTGATAACAAGAACGGTCATTGTATGCCGCTGTTGAATGCTGTCAGTGGTGCCACATATAACCAAACGGCGTGTTATTAGGAGGGTTGTAGCCTTAGCCATACCTGTTACCTAGAGACCAGGAAGTAAGTTCTCATGATTAATATTGGAGATCTCCCAATAGCTATATCGATCTCCACTCTCTTTGTAATCCAATCTCCACTTCAGGCCAAATATAGATAGCATGATTGGACATGAGATATCCCCTTACAGGGGCGTGGCAAGCAGTTTCAGAGTACGGGGACAAAGGGGGGTTCTGACCCTTTTTGACCCCTTTTCGTCGCCCTTTTAGGTTTGATATTTTTTAGGGTTGGTCAAAAGTGTAAATCTGTTATGAACATTGATTGGTATATTTTTGCAATGTATTTATGAAAAACGTTTTCCTGGGCTGGCCCATCTGGGCTCCAGCTTATAGTCGTGGACAAAAAGATCATAACCCAGATATGGACAAACGTAGCTGGTCCAAGTAAAAAACATCTGCCCCCCCCCCCCACATTGATTATGACCTCAATAAAACGGGTTAGCAACAATATTCTAATCAGTTTGTTTGGTTAAACAACATTTTGGAGGTGCTTTTGATCATTTATTGACCACAATATTTTACACAATCATTCTTGATTCATTCTCAGTAGGGCTTGAAGTACATCTCATAATATTTCGAGATCACAATATATATATATATATATATATATATATATATATATATATATATATATATATATATATACATATATATATATATATATACATATATATATATATATATATATATATATATATATATACATATATATATATATACAGATACTACGAAAATTACAGTACGTAATAAGAAAAACAGTCAATAATGATATGGGTAGCACTCAGCATAGCTGATTTTGCGTGCTAACCAATAACCATGTAGATTCACATTTAACAAAGTGACAGTAGAGATTTTAATTGGGTTTCTCGGTTTCTAAGCAGTTTTAGATTTTCTGTCTGTAGCTTAATTCCCATGATACAGACCTGCAATAAAGTGACCACCAGCTATCTAAATATGCCACATATGCTTTCAAATGATCCTAAATATCTATCTTGTACCTCCACAGGAAGACGCAACCTCCACAACCATGCCTGCTCGTGCCCCCAACTACTACCACTGGGCCAAGGACAAACCGTGCACTACCAACCAGGATTATGGCTTTTTGGGCAAGCCGGCTATGCTCAGGCGCCAGGCTGAGGACCGACTGAAGCCACAGAAGCCTGAAGGGCCTTTCGATTACTGTCGTCCCTTCTCCAACGTTGGCTTCTTCCCTGATATCTCCGCCGCTAAGGCGGCCGCTGTACAACGGTCCAAGACAGCGCCTGCACACAAGTCAAAAAGCCTGAGCGCTTCCTCGCCAAGCTGTGTTAATGGATATGACATGAATCGCGGATACAGCATGGGGCACGTGCCGGTGTCTTCTCGGGTTGTTAAGCGGCAGTACCCGGCTGATGTCCGACTGGTACACCACCAGAATGTGCCGTCCACCTACGTCCACCCCGTCCCCACTCACAAGGATCTCTACCTGTGGCACACGCTCTCCGGGTGTCTCGTACACGTCAAGAACCACATCCCCGAGCCCACACCTGATCGCTACAAGAGGACCAAGGAGGAGATTAGAGCACTCTCCGCATGCTAACCAATAAACACTTTGCCCTTTTGCAAAGATCAATCACATTTCAGGTATAATGTCGTTAGCAAGTTGAGAATCTGGGCAGGTTTGGAAGATACATCAACGTTCTCCTGAGCATAGAAGCACAACCTTTGTTATAGCGCAATGAAAACAAAATGTCTTGCTGTTGAAGTTATGATTTTCCCCATGACTTGTGTTTGTCTTAAATGCTAATAAAAGTTCAAAGTTGGGAAAAGGGTGGCATCATAAAAATGACAGCGACATTGTAATAAGGGAGAAACATATACAAAAAGATCTGGATACAGTATGCAGGGCATCCATATTTATAAGGTGGCTAATCCAAATTAGCACAGATTCTGAGCTTGTCACTATACAGAGAACAGAACGCAATTTGCCATATTACTCTGGGTGATATAAATCTTGCCAATTTGTCATTGGGAAATAAGTTTATCAACATTCAACCGCGGCGTCTAGATGGTTATGTTACACTTAATATACGAAGAAACCCCAAATAAGTATTCTGGGCAATTGTTTGGAAGGGTCAATAGACCTACACGATACAATTACAATCATGCCTTATATCTCATTTCTCTGTGCATTATGTATCTCTTTATACCAATATTTCTTTCGGTGATTAGGCTATGCCAAATGACAATTCAATAAAAAAAAAACACTGAATGATGATAATGCTGCATCGATTATGGTAGGTAATTTGAGGGAGAGTCAGGGAGTTGTTCCTAGATCATTGCCTTCAAGGTTTGGTTGTTTTGCTATTTAAAAGATAACCTATGTGTGATTTCTATGCCGCATTAAGCATCTGTTTCATTATTTGTAAATACTAATTGTTTTGTACCGTTCCTGTGTGTATAAACTATTAGTTAAATATATTTAGAGAGAAAGAGAGAGAGAAACCTTCCAGTACATACATGTATATATCAGAGATATATGATATCACATTGTAGAATATCATATCTGAAGTTCAGGCAAAGTCGATCTGTGATAAAATAAAAAATAAAGTATTGAACAAGAAGGTTTTAACCAACCGTAATGACTTGGCTTAGTTATACTTACTTATTGTTGTAGGGAATGACTATACTACATCTATGGGTTATATATATATATAGATGGATGTCTACCAAATGAGTAGCTTCAAAATGATGATTCCATATTATGGTGCATTACCTTAGTATAAAACACAACCTCACAACTCTGTTCAAATATATTGAATAAAACAATTTTATTTCTTATCCGTGGTATTGGGTGGTCATCTTTTCCAACAAAAATATTAGAGGTATATTTACTTTTATTATGTAGTAATTCATCGCAGATGAATCTAGAATATTGAGTGGTTACGCAGCTCTATATACACATAAATACACCACAATATCATCAATATTTTTATGTACAATTCATAGGTAGATATATTTCGTATCACAAGTATTTTTTACGAAAAACCCTCACAATATGTTTTAATGTATATTCATAACTGCGATAAGTCTTTAATTACAAGGATTGATCAATATCAACTAACATAATAAATCTGTCTTGTGAAATGACATGTATGTTCTATATATGAACTTATCAAATACGTATCTACCCACAACATGGCAGTTTACACAAAATCTACCCTAAACCCACCCATGATACAGCATTCAGCAGCACAATCAACATTCATATACATATCTATGATACGTATCTTGCTTGCTCATGATGAAAACGAATGTCAGTTTATATTCACTGTTGACAATAGTTTATATCATATTTATATACAGCTATATGCTGTGTGCTGTTTCTCCACAAAATACGGATGTCAGCAATTTACGGACAACACATTCAGTAATTTGTGGAGCATATAAAAATAACAAATAAAACACTTTCTTGTATCACAAATGGTGCTTAACCATACGATTCATCATGTCTCACTATATACATATATGTTAAATATCTCGAGTTTATAGCATATTATAAACACTACTTATATATGTATGTAAAGAGCGCATTCTCCGTGTAAGATATCACCAGAAGTACGCGTTTCATGGCACCCATGTATCACATAGTTGGTATATCTTATATTACAGAACATACAAAATTACACTGTCAATATCATTTGGGATTTTGTATAATACCCTTTTACGTATTAGCCATGTCCAGCAAAGATAAAGGTTATCGGGGTGCATAAGTATCATACACTGATGTATCCATACAATATATTTATATCATGACACCCTAGACGATGTACGTCCATATGCATGTGATAAGACATCCCAATTGCAATTTAGATACAATTGTCAGGGAGACTTTAATACCTTAGGGTAGATTCACCTAGAGTCGGACATATAGGTGTGGAACACACCTCGGGGTGTTGCAAGTATTGGACATTCTGAGTCGACCCCTCGCCCGGTGTCCACCTTTGAGACCCCGAGCGTCACCTGGCAACCAGGTGCGGGCCTAGTGTTTACTTGACCACACCGGTAAACCCTCTACTGACAGTCTGCAGCCAGCGAGCGTCCATGTACAACTTCTAGTGTTAGTTTTATGGAAAGAATAACACTTAAACTTTACCACTGTTCACAAATAAAAGGCTTAAAATGCTTGAATAGCCACAACATCAAGTGTCAGGCTTAGGGTATGTGTCCGACTCTAGGTGAATCTACCCTATAGTAAAGTAGACATTTCTCGTGTAATCCAAATCAGAGAAGTATCAAATTCTGTTTATCGGTACATGAATATAACTCACTTCCGCTCAATGTAATTTCTACCTAACCTAGGCAGATACTTTTCATTTGGCCAACTATATAGATGATATATATATATTGGCCAACTATATAAATGAAGATGCCAAATCATCAGCCTCACAGTACACTGTTGCATATATGTAACTGTATACAATTAATAAAGGATACCCTTGGGAGCTGAGTAAGCCCTATGAAATAATTAATATTGGGTAGAGGGGTACATGTATATAGGAACTGATTGTATTGTCAAACGTTATGATATTGTATTATTGTATTGAACTCTGAGGCAATAATAAGGCCTTGGTGGCTGGGAGACTTTAAGAAATTACTTTAGAGTGGTGAAGTCATACCGCAAAGATGATGGAACTTTACAAGACGCTAGTTATACAGAGTTGTAGCTTCTTTCTGCCTTGCCCTGGCCACGGCCAGCATGATAAGCCTCCTACTACCACGCTGGTCTACCAGACAGCTGATAGTGCGGTTATCTAGGGATAGATGTATGTTGAAGACGTCGTGGTAGGTGTGGAAGGAGCTGACCATCTGACCACTTTCCATGTTCCACATCCTCAGAGTCTTATCATGGGATCCTGATACTAACCATTGATTGTCCTCAGATAGCTGTAGACACGTTATCTGTCAGAAATAGATGATGGGAATACCATAGATGAGTACAAGGCAATGAGAAGTGTCATATTTCTGTACTCCTTACAAGGAATCTTCATGCCCTGATTAGAAGTATCATTTTCAAGTACTACTTACAAGGGATCTTCGTGTCCCGCTGAGAAGTGTCATTTTCATGTACTACTTACACGGGCCTTTTGTGTCCTGTTGAGAAGTGTCATTTTCATGTACTACTTACAAGGGACCTTTGTGCTCTGATGAGAAGTATCATTTTCATATACTACTTACAAGGGAGCTTTGTGTCCTGTTGAGAAGTATCCTTTGCCTATACTACATGTACATGCAATGGATCATAGTGCCCTAATAAAACCTTTTACTTTCCTATACTACTTACACGAAACCCTGTAGTGTACTGATTAGAAGATCTATTCACTTTTCTGTTCGTCATAGAGGGAACCTTCGTGCACTTTCCTATATAATTTCAGGGATGTAAGTATTCCTGGAGTTCCAGGATTTCCTGGAATCTCACTTTGATGAAACTTTTCCATATTTCTGTTCTTTGTTGGCCTACCATTAACAAAAAGTTCCATTTTCACCCAAGCCCCTACCTCTAGACCCTCCCCGCCTCCCGTGCAGTGCTCCCGGCCAGCAGAACACCCCCAGGGCGGCCTCATGTGCCCCCTGATGCTCTTCCGGCCTCCCCTGCAGGGCTACCGGCCAGCAGAACTCCCCCAGGGCGGTCTCTTTGACCCTCCTGGAATCCTCCCAGTGAGTCACTGGGAAGATTCCAGGAGGGGCAAAGAGACCGTCTATGGGTACTCTGCTGGCCGGTAGCCCTGCAGGGGAGGCCGGAAGAGCATCAGGGGGCACATGAGGCCGCCCTGGGGGTGTTCTGCTGGCCGGGAGCACTGCAGGGAGGGCCTGATCCGATTTCCTGTTTTTTCACCTATCCTGACTTACATCCCTGCTATATATAATTATATATACTTCTTCAAAGAAACCGTACTGTCCCGATGAGAAATTTCACTTTCACTTACAAGGAACGCACGTGCCCTGATGGTGACTTACTTTTCTAAACTACTTACACAGAGACCATCGTGCCCTCTTGAGAAATGACACTACTTATAAGGAAGGAACCCTCTTGCCCAGATGAGAAGTATCACTTTCCTAAACTACGTACAAGGAATTCTACTGTCTTTAAAGCCCCAGCTCTCCTATAAATAGGGCTGAGTACCTGTCCCGACTGCGCCCTGACTGTCGGTGGAGGGGTACCGAGACCTGCAGGTTTAAAGGGAAGTTACACTTTCACCTACAAGGAACCCGAGCCCTCGTGCCCTGATTAGAAGTGTCATTTTGCTATATTATTTGCACCCCTTTCTCTAGTACATATTGGCTGGTATTTACGCCGTCTGTGAACCAGCAGTGCAATATGCCGGGAATACCTGCCAAAAGCATAACATTGCATATCACTGGTATATTATATCACATATGTACAGTATTCATTAAAAGTTGGAAATACAAAAGCAGTTAACTGACTTGGCAGACTACGAGTTAAGCATGAGACTGAAACAGGGTTTCCAATGCATTCCTCAATATCACAATATACGTACCAGGTCTTTGTGTCCCTTGAGTACATGCCGCGTCCTCCTCTCCTCCCTCTCTATCACCCTCATGGTGTGGTCAGACGCTGACGTCACCAACAGCTTCCTGTCACGTGACAGCTCCAGGCACAGCACCTCCCCCTGGTGTCTGTCCTCGGCAGCAAGCAGACCAGCGTCCGGCTGGTGAGGGAGGTCGGCGACGCGGCTCAGCGGAAGTGCAAGGACGTTTCCAAATCCGGTGCCGAGCAGTAAGGTCTGTTCTTCATCCAAGAGTGTCATGGCGGGCGGGATAGTGGCCAGCGGTAGGTCCGTGTGCCGGGCCACACCATACTCATCCTCGTTCAGCACATCCCAGACGCTCACCTGTAGTTTATAGAGCGATAAAAGCTGACCTTAAATATTGGAAATTAAGGCAATATGAATTAAGACTAGTTGTTTTGGCAGGTTTTGTCAATTTTATCCCTCCCAATGCAGCCCAACCCAAGAATCTTAAATTGGCCATGACTTAAATTCTAAGCAAATTGTGGCTCTCTAACTGTTCTTCTCATATGCACATTACATGGTTTACACGTTAGTCTGACACCAGACATAAGGTGACTTGCGATACCAGGATTGCTGCTCTTGGACAGAATAGCGGTAGGAGGGAGAAATATCATTGGTCAGAAATTCAAGTTATATTTTAAAATGCAGTAATGAGACGGCAATTATCCGTTCTATGCACGTACCTGGCGTCCGGGGTCGCATGTGACTACGTAGCGCACGTCGGACGTGACGTGGACGTAGGGTGAGCACAGTGTACTGCCGACTTCTCCCAGTAGGAGGCGCTCCAGGCTGTCGGCGTCCAGCACCAAGAACCTTGTGTGGCCTGATATAAAGACGGTTGTATCATTTGGGTGAAACATTTGGCGTGGGGTAGGCAATCTATGCGGGAAAAACTCTAAATGTCATGGACGTCCATTGAGTGATAAAGGGAGTTAGAGGTTGAGAACTGTTATCAATCAGGAAGACCTAGTCATGTGGCAACGTTCCAATGTAGATACTGACCATTGTCCCGCTTTCGTAGAAGAAGGAGTCGTTTCTTGTCGGGTGTGAGTACGAAGGCGTCAGCGTACAGAGGTTCACTTGGCATGGGTTCACATATCCCCGTCTCCAAATCCCACACCTGTGTGAAACTCAGATAGATATAGGCTTACAATATTCTTCAATTGTGTGTCATTTGCAAATTGGGCGAATTTATCGAAGGATAAACATTGTTTAATCAAATATCATGAGGGCAACCTCCGGGTCCTAGTACAAATATAACATCTCTCAAAGAAAAAATAAGAGACCTACCCAAAGCTCAATGACTAGCTGGCGACTAATAGTTCCTGAATGGGATTTTTTCCATTATTACCTTATACACCATACAGCAATAACAAAATGTCTTAAATTGTACAGCTACATATCACGGTATCATACATGTAAATACTTACCCTGACACAGTTTTCGTATCCAGACGATTCTGCTGCTTCATATCCAAGTCGTGAAAGGCCAAACACCCTCTTCCCATCAGGTGCCAACAGCAGTTCTGTTGTTGTTCCTGAATACAACAATAATTAGTTATTGAGCTACTAAAGCAACAATACATTATGGTACGTATATATTATTGTCGAGCTTTAAAAGTAGACCTGTAAAAACATGTTTAGTAGTTAAATTTGACTTGATTCTGTATCTTAATTGCTGTTGTAAGGCTAATTGCAACTTAATGCAGGTGCAGCCTATATGAGGAGTCAATCCCATCCAAAATATTCATGAATAGATTTGAGGTATGAAAATGTTTCATTCAAATTAGCTAACATACTAATGAAAATGCCCAACCCTTTTGCCTTTAAATGATATTTTTATTATCCTTTTTTCCAATTAGAATGTCGGCATTATGGGGAAAAGAATAAGAAAAGCTTCCCCATACATACCTGTGTCCCATGGTACTTCCATACGATGAACAATCTCTGCCCTGTCTATATTCCAGAGGATAGGCGGCCCTTTTCGGTGAGTTGTCACCATATTGACCCCATCATTTGTAGGCTGGAATACATTGACATCACTTGTCTCAACATCTGGATTGTTTAACACCTCACCATGTTTTCCAATAACTGTTGTTACCAACACTGGTCCGCTAAAGCTGTCATATCGAGGTGTCTCATCTAGAACCTGCTGGTCGAGCTTCCGGAAAATCTCCTCGAGCTTGGCATTGGTATCAGATGTCCGGTCCGTGTTTGCAGTGGAATCTCGATCACCATGGCTACTCTTCTGACTTTGTTGACTTCTAACACTACAACCACTGCGATTGGAGAAACTACCATCTCTAATATGGGTCCTGGCTGATAGTCTCTGACCACTAACCAGCTGTTGGATGTCTATGCCAGGGCTGTTAGCAGTCATTTCATCTTCCTTGATGGTATGGTTAAGGAAGCTGCCGTCCCTTGCCCAGCCAGGTGCTGAAGTATTACTTCGACGCATGTTTGCACTTTGTTTGCTCCCACCACTCCTGACAGACCTGGCACTATCAGTTGCCTTCATGAAATCGGCTGACTGGCGATTTTGGGTTGCTGACGATTGATCACGTTGGGTTTTTGACATTGCTTGAGATGTACATCTGGTGGAACCTGATGGAAAGCGACTACCAGTAGCAGTTGACCTCCTTTCACCAGTTTGACTGTCATAATAAGATGCTTCCTCTTCACCGTAATCCTCACTGTCATCCGAGTCAAATTCCTCATCATTGTCATTGACGTCATGTTCAGTAGCGCCGCCCTCAGAGATAGTCGACCACATGGATTCTTCATCTAATTCATGTGGTGTTTTCTTGTCTTCTAGCTTTCTTTCATCGTCACTATCCACAAGACTCTCACCACCATCCAACTCCAGGATTTCATCAACATCAGTGGGTATCAAAGATTTTGTGTCCTTAATAGAGGGCGGTCTATCATTACCTAAGTTGGGCTCTAACATCGGTCGAGGTGTGCGAGCAGATTGTATGGCTCTGCCTTTGGTCTGCAGCATGTCCCCAAATTTCCACACTTTGAGAGCACCATCTGTGGCTCCTGTATACAAGCTGTGGCAGCTGGGGGATATTACTGAACTAGTCATGTGCCCTGCATGTGCCCGTAGAGTATACATGAGGCATGCCTTATCCAGATCCCATATATCTAGTGTTCCAACATCCAGATATCCAACAAATGCTAAGGACTGTGAAGGTGCAACTTCAAGATACTTTGGTCTGCCAGAGTTTGAGGTCAAGATGGGGCCCTGGGGGGTACCATCAAAGCTAGAGATGCGTAACACGGCTGCCTGTGTGATATCAACTGATAACAGCACTACCTGATCAGTTGGCAGCACTTTCATATCAACAAACCTTGAAATGTCTTCATCAGCAGGTTCTGGAGGTACAAACACAGGGGAGCAGTCACTCACTGAAAAGACAAGGAAATTGTCTGGCCGACAACCAACAATCATTTTTGATTCATCAGCTGAGAGAAATGTGGTGTCTGGAAGAATGGTGTATTTGTCATCCAGTTTCTGTTCTCCCATAGACTCCATTGTTAGACAGTCAAAGATATGAATCTCACTGACTTGTCCTGGCATGATTTGAGTCTCTGTCACAACCAGTCGATTATTGTCCTTTGTGAATCTGCAGTTGCTAACTCTGTCTCCCAGGGAATCTATTGCTGTGTGAGCTACCAACTCTCTATGGAGGTCCACCAGAACTAGCCCTTTGCCATCCAGCAGCATTTCAGGTTTGTTAATGCGTATTGCTGCAAACATTTTGTCCTCAGATACAGCCATTGGTGTCATGAAAGAGTCATCTGTGTTTGGGTTCTGTCTTCTTCCGGTGTCCGATACTGTTGGCAGAATATTGATCTCACAGATCTTCTTGGCTGTATGGACATCCCAACCAACCAGACGGGTGTCGTATGTTTGGTACACAAACCGGCAATCCTCTGTTAAACATGTATCTTCCCATGTGAAGGGATTACAGAAATGATGTAAGCACTCACTTGTTGTGGCATTCCACACTTCCAACCCGGTTTCCCTGCCCCACAGTATCATAAGGCTGTCTCCACAAATTCCCATGATGTGCCATGGGCCACGGATTGTCCTTCTCAGGAAGCCACTGGGACTGGGAAAACAAGGGAGCTTTGGCACTATGTACATACCCTGACTAAGGTTGGAGCACCATGCGGAAGCATCCAGCCTCAGCTGGTGCAGAAATGGCTTGCTAGAACAGTCATGTGCAGAGAGTCTTGATAGGATTTCTGCACAGAGCATACTAGGATCCTGCTCAATGGCTGATTTACCAAGCAGCAGCAGATCTCTGACATATTCAATGTCATCATCACTTTCTCTTACCATGTGGAAGTCCTCAATGACATTGTGAAATTGGTCTGACTTCAGTTTAGTTAAAAGCCAGCTGAAGTTGCATAGCATCTGGGACTTGAGCTCATTATTGATACAGTCAAAGGGCTGTGATCTGTATAACAGAACAGGTAGCCTTCGTAACTTTCTGTGGTTGGTCACTGAGAGTGGCTGTGGTGCAACCAATCTCTGCACTGGCAGATCGTCCTCCTCATCATCATCATAAAGGAGACCGCTCTGTGAACCTTGAAGCATACTTGCCAGTTGAGTGCAACACTCACACAGCCGCCCTTCATTGAGATATCGACTTTCTACGGTTTCTTGAACTTGCTCATCGTTGAGACTTAGCACCACTTTATTGTCTATGTAACGCTCCTCAAGGAAGCCACGAATGTCTCTTTGAACCATTGCCCACAGTTTCTGTGGAAACCTTTGCCGATTGCCAAGTGGCACATCACTGCCTATGTAGACCTCCTCCATGACTTCCTCGTTACATGACAGAGCATCAAGGAGTTCCACTTCAGTGAGACCTTCACCTATGGATAGGTAGGAGAGTGCCCAGGTGATAACTACCTCTCCATGACGCTCCTCCAAGGTGTCCAGTCTTTTAGATACTAGCTCAGCTAGTCCTGCTTCCCCCTCCCTCTCCTCTTCCCCATCTGCCTCAAGTGTACCCTCACTATTGGAATCATAGTCAGAGATATCAGAAGAAGCTGTGGATCTGACATCTCTGTGTTTTGTTGATTTGGGTTTCTCATAAGAAGAGATAGGTGGTGTTTCAGGTTTCTCAAGGGATTTATCCAGTGATAGGAAGCACATGTCCTCGACAAGTTTTACATGCAGGACGTCAAGCAGATGTTGACAGTCTGAGGCAATGCTTGTTATCATATAGACATTGGGTGGGCAGAGCTGGGGCACCCATGCAGCTGTGTGATTCCCCTCAGTCGATGTTGCTTTCTCCAGACAATCAAGCAGTAGCACCAGTGGTTTAAATGAGCAGTGTTTAATCGCCACTGAGGCGAGAAGAGCATTGAAACAACTCAATGTAGCATCAAAACTAGTCACTTCCTCCAATTTCGGCATGGCCATTGAATAGACAATGCATATCTGATATATGATACCCAGCAGAACTCTCTTGATATCACTACTATCTGTGGAAGTGCCAAGAAATCGCACGATGACCGCACAATCTGTCTGCAGCCATTGGTGAACCTGATGACTGACCTGAGCCATAAGTTTAGACTTATTTTTATCAGCCCCACCAGAGATCACCAAAGGTACCATTGAGTAATTGCTATCCAGGAGGTAGTCCCTTACCTTAGATAGATAAACCTGTGGGCCACAGTATGCTGCAGCACGTGCAGAAGATAGACGAGCATGGTGAATTACTTCACGATGTAAGGGTGAGCTCGTCCAACACTTCTCCAGCTCTGACTTCACATTGTTGGATGCATTCACGGCACCCTTCACATCACATAGGATGTCATCACACAACTTGGTGAGATAAGTTCTTCGCTGTTGACTAAGGTTGGCTGGCTCTGCCTCTTCATCCCTCAGAGGCTGAAGGTTGTAAACTCTCCCATGACTACCCATTGATGGCACTGGATACGTCAGAAAATTCAACTTCTTGCTGATATCTACACTGAGTCGTCCGCCGATCATGGCCCTCATGGCTGCACTGCTCTTGTCTTTTTCCGAGGAGGAAGTGATGGAGGCAGAGGTTGAAGCCCTGGAGAGACCTCGAGGGTCTGCTTCTCTCTCCTCCAGGTGTTGACGGATATAGCAGAGAGTCTGACCTGGGTATGAGCTCACCATCTGTCGGACCTGATCGCCTGGATCTGAAAATAGCAAGTGATATATTTAGAAATGCATTATTAAAGTGTGTTATCAGGATAGATTAACCAACATATATTACACAGGGTTGTTGTGATTGGTGTCTGGCGGATTTATGAACGTGTAACGAACATTTTAATCTTATATTCCTGATACTGATAGTTTTGTTTTTCTGTGTATGTTTTCCCCCTTTTATGTGAAATGGGTTTCCCTATATTTTGAGTATTCATATGATAATTTCAATTTCCCGAAAGATTGATGCAATAGTCTGGTTTACTCTAAGTGCAGGTGTGGGCTCGGGTATGTCAATATGGTATTTCATATGTTATTTTTTAAATACCATGCCGATGGCACTGTTTTTAATCGGTACCCCATTACCATTATGCATGTATCAAGGACATCCCGGTACGTGATAAACGTTGTGCTTATTTCCCTTCAAATATGCTAAGTGTATCTGCATCAACCATCTTCTAAGTACTGTTCTTTCCCCAGTTTATAAGTCTTAAATAGGTTTTGCACACGATTATTGATCCCTGGTGGACTACGCTGTCATTACTACAGATTTAGATTAACAGAAAGGTTTGTAGTCAGTTGAATAGTATAACGTCATTATATGTTACTGAAATGAGCCTGGGTGGAACATTAATCAGAACAAGTTCAGTTTTATTTTGGCAGATTGTACAGATGAAGAGAAGAGGATGAGAACTACACAGATGACATGAGATTCCTATTAGAGCTAGAGCTCTGTTTAATAATTCGAATTTACATATTACACTTTGAGCCTAATCTCAGCCAACATATTTAGATGAACCTTGGCAGTTGAAAGAATAATTATTTAACAGATATGTACAAGGTAAAGGTAAACCCGACCAATACGCATTTGGAAAAGCTGGTTATTCATGCAATTAGTGCAATAATGTGATAGTTTTGACAATACTATCTTGTATTTTGATATAAATGAATAACCCAAAAGTAGTTACTTTAAAGGTGTTGCAATGGTAGTAATGTCGCCTTTGTAATATAGCTCTCAAGAAAAACGCTGCTCATTTAGTAATGCACAACATGCACAACAACCACAATAAATTTAAATGGATGACAACTGGAATAAATGGGTTTGTCAATGTGTTGTGTCGTAGGCTGGAAGTGCATAACTTTTCGAACCAAATAACAAGTGTGCATCCTTCTATAATTGATATAATAAGTGCACGTTCGAAGCATTAAAACAACACCCTTTATATATAGCATACCACATTCAAATAACAAATATGACTGCACATGGAAATATGTGCACCATATTTTACGCAGTACATGCTGTAAGAAAATAAAATCAGATTTTTCATTAATGTGAAAAGTGAAGAAAAGCCACCGACACAAAAAGCAAAATTAGAGAACTCTACCTGAGTCCGGGTCACCTTCCTGGTTGTCAAAAGATTCTGGAAAATGTTCATCAAGTTCAAGATAGCATCTTCCTCTTATCATACCTATGATCCGTGGAGAGGCTTCGTCCTAAATGTTTCCCGGGGACAGGAAATATCTGCCGTTCAGGATAACCTCTGATAGTTCTGATATGTTACAATAACTAACTATAATCAGTAATTCATTTTAACACACCTAAACATTATAGCTGATATATGCAGCCATATCAATATGTATTGCCATTGGTCACCTATTGGAACTAGACATTGATTGTTAGACGGTAGATATTGGCTTTGCTTTGACCAAAAGCATTAAATGATAGCTACAGTGAAAAACAAGGTTCATGTACTTTCACACGTAAATAAGGCCAACCTTTGTCCAAAATAGCCTGCCAATAATTTTCTGAATATATATAAAAGGCGCATCAAAATGGAGGTGTAAAAATGCATACCTGAGTCCAGGTAGGCTTTTGCCTGAGTCTTTGTGATTTTGCCCTCTACCACAGCAGTGACAAGTGTCTTCCTGAGCAGCTCTCGGAGTCGAACAGCAGCCATATCCCACTCTCCAAGCAGCTCCCGCCTCTCCGTATCTGCCCCACTTGTGCTGTCTTTCCTACCTACGGTGGTAGTCTGAATCATCAAATGTTTGATTTAGTTAATAGAAAGAACCACTAGTTTATCTTCCTGGGTTGGCTAAAACAATCAATACTGGGATGGGTATATATATGCCTAGGCATCAAGGCAAAGAGTTTCTCTCGTGGGGATTTGGTAAGCACTGCAAAGCCTATCCATCATAAAAGAAACAGCGACATAGGGAAATAACTTGTGGCGGCCCATCACTGTTTTCCACGTATAATTATCTTAAGCAATAATATTGAAATATAGACTGTTGCTAATAGACTTTCGGTCAAGTTTCTACTTCAACCCTTCACACTTAATACACCGTAGCACAAACACCTACCTGAAGCTGGTACTTGTCTACAGGCTCATCAGCAGCTCGCCGGAAGTGAGCGGTGAGCAGCTCCCGGTGTGGGAGATCCTTCCGGTCGGCAATCTCACAGATGGCATGGAAGTCGGTGGCAGATATGGAGGGCGGCAAAGCCCGTGGCATGTCGTCTCCATTTACCAGAGCCTGAAAAATCAGATCATACTTATGGTCACTACTTTAATATCGTGGTGTCCTTCTATGATTATGATATGATATGCGACATGAGGAGTAATCTAGACTGCTACTAATTAATTAATGCACTGAAATCTTCTCATCAAATACATCATGAATACATCATGAATACATCATGAATACAATTGGATACTGTTTCCTGTGTCCTCTTAATCAGTAGGACCCCTATTGAGTAAATTCACACTCCCTATGATATGAGAGACAACCTACCAGAACTGTGGGTCCTATGGACATGCGTTGACATATGGCCAGCTGATCTCGGAAGATCTCGTCCATAATCTTGTGTGAAACGTGATCATAGCCAGGAAGGTGAAGGTCAACCAAGTGGAAGTCTAGACCTTTGACAGCGCAGAACTCCTGTAGGTCGGTGTGACACTTAGCATGGATCCACTCCCTCTCCTCGTGGAAACCTGGTACAAGGAAGATGGATTACAATTTACGTATACTCTATATAGAGATGGATAGCATTTTATGAAGAACCTAAAACGGTATGATTAGTAAGCTATCTACGTGTAAAGCCCAGGGGTACTCCTTATTGCCAATATACGAACCATGCATATAACCAACCGTGTGTGAACATCGCCCCAAATATACATATATCCTTCAATGGAGCAAATTCAGATAATGCTGGACCCTTCTCAAAGCGACATAACAAGTATACACATACATCACCACGCATTTAAACCCCCGGGCAATTGATATTTTCCTGAAAAGTAAGAGGCTGACTTTATTTGACGTATCTCTCTGAGCCCTTCACCACTTTAACACAGTATGGATAGTATGGTACCAGATGGTGCATGCGCCGATAAATCAATTAGCATGTGGTGAAATGACGAACTATAAGATAGTAACAGGATTATAAAGTACCCATGTAATGTCATGTTACACAAGTGCATACAAAACAATCCCCATTCCTTACCGTTCGGCGATGCCCAGAAGAAGACCCGCACTGAGGTTCTCGTCATGGGCGGCAGGAACCGGAAATCGCCGGCGAAGACTCGACTGACCTGCACGGCAAGGGGTAACGATCGGAAGCGCTGTTCTTCCTCTTCCGGTGTCAGTCCTTTCACTTTTTGGTCCTCTTCTTCTTCCTCTTCTTCATCGCCTTCCAGTGGAGCGTCGCATCCTGTGACTGTGATTCCCTCAAACTCCGCTTCCCCCTCCTCCTTCTGAGATCCCTTAATCTCGGGCTCTTCTGCTGTGTGCCGATCCCCGACCAGTCTCGCATGCACTTCAGCTTCCGGTTCTGGTGCATTGTCTGCAACTTCCTGTTGAGTGTTATTGCGGTAGCGGGACCTGTTGGTTAGATCACCAACATCTTCCTCTTCTATCATACTCGTATGCCACAAGTGATCATCCCGGGGAACTTGGTTTTCTTGTGGAGAGTGATTACCGTTGACTTCTTCCGTTTGGTACGGGAAGTAGCCGTTTGTATTACTACTGCTACCACCGACGATGTCATTGTTGTTGTTGTCACCAGTATGTCCATAATACTGCACATTATTCTGTGGGATATCTTCCCCACTGTCACAACAATCATGAGGTGATGCACTGGTGTGGTGTTCAACCTTGAACTGGTGATCTAATGCGCTAGGTTGATCGTAGTTGGGGGAATCATAGGCAGCCCCGGGCCACACAGACATATCGTCATCTTCATCATCCTCCAGTTCATCTGGAATCACTGTGGTGTTGGAGAGGAAGGGAATGAGATAACAAAGCACAGAGCAAGGCCATGTGTATAATGTGGATTGAGGAATTAGAGCTGATATTTGACCATCTCAGTTCCCCCTTATTTATTTGTGTTTGGTGCCACACTGGAGGTGCACAGAATACTGATACCCTCTACTATACCCCAATTCCAAATGAGCAAAACATTCAGTTCAATGTTGAACCAACATTGAGCCAACATTGAATTAACATTGTACAACATTGACAACCAGTTTTGATTCAGTGCATTGTGCCCACTCGGATGTTGTTAGAGAATAGCACACACAATGAATCCGACCCTCAAAATCCAAGCTACACCAAGCTACAACTTGGAATGTCAGATATACAACAAAGAAAGCTTCTGAAACCGATAATAACCAATGGAAATAATTCATGTAAGCTTTTTTCAGACATGTTAAATGCATGATCACTGATCCAATTATGTCAAATTACATTGTGTACAAACATGCACTATTTGTGTTCCTAAAGTGGTATTAGTTTTGAACAGTCGTACATCATTTAACCTCATCGTCTATACATTAGGCCTATTGATTGATTATTTCTGGGGAAACCAATGCTATCTTCTATGAAAGCATGCAGCATGCCAGACAGTGCACTAATTCGCTGCAAATCCATTAGTGCCAATCAACACATGCTATCACAGCCCTGTGTCTTCAAGGTACCTGGCAGCTTCGGGGTCTGTTTCTGACCAGCGACCTTAGATTTTCGTTTTTGTTTGGATTCTGCAAACCCAATTTAAACCGCAACTTTAGCATCTTCATAGACCAGAGGAGGAGGAAACAATTGTTTTATAGGGAAGCCCCAACTTGCATATATATACTTATAGGCTAACCCTCCAAACAGCACCTGGGAATTGGACGCTTTGCACCTTCCCTTAAGACCGCTGCCTGTATTGTGTCTGGCTGCTCCAGAATGTGTAAGAACGTTATAAGAGTCCCCAAAGCTTACCTCCCCATCACAATCAAATTAGGCAGTGGCACGGAAAATAACTCAAGGCGACCCATCACTGTTTTCTCAAACATCCCTGCGTCATAATCCTTTATGAACATAAATTATATCCTTAACTATTTATAACATTTTCTACAACAATATTTCCCCTCCTCTTCTAAACATTTTAGTTTACATTGCTAACAATACTTTTCTTCTGGGATGTCACATATTGGATCTCCTATTCAAGCATGCGTTCATGTCAATTTATGTCAGTTTGTTTAATCAAGAGACATGGGTGCCACTATGCATAGAACTTGGTTACTATTGACGTAATTGTCTTTCTACAGATCTTTACTTTTTAATTTCTAAACATATTCAAACTAACCTGTGCTTGCGAGGTCATCTCTGCTGTAGGCCCTGTTAGAAAGTGTAGATATTGTTAGGCTTGGTTAATTTCCTTAAATACAGATAAGGTAAGATTGTTAAATATAGCAGTCAGACTGTCTCTTATCAAAAGCATTTCACCATTATAAACATCTGGCTAGACTTCAAACGGGCATTACCTGTCAAAAGGAGCAGTATACTTTTTTGGTATTCATTTATATTGATGACACTGATAGTGGTCAGAGATCTGCAGCAGAGGCATATATATATATGTATAAGTAGTGAAGAGGCATATTAGAAAAAGTAGGCAATTATTTCTCTTTTTACTGACCTGTGTACAGTGAGTTCTATTGGCGGTAGTGGGATGGTGGAGACACTGTTGATGCTGATTGCACTTCCGGGAGTCTGCCACTTCCGGTTGTAGTGTGGTGCCGGTACCTGCAGGTTGGGGGCGCTGCTGATGCTGCCGGGGGTCTTAAGTCCCGTCATGTTGTAACGGAACATGTCCAGACTGTAGAGAAATCAATGTTAAAAACTCATAACATGGGGCTGAGAAGTCCATAGAAGTCGTGTTCTGGGTTCACAACACTATAAAAGAATGCACTCCAACATGGGATAATAATATAATGTTCACAATCCATGATAATCCTAGTACATGGATGGTTATTCGGATAAAATATGAATAACCTATGCTAAGCCTATCATCAAAGAGGATGGAATACTAAATGGGTCCACTTGGGTGTTCTTCCATATGTTAGCAGTGTCCCTCATCAATCAGAAAATACCCAAAAGGAACTAAGTAGCATTACTAAGTTGACAATGGGTAAGAATGTGACCCCAAAGGTATGGAGACCCCGCTGCTATACTTCATTCAATTAAATTACCAATTAACACTGAGTGGCCAATTCATGCCTAGTGTGCATTGGGTAGTCATTGGAACAACGTAGGATTTGAGAGTTGTCATTACTGATGACTTTAGGTCTTCAAATTGACAATACCTAAGTCAAAAACCTTGAACTAGTGATTCTGACTACCCAATTAATGTGACTACCTAAGGTCGTCATTATGACGACTTTGGTCTAAATGGATCAAAGTCCATGACTACGTAAAGTTGTCAATTTTGGTATTGTTAAAATGACAACAGAAATACAACAGAGACAGTATCAATGGGCATTGGCATTTGTTATACATGATGCATTCAAAATCAGACCTTTTTGTACTTTTGATGGTGTTGGTGCTAAGTGTACTGTAAGTACTGCGCATACTCCGTGCACTTCCTGGCTGACGTATCTTCCTGCCATTGATGTCCGGGAGGGTGATTTTGCTGCTCCGGAAGCTGCGCCGAGTGGCGCGACTTCGGTTGCGCAGCGTCCCTTTGGTACCACCATGCTGCAGAAAGAAACGATGCATTGGGTCAATATTGGGCCAATATATATATATGCATTATTATTGGGCCAATGTTGAAATTCTGATATTGGCCCAGCTCCCCATAGAGCTCAATGTTAAAGAAATTATCCATGCACAAAAATGGCGAAAGTGACACGTTTTATTCTTCTGATTTGAAATGAAAAGGTTTGTTTGTTGACACTGAAAAGGATGGATCAATAACAGTATTTGCATTTAAAGTCCACCGAAAAATGTCTTTTTGGTGGAAATCTGTTGCATAAGACCCTGAGGGCATAGAGGTGCCCTGGGTGAATAATGCAGTATCCTGCTTTCATTATTGAAATGTCTCTGACCTTCAAACATGTAAATCACAGTGAAATCCATCTCTCACAATGGTGGCAAAGCAGCAAGAGTCAAAAACTCTTCATACAACATACAATCCCCCTGGTGGAGTTCTCATAGTCAACATTGGGCCAATTTACTTATGTCTAATATTGCCCCAACATCAGAAATTAAATAAACACTGGAACAAGATTAGATCAATATCGGCATATACAAGCATGGGCCAATACTGGGTAAGTGGTCAATCCAGAGGTGGTCCAATCGCAGGATTCCAATGTCATTGAGAATTTAGAGTTTATGAATGCAAGAGCAATCTGCAAAAAGCTCCTAACTAGTATGAGTAGGCTATTCAATATTCAATACAGATACAATAATGTAATATGTGAAATATGCCTACTGTTTCCTATAAATTGTGCATAAATCGGGCGATTAGAGCCCAGTGAACGGTGGCCATTACATCAATTACATTAATGAAGCTGATGTGAAATCAAGACTACAATACTCTGAACGACTAATACTAGTACAAAGACAAACCGCCTTACCGTTGAGAGCTGTCTCAGAGCTGGGTTATCCAAGCCCCATGGATTTTCTGTAAAAATATACCAAGATTACTGCAAGATTGATATACAAACGTCTTGGAATATCGAGAAAAAAATATCGAAGACTATTGAGAATTAGGGATATAGACAATACTGTTGCTTCTAGGCAAAGCGAGAATTAGACCAGGAATTAATCAGACCAATAGCAAAATAAAGATGATGATATAGTTTTGATACCAACACAGCCGAATATAGAGCCAAATAAATAAACTCTCAGTTAGAAGATATAGTAATGGAAGTGTAAACTGTCCTTACTACCTACCTGTGACATCTTCTATGACGGACACATTGGTCTTGGGACGTCGAGGTAGGGGAGGCAACCGCACCTGTACATAGAAAGACCATGACACTTGTAAACTGGTTGCATGGTTTAAACCCGCAAATCTTGCTGCACGTCCAGTAACAGTCAGAGTGCAGTCGGTACAGGTACTCAGCCCTATGTATAGGGGCGCTGGGGGCTAACTGCAGTAGTACAATGCGACAGCGTTCAATTCCCAGCTGGGTTATGCACATTAGGATTCCATCTCACATGTTTGCATATTTTTTAAAGTGTATTCTGGATATCACAGAATACAGGTAGAGAGATTTGCTTGAGTTCGAATCCCATTACTAAAAGACATGTTTCTAGTGAATGTGTCCTGTGTGAGTGATTAAAATTTTCACATAAAACCCTGCACATACATGTACTTAACATTTAACACCTACATGTGATGCCTGGGAATTGAACCGGCTACCTTCACATCCATAGTCCCGTGCTCTAGGACCTGACCTACTGGGGCATGTATTGGGAGAGGTATCTGAACTGTGGCCAGTGGTGACTGTGCGACAGTACATAGAGTAGATGTAGCTAAGGGAGTGTTCATTATTTAACAACAGGGGGGGGGGGGGTTGGTGAGTTTTCGTTTTTACGTGCAAGTTATTTTGCGCCCCCCCCCCTCGGGAAGGGCCAAATTAAAATCCGCCCCCCCCCCTTGGGTGGAGCTGAGTTATTTTGCGCCCCCCCCCCCCTTCAATTTTTTTACATCAATTTGCGTTGCATCACTATGTCGCATCAGTGCTACCTAGAAATGAATTTATACTTGATATATAGGATATTCGACGTAATAAGCGCACATCCCCTAATAAGCGCACACCCCCCATTTTTGGCCGATTTTTATACTACAAATAACCAAAAATCTCTCGCTTTCTTACCTCAATTAAACTCTTAACTACTAAAAGGTGTCCATAATCATTTTTTAAGTGCACTGTGCGCTTATCACGTCGAGTACGGTAGGCCTTATTTACAATGCCTATCCCTATGTTGCTTCATGGCCTTTAAGACAGACTTATTTTGGGGTATATTATTCCTAACTAGAGGGTCGTCTTAAAGGTGGGGTTGTTTTAAGGGAAGGGTTTTATGGTAAATGTACTCCTAGAAATGGCCATTAAATATTCAAATTGTAAGTTTTGATTTTGATCTATGGATTCATCAAATTTAGGCGTGAATATTAGGGACACAATATCTATCCAGCTCCCAGGAAATCACAACCATACTCAAAGTGCAGTGCTTCAGAAGGGAGTCGGAGCAGCATGTCCATCTCCTAACTGGAACATTTCTAGATTCTAGAAGTCAAATGGTGTACTCATGTGCACTTTGAAAGCTTTATAGGAGGGTTGGTGGAATCCTGAATGGATTGTATACCCACAAGTTGACAATTTTGAAACACCTTTTCTCAATATAATCTATTACTGTCCAGTATCATGTTCCATAAATGTCAACATTACGGCTCAATCATTCCTTGTAGGTATTGCTCTCACGGTCAAGTTATAAATGAAGGTCTTGATCCAAGCCGGTGGCCTGGTCAACCAACCGGGCAGTCTAGTCCTAGTTTGAAATGAACAGTTGGTAACAGCCTATCTGGAATGATGAAGTATCCTGGGTACATTTGATGATCACTATTTTAGTCTCCAATATTGTGTTTTTGACTAGGTCATTTTATTGCAATGATATAGCAGCAGATAAAATCTGTCAGAAAAGTAAGGTGTAAAAAGATGAACAGTTGGTAGTCATTTGGGTACAACTGCATAGGTTCATGTACTGAACTACAGGAGTGTGACGCAAACCACACTTGCATTCAATCCAACATTTAATATGCCTACAACGGGTTAATAGTGCATTCTGCTGCATTTTGGCCAAAATTATATTACAACTTGGATCTGCATTAGTCAGCCTCTATGATTGGGGCCTTATCTTTTTTGAGGAAAGGCTTTGGGAAGTTATGACAATCTAGACCTGAAATGATGCATTCTGTTTCCTTTTGGCCAACTGTATTATGAAGCCTGTTTTGAGTGGGAAACTTTTGGGAACATTTGAAAATCTAGACCTCAAATGGTGCATTCTGGTGCATTTTGGCCAGAATTATATCAAAGCTAAGATCTGTACTAGCCAGCCTTTATAATTGGGGATGAAACTTTGCTTTTTAGATGGAAAGGTCTTTGAAATTATTGACTTCAAATGGTGCAATCTGATGCATTTTGGCACATCTGGCATGTCTACCCCCAATCTTAAACCATCACTGAAATAGTTATGTGTTCATTTGCTAATCACATGTCACAGCTGTACTAAGGAGGTTCGGGGGTATGCCCCCCCTCCCCCCACCCAAGAAAATTTTGAAAATCAAGAAGGCAAATGGAGAAATTTGATGTATTTTGATCTTGTCTGACACATAAACGTAAACAGAGTTCTCATTTGATCTGGACAAATCACAAGAATGACCAATTTGGAGAAAAATGAATCTGAGAAATCTGAGGAGTTTGCCTGCCTGGCACATACTCTCCCCCCCCCCCCACCCCCCTCCAATGAAAATTTTGAAAATTTACATGATTTTAGAGATAATTTGCTGCATTTTAAGGCATTTCTATAGAAAAAGTATTCAGCGTCATGTCGCGACAAATCGCGCCTCCTCCAAAGGTGTTAAGTTATTTTACGCCCCCCCCCCTCAAGAGGGTCAAGTTATTTTACGCCCCACTCGGAAGGGGTCAAGTTATTTTACGCCCCCCCCTAAACTCACCAACCCCCCCCCCTTGTTGTTAAATAATGAACACTTCCTAAAGGGTTATTTTACATCAAGGATGTTTTATGAGCACCATGGGGATTCGAACCCACATCCTGCTGATTGGCTGGGGTAAATCGCGTGATTCTACAAGATTCTACTTGTAAAATCACATCTTTTAATCCCGTGATATCACGGGAAATTTTGCTCACAGAATCCCCAAAAATTCCCGGGAATTTCTCGTGACTTGTTACCAGGGTACACATCAATTACAGTAGTCGGGCTCAGTATATATATATATATATATATATATATATATATATATATATATATATTTATTTATATATATATTTATATATATATATATATATATATATATATATATATATATATATATATATATATATGTATATATATATATATATATATATATATGTATATATATATATATATATATATATATATATAAAATGGTCATATGAATACAAATATAACATGAACTTGTACTAATTTTTTGATTACCCGGTATTTGAAACACTGATATGGTGTTTAGTAGAAAGGTTGTAGACTGAACATTATAATGTTAGTGAGAGAATCCTCTCAGACCATACTGCACTACACTCATGCTAAACTGGAGTCTTGCTACATGTATAGAAATGTATAAATTGATTGTAATCAACCACAAGAACTTATAGCAATTTCTATTAGCAAATCACGCAGGTCATCGCGATGGTCAGGTTATATATCTTTGAAAGTAAACACTTATTAAATAAACTATTAATGAAACAAAAATACAAAAATGAGGGTGCACAATAGAGACAATTTAAATACGATGGTATAATGTGCCTCTACATGGGTAAAATTCGACACGTGCGACACAGCGACACGGCCCCTTTAAAAATCGACACGTGCGACACGGCCCCTTTAAAAATCGACGGACACAGGCAGTATTACAAGGCCCCAGTTTACTCTACATACATAAAAATCGACACGATGACTCAGCCCTTCTTGCTAAAAGTCGACACGGCGACATGGTCAAATCGGAAGGTACCCATGTAGAGGCACTATAATGCCCAAACAAAAATATCATTGCAGTGCTCTAATGCAGGCCTATACAGACCAACTAAAATTAAAAAAAGATTGGCTATGACTACAATAACTTACAATGCTGCGATCAGATACCACCTTGTGGACATACATATGATATAGATAAACATAATTATCGTAGAGGGTTTAGAATTATACATGTGCAATGAAGGTGTTTTAATCCCTTAAATTAGAAGAATCATATACAATTAACTAAGATTTGTCCTAATACGGTTGTCTATGGAATTATTTTCACCTAAACCACAGCAGAGGGGCAGGACAAAGGAATTCACACCTTGGTTATTTCTACTTAAACTCACATAACCTTACAGCTGTGGTTTAAAACAGATAGATAATGGTTATGTGAGGCTAACTCAAAATATAACTACTGTAGGGTGGCAGGCACCCTATAAGGGTGCCAGCCAGTTTACTGTGGTTATTTTGAGTTAACCTCTCATAACCATAGTCTATCTATTATATAATCTTTAGAAGTAAGGCAGATAGACAACCTATAACATGCATGTCTAGGTTTCAAAACAGATATTGGTAGGTAAAGTCTACACTGTAAAAATATTCCGTTGCAATTATGGAGAATCAGTGTAAAATTTGAAAGTGTGTCACTGTAATGTGATTTACGGTGAAACAGTGTAAAATTCATTACTTTTACGTTGAACATCTGTAAACAACTACAGTGAAACGTCATTTTTTCATTCACAGTGAATCTCACGGTAAAGAGGCAGCAAGACAGATATGGAGACGTTAGTGGAAGCTTTCACTTTAAAACATGTCTAAATGTGTTCAAATTATAATAATATTCAATTATTTCATTAATCAAAGGGTCAACCTTAAAGCCTTTGGCACATTATAGAGGATACATATACAATTTCTATCTCTATGACACTGGGGACTTGGAAGGATGTTGAAAACACCAATTTTGTGATAATTAGAATTATACATATTCACACTACTGTTACAGTTGCTTTGTAACAATCCTAGAGTACCTTTTGCTCATGGATTGGACTTGCATATTGCTATGAGGCATTCATTATGTCTCTTATGGCCTAATATTCAGAGTCCTGGACATATAGGTTGATATTATGAAATATACCAATGAATCAAGAAACAATGATTATCATAATCAAATTTCAAGAATAACAGAGAGTCATCATATAATAATGATGAATCACCGTTAAAAAGACAACAGGAAAACTCCGTAAACTTTACGGGGACTACTAGGAGAATACGGTGACCGTAAAAAAGATGGTGAATGCTTGGCATTAATTGATGCCAGTGAATTACCCTAATTTTATGGGATATTTCCAAGAGTATACGTATGCACATTTTAAAGTATAGAGGAATAATAATAATTGTCTTAGTGCTCTTTTCTGAGCGTTAATTCATCCATGTCCCATCTGAGTCATACAAAAGGCCTACCATATATACTACAGGACCCTACATATATATACGTAAATGTAGGTGTAGATAGTAGGGTAATATGCCAAGCCATATTCAAGGTCATAGAACTTTATATATTATAGATATGCTTTCTTATTTAAAAAAACAACACTTCAGCATTAGTTAAAACATAATCATCAAGACTTTTGTTGCTCTGTGGTAATCCTACTTTCCCAAAAATGTAATTTAAACTGATAACATATACTTGGCCCACGTCTGCACGATGCAGCAAGGACTTCCATTGATTCGACTTGGTATATATTTGTATTGAATAAAGATATTACGCATGGCCAAACAGTAAAGAGCCATATAAATGGCAATAACCCCGCTGGCAAACGTGGTTGTATACATGATAAGCTACATGCCGCGGTCATGGTGCATGTGCCTCTATAATACGTCCTCACCAATGCTCTCTCTGTGTAAAGCGTACTCTATGCAGAGAGGTAATGAACCGTACTAATGCAATGACGCAGATGTCATTTATGATATTTACATTATAGTATTTACTGCTCCTCTACTGCTAGGTGGCTTAATCATCTATTATACAATGTTAATATGGAAAGTAATGACTCGGTTGGCCTCTATTCCTGTAGCCAAGTATGACGTATAGTGCTTCTGAGCCCTCTTAGGCATAGCGCACAACACTATAAATGCAATTCTCTATAGGTCAGCTCATCTATAAAACTAAATACTAAATTATGAATGTCACTTACCACCGCGGCTGCACTGGCGGTGTGTCGACGATACATGACGTCAGCAGCGTTCCTTCAGCAGACGACTTTTCTTTTATGACTTGCCTGCGCCCCTCAGAGGACTAAGTTTTATTCCCCTTTTCCTTCATATCTGCAATTAATATGTATACGGTTATTTCGGGACTACAGCCATGTTTGTAACTAATTAGCAACTGCCACCAAGTGGCCCAAAACTGTCGATGCGAATATATAAATGTACATAAAAGTTTAGTTTCTACCATTATAGTGGTGGGGAGCGGGGCAGGGTGATTCCATTGACGCCTATAATTATATGTTAAACAAAATGAGGCACTAGACAGGTGACCTAATAGTTCACTGACCAGTGGCAGTGGTTGTTTTTAAATTTTGAATTTTCAGATAAGAAAATTAAACCTATTGTCCAAAACAGTCAGTATTCGCAAAATTGAAGTGTTTTCCTACACACTCCTTCAATGAATCTCGCTGTAGGCCTTTTCTAACCCCCTGAAAAAATCCAAAGTAGACCCTACACAAATTCTTTTGTTTTTTTCCTCAGTATAGACAAACATGAATGTACTGGTATCCGTTGGTGTCATTTTCGTCACCCATGCTAATCTTATATGGTGGCTCACAGTTTGGGGTGGGTGAGACGTCTGTGTAGGTGCTAGGGCTAGCCTAGGGGTGGGACACTAGCAAACTACACTTTCACACTACACTTGCACACTATAGGCGGCCCCCCTGAGTCTTTTGTGATTAGGATCACACTTAAGATTTTTGTTTGAATGGGGTGGTGTTTTGAGTGAGTACGCTATTTTGAAATTCATTGGTAGAAATTATCATGAAATTGCATTGTTAGTATTAGAACCGGGACTGGGCTTGGTTGATATCACCAGGGTTCCACACCTCCACATCGAAAAGGATCAATTAGCTAATAATTCTGTTAATGATATCTATACTGCATATTAGTTGACTCTCACCGTTGGCAACATTTTAGTCATTTCTACCCTTGGCCTCTGATCTTTGTATAGAGGCCACAACATATGTAGCTTTAGAAAACATTCCCCAAAATCACCCAAGGGAATCGCAGGAAGGAATGGAGAGGAAAAATGATAGTTGCATCGTCTTTGCAGCATTACTCCCCATGGAATTGGCCTACTACTAGACTAACCTTATACTAAGTTATAGAGCACCAGCCAGGCCATCAAACTGTACCCCTCAGTCGGGGGGGGGGGGGGGCAGTCAAAGATGGTTTCCTCCATAGCATGGCGGCTCTCCCCCGTATACATGGTGTAAAGAGAGTTTGTACAAGACGACTTGGCACAAGTCAGAATCATTACAGCACTGGCATGTTCATGCACACCCCGATGCCCCTGTTTACAAGCATTTTGCACCCACGTGAGAGGCACATATTATTTGCATGGCATACTAGATTCCTCTGACAAGGGTTGTATACGCAATAGTATTGCCAAATATGTGAAATTGAGCCTACTAGTATGTCTATGACACTTCACATGCCTCTTCCTTATGGCAAGCTGTTCCAAATATGTTGTAGGTGGTGGCAGTCTTGGAAAAAGATTTTCCTTTGATATCTATCCTGGGCTTGCATATTCTATATTTGACATTGTTTGTACGGCTAAACTCTGTTCTGTAGTTATCCATGTATATAATTATTTTGTAGTCAAACAGCATCATGTTTCAAATTCACATGCCCAGTGTAACCAGTAATAACCATAATGGAACCAATAAAGCCGGCTCACTTGTTGCGTAGTTCATATATCCCGTTTCCTATCATATACATATGGGGGTGCAGAGGGGTCCAGCTCACAAGGTCAGGTTCGCCAAGTTACCTGGAAAACGGCACAGGTCGCTATTCACTCCTCTGCAGTTTGGTGTTTTTAGAGACTGCTGAGAGTCTAAGAGCCACCACAGACCTTGAATTGACAATAAGCACTATAACATGCAGTGGCTACCATATCATCTGGAAGCAGGCAATCGCATCTCTGCTGTTTATGGCCACTCCTTGGCAGAACTATTACATATAACGTCCATTCCATCAACAGACGCACATCATGCATCTCGATATGTGCACCATGGGATCTGAGGCTTACTTTTCATGCAACCTGTTGGGTCGACACCTCCATTGATGATACTCCCTGAGAGCTAGTAGAAACACTCTGGAGGGGTTCCCTGTGGTTGGTGAGCTGTTAGCGTTACGCCACCTCCTACATAATCCTCGTTAGGTGCTTATATGGAGGCAATATGTATACAAGTATGTACTGCAAGCTCACCCACATAGTGCCCAATAAGAACTACTGCAAATACAATTAATGCCAAGGTGGTGAGAGGAATGGGGAGGGGGTATTAGATGTAGTGGTTGTGGGTGGGTGGGTGGATGGGGCACTGCTGGAGTTAGAGGTTGGGGCTTTAAGGTGTTAATTTGAAAATCTCTGATCGCAGTGGGGAGTTGTGGATACATGATAGATCCCATTGTTTTCTGTCTAGACTACAAAGATTGCATTTGTTGAGCCTCCTAAACCTACAGAGGATTATCTGGGGGAGACAGGATATGGGAATTACAAGAGGTGCCATTACAACATAATACGAACATACAATTCACAACATGGGATCCAACACATATATTGCTCTCACTTCTCATGGGCATATCCAAAATGTACTACATGTGTAATCATTATCACTACCATCCCTCAATTTACCTTCTTTTTTTGGGGTAAAATTTAGAATATCAAACGTTTTATTTAAACGTCCTCTCTGACATAACATCTCTATGACTTGATATAACTGTAAGTACTAAATACAATTATACAAAACCATGTACATTATGTCATGGATACAAATAGCAGCCATGATACATATAGCTATATAAAATAATGCGATCTTGAACTGCAAATACTGCTAGCAATTAAACTGCAATAAGGGAAGGCCACCACAGGATAATGGAGCAGAGCCTTCTTTATTCATACACCGTTACACCATGTCCAAAGCCTGCTCAAAGTCACAATGGCACCATTGCAGCTCACCATAACACACAGAGGTCTGTATTATATGAAATCCTTGCTATAGTGTGAAGGCCTGCCAAGACTGACTTGAGGCCAATAACGGCCTACTGCATTCAAGCTATTGTTTAGGCTGGGTAGACTTTGATAGCAAGTCGTAGATTGTATACGATGGTGACCGTGTGCATATAAAGCCTATTTCGACGTAGATTCCTCATATATGGAACATATAGCAGTATCACATGGGTCAATCTTTGACCCCCTTCCCCTCCACACACAATATTCTTCCTATGTATCTTTTATCTCATTTTGGAATATGGACATATATATATGCTCAGCCAACTTTAGTTGGTCAGTGAAGTGCCAATGTTTACTTTTGATTTGAAGAGCTCAGCGGACCAGTTTATTGGACCATATACATGAATCCATTTGAGTTGTGCAACATCCATAATTCCATGAGTAATCCCAAGATTATAATTTATCTGAACAAACTAGAAATCTAGCACCACAACATGTGTTATCGTGTATATTCATAGTAATCTAATAGCGTGAGGACTAGAAGAGTAAGACAATCTAGATTAGAGTGTCTATGTGGATCGATGATTCGGTTTGAGATTTCACCCCATAGCAAAAGGAAAGGGGTCAATCTGACTCTGAATCCTTATATTATAATTCCAAACAATAGTATACATGGTAGTCATTGGTCGGGTATTGAACTCGATTTCTACCAATGCAAGTTTGAACTAGGTTTGACCCCAAGTTTGATACAGAATATTACATTGTGCCAATATAGTATAGGCCTGCGGTGAGGTTTGAAAAGAGGGTAAAATATGTGTGTTTCAGGTTCAAGCTGGAGGGATATACATCCTAATATTTGTAAACCGAAATTGATGCATGGCAATTTGCGCCCGATGTTGCCGGTGCTGTCCATGGGAGGAAAGGAATGCCTAAACATGGAAAGGTGTGCTGCGTTTTCTACCAATAGGGGATTGAACCTTGAATCCAACAAAACATTAATTTATTGGGGCCTTAGATATACCTAGGGCAGGATATCATGAATGCTACTTCACAATAATCAGTATAGCCTTAACTATATGTAAATTGAAGCAGAGTGTGTCCTTTGCTGATGACTTGGCACAGAAGGGCACCACTCTGTACTGTTGTAGATTATAGGCAGGGCTTTTAAACTTAACACCCTGCCTATACATGTAAATAGATTTGGCCAAGGCAGTTACAGATACCTTTCCAATGAAATACTGCGCGCTTATAGGCAGGTCAATATATATATATATAGAGCTGTGGAAGGGTCAGGAGGAGTGAAGGGATACAGGGGAGCGAAGCCTCTACTGTTATGTTCCCCTCCACTCCCTTGTCTTACGCTACTTCCATGTACATTTGTTGGTCAAACTGTGTAAATGTGCATTATCTATGTCTATAATTGTACATGAATAAATAGGTAACATATACCCCTAATGAAGTCAAAACCATTTGCCAAGGTCAAACATCTGAAATATGTAAATTTCCCATGAAGACATTAATTCCGTTGGATATAATATGGCCAATAGCTTGCTTATTCCTGTTTAATCAGCCTAATAGCTTGGAATCACTTAATTCAATTGATCAGTGTCATAAGTATGAAGGTGAAGTCAAATAATGTGGCTATAATATTATCATTGATTATGATAACCACATAGTATAATATACACATTTTTATAGCACTATGAAATCACAAAAGAAATAATCTGTGCAAGATTTCAGGTCACATTCAGAGTAATGTTACAGGTCTTTCCATTACTTCAACCTGTCACACAGAGGACCATTCATTCAAGTGTGTATTGGACATAGACATGAGAAGACAAAAGACATGGATAGCTAAGATCGGGGGACACATGTTTCCTTCGAAAACCTTTATGAAATGTCCTTTCTTCCATGTGAAAATCACCTGCGATGTTTGACAACTTGTCTCTATCTTTTCTTTAGATGGCAATGCACTGTTGAATGACTACCCTCTAAATGAACTCTACATAGAGGTAAAGGTTAAAAATAAAAGTAGTGAAGATAGAAATGATATTCTGTGGTGAAGTGTCTGATTTCTCTCTTTTTCCATCTGAACTTGCCCTCTAGCTTATTCAAATTACCATCCACCTAATCTAGCTACACACAAGTCAGACACCAGGTACCAAGGACACTCTCTTGATCCACAATGGGAGTTTTCTGTTTATTTATCCACGAGGGCAGGGGGGGGGGGCTTGTAGGTTTGGGGGGTTGGGGCATTGGGGGGAACAACATTTCACACATTTTTGGTAAACTTGGGCCATAGGTTTTGGTTGCAGTCGACAGCTCACATATCCCAAATCCCCCTATTGAGAGATAATATAAGTGGGACATGTTTGATGCTATTTTCGGGGGAAAACACTAATTAAACACATGAAAATCTGTGATCATCCAATAGGGTGCATGAAGCATATCTGGTTTGGTAGATACATGTAGTTATAGTATCAGTAAGCCTACTGGCAAGTGTGAGTGTCACTACAAGGGCTCTCTAATACATGCATGGTCCGACCGACTCGCTTTTTAACACAGACAGAAGGTGTTACAGGTGTTACCCACACCCACCTGCACACCCACACTCACCTGCTCTTCCACACCCACCTGCTCACCCACACCCACCTGCTGGTTTCCTGAAACAAACGCTCTTGCACTCTAACTTTTGAAGAATTTCCCTTTTCCCAATATACCATTCTCCTTTTTACTACAATAAATGATACATTTTCCTTCACACCTCTACCTGACCCTGGGTAATCTGTGAGTTCATTCACACGCTCAATTTCTTTGAGTATCCCTTTCTTATTTTTTTCAATGAGACAAAGGCTAGATCTGTCACATTATTAGCATTTATAACAGCCTATTTTGTATATATATATTCTCAAGCCACAATTGCAATGCGTTTTTGTTGAATCAAAATACCCATGACCATGAGGTCATGTATATATGAACCACGTTGTTCATAACACTAGGCTATCCCAATACACACTACAAGAATGAGACCTCTTGTGAGCCAACATACCTGGCAGAACTGTCGAGCATTGGGCACATAAATCAGTTTAATGTTAAATCATTATTGGCAACTGGTTGATAATCAATAATCAGTCATTTGGCAAACAACCTAACAATATATATACTCGCTATCAGCTATCCCAGTATAATTGTACTGAATAACACATATCTATATAACTCTGCTATATCCGCTCTAGATAGAGTCTGCAATAATCCATATGCATTCTGTCAATGACTGACAATACTAAAACCACACATGTCCTTAGTATATGTATCTATACACCTGTGGATTATTGACTCAGGTAGCTCTGCTACCAGAGTCTTATACGACGCCTTGGTGAGACACTTTGCAAAATAATTTTCATCCATAGATAAACATGTGAAGGAAAAGAATAAAGTGAAAATAATTTAATGCATGATACAGCTGAACATTTTGCCAATGCTGCCATGTAAAAAAATTCCCTGTATTGCTACTTCCAGGGGCCTAGAAAATGGAATAAAGAAAACTTGACCAAAAACCAGAGTCCATTTTTTGATTGTAGACAAACATGAATGTACTGATTCCTTACTTGTGTCCTTCTATGTCCTTTTTTGCAGTAGTAGTTAATTCAATGTAAATGAAAATATTGGGGACTGTAAGACACTTTTATTAAGACCACAAAGTGAAAAACACAGGGCGGGAAACCAAAAGTAGACAAAAGAGGACGTGCGCTGCATAAATTACTGCACCGCGCATGCCCCTCAGTGCCAGACTTCCAGAAGACGCTACTGCCATGGTGAAACCGAGGACCGAGCGGCGTCCACATATAATTCTACGTTATACGGCAGTGGGCACAGAGAAGGCTCCCTCACTGTATTTTGCATACAGCATGGTACTTGTCCTATAACTACTACATAATGCAAGCGGCATCTTCACATGCCTCGTTTATTGTCTGTATCCTAAGAAGTGTTTTGCATGCAGGTGGGGGTGGGGAGGGGGTCAGGCTCGATTATCAGGCTCGATTTTCAGGCTCGATTATCAGGCTCACTTTTCAGGCTCGATTATCAGGCTATCAGGCACAATTTTCAGGCTTGATTATCAGGCTTGATTATCAGGCTCACTTTTTAGCCTGAAATGTTATGACAGACATGATTTCAGGGTAGTTTTGAACCAGGAATATGTTTCTGCTCTTACAGTTGACAAATACCGTAAAACCTCGCGTATAAGCCTAACTCGCGTATAAGCCGCACCCTGACTTTGGGCCGATCCTACAAGCCGCAGAGACCATCTGAATGGTCCCTGGAAAAAACTCGCTTTTAAGCTGCACCCCCAAACTGTAGCCTAAGTCTGAATAACACATCAGGTCAGAGTCCTCCTAGTGGCCCTGTCTGGCCTCCTGGCGGCCCTTGCTGCCTCCCCGTGGCCCATGAAGCCTCTAACAGCTTTCTTAGGCTGTACACCTAATGTGATGAACGTTGCGACTATAGAGGCTATACCAAGACTCCAGTCAGGTTACGGCTTTCTCAGTTTATGGGTGCGTTGGAAAAGGGGGGGGGCTATAGTAACGGCCCTATTGGTGCAACGTGTACGCCGCACAGATGACCTCACAGTTAGGGGGCTCGCCAGCAGGTCCCAAATTCAGTATAGGGTTGGGGATTGGGACATGAGTATTACACATAATACACTCACACCTATTACACTCACACATATTTGACATCTGTAGCACTCGCCGCCCCGCGGCCGACCGACACGGCGAAACAGAAACGGAGATGGTGTCGCTGCTGACGCTCCGATCGACTTGCTTTTCGACTGAGACGTAAAACGGGGGTTACGCGCCGCCGGGCGCTGACGCCCACAGCCACCTGCTTGCCCAGACGCACTTGCTTGCCCACACTCACCGGCTTGCCCACACCCACCGGCTCGCCCACACCCACCGGTTCGCCCACACCCACCTGCTCAGCTGAAATATGATAACATACTAGTGTGACACATGATTTGAGGGTAGTTTTGACCCAGGAATACATTCCTGCTTTCCGAATTGACAAATAATTCATTGTTCCTGAAATAATATTATGGATTCAGTCGTTTAGTCCATCAATTCAATCACTTTATCACTCTGACCCTGAGTGATTTGTGATGTTAATCACACGTTCAATCTTTAAATAAACAGTGATTCATTAAATAATGTCTTCCCTGTTTTTCTTCTCTTTATTGATATATGATATCACTTAAACATTTACTCATAGCAAACTATATTATATTATTACACAAATTGAAACTATATGACATAAAATTACTAAATCAAATTTTTACTATAACCCCAACTACCTGAGTCTCTTGTGATTAGGATCACACGTTAGATTTTTCTTCTAGCTGTACACATAGGGCTAACGGTTCAGGTGTTTGCCTGTTGACATAGGAATACATAATGGAAGAACTGACTATGGACCATGCCTCCTCTCGGTCTGTACCCTACAAGAACTGGACTCACATTTACTGTGAAAATACACAATATTATGTCTCAATGTAACTCTGCATGTCTACATAAAAAAGTACAAGCAACCTCCTTAAGTGTCCAAAGGTTGCATATACGGTCTCACCTGCGTCTCACCTACCACCATTGGACGTTGCCACCCATTGCCATAAACTTAAGGATATAAAAGAACGGAGTGTGTTGTCTTAGTTAATGCTATATATTTTTGCAGTGCACAAACACTACCAAAACCAGTAGTACAGATCTGGCAGGGTGAGCGGCAATTTGACCTTTTGTTTGTAGTGGGTTCGAACCAGAGACACCAAAGCAGGCCTGATCTGCTCGGAAGGTTGGCAGGGGAGCCCATACAAACATTGGCTGATTACTTGCAGATGGAACCTTTATGGGCATTAAGTGGATGTGTGACTAGATTTAACGTTGGGTGTCAGAGGGTAACGTTAGATGTTTATTCTGCCTTTATCGGGAACACCAAAAGTAGCACATTTTGTACATAATCAATCTTGTCTAAATGTTATAGCTCAGTCCATTGTTATACAATATAACGATGCGGAAGTAACCGTAGCCTAGTACCTAATGAAGCAGTTATATATATATTAAAAAAAATTAATTTGTGACTTTTCATTCGACACTCATTATACGCACAGAATTCTCTGCCTGACCAATTATGATGGTTCATATTCGGTGTTAGTTATTATCATCCTGAATTATTAGCCCGTTACACATACGGCACTACCAATACGAGTTCTTACCTTCATCGTGTAATTATACCCAGGTGTTAATCGTGCTTGATACAAAGGATACAACATATCACAACGGCCGTAGTAACTACTTAAAAACAGATCGATGAAACAGCTGAGCAGGCTCAGCATGGATAGTGTGTCATGCTAAGGAATGAAGGAGAGAAATACCACCACACCAGCCCCCATCAATACCTGTGAACTTCCATGTATGTTGCAGTCTGGTTAATAGATGTGATACGTCGACCCTTGCTGCAGTGGTTAGCCGCTGATACCGAGAATGTGGCCATGTGTTATACATGGTCATGTGTAGTATGTACACCGCAGACAGCCGACGAGGATGTTATATACTTACCCATGTTATAACTGTGATCCAACTTGAGTTAAATGTGAACGGTTCCAATGATACAGCAATGTGTGCTTCATTGCGTACTGGAATGTTGGCAAAGGATTCCTGATCAGTCCTCAATATACACATATAGGCATGTATAAGTACCATCATGTGATGTCTATCTGGTTTTACAGACCCTAGAATGTATTCCTGATGGTAACAAGGTATGGACGTTTTCCCCACTTACCTGGCTGTTCAACGTGGGATCCAGTTTTAGGCATTCAGAGTTTATAGCACGAGTATGATATCCCATATAACGTTGGAGCCGGCCGCCGATCCTGGCTGGAGTAGCACCAGTGTACACTGGAGGAGATGGGTGGGAGGGGGTCCGGGAGGAGGGGGAGCTGGGGTCAGTAAAGCACCGTGCACACACAGAAAAGTGAGAGTCATTGTCGCTAAAACTACCCTCACCTGAGGGTCAGGCAGTGCCTGAGCCTCAGGTGAGGGTAGTTTTAGCGACAATGACTCTCACTTTTCTGAGGGTGTGAACAATGTAAGAACCAGGTACCAAGCGCGTGCCAGTATGAGATTTATCGAGGCATATCAGAGTACATAAGAGGTATGCCTCAGCAGTACAGCAGAAGGGGGGGGGGTTATGCATATGGCCCTAGACTCATAGATTCAACATGACGACATGGGCCTTTTTTGGCGCTTAGTGACATGGGACATGAGGGATATGAAATAGATAGTGAATGGAACATGGGTCATTTCTTAAAAATCGATATAGCAACATGGTCATTTTCAAAATCGATATGGCGACATGGGCATTTCTTGAAATCGACATGGGACACGGGGATCCCCTATGCATGCCAGCATGTGACAGGTTAAAATGGGGGAGTGGGGTATCAAAGGGGCGGCCTGTGAAAGGAGCAGACAAAAGAGACATGCATGCATGCATGCATGCATAAAGCCTTCAAGGACGTCATGATACCTCAATGTACCTCATTCGTCGCCGGGAAATATTTAGATATGAATAGAACCATGCAAGAAGTTATACAAGCTTTACCTGTATTTCAGGCCCCATAGCCATATATTTTAAACAAACGTTTACGTTTGTTTATTTTTGAAGTAAGGATTAACTCGATAAATACAATATGGCCAAATTTTCACAGTGTAGGGTTACTGCAGGGTATACTCACTTGGAAGACCTGGTGTTGTAGATAGATACATATATACATTACGCATGGTAATGTGTATACATGTCGTAGGCACATACCCTGAATTGATCTTTGTGGTATTTGTTAGAATAGTACTAGTAGATATATGGTCTTCGGTCAAATCCGTGCACAGCATACTAAATCTAGTTGGATAGGTGGTCGATGTATGGTACAGTTACCCTATTAAGGACAGCTGCCGCCATTCTAACAGTAGACCCATCGCACAGGTCATATCGACCACAACACCATTAACATCAATTTGCTGTTCACGAAGTCTCGATTACCCACCCATACACTAGAACTTAGGCCACTCAAAAAAATAAAATAGTTTCTCATCACCGCGCGCATCACATAAATCATATTAGGAGGGGAAAACCGGGGTTAATTTCTTTTATGAAAAGCATGATAAAGATCGACAAATATTGGCACATTTGGTATCAAATTAAAGCGAATAGTGCCATTAATACAGTGGGATAGCAATAACTCACATTTTCCCTTCTTTCAAAGATCAATATATTCTTATCTTAGTACTAATATGTGATTTTGGGGAGCAAAAAGTGTACATTATCCTTTGCATTTCAGTCCGCGATTAAAAAAATAATTTTCCGATCCTTGGTGATGAGAAACCACTTTTTTTGAGTGACCTTCAGGAAGATCACAATATGAAATAACAGACAGCCTCATTACATATTATCGATTAGGAAGTTAGGGAGATACTTCTCCCAATGCTAATCTCCGCCAATAGTAACACGCAACCGTATCATTACCTAAGTCGGGCGGATTTAAATAACTAGGCCTGTAATCTCTACTACACAAGTCTAAAATACTGTGAGAATTACCCATCTCTCCAACAAGTCAATAAGGTAAATTGTAAATGTATGATTCGATGTAAAACTTGTATACAAATTAATGACTGAATGTGTGATTCGTGTCACAAATGGCTCATGGCATTTGGGAGTCTTAATGATCGTGGAAAGTGAAAACAAGAAGAAATTACCGTTGAGAAATATCTTAAGAGAATGAGGTTTTTAAAAGTAATCTTCAAAATTTGCCTGAATTTCGACCCGGGATGGCCGGAATGGCCCCCCTATACATCAAGACGCTGAGTGAATGATGATATTGCAAAAGGCCAGTCTCAATAACAGCTTCTAAGTTTGTGGTTTTCGCAAAACGCCCAAAGTATGTTCAATGACTCTGGCCCCTCCCCTAAGACTCATTTGTACTCATTTACTTTTCATGTTCATGATTTTTGTATCCCGTGAGTTGCGGGCAATTAACTTCAATCACTGGGTTATGGAGCTATAGGGAATCGGCCTTCGGTGGGCTGCATGGGTGTGTGGTCTATACACTGTTTTCATCAAGCGATTCCACTAGAGGGCAGGGTGGGCATGATGGGGTGCTACCAGGGCAACACTGTGAACCTATGGTTTACTATGGGGACAAAGACACCTCTCACTCTCATGCCCTTTTCTGGTGGAAAGAATTGTCCCATCGCTTAGAAATTGCAAGGGTGTATAAGGACATAGTTTGTTTACCCAGCATAGAAATATTCATGAAACAAGTTCAATCAAAATATGATTTAGACCAATATTAATATGGGTGTCTTGTGGACACTAGTTGAAAATAGCGGGGGTAGAGCATGCACAAGCCAACAACTGACTGTCGAACATGAAACCAGTCCCCTGTGGAGTACCTCAGGGGTCTGTACTCGGCCCCCTGCTTTTCTTAGCTTACATCAATGATGTGGAACTCACCATATCCAATACTCGACCATACATGTACGTGGATGATCTGGCACTACACTCAACAAGCAATCATCTTGACCGGATCTGTGCCCTGTTGCAAGGTGATGGCGTCGGTAGGAGACTGGTCTCACAAAAACGAACTAACGGTCAACAAATACAAAACCAAGATTGAATGGTTCTACCCAGCAAACACTGTGATAGACCTCACCGGAAGAGACATTATCTTAAATGACCAGTGCCTGGAGGTCGTACCGACCTTTAGCTATCTCGGCATCACTCTCAACAAACATATGACGCAGGGACCTCACTGTAAGAAGATCATTGGCACTGTACGAACCAAAAATCCCTCAACTACGACTCACCAGGAACTGCACTGATCAACCAACAGCAATCCTGATTTATAAACAGATGGTGTTGCCGTGCCTAGAGTACTGTCCCGCAATACAAGATGGGGCGCCAGACTGGGCCGTAAATAAGTTGAAAAAACTAGGTTTGGCGACCCCCAACTTGGCCTGGTTGGCTGACTACCTTACCGACAGAAGCCAGAGGACCTGCTTTGGTGCCCTGTCGTCGGGACCTGCGGGAGTGGGTTCAGGAGTACCCCAAGGCTCGGTCCTTGGGCCTCTCCTGTTCATATACTTCATCGACTCACTAGTACAGTCAGTAAGTGGCTGCGGTGTCATCATGTACGCCGATGACATTGCCATTTACACTTCTCACAGGAATGTAGACGTAGTCGAGGCCAAGCTGCAGTTCTCCATGGACTCTATTGCCAAATGGTGTGCTTCCTCAAAGCTTACCATAAATGTGCGGAAGAGTAAATGTGTTCTGTACGCCTCATGCAGCAGGTCCCCCATTGTTCGTCCTTTGGATGTAAAGATGGATGGTACTTTGCTGGAAACAGTGGATTGCTACACCTACTTGGGTGTCCCGCTGGACTACAGGCTCAACTATGAGAAGGCTGTGGGTGAGTTGCTGAGCAAGGTCAACTGCCGACTGTTCAACCTGGACAAAATCAGGTGCCTTGTGGACAGGAACACAGCCCTGTGCATATACAAGACGAGCATAGCCACCTTGTTCGATTATGCTTCCTTTTTCTATGAGGCGGCAAATGCTGGACTTCTGCAGAAGCTCCAAAGGCTGCAGAACAGAGGACTGCGTAGATGCCTTGACACGGTAGCTAAGCAACACACGGTGGCTGAGCTACACAGTGTAGGCAAAACAGACATGCTGTCCCGTCGCAGAGATGAGCTAATGCTCACGCTTATGAGAAAGTACTACCTCAGGTCCTACCCTGATAGTGGCGATGAGGTACACTCTCAGCAGCAGTTTCAGTTGAGATCTCAGTTGAAATTGTTGTTCCCACTGAAACGGCCAGTGACTGCTGGATACAGGAAATCGCCACTGTATCATGGCAACACGCTGTGGAACATTCAGCCGGAATGGCTGAAGAAGAGCCTGAGCAAGGCACAGTTCAAAAGAAACATCAAACGGATCCCTGATCTGAGAGAAAAGTATCCCAAAAGAGAGACGTAGTATAAGCCTACACTTGAGTGGGGATATTGTTGCCCATACTACTCGTAAATTGTTATGAAATGATTATCAAAAGACAATCTGGTTCATGAAAACCTAGTACATGCCTGTATAACGTGCGGTTACTACAGATACCTGATGCTACATGTTAGTTAAGATTACTCATATCCTCTTTCTTCCGTATTAGTATAAGATTGTTCCATCATTATCTCATCTTACTGTATACTCATCATGTGATATCCGATACTTGAGCAAGTTCATTGAAAACCTGATAATAAGCAAACATTGAACATGCCTGTGAACGCTCATGTATTGATATTTTTTTGTTGCATCCAGTTAACAAATGTACACCGCATCTTGAATGTGATTATTTGTTAATAAACGAGGTTCGCGAGATCTCATTGAAACAAAAAAAGTTACAAACTCTTCAGAATGACTGCCTACGCACCTGTTACAACATACAGGACCGCCGAGACGCGAGAGTAAATGATCTACACAGAAGCGAGAACCTTGACGAACTGGTGTGCAGAAGGAATAAACAAATTCTGTCACACATGTACCACAGATCTAAGGACCAAGAATGTGTAGTGGTCCCTGGTAGAGTACTCCGCAATGATGCCCGGGGGGGCCACTCTCCGAGATTTGATGACCATGTGTGAACACGATTTCAAGGGAAAGGGTACCTTTTTGGGCCCTGGGCACGGACCCGCGAGGGCCCTTGATTAGGGGTGCTCTTCAGGCAATTTTGGATGGAAAGGGGTACATTTTGAGACCATTTGACAATTCATAAGGTAAATTTTTCCCTTTTTTGCTACCATATTTATTGATCACCGATGACAACAGTATTTTATCCTATTTTCTTCCATGTTAAACCATGATAAGGCCACACCAAAAAAAAAAGTTGGTCTACGGATTTTCTTTTCCAAAAATAGGTGCGGTAGGGCGAATTTTTTTTTTTTTTTTTCCAAATTTTTTTTTTGTCAATGGATTTCAACCTTAAAATAGGGGGGCGGGCGAATTTATTTTTTTTTCTACTGAGGGAAAATCTCTTTTTAAATTTTACAAATATATTTTCTGGTTAACGATGACAGAAAAGGCAACCAAAAAAAAAAGAAAAAAAAAATCCAATTTTTCAGAAAATGGTGCGGGCGCTGTCCGTAGACACTTTTTTTTTCAAAAAAAAAAAAAGTTTACATTTTGAAGAATGTGGTGCGGGAAATCCGTAGACCAACTTTTTTTTTTGGTGTGGCCTAAGGGTATGTTTTTCATAGTCACCCATGTTTTTTTGCTAAATTTTTCCTGAAAAGGGTATCAATTTTGCTGATTTTCCCCCGTGAATAGGGTCCTAAATTTTGGGTGATGTTCACACATAGTGACTATGGGAAAGACAGGGAGTGGCCCCCCCGGGCAATGATGACAAGATAAAGCTGGTGACGAGAAGGCCGATCAAAGATGTGTACACCAAGTCTCGCTTCTACAGAGGAGCGAGACTCTGGAACCGACTGGATTCAGCCCAACAGAAGCAACCAACAAAAGAAATGTTTTTGGACAGTCTCACCAAACATGATCTCAGGCCACTCGAGCCAATTGTCATTTAGTAATAGTACCATTTACGGAAATAACGTAACCTCATGAACGCGTAAGATAGTGAATATGTTCAACTCACTTAAGGTACGTTATTTAATTACCGGTACATGTATAACATCGTCACCTAGTAAAATGACAATCCAATGGACAGTACGAATTCTAAGAGGAACAAGATCCAGTCACTCAACTGCATAAATCATAAATGATATTATTCCTTGAGTATCCTATGTGTTCACTGTAAATATTCAATTGGCTTAATTGAAAAACGCCCCGCGTATGTGATTTATTAATGCCAAATAAAAAGTCTAAATTGAAAAAAAATTTATTCAGAAGACGGCAGAAGGGGTGCAGCAGCCTCATTAAAATGTGATTATAGAGTTTGTTATCCATGGCTGGTAATGCTCATCATAGGGATGCTGGACCATACCAAATACCACAGATGACCATCACTATAATTAAAAGGCACTTTAATAAATGTCTCTATCAGGTGCTTATTGCTGTTAAAGACACTTTATATGATAACAGAGCCTTACACAACCTTAGACTCTCTGAGGGTAACGCCACCTAGTATAAACATGAATCTAAATAACTGGATATGAAACCAGCCACCTAGCCTGTGCATGTCCGCTATGGCACCCCCCATGCCCCCTGGTGAGTAGAGGCTGAACTACTGAAAGTGTCACCCCCAGGAGATAATTTTTTTAGGTCACTTAAATTTGTTCTAGAACCACAATTCCAAATGATTCCGAAAGCCCTTGTCTTATTCTTCAGGACTGAAGTGATTTCAAATCATTATGAGTAGGGGGGAGTTTTTATTAGGGGTCCCAAAATTCGGTAATTTTTAGAAAAAAAATCTCAAAATTTGGAGCCTAATTTGAAAAATACCCCCTTTCAATATCCCAATCAAACAAGCTGGGTCAGAAACTACAATCCAAGACCTTTCCAACACAGTTTGTATTTAAGAGCTGCGACTATTTTGAGTCTTCCAAATAAATTATCCCCTGACGGTCGTTTTAAGAGTAAATCCACCCCAACTGACCACTTACTCCGAAATGTCACCCTCAGGAGATAATTTTCTTTTGTCACTTAAAATTGTCGAAAGGCCACAATTCCAACTGATTTGGAAAGCCCTTGTCTTGTTCTTCGGGACTGAAGTCATTTCAAATCATTATGAGTAGGGGGGAGTTTTTATTAGGGGTCCCAAAATTGGGTAAATTTTCAGAAAAAATCTTAAAATTTACCGCCCTATTTAAAAAATACCCTCTTAAAACATCTCCATCAAGCAAGGTGGGTCAAAAACTACAATTCAAGACCTTTCTAACGCACTTTGAATCAAACTGCTGTGACCATTTTAAGTCTTCCCAAAAAATTATTTCCAATGAGTCACCAAATTCGTTAGTTCATTTTTTACTCACCAGGGCACCTCATTTATTGACCCTCAGGAGATAATTTCTTTTGTCACTTAAAATTGTCGTTGAGCCACAATTTCAAATGATTTGGAAAGCCCTTGTCTTGTTCTTCGGGACTGAAGTGATTTCAAATCATTATGAGTAGGGGGGAGTTTTTATTAGGGGTCCCAAAATTCGGTAATTTTTAGAAAAAAAATCTCAAAATTTGGAGCCTAATTTGAAAAATACCCCCTTTCAATATCCCAATCAAACAAGCTGGGTCAGAAACTACAATCCAAGACCTTTCCAACACAGTTTGTATTTAAGAGCTGCGACTATTTTGAGTCTTCCAAATAAATTATCCCCTGACGGTCGTTTTAAGAGAAAATCCACCCCAACTGACCACTTACTCCGAAATGTCACCCTCAGGAGATAATTTTCTTTTGTCACTTAAAATTGTCGAAGGGCCACAATTCCAACTGATTTGGAAAGCCCTTGTCTTGTTCTTCGGGACTGAAGTCATTTCAAATCATTATGAGTAGGGGGGAGTTTTTATTAGGGGTCCCAAAATTGGGTAAATTTTCAGAAAAAAATCTTAAAATTTACCGCCTTATTTAAAAAATACCCTCTTAAAACATCTCCATCAAGCAAGGTGGGTCAAAAACTACAATTCAAGACCTTTCTAACGCACTTTGAATCAAACTGCTGTGACCATTTTAAGTCTTCCCAAAAAATTATTTCCAATGAGTCACCAAATTCGTTAGTTCATTTTTTACTCACCAGGGCACCTCATTTATTGACCCTCAGGAGATAATTTTCTTTTGTCACTTAAAATTGTCGTTGAGCCACAATTCCAAATGATTGGAAAGCCCTTGTCTTGTTCTTCGGGACTGAAGTGATTTCAAATCATTATGAGTAGGGGGGAGTTTTTATTAGGGGTCCCAAAATTTGGTAATTTTTAGAAAAAAATCTCAAAATTTACCGCCTTATTAAAAAAATACCCCCTTAGAATATCTCCATCAAGCAAGGTGGGTCAGAAACTACAATTCAAGACCTTTCTAACACACTTTGAATCAAACTGCTGTGACCATTTTAAGTCTTCCAAAATAATTATTTCCAGTGAGTCACCAAATTCATTAGGTATTACTTTTAGTTCCGGATTCTGCCACCTGCTGGGTGGGGGTGCTACAGTCACCCATACCACAGCTGTCAGACTACAGTGCTACAGGGAAGCCAATCCAGTGTATTTAGATTCATGGTATAAATGACTGATGAAATGAGTGTTTTGGCGTGTCAGTCCAGCCATGGAGTATGGCTTGTAAACCATTACATGTACTCTGAGACGGACACTTGCATTTGTATTGATTTAATCATTCTAGTCACTTAATTTAACAATAGCAAAGATTAAATTTCATTTTTTACACCAAAAAACAACTAGAAGTGTTAGCATACACGCAATAAAATGTCATCGTAAAAACATAAATAGAAATGTCAGTGTCCGTCTCAGGTGTAGACTCATTATAAATCTACCCTGTAGAAGGGAAAGCATGCCTCATGGTATGCAATGGCTAGAGGCCAACTGCCAACACAAAAATCTAGCGTGTGATCCTAATCACAAAAGACTCAGGGCAGGTATCTGTAGTGTGCTGTCTGTAGTGTGCTGTCTGTAGTGTGCTGGCTGTAGTGTGGTGTCTATATTGTGCATGCCTGTAGTGTGCTGTCTATAGTGTGCTGTCTGTAGTGTGCTGGCTGTAGTGTGCTGTCTGTAGTGTGCTGTCTGTAGTGTGCTGTCTGTAGTGTGCCCCACCCTTAACCTCAACTACACCTCAAACCCCAACCCTATCCACCCCACATCGATTTTATGTTTGATTGATTGATTTGTTTAACGTCCAGATGTACATCAAGTACCTCACGGGACATCTCAAGTTGGCAAGGAGTCATCCACATATAGTGGTAGTCTGCCTTGCAGTAGTAGGACAGGTATTTATATGCTGCTTGCCCAATACAGCAGTGACCGCATCTATGGATGATCGAATCTATGAAATGAATGACCGCATCTATGAGGTGAGGGAGAAAACCGCTACCGGGGCACGTCCCCTACTCTTTTCGAAGGATAGCAAGTGTTCTTTTATTTGCCTGGACCTAGCTACCTGGGCTAGTACCATAGTAGGCAGGGCCAGACAAACCACAGCCTTTGATATCTCAGACGTGGTTCACTGAGGAGGGATCCCATGCCAGACCACCAGCAAGAAGGCCCGGGCCCGCGCATATGGGCAGCGGTTGCCAAACAGCTTACGTGACTGATCACAGCAGTAAGGCACGAGACCCCTCAAGTTTTGTCGCCTTTTACGAATCCGGTATGCCCATTGGTAATATGGAAGGCTCCCGATGAAGTTATTCTACTCCTTCATGCCCCCATCATGAAGGTCCCCACTAACACAGGGGGATCGATTTTATGTCCACAGATGGCAAACTGGTCTGACAAAAAACGTCTCACCTACCCAGAATTTTGATTCCCCATAGGTTTAACACTAAATGCCGAAATCGACGAAATGTCTACACCAGTACATTCATGTTTGTCTACAGTGAGGAAAAAATGATGTTTTTTGGCAAGGTCTACTTTAGCAATTATTTTCAGGGGGTTCCAGTAGGGGTAGAATAATGTTTTTGGGATCCCTGGGTAGGAAAACACTTCAATTATCAGATTATGTGTACTTTTGATTGATTGGCCTAATGTTTCTATGATAGATTTGGAAAATGAAAAAAATATAATTTCCCCTGAAAAACGTCTCACAGAGGCGTCGCATAAGACTCTGGGAGCATGGCTCCCTGAGTCAATTATTTACTCTACAATGTGCAGTACGTATAGATCTAGCATGTAGACCTATATATATATATATGTCTAAGCCAAGTCATGTCATAAGATTACATATACATGTAGATGTAGGCTACTTCATAATTTGATTTTAAATCCCATCCCCTCTTTTCATAGGTACACAATGGATCTTTGTGGTCATTATATGGCGTAATTTGATTTCAGTTCCATACTGCAGGACAATGTGTGAACTAATGAAGTATGGTTCCTCTCCCGTTGACTGCTAAGATCTTAAGTTTTTTTTTAAGTGACTCGCAGCCTCATGATGGGTTCGCATGTTAAGAATAATTACATTGACTAGAATTAATGCTACTACCGCCTTCCGAGTCCGCCGAGGAATGTATAACCACCACCTGGCCACTGCCAGGAATCTTATGAGGAGGATCAGCATTAAGCTAGCCAACAATGAGAGGAAGGCCGTTGTCGACAGTCTGAGGCGCTTCAAAGACGACCCGCGGCGCTTCTGGCAAGTTGTCAACTCCCTCTGGAAGGGACCCTCAGCCACAACCACAATCAGACTTGTCAGTGACGACGGACTTGATGTCCCAGCCAGACTCACTGCTGACTTCATCAATGAGTACTACAGCACCGTGGGGAGCAGGCTGGCGAACGCTTTTCGTCACAATCCACCTTTCAATCTCCCACGCCAGGACGACGACCAACACGCACGTCTCTCTCTACACCCCATTGAAATAGAAGCAACAACCAAGCTGATCAAGAAGATTGACATCAAAAAGAGCTCTGGTATCAACAACATCCGCACCAGCACTCTAAAGGACTGTTTTATGGCCAAACCGGCCCTCGTGCACAGAATGATCAATGTGAGCATCCAAACCCAACACGTCCCAACTACCTGGAAGACAGGAATGGTCATTCCACTTCCCAAGTCGGGTAGTCTGGTCAAGGTAACCAACTGGCGACCAATTTGCCTCCTGAACTGCGTCTCAAAAATGGCGGAGAAGATTGTGCACACACAATTACTACATTACTTGATAGACAACGACATACTGATCAAAGAACAGTCAGGCTTCGTCCCGGGCAAATCAACCGGTGATTCCATCTACGGGCTGGTGACCCACCTCTACTCTGCAGCAAACAAGGGGGAGAGGTCGGCCGTGGTCTTCCTCGATCTGAGGAAGGCTTTTGACACGGTCGACCACTCCATCCTACTGCAGAAACTGGAGCACTATGGAATTGACAGAGCCTCGTGCGACTGGTTCAGGAACTATCTCACCGCCAGACTCCAGCAAACCCGGGCCAACGACTCGACCTCATCACTCAAACCAGTCGAGATGGGCGTCCCGCAGGGTTCCGTCCTCGGGCCCCTCTTGTTTATCGTGTACATAAACGACATAGTGAAAGCGACCCAGCACAGCAACACCTTCCTCTATGCTGATGACCTGGCCATAGTCATCTCAGGGCGAGACCCTGCACGTGTCACGGCCCTGCTTCAGGAAGACCTAGACTCAGTTAGCACATGGTGCTCTCGAAATAAATTGACTGTGAACAGCGACAAGACTAAAGTCTTGTGGACCTACTCGCCACGGTCCATTCCCGACCTAGTGAACTGCGACCTGCTACTCCAAGACAATGTCCTAGCGGTCGTCAGTGAGTTCAATTACCTCGGCCTTACCATTGACCGGTACATCAACATGGCGAGCCAGCTAAAGAAGCAAATCAGACTGGTCAGAATGAGGCTGCCCCAGCTCAGACGCGTGAGGAAAAAGACCGACCTCCCGACCGCTATACAAGTGTACAAACACATGGTCCGTCCCATCAGTGACTATTGTGCTTTCATGGCTGGCAGCGGTCCAGTGTGGGCTGCGCGTAAGCTACAAACCCTCCAGAACGACTGCCTCAGAGCATGCGAGCAAGTCAGATTCGCGCCGGACGTACATGTACATGACCTACACCAACGCCACAAGGTCACATACCTTGAAACCATGCGCCGAAAGCAACTACTGGCACAAATGCACAACCTGTCACGCGAGCCTGATATGGTCGTGGTCCCAGCGAGACTGTTGCGCGGAAATACCAAAATGAAACTGAAAGTACCAAGACTACGGAAAGCTATCTACGGCAAGAGCCCACTCCATAGAGGGGAGGCCCTTTGGAGCGCCCTAGACGACGTGGTGCAACATATTGAACTCAAAAAGGACTTCCTAAAGGCTATCTGAGAAATAGTCCCCAAATACCAAAGTGTCTGAGAACTACTCACAGTATCATGAACGACTAAATGAACGTTGATCGCGCTTCATTCTCATAACCAATCAGTATATTAGTATAAGACTCTATCACTACATCAATCTCTCGATTTATGTACTCTGCTTTGACCATGATGAAAAGCGCCCCATGATTGTGATTTTTATGGTCAAATAAAATAATTAAACTACAAACTACAAACTAGATAGACATGTATTATTCTATTTTATATGTTAATGATCTAAAAAATCATCAGACGCTTTCACGTTATTCAGAGTAAATATTGTGTCTGTATAACCTTTGCTGTGCTGTGAATAATTAAAGTGTGGCAGGAGCGGTGCATGGTCTCTTACTGATCAATAGTGGTGGTGCTTGCCAGTGGCTTTAGATTACCACTATACCTGGGTGCATGCTGCTGTGGTGCTCTAAGTTCGTACTTCAACAATATTGCCTGGTGCTGCGCATACATGGAGCATAGAGCAGATCCGGCGAACATTGGGACCATAACCTATACCAGAGAACATGTCGTTATTATTTAGGTACTATAGTGTTTAGGTCACAGTATTTATTATTAGCATTTATACACATTAAATCATTTCGACAGGGCCAAGTGTACCCCCACCCCCCAGCTAGCAAAAATTGTAGTAAATCACATCTTTGGTCAATTTTATTTTATTATTGGTAATGAAACCTGGTTGGATAACATCATAACCATCAATGATATGAGTCTACCCGGCATGACGCTTTAAGAAATGACCGACCTTACATGTGGGCAGAAAACGGGGTGGTGGCGTGAACATCTGTCACAGTGAGCTCAAAAGTCAGTGTAGGAAATCCTACAGCTGTGAAAGAAATCACATCCATGGGTCAGACTTATTTTCTAGTTGATCAGCTGAAACAACCCCCGCCCACCCCGCCAGTATGCATGCCGGTTGAAGATCTAGTTCTAGTCATGGTCACAGGCGCGCTAACGAGGAAAAAACTTCCCATTTCTATGCGCATAAGAAACACCTTTGCCCCACCATGAAATTTTTGAAAATCTTGGAAGTCAAATGGTACGTTCTGGTGTTTTTTCAGACTTTTGAGTCGTACTTTCAGGTGACAATAAAATATCTCATTGGATCTGGATTGATCATTGAAACATCTCAGTTTTTTTAAAGGTTTTTTTAGGGCCTTCATAAAAAACAGAATGGTCTGCCTGGCCCCATTTCGACCTATGTTTTGGGTTAGAAATAAAAAATATCATTTCAACCCCTCAAAAATTAGGTACGAATTGGCTGAAAATTATGAAAATATTATTAAATATGATCCCTGCCATAAGAAATGAGCAGGTTCTGACATAACCCGGACATCTGAAAACGAGAGGCTTCAATGGCAAGAAAGAGCTTGCTTTGTCCATTAGAAAGACCCCAAACACACTCTGGATTCTGTGGGGATCAATGACATATCTACTTGTGTCTTACCCTGATCCCAAGTACATTCCCATTGTTTCAGGTGTGGGCTGGATGTGATGAGCCTGATGGTAAATGAATGCCTTCAATGGTTGCACTCATCTTAGCCTACACGTTCTAATAGTACACATGCATTTAATTGTCCTGAAGCTCATTCTGTAATTAAAGTTGATGCTACGGAGAGAAGAAATACACACAACATACATGGTTTTTAAATAGTGTCATTTAATTTTTTTCAAATAACTGAAGAGTACATTCAATTATGTCGAAGTGTATACTTATTCCATTGGGTAATCACAAGCAGATAATTGTATGTGGTAGGTTAGAACACATTTGGCGTATTACTGCAAAAAAGAGACTAAATGTTCTTCCTATTGCTTATCCTGAAGTTCATCTACTCGTATCACTCTTTGGACTGCTGTCGTCTTTTACGGGATTATGGACCTGAAAATAAGAAGACAATATCATAAAATAAAAATGTTGAATAAGATGGTCATAATAAACTAAAAAATCAACCCTGTGGCCGCTTGTACATGTTTAATACTAAACTATTTTTAGAGGGAGGGATGCTTGTCAAGGGGTTTCAGTTTCCTCTTTCCTCTATTTTTTTTGTAAAACACGCAAAAGCAAATTTCGAGAGCTCCAACAAATAGCTATTTCATTTTGGTTTGCCATATGGAGAGGTATACAAACTAAATTCACTTACAGCTGCAGAGAGTCTTGCCCATTGTAGCGCCTGTTGTATTTTGTCGTTGCTGCTTGGTGGTTGATCAAGGTTCCATGAGGTGAATTCTCTGAATTCATGAGTAATTCTAAACTCACGTTCTTCTTCCTCACTAAATGGTTTGTGAAGTTCTTTCATGACGAGTCCTGAAACAGTTGATGTTTGATTTATGTGTATGCGTAGTAGTAATACCACAGCTACAGCTCTGAATACATTACATTGGCGTCAGTCATGGCTGATCACGAGTCGCAGACTACCATGTAGTAGTGATTGGCTTGTACGTATGATACAGACAGGGAGTCAGTCACATATGGCTGTGTCTCACGACCTTGGGACAATGTTTTTGTCTCTGACCGGCTGCCGTCTCTGACCGGCTGCCGTCTCTGACCAGGTGTCAGAAAAAGGTGTTTTAAAAAGAAGTATACTCATATATATAAGGATTTGGAAAAACGTTATGGCGGTTGTTACATAATCATACTCATAATTATAATTAGCCTCCTGCTGCTAGTATTTTGACCTTATCAAGCCAAGCCGGTCAGAGACGGCACCCGGTCAGAGACGGCACCCGGTCAGAGACGGCACCCGGTCAGAGACAAAAACATTGTCCCAAGGTCGTGAGAACAGCCCATACATATATACATGCATACATTTATTTTTTATCAAATACGGCAGCCCCATTATACTACATCTAAAAACTTGCTATAAGCTGCACCCCGACTCTGGGCTGATTCTATAAGCCGCACTGGCAATCTGACTGGCCTACCAGCCGCGGCTTCTATGTAAGAATTTATGGTATTAAAAGAAGGCATGTGACCATTACCTGTGTATCCCTCTGGAACCGCTACTTTGGATCCCTGAAGCGGCCTCCCCCTAAATGAAGCAGTTTGAACTGAAACAGAGATGTTCATAGCTTATATCGAAGTCATAAGTGTATTTATTTTTATAACCCCCCCTCCACACACACACACACTTTTCAAACAGTGAACAGTAAAATTTAATCTGAACACTCCCTTAGGGAGCATTCATTATTTATGGCAGGGGTGGCGGAGCGTTTGGCAAATCGTATACGTCAACAAAAAAAACACTCTCGAAATAGGTTGAAAAAAGCCCCCCCCTCTGAATAGGTTTTTAAAAAAGTGCCCCCCCCCACCCTAAATTGTTTTTAACTTTATTACAAAAACATTGGCATATACTAATTGTATGCATGTAATCATTGTATGCATTGCAATAAATATATACATTTGTAAGGTGTTTACTCCCACTCCCAAGAGGCCCGCGGGTCTTTAGTTTTTATCGCCCCCCCCCACCAAATCGACCCCAAAGACAGTTCGCCTCTACGATCTAAAGACACGGGCCATCGGCCTAGTATCTAGGGTGTTTACCTGTGGCACTAACGGCCGCGAAAACGGACGTTTCTCTACTACACTGTAGTATTTACCGTAAAACCTCGCGTATAAGCCGCGGTTGTACGCGAATCAGACTGAGCTTTCTTTTGAAACCAAACATGCCTATATAGGGTGCGGCTTATACGAGAGTTTTTGTAAGTATACTACAGTTAACAGTACCAAATTAACAATTCTCAGATGGCCTCTGCGGCTTATAGGATCGCACCAAAGTCGGGGTGCGGCTTATACGCGAGTTAGGCTTATACGCGAGGTTTTACGGTAGTCATTTTTCATAGGAAATAAACGGAAACTCAAAAATATTATGACATCCCATGAAAGCCAAGACTTTGGGCTATCAGCCCATCCATTGGGCTGCCAGAATAAAATCGACTTTTGATTCCGGCATGATAAATCGTCAATATCATCTGGGGCTTAGGCACATCTTAGTAAACTACAATTTAGCTCTTAAAAATTAATGCATAGACTGTATTTTCAGTACCGTAAAACCTCGCGTAGAAGCCGCGGCTAGTACGCGAGTCAGATCGTCAGTGCGGCTTATATGATCGGGCCAAAGTGGGGGTGCGGCTTATACGCGAGTTTTTCCCAATTTCTATTTCCATAATGGGCTTAAAATGACCGCCAAGGACTATATACTTCATGTAGTAAATGCAGCAACTGAGTGGCCGTGGCAATGCCCCTTAGTTGCAAGACCGCTAATCCCTGCAAGCATCATAACAGTAACAACACAATTTGGTGGGGGCATTTTCACAGCTTTCTCTGGGGGAGGGGGGGGGGGCTAAATGACCACGCACATAGCAGTGCCTATGTTGATGGAGAGGGGGGGGGGGGGTAGGTGTGAGAGCTTTCCTGGCACACCTCGGAGGGTACATTGTCATTATGCATGAATGACGCCCCCCCCCCCCCCCCCCACCAGACAGCTATAGTCTGTTATAACTTTGGGGGTGATAAAGCTGACAACAACGGCACACTGTAGGGGGGGGGGGGGCAAATGGAGGACGTACGGGCCGCCAGGAGGCATCAAAGGCCACCAGGAGGACCCTGATACTAAGTATGAGTTATAGTCTCAGGCTAAAGTTAGGGGTGCGGCTAGTACGCGAGTTTTTCTCAGGTATCATTCAGAGGGTCTCTGCGGCTTATAGGATCGGCCCAAAGTCGGGGTGCGGCTTATACGCGAGTTAGGCTTATACGCGAGGTTTTACGGTAGTTATGAACGGAAATTATATTGGCCGGTGATATATGCACACCCTCGAGGTGCGAATAAGGATTTCTATTCGCACCTCGAGGAGGTGTAGGCTGGTTTCACTATGCGGACCTTGAGGAGGTGTAGATATCAGACAGTAGGAAGGCCCTGCTATTCACACATCCTCGAGGTGTGGATAATAAGTCTTATTCGCACCTCGAGGAGGTGTGGCTGGTATGTCTTATTCACACCTCCAGGAGGTGTGAGTAAGAATTCTTATTCACACCTCAGATGTTGGGGGGGAGGGGGTAGGGCTTTAAAAAATAGAGATGAATGATTTTATCATATTCCTCTCAGGCGGTGGGGGGTGGGGATTGGGGGGGATCTTTCAGCCTTTGGGGGGGGGGGGGGGGGGGGAGGCTGTCATTCCAGCGACCTAACTCCTAACTAAGGTGGTGCTCATTAATTTTGTTTATCAAATATTAGCAAGTCCAAGAAAAACTGTCAAATGCAACACCCCCCTCCCCCCATTGCCAGTGGTCAAAATTTGTCCCCCCACCCCCCGCCTTTGGCAGGGGTTGTAATTTTTCCACTTCCCCCCCCCCATAATTAATAGGCCTATAGTAATTGCTGAAAAGCCGATGAGGGG